>OU696476.1:1494166-2915833 GCA_916048165.1 Spilarctia lutea | reverse complement strand
CCCCGGCATCTAGTACTCGAGACGGCGTCCAACATGTCAACAGGAGGTATCCAAGGGTAATTCCGCAAGAGGAAAAAAAAAATCTAACCGGACTGATTGTTTTAAGGGTATGTTTCAAGGTTACGTATACTATCATAAAGTGACTTCATTCTTGTAATAGTTCAAGTAAAATTACGTTTGCTATAGTACCATCTAAGCCATTCAAAGTTATCAGTACGTAACATTAATTGTACGGCAGGTATACATCTGTTTTCTTCTGGGTCAAGGTTGGTCGTACATGCGAACATAATTTTACTCCGCGTCCGTTCGTCCGCAAGTTTCGTCACGGTGACATACCACAAGGCTTGGTGTAATGATGTAATTGTTTGTTCAAAGCACATGGATTTTAAAATCGAATTTTCGAGAAAGATTGAACTTGCCTGGTATTAGGAATTCAGCAGGTTCGTTCTTTTTTGTGGCTACCATTGGTTGGGAAAACTTAAAATTCCGCCTTCTCTGAAATTTGCGTTTCTATACCAGGAGAGAGAAATACAAGATATATTATATTACTCTTAAAAAATAGTAGTGTAAAAATATGTAGATCCAAAAGGATTGGGAAATGTAGGAACCACAATAACTATGGAATATAGAATAATGTTAATAAAAAAAGTTTAAAACCTAAAACCCAACTACGTAGACACTATTGATAAAATTTATGAAGCCTTTGTCACATGGGCCATTGAGACCTCATTCATTAAAATCGCTTCAGTGGCTTAGGCGCTACGGTAAACATACAAAAATACATTTATAAACTGCCAAAACTTTGAATTTTCTTTTCGACTAAGCAGCAGTAGGATAAAAGACGCAAGTGCCTTAGATTAAAAAAAATCTTGATGTAGTTGTATCTGAAGAGACATAGAATGTGTTGCTAGCTTTAGGTGCCACGACTACCCCTCGAAATAACCCATAAGTAGACAACTCTCTTCGTAAAATCCAAAAAAAGAAATGCTTTACCGGTTTTCTATAAGGTCGTGTCATGACTCCGGTCCTGTCCAGCCCAGCTCCAGACCATGCCGAAGCATGATTCTGTCCCAAGTAAATCTCTAAAGACGCTTTTTAAGACCTTTGGGTATATTAGTAAAGACACTATCTTTACTAATATACAACAACAACCAACTTTGGACAACTTCTATCGTCAGATGGTCTAGTCGTTGACCACACCTCGACACTTATGCATACTTCCATACTTAATATTATAAATTCGGAAGGAACTCTGTCTGTCATTCAGTCAGTCTGTCTGTTACGTTTTGGACCAATTTTATAAAATTAAATATGTAGATCGTTTGATTCTTGAGCACATACTATTAATACTCTACTATTGCCACTATTTATCGCAATAACCGACATACATACAGGCGGAGCCGCGGACAGAAGCTAATAGTATTATAAATTTGAAAGTATCTCTGTCTGCCTGTCTGTCACGCTTCCACCTAGCGGTACCGCCACATCGATTTTAGTGAAATTTGGCCTGGAGATACTACGATTCTAGAGGCTAGAGATAAGCAAATTTTACTGCCATAACCAACATGTCAATCTTGTAAAGTATATTAACTGTTTGTATATTTATTTATTTTCTTATAAACATACGCTTGTAAGATAAGTACCTTAGATAAAGTTATAACTTAGGGCTCCCACACTTAAGTGCGAATTCGCAACGCATCGCAAATATCTGCAAGCTCGCACGTATGCGCAAGAATTTCACGCTGCATCGCATCGCAGTTGGTAGCCCTTATTCGGTACAATATTTTACTGTCGTGACCACTACACTACACTACACTATACTATTCGTAAAATTAGCAAATTATATCTATATATTAATACGTGAACCAAAAAATTTGTACCCCTTTTTACGAAAGTTATGCGAATAGTGGAGTATGAAAATTAACACAATTTAAGTTTATATGGAAGCGGAGCGCATTAAGCTAAAAAAATAAGTTTGAATTTTGAAATATAGGCATCTACTATGTCTGTTCATTTGTTACTGCTGAACCGATTTCGATAGGACTTCCCTAACGCATAGCTAATGATATAAGGAGTAACTTAGATTACTTTTTTTGACTAGCTTCACCCGGCGGCGTTAAACGTTGTTGTTATTGTAAAAGTAGAATAACAACCGCGGGTAGCACCGTGCGGCTCAGATGGTTGATGATAAAAAATATATGGTATGTTAATTTTTGATATAATAAGTAAAAATACTGACCTATCTTAATTTATACATACGAGTATAACTATAGTTCATACAGACAAAATGTAATCAAAGTTTCAAACACAATTTTGCATATGTAATCTAGTTAATTATTCAATTTGTGATTGCAAAATAAAATACTTTGCTCTATTAACAAGAACAACCGCAATTAAACAAACAAAATACTAACCCATTGTTTGAATCTGTACACATTTCCCGTATTTTTAAACCGTGAGACTATTCTTAACAACCAGACATAAAAATTACCTAATAAGACAACTTAAAATATACACGAATGACATGCGTATATGTAACTATTGAGTTGTCAAAATTTGTCATAATTATATTTGCATTGTCATCAGAACTAAAGGTATATTTCAAGTTTCAGCTCAATCTGAAATCGGGAAGAGGATCAAATTTGCAAAATTTGATTACAGACAACATCGAGACAGGTGAAACTAAGTAAAAGGGTACGAAGAATATTTACCTAATTTGGAGTCACCACGCCAACGTAGTAGAATAAAATAACTTGCCGGAACTTGTGTTTCCAATATCGTAAAGGTTTAGAAGAAAAAGTCTTAAAAACGCATGAGTAACGTCACAAGTATCACCAGTACTTACGAATACAGAAAAACACTGACTTTAAATAAGTTCGTATGCTAATTTGCCAATTGATTTGTGTACAATAAACTTTTCTAAAAAAAATTATATTGACAACACACAGACAGACTGGAACTCATTTTATAAATGTAAATAGTTAGTCATTAAGTCTAAGATAAATAGATTTATATTTGTTTTGCGCAAAAATTGTGTTGACAAGTGCGCAATATAAGAGTCGTGGCCCCACCTTTTCTTTCACGGTCTCGGAGAGCTAATATTGCGGGATTATTGACGAAATTGTGCGATGAAATGTCTTTTTATAATGAACGAATGTTTCTATGCTCCCACTACTGCATATCTTTGTACATAAAAAGATACAAAACAAAAGATGAACAGTAGAACATTTCATGATTATATTTCCTGATTTGTACAAACTATTTTGTAAGTAAAAAGTCTATCAGCGTGCGATGCGAGAGGTTTATATCCAGCAATGGACTGCAATATGCTGATTTTGGGGGAACGGGTATCATGCTCCACCCAACACAAAAGGAGGATCCTCCGACCAGGCGAGGTGATCATGCTTGGCGGGCTACTGCCCAACAGTTGATGTTGGGATGTTGTATATATGATAATCGGCGCGGGAACTTTATTTGCGCGATTCAGGATTGGTAGTTACTCCGTGTAGTGTAGTTTGTAGGTACAGTGCATTACTTCGTTGTTCAGTGTATCTTCGGTAGATGGCGCTGTATGTGGAGGTCGCCACATCACTCCCCTCCAAGACTGGAGGTCGATATATGTTGAGTCAGCTGTCTGTGCTCTGATGCGGAGCTTGCCAGTGCCAGGAGTGAGTAGTTCCAGTGAGTCGGAACTGAATGCCGCAAGTTCCAGTGAGTCGGAACTGAATGCCGCTAGTCCCAGTGAGTCGGGGCTGAAGTCCGCTGATCTCAGTGAGTCGGGATCGCATGCGGTTCGCGGTGCTGCGGTGAGGTCCCCAGTGAGTCGGGGCGGTTGTTGCGTAGTGGCTGGCTGCCGCGTAGACGGGAGAGAGATGCTCTGCTTACATAGACCGTAGGTGCAGTGTGCTGTGCCTAGACGCTGTAGAGGCCGTAGGGGTTACCAGGCTGGAGCGGTCGCGTCCTGCGTGTGGTATATCCCAGTTGAGGCCGAAGTTGCTGGCTGGCTTAAGACTTGCTGTGGGAGTGAACATGATGGTGGCGCGGCTTGAAGGCTGCTTCCAATCACGTCAGGGTCACCACTGTGGGGGAACGGGGCTTGTGTTCCACCCAACACAAAGGGAGGATCCTCCGACCAGGCGAGGTGATCATGCCTGGCGGGCTATGCCTGCCTGATAATCGGCGCGGGAACTTTATTTGCGCGATTCAGGATTGGTAGTTACTCCGTGTAGTGTAGTTTGTAGGTACAGTGCGTTACTTCGTAGTTCAGTGTATCTTCGGTAGATGGCGCTGTATGTGGAGGTCGCCACACTGATGATGATGATGACAGGATATTGACAGGGCTAGGGAGCTATGGTAGGAAATAGTGAATCACGAGTAGGAAAAGGGTCTATCTACCCGAAGAGGTTGGAATCTAATTCCCGTAAGTTAGTTTTGTGCGTGGAGAGGACTGTAGAATAGAGACATGAAGTAATTATATATTCAGAATGATATACCTGATAGGTATTTTGTTACTTATCCCAAACTATCTCTTGATACATTGATGACAAACAAACAATGTAGTGTTCAACATAAAAAAATATATGCACACATACACACATCACATACCAGAATAATCTTACAACATACATCGTTACTCGTTTAAGTTTAGATCTGGTCTGGAATTAATGGACATACACAAATACACTCTCGATTTACAAAGCGGATAATTTAAAAAAAATATGAAAATGATTCATTGCAATAAAAATAATACAGTTGGTGTTTAATAAAAATATCTGTAGGTGTTTTTGCTGATCTTTGAATTAAACAGCAAAGCGCTATCCATTATTTAACCCCACTTGATGGCTGTAAGCTGATTTCGTCACTACTTTTATATAAACTCAAAAATAGTCATCGCAAAAAGTATTAATATAACCAAGTACAAAATAAACACTTTAAGATACTGACACACTTAAGTATTAGCGGATGAGGTAATTCCAGAGTTCATTTACGTTTTACAAGTCATTCAATTACAGTCATGAATTAGATTCCTAAAATAACTACGAATAGTCATTGATTGATTTGAACTTTAGACCCACCACGGAGAGCTACTGACAGCTTATTATGTAGTCGTGAGTCTAAATAATTGCAGATATCTTTTCTATAGGTAGCACAGCAAGAGTTTGAAACTAGAACGGGTCTCGAAAACATGCTCTTGAAAAAGAAATCCTCAAATCATAAAAATAATGATATATGATTTGTGAACAAAACTATAGACACCTAAACCATAAATATATCTTGCTAACCTGCACTATTCCTAATATTATTTGAGGTTTGCAGTAGCTAGCAGTAGTAAAACCGATTTAACTAGTAAGTTGAACCGGGTTTACTTAAATATAAGTTTTGACTGGCATCGGATCAACGCAACGAATGAGGGTGAACTGAATTCAAAGTTTTCAAATTTTAGGGCACTGACTACCCAATAACGATTGCCATAGATGTTCACGACAACCAAGACCGATGGCTTATCGTTAATATAAACAACAGTTTATTATACTCAACACTCAACTATTGAAAGATCAGGTAAAACAAATACAGGGACTAGTAAAAATTATCTGTAAACAAGTTTATGTGTATGTGGTATGATATGGATCTTAACATGTTCGTGACAACCGCTACTTGTTAGTATTATATATGTAAAGGAGAAGTTGGATTGTTATGAACTAAATGATGTACAGAAGGTTGTTATATAAAATAAAAATACCCTTCGCAAGTAAACATGTGTTCCAAAAAAATACAAGGATAATTCCAACACGTAAGAAATATTAGTAGAAATGAACGAACAAAAATAAGTATTTTTAATTTAATAATAATCTAATGAAAAACGAAAAAAAACGAACCGTGAAAGTGTTTAAATGATAGACCTTAATGCTTAAAATTTAATACAATTACACACGTACGTTCCTTTAAGAATGTTTTTTTATGGACATTACAACTATTTAATCATAGTGTGTTGTGTATATTTAGTGCCAGTTTTCATTCCAAGGAGCCATTTTTAAGATTTTCAGAAATAAATAATGTATAATCTCTTTGATATTAGCCTAATAGAGTCTCTGAGTTACTTGCATATGGCGATACGTCGTCATAATACATCACCGCAGCGACACTTTAGATGTTCTACTTAAAAATTATGGTAGAATTTGACAATTAAATAGTGCAGAATATTGTTTTTATTTTAACAAATTAATACGAGTAACAAAATAAACATAAAATGAACACAATTATAAAGTTACAACACTAACTCAAACAGTGTGCGGGCGACCTTCGATTTTAGCTAAGTTAAGGCAAGTGTCCGCAAGCTTGCGCCACATCTTGCAACATGAGATCGGAACGTCATAGGCCGGATATGTTGCTCCGAACGTGTACTTAGATGTCTTTCGTAGAAGACTAGTTCAGGTAAATTATTCTAGTGGTTATTGCAAGTGTGAGTTACTTAGTATTTACTTACTAAAAGAAAATTGTTATCTTTACATAGTACTCATAGAATGAAGTCGATTTTACTATCTGTTCGCTTATATATTTTAAACTACTTATCGAATTCTATTACTGTTTTCAGTAATAGATAGAGTGATTTAAGAGAAAGGTTTATATGCAACGTTACGATATGCATGATTAATAACATGCATATTATAGTAGAGAAAAACAGAATATTAAAGATCACCGTTCTAAGCTGGGACAGGTCGCTAGTATTATTTAAATATTTTTCACACTAGAACATTGACATCCTGACAAAACTGGTAGATTGCTTCCACTAGCTTCTTTCATAAATCATGAAGTTAGACCGTTGGTTTGTGGGATGTACGGGATGTACGCAGTGACATTAAGATAAATAAAAAACAGGTTGCACTCTGGGAGTGCCGGCAGAAGTGAAAACTTGAATATTAACGTTGTGCATTTTTGATATTTTGGAATGGTTAGAGAATAATTTTGTACGAATTGCTTTCATTATCAGTATAAAAGTACTATTATTTATGTGGTGGAATACAATATTCATTTATTGCGCTATCGTACACAAACATGACAATTTATATTACATACACACACGAACATTCGCGCAAGCGCCCTGCGCCGCCTGTCCTGTCACGTGACCTGACGCGAGTTTATACGTCCTCTCTCCATCCGTCTTACGAATTTTCGATCAGGTCACGTGACCTGACGCGAGTTTATACATTTTTACCCATTCTAAAAAGTACACAGCGCCGCTAAAGAAGTTTTCACTTCAAAAAATATTATGTATTTCGAACACACCGACATTTAGTTCAAAACTAAGCAGAGTTTGTGTTATGGATACTAGACAACTGGGTCCGATCTTGTTTGGGTCGGGTCGTGTTAATAATTGTCGCATGCGCTACCACTACGCCACAGAGGCAGTTATGCATAGATGAGTATTAAAGTAGATTTATCACGATATAAACAGCGATGTCTAATCAATTATTATTTTTTAACGAGCTGACCCCGCGAATTTCGTATCGCCATATTTTTCTTTTGTAAATATTTCTAAATTTCAGAAAATCTTGTTTTAGTAAATTTGTTCAATTACAGAACATTTATCCAATAACGCCCCTGTACAAAAAATGACAATTTTTAATCCAATTTGCCAAAAACGGTTATCTTTTATTTTATGCACAAATGTACAATGGCGGACTTAATGCCACAGGCATTCTCTACCAGTGTACCGTCGGGTGGTGCGGAAATTAATTAGAAGGAAGGAAACTTTTAATTTTCTTCTATACAAATCTTGTCCTAAAAATAATGAACATTAAAGAAAAGACTTATTCAATTTGGTGCAGTCAATTAGAAGTTATGGGCGTACATACATTTCAGCGATCCATTTTTATTTATATAGATTATTGTTACGAACGTGGAGTTTTGTTTGAAACTATATATAAATCTTTTAATAATTCAAGACTGAAATAAAACTTTACTAGAAAAAAATGTACCTACATAAAGTTTGTAATCACAGGTATTTTATATTTAAGTACTATAAAATTTTCATAATATTTAAGGACTTAAATATAAATATCATTTTCAATATTCGTATATTGAATTTTATTTCCAATTTTGTAAATTTTGTCAAATCATATCTACTAATGAGTAATGTGAGTAGGCTTATTTTAATGAGAGAACGTCTGTGAACAATAGAGGGACAGTTGATATACAAGGTTAACATAATTTAATACTCATCATTACAGGCAATATTAAAACAGAGGCATTACGACAACGTACATTGCTGCACTTACAAAATAATATAAAGCGTGTTCATCTAATCGGTTGCGATATGTTTAGCAAAGATTATTTAAGTAAAAACACTACTTGTGGTGGACGTGCTTACTTGAACCGTGACCTAATTCTATTAACGTGAGTATATGTTTATGAGAGGCTCGTAGCTAAGATAAACAATCCTAGCCCAGTCAGTCTATAGATTTATAACCGTTCTCAATACATTGAGAGCCCTACATGCATCGGAGAATACGATAAGCCGTCGTTCCCGGTTGCCCTACGAAAATCTCTAGCAATCGTTACAACCAGATAGAGCCCTGCAAAGTCCAATGAGAATGAGTTTGACAGAACTTCGATATGGCCCAGAACTTAGATTGCGGAGAAGATTGTGGAAATCTTAACCTGGAAATGGTTTATTAGTAGTATGATTGTACTGATTACAAGAAGAGTTCTGCTCTTACTAGATATTTAAAAAGTTAAGCAAATGAATTTGTATGGTGTGATAGATAAACAAGAAACCGTGATTCATATTTCGTATTATATAGGGGGCAATCGAGCAGACTTATCGCCTGATGGTAAGCGATTACCGCGGCCCATGGATACCCGCAACACCAGAGGCAATACAAGTGCGTTGCCGGCCTTTTAGGAAGGAGTGCGCTCTTATTATTTATTTGTTTTTCACCCGGATGGATCGTGGGGAATTACTTTTTCCAATGGTTCACCTGAGAAATAGACCAAGGGAAATTATTTTTTAGCGTAGTCCCATAGAAGAACAACAGGAAAAATAAACATAAATTTAGAATAAATTTATGAATAGTTGTATCACAGGAAAGAACTCGATCATTTAATGAATTCTACATTTTACTATTTTTTTAGTCCTTGCTATTCTTTCGTTTCAGAGTGTGTTCAACATGTGGGTATTCTAGTGTTCCACTGGACAAAATAATTTACCCATGGTCTATCAAGGTAAAAAACAATAAATAAATTGAAATACAAATAGAAATGTATGTTTAAATACTTATAGAATTATATGGAGTTCATCAGCGTATGTGAGACAAAGACGATTGCAACAGCAATGATAAACAAGGTTGACTATGGTTTATATCTACGAGGATATAACGGAGTATGAACGGAGGATTATTTGCAAAACTAACTTAAACTTGAGTAAACGACTTCACAAATGTATTCCCGAGATGGTGGATGTTGCAAGTTTGTCAGACTTAATATTATCGAATTTTCTGGTCAGTACTAAACTGATAAATTTACTTTTATATTTCTAAATACATACTTATTATATAAATAGAGAAGTAACACTTTGATATCTTCTTTTTTTTTATGGAAACTTTTTATTTATTTTATTTTGTTAGGATGGCAAACCAGCAGGCTTATCGCCTAATGATAAACGATTACCGCCGCCCATGGACATCCGCAACACCAGAGGCATCAAAAGTGCAATTCCTGGCCTTTGGGGGATGGGGAGGGAGATGGGCCGGTATCCTCATTCACTCGGTGAAACACAGCGCAAGCGCTATTTCAAACAAGTTTTCTGTGAGGCCGTGGTATCACTCCGGTCAAGCCCATTCATGCCGAAGCGTGGCTCTCCCACGGAATTATGCTCATCATGAATCATGTTTTTTTTTCTGGGAATCTAACTCATGGCCCCTGGCCTAGCAACCACAAAACTACGTAGTCTGTAGTATTGTTTAATAACAATATCGATTTAAAATTCATCAATATTATAATATATAGATAGTTGTATATGTTACATAGATGTTGGTATGTATAGTTTCTATGTACAACTCAGGGGTCGCTGACCGCTTGTATTTAAAATTAACTACATTTCAAATGCACGTAAAATACATTTTGTATGAAGATATTAGTTAAGAGATTTATGTAACATTCGCTTACGACTGTGTACGTTACATTTTAATAAAAGATATTTAACACTAGCTTCTGTTAGCGGCTTCGTTATCGTAGAAATAATTGTATTCACCTCGAGAACATTTATTTCTATGAATAAACTAGTTTTTACCCGATGATCCGCCTGCGTATGAGTCGGTTATCGTGACAAAAGCCTATGACCTTCTCGAAGGTTCCAATCGATGTCTAAACCGAAGTTAATCCAAATGGGTTCAGCCGTGAAAGTCTAACAGACGGATAAAGTTAAATCTATATTCGGGGGGTGTATATCAAAATGATAACTTACATTTTCATAGGAATAGATAATCAATGTTTGAAAAAACCTTTCAACACAGAAAAAATACTGTCCCAGATCGACTGAACCAATTTATTAGATAAAAAGTGTAGAATATAATTTAAATCTCCAATTCAATCAGTACTATTGAGAAACCAATAGGCTATGTATCGACGATATTATTTTATATCCGCTCTCTTCTCAATGCCGTGCTTGCATCGTTAGGAAATATTGACTTCGTCTGGTTCTTAGAAGGCGTTTGTTATTCGCGATAATATAAAAATGTAGTATATACATAAGCATGTTACATTTCTTTGTGTACGATGCAAAAACTCCAAGTACTGTACAAATTAAGCTTTAATGTTGAGACCATATGCAAACCATTTCAAAGATTTATTTTATCTATTTTTCGGCTGTCATTCAACTTTGTTCATCATTTTTCTACAGGGTTCTTGGATAGCTACACAGTTTTAGAATATTAGCTTTTAACCGAGAATTTATTAGCGTTAATGTTGATTGTATCTATTTATTTGTTTTGATAAAAATAACAGTTACAATGCTATACTTAGAGTCAAATAGTGGTTTAAGTAATTTTTCGAATTATGAATGATATTAACCGGGGCCCAAAACCTCTTCTCCTGAGAAGATAATTGGCGGCACAGCGTGGTAGTCATGTTCAAATATGTCTTATAGTCCTTAAAATATACTTTGATCCCTATACCAGTCGTCACTAGTATCAATTTAGAGCTTACTTGGTACATTTTAGTTTTTTTTTACAATATTTATAATGTATTTCACTTCATTTGTGATAACGCTGGTTTGAAGTTATTGCCGCGGTTTCATAGCCATCTGTCACAGAAGTCAATCTTTATTTTAAGGATATTCATAGTCCGTTCCTAAATCTGGTTGTAAATATATTGACTTGAAATATACTATCAGAGTGAGAAATAACGACTTCTCAAAATTCAGTCACGTTATTTAGTTGTTAGTCAACTGTAAAGCAACAAATCACGGCTTTAAATAGCACAAGCTATAGTCGAGCTCTAGTTAACAGTAACTCGCGAAGTGTTACTATACCATTCGAGATGTTAGGCAACTGTGGATTTACTCATCGGTAACAAAAAGTGACACCTTTATTACTTCAAACTTTATAGACAACCGCTTGCCATGACAATAGAAAAAAACTTGCATGCTCAACGATCTAAAGCAATGACTCATAATATAATCATCGAAAACTTTAGATTACATGTTGCTGTAATCTATTAGATTTTGCTAAAGAAAGGCAAATTGTATCTTAAAAAAATTAAATATAAATAGAAAGATAAATTTAACAAAATGCTGCTATTTTCAGTAACTATAAATTGTACCGCCTGAGATTGTTGTAATGTCACTACAACTACGAAACATACTTACAAACCCTATAAGTTCAAATCTCTAGTACTAACCTAACTAACCTTGTTTTAAACATTTGTTCAAAGTGTCAACGTCGTTATCAAAAATCTCTAATGCTTGGAAGTACCCAATAGCTACACAAAAACAAATAAAATTAGGATCATTATGAAACGAAAACAAAGATTATTTAGACTTGTGGATCACATAAAGTGGTGTTCCATGAGAAGATCAAACCTACAACACTCAGCGCGGCTGGAAGCATAGAGATGACCGCGTACACCACTGCACCATCCGTGCAGTCACATTTAAACTCCATAACTAAATGCTCAAAAATTAAAACTCTATAAATTAAAGATGGGTTATCTTAACACATTAAAGAGAATGTACTTACAGAATCATGCTCATGTCCGTATTCATTGTACCGTACCCTTCAAAACGATTTAATAAATCACTCAAAGAATCAACACACATAGGTATCACAACAAGCAAGTCCGCGTTCACACTAGGTTTTCAAAACGTTTCTGAAACCGAATTACATCACAGCAGACTACGAAATGCGACCGTGAAATGTGGCCGACAAGTTTGCGACATAAACATTTATTCTTTAACTTTAAACTCCAATGCATTTAATTATGGTGTCGAAAGTACTGGTTTGGACGTCATTCGAACACAGGCTTTTGGTAAATACTTGCAGAGAATTTATAGCTTTTCGTATTATGGATCCACATCTGGATAGCTGTCTCAAAATAATAGAGTACCTTACAATGCTAGCCTTTTCTTTTGATTTTTTTTGACGAGGGGGAAAATCCCTTGGAATTTCCGGTTTCTCGGGGACTGATGATGTGGTGAGTCCATTAAAAACCACGCCGGCAGCCGGTTCCAGGCGCCCTGCTCTTTAGAGGACCCGGACCAACTTATTTCAGGTACGACACCGCGTCTATAGACTCTATCCTGGGGGAAGTTTGGGCTTCCCCCTGCCTGTGGGCCCAACCGTTAAATGTTGCAGCCTGACTGCAGTTTTGCGACCAGGCCGCTCCGCTATCGCTGACCGCATCAATTATTCAGCTACCAAAGGTCCCCACTCTCTGGCAGCTTGCGGTCTTGTCGACGGCTGGTGTCACCGGCGATGTCGCCTTCGCTCGGGATCGGATCTCCCGATACCGTTCAGCGGTCTCTTTCTGGAGCATTACTGCCTCACAGACAGAGACCAACGCGTCCCAGCTTTCCTCACCCGCCAGCATGGCAGTAATGATGGCTGGCGTAGTTACAATGCTAGCCTAGGATACATTTTTTTTGAACTACCTAATAATGGACCTCGAATATCACAATAAATCAATATTACATAAATAAAACCAAGTGAATTGCACAACATTTTCTTCTCTAGAGCTTAGACGGCGCATATAACAATATATATATATATATATATATATATATATATATGTATATATATATATATATATATATATGTCAGACATTTTAAAGTAAACGCTATTCTGGTAGTCTATGTTAAAGACTTTCAACTGTCAGTGTCAAATGTCAGATGTTGTATCTGTCAGTAGTGCGTGGAACGCTCGTTTGTCAATTCACTTGCAATCGAGACCGCGCCTGCGCCGGACGTGCGCACTGACTTTAAACAAATACAAGATGGCCGACGGCCATATGGATTACAATCCGCTTCAATCTCCGACATATATATATATATAAGGTATAGAACAACACAGGCCTGCGGATCGAAGGGTAGTAGCGATGGCGTCTTTTTCCGATAAAAAACAACAGCCTATCACTACGCATTCTGTGTTATAATAGTATAATTCGCAAGCCCATTTGAGCTTATACTTGAAAGGAATGCCTGCGTATGACACGATTCGAACTACTCTGTTGAGATCAAGTAAGGTACGTGACGACAACGTGCCCTGAAGTCTCATTGGGCATTCAGTATGTGTATCCTCTTGATGATAAATGGGTGATGGACGTGTTCTGTACCACACTCTGTACCACATCGAGGCTGTCAATTGAAGGACACAACTGTCCTTCAATTGACAGCCTCGATGGCGTAGTGGTACCGTATGCGACTGCTGCGTTTGAGGTCTCGGGTTCGATTCCCGGGTCGGACCAAATGTTTGTATGATCTGCAAGTATTTGTTTTGGCGTATGGGTGTTTTCTATGTTTAATATGTATGTATTTGCAGTAAGCTCCGCTTAGATTGAGAAAAAATATGATCGTAGATCTATATATATAAAAATGTTATGTTGGTTTGTGTACGCTTCAAAAACTTTAAAAGTTCTGCACCGATCGAGCTGAAATTTTAGAATGATATATAATCCGCATCAAGGATTGTTTTTATCTAATTTTTGCATCTGTCACATATCCGCGACCGCTAAAAACACGAAAAAACGGACATAAACGCGGGCGGAGCCGCGGGCAACAGCTAGTATCTTATATAATTCTTATATCAGGATCTGAATCAGTTAAATTGTCGTCCTCTTCAATAGGCATGCAATTCGTAGAATCCAATAATTAAGATAAAATAAGATTAATTTATTATGGCACTTCCTACATACATACCACCATCACCACCAGACTTGGTGAATAACTAAAACGACTATCTACTACACTAAACATTTCCAATTAGTCCCCGAAGTTTTAGATGTTTTAATTTAGTATTGCTAAGAAAATATTTTTAATAATCAAAGGTTTTTGGACTAACGGAATTGAGTTATGGGGTTCAACATGTATCTCCGATATAACTATTATACAAAGAACGCAAAACTTCATCTTGAAACAAGTGGCTAATGTGCCATGGTTCCTAACAACGAGGGAAGTACACAAAATCCTAAACATGCCAACGATTAAGGAAGTGATCGACAGCCATAGCTCGCGCTATAAATCACGATTTATAAAACATCCTAACATACTTGCAGGGTAGCTCAGCGTTCCTGAAACAACTCGTCGCCTAAAAAAGCGAAGCGACATATTTGACGAGTAGGGTCGCTAATAACTGGCTGATTTTAGAAAATAAAGGGTGTGCTTCGCTGGGAGTTCTTACACCCTAAATCCTAAGTTAACTACACCAAATCTGCTCATAGTCCAAACGACTGATTGCAGGATATGAAAAAAATAAAAAAAACAAAGGTGCCTTATTTTATTTCGTGTATATAACTGTTCAGTTGCAAGTCAGTCTAAGTTCTTACGTCCATGCGAAATTCGATGACGATCATTGAAGTAATTACGGCGTACAGTTTCTAATTTTGATGTAACAATGACGAAATTCAACAATAGTGACAGATTTTGGTAACCAGAAATCGTTACAAATTCTAACAAGAGTTTGAAACTATTAGTTTCATAATAAGTTCGTATAACAGTTTATAACATGTTGTTTTTATGTTTATAGCAATTCTTCTGAATATATGTCTACGCTCACTATACAACTGGTAGATTACCATACCTTTGTACCATAACAGAGGCACCTAACAATATATCTGGCATGATAAATTACACTGTTTTTTTTTTAATATTTTCAAAAACCTGTTGACGCTTCATCCACCGTTAAATGCGGAAACATTATATATTATTTTTATTCAATCTAAGATATATATTTTTTAAATTTAGTTGGTGTCTACGACGCCGCGCTGATTGAGGAACTCCCCCTTAATACCATAGGCTCCCCTACTTTGTGTTATTTCTTCATCCCTTCATTTTCTATCCTTCCATTTTGGGAACTTCTGTCTAAATAGATTTTTATATTTTAACATTTACTTTCATCACAATTGAGTTTTTTTTTTCAACCCCTACTTTAGATTTATTCACTTTCATCAGT
Source organism: Spilarctia lutea (assembly GCA_916048165.1). Lineage (NCBI taxonomy): Eukaryota > Metazoa > Arthropoda > Insecta > Lepidoptera > Erebidae > Spilarctia > Spilarctia lutea. The sequence continues at coordinate 2,900,173 of OU696476.1, read as the reverse complement.
TCTTTAAGGTTTAAGGCATCAGGACCGCGCGTAAATCAAAGAAAAAGAAAAAAGATCTAGATATAGAATCACTTGTCTGCCTAATTTGTCTATAAGTAGATGAAATGGACCACTAGGTGTTTTGAAACTAGAAAACCCTAGGAACAGATCACAACCCTTCTGAAATCACATTTGTGCGATGGTGACAAGAAGGGAAGAAGAATAGAAATATGTACTTATATATGCAGTTCGTCGAAATTATAAAAATCCAAATTTCAAGTCAATGCAATAAAAATAATATTTAAACCCTATATGTATTTTGAAATTTCAAAAGCAGAATCTGAGAGTAGTGATCACCATACTCATTGCAAATGCAGACAATGCAGCATGGTGACCCATACCATGGCGGCCTAATTCTACACATAATCTATATTAGTATTTCATTCATGTCTTTATTTACTATATAATAAAATAAAAGTGAAATGTTGTATATTTAAAAATCACTGTAAATCTCAAGAAAGTGCTACTGGTTTAAACTGAAACCTTATGGTTAGAAAGTTTTTTTTTAAGGAGTCGGCTATTACAGAAAAATATTCCATAAACAGTAAAAGTGTATTTCTTATAAGAGATTCAGACGAACTAGTACGAGTAAGTTAATTAATAATATAATTTAATAACTGTAGTTTATTTATAAATTATTTCCTTCATAGGTGAACAAACTCTATTTCGTGTAAAGGTCAAATACAATGCCAAAAAATGACGAGTTGTTTTACGCAGGTAATGATGTAAATCTATTGTTCTTAGGGGCAATGCAATAACACTTATATAACGACATTAGATAAAACTTTGTTTTGAACATTAGTACACCAATTTTGAGAAGTAGTGTCAAGTTTGTACAACAGACTTGACGTTTGTTGGCTTCTTTGTGGAATAGGTACAAAGGCCTATTTCATTCCGAGATAGCAACGGTGAAGCAGTGGTTGTTTAATTACACTATTACCTATGGCATTCTAAGCTTAGTTAAACATTTAGTTGCATTATTTTCTCAGATGTTTAGGTTAGCCACTGGGCAAACCTATTCAAAATAAAGCCAAGTGACATACAAAAGCTAAGAAGAACGTGCTAAAACAGTTAAACTGACAGCCTTTATATTGCTTAAAAACTGCGACTCGAGTCAAAAATCATTAACACATTAGTAAAGATGATTAATATTTGTAATATACACCTTTTATTTTAGTATTGTTTATGTTGTGACGAGTAGTAATTACGTTCGCCATAAGTGCCTGCCTAAACCCATTATATGGTACCGTTGCCACTGTACTGCAGCATAAACAGTCGTACAACTTTGTTTTGTCTCTGGATTTCAAGTAATTAATATATACTTTTATGATTTTTTTAAATAATGCATTATTAATGTTCTCCTGGCTGATTACGGCCACGGCGGTCAGTCTCAGCAGAGACCAGCCAACTACGCAGGAGAGATTATAATGCACAAGTGTGCGCGCCAACACAGGTGCACTCTCGGTTCCCTCTCTCATAATCCGATGGGACGGTTAACCGACACGACCGGGAAGAGATCAGGCGCAGGACCGACAGCTTTACGTAATGTATTGTCAAATAATAAAAATGAATTGGTAGTATTTGGTAAAAATATAAACGATTTTTAGCTACATAAATACAAAAAGGAGCGAACCACGCGGAACAAGATCAATGCGAAGAGAAGGTAAGTGTAAAATAAGATTTGTGTTGGTAAAGTTTTTAAGCTTAATTCCATGCATATCAACGCATATTGTAGAAAATCCCGAGAAAAGTGATGGAGATCCGCAGCAAAGTGTAAAACGACAGAATACGAATTGTGTAATAGCTAATTTACTTAAATTACTAAAAATGGACTTAACATTGTTTGGCCGTTAAGGAAATAAAACCTTAGGCCTTATATATTATGGTTGGACATTGAAGTACTCGTTTATTTCCGTGAATATATTACTTATGATGATTATGCAGAGTCATGTCCAACGTGATGATAAAAGGAAAAGTGAAATAGACACATTGAGAAAGTCAAGTGTCATGTCAAGACACGTTTATGAAAAGTTATTGTTTATATGCTTCTTATCAGTTGACTTGTAACTTGTACAATATTATCTAGAAAAACGTAAAAAAATTGCCATATTAAATTTTTTATGGGACTGCAATGATTCGAAATACGTGGGTCGACTTGACACGAGTTAATTGCTCATTGCTTATCATCAAGTGTTATTTGTGTCCAAATTCCCATACACTTGTTTTCCGATTGCCTGGTTGACAACGCACGGTATGAACTCTCTTATTTATTATCAGGACGGTGCTTTAGTAGAGTAGTGGAAGAGTGCCATCAATTGAAATGCTAGAATATTATAGGTTTTTTGTACTAAGTGACTCTTAAGTTTTAAATCGCAAAAATATAGTCCAGAGTAAAATTGCCGTACCGTAAGTAGACATCGATTAAAGGGTCACTGCAATAATAATGAGTATGAATATTTTGCTCAAGCATTACAACTACCAATGTTATTAATACTCTATTCTAAACAGTTTAACAAACTATTTTAATGTTATTTTTTGTTATCGTTATTGCTTATACTCCGAATAATTTAGGATCAGTACCTAGCTATAAAATCAAGATGTACTTATGACTAAATTATACATAATATAGGCAAACTAATAGATTTTCTATAATTTTGAAATTGACGAGATAAAGCATTTGAATTAAACTTGTTACAGGCTAACCATTTCCAATGCAACTTGATTGTAATGTCAGAGAACTCAAAGGAAAGTAGTACTTATAGGTCGATTGTGTTAATCTTCTTATATTTATTATTCATAGAACAGATACATAAGAGTTAAAATATATTTCAATCTGACACTAAATCTATTTTATAAGTGTTCCTTAATTTTTAGCACAAAATATGTAGTGGTTTTTCTGTTTCTTTTCCTTAATATGTCGTATGTCAACGTTGTATGGTTGTTGGACCTTGACCCATGTCACACATTATGACATCTCTTTGCGTGTACAAGAACGGTTTTTGTGTTAAGAGTAACATACAAAGTTGAGAGCAGAGGTAAGATAATTTTGAACTTTATTTTAACTTTAAGTTCAAAAGTTATGTAATCATTTTATTTCAAAGTTACTGTCGTGAACTTTATGCAAGTTTGGTTGTATTGCATAATTTATTAATATTTTTAGTTACATTATGAATTACAGTATGTTCCTAAATATGAAAATAATCTCAAATTTTTAAGTATATTTGATGCAGTACATTTGAAATAAATTTTGTGACAAGAGATAGGATCAGACTCAGATCGGAACAAAATTCATAGAAATATTTCTGAAACCTGAATTTCAAAACAACTTTAAATATTACGAATGTGTTTCTTTACTACTTTTTAATTGTAGTGAAACCCATTCAAGCGCAGAATAAAAAATTTCGTCACTAGCACTGGAGCTGATTTACCCTAGAAACCTATTTACCATAAAACCTTGAAGAAACAGTTAAGATCATCTACGAGTGTCATAAATCTAATAAAAAATAAAATCTCAAGGTCAAGTTCAATTGCACCACTTACCAAGGCCGTACGAAGGTCGCGTGCGCAGGAGTTGCACAAATGTTACCACGGCTCGAACACTACTGAGACTTAGCGAGCAAACGGCGGACGTATTTCACAACCCTGACTATGTCTTAACTTAAATGAAAGGGATTGTATCAGAATACTTGTTTGGTGAAGTTTCAGAGCAAGATAATGAGGGAAAACTATCAGCTGTAAATCGTATATGAGGAGATTCAAATATATTTTGTTATACAAAAATATAAAACATAAATTCCCCTGATGGTATAACCATGTGGGATGAATAGCGTGGAAGAGTTCTCTCTTCCACGCTATTCATCCCACATGGTTGTAGGGTCAGCTTTCTGAGTTTGTCTGCTCCATTTAGTCGTTAATTAGGACGTCGTCCTCAGAAACCTGACACCCTTTCATATCCCTCAGAACTGTGTCCACCCATCTTGTCCTCGGTCTGTCTCTGGATGTTTGACCATGGACCGATAGCCGTAGCACCAAGTTACCTATGTAGTGCATGTAGTTAGGCGGCCTCCTCTTTATGGAACTGTAGTGGTTAAGGCTGTGTAACCAAAGCCACTAACGTATGTTGTGTTCGTAGGAGTATATTGAATAAGACAGCAGGATGATGATAGAATTATTGTATTCAAAAGATGACTAACTATATACAAAAACAATACTTGTATTTATACAAATTTAAGGAGAGAGTGAGTCAGGTAGCAAGCGTATGACCTCTCTCTGTCACTTTTAAATGGTGTAGTTTGATGTACGATGTTACATAATATGTCAAACAGAGAGTGAGTCAGATAGCACGTAAAAATGTAGGCGATTTGACATCTGACTGTCTCTGTCATTTTTGAATGGTGTAGCGGGACGACGCAAAGGTAAATATATAATAATATAATAATATTTATTTTGTATGGGAAAAAATAAATTGAATCCATGACTGCTACACTACTCCCCCGCTGAAGCCGGAGCTAGCTTCGGTTGATAGTAGTCTGGAAATCTGACTGTTCTCCCGCTTCTTGTTTTCTTGGTTGCTAGCTGGTCTTCAGTCCTTGAGGGGTGCGGTGCTGAATTTGATGTGTCTCTGGTGATGTAGGCTGGTTTTAAACGATCGACCGATATACGTTGAGGTCTGTCTTGTATTTCTACTTCGAATGTCTTCTGATCGCGTTGCAGTACTTTGTACGGACCAAGGTATGGTGGTTGGAGTGGTCTACGTACAGGACCCTGGCGGATGAATACATGAGTGGCAGTTTTAAGGTCACTAGGCATGTAGAAGGTACGGCTAGAGGTGCCGTGCCAGGATGTTGGTTGTGGGGTTAATTTTCCGATATGAGCACGAAGTCTGTTGATGATGTTAGTCATGTCCATCTCGTCGTTAGGAGCAGAAGAAAAGAACTGTCCAGGTAGACGGAGTGGTTCACCGTAGACTAGTTCTGCAGTGGACGTTTGGATATCTGCTTTCCATGCACTGCGAATGCCGAGTAGGACCCAAGGTAGAGTCTCAACCCAGTTCGGAGACGCGTGGCATGTGATGGCGGATTTGAGCTGTCGGTGAAGTCTCTCTACGAGACCGTTGGCTGCTGTTGTTGTTGCTGCTGCTGATGCTGTTGTTGCTGCTGCTGCTGCTGTTGTTGTTGTTGTTGCTGCTGCTGTTGTTGTTGTTGTTGTTGCTGCTGCTGCTGCTGTTGTTGTTGCTGATGATGTATCTGTTGATGTTGTTGCTGCTGCTGTTGTTGTTGTTGCTGCTGGTATTGCTGAACCTGATGAGCTTGTTGCATTTGTTGATGTGTTTGTTGCATATGCTGCTGAGGATTTGGAGGATATCCTTGTGGTGTTTGTGCAGGGTACGACCCCTGAGGCTGGGCTCCAAAGCTCTGGGTCATCCGGGTTGAATGGGGGTGTTTTCACACCAACGCGGCAGGTTGCTCCTAAGATGATTTCTTGTCGTCTTGGCTGATGCTCTGCTTAGCAGCTGATACTCCCGTGCTGGTCATCTTCTTGGGATTACTTTTGTTGTATCCCGACGTCGCTGGGTCACCAGTGTAGTGGTTAAGGCTGTGTAACCAAAGCCACTAACGTATGTTGTGTTCGTAGGAGTATATTGAATAAGACAGCAGGATGATGATAGAATTATTGTATTCAAAAGATGACTAACTATATACAAAAACAATACTTGTATTTATACAAATTTAAGGAGAGAGTGAGTCAGGTAGCAAGCGTATGACCTCTCTCTGTCACTTTTAAATGGTGTAGTTTGATGTACGATGTTACATAATATGTCAAACAGAGAGTGAGTCAGATAGCACGTAAAAATGTAGGCGATTTGACATCTGACTGTCTCTGTCATTTTTGAATGGTGTAGCGGGACGACGCAAAGGTAAATATATAATAATATAATAATATTTATTTTGTATGGGAAAAATTAAATTGAATCCATGACTGCTACAGAACCATACCGACGCAGTCTACTCTCCTACATTTTTTTGGCATTGTCGCGCACACCTAGGCTTCCTTGAACATGCTCGTTCCATATATTATCACGCCTGGTGACACCACACATCCACCTCAGCATTTTTATTTCGGTAACTTGTATGGTGCGTATGGTTTTTTGCGGAATACACTGTAGATCAAATTGGTTAGGATCATATACCCTTGTTAGAATTGTGATCTAAGAAATCTGATCGTCATTATCTAACTATACTATAAATATAATTAATGTAAATTCAATATTCCGTATTTCAAAATTTAACAGTAAAATGAATTATGTAAATTTTGTATGATAAGATAAATGGATATTTCTTTATATTTATTGTACAAGAAAATAATACACTACGATTAGATGCGATCAAAAACGTAAGGTTTAGTAATGCTGTACAATAAGTTGCACCATTTAAATGAAGATAACAGTATTTTGATTTTTACCTTAAAATAAATGATTAGCTTTGAATTTTGCTTATGATATTCGATTACTCGAGGATGCCCTGGCCGGGATACTGCCAAAATTAATCTTCCGTTTCCGTCCTAAACTAGCCTACTGACATGACTGTCGATACTCGAAATCTCGTTAGAGTCCAGTAAGAGAGAGGTATATGACTGAGATATTTATTTATTACTTAAGTCTTCATGCATAATTGTTGCAAAATGTGTTTCTTTTAATCAATGTATCACTACACATGATTGATGATGTCCATTCACATCATCAACCATATTCTGCCACATTTAATAGTCGGGCAATTATATAACAAAGAATTAGCTGATGGCTTCATGACTTTATCACTCTAGGCTTAAATTGTATCTAAGTAAATAAATAACAATAAATAAGTGTATATCCTAGTGTTTGTGTACGCATATTTGATATTGAAAAGATAGGAAATTTAATATAAAATAAAATATCTAAACAACACATACGAACTACAACTTTTCCATATCATAGCTTCTGTAACTAGACATGCGTAGATAGTTTTGCAAGGCATAACTGCATTGCCCCCATGGTGCAACTGTCCAACCAATGCAATTCTGGTATGTCATTATTGCTCAATTATTGTTACCCATTTGTCACGCTTGCCCCATGTGCTCCTTTGTGTTTATTGCACGATGATCCATTCAAATGACTGCCAAGGTGGTGCAGTTCTAGCATGTGTGGTTATTGTGCTTTAGGTCGAATCGAACTCGACGTTCGATTCCTGGGACGTACCAAATGATTTACAAATTTGTAGTTGTAATTTATTCCCTCAATTGTCAGCTCGTGAAGGAACTTGTTAAAATTTATTCTACAAATATTTGTTTCGGCGTTTGGATGATTTCTATGTATAATACTAGCTGACCAGGCAAACATTGTTTTACCAGAAAAAAAAATTAGGGTGGGTCACTTTTATCATTTAGGGGTATGAAAAATAGATGTTGGCCGATTCTCAGACCTACCCGGTATGCACACAACATTTCATAAATATCGTTACAAGACAGACAACGTTTTGGCTACGTAATCTTGCCACGAATTGATACGTGAAAAGTTGTGTTGAGCACTAATACATACTAAAATTGGTCTATACTAAAATGTATCTCCTTGATATAACTTGTCATAACAAAACATAATTACAGTAAGAATAAGTAATAACAATATTATAGTAAGTGTAATGTTCAAATGAGATTTTTTTACTTGTTTGAAGTAATATGTAGTTATTAGAAGGTTATTTTTTTAGCGTGCTACGTCTCGTATAGTGGCTGAGTTTTCGTAATTTACCTAAATTTTATTATGTCATTCAAAACAAAATTGCAGTTTACAAGATTACAATGTTAAGATATAATAGCTAAATTGCCTACGAATGTCTAAAAATAATGTTTCTTATGTGGGTCATTACCAAAAAGATGAATCAGTTTTATGTGACCTTCTTATGCAGTTACTTCGATCTAACTGATATATGGAATGAAGTGATCTAAATTTAAGAATGTATTTTAGCTATTTTAAAAATACCAGTAAAACCCAATTAACTCTGAAGAACCGTTTTCTTTTGTTTTTGTCCGTTCTGATTTATATTTGCCAATCTCTAATTAATTTAGATTATGATTTGTATTTATGTGTGTTCACATCAAATTTTAATGAAATTCTTATAAGTTTATTTGCAGGTATCTTTAGTTTGTAGGATAAAAAACATACAAAAAAACAATGTAGTAAAAACAAAGTGTTGAAAGGATCGTAAGTGTTATTAGTTACAAAATCCTATATTGTTTTGCAGCCTATTATGAGATAAGTAACATTAAAACTGAAGACACTTTGACTTCTATTCGAATATGCTACGCACTTCCCTCTTCAACTTGGTAAGTCTTCGATCAAGCTTGGTACGTGCGTGCACTTAAATACGCTTACGGCGAAGCTTAGTAGCTAAAAAGTATAGGGTTCAACGAACAGACGATACAGCTTAGATGGTTAAAAAACATTTTTAATAAAAATAAACTGACTTCAAAAATCTCAAAGGAAAATGCCTGACCTAGATTCATTAAGAAACGTAAAATAAACTGTCTTCAATTTAGTTAGTTATTTAGGTACCTAAAATCTGTTTGAAGTCAGTGCCAAACCCAATAGATAAGTGACATACGTCCAACTCGCGTCCGCCGAATCAGTTACGTATTATAAATCATACATTTTTCTTTAAATTTATCTTGTAATTTTAGGTAGGGCATTTTCTTAATATTTTTTTCAGTAGGTTTATTTATTTTTTTAATATATTTTTTTATATTTTTGTGTCACTATTTATAAGTAATAAGCTGAACTATTGCATATAAGTCGGGAGAAGCAACCTAAGGTAACGACCACCTACAAATGTTACTCCTGCGAATTATTGTAGTGGTTTGTAGCACGTACTAAAGCTGAGCACAGGCCACAAAAGAATTATCCTCCAACTCCTAACCGTCAAGTAGTATCTCCCATCAATAGCTCATTATCACAAAATGATGACTACCAGATGCCAATATCTAAATAGTTTTAGAAATATATGAAACACATAATACGTATCTACAAAATTTGAGGGTTGGTCTCGATTTACTTGGAATTCCAACATCAGATCCCAATATGGTGACAATAGGACCACTTGGGAGGCATACCAAATCCGATTGTATAATAATTTTCAAAATCGATTCAATATTATAAATTGTATTATATATTTGATATATAATATAATCGGTATGTGCCGTATATCTCCTCTTTAGTTTTAGACGGTGCCCGCGTCATTACGGGCAGACGCTGGGAGGAGTCCAGAAGACTTAATAACAGCAGTTCTCGTACCCTTCCCATCTCAGACACAGAGTGGCAATGTATTTGGTTTAGTCGGTCCGATTCTGACACAAACCCCGGTGGGGTGACGGCCCATGGGGGTATCCACACGTAAAAAAAAAAACGTGCGAGTCATATTATATGATGTTACAAAAAATGTATGCCTTTCGCAATTTTTCTTTTAGCTGTGCTGTAATATGTTGCTTTGTACCAAATTTCAAGATCCTGAGTTCACGTGAAGTACCCTGTAGGTTTTGATTTACTTATGAGCGTCGAAAATTTGCAGCATAAACCGCTGTATCTTTTGATTGCGTTGTCTTAGAAGTTTGTTTTTTTTCACTGCTCCAAGGGACATTAGACTTCAGTGTTTGACATGAATTTTGAATGTATACAACACGCTTTCCTAAGAAAAAGGGTCTTGACAGACAAATGGACAACAAAATGATCCTAAAAGGGTTACGTTTTTAGTTTTGAGGTACGGAATCCTAAAAAGGGGTTCAATTCATGGTTTACTTATCTTTGTAGTGATCCTGTTCTGCTTAGTTTATTCTTTAAGTTGCCTTGTACATTACCCACAGGATTAATAGGGGTGTGGGGGAACGGGTATAATGTTCCACCCAACACAAAGGGAGGATCCTCCGACCAGGCGAGGTGATCATGCCTGGCGGGCTACTGCCCAACAGTTGATGTTGGGATGTTGTATATATGATAATCGGCGCGGGAATTTTAATTGCGCGATTCAGGATTGGTAGTTACTCCGTGTAGTGTAGTTTGTAGGTACAGTGCGTTACTTCGTAGTTCAGTGCATCTTCGGTAGATGGCGCTGTATGTGGAGGTCGCCACATCACTCCCCTCCAAGACTGGAGGTCGATATATGTTGAGTCAGCTGTCTGTGCTCTGATGCGGAGCTTGCCAGTGCCAGGAGTGAGTAGTTCCAGTGAGTCGGAACTGAATGCCGCAAGTTCCAGTGAGTCGGAACTGAATGCCGCTAGTCCCAGTGAGTCGGGGCTGAAGTCCGCTGATCCCAGTGAGTCGGGATCGCATGCGGTGCGCGGTGCTGCGGTGAGGTCCCCAGTGAGTCGGGGCGATTGCTGCGTAGTGGCTGGCTGCTGCGTAGACGGGAGAGATGTGCTCTGCTTACATGGACCGTAGGTGCAGTGTGCTGTGCCTAGACGCTGTAGAGGCCGTAGGGGTTACCAGGCTGGAGCGGTCGCGTCCTGCGTGTGGTATATCCCAGTTGAGGCCGAAGTTGCTGGCTGGCTTGAGACTTGCTGTGGGAGTGAACATGATGGTGGTGCGGCTTGAAGGCTGCTTCCAATCACGTCGGGGTCACCACTTGTGGGGGAACGGGTATAATGTTCCACCCAACACAAAGGGAGGATCCTCCGACCAGGCGAGGTGATCATGCCTGGCGGGCTACTGCCCAACAGTTGATGTTGGGATGTTGTATATATGATAATCGGCGCGGGAACTTTATTTGCGCGATTCAGGATTGGTAGTTACTCCGTGTAGTGTAGTTTGTAGGTACAGTGCGTTACTTCGTAGTTCAGTGTATCTTCGGTAGATGGCGCTGTATGTGGAGGTCGTCACAGGGGTAATTACATTTCGTATTTATTAATCTTTACCGAGTACCTACAACTTATTAGAATATTCCTACGTCTCTAGAAAGTACATGTTTCAAGTACAAATATACTGAGAGTGTATGAGTAAATATTGCATACCATTTAAATTACTAGATAGCTATTCTTATATATATATGATAATCACAAGATCAAATACTAAGTTTTCGTAACAAAAACGTAGTGATGTATACCTTTTATCTCATTGGTCAAGGTGGATCATACAAACCACCTCGACCAATGTAATAAAAGGTAAAAAGAAAATCAATTTATCTACCACTCTTCGAGTTCATGTTTGCGAGGCTTTACAATACACTAACTTTTGCCCGCAGCTCCACCCGCATGCATGTCGGTATTCGCGGTTAAGATTAGTCTAAATATTTCCTTTCTCTATCGCCATGAAAACATGACAGATAGACATCAGCTACAGTTACTTATGAATTTATGATATTAGTATGCACTATAGAAACAATTAACTACTTCAAATGCGATTGCCGACTCATTACATTTATTAAATAAATAAAAATGTCTTATATTGACACGCTCTCTATAAAATATCGTAAGTTAACAAATTAAGTTATAAATACTTGTAGATATCAAAGTTTTTACAATTTAAGAATAGCGTTGCAATTAGCGAGACGGGATTTTTGTGTTTAGTTTTTAATAGGTTTTATGTTTTGTTTGTTGGTCTATTTTTGTACAAACTAATATGAACTATAAATGTTATAAGAGACAAAAAACTGTATCGATGATTTGCAACAAGAACAAAACAATTTAATTATTACTAAATTACCTAAGCATTTTGTGTATGCGGATAACATGAAAGAATCAGCATTTAAAATGACCAAGCTTTAAGACAATTTTGTCGCATGGCAAAAGATTTATACATAAATATTTATGATCTATATAAAATTCTCGTGTCACGGGGTGCGTAATCGAACTACTCCGAAACGGCTTGACCGATTTTGATGAATTTTTTTGTGCTTATCCGGTATCTATGAGAATCGGCCAACATCTATTTTTCATCCCCCTAAATGTTAGGGATAGTCCACCTCTAATTTTTTTTTTTTATTTTTTAGACAAAATTTTTAATTTCTATTTTTTTATGATACAGCATTAGTAAATACATACAACCCTAAATTTTCAACCCTGTAAGATCAACCCCTATTTTTCCATCGCGATTTTTATTGACCCACCTCTACAACATATATTCCCTTTTATGGCAAAGCAACGTTTGTCCGGTCAGCTAGTGATCTATATATATTGATGTTTTCATATGTTGGATTTTATGTTTTTATTTCATGTTTTCCATCAGACTGAGTAGAGTGACTTTGGCCGACATAAAAAATAAATGACAATGTTACGTTATCAGAAATATCACTAAAATCTTTTAATTCTGTCGAGGCGTTTGGATAAACGATCATACATGTTTTGTATGCTGGCTGGACCTGCCATTCTAAGAAGAGGGCTATCATCATCATCAGCATGTTGCATATTGAGGTCTATGGCCAAGTACAAATCGCAATTATTTCACTGGATTTATATTGCCCATTTTGAGTTTTACGTTTCAGCGACTGTGCGACGTTACCGGAGCTCAAAAATTCATCTTTTTTTTATTTCTGGGAGAGGGCAATTCAAATTAAAACTCATTCAATCAAAAAGATTAAGTAATACGTCTGTACGTTCGCCCTTATGTCAAAAAAGTAGCACTGTGCAGTTATTGCCATTGTGTTTTTTTTTTATTTTAGACCTCCTTAATTAATAACTAGCTATTTATTAATTATATTTCGCAGTTTTATAATACAATATATGGATTTTTAGGATAAGCATTATAAATCAATAATTGATGGTACTCGTAGTTAAGGAAATAAATTCTATCAAAAACAAAACGCGCGATGGATCGTTTCAGAGATTTTATTTAAAGAATAGACAATAACACAAAAACTCTTCAACTTCATTACAATAGCATGTTTAGTAGTAACAGATCCTGTACAGTACATTAACATCCTTAGTTGCGTTACATTTATGTTGAAATGCGTTCTTTGTAGGCTTGTTAATTTTATAGTTATAACCTTATCTACAATGATATGAATTACAACACAAATTTAACGCAACTTTTGTTGCTACTAAAGATATATTAAAACAAGTAGACAATTCGATATAATACTTCGTACATGTGTTGTCATATCTAGTTGAGAAATCACTCTCTAAATTTAGTATTCAACCCATTGACAATAGGAACTCTTATTGAAAACGATGACTAAGCTTATATTTCGTAAATTATTTCAACGAATGTAATACTTTAAAACACCAAGGTCAACAATACTATACCTCTTCTATATGAATAACTAACTGACCCATGCAACTTCGATTGCATTTTTCAAGGTAGTAGAGCCACGCTGATTTCAGCACGAATGGGACGGCTCGACCGGGGTGATACTACTTTTCACAAAAGACAAACCTTAAATAACAGCATTCGTACTGTCATTTTTTGTGGGTGAGTGCAAGACCGGAGATACAATGATGCAGAAGCATCTCAATAGATGGCCATAGTGTGGGTCACCATGCCGCATTGTTGCATTGTCTGCATTCGCAAAAACTATGGTGACCACTACGCTTTTATTCTGCTCATGCTTTCTATCTGGCAAATTAATTTTAGCAGGCTTATATTTAAAAAAAAGGCATTTATTTTTCACATTTTTACAAAAAAAAATAACACTAATGTTCAGCTTTGGGCTATCTAACATAAAAGCATTTTTTCTATTCGAATCAGAACTGAGATTAGTGCTTTCTACCAAACTAATTCTTTGACTTTATAATATTAATACAGTATTGATGTAATCACGATCATTATTATCAAAGACATCATCACATTCATCACTATCACCATCAACATTGCCATCATTATCACGATTGTCATCTTCAAGACATTCTAATCACTTTATTGAGGTTTTTTTAATGCACTTTTTGCAATATACAAATTACTCGACTATATTCGTGTATTTTGCAAATGGGTTTGACTAGTTTCTTGAGCAATGTAAATTTTAGACAGAACAAAAGACGAAGGTAATTTTGTAAGAGAGGAGACGAAGACTGGAATTTAAAATTAAAATATACTGCAAGTCTGAAGTTGAGTGTAAAATGATATCCTAGAGACTGACTGTATATCCAAAAACCATATATTTTTATAATAGGTCTTTACCTATGAAATTGCGTTTCTTCAGTACTGGTCATTTCAAATAAAAAAAAGTTTGTAATGGCTCTGTATTCTAAATTCAAATTAATTTTGTTTTAAAACCATGACATTCTATTTACAAACTCAGTCTTTTGTTTTTTGATTAGCGTTGTATTTTCATTACATTTGAACATTTTTGTCATAATGGATACTTTAAAAATTCGTGTGGTTATGGAATATGAGTTCCGTCGTGGCACCAACGCGACACAAACGGCACGTAACATCAAAAACGTTTACGGAGAGAACTGTACAAACGAACGCACAACCCTTTATTGGTTTTCCCGGTTCCGTTCTGGAAATTTTGACTTGAAAAATGAAGCTCGTGGTCGTCCGGAGACTTTGGTTAACAATAATGAATTAAAGGCGATTGTGGAAGCTGACGAAACTCAATCTGCAGCTGAGCTAGCAGCAGCTTTTAATGTAAGCATCAAAACAATATTGATCCATTTGCGACAAATTGGCAAGGTAAAAAAGCTTGATAGATGGGTGCCCCACGACCTTTACGATCGCCAGCGCAACGTAGGCGGCGAGACCTGCCTTTCGCTGCTCAACAGGCAAAGAAATGAAGGAATTTTGAAACGAATACTTACGTGCGACGAAAAATGGATTCTGTTCGACAATCGAAAGCGCTCAGCAAGTTGGTTAGACCCTGGTTCAGCACCAAAGCAATGCCCTAAACCAAAACTGACCCCTAAAAAGTTGATGGTCACTGTTTGGTGGTCTAGTGCGGGTGTGATTCACCACAGCTTTTTACAAAACGGCATGAGCATTAATGCAGATGTGTACTGTGAAGAACTGGAGAGAATGATGGAGAAGCTTGCATATCTGCAACCAGCTTTGGTCAATCGGTCGTCTCCACTGCTCCTTCACGACAACGCGCGACCCCATACTGCGCAACAGACAGTCTCCAAGCTGCAAGAGCTGGGGTTGGAAGCTCTCCCTCATCCGCCATACTCACCAGACCTTGCATCTACCGACTATTACTTTTTCCAAAATTTAGACAACTTTTTAGTGGGTAAAAAATTCAATTCCCGAGAGGCAGTACAAAATGCCTTTGAAGAGTTTGTTGCCTCCCGTCCAGCTGATTTTTACAAGAAGGGCATCAATAAACTGCCAATGCGTTGGCAAAGATGCGTCGATTGCATGGGTGATTACTTCTAATAACAGAAATAAAAAAGTTTGAAAAAATAAGTACTTTTAATTAATGCATACAAAACGGCAATTTCATAGGTAAAGACCTTATATTAATTTAATTCTCATCAATTATGTAGGTACAAGTAATTACTCCACTCTGAAATAATTTAACCGACTCATGCATGGAATTCTGAAGAGTAAAACAACCAAATAAGGCCATTAGTGCCAAACATTTTAACCTTCAGTTCATAATTACTTTAGAAGTTAAAGTAACAACTGTGACAGGTTAATGACAAACTGCTTGCTCAATCTAAAAGTAGGTACATAAGTTATCATGTAAAACTTTTGTACGAGAATGTGTCCTATTGGGCCGGCCTCAGACATTGTAAAGTAGAGCAGATCTGGAACTATTAATCCTACTAGTATTATAAACGTTTGTTTGTGAGTATGTTTATTGCTCTTTCACCCAAAACCTACTGAATGGATTTTGATGAAACTTTACAATAATATAGCTTATACATCAGAATAATACATAGGCTACAATTTATATATTATTTATATTACTAGCTTCGCCTCGCGACGTTGCTCTCGTGTATTGTCGTACCGCGGGTAGCACGGCGAGGTTCAACTAGTATGACTATAATAGTGCTTGGGGATAAGCTGCCTCATTTAGTTAATAAGCTACATTGAAGAAGAACTTGTTCAAAGTTAAGGCTAGAACTAATGTCGGGCCAACTGTCGTTGGTGATTCAAAGATTTCATTCTTATTTCCATTCAGATAGACTCGTTGGTTCAATGGTTAGTGACTGTGACTCGCAAGCCAGATAATGACCTCTGGTGCTATGCCATAGCCATAAGGCTACTCCTACTCAGAACTAATAATTGTATGGTTATCGATAAGTTCATTTGTGTCTGGATGGAATGTATTATTTTGATATTTAAAAAGATATAAGTATGCTCAACAGTAATTTGGTTGCCATGGAATCAGATTGGCAGGTGTAAGATTTGTGAAGTCATTACTATTCTATTTTAAAATAACTTTAGCGATATCTTACTTCTGCGGTCGCCAACCACATTTGGCAGTTTCGTTTGACCTTGACATGGTAAGTTTCTTAACATATTTGTTTATACTTTGTGATGAATTTCAGAGAAAAATTGCATATATTATACCATGAGTTGTGAAGTAAAGTTGCTTACTGACGTTTTTTTTGCGACACGATTGATTATATTACACTTATAGCAGTGAAGTACTCATCTTACCTCAATAATTGTGCATATTTAAATATTGAATGATACTTTAAAAGTTGTTTTTAATTCGGCTACGTTTTATATGCTGTGCATTTATTTATTCAAAACAGTGCAGATTTATACAAGCACTACTTTTATGATAGCTTTTTTTAAATCTTGGGCAATCTGAGTCGGGTTTTTTTTCTGTAGATACTCGTATCTAATGGCCCAATTCTCCTTTCCACATGCTGCACAATTTTAGAAACTTAAAGTTGAAAGAGTAGTCTATGTTCTTAGGCTACTTTTTACGGAGAAAACTAACATAAGCGCGGACGGAATCGCGGGCCAAAGTTTGTAAGAGAATAACAGAAAATAAGTCAAAATTAACTCTAATATCTGTCAATTGAGTCAGCGGAATTAGTTACAGTTACAAAGAATAATGAATAATTTGTTAAATTACCATAAGATTTGAATCAACATAACTCTTTGTCATTTTAATTGCGCGTAATTAACTAATGTGACTTTTAATTGAGCAAAACAATTAACTAGGTAGATGATAAAAACAGACTGTTTAACATTTTCTTGATTTATGTATATTACAACAAATTCTGTATTGAGTTAGGTTGTTTTATTGTTTCAGCACTTTATAATCACGGCCAGCTGTTGACTGATACATGATAGGATCTTTAAGGTACTGTTATATATTTAAATATCGGTAGGTACCTGTAAATGTTTTAAATGTGTATGTCGGTACTTTGTCGATAATAAGCCAGTGTGAAACTAACTGTTGCTTTATTTATTCATTTCGCACTCTCATACATAACAGACATCTAATTCTTCTTCAACAGCAACCTTTCAAGTTCACTGCTGGACATATGCCTCTACTTATAAAGGTGGTTCTGGGGTACGCTGGTCAGGTGGATTTGTATAGGGTCTTCTAGTATTTTTATACTTAACAGTGTTGTTGAACTGCTTAGTTTCTTCGTTAAGTTGGCTCTTACGACACTCATGGAAAAAATAGGGTAGTAACACACTCCGATTCTTAATTCATTACACGAATATGCAGTCTCCAATAACTTACATGTTATACCGAAACAAATGATAATATTTATCAATAATTACTACTAATATACTACTACTATATTAATAAGAATTACTACTGACTAGACCAAAAACAGGCCTGAAGTATAATTTTTCCAGTTGTACTAAGTAAATTGAACTTGTGTACTTAAATATGGGTGAATGTATTTCACATTTCTACTTTTCTCATATAATTGCGATCCAACAACCAAGGTTGTGGTAGTTCGCAGTGAAAGAGCAATTTCACAACATGGTTTCATATTACAACATAAAGTACAATGGATTGAATGAGTTCTTGGTGACAAAATTCATGAAAGACTTTGTAGAGACTATAGTTATTTGAAAACTGTTGGTGATTACATAAAAATTTATAAGATAAAATAGATAGTTTGTCGAAGCGGTGCTCTTAATAAATTTTAAATTTCCTATATATATATATATATATAATATATATATTATATCCTATATATATATATATTATATACTGTATATATTCAGCTATGTCGTAGTTTATATTTAGGGAAATGAAGAGGATAGGAATGAATTTAGTTTGTGTACTTTGTATCTTGAGGATATGGTTATCATCATCGACAGCCATAACAGTCCACTGCTGGACATATGCCTCTCCTAAGAAAGGAAGTGTTGGTCCACTATGTTACGCTAGCCAGGGTTGTATAGGTTTTGATTCAAGTTTGTGAGGTGTGTGAGGGTCAGCTAGTGTATAATACGAGTATCAGTTGCCTAGTAATCATAGTACAAGCTGTGCTTAATTTTGGACTGCGCAGTAATGAAAAAACTTACTATTTAATTGTTGTTATGATTAGAGTATTGTTGTACTAATTATGTTCTATCTTGTGATTGTAAAGAACCGTGTGATTGTTTGTTTGATATGTGACAAAGTGCATTCGGAAACAGGTCGCAATCTATCACTTAAACATGTATTATATAGTAATGAGCGTAAGTGTTGCGGGTGTCCATGGGCGGCGGTAGTCGCTTACCATCAGGTGATACGTCTGCTCGTTTGCCCACTATTCAATAAAAAAAAAAAAAATATATATGTATAAGTTTTGTAGTTCTGAGTTAAAAATCGGTTTATATCTCTGCAGATCTTTTTTTCTTTGTTTATTATATAGGGGGTAAACGAGCAGACATATCGCCTGATGGTAAGCGATTACCACCGCCCATGGACACCCACAACACCAGAGGCGTAACAAGTGCGTTGCCGGCCTTTTAGGAAGTAGTACGCTCTTTTCTTGAAGGTTTGAAGGTCGTATTGGTTCGGGAACACCGCAGGCGACAGCTCATTCCACAGTTTTGTTGTGCGCGACGGAAAGTTTCGGGAAAATCGATCATTCATAATCGAGCCTTTACAATTCAATCGTTATATAGGTACTTTTGAATTTTAATAAGTTGCTGGATAGATAGTCGTAGTTGTATTTCAGTCACTTTAATTATTTTTTATTGAAGTGAAAACTTCTATAGGTTTCGAACACTTTTTTGGTAAACAAAAACCATGGAACTGTACTTCTTTCCATAGCGCATTTTATTTAAACAGCAAAAAGGTTAATACTGTAATGTTTTCATAGAATACGGCATTCCAATAAAAGCTAGTTTTTAAAAGATTTTATTTTAAAAATAATACACTTTATTTCTTCGTTCACGATAGTAACATAACATAATTCATCAAAATTGTGGAGATCAAGCTAGCGTTGTGAGAGACTGGTGCCTGTAGTAGGTATATGCTAGAGCACAACCTGTATTACGGGTCACCTGGCCCCACCCGCAGGAACTTTGATCCACATAGTCAGTCGTCAGTTAACAATTTCTGTAATCGAAGAAAAACATGGAACACAAAATCTTCAAAAAGAAATAACCAACAATTTTTTATGGAACCAGAAGCTTTGAGAGTCGAAGGTAATTCATTTTAATTGACTTAGAATATGTACTTTATTTTTTTCTTGGCTGCGTTTTGTCAATGTCCATAATGGCTTTGTAACTGTTTTTATAACGCCTGATAAAACTATAATAGCACTATTCATGTACTTGCCTTTTCTTGCCTGGTATGAGTCCGAAGGTTAATCCAAAATCTGTAATCATAACATCTTAAATAAAACTTAACTTTTTGTATTATTTTCAGAATTAATTTTGTATAATATTTATTAATTATTGCTCCATGAAGCTATGAATTAATTTTTTGCACAATTTCTGATTGTTTTACTAAAAAAGTCACTATGATTAAATAGCTTTACTCACTGATTAGTATGTCTTATTCCAATTGCTTAGAAAAGCAGAAAAGATTTTAGTATTTAGTCACTTTGTTACGTCCTTTCTTTATGAGACTAGAATAATTTTATTAAAACTTTAGATACTATGAGTGCCTGCAACTTTGAATAGAGCAACTACAAGTGAACCATGTTGGTATGTATTTTGTTAATATATCACAACAGCTGCTATAACTTGTCATTTTTGATTTACTATTGCATTTTATATATACACATGTGTACACTCTATGTGTGTTGATTTAACAGCAAGAAGATGAGTAAATAAGAATGTTTTCTTCTTTACAAGTTATTTTTTAATTCTGCTGTCCATAATTAAATAATTTAATCCGTCTTTCAGTGATAATAATAATGCATAATTATTCTATTGTCTTATTCAACACACAACAAGTAAGTCTCAAGCTAAGCAGAGCTTGTGTTATGGGTACTAGACAACTGATATAAACACATAATATATACTTTTTTGGAAATATATACATATTAAACATAGACAACACCCAAACTCCAAAACAAATATTTAGAGATAATACAAACATTTGATGAGTGTACGAGTATACATTTAATAAAGTAAAACCAAAGGAAAGAAGTTCATGAGACCCCTACAAAGTCGTGGCTATTATAGTAGCTACAAAATAGCTAGCGTTGATCTACTGGTTGGTGTATGATGATATTTCTGATAGGGTGCGAATCGAGCTAAAAAGTGTTATTTAGTTTTAATGATTATACAAAAGCGGCCCGGAGATTGGAAGCAAGGGACTAAATCTCCTTGCCTTGTACAGCACAAAGTCCCGCTAAGACTGGCCACCGTGGACGAAATTGTTTAAGTGTAACTCTTCACCATAACATTACCAGCTCGAAACAGGCGCTTATGGAACTATTAACACTATTATCCCACGAGCAGCCTTGCATTAAAGTGGGGCCTTTACTTTACTGGTGAGGCCAGTAATTTATCACACTTTGGACTATGGACGGTACGATTCATCCTGTAAAGTTCGCAGGTGCCTCCGTAAACTTCATTCGACGTGCAGTATCCAAATCACTGCCTAATACAAAACTTTACAGCTGAGTATACTAGCTTCTATATTTAAATTAGGTACTTAGTAGGTAAGATCAAGAGTCAATAGAATGTAAGTGTAAATAATAGGTGAAGCGTATTGGGGTTGCATACAAATAACTTGAACCAGTAATAATAAATTAAGGAGTCCTACCCCCTAGCCAAGTTGCAAGCGTTTTTCTTACTGCAATAGTTAGCGCCTATATTCTCGTGATTAGCCAATGACACACAAGAATTTAGGTATTCTGACTCGGAAAGAAAAATGCTTGCAACTTGGCTTTGGGGCTGGTCTATTAACACTAACATATATACATAAATTATCGCGGTATTTTAGCTGTTTAAAAACGGTATTTAACATAATTAACTATAGAGGTTTTGATTTATGCATTTTGCTTAATGTAGACTGACATAAATATACTTACATATAATATGTGTATGTATGTTCCGACATGTTTCTGATACATACTAATTTATAATCTGATATTCTTGGTAATACTAGCATTTCACGTACTGTTTTTTGAGAATTTATAATTTAAATTAGACAATCATCATCATCATCACAGCCTCTTGCTTGTCCGTCTTCGGACGTAGGCCTCCTCTCCCAATTTCCATTTTTCGCGATCCCGTGCCATCGCCATCCAGTTCACTCCCGCTCGTCCCCGTATATCGTCGACCCATCTTTTTAGTGGTCTTCCCCTGCCTCGGGTGTTTGCTCGAGGTCTCCACAAATTAGACAATACAGAATAAAAAATAGATCATTTTACTAGGGGTAGGTGCGGAGGTATACTGTACCTATTTATTTAAAACGTCATGCACACATCTATATTGACGGACTTAATGGCCTTGGGATGATTTTTATGTTAAAAACTTCCAAATAATTAAAATCATTTTCAAATAAAAAATGATGAGAAAATAGTGATTCTCTTTTTAACCAGTTTTGTATATTTAATGACATTTCGTATACCTACTATTTTAGTTTTAATATGATAAACGCCGATTATGAATGTGGAGTGTCCCCAACCCTTCTATGCAGGACGTCGTAAGGGACAAACTACAGCAGTACAACATCACTACAAAGAGAAAGAAATCTTGATACCTACTAACCTTATAAGTACGTACCCAAACCACTTGGCTCGCGTGCTGCCTGGTGTAGTAAGGTGAAACCTCTTTGCTAACGAGAGCCCTATATCCAGTATTAGACTCTTCAAGGCTATTGAAGATGATGATAATGATTTTTTTATCCAATAATAATAATAATAAATATGCCGGACATCTAACACACAACGCCATCTAGTCCCAAGCTAAGCAGAGCTTGTGTTATGTGTACTAGACAACTGATATACTCGTAAATACTTTTATACTTTTTTTTTGTAAATACTTACATATTATACATAGAAAACACCCAAACTTCGAAACAAAATATTTGCAGATCATACTAATATAATATACTTGCTGTAATCGACTCACGAGCTACTGTTTTTAAAAGAAATATTCTCGCTCTATCGCTTTAAAAGT
Organism: Spilarctia lutea; assembly: GCA_916048165.1. NCBI lineage: Eukaryota > Metazoa > Arthropoda > Insecta > Lepidoptera > Erebidae > Spilarctia > Spilarctia lutea. Next base: position 2,877,684 of record OU696476.1, on the reverse strand, counting down.
GTAGTAAAACCATTGTATATATATGACCTCTGACGATGTTTTTTTTTGTGTTTGTTCAAAAAAAATTGTAATTCTGTATATTTTGAATATCATGTTGTGTGATTACGGAAGGGTACCAATCAGTACTGAACCTATATTTATCCTAAAAATGATGACATGTTTGTTATCTGTTGTAATTACCTTAATAAATAAATAAATCATCAATACTGTTTCAGTTACTACTATATATATTATATTATATACTATATGACAAACAAACTTAAAAATCACAATGCTGCACACTGCATTATACAACACAAAAGTAGAACACATTATATTTGAATACAATAGAAAATACTCATTGCATTAAAGAAATGCATATTATTAGAATAAATACTTCGTATTTATTCCCTTAAGGTACATCATTAACAAAGTTTTACTGGTAAGAAATTAACGTACGTAGAAAAGTGTGTTTTATAATAAATGATAAAGAATTGAAATGGATAGTGGAATAAAGTTCATGGAAAAAAAACTTGATCCAGTGGTAACATCGTCGGGTAAGTTAAACCGAAAAGGAAAGGGACGGAAAAGTGCATGCTGTTCAACAATGCAGATAATAGGACCATATAACACATGAAATGATGATGCCTTTTGGCCTAGTGGTTAGCTATCTTGATTGCTAAACCAGAGGTCGTGGGGTGTTTCCAAATTGTACAAATATTGTGTTATGCGTTCGGTCATCGGTATCAGTGTATATATGTATCTATGTAAGTTATTTATAAAACTAGCTGCACCCCTCTATGCTACTCGCGGTTGTTGTACCTTTACAATTACAACCACGGGGAGAAACCTAAGTTACTCCTTATTTCATCAGTTATCTGCCACTGAAAGGCCTGTATAAATCAGTCTAGTCGTTCCAGATATTATCCGTACCATTTACAAAACAAACTTTTTATTAATTATTTTTTGATGTGAGCGCCGTGTATTCTCGTACTTCCATATGCATTAAGTGAAGAAAATATAATTTGAAATTACAAACAGACATTTTTATTGTATTGTATAGTTGTCCTAGTGGTTTAAGCGGTCGCCACGTCGCTCTATAGTGTGCCAAGTGTTGTGGGTTCAATCCGCACATATGACAACACTTTGTGTGATTCACAAATTGTTGTTCTGAGTCTGGGTTTTCTTTGTGTCCGTTTCATGTATGTTTGTAAAGTTCCCCGCGACACAGGATGTATATTACTAATGCGGTAGTTGACCTTTATATTAAAAAAATATATGTTATGTATTTACTAGCTGGCCCAGCAAACGTGGTTTTTCCATGAAAATAAAAAGAAATATTTGGAAGTAACCCATATCATTTAGGGGTAGGAAAAAAATAAAATAGTGATGAAAAAATGTTTTGGTCCAGATTTAGATATATATAAATATTCTATATGTATATATATATATATATGTATATATATAGAAATACGTATGTAAATACTATGATTAAGCTCTTCCTAGTTTGAGATCTGACGATAGTGCGTGAGATTTTTGATGTTGTTATTATTAATATTGCAAAGATTACAATTATTTCATAAAATTCACGTTTTGTTTTATGAATAATCATGACCACATAATAGGCATAAGATGTACATAGATAACTTAAAAGTAAAAATATACATAGCTATTTACAAATTAGATTTTTAGTTAAGACAATGCTTTATGTTTTAATCAAGTGATCTAATCATTGATAGCAGAAACTTAGGAATGATTGCAGAACATATTTCATAACGATGAGATTATAAGCCTGATACCGCTTATTTTAGAGACTATTCTATTTGTAGATGATGTACATACATAAATATAGATACATATCTACGAAGTGTTTTATGTATAAATATCTTTACTGAAACAATAACACGAATAACAAGGTCAATTACATACAACTGTCGTATTGTGCATTGTCATTTGCCTTACCTAACATAATATAGGTAAACAAAAGGCATATAAACAATTATCTTACGTATAGTGTTCTAACTCAGTAAGTTTTAAACTATTCTTCGTAACTGTACTTACAAACGACCCACCAAATTTTCAGACAATAATAAATTAATACATTAAATATAATTATTTTGAATTCTAAGAAAGAGATTTTAATGATAAGCTGTAACGGGTAATCTTTAAACTTCATACATCTAATACTGAGAGACAGCGTTCCGCAAACTTCAGATATAGTAGCAAAGTCCATACTAATATAATAGGTATAGGTATACTATTTCACCTGCCGTAAGTGAAGCGGCGATTCGTTATTCCCATCAGGGGTTCCTTTGGGTGTGCACAGAAGTCGAACAGCATGAACATTTTCTCTGAAATTTGAAGATTGTCTTCCGTTTTAATATATTATTAGCATTTATAATAACTTTGCTACTACGCCGTAAGTCTTCGGTAGTTTATAGGTAGTCTGAAAAGTTTCCGACCTCAATGTGAAGATGGCAGCACTCGTTAATAAAAACTAGTGAATGTAGTTATGCGTCTTTGCATGGTACAGAAAGCATCGCTGGGACATGAGGGCAAAAATGTCTTACATCATCGTTGGATTGGCAACTTTTCAGACCACTGACGTAAACCTTATTCTTAAATTGATCTGTCTGTCTGTTACTTAGCTTGATGCTGTAGCTTAAGCGTATAGGTGATGAAACCTTGTTTTATACTGCATAGAGACAATCATCAATTTTGTGATCTTACTATCACAGTATGATATCGAATTAATATTTTTAAACAATCCAATGCCTATCATTAGCGGAGTTGATTTGAGATTAGGAGAGACGGTGCATTATGCATCCAGATTAAATTTGATAGTTGAGGCAACATATCTCCAGCCAGAAGCATAGAAACTTCTTTAGATACCTATATTAAATACAAATATATAGGATATTTTATATACAACGCCATCTAGCTTCAAGTTAAGTAGAGCTTGTATTATGATAGCTAAATTGACTGATGGAATACCTACTAATATACTTTTAAAAATGAAAACTTAAAAAGTATTACCCTTACTCTCATAATCCGATGGACGATTAACCGTCCCATTCGGGGAGAGATTAGGGTGTATGTTTACTGTGTATATGAATATACATATGTACATTCGTGCGTTTTTGAACTAAAAAATTTTTTAGGCGCGTTGGGTACTTTTTGGGTGAATAAAAATGTACAATATATTGTGTGTGTACATAGATATACCTTCGTGCGTTTTTTATATTTATTTTTTAAGATTTTTATAGGTCTTTTATATCCACGCTGATTTCAGCACGAACGGGCCGTCTCGACCAGGGCAATACTACCCTCGCACAGAAGATTAACCTAAAATGACAGCATTCGTGCTGTCGTGTTTCGTTAATGAGTGTGAGACTGGAAGCCCAATGATGCAATGCATCACTAGGCCGCCATAGTGCGGGTCACCATGCTGCATTGTTGCATTGTCTGCATTCGTAATGAATATGGTGACCACCACTCTTGGATTTTGCTAATACTTTCCATCAGGCAGCGTAGAGTCACTTTGGAAGGCCCTTACATAAAAAAAAATTGTGGTCGTCCAGTGGTTTACTACTAGTTTTTGCGATTCAAGTTCGACCATAACTTATTTTAACTACTTTAGCCGCGTTGAGCACTTTTGGCAGAGGAAAATCTTATGGGCTCACATCACCGACCTGCTAACATTAATTTTTCAAAGTTTTTACTTCTATCTTCAGTCCCTATGAATGCAAATTAATTTTTATATACATAGATACATATTTTTTAAAGTGTTTTGGTAAGCACGAGGATACAGCCAATGGCCAATCTTTTGCTTTTAGAATTTTATCTGGGTACAATGCAGCTGTCTTATTTTCTTTTATCGTTGTACAAATGGCACTGTATTTATTTATAAATAATTTTAATTCGTGGATACTTTTTCATTTTTCGTAATGATATTCATTTCAGAGACCATACAGACATGGACGCTGGAAGAAACGTTAGGAGGGTTAGCTATTGTTTTAAGCCTGTACCTGGTACTAGTTTTAAAAATATTACCAGACTACATGAAGAATAGGGAGCCATTTACACTAAATAGTGTTATGTTAAAATATAACGCTTTTCAAGTCGCCTTCTCATTGTATTTAGTGGCTATTGTAAGTATATTTGTTCCTGTTTGTCGTCTAGAAATCTGAAACAATGTAATCATGTTATTATTAATTTTTCGTTTTTTTAATAGTGAAGATCACAAAATCTCGTGTACGCTTATTGAGAAACCATTTTTATTTGGTTATGTTATGTATTTCTATAGTATACATTACTTTGTATTACCAATTAATTAATTTTGTGAACACGATTGTAAATAGTAAAAAGGCAATATCATAAGTTTCGCTGAATAGAGAATATTACGTACCAACGTACATTATGACTATAATATTACTTTAAGACATAAGATTGGCACTAGATGGCGGTATTTGAATAAAATGACTAAGAATTTATTCTTCAGAATACAAAATATATAGAGGATTATAAGTTTAGTAATATAATTAGTAGGAGCTTAAAAAGTTATTTTAAATGTCTTAATTTCATAAAAAAATATAAATAAATGTACAAATATCTACTAATCGTCTCAGAAACTTCAGCTACCTGTTGTAGTTTTAACCGAACTGTAGTATACTCGTAAATGTAGATTAGCTTTTGAAAAGTGTATATATTTTTTTATTGTTTCCAAAACACGTACATTCACAGACAAAGTAATAAAAACTGCACCGCGAAGACTTTACAGGGTCTATTTGGGTGGATAAACCAAAAGATAATTTATTTATTTCAGTACTTGAAATATATCTACCGATTTCAAATCATCACCACGAGGTGTCCAAAAGGCGAGGATTTACAGGAGGTAATTAAGATTTATCTCAAAATTTTCTGTCTACTAGTATGATAACGAAGACTCACACAAAGTGATATTTTCGTTGCATTTCACCAAATCAGTGGGAGTTCACCCTTACTTTCACCTGATGGACTTGCAATGCACTTATAACTAAATATAAGTTTCACCTGTCTTACCAACTCTTTCAAATTTCCGATATTTTCAGATTATATTTGACATCTACCCTTACTTCATTGCCAAGCATTTGGATCTCTTAGACACAGTGTTTTTCGTACTGCGAAAGAAGGACAACCAAGTGACATTTCTACATCTGTACCACCACACCACAATGGTTACGTGGACCTGGCTGCACTTGATGTACTATCCGACAGATCATTTTGTGGTAGTGGGGATGTTGAATAGTTTCATCCATGTAATCATGTATGCTTATTATGGAATATCAGCTTTGGGGCCTGAGTATCAGAAGTACGTTTGGTGGAAGAAGCATTTGACTAAGTTTCAATTGGTGAGTTTTTATTTTTATTTTTTTATTGAATAGTGGGCAAACGAGCAGACGTATCACCTGATGGTAAGCGATTACCGCCGCCCATGGACACCCGCAACACCAAAGGCGTCACAAGTGCGTTGCCGACCTTTGGGGATGGGAAAGGGGATGGGGGGAAGGGTTGGGGTATGGGCCTCCGGTATCCTCACTCACTCGGTGAAACACAGCGCAAACGCTATTTCACACCGGTTTTCTGTGAGGCCGTGGTATCACTCCGGTCGAGCCGACCCATTCATGCCGAAGCATAGCTCTCCCACGGTAGATTGTGTGATGACGTAATCTAAAAGTCTCCAGGCTTTGCTGCCATGTCTCCAGTTTACGCTGGACTTTTGACCCGTTTTCACCGAGCAACATAACATCGTCTACAAATAGTATCCATTATCAACAGGGAACAACAAGATATTGAATATTGGTCAATGTTTCTCTCAGCCGATCTAACATGATAACATGAGCACTAGATTTTCTGTACATATCTCGATTGAATGCCACATACTTAACACGTATTCTTTCTTTTTTCAAAATCTATGATAAAAATAATCTTATTCTATTTCAGATCCAGTTCATCCTGGTGGTGTCTCACCTTCATTTCCAACAAAAACTCTCTCCATGTCCTCTTCCAATTTTTTTTCATATTTTTTGTTTGTTCCTCATATGTTCTTTCTTTGCTCTTTTTATGAACTTCTATATAAATAGTTATAAGAAGAGAAAAAGTCCTACAAAAGAAAAAACTAATGTAGAATACACGGATCACCAGAGATTAATGAAGGCACGTTAGAAAAAAATATATTGTGTTAAGACTCAGTAAAATATATATTTTAAATGTCTGAGTTCTTTTTATTTAAATAACGAAGCATTGCATCCCTGTATTATGTTATATTACAAAATAGGATTATGATAACGATACCCGAGAAAAAAACCTGGCTAAAACCTGGCGAAAATCCCGCACAATGAAGCCTGGCTAAGCGCGAAGTCGCGGTCGATCCGCAAATAATATTAGCCAGTGGTGGTTTATAGTAGAAACACCAGGGTTGTGGGGTTCTTACAATGTATTACATATAACAATAGCTCCTCTTGAATTACTCTCCCTATTGATAAAAACCACAACAAACTTTGTTGCATTGTTTGAAAAGTTTAAGCGTACAAGAACGGCAAGCAACTTTTTTTATTTTCATTTTCGACTTATTTCAAGCAAGGATAGGTACTTTAATTAATTAATTATTTCTTGTCTTTAAAGGATTTTATACCTATTACTTCATCGCATTATCCAAAACCTTGGTTAAGTTAAAACATAGGTACAAAAGCAACTTAACCTATAAAGGTAATAAAATTGTATGAATTCCGTTCCGAGAAAGGCCTCGGTTTAAATATATGACGTCTATGTTTCCGTAAAATCATTTTTCCTTATTTTAATCATGCTTTCTTAGTATCTGTTATCTGATGTGACGTATATTATAAATTGTTATTTATTTTACAAAATTATTTAATGGGTAACCCAGGGATCATGGTCCAGACGGCCCGTTACAGTAAACTTAAATTTAAAATGTGCGAACATGATGGTATATAAGAAATCGATTTTATTCTACCGTCTTACTTTCGTAATAACTTTTTATCATCATTTCAGTTATATGATGTCTACTGTTCTATATAACATGTTATGTATAACAAAAACAACCTTGAATAGATAACAATAATAAATATTTATTAACGTATTTTGGCATTTTCTTACGTTAGAGTACAATACACTTTATTGTATACCAGTTAATACAGTTTACCAAAAAGAACATATTAATTGAATGATCATGTACAAATAGCGGCCTTATCGCTAAAAAACAATTGCTCTCAGGAAACCTTTGAATGGAAAGAAATCACTGAAAAATAATAATTCGTGGTAGTTTTTGCAAGATGTGAAAATTAATGTAAAAGAATTTTATGAAAGTTAATAATATAAGAAATATTTATTAGTACTACACAATAATAGTTACTCAACTTGTACATTCATAACACCAGTCCGTTCCTCAACAAAAAATTACATTTAAGACGTCTTTATACATTTTAAACAATTATTCGTCATTCCAGCGTGTGAGTATGCATGTATGTGTGAATTAGTGTAAGTTTTATATTGTGTGTGTAAGTATGTTTGTGTGTGTATGTGAATTTTTAAGAAATTTAAGATTATGCAACATTCCTGATGATCCATGAATATCTGCGTTTTGTTTAATCATCTGCTGATTTGTAAAATTTATAAGGTTTTCTGCTCCTGGAAGTAAAAGTTGTTATTTATCAATTATTAGTGAATTCCTCAGGAAAGTGAAGGTAACTTTCGAAGATTTCTTAAAGTTCAAGGCAAGTTAAAGAGCGACATTGAGTGGATAAGGCTAAGAGAAAGGCTTTTACTTGTTTCTTACTAGCTTGTATGACCAGTACTTTTCTTCTGTACAAAGCCCTTTTACTTGGTCTTGACATTATGTATACAAAACAACAACTTTGACCAAAGGACACGTACTACGTTAAATAAGTAACAGGATTTTCCTCCCCTGTTGGTCTGATGGTCAGCGATCTAAGCTAACTCAGAATTTGTAAGTTCGAAACGTACCCAGAGCAATTATGTGAAAGGCACTTCTTCCGTATCTGGCTGAACATAAACTATCGGAAATATATGTATAATAATTGGAAAGATTTAATTGCGAGTCGTGGTTTCGTGTGATTATGATTTAAATCTAAGTTCAAAAGGTAATTTATGTTAAGATAGAAACCGAAGAAATATACTACATAACAATAATAAAAAAAAACAATTACAACATTTACATACAAGCGTCAAACTCCTTCACATCTAGTCACCAGTAAGCGACTACTGGTAGCGTTCCCAAAAAACTGGCAGCATTCCTACGTTGAATGGCAATGATGATTCTCTGTTCTAGAAAAAGGCCGGCCTTCTGGTCGCGACAAGCGTCAATGAACTGATTGACTGCTTAGCTAGTTGAAATGTAAATAAATATTACATAAATTTATATTTTTAAATATATATATATAGGTATATATATATATAAAACATGAGGTTTACGTAAAGTGTGAGCGTTTTACTATGCTTCTGTCTGATTCTTCCTAAGCGTATATGTGTAGGCTTATGTATTTGAATGTTTTTTTCTGTTTCTATTTTATAAGAATATAATTTTTATATTTTTTGACTAAAAGTTTTTATATAGTTATATTTCAAATCAATTCCCTTAAATAAGTATGTTTATGATTGGGACTTCCTTTAAGTGCTGTTTGATTTATCAAAATATATACTAGACGATTTATTATTAAGTTATCATGAGGTTCATTTACTGTGTAATTAATTGAACTATGGGTGTTTCAGTTACTATCAGAGTAGTGTGCAGTGGGAGAGGTCTATGACCAGCAGTGGACTGCCATAGGCTGACGATGATGATGATAATTAAAATAAATTTTATTTATATTCGAATTAAGAGACAAAATAAACAACAGTTAATAATGTTTTATGTAACGCATCGATTTCACTATTTCCAAAGAAATATTTGAATTTTTAATACCTTTATACTATAATGGAATACAATATATGTATTCTAATTTGTATTCTGACTTCACTTAAATAATGATGTTTTTTCGATAACTGCATTTGTTTATTATATTCTGTCATTTTCGAATCTATACAGAAAGTCTCCTTTTTTGATGCAATGTCAATCAGTCGGATCAGCTATTTCTGCTACTGTCAAGTATTTAAAGTCTTCAAACCTTAAGTCTTAAAGTTTTCAAGTCTTCGTCGTGTTAAAATGAATGATAAAAATACAGAAAATGTGGATGAGAGGAAATGGGGACAGTTTCGAAAAAACTAAAAAATATCTCCCATACAGAACGTCACTAACCCAGTTACAGTAACCTGTTTTTGCTTCGAATATATGAACTTTCATTTGTCTTTCGATCCAAAATTTACATAAAAATAAATGAGATCAACTTTTCAATTATTTAAAAAAGAAAGGTTCTCAATTTGGTCGTAGTATTTTATGTTCCTTACCATATCATAAATAACGGAGTTCTAAAACCCCGTTATTTAAACACTTACGAGTATGTAGAAATTGATTTTTATTTGGTAGGGTACAACTCTTCGATACATTCCGTTTATTTTTTTTTAGAAATGCGATTTTAAGTGTGAATTTTGTTCGTGTTAATAGGCGAATTGACCTAAATTTAGCTTAATATTTTGCTGCAGCTACGTCATTACCTGGTGTTCTAACCAGCTCTTGTACACCGTAGCAGGAGGGACACATAGGACAAAAAAGCAAATAAACCATAGTTTGCAATGAAGTGTCACATTTACAACACGTTTACGACTGGTTGATATTACACAAAGATCGTAGCCTTATTTTGCCATATTGTTCAAGAGAAATTAGTATTTGCGTACGTAAGCGATTCAATAACCTCTATGATTTCCATTGTAGTTGGTGTCAAGGTGCAATGGAAAACCTAGAGGTGAACCTGATGTACGCATTAAATTCAAAACCATTTATCCAATTAAGACACTAAGTGATTTTTATGAACGTTAAACTGAAGCTACTATTAAAAATCATAAATCGAAACAAACAAACGCCATAGCATGTGCTGGATTGTCAAGGTAAATTAGATGAAAACACCAAAATCTTATGTCAGTTTATGTTGATCTGTAACATCTAGCTTTCAAAATTCGTAAGCTTATAAAAAGAATAATAGCAAAGAAACTCATGATTACTCTTTTAAAAGTCAGATATTCAGGTACTAAATTGTTGGTATTTACCATGCATGGTAAACAGTATACGAGCTATTGCCATCAGAATTTAATTTTATTAAAAGGCTCATAGAGCTAACGTTCCAACAAAAAAAACATAAAGTGACATCGTTTGAAGGTTTGAGCCTATTAAAAATAGAACATTCAGTTGTGAAATCTACTGTTAAAAATAATTCGTAACTGGATAAAGAGGCTAGAGTTGAAGTTGAACGACCCAGAATAATAAAATAGGCTAAAGTATCGCTGACTAAGCCCACCAGTCACTTTAAGCAGCACCCGTTCACGAGTATGACGCATGGACCAGCCATCATCTCCTTCACCGTATTAGAGGAAAAAAAACGACCCGACCCACGACAACACCGCAAGCAATGACATTTTAGTGAGCATAACGAACCATCGTCGAGATAGTGATAAAAATCACGAGTAATCAAAAACTATAATAATCGTCACGCATTACTTTCAACTAACAATTGTTTGTTAATAATTGTGTTTAATTAAAAGACAAAGAAGTTTGTGTGTATATAACAATATATATAAAATAACACCTTAAGCCCATGACTGTTTGTCGTTCAGATAATCGTTGATCGTAGATTTGACTTTCCTAATTAGGTGATTTTTACAGTTAGCTTGAATGGATCTATAGGAAGGCCGATTACACCTACAGGAATTTTATTACAAAACGTACACCTTCTTCGAACCACGAGCTACCAAGACCTTCGAACGAGTGGTGTACCTTATGTAAACGATGATAGGTGCCAACAAATTTAAACTTGTTTCTTGTGTTAATATTCTGTGCAACACTGTTTTTCTCATAGTCATTAATGTTGTGCCTAACGAACACAATATTTGCAAATATAAACTGTGATGCAACAGTTAAAACACATATTTCCATATATAACTTTTGAATAGAGACTCTAGCACCTAAATTGTATATTAAGCGGATGGCTTTTTTGTAGAATTAAAATCATTTCAATATCAGCTGCCTTGCCCCAAAGTAGTATACCATAAAACTTGACGCTGTGAAAGTAGATAAAATACACTAGCCTAGCTAAGTCCGTATCAGTGAGCTGACGAACCTTTCCATACTGCATAAGCTGCTAAACTTAGCCTACCTGGAAGGCAATATGTCTGGGCTTCCCATTGTAGTTTACTGTCTAATGTAGTTCCTAAGAATACTGTTGAGTCTACAATACTTATGATTTCATTATTTAAAGTTAGATTAGTGCCTATCTGTTTTACATTTAGCATAGTGTATCTCACACACTATGTTTTTGTTGAATTCAGTAGGAGATTGTTAATTGTAAACCAATTCAATGCAGGATTTAGTGCCTTATTCACATCGTCAAAACTTGTATTGTTACGATTGTTAATGCTTTGTCGATTAAAAATAGGTGACGTATCATCAGCAAATATAACTATGTCACAGAGATCTTTTTAATGACATGGTAAATCGTTTATATGTATGACAAAAAGTAGAGGACCCAGTATAGAGCCTTGCGGAACACCCATAGTAACAGGTAATCTAGAAGACCTCGTACTCATTGATATTGGCATTTTGAATGCTATCAAGTAGGAAATAATTAGTTCCAAAGCGTCATCATAATGCCTAAGTTGAAATAAAACCGTGTGATGCTCTACACAGTCAGTCTTGCGAGTTCTCCCATGCATTAAATATCAAGTCTCAAAACAGTCTCACCAGCGTCAATTGTTGAATGACTTTTTGTAAAACCATTTTCTAATTATTGCAAAATTACTTTTATTTTTTACTTTAGTTGTTAAGATTGAAATTGGCATAAAGTTACTTGGTTCAGTTGTAAATCCTTCTTGAATAAAGGTATTTACTTTGTTATATTTCATCAGGTTAGGAAAAACACCAAAGTAAACACATCGATTGAATATTAAAGCTAGAAATTGTGCTGTATCAATTATGACTAATTTAACTAATTCAACTTAATATTTGAACGGAAAACGGGTGAATCGACTATTAACTAACTATGAACTAAAACTGAGACGTAACTTAGTAGAGTTGAAACCGATACCAAACTAATTTGGGAATGAGGCTCAGAAGCAGAAAAAACCTTTCTGCGGTCGGAATAAATTATACTACCTGTTATAAGAACTGATAGTTGTTTTGAAATGTGGTACCTTTGAAAATCTATACTAATAATAAAGCTGAAGAGTTTGTTTGTTTGTTTGTTTGTTTGTTTGAAAGCGCTAATCTCAGGAACCGCTGGTCCGATTTGAAAAATTCTTTCAGTGTTAGATAGTTCATTTATCGAGGAAGACTATAGGCTATATATCATCACGCTAATACTAATAGGAGCGGAGCACCAGTGAAGAATGTTTCAAAAACGGGGGCAAATTTTCACGCTACGGGCAATATACTCGTAAGACGCAAACGAGGTTGCGTGGGTCAGCTAGTTAATAATAAATTCACTTATTTGCAAGATAAGAGAACATTATTATTATTTCAAGAGAAAGCATGTCAAGAATTTGTAGGGCTGCACCAATGTTTTAATATTCATTAATTGTGTCGGTTTTCTTCATGCTTGATTGTGCTTCTGCAAAACCTTGCATAGGTATCATGTGGCCGCGTAGACACTTCGTTCGCGAAGAAACAAGACTGATTTATTTTTATCTTCTTACTACTATATTCCTTTAGAAATAATTAATCTGTCATATAAAATTGTATTTGTAATCTATTGTTCGTTAATTAACATGTTGTCAAAAGTTTCAGCTTTCATATGATATATTATTCCACTGTGATCTGTGCGATGGATGAATTCGGAGCGTCACCACCCATATTTATCCAATGAGAGTCGTAAAAGTCGACTAAGGGAGAATATTAAGCAGGACAACATCACAGCAAAGAAAAGAAGCTAACCTGTGTGGTTGCGTAGTATAGTTTGCCAAAACCTACTTGCTAAGAAGAGGCTATATCCAGCAGTGAACAGTAGACTAGTACCTTAATAAAATTTGTAAGGAATCATACTTTTAAATTATGGGTTTTGTATTGCTGTGACGGAATGTTTTCTGTTTTCTGAACACACTAAGTAAGGATGCATTTAAAGTCAAAGTCAAAGTCAAATCATTTATTTCCATAGGCCCCAAAAGGCAAGTGCCTTGCCAAAGAACACGTCAAAAATACAAACATGAAAATATAAAACAAAACTCAAGTAATCAATTCAGTGATAAAAGGTACTAATCAAATTTATAAAAATAATATGTAAAATAAATTATAACAAATATTTTAAATTATAATTAGTAAATTTAAAAAAACCTTGTTCTTCAAATAAATATTACCAAGGTCGTTCCTATCAGCAACAACGAACAAAGCTCTCAGAACATTTGCAGACCTAATGTGATTTTTGTATCAACCTATCGTCATTCACTGCTGAATGAAGGTCTACCCCAAGGAGCGCCGACCATCCCAGTCTTGGACAGTACTCATCCATCCGCCGACAACCACTTTCTTTCTGTCGTCAGTCTATCGTATCGCAGGGCGCCCTATACTACGTTTGCCTACCAAGTCGCCCGCATTGAAATCCTCAGGAGTTAATTTAAAAGCATACGGTAATCGAATGTCAATTATCCAAGTCACGAAAGAAACTCCGAGGATTGTCATCTCCAGTCTCATTTCCATTCATGGGTATTTAGTTAAAATAAAGTAGAAAATAATATATACATATCTCTTTTTGGTATATGAAACAAAATGAATTCTTGTATTCTGCAATTAGGTTACATGTTAAAGGTTTTTTGAGTAGAGTTCCCCTTTGTCTTACTGGACTAGCCCTGAGAAGAAAAAGTGAAACAAGCTCAGGAATTATCGTCTCTCTTAAAGTGAAGACAATCTTCTTAAAACACAAAGAACATTTTCTCAGTAAAGATAAAAGAACAATAAGTATAATTTGAGTTACAACTGTCTCAATTTGATAAAAAAGAAATGTCAAACAACCATAACTAAACTATAATAATAAAAGCTGAATGTCGAAATAAGAAATAAATAAAAAGTTAAGCAGAATGACCCGGTCAGGTAAGAGACTATCGCCTGCATAACTATAACTCAACAGTTACAAATGTGTTGCCAACGTCTGAACTCTCATCTTTCCAAAACCAGGAGAATTGGCATTTGGGTTCTGGTGACCTCACTCACTCAGTGAAAAGTCTATACCATTTTCTTGTGCGACTATCCATTGTGTACTCCGAAATCGAGATAGCACATGTCTACCGAAGCATACGTTTCTCATTATAAAAAATATATAACACTAACAGATACTGTATCCACTAGTTCAGAAGGTACGGAACATACTACTAAATTATTATGTCAATAAAATTGATATTCGTCATAATGGAGTCAACATATATACGAATAATGTAACTTATTTACGAAAATTGTCTCCAATATTGTTTAGGTTTAATTTCGGTATAAATAAATTAGGTTTATTTTAAATTTAAAAATAAATGTCGGTAAAACACTACAATTTTAACCTTGATAGTAGGCACACATAACTATGCAAGGCTGTAAGTAACCTTATTATGGATAATACATTTTTATTACCTAATTTATTTTATTTGTATTATGAACTAATTAGACTTATATGCCTCTAGCACATTTTATAATATTATTTAATATAAATTAAATATCAAATAGGGTATCAACAAAAAATTACACATTGTTATTTGAGCCAGCTAAATGAATGCCATTTACGTTTATTGTTTGTTTTAAGTCGGTTTTTCTTGTTAAAATTTTGAAATATACATTAGAGAATTCTTTGACTATTTAATTAAATTATCATCAAAAAACGCATTTAAAAATTTTAAAATAGTGAACATCTACAATACTTAGGTATTATGGATAATTTAACTGCCTCATGGTCTAGCAGTTGACCTATGCGACTGAATCAAGAGGTCTCGGGTTCAAATCCCGGGTCGGGCCAAAAGTGTTAACGAGTTTTCCTGATTATATAAATAATATAATAATTAATTAACAGCTCGGAGTTTGGAAGTTGGGGTCTGAACCCCCGTGCCTCGGAGAGCACGTAATGCTGTCGGTCCTGCTTAAATGCAAAGGCTGCAAATTTATTTTGATTGGTTTATAGCTTTCATAACAGTTACAGTTTAGCTTTCTCCATGCCATCAAAGTTTCAGTGAAAGCCAGGCGGTAGCCGGTATGTCGATTACACGAACGCTGAACTGGAGGATTGTTATTCGATCTAAACTTATGACTCAACGGGAAGCTGTAGCACTCTATAAAATTCCATGGAGTACCATAAAAAATAAATTACAAAAGAAGATTAGTAACAAACCGGGCCGCCCAACACTATTTACGGAGCAAGAGAAACGTATTTCATTGTTTTCTTCTGATTTATTACTTAATATCAGGTAATTTCTGAATTACATTCAACTTCCTAATGAAAGTGTTGTGCACCATTTTACTCATTTCCGCACCACCCAACCGTAGACTGGTAGGGAATACCTTAGGCATTAAGTCCGCCATTGTACATTTTGTGCATAAAATTTAATAATTATCAAAATAAATAAATATTTTTTAGTATATTTTTGAAGAAGATTCTGTTAAATTTCCTGAAGACTAGTAGGGTTAAATTTAGACAATATATAGTCAAAACGTTTATTTTTGTCTTTCATTTCAAAGCCTTAATTTGGCTCTTGTGCTTCAGTTGTTCAAGTGTGGGTTCAGTATCTATTTTATATAAAAAAATATCAGCGAGCCAAAGTTATCTTCTTCAAAGAACAACTTTAGCTGAAATATAAACAAATAAAAAAGAATACAATACTGATACATTTAAAAAAAATAGTTTATTATTTACTAGATAACTAGGTAGATAAGGTCCTTGTTTACCAAATAAAACCATTATTACACTAAAATTCGTTACGTTACGTCAGTCCGAGTTTCTACTCCAGAAAAATATCTAAAAATATACGGCAAAAGTAATCAAAGTAGCCCGACCTTACGGTATACATATTATACACAGAGACAGACACCCAAACACCAAAACAAATATTTTCAGATCATGCAAACATTAGATCCGACTCGGGAAATGAACCCGAGACCACAAGAACAGCAGTCGTATACGCTATCACTGCGCCACCGAGGCAGTAAAACATTATAAACATTTAACAGAAAGATGTATTTAACACTTTTAAATAAGACCATAGTAATTATTCATCACTTCGCAATTAAATAATAAATTAAACACGTGTATCTTTTTACCACATTTAAAGATCAGAACTAGTGTTTTTTTTTTGTAAACTCTGCACTAACAATTTGCTATAGTATTAATCAAAGCTTCATACATCCGGAGGCTTCGACTGTTGCGCCTGCGCAGTTTCGTTCAAGCACCTTCAGTTACCTTCTCGTAACCGCGCCAGTCGCTCGTGTGCAAGACACAGAGCGAACTGATATACGCGTGTGTATTACATAAAAATATAATAAATATAATTCATAAATATTTGTGTATTCGTTTGTCAGTACAGTCGGAGGCAAGAAAAGAAGGTCAGTCGTTTTATCATAATTTATGCGGAAGAAAATTCAATATCTGGTACAATTTTATGTGATCAGTAACCTACATTTGTTATTTTATGCTTTCGTGTGTTTTTCTTATTACGTGGATATTTTTGTTACACTTGTAACGATCTGTACGTGCTGACAATATCTTTCCTGATGATTCAGTAATACAGAAATTTAATTTTACATGTATAGATTTCAAAATGTCTTGTTTACGATGAGCGTAACAGATGAAAATTAACTTAGAATAAGCCATCATATTTTGTTTTCTTTTAAACATTAGATTTAAATATAGAATATTTTAATTAACATTCAAAACACATCATCGTTGTCTGTTCAAATTATATACGCGTGTGTATTACATAAAATATAATAAATATAATTCATAAATATTTGTGTATTCGTTTGTCAGTACAGTCGGAGGCAAGAAAAGAAAGTCAGTCGTTTTATCATAATTTATGCGGAAGAAAATTTAATATCTGGTACAATTTTATGTGATCAGTAACCTACATTTGTTATTTTATGCTTTCGTGTGTTTTTCTTATTACGTGGATATTTTTGTTACACTTGTAACGATCTGTACGTGCTGACAATATCGTTTCTGATGATTCAGTAATACAGAAATTTAATTCTACATGTATAGATTTCAAAATGTCTTGTTTACGATGAGCGTAACAGATGAAAATTAACTTAGAATAAGCCATCATATTTTGTTTTCTTTTAAACATTAGATTAAAATATAGAATATTTTAATTAACATTCAAAAAACATCATCGTTGTCTGTTCAAATTATATACGCGTGTGTATTACATAAAATATAATAAATATAATTCATAAATATTTGTGTATTCGTTTGTCAGTACAGTCGGAGGCAAGAAAAGAAAGTCAGTCGTTTTATCATAATTTATGCGGAAGAAAATTCAATATCTGGTACAATTTTATGTGATCAGTAACCTACATTTGTTACTTTATGCTTTCGTGTGTTTTTCTTATTACGTGGATATTTTTGTTACACTTGTAACGATTTGTACGTGCTGACAATATCTTTTCTGATGATTCAGCAATACAGAAATTTAATTCTACATGTATAGATTTAAAAATGTCTTGTTTACGATGAGCGTAACAGATGAAAATTAACTTAGAATAAGCCATCATATTTTGTTTTCTTTTAAACATTAGATTTAAATATAGAATATTTTAATTAACATTCAAAACACATCATCGTTGTCTGTTCAAATTATATACGCGTGTGTATTACATAAAATATAATAAATATAATTCATAAATATTTGTGTATTCGTTTGTCAGTACAGTCGGAGGCAAGAAAAGAAAGTCAGTCGTTTTATCATAATTTATGCGGAAGAAAATTCAATATCTGGTACAATTTTATGTGATCAGTAACCTACATTTGTTATTTTATGCTTTCGTGTGTTTTTCTTATTACGTGGATATTTTTGTTACACTTGTAACGATCTGTACGTGCTGACAATATCGTTTCTGATGATTCAGTAATACAGAAATTTAATTCTACATGTATAGATTTCAAAATGTCTTGTTTACGATGAGCGTAACAGATGAAAATTAACTTAGAATAAGCCATCATATTTTGTTTTCTTTTAAACATTAGATTAAAATATAGAATATTTTAATTAACATTCAAAAAACATCATCGTTGTCTGTTCAAATTATATACGCGTGTGTATTACATAAAATATAATAAATATAATTCATAAATATTTGTGTATTCGTTTGTCAGTACAGTCGGAGGCAAGAAAAGAAAGTCAGTCGTTTTATCATAATTTATGCGGAAGAAAATTCAATATCTGGTACAATTTTATGTGATCAGTAACCTACATTTGTTACTTTATGCTTTCGTGTGTTTTTCTTATTACGTGGATATTTTTGTTACACTTGTAACGATTTGTACGTGCTGACAATATCTTTTCTGATGATTCAGCAATACAGAAATTTAATTTTACATGTATAGATTTAAAAATGTCTTGTTTACGATGAGCGTAACAGATGAAAATTAACTTAGAATAAGCCATCATACTTTGTTTTCTTTTAAAAAATAGATTTTAATATAGGATATTTCATTTAACATTTAAAAAACATCATCGTTGTCTGTTCAAATTATGTATTAAATAATAAAAAAAAAGAGTTGTAAAACTATTTTAATTAAGATAATAATATGATAACTGTGCGTATATTACAAAATATTCCAATGTTAAATTATTATATTACATCCATTACACAATAACTTTTAAATTCCGTTACAGTTTTACAGGTCAGCACTTGGTTAATATGAATATTTGCTGTAAAATTTATAAACTTTTAAATATGTTTGGCTTAATTAAAGCAAATGTAAATACAAATTATAAAAATAATAATAACAGAAATTATCATTAAACATGTATCATTAAGCAACCAATATCGGGGACAAATTCAAATATATTGACCCCGATTAAGATATTAAGGAAATACCTTGATAATAATGGTGTATTATGTATCTCAAATTGTAGGAAATCAAATCCATAGTTGGTTGAAGTATATTCAAATATATTGATTAATTATTAAATCCTACTAATACGAGTATTGTAAACGCGACAGTTTGTGAGTATGTAAGTGAGTATATTTGTTGCTCTTTCACGCAAAAACTACCGAAAGGATTTTGATGAAACTTTACAATAATATGGCTTATACATAGCCTAAAGATACTAGCTTCGCCTAGCGGCGTTGCACGCGGTTATTGTCGTACCGCGGGGGACACCGCGCTATTCAGCTAGTATTTAATAAAACGTAACAATTTTACGTTATATTACGATCATAAATACAGTTTATGAATGACATTTATAATGTACACGAGTAAGTTAAGTTATAAACTAAATTAGACGTATTTTCCCAGGAATTATTCTAAATTTAAAGTAGTAAAAAAAAGATCTCACGCTTGTCAAAATAGTACAGTCGTAACTGTTTTTCATATGCTATTTCTAAAATAGAGAAAAATCAGTTAGGTAGGTCATATGACCAATGAATGGCCTCACATACCGTCGTTTTGTAAGCGTTTGTACAATATTTCCGACATTACCGGTTTCGATTTCTACAGCAGGTACGATTATAAACAACGAAATCTACATAGCTGGAGCGTAGTAAATGTGGTTGCGTATATTTTGTTTCTTTATTTACCTTTTTAAATGTAATGTTTCTTTGTTTTGGTTTTCTACGAGTCTGTTTGTCTAACCGATCCCGATCATCACCAACTTAACCACGAAACGACGATCATCAGTGTCTTACTTTTCACCGCGAAAATTATGGTTTTTGTTGTTTGTTTATTTAGGGTTCCACTGGCGTATACCCTAAAAAACAAGCGTAAAATAGGATAGATTACTAAAGCGATTATTGTAGAGCTTCTCTATAAACAACATTTGACGTTAAATTATTTTCAGGTAACAAAATATACTGATGGTCGGGAGCCCCGACCCGTGATAGGGCAACGTAAAGTTGCCCATGCGTAAAACATATTTTAATTTTGCCATAACTTCAAAACCAAACGTCCAAATTTTATCATTCAAAGACCAAATATTATCTACATAAACTGTAGTTAGTGATGAAATAATTTATTTTGATAACAATTGATAGCATGAGTAAAATAAACGTGTCTAAATGTAGTCCAAAAAAAATTCTACATTTTTAAATAAAAAAATGGTTGTTGTGCCTCACTCGACATAGATAGGTGTAGTGTGTCACGGACTTTTTTATAGATATTTATAAGATCTACGATTAATTAGAACATTTTATGGTTCTATCTTTTATAGTATAGGCAGCGTACGCAAAATAAGTAACTTTTCTGGTTGATTTTTTACACCTTGTGTCCGAAAAACCCAAATATCTTACGGAACCCTATTTTTTTTTCAAAATAAAATATAGCCTATGTTACTCAATGATAATGTAGCTTTCTAATGAAAAAAGAATTATTAAAATCGGTCCAGTACTTTTTGAGTTTATTCGTTACATACAAAAATACAAATCTTTCCTCTTTATAATATTAGTGTAGATGTAGATATCAACACACATATTATGCACAAAAAGCATCGAAACTTAGTACTTGGTACGAACCTGGAATGGAATCCGAGACCTATAACAGTAGCAGTCACATACATTGCCCTACGGAGGCACTTGATGAACAGTATTTTTTATAAATAGCGAAGAAAGGTCAACTACTTTATGTTAAATTGAAAGGTAACCGACAAATATAAATAAAGAACTAAATAAGTAGTTTTTAAGAGACTTGACGTTTCATTTGTAAATAACAATTTAAATTTATATGATGATGGTCTCCTAGCCGATTACGGCCACGACGTCCAGTCTTAACGGAGACCAGCCAACTAAGCAGGAGATATTATAGTGCACAAGTGTGAACAAACACAGGTGCACTCTCTGTTCCCCCTCTCTCTCATATTCCGATGGGAGATCAGGGCGCAGGACCGACAGCTTTACCTGTTCTCCGAGACACGGGTGTTCAGACCCCAACTTCCAAACTTCGAGCTGTTATTAAGTATTTCTATAATCAGAAATACTCAATAACACTTTTGGCCCGACTCGAGACCTCTTGATTGACTGGCACATACGTCAACCGCTAGAGGCAGCTATAATATATATATATATATATGTAGTCGGTTTCCATTACTTGTTTAATCCCGCAATATATATATATATATATATATATATATATGTACCTATCAATCACTACCTACTGATAAGGTCTAAGACAGTCTAGTACGAGCTATCTATCAAATAACTACAGATATATGTTTCACAAGCTTAGATATAGAGATAAGCGTCAGATACACATAATATGTATATCAGCAACTTTTATTTGTCAAAAAGTGTTTAACACTACCTGGTAGATGGTTATCTGAAACTAAACTGGCCCTTATAAATACTCAAACGTCAAATATTTTTTTAAGTTTCATGAGAAATGATTCCAGGTTCTGCATTTAAAACTTATTCAAAGAAATCAGCAAAAACGTTCAATAAGGGATAAAACGATGTACTGGAAAAACACTGGAATGAAGTACTTAATGTGGCAACATAACATTTAAGTTAAAATTTAAGAAGTACACAACTATATTCTATATGTCATCATCATCATCTTCCTAGCCTTTATTATTCCCAATATTTGGGGTCGGCTACCAGTTCAACCGGTTTTACCTGAATATCAGTTTTTACACAGAGCGACTGGCATCTGACCTCCGCAACCCTGAGGGCGAACTGAATTCGAAGGTTGAACTAGTTGTCAGTATATTTGAGGGCACTGACTTCCCAATAACGATTGCCATAGATGTTCATGACAACCGGGACCGACGGCTTAACGTGCTCTCCGAAGCACGGGCAGGAAACACCGCCATCTTCCATACTCCGGGCTGCTATTAGGAATTTCTTGTAGGAAAAACCCAACAGCAGTCCGACCCGGGAATTGAACCCGAGACCTCTTGATCTGCAGTCGCTTACGCTAACCACTAGACCAACGAGGCAGTCTAGAACTATATTCTATATGTAGATTATATTATCTAGTAGTGGTATAAATAAAAGTGCAATTTATTATTGAATTGCTTGCCTGTTTTTTTCGCAGCTGTCACACGACCTGAAGTCGTATTGTATGCAAATATAAATTTGCATTTAACATTTTAATGTTTATAATAATTATCAAACGAATGATTCTGAATCTTTTAAAACTATTGTTAACAGGAATTAAAATACATTTTTCACAAGGTGATCTACTAAGTAATATGGCGTTTATGTACCTCAAAGTTAAACTGTCACCAACATTAAGTTATACCCGTATAAAATTTTCTCATTTAAATAAGCTACGAGTAATTAGCCTTGATTTAAGTTACTTGCTAAAATACTGAGGAAACGCTGCGTGTGTTCCGCATTGAATCTCTTTCTACAACTGCTAACGCCTTTATTCTGTTGTAGTCTTTGACCAGCGTTCAATCACTTCATTCCTATACATTTACTAGTTTTCCATTAACTTTAACAATTGTAGAATAAGTAACCTGGTTGGTTACGTTCTGGTTTGGTAACTAGCAGCCAGAAGGTAGTTTAACTAACATCAGTGCCATTTAGTGCTTTATGCATCAAGAAAACAAAGTTGGTATGTATAACTATGGGTATATTGAAATATTGATAGTTCTAATTATATCTTAATTTTTTTCATAAGAAATAATAATAATAACCTTACTCATTTCATACAGGACCGTCTGATCCCAAACTTGGTATTGCCTGTATCCCAAACTTTCTAGTAACTAGGCTACTAATAAATATACACATAAATATCTTAATACATACATATTGACTGACTGCCTCGGTGGCGTAGTGGTAGTGAATGCGACTGCTTGAGATCTCGGGTTCAAATCCTGGGTCGGACCAAGTGTCTGAGTGATCTACAAATATTTGTTTCGAAGTTTGGGTGTTTTCTATGTATATTATGTTTTTTTTTTATTTTTTTTTTTTTTTATTGAATAGTGGGCAAACGAGCAGACGTATCACCTGATGGTAAGCGATTACCGCCGCCCATGGACACCCGTAACACCAAAGGCGTCACAAGTGCGTTGCCGACTTTTGGGGGATGGGAAAGGGGATGGGGGGAGGGGTTGGGGTATGGGCCTCCGGTATCCTCACTCACTCGGTGAAACACAGCGCAAACGCTATTTCACACCGGTTTTCTGTGAGGCCGTGGTATCACTCCGGTCGAGCCGACCCATTCATGCCGCATAGCTCTCCCACGGTTAGAATGTATTTACAATAAAAAAGTATGTATGTATTCATGTCAGTTGTTACTAGATGGCGTTATGCATTAGATGTCCGAAATATTTATTTATTATTTATATATTTACATAGTATAAAATGAAGTCGCTTCCGAAGTCTGTTCGCTTAGATATTTAATACTACTTAACGGTTTTGAATGCAGTTTTAGCAACAGATAGAGCGTTCCCAGAGGTAGGTTTTATGTATAATACATGCATATTATTTAGAGGACATCCGCGAATTTCGAAGACCACCATGCCAAGCCGGGCCGGGTGGCGGTTGTAGATTTACCTAGATACAAAATAAATAGTCATGCCCATAGCACGAAATTTCTAGGTTATTAAGTAATATTTAAAAAATATGTTTATTTGACTGTACGGTTGGCTTAATGATTTAAACGGTCGCCACTAAGCTTTCTACTGCTTCAAATGTCGTGGGTTCAAATTACACTTTGTATGATCCCTAAATTGTTGTCCTGAGTGTTCTTTGTGTCTGTTCGTAAATTTCGCCGAGATACAGGATGTATTCCTAACTCGATAGTTGTCCATAAAAAAAAAAGAAATGTTCAAAAAGTTGAACGGAAACGAAATGGCTTGCTTCGTACAACCTTGGGGAATATTTAAATCAAAAATATCAAGACCTTTAAGTTTACTTTAGTTAGTCTTAAATTTAAATGCGCTGAACTTTAACATTGATGTTCCGATTATTACGATGTACTTATATATTTATAGAACCACGTTCCACTATTCCTATTGTATGTTATGCCTAAATACTATGAGGCTATTCGTCAATACGCCTAGTAACATACATTAAATTATGTTATTTTTTTCAACTCAACATTCAACTCACACATTAATAATATTCATCCTTTGTCGCTGGGATCTTTACATACATGAATCAGACACACGAACACCCAGACTTAGAACTACTATTTTTGGATCACACAAGGTGTTGTCGCATTTGTGATTTGAACCCACAACACTTATCGCAGTAGAAAACGGCGACCGCTTAAACCACCAGCCCAACCGTGTAGTTAATAGTAAATGTCAAAAACAAAATTGCAAATAGCTTGATACTTATTTTGCCATTATTTATTAGTCAACTATATGCTTGAACAGTAATGTTAAAGTATTTTCAGAAAAAATCCTTAAACCTACCGTGAAATGTGTCCGGTTCTTAACTCATATATCTATTAACGTTCATCAGAGAACTTGGTATTGCGTTATATTACATTACTAAATAATTGTAGGTTATAGTGTTCCTTCCTATCGACCTCTACCGTAATCATTAATGACTACTTGTTTTGAGTATGTCGCGTCGTCAACAAACCGTAAACAACTCACTACACAGAATGATCTTTCTATTTTGTTAATCGAGGATTTGTATTTTGTGGCGTTAACGATTTTAACAAAGTTATTTTAAAATTAAATTTAATCAGAAGTGGCTTCCTAAGAGATTTTTAAGGTATAGAACATATCCGGGGCATGCTTTTCGCATCAAACCCTTTATGGGGAGACGAAGGGCGTGTGTGGGACTGCCGGAGGATCGGTCTACCCACTAAACTCCGTGGCGGATTACCTCGGCAGTCGGAAGCTCTAGGAACGCATTGGCGACTTCTGGAGCTCCTCCCCCCTGCCGTATCCCATGACTGAGGTACATCCCGGGGCGAACAGATGGTATAGAACACCTGCAACTGTTTGCCATCCCTTTTTTCCTCTCTTTCCATTTGAGAGGAAAGGCTTAGGAGTTCGTAACCCCTAACCGTGGAAATTAATAAATAAAAATTTGTTTAACACCATTTCTCTATCAATCTGTGATACTACTTTGTTTGGACTGGTCCATTTATGTCTAAAATGACATCTATTAGTTACGTGAGACGTTTAAATGGACTATCCGAAGGAGGAGGAGGGTAGGGGGGGACAGAAGAAAAAAATGTTTGCTAATTATTTTTGTCAAAAAGTAGTTAAGACTTGAACTTAAGATTACTTGGAAAGTAGGCTTTTTTATGGGATATGTGGCAAACGAGCGAATAGATCACTTGATGGTAAGCAATTAGGTACTGCGGCCCATGGAAAACTGCAACACCAAGGGCGTCTCAAATGCGTTGCCGGCCTTTTAAAAAGGAGTAGGCTCTTTTCTTGAAGGTTTGAAGCTTGTACTTGTCTGGGTATACCGCAGGCGACACTCCATTTCACAGTTTTAGTTTTTAAGAAGCGAATGCGTCATGAACCAATAAATCTAAAAAGGCACATCTTTTCGCGAATATCGTGTTCGTGAATAAAAATGTAAACAGATTAAATTTTAACTGTTTACATCGTTAATTTACGGTGTCTACTTAGATGTTCATACATATATCATATATTGCATATTTTTCAGAATTCATTTCAGACGGCATTATTACAGGCTAGGTTGTTTGAATATCGAGAGTTACAGGTATTTATGTTAATTTTTGGTTTGCTCAGTAATATGGCCGATCCGAATATAATTTAAGTCTACACCAATAGGGAATAACGCAACTACTACTACTTATGAATAAGAGGATGGGACTTCATGACATGTCACAGATCAATATAAGGCACTGCCATCGCTTAGGAACCCCCTCCAAGGAGCATCGCCGTCCAATTCTGGTAAGATTTTCTACCGCAGAGAATAGGTCTGCAGTCTGGGAGTCCAAGAAGTCACTAAAGGGTTCAGGCTTCTCAGTTAGGGAATTCCTAACTAAAATACGTCAGGCAACCTTCGCCACAGCCCGACAACACTTTGGCATGTCGGCCTGTTGGACACAGAACGGCATTATTGTGATCAAAGCCAGCGATAACAGCCGATATAAAATTACTTCGACTGACGAGCTCAAGCCGCTAATTATCAAGTTTCCGAAGGCGTCATCCGCAGTTAAGAGTCATTCTAAAATACTTATATTTAGATTTGCCGAGTGTTGTACTTTTCGTGCATGCTACATATTTTCGTGAACTCTTTAACTAAGTTTATATTGTTTGTATTAACTGTTGCGACATTTACCGCACCTGTCAAACTGACGTTTCGCTCTTCCGTTCAACACTCGTCAATCATAAGGTTTGCGTTCCGTTTCTTGCGGCTTTATGAAAGAAACAAGTGCTTCTGTCATAGTTGTGTTTTATGTTTTTCACTTATTATCTTTAGTTCAATCACATAATTTATTATGTGCTGTATTCAGTTATATCATTTATTGTGGAATGTATTCATCACTTTCATTATTATATTTACTTTACTTTTGTGTGTAAGCTGGCGGGTGATGTGAAAATACGTATTATCCGAGGTCAAGTTGTTAGGCTTAAGTAATAATATTGGTACATATCTATATTTATATATCTTAATTTTTTTTTATTTCTATAGCATTATATTTATTCTATTATATTATTATTCATGTATATTTTGTGTACTCAGCGGTTATGACAATATATGATGAAGTATATTTTTCCGCCAACGACTCCTCCGAAAACGAGAGCTTTAATTCCCTACCGGACACCTTGGGTGATCAATTACGTCAATCACTAAATAATCAATCTCACTCTCTATTGAACGTGTGTCATATTAACGCTCAGAGTGTCCCCAGTCACTTTAGTGAATTGGTTGAGACTTTCACCGACAATAATGTGCATGCCATCCTGATTTCGGAAACTTGGCTTAAACCGAACTTAGTCTCCGCCTACTATCCTCTTACTGACTTTATACTTGTTCGTAACGACCGCTTAGAGTCGATAAGAGGTGGTGGAGTAGCCATCTACCTCCGTGGGAGCTTACCCTATAAAATCCTCGCCACTTCCTCCTCTGATCTCTCTACAACCGCTGAATATCTCTTCCTTGAAGTCTCTGTTAAGGGATCGAATATCCTACTAGGGGTGGTTTATTGTCCACCTGCTGTCAACTACTTCTCCAGTCTGGAAACAGTACTGGAATCTTTAGGGTCTGAATACTCACACCACATCATAATGGGCGATTTTAATACCAATATCCTAGCTCTTGCTTCACCCCGTACTCGTAATCTCCTACACATCATCCAATCCAGTAGTCTCCATGTCCTCCCTCTTCAAGCAACTCACCACAACAATGAGCATCAAGATACCTGGCTTGACTTAATGCTCACCTCTGCTCCACACCTTGTCCATTCCCATGGTCAACATCCTGCTCCTGGATTCTCCCACCACGACTTAATCTTCCTTTCCTATATCCTAAAACCTCCTAAATCCTCTCTCAAAATTCTGCATATTCGTAGTTTCAGAAAAATTGATGATGTAAAACTGTGTGCAGATGCTTGTGCTATAGACTGGACAGATTTGAAAGCAGCAACAGACATGAATGACAAGGTCTGTATTTTTAATGACACACTGCTTAAATTATACGACAACCATGCACCTACAAGGAAGGTAAGATTGAAGCGCCCCCCGGCTCCATGGATGACGGAGGAAATTAGAATGGCTATGAAGCGTAGGGACCATTCGTACAATAGATTCAGGAGAAATCGCTGCGAGGAGAACTGGAGTCTTTTTAAGGCTGCAAGGAATCGCTGTAACCAGGTGATACGCAACGCTAAACGCCGCCATATAATTCTAAATTTAGAAACCTCTTCAGCTCCCAATGCGTGGAAATTCCTCGGAACTCTCGGCATTGGTAAGCAACAACGCTCTGAGGTCAAAATGACAATTGGTTTAGATGTCATCAACCAACATTTCTCTACCTCATCTCAGATAGATCGTCTAACCAAGAGTCAAACCTTGAGCTACATAGCTAGTCTGAACCAACCAGACATTGAATCCTTTGATTTTTCTCCAGTATCCTCTGAGGAGATCAAAAAGATTATCCTGTCCATCCGTTCCAATGCTGTGGGATGTGATGGCATTAGCCGTCGAATGATTATTCCTATCCTGGATCACGTTCTACCAGCATTATCCCATGTTATTAATTTTTCACTTGACTCGGGAACCTTTCCCTCACTTTGGCGTAAGGCTTACATCATTCCTCTACCCAAAAAAACCAACCCCTCACTCCCTGAACATTTCCGACCTATTTCCTTACTTCCTTTTCTTTCCAAGGTCCTGGAGGCTTGTGTTCATAGACAGCTCTCACAGTTTGTGTATGGGCACAATCTTCTTAGTCCTTTTCAATCTGGGTTTAGACGCGGTCATAGCACAACCACAGCTCTCCTCAAAGTGACCAACGACATTAGGGAGGGTATGGAGGATACTAAAGTCACAGTGCTGGCTTTAATTGATTTCTCTAATGCGTTTAATACCGTGCGTCACGACATCCTACTGGCCATCCTCTCCAATCTTATGGTCTCCTCAGAAGCTCTGGAATGGTTCTCTTCCTATCTTCAGGGACGTCAACAGTGTGTACGTATTGATAGCTCGTCGTCAAGTTGGTGTGATTTCCCCACCGGCGTCCCTCAAGGCGGTATATTATCTCCTTTATTATTCTCAATATTTATTAATCTCGTAACCCAACATCTTCAGTGTGCGTATCACCTGTACGCCGATGACTTACAAGTATATACACAGTCGAGTGTTGAGGACATATCTTATGCCATCGAGAAAGTTAACAAAGACTTGGACTTTATTAGAGACTGGTCAGCGAGGTTTGGTTTATCAGTTAATCCAACTAAATGTCAATTAATTGTCGTAGGGAGCAAACATATGCTGAATAGGTTGGATATGAAGGTCATCCCACCGGTTGTTTACAATAACCAGACCATACCTCAGTGTGCAGTTGTGAGGAACTTGGGGCTATATATGGACTCAACACTCGATTGGCGAGCTCAGGTTGCACATGTCAGCCAGAAAGTCACTTCGTGTTTACGCGCTTTATATCGTTTCAAGAACTTTCTTCCCACTAAAACCAAGGCTACGCTTATGCAGTCCCTTATTATTCCCTTGGTCGATTATGGTGATGTGTGTTATTTCGACCTGAATGCAAACCTCCTTAATAAACTAGACCGCCTTCTTAATAACTGCATTCGATTCGTTTTTAATCTTCGCAAGTATGACCATGTGTCTGCTTTACGTACCCAATTGCAGTGGCTCCCAATTCGACAGCGCCGTAGCTTGCGTGCACTCACTTCTCTTTATTCTTTTCTGGACTCCCCATCTTTACCCGAATACCTCTTACCTCACTTCCGTCTGCTATGCTCTAATCACGATCGAAACCTTCGGTCAAGAAACAATATGCTTCTGCTATGCCCCCCTCATACGTCCAACTTCATTAATTCATCCTTCTTTGTGCAGTCAGTTCTTCTCTGGAACGCGCTTCCAACCGAAATCAGGATGTCTACAAGTCGCTTCACATTTAAGATGAAAGTACGAGATTTACTCCGTATTGAATTGGCGGAACAGTCTCAACAATAGTTCTCCGACTGTGTAATTATATATTATATGATATTATATTATATTTATGTGTGTGTATATACTTATTTATTGTGTAGGGTATGTTGTATTTCTATGTATCTATGTATAATATTCAGTATTTAATTGTATATAGTAGTTGTATCCAATACCATCTTATCAAATGTATTATGTATATTTTTTCTTACGCACCACCTCATCATATTCTCACATCACCTTAAGGTTGACTGGCAGAGAATGCCCTATGGCATTAAGTCCGCCTTTGTGCAAAATGTGCATCAAGTTTAAATAAATAAATAAATAAATAAATAAATAAATAAATAAACTACTAGTTGTTTTAAAGATTGCCAACATACAGACAAATTGTTTTTCTGAGTAATGAAAATAGGTGTAGAAAACTTCTTAAAGTAGCTGTAGTAACTTCAAAAAAGGAAGAGGTTCTCAGTTTGTTGGAATCTTGTTGAAGTGAAACTTCTTTAGGCGCTTGAGGGTAAAATTTTTACGGATGAAACGCGTCACGAAGATGTGCAGCGTTTTTGTCGAAGAAGAGGGAGAGAGCGATTGAGACCGCTTGAGAGAGAGTGAAAAAGGGCGAATTATAATTTAATATTCATCATCTGGGATTTTACTGTATTATTTTTTAAACAATATAAAATAAATGTATTTTAATAATTCTCTTTAATTATTTTTATGATTAATTAATTTGCCAAAGAAGTTTCACTTCTGACATGTGTACCTACTTTGTACGCACGGACTTTTTTTATGTATGTTCGTCGTCGTTGTACAGTTTTTGTGTGTTAATGTTGACTTAATTCGTATTGAAACTTGCGTCACAAATCAATATGACATGTAATTATTTTTCATATTTGCGATGCCGTCCACCTCAAACTTATGTAATATATATATTTAGTAGGTTGTAAACAAAAAATAAAAAGATCAAAACATCGAGTATAGCCATATGAGTAATAGCTATTAATAACTCGTTTGAAGGGATAAATGGCACCTATAAAGATATTCACCGTACCGCTTTAATAAATTAATGTTGGGTTAGTTATTAATGGCATATCGACAGCAACGCTACCTACAGGGGTCAATAGTGTTTTCAAACCATAAAGGTATCTATTGACATAAACATACAAATTCATTTTTCGTTTCATACTCTCCTCTGGTGTTGCGGGTGTCCATGGGCGACGGTAATAGCTTACCATCAGGCGATACGTCTGCTTGTTTGCCCGCAATTCCAGAAAAAATAATTAAATCGCTTCAGCCGTTTAAGAGGAGTTAGGTGACAAAAACACATGTAGAAGAAATATATATAAGTATTTATTTATTTATTGAATTGTGGGCAAACGAGCAGACGTATCACCTGATGGTAAGCGATTACCGCCGCCCATGGACACCCGCAACACCAAAGGCGACACAAGTGCGTTGCCGACCTTTGGGGATGGGAAAGGGGATGGGGGGAGGGGTTGGGGTATGGGCCTCCGGTATCCTCACTCACTCGGTGAAACACAGCGCAATCGCTATTTCACACCGGTTTTCTGTGAGGCCGTGGTATCACTCCGGTCGAGCCGACCCATTCATGCCGAAGCATAGCTCTCCCACGGTACGCTATGGACGGCAAATAGGTTGTGTAAAAGTAAGTGACGGACTACTGTAGCTGAAGATCTAGTATCTTATATATATTTATATTCTTTGAGTGTCCTTCTGTCTCTCACAATGTGGGAGGAGGGCTTGGACTTGGTAACTTCACTGACTGAATGCTTTATACTGGCTTCCTGCGAGGCAGATGTATAAATCCTGTGGAGACGGCCTTCTCCCAGATGTATAAACTAACAGTGGTTTTCACTAACCTATCTTTAGGTATGACTGGAGATAGGCTTCATTTTATTTTAATTTTTTGCTGGTATTGAGTCTCCTTTCAGGAGAGGGTTAGGCCATACGTCCCCACGCTGGCCGAGTGCGAGTTGTGGCAAGTCAACGTTGTGGCTACGTAATGTTGCCGTTGGATGTTTTTAAGCTGCACAAAAACCTGCAACTTGGCTTCACGACTGTTATTCTATGATATCAACCGGGACCGACCGCTTAACGTGACCGTATTATAGAAGTAGTAGTTGCCTATACGTATATATAAAGCATGTTTACTTAACTAACTGCCTCGGTGGCGTAGTGGTAGCGTGTACGACTGCTAAGCTTGAGGTCTCGGGTTCAAATCCTGGGTCGGACCAAATGTTTGTGGAATCTACAAATATTTGTTTCGGAGTTTGGGTGTTTTCTATGTATAATATGTATGCATTTACAAAAAAAAAGTATATATGTATTCATATCAGTTGTCTAGTACCCATAACACATAAATAATGTGACTATATATTAGTGCAAGAATTTTCAAAATTGGTTCAGTAGATCACTAATGGGAAGCCGGCAGAAAAAGGACAAGACAAGTTGTTGTGTAAAGCTTTGATGAAAGTCTATGCCAAACAGTGGACGTGTTTCGACTGAGATGAGAATTATTAGTTACTTACTAAAATTATGAAAAATTACCTACCAAAATATATTTTTCTCCTATAAATTTTCAATCATTTTCCCAAACTTGAAAATATGGCCAGGATAATGAATCTGACTAAAGTCTGATAACAAAGCTTCCTATTCGGCAACTATTACATACTTTTAATGTTTTAATAAGAGCGCGCAGGTAAAGACAAAATATAAACAGGAAACTACGAGTATAAACGCAAAGCCTAGTACAAAAATATAATATTATAAATTACAGACACATTACAAAGTTTCCAAAATTGTAATCTTAATATATTTTTAGTACCATGTGTGTTGTGCGTGTATGTGTTTTAGTGTGTGTACACGAGTGCGCTTAGCCTAGATTTAAAATTTTCAAGTATATTTAACATAAAAAAAACAATGAAACAAAGGAGTTTATTTGCTATTGTATGTTCTAAAAGATGTCACACTCACAGTTTAAGCTGGAAGTTATGCTGCAGGAAGAGAG
This sequence comes from Spilarctia lutea, assembly GCA_916048165.1. Lineage (NCBI taxonomy): Eukaryota > Metazoa > Arthropoda > Insecta > Lepidoptera > Erebidae > Spilarctia > Spilarctia lutea. The sequence continues at coordinate 2,844,785 of OU696476.1, read as the reverse complement.
GCAAGACTGTGAACTGATTTTTTATATTAATTTATAGATAATTGTAGAATGAACTGTCACCTGCGGCATTCTCGGAACTATCATCATCATCATCATCATCATCAACAACCCATAATGTCCCACTGCTGGGCTCGGGTCTCCTCTCAGGAGAGGGTTAAGGCCATACGTCCCCACGCTGGCCAAGTGCGGGTTGGGGAACTATACGACCTTATTACGCCTCTGGTTTTATGGTTGTCCATGGGCGGCGGTAATCACTTATCATCAGGCGATACGTCAGCTCGTTTGCCCCTATTCAATAAAAAAAATAGATTATGAAACACTGACAAGGCAATGTTCTTTTCGCCTAACAGTCAATGCATGAGAACATCTCATTTGAGTAAAGTTTTTTTAGTGATGTTTTTTTTTATCAATATCATATTTCAATATTTAATATTCTATTTAGAACGACAAGAAATCACCAATTTTAATATATATATATATGTAGATTTATGCGTTACTACGTATACATTAACAAATGCGAATGTTGCATAGAAAATAATATCGAAATAAAGAACAGGTCATTATATTTCCAACATATACATAACGGTATTAAAATATGAACACGGTTTTCTAAAACTGGTTGTGCTACTATCAACAACGTTTACGTTAAAGTTGTGATATCAAGACAATACAACGTTTTAGAAGTAGTCATATCACGTAAAGCTACAGATCAAACAAAGTTGCTACTTAGATTTAAAGATTGCGAATTTAATAAAATACGTTAAGGCTTCCTCGGTTTGCCCGCAGCTTTACCCGGAGTTATATATTTTTTTTGTTTTGAAATATTTTTGTAGTTTTTGTTGCATTTTTTTACATTTTAATTTTTAACCTGTTTCGGCTTCACTTGTATGATTATTTGTTTGTAACCGACTGTTGAGTATGAGATTTTTAAACTATATTTTTATGAATATCCGTCCTTAGTGACCTTTAAATAGAAGGTTAATTCTCGCCCAGTTTCCATTTACGCTCGGCCTCACAAAAGTCATTAAACGTATAAATAAATAAAATTAATGAAATAATAACGAATTATTTATCAAAACTAGCCATTTGGTGACTGTTACGATTATAATAGTGTGAAATGATGTCACTATAACATGAGGAACTAGGTGAGACATGTTAATGAATTTTAATATCAAGGTTTATGATATCAATAGGCGTGTCAGCGTGACATAAAACTGTAGCTGTACCTACTATGGTAACCAAATTCTCAATAAACTTTCTAACCTTAACCTTCTATAAAACATTACGAAGCTTAACTGTTTGTTTAAACGAGCATTACTCTAGAATTGTCACTCTATTTCGGATGCGTGTTTTATAATAATAATAATAAATCTCTTTATTGTACACCAGTAGTAGTGATTACATGGTAAACTTAAAACTATTATAAAGTATGTACAAGTGGCGGCCTTATCGCTCCATGGCAATATCTTACAGGCAACCATGGGATGGAAAGAAGAGTAGGGATGAAAAAGTATATTGTAGTTGCTGGTGTGTTGTTGGTGGAAAGGAAATGAATATATAAGTATATAGAAAGAAATAGAGTTAACACATTATATAAAATAATAGCAACACATAGTGTGAAGGATTTGGTGGATTTGGAGGTGTGTGTTTTAATGTTGGATAGATGATTCATTGTGACATAATAATAGTGTAAGTCATCAATCTGTATTGTCTATATTTACAATGAGTATGGTGACCACTATTTTGGAATTCTGCTTATGCTGTCCACCAGGCAGAGTAGAGAATAAACAATTATAAACTCAGATAAAACGGAGAAATAGATTAATCTGTAATAGGATTATACTAATTTTGTACAAATTTACAATGAACTATCAAAATAGCGATAGCTTAAAAATCCTTCAAAATCTCATTTAATTTAAACTAACATTTAATCATTCTTTTAGTTTACGATAAATGATTAAAATACATTTATATTATATAAAAATAGGAAATTAAATAAATGTAGGTATAACAACACAACCAATACATACATTTTGCAAGATCCGGCACCATTTAGAAATATCCTTCAGTTGCATTCGCGCATCCTGTTGTAAAAATAAGATTTGTAATGTTATTCAGTTAAGTGTAACGATTTTAAAAAGATATCATTTATATGTATATCATTTCAAATCGTTATGAAACGATTAATAAGGTTATACTTGTATTTTATTTCGAAAAATACAAAATTTGCATGTAAATAGTAATAAAATTTAAGTTGTATTAGGTATATAGTTAGTTGGGAATTTCCATGACTGCATAATATCATATTGTTTTGATTGGTTACAATTACAACTGGTAATGACAGCGAATGTTCTGACAAACACCTCGCGAAATAACCTGTTTTTTTTTTTTATAAAATATGCCGCCAGAACCTGTTTTTCTTCTTATTCTATTTATTGGTAACGTATTACACTTGAAACAGATAAACAATGTGAAAATGATTGTACTTAATTTTTGTTTTTTTTTTTTGGAAAGACAACTCCCGCATTAGGTTTATACATCCTGTGTCGCGGGGGACTTTACAAACATATATGTAACGGACACAAAGATCACCCAGACTCAGGACAACATTTTGTGAATTACACAAAGTGGGATTTGAACCCACGGTACTTGGCGCAGTAGTAAGCAGCGTAGTGACCGCTTAAACCACTAGGCCAACCGCGCAGTCGACTTAATTGTATCTTATACATATGGTAATTTAGTAAATTATTATATTCCAGTTATCCTTTTATACTTGTTTATTATTTTAGTAGCATATAGGTGTAGGTATATCCAGGAGTAGACTGTTAAAGACTGTTGATGATACATATACATATGCCAGAACAGCTACGGTTCGAATTTTAAAGCAAATCTATACTAATATTATAAAACTAAAGAGTTTGTTTGTTTGAACGCGCTAATCTCAGGAACCGCTGGTCCGATTTGAAAAATTATTTCAGTGTAGGATAGTCCATTTATCGAGAAAGGCTGTAGGTTATATATCATTACGCTAATACTAATAGGTGCGGAACACCAATGAAGAATGTTTCTAAAACGGGGGAAATTTTTACGCTACGGGCAATAGAAAACGCAAACAAGGTTGCGTGAAGCTAGTTCTTGATAATGATGGTATAAAAAGTATATTTACTTTTTACGTGCTCTTTAGATTGATATTATCTACTGTCAATCACTGGATAAAAAAACATCTAATTATTCAGGTATGTATGTAAATTATTTGAAAGAAAAAACAACAGCAACAACAAAAGAAAAACAGTTGACGTCAGTAGAAAACAGAACATAAATTAACATATTTGTATTTAGAATCATTTAGAACCGCTCGTATGTCCATTAAATATTTTTTTCAGAAAGTGTTTTTGCTAACGATACTAAAAAGAAATACTTTTTTGATGAGGCAACGAAATGTCTTTTGAGGCGTAGGTAGATAGATAGATAGAAAACTCTTAATTTATACACCGTATTACAGGTTTAAAACAGAGTACAGAAAGTGACGAATGTATAATGTACAGAGAGTGGCCTTATTGCTGAAAGCGATCTCCTCCAGGCAACCTTAGGATAGATTAATATGTATCTGAGAGACAGTAGTTGACGATGCAATGAGTTTTGAAGAATTATAATTTCCTAATGAATATAACTAGAGACACACGTACCTATATATATTTAAACATACAGACAACATACACATATATAAAAATATATATACACATTTATATACATACATACTAATAACTTTAGCTGCTTAATTATACTAATTTTAAATCATTTAGACATATTCGTGACTGAGTCGGTTATGACGTACAAAATTCCTGAACCATTTTCTTAAAACTATTTACTGTTGGCACTTTCCTAATGTTCATCGGCAATGCATTCCACAAGCGTACAGCTTCAACCGTAAAGGATTGGTCATAGAATTTTGTAGAATGCAGAGGTATCTCCAATCTCAAATCTTCAGATGACCTTAGACTCTGCTTCAAAGAACGAAATCCGTTCGTGAATCGTTCTTTGAGGTAGAAAGGGGCTTTAGGATTAAACAGAAGCAGAAGTTATAAAGGTTATAAAGAAAAATGAGGATATGAGTATTTCGGCTAGAGCGAATTGGAAGCTACTTGAGCTTTTATCGGAATTCAGAGACATGACCATATTTTCGAAGGCCAAATCCAAATCGTATATAGAAAATTTATATACGATTTGTATTTGAGTGTAGCTATGTTTATATATTTGAAATAATGTTACCTGTACGTTTTTTACGGCATTTTATTTATAATATATCTTTAGTTATACATATATACATCAAAATAACGTATTTAAACAATACGTGTATAGGGTTATGTTGACGTAAAATTTACCCACTTTAATTATTAAAAAATATTTCATATGTAAATTTCCACCCCAAAACATTAAAAGAAAATTACACACAATGATTTCGTTTCACACAAAGAAGGTTTTAATAAAATAACGATTATAAAGATTAATCCGGCAAGACGAGGATCAAAAACCTACTACAAGATATTAAGTTGAAAATCAAAGGTCATTTTTACAGAACATTAGTCTGAGAACCTGTTTTAGTGCAAGATTAGCACCTTAACAAAAAAAACGTCGGCTTTGGGTTTCGTCCCGGGGTCAAAAACCTGAATTAACCTCAAAATATCGGCTCTTGTTAAAACTATCTGTGTGCACTAATGTGATCAATTTAAGATTGGCTATATCTTCAAATGCACGCAGATCACCACTTAAGAAATATTTACTTACTACGTACATATTTTCTACGTATATAAAAGAAAACCATTAGTTAAACGCAAAATCTATATTCCATAAAGGACTAGATTTTTTTCAATAATTTATATACATAGGGCTGTATATATATTATAATATAGGACTAATGCCATTTTACAACTTACGAAGTACACTTCAAATGTGAATTTTCATATTTATAATGCGCTTCATATGTGACAAAACTGGTAACTACTACTTCGTCAATTTCGTAGCCATCTGTCACTAAGATCAAACTATGTTTTAGGACTGTTGGTAGAATATTGATTGCACCCGTAGTTGTAATTGTAGACCTCAGTAACTACAAGCAAGTCTTTGGGTTGAGCCCGGATTGGTAGTGTGGGTGACGAGTGTCATGTCCCTCAAACACAACTTGTTAATAAAAATAAACACTATTTACCCATATTGGGTAGGTTGTTCAGAAATATGTGCGACGCCATTTCGTTATGGCGACCATTTTGAATTAATAATAATACTAATTATATATAATTGGATTGTCATCAGAATTAAAGGTACATTTCAAATTTTAGCTCAAGCGGATATCGGGAAGTAGATCAAATTTAACTTACAAGATTTGATAACAGACAACATTTGGGACAGGTGAAACTAAATAAAAGCTTGTGAAATACACAAAAATTTATCCTTAGTAATCAAAACCTCTGCCTCAAACCTCTCAAAGAAATAAGTTTATGACCGCCAATTAGGGATTTAACTTCTATATTCTCTTTTAAATTAAGGTTTAGGAAATACCTTCTTGACCAGCAAACAGAAGAAGGTATGACCATTATTTCTTACCGTTAGAATACTACTAGATTCATACCTTTACTCATAAAGAGCAGGTTGCTATCACATTAATTTTGTCTCCATATGTCTGATGTGTCCCGGGGTGAGGGTTTCTGGTAGGTTTATGTTTGGTTGAGTCTTGTTTTCTGTTTTGGTTACTTGTACAGTTTTAATTACTTGCTATTGATCTCTGAAAGTTGTTTTTTGTAGCTTTGAGTATAGTTGTTAAGAACAGTAAACTGTATAAGTGTTTATAAAGGAACATATCATGGGATCACATAGATAGTAGCATCTCTTGACAAATATTGATTGTTTGAATTAATCTGTAAGTAGAAATGGCGACAGATGGAACCTCTGATGGTGGCGGTGCCTGTCGGCGTCAAATTGACTGCTGCGGTGGGCGCTGAAAATCAGTACTGGGATGGGCTGTGCCCATCGCAGAGTATGCTGAGAGTCCACCTTTTTGTTAAGCGCGGCGTACAACCACTTGTCATGGTTAGTCAGTTTAGGAGGCTTGATTTGTTGTGTACATTTTGTGTGGATGAATTTATTGTTGGTCGCCTAAACTTTTAATGTAAAATCCATCATTTATTGAATGTTTGAGAGAGTGCACATTATTATGCGTCATCAATGCCACGTAATCTGCCAATCACCAAAAATCTTTGATTGACGTTTGAAATGTTGCAGTCTCAAAAAAAAAAAAGCATTTGTTAAAATCTTATTTTAATATTTTTTAATGTGTTTGAAAATCTATATTTTGGTTGTGTGTTGTGTTTTTCAAATAAAGTTTTTATTATTATTATTATTCTCTTTATTTAATTATATATACATATTAATTACATTTTTAAATACATAAAAAAGATAAACAATAACATAATATATATTTAAAAATATAAAAAATAGTAGACCACCGACTTCGGGTACAGGGACCAAGAAACCGGTGGTTAGGGCTCCAAAGACAGGAACCTCCTCACTATGCGTGCCGTGTCAAGAAGGACTGCCTTCTGTATCAGACCCTTGATCCAGCCTTCTAACGTGAGCCTCTTAAGGTGTTGGTCGAGGCTCTTGGCTATCAATCCGTGAGCAGATACGACTATCGGAACAATTATTACCGAATCCACATTCCACATATCGACAATCTCGTGAGATAGATCCAAATATTTTATTTGTTTTTCTTTTTCGACTTTCACGAGATTCTCGTCATGAGGAACGGCGATATCGATAATAATTGCGCGGCGCTCTAATCGATCCATCACCACAATATCAGGCTTATTGGCAACAATAGTCCTGTCTGTAATAATAGATCGATCCCAATATAATGTAGCACGACCATTCTCGAGAACTGGGTCGGGCACATACCTGTAGTATGGCACCTCTGAGTTCACAAAATGGTATTTAAGGGCAAGTTGCTGATGTACGATCCTAGCTACTTGGTTGTGCCTGTGCAAATACTCGCCGTTAGCAAGACGAGAACAACCAGAAATAATATGCCTGATAGATTCTCCAGGACGGTGACATGCCCGACAGATGTCGACCGTACCATCTTTCAGGATATACCTCCGATAGTTATTCGTCATGATAACTTCGTCCATAATCGCACAAACAAAACCTTCGGTTTCTCCGAAGAGATCACTATACCGTAGCCAGGACGTAGATGCTTTGAAATCTATATCAGGCCCATTTAAGGCCCGATAGAATCGACCATGGAGTACTTTGCCCTTCCATACTTCCCTGCGATCATTAGTACTAAGTACTACAGGCTTGCGCCAATTCTCTTTAGCCAGAGCGAGCGGAGTGAGTACGGTATCCACTGTGACTACACTACGATGCACTCCCACATCAGTTTGTAGAAAATATTCTCTAAGATTGTATACCTCGCGATTGTGCAGGGTCTTGATATTTAGTAATCCACGACCCCCTAACCTTCGCGGGATATACAATCTCATAACCGATGAACGTGGGTGGTGCATTCGGAATGCAGTCAACAATGTACGGACTCTCCTATCAATGGCATCTAATTCAGTCTGAGTCCATCTAAGTACACCAAAGGAATACATCAGAACCGGCATAACCCAACCATTGCAGGCTCGTACCTTGTTACCGCCTGACAAAAGACTTTTAAGTACTTTTTTCAGGCGGCTAAAGAAGCGTTCCCGCAACGTTTGTTTCATGTCAGATTCTGGCATTCCTAAGGACTGTGAAAAACCTAGATATTTGTAAGTTTCGGTTGCAGACAGAGATCTGAGTTTTGTGGAATCTGAAAGTTCTATACCTTCAGATTCCACAATCTCACCTTTTTTTACATACATAACTGCACACTTGTCTACACCAAATTCCATTTTGATAGAATTACTAAAGTTTTCCGTAACCTTTAGTAATGCTGTCAATGGTAATTTAGTGGGGGCAAGTAGTTTCAAATCATCCATGTAAAAGAGGTGAGATATAACTCGATCATCTTTCTGCAACCTGTAGCCTAACCCTGAACCCTCTAATAGAGTGCTCAGAGGGTTCAAAGCTAGACAAAACCACAAGGGGCTCAGACTGTCACCTTGAAAGATGCCTCGCTCGATCTTTATAAGTACGTCGTTCATCGCAGACTGCCGACACCCAGGATAGCGAAGTGCTGTTCTCCATTGCCCCATACACACCTTCAAGAAAGTGCACAGAGTTGTATCAATTTTATACAACTCAAGCACCTTCAAAAGCCATGTATGAGGAACGGAGTCAAAAGCCTTCTTGTAATCTATCCAGCATGTCGCCAGGCTCTTACGATTACGACGCACCTGCTGGCTAATGGTCATGTCTATGATAAGGAGCTCTTTAGTGCCACGGGTCCCACTTCTACATCCATTCTGAGAAATAGAAAGTATCGAATTGTGATTAATATGTGTTGTAATTTTGAGTCTCAGAATAGATGTCAGAAGTTTGTACAAAGTTGGTAAACATGTTATTGGTCTAAAATTTTTGGGATCCATGGCATCACCAGATTTGTAGAGTAAGTGGGTTATGCCAGTGGTCAAAAATTGTGGTAATGAACCCGAATCCAATGCTGTTTGGAATTGAGATGCTAAGCACGCATGTGAGCTTCGGAACCACTTAAGCCAAAAGTTGTGCAGTCCGTCAGGACCTGGTGCTTTCCAATTCGGTAATGAACGGACCGCACAACTTACATCCTCTTCATCGATGCTAATAGGTTCCATAGGTAACAAAGACTCACATGAGCACTCAACATCCCGATACCAATCACCTTCTGTATGAGTGACAGGCACAGACCACATATTGCGCCAAAACGAATTTGTGGCATTTTCATCTGGAACTTGCCCATCACTCATACACGGACTCAGGTTCTCCCATTTCCGGTACACCCACTTCTCATTTCTTAGGAACATGCGATTCTGATTATACCGATCTACTCGTTTTCTATACCGCCTTATTCTATTTGCCCATGCATAAACTTTTTGCTTCAGAAAGTCTATGCGCTCCGTGACACATGACATGTACTCTTGAGGACTAATAGTAGTCCCCAAGAATGCCCGTTTCACAAAGCGCATCACTCTCGGTCGTGTGTTTCCCGATCGAAAACTCATTAGCTTACCAATGAGTGTCCTGGCCTCAGCAATACGACGTTCAATTCTATACTGCCAAGCTGGCAAAGTATTTTCTTGTCGAGTAGTGGTTGTATATTCTGAAAATTTCACACCAGCTACTCGACAAACTGCAATAGCCGCACAGTATAGAATTGAGTGTGTATCACTGAGATCTTCGCTATTACTGAAATATTTCGGTAATAACGAATCCAAGGCACTCACCAGCGCTAAATTTCGTTTATGTATGGGCAAACGGGGCAACCGGGGTCTGTTATTTAAATTTACATATCGGTATTCCCGAATCGCATCCTCCAAAGTGCTCCTTATCCTATCATTATATTGGGTACTTACGGATATAATTTCACTGTCCACTAATTCACTAATATCATCATTTTGTGGTACCTGTGGTGTGCTGTTTGTTACCACATTCAGAACATGTGACGAAGAAGGGACAGTCAAGCTATTCCGTATGTCAGAGCGTATCCTTTCAAGTGCGGCATCATCCAGCAGGTGACATCGCTGTATAGCTCGCACTTGATCCGACAATCGTTGTGCCGAAACGTTGACAGCTGGCTCAAGCTCCTGAAACAGAGAGACTAGTCGAACACGGTTCGTTCCCAACTCAGTAGCCCGAAAATATGCCCGCATGACATTCTCATTTATAGAATGTGTCCACTTCATGCGGCGCACATCACCACCGGCAGCGGGGGCCCTGTTCGAGGTCAATGGTCCTCGGGATCCCAAGCTGGTCGGTGGCCGGCCTCTCCCCTGCCGACGTACAGGTATTGGCGACGTCGGCGGAGAGAAAAACTCGTCGCTTGAAGAAGAGCTCGACGCCTCTGCACCAGCCGGAACTTCTATTGCTTCTTCCGGAGATGGCAAGGCGGAGCGGAGCGACGAGTCCGGGGGTGATAGCTGTGCTCTCCGTCTAGCTCTTGTTAGCATCGTCGTTATTAAAATTTATCAAGTATTGTTTTGACATGACGTTTACGTTTAAACGTCATGTCTTGTTGAGTAGATATTTCTATGTTTCATTTTTGATTTATGCATTTTATTTCTTCGTTGTATTTATTTTATAACAATGGAATGTTTAATCTGCTTGAAAATTATTGTTGTTTGTTATTTTGTGCCATTCTAAACAGTAAATATAATTTATTTTAAAGAAATTTGTTTGATAAATTCTGACGGCTTTAAGTGTTGCTAGTGTTGCTATTATTATTATTATTATTATTCTCTTTATTTAATTATATATACATATTAATTACATTTTTAAATACATAAAAAAGATAAACAATAACATAATATATATTTAAAAATATAAAAAATAGTAGACCACCGACTTCGGGTACAGGGACCAAGAAACCGGTGGTTAGGGCTCCAAAGACAGGAACCTCCTCACTATGCGTGCCGTGTCAAGAAGGACCGCCTTCTGTATCAGACCCTTGATCCAGCCTTCTAACGTGAGCCTCTTAAGGTGTTGGTCGAGGCTCTTGGCTATCAATCCGTGAGCAGATACGACTATCGGAACAATTATTACCGAATCCACATTCCACATATCGACAATCTCGTGAGATAGATCCAAATATTTTATTTGTTTTTCTTTTTCGACTTTCACGAGATTCTCGTCATGAGGAACGGCGATATCGATAATAATTGCGCGGCGCTCTAATCGATCTATCACCACAATATCAGGCTTATTGGCAACAATAGTCCTGTCTGTAATAATAGATCGATCCCAATATAATGTAGCACGACCATTCTCGAGAACTGGGTCGGGCACATACCTGTAGTATGGCACCCCTGAGTTCACAAGATGGTATTTAAGGGCAAGTTGCTGGTGTACGATCCTGGCTACTTGGTTGTGCCTGTGCAAATACTCGCCGTTAGCAAGACGAGAACAACCAGAAATAATATGTCTGATAGATTCTCCGGGACGGTGACATGCCCGACAAATGTCGACCGTACCATCTTTCAGGATATACTTCCGATAGTTATTCGTCATGATAACTTCGTCCATAATCGCACAAACAAAACCTTCGGTTTCTCCGAAGAGATCACCATACCGTAGCCAGGACGTAGATGTTTTGAAGTCAATATCAGGCCCATTTAGGGCCCGATAAAATCGACCATGAAGTTCCTTGCCCTTCCATACCTCCCTGCGATTATTATTATTATTATTATTTGTGACACAACTGGTGACAACTTGGTATAATCTTACAGAATCTAACAAAACAACAAATTAAAGTTGTTATTTTTTATCGACGTAAAATTTTCTAACTTTAATTACAAAGTCATTTACCTCAGATATTAAAAATATAGTAGGTAATTTTAAAATGAAGAAAAGTTGATTAATAATACCGTGAGAAATATTTTTTTAACCAACTGTATTGTTCGCTCCTAAAAACCGATAGCAAAAACCCTAAACTGCGGTCATACACTCGATGAGAGCGAGAAAAATATGGCTGCGTTTTGCTGCTCGGCCTGCCGCTAGTCCTGCCCGGCGATTAATTTTTTATCGGTTTTTTAGCACGAGTCAAAGGAACGGCAAAACGAGCGCGTGCCACATAGCCAATAGCCACAAACTCGCGATGCACACACTTTGCGTTGAGCACTAGTGTCGTAAGCACGTATGTAATTATTGAAGTAATTTTAACATGACATCACAGCCAATGTTGCCGCCGCCGATCCTCGATGAATGGTCGAATGAAAAGATATTAAAATTTATTTAATTACTAGCTGCTACCGACTGAAAACACACACACACACACGTGCACACAAAACTTCATAAAAATCGGTTCAGCCGTCGTTCGTTTCGAAGATCGTTTTGAAGAAATTTGGTAATAAACACCGCGACACGAGAATTTTATACATTAGACTAGCTGAGCCCCGTGGTTTTAACCGCGTTCGTTGTTCCGACTGTGGGTATCGCCGCAGGGCAAAACTAGTCTAGCCTAAGTTACTCCTTATATCTTCAGCTATCTGCCAGTGAAAATCCCGTGAAAATCGGTCCAGCTGTTCCAGAGATTACCCGGAACAAACAGACAGACAGACAAAAAAAAATGTTTTTGTGTATGTATCGTGTATACATACATATAATACACAGACACTCCAATTATATTTATAGTCTGGTCCAATTAGCTTAAAATAGGGGTACCCTTGCATTAATTCCCAAAAAGCTGAAAATTTACCGGCAGTCAAGGGATACCAATCTATTAAATCCTGAAAAGTCCCCTGTAAAGCCCTTTTTTTAAAAGGCTTCATAAAGTTTTAAGAAGTGATTTTATTTTTGAACGTCTCTAGAAACAAGATTCACTGATTGTTAATCAAGTGAGTAAAGATCAATAAAGTTTATTAGTTTATTTTAGAACGATGTTTATGTCAAAATCTCCTCTCAGGAACATATTTTGACAGATATGATCTCTGTTCAACTGAGACAAGCTCAATCTAGTCTCAACTGATAATTTCTAATGCATTATAAGGAAAATTAACGTATTTTATGATTTTTCTTAAAAAAAACGAACGGTTTATTTTATCTTACTTTATTTACGAAAGAATTGCTTATTATACACATTTCAATACACTTTAATTAACACTAATTGATATCTAATTCACTTAAAAACACATTCAACTATTTGTTTCAAGTAATATCCTTCAAGCAATACTAATAACCTTAAATAAAAATAAAAACGTAGTTTGACAATTCGACATGACAAGTATTGATAACAATTTGATCGTTCCGTTATAGGTAGTATCTAGTCATTTTTATTTTAATATTTAAAGTATTTAATTAAAGGCGAATTGGCGATATTATCATAGTACTGGTTCTACCTAGGTTGTGCAATTTTTTTTTATTTGAAAATAGTAATTAGTTTGTTACAATGTAATTATCACTAGCGTTACCGAGCCGTTAAATTAAAATAAATTGTAACTCAGTAATAGTATAGACCTAAAACTACCTTGACTTAAATTATTCACAGAAACTGAATACAGCCTGTGCAAAAGACTAGGATAGTAAAATGATACACAAAATCTTTTTATAACGAAAACCAGTCAAACTCAAGCTATCCAAGCTCAACTTACCCCATAATTTGGAAGACATCTAAGAGGTCAACGTCTGCCTAACAGCCACAGACATAACAATTAATTCTAAATTGTTATAATTAAGTATTTGATTCCACACAATTATAGTACATTTACAAAATGCGTCATTGGCGTCAGGTTGTAATATAATTTCCGCATACTTGGACGTGTCTTCACTAAATTGTTGCACTAAAATATTAAATCAAAGCTACTTCAGTCTATATATATATCTCTCTCTCTGGGGCATATTTTATTCAGATACATTCAGCCGTTCTATCGGGATTGAGAACAAACTTATATTCAAACTTTAGTCACATGATGTTTTTGAAAAGGAGTTGATCTCTCACAATTTTTTTGTACTTTTAACCAACTTTAAAAAAGGATAAGGTTCTTAATTCAAATGTATTTTTTTAAATGTTTGTTGTCCCCATAACTTTCGACTGGATGAACCGATTTTGATGATTGTTTTTTTTTCAATTTCATCCAGTTTTTGATGGTGTTTTTATTTTGTTAAAATTTGTGAATATTGTGAATGTATTCCTAGAATCAGTCTATATTATATGTATTTATTTCTTATGTGTTAGTGATATGTGAGATAACTTTTTAAGTACTTGCGGATTCCGATTCTGACAATAAAAATAATTATAATAATAAAACCGAACCGAAAGCCTACATAAAGCCTACTTCGGAACGAATTGGCGGAACAGTCTCTACGATAGTTCTCCGACCGAGTAATTATATTATATATTATGTTATATTTATGTATTGTGTAGGGTATGTTGTATTTCTATGTATCTATGTAGAAATATCAGTATTTATTTGTATATATTAGTTTTATCCGGTACCATCGTATTTAATATTATTATAACATTAATCATTATATGTCAAATTTACTATTTTGTTATATATATACTAGGTACTTACGCACCTACCACATCATATTTTCACATCATCCTAAGGATGACTGGCAGAGAATGCCATATGGCATTAAGTCCGCCTTTGTGCAAAATGTGCATCAAGTTTAAATAAATAAATAAAATAAATAAATAAAGCCTGACGTTAATAATAATTAAATGTTTTACTTAGCAACGAGTTTCAAAAGAAATTATTTTATCTTAACATCGGGAATAGTGCCTTACCGTACTATGCAGGTACTATTGGAGTATTACCAGCTCTAATGATCCCGTGTGCGTCGTATGTAACCTCACTGCAAGGAGAAGGAAAACTTGAAACAAACTCCAAACAAACCGGTCTGGCTGCCTGGTATAGTGGACCAAAACCTACTTTCTAAGAAGAGTATATATCCAGAAGTGGACTGTTTTGATGATGATAAAAGGGGTCTACAACTAGTTGATAAAAGCCTCTTCTGATGATTACCAAAATAAATACTTTTAGTTTTTATTAATAGCTACATATCATTTTAGTATTCGAAGATGAATTATATATAACGCTAAGTCATAGATACGAAACGAGGTCAAATGATGCGATGTGATCACAATAAAATATTATCTATTTATGCACATAAATCTAAAACGAATAGTAACAAAAATCAGAACAAAAACAGTCAATAGAACTTTAGAACAGAAATGGAGAATTCTGTTTTGAAGATAATTAATGTAGCCACATAGCTATATGTTTAACGACTAATAAATTACAGTAGGTACAAGTAATGAAATGATTTGGTTAAATTATACACGTCTGTCGAATAAAATTGCTATACGTACAAAAAGTGATCCTTGATTGTTTCTGCATAATATTACATAGATACTGATATACCTAATTTAACTGTAGTCACGCACAAATATATTGAGTCTTATAAACACTTGAACAAACTTTCATTCAAACTTTAGTCACATGATATTTTTGAAAATCGATTAACCTGTCCTAGTTTTTCTGTGTTTTTGCGAATGTATTCATAAAATCGGACGCCCTTGTGACGCATCTGGTGTTTTGGCTGTACATGGGTGGCGGTAATCACTTACGATTAGGCAATACGTTTGCTCGTTCGGTATTCCATAAAAAACATGAGATTAAAATTCCCCTATATATAGGCCCCTATTCCATAAAAAACATGATATTAAAATGTTAATAGAAATTTATCAATACGCATAAATATAAAACATAAAAATACAGAATTGGAAACCTAATTTCGATTGTTTTCTAATTTCGAAATCTTATTTAAATGTGATAATGTTGATATTAAAAATACATGTTCTCTTTAACGTGAAAGCAGATTTCCTAATCTAACGGTTACCATACTTATTCAAAAAGAAACTTTTAATACTACTCAAACTGCGGAATAGTTGGTTAGATAGAACAGCTATCACGATACCGACTGTCTACCACACAGTTTTGAATTTTAATACAGGACATAGAACGGTATGCTCAAATGTACATGCTACATATTATACAAAATAGTCCCAGCAAAACGTGTCATGGCTAGGCCATTAGTTTCTTATAATTTTATAAATTATGTGATTAATTTATAAGCTAACAGAATTATAATAGGTATATGTCTTATTTAAGATTTTCATTAAAATAAAACTATTTTTCCGTCATAGCAGCGATAAATACTTATGTATCAATAAAATGCGAGGTTACTTCGTGGTTTCATTTAAGTAGTTAAAAGTGGGAGTGGTTTGTTTATCATTTCATTGGCCTTAATTAAATATTCAATTTATTTTATTGACACATTATATAAGGACACGATCAACGTGTCCTTATATAATGTGTCGAACCTCAAAGCTGACTTTCAAGATTACGGATTAATAATAATTATAATTTTAATAATAATTTATAAACTAATTTTCTCTAAACTAAAAATTAATGTGTTTTTTCTTTTTCAGGTAAGACTGAGAACCTACAAGAGGGAGAATCTATGATATCAGTTGTAGGATGAATAGTATATGTATGTAAGTGGTCGAAATTCAACCATAATAATTTTTTTAGTTTAATTTTTTTTACTTGAAAGAGAAGCGAAAGTCCTCTTTCAAATAAACTAAAGTTTATTGTAAGAAGCATAACCAGAAGAATAAACAGTTAAAACTATGTCAAATTTTAAACTTCTCCGTTTACATAGTTTTTATTATGTTTAGGCAGATAAAATATAAATTTACAGCATACCTGGGCTGTCCAATAGAGCAGTCAAATTCTTCAACTTCTGCCATCTCTAAAAAAATCTAAAATCTGGATAGGTACGCCGATTTCAATTATGATTTCCATGAAAAACCTATTTGAAACTTTGTAGTAAATACTTATTTCTGTTATCTTCGTGGGTGAGTTCGTTTTGTTTTTGTTTCAACATAATTTCGCCTGCTCGGCTCTAGCCGCAATGACAATCTTGGCAAGTATCACTCTAAATGATTATTGCCAAGATTGCCAATTGAGAGGATAACTGACTATCCGAAGAACATATGCAATTCATGAGCCTCAAGTGTATTACCGCCCTTTTGTATGTACAGATGGGAGAAAATGGACACCACTAACCTCATCTCGGTTTTCTGTGAGACATGGGTATCACTCCGGTTCTCCTTCATCGACTTGACTTACCTCTTGAAGTTTCTCGTAGCATCTTTATGTTACCTGTACATAAAGAATATTGTTGACCTACAATATATAGTACAACATCAATTATTACTGCTTACCGCCATATACTTGCCGTCATTCAATGATAGTTCTACACGCGAATATTAATACAAAGGAAATTCAACCGTAATGACATTTAACTAGGTATTTGATTTGTGTAGACGGAGTCGTAGACAAGAAATTTATGCACATTTTTGTGTTACGAATTCTAAGGATTTTTACCCTTAATCCCATAGTTATACGGTCGTAGCCATATGCAAATATTATCGTGGTAATTATTATGATTTAATGTCGTTAATGATCTATTTATTGATTTGTGTCACAGGTCAGTGACCTTGTGTTTCAACCGCTTGTATAACGGTAATCGAGGTAAAAAGTAGCCTTTCTCAAGTATCAAAGTATATAAATGTCGAATTTCGTTGAAATCGGTGGAGCAGTTTAGCCGTGAAATCATAATAGACAAACAGACAGAGTAACTTTACTGCCGCGGCTCTAACCATGAGTATTTCAGTTGTCACGGTAAATAGTAGCCTATACGAATCAAAGCATCTTCATAATACATTTCATTGAAATCAGTGCAGTGGTTTGGCTGTGAACCTCCCCTCTCAAGGATCGGCCTATGTTCAGCTATCAACTGTTAAAGGCTTTTGATGACGTTAACATAATTCAGGCGATCACTTTGAAACATAATTACCTAGTGTCCCTCCATCTTCATCTCAAGCGGAACCTTCAAAGCAAACAAATAACAATTTACATTAATGACGTCTATGTAACCAACTTCACCAAATCTAAGTCTAAAAATAACCGTAAACTTCACCTGCATTACACAATTTGAATGAGTTTCTTTTCACATAATATAATTACACTTGTCTAAATCGAACAAGGCTGCGACTCTTTATGTAATAACAAGGCCGTATTTCTATTTAACCTTAATATTTAATATCAAATTTTTATTTACATACTATGTATTTTATACAGAGCTGAGAATAGAACACACAAGACAACTGTATATTGAAGTGAAACTTAAAATTGACTTGAAGTGAACTTCTATAGACAAGTTTGGAATGGTAATAAATTTTTCGTCGATGCTTATGTATATTTCCATCTATATATTTATACACTCGCAGCTGGCCCAAGCGTTAATACGACACGTTACATGTCGATTACGTGGGACAGACAACATTGTTATTTTATTACCCCAGTATTTCTATTTTCTCAGTCCCTTCCAAAAAAGGTAACATTCATAAGGAGTATCAATCATTAAAGTCGCCCGCCATTAAAGACACAGTCAAAACCTCTATTTGCATATTACGGTGACCTCAAATAAAATTTGAAAACGAGTAGAAAAAAGCAAAATATTTGTAACAGTAGATGTTTTGTATAAGATTAACTAAAAAACATTGAAAAGGTGTGCGTTTGATAAACAGCATTGTCTAACTGTTCATGAGAAACGCGAGTGAAAGTGGTCAAAACGCAAGAACATCGTTTATTGTAAACTGGTTTACCTAAATAACTGGACAAACTAAAATATGCATTATTTTCAGTTTCTAAAAGTTGAAAATTAAATATAACATTTTTTCTGGAATTCTTCTCACAGTTATATTCGTTCGTTGAGTCATTTAAGTATCAACATTCTCTTATTTTAATGTTTATATTGATTAGTACAGTTTCTTTAATAGTTTAAAGATACAGCGCATCATAATAGTGGAGATTTTAATTATAGCTGGGAATTGTTTTTTGACTTAATAATAGTTTTTTTTATGACCTTTAATTGATGTTGGTAATGTTTTGTAAAATTGGCTTATAATATTATAATATATTAGCGACAAAAAATTATTCATGTAAAAGTAAGTGTTGTTAATCTTATGTTTGAAAGAACCGCTAAGCGGTGCTTTTTTATCTACTTACGGCAAAGCCAAAAGGAAGGGTATAGTCAACCGTGGGAGAGCTATGCTTCGGCATGAATGGGTCGGCTCGACCGGAGTGATACCACGGCCTCACAGAAAACCGGTGTGAAATAGCGTTTGCGCTGTGTTTCACCGAGTGAGTGAGGAAACCGGAGGCCTATACCCCAACCCCTCCCCCCCAATCCCTTTCCCATCCCCCAAAGGTCGGCAACGCACTTTGTGACGCCTTTGGTGTTGCGGGTGTCCATGGGCGGCGGTAATCGCTTACCATCAGGTGATACGTCTGCTCGTTTGCCCACTATTCAATAAAAAAAAAAAAAAAATAGTTTTGGCACTTTTAGCAGTGTATAAATGTTTGTATGTTTCACCTTAGCGTGAAAACTACTGAACCAATAATATTAAGTGAGATTTCAGTTGATTCATAATAATAGCCTGGGTGACACAGGCTATGTAGATCAAATTTAACGTGGGCATGTTTTAGTTTTTTTTTTTACTTTTTCGTGTTACACCAATACCTATTTCTTTATGATCCAAAATAAAATTATTTTTAAAAGTCTCAACTGTAGTTTAAACGCTTTTCTCGCATAGTCATTACGTCACTGTATCCCATAGAAGTACCTACGTTAATAATATTTTATAGGCATTTATTTTTATTTATTTATTTAAATTTATTGCACATGTTGTACAGAGGCGGACTTAATGCCTTGAGACATTCTCTCCCAGTCGACCTACAGGTGATGTAGAAATTAGAGCTGGTAGGTGCAAAGAGATTGAGTTTAGTTACTAAGGAATAAGCCTACATGAAATATAATTATATACATTCACTCACACTCTTCTAAGTTTTTATTTAATAATCCACAATTTGTCTAACTTCTACCTTATATATCGTGTATACTGGTTTAATTTCCCCTTTATAAATAACTAGCTGACCCACGCAACCTCGTTTGCGTCTTCAATTACCCGTAGCGTGAAAATTTTCCCCGTTTTTGAAACATTCTTCATTGGTGCTCCGCTCCTATTAGTATTACCGTGATGATATATAGCCTATAGCCTTCCTCGATAAATGGACTATCCAACACTGAAAGAATTTTTAAAATCGGTTTAGTAGATCCCGAGATTACCCCCTACAATTTAACAACAACAAACACACAAACTTTACTTCTTTATAATATTAGTATAGATATTAATACACCAGACACAGCTCTCTACTTTCCCTATTTTGCTTAACGTACCTGTAAGAGATTGCCTCCGGGCGATCAGGCCGCCAATAGGCGTGATGACAGTAACCAAGAACCACTAAAATTCAGTATTTATCTGATGAAATAAGGTTCATTCAATATATTTTTCTTATTTATTTTTATATTTAAAGCGAGATCAACAGTTAGTTAACAAAAATTAAAGTATAAAATACAGCTATCCGCCATGTTGTGTGTGTATAAATGTCATTTTGTTCGGTTATAATCGACGATCACTTTACTGTTTATAAGAACTATAACAAACAGACGCCATGACAAAATCGAACGTTTTGGTGTAAATTTTAAACTTAAAATTTAAATCGCTATTTTTTCCTACTAAAACTTATCTTAACCTTTCAGAATTTACCTGGTGCACAATAAATACATTTTTATTATTATTATAAATCGGTTCAATTGTAGATACAATTATATTTTAATTTAACAGTACTTCACGAAGTTAAATGAAAGGAATTAATTATATCAGAGCTATAGTAGTTTTCAAATAACTGCTAAGAATTACATATAGTATATTATCTCGAATGCAACTTATTAAAACCTTATTAATCATGAATTTTCATTTTTGTTTTTAACATTGTCTAGACGGAAATCATTAAATAACAAGTGTACTATACAAAAACTTAATCGACATTTAATACTAACATAACACACATAAAGTACACAATACACAAATAAAGACGTGGTATCGATTTGGGGATGACCTGAAATAAGATAATACGGGTTCTCCCAGAATAGGGTGCTTTAGGTCGTATGGTTTTTAGTGGAATCACTTTATATTCCTGGCTGTAGCCCAAAAAAACTCAATATTTTTATTTTAAATAGTTAAATAGATGGCAATAGACACTCACACACATACACATTAGAACAATAGCAAAAAAATCGTTAAATAAAGACGTCTTCTAGCAGCCGTACGCCAAATACCCCTTTTTGTTTGAATTTTTTTTTCAAGCAAGTTACCTGAATACCGCGGCAAAGTCATTAGATGACACACGTAACAACGAAATTAGAGGCGAACTTTCACACCACACGCCCATTATAATGTTGTGTTTTGTTCCGTAACACACTTGAAAGTACTCGTATGAATATAATGTACACGTAGAGCGCGGACGAGTTGAACTATTTCCTTTCATAGAGCAACACAGGCCGGCGCGGACCGTATGGGAGTATGTAGCCTTAATCTTTCCCCGATACAAAATACAAAATAGTCTGTTAATTTTTTTTGAAGAGGAAATTCTTATTCTCTTTTCTTCTTTTGATGAGATGGCAACCAGCTTATCAGCTATTTCTGCCAATTTCAAGTATTTAAAGTCTTCAAATCTTAAATCGAGTCTTCAAGTCTTCGTCGCGATGAAATTAAGAATAAAGAATATAAAAATGTGGATGAGATGAAATGGTGACCGTCTTTCTATAAAAAACAAAAACCTGGATAAATTTTCTGGCATGTACATTTAAAACTGACATACATAAACAATCGACTATCAATTCAAACTTACACATGACAATTAAATGAAAACATTAACAATTTCACACACATATAAAGACATTCTGTGACATAACAGTGTAACGAGTAGACCCATTTGGGCGTGTATTTTAACAGAGAGGAACGTCTGCGTATATGTAGTTGCTCCTTACCGTATTCCTCTATGATTTCCTCAATTAGCACCATTGTAGGTACCTATGATTACCATCTGACAACCTTAGGCTAGTCAAGTCTCGATTAAGATTCAAGATTGAGAGTTAAATACTGTATACACAATTTAATGTAAGAATACATATTCAAAAGGTCGTTTAAACCTGTATGTTAATCCTTGAAATCATTTAGAGCAAAACTATTGATTCACAGTCAGTTCATCTTGAGAATATACATTTTTACTCGAACAAAACGAACAGTAAATAAGATATCTAAAGACCAGAAACCTTTATGTATTTATGTTCCTCGTGTATATACGAAGACTGCGTCATATTTTGATTAATTTAGTCAATTCAGTGTTTGTAAGAAAGTTAGTTGGTAGTTATGCTGAGTTTTTGATTCGTTCACAAAAAAAATGCGAATGATTCTTTTTACGCTACGCTACTTAATGTTACGTCTGCAAGAGAAAACGGTATATAATGATACTTTGATGGCAAGGAAATTAGACCTTGGTCTTCGCCGCTATTACAAAGGAGCGTATCGGACTTTCCTATTTCTGAACTCAGTAGAATGAGTTCGTAAAAGATAATAAAAGTAATGATCAGGTCGATAACAAATTAGGTTTGTAAATTGATGTTGAATACATGTTGAAGTGCCGAAATCCAGATTAATTTCGTAACTGAACCTTCTTATGTTTATACTATGCTTAAATATCACAGTATAAACACAACTTTGTTGTTTTAAGTATTTTATACTAATAAATCATTATATGTATATGTATATTGTGTAGTAACTGCTAAAATTTATCATTTCACTATACTGTAACTATTGATGGAAGTCGCTGCTGCTTGCCTCGGTGGCGTAGTGGCAGCGTATGCGACTGCTGTGTTTGTGGTTTCGGGTTCGATTCCCGGGTCGGACCAAATGTTTGTATGATCGGGAAATATTGGTTTTAGATTTTGGGTGTTTTCTATGTATAATATGTGTGTATTTACAAAAAAATGTACATATTTATTTATATCAGTCGTCTTGTACCCATAACACAAGCTCTGCTTAGCTTAGGACTAGATGGTGTTGTGTGCTAGATGTCCGAAATATTTACTTATTTATTTATTATATACAATTCTCGTGTCACGTGGTAGCTCACGATGAACTCCAAAACTATGTTACCGATTATCACGTTTTTCTAATGTTTGTTTTGCTGGCGTGTCTAAGATAGAAGAGTTAACATCACCATCAGATCAATAGGAGCCGAGCATGATTGAAAAAAGATGCTAACGAAATTGTGTGGGTCAACTGGTATTCAATAAATATAACATAAACTAACATATACATATAAAACATTCGTAGAATTTTGGAATTTCTCCTCTATTTACATCTCATCATACTCTCAGTATCAATAGATCAAGATGATAAATGTTTAAAATATGACATGTATTATTAATTTTATTTAAATACTAGCTGACCGACGCAACCTCGTTTGCGTCTTTTATTTCCCATAGCGAAAAATTTTCCCCCGTATAGTGTGTCGCGGACTTTTTTGTAGATATTTATAAGGTCTACGATTAATTAGAACATTTTATGGTTCTATCTTTTATAGTTTACGCAGCGTACGCAAAATAAGTAACTTTTCTGGTTGATTTTTTACACCTTGTGTCCGAAAAACCCCAATATCTTACGGAACCCTATTTTTTTCCAAAATAAAATATAGCCTATGTTACTCGTGGATAATGTAGCCTTCGAATGGTGAAAGAATTTTTAAAATCGGTCCGGTAGTTTTAGAGCCTATTCATTACAAACAAACAAACATACAAAGTTTTCCTCTTTATAATATTATATAGTATAGACTAGCTAACCCACGCAACCTCATTTGCGTCTTCTATTGCCCGTAGCGTGAAAATTTTCCTCCGTTTTTGAAACATTCTTCATTGGTGCTCCGCTCCTATTAGTATTAGCGTGATGACATATAGCTCTTTCTCGATAAATGGACTATCCAACGATTATCTACTCCAACGCCCATACGCACACTGTTGTGATAGATATGATTGAATTTGAACTTTCTACAGCGGTAATAAAGTGCAAATTGACTCATTGACGTTAGGAACACACCTGCATTGCTTAAATAACAGTGAGTGCTTATAATATATGAACTTTATACAATAGCAATAAAGCTCAAATTGACTTTACGTTTTAGTTAGAAAACGTTTGTATGGGAAAAAGAAAAGGGCTGTTTTTAGGGCTTTTCCGGCCATTATTCGATTTTTTCTCGCCGTAAAAACCATCCTTAAACTTCAACGAACATTAAAAAAAAAGAATTAGCCAAATTGGTCAAGGCGTTGTTGAGTTATGCGCTTACCAACACATTGAGCAATTCATTTTTATATTATAAATTGTTCGACTAACGCACTTTCACATGCATTTTAGCCAGTGTCCTGCTTATTTTAGATATTAGTGAAAGTATTATAATACAAATATGTATCGTATCTATAGCGTACTAAAAACCTTTAATAAACTTTGAATGCACATATAAAAACAACCAGCTTTTGCACGTGGCTCCGCCTGTCTATATGTCGTATATCACGGTAATCTTTTTAGGTTAATATATTTTTATGCTTTCAACCCTTTTTTTAACCGACTTCAAAAAAGGAGGAGGTTCTTAATTCGTCTGTATTTTTTTTTTAATGTTTGTTACCTCGTAACTTTCGACTGTGTTAATCGATTTTGATGATTTTTTTTTATTTGAAAGCTGGTGCTTCCCGTGTGTTCCCATTTAATTATATTTATGTGTAGAAACCCCCACGGGCCGTCACTCCACCAGAGTTTATGTGGTGTGTCGGAATCGACCCTCCTAAAATCATAAGGTGTGCCACTCTGCGCTTAAGATGGGAGGGATCCGGACCATGCTTTCAGCCCTATCCTATGGCAGTCACAAATAATATGACTTACAATTAGTAAAATAGTTTAAAACACGTTTAGTAGATACATATATTAACCCCAATATTCGTATAAATTGTCATACCAAGAAATTTAAAATCAAAATCTAAAAAATTTAACGTGGTTTGTGTACTACACTTCCAAAATCAAAGTTCTGCTCCGATTGATCTAATATTGACACGTAATAAAAACCCGTTATAAAGATTGTTTTTATCCATTTTTCCATCGTTCCTCACTTCTCATTAAGATACTTACCTTTTATAATTTACCTGGTGTACAATAAAGATATTATTATTAACTTTTCCTTTATTAAATTTAAATATACATATAAAAATAAATACATTTAAAAGTATAATGAATAGTAGAGCACCGACTTCGGGTACAGGGACCAAAAAACCGGTGGTTAGGGCTCCAAAGACAGGAACCTCCTCACTATACGTGCCGTGTCAAGAAGGACTGCCTTCTATGTCAGACCCTCGATACAGCCCTCCAACGTGAGCCTCTTAAGGTGTTGGTCGAGGGTCTTGGCTATCAATCCGTGAGCAGATACGACTATCGGAACAGTGATCACCGAATCCACATTCTACATATCGACAATCTCGTGAGATTATTGTAGTGATAGTAAAAAATATATACAATACATTTATGTATTGTATTAATAGTGAAATTTATTAATTCTTATTATTATTACTTAGTAATCTATATCGATGAGTTGACCAATAAATGCATAGATAGATTTGGCCGTTATTTTATTACCCACTGTTTCCTACATAACAAATAGGACGACATATACCTTTTAGTTTACGCAACAAGGTTCAAAGTACTATACAGATTTGTAGCATCGTGAGTGCCTACTTGAGACAACGATTACGAAGTAAGCAAATACCATTCAGTGCTATTAATCGCAGAGGTAGGCATTTCTAAACAACCTAATGCCCTACTTAAATTGCGTACGACGCAAGGTGCAGTCCGTGCAGTCTTTCCATACAATGCATTTTAATGTAAAAAAGTGAAATTGATGAAGATTTGACTACAAATTGCTAAATAAACAGCGTGTTTATATTTTAATATTCTCATATTTTAAGCTATTTGGGTCATGCCAATGAATAGTTTTTTTATTTTTAAATAATAAAGTAATCTTGTCTTTTGAAGCTAAGCGAACATTCTCGAATAAAATAAGAATTATATTTGAATAGTTTTTTTTCAGGTTTATCAAAACTTTAAGGATACTTCTGGTAAACCTAAAATAACATTTGCATAGACATCACTAGCAAATCTACAATAAATAAATAAGAAAAAAACCGATATTTTCAACCTCGACTTGCATTTATTGTTAGATAGTTTTTTTTTAATACTGTTGTTTGGTCATTTCATCAGTTGACTCTTAGTATTAATACATCAACTTTACTGTTAACTGACCTCATTAACATCATAGGTCTTTATAATGTTTTCTTTTATTCAAATAAGATGGTGATGATCAAAACTCGTTATAAACCTCAATATAATTTCAATAATCAAATTAAAAAAAAATGTACGAGAATTACTATTAATATATTATAAAACTAAGTAAGAAAGTGTATATATACAATAACAAAATTTATGCAATGAAATGTAGCATATTATTTAATAAAATATAATGGTTATGTAACAGATAATTGATAAGAAATACAATACCAATTACGATACAATTTTATGTTTAGTTTTATTCATTTTTAGGTCATAACATTATTTTATAAATATTTGCATGCCAAAACAAGGCATAATATGGTATGATCAAAAACCACTAATGCTACACCTGGTACTAACCTATGTTCTATGCAAAACAAAATCCAATAATATCTACATTACTCTATTTTTCTGACGAAAGTCGAGGTCAGATCATAAATTAAACAATAAACTTCGTGAATTTAATATGTTATTTTTGCGAGCACAAGTAGGCTGCAGTATTGAAGCGTTTCCGACCTAAAATAAAAAAAAAAACAAGTTTTCCTTCTCTTTGCAGGGTTATTGTTCTGTGAAGTGTGGTCCACAAATCGCCTCTTATGACACCCATGGGGTAAATAAGGGTGGTGACACTCTGTATTCTTAATCCATCACCACACGATAAGTACATATAAATCAGTAAAATTATTACATATTAAACTAAAGATTATACTTTTTAAACTCACTAATAATTCGCTATGACTTGTGAATAAATGGATTTGAATAGTGTCGTTGAGTCACTCGAGTTGCGCAAACGCATTCTACAATTTACTTGTTTCGGGGACACCGCGTAATTAACCTACTGTTAATATATTACATCATGTCATCAAATTTATTTATTTATTACAGATACAAAGTCAATTACTAGTACTAGCAGAGCAAAGTCGAAGCCGTACTACGTATAAGTTACGTAATTTGAATGTTAGTTTAATACCTAGAGGCATATGATTTCTACAGTTTCAGAGCTTCTTTCTATGGCTTTAATTAAACCTTATAGTCATGTAACATAATGATGTTTAATTATTTTGAAACTACTTTAGTTAATATAACATGGTGATATAAATATTAAACAACACAATGATTACTTCTTAATTGTTTTAAATACGCTATTGTGTTCTGTTATCATTTATTAAATTCTTGGTTTTGAAGCTCCATTTTCTTTAAAAATATTTATCAAACTCTTTCTTTTACCCTTCTTTTTTTTGACCTACACAAGTTGGTCCACATTAACTTAAAAGAAACAACATTGCCGCTATTTTATGGCTCCGGCTTTCCTCAGTAAATAGACTATCGAACGCTGTAATAATTTTCAAATTTGAGTTAATAGTCCCTAAGTTTAGAGTGTTCTTTCAACAAAACGTCAAACTCTTCAGCTATTTAATATCCGTAGGTATTTATATTATAAATTCGAAAGTAACTGTGTTCGTCTGTAATGCTTACACGATTAAACCGCTGTACCGATTTAAATGACATTTATAATGAAGATCGTTTGATTATTGAGGAAAGACGCAGGTACCTGTTTACTGTTCAAAATTGTCATGCACGCGGGCGCAGCCGCGGGCAAACGCAAGTTAATATATTAAATTTTTGAACTTGACCCTTAGTTTACGCGCCCGATATGCAGACGAACTCAAAATCAGTTTGTCAACCGGTTTAGTTGTTCAAATAATTCCTTATAGAAGAAATATACATACAGGTATATTATGTTTATAATTTACTTGTGATTTACAAATTTATTTGTGAGAAGAGACAACTGGTTTCTTAATATTAAAACTGGCTTTGACCCGCGGCTCCGCTAGCGGTAAGAAATACCTGTAGGACATGAAGAAGTTTTAAAAAACACTATCTTAATTTGGCTTATTTATTTTACAAGTATATTGAAAAGGTAAGCTTTTATTACAACTTGTTGACTCGTCGTCGAGACGACTAGTGTAGGTACCGCGCAGGCGCGTGGTGACTGAACCGCCACATACCTTATTTTTATCCTCAAGAATCAAACTATATCCATGACCTTCATTGTAAACAAACGGTGCAGCGCTTTAGCCGTGAATGCGTAGCGGAAAGACAGACAGAACTACTTTCGAATTTAAAATATTAATATATGTAAAATAAGATTCATAAGTAACTGTGCACTATCCTACCACACCTCGGTTCATCGACGTGTTAGTAAGTGTATTGGCAAAACGCTTAAGAAATCCTAGTCATACTTGCCCCCAGTTTGCCTTGACTGGTACGCTACAATAGCTGCAATAGTTCAGGAGTTGCATTTCCTAATATTTGTTGAAGATTTTAGCATTAGGTCTAACAACTCATCCTTATATTGTAAGGTTCGTTTCCTAACTTATGTTACATTCAAATTATTACTATTATAATTGTACGTATCTGTTGTAAATGCTACCGTTGAAAGTTGTATTACTTTTTTTGATAAATGAGCGAGCGGGTCAAGTTGTGTTAAGTGACTACCGCCGTCTATCACCTATAATACAAAAAACACAAGAGCATTGCTAATCTCTGAGATCAAATAAGTTTTCCCCTAGAAGATTATATCGATCTGGAAGGCGAGTGATAATTTATAGCACGGATTGCTTGTACAAGGTAGTCTGATTTTTTTACGTCATCGTAAAGATGGCAGCACTAGTAATAAGTACTAGCGAATGTAGTTATGTATCTTTGTATTTGCATAGTGCATCGAATGTGTTAAGTTTAAGGAAACTATGTAAGAAAATGAGGAGGAATCGCCATCTTGAATCATCGTTAGGTCGGAAACTTTTTATACCACCCACGTGTGTTTTTAAACTGTACATTGGTAGTGCTTCAAACATTGAAATGATTGAAGTTTGCTGTATTGTTTTGGTTTGGTATGAATGGTGGTAGATTACAATCGTGACTTAAATCTCAATAATTCCTCAGAACACTCCCACTTATTATGACGTAATACGAGTAAAATAAGCAATAAATACTCACTAGTATTCTTTAAATAACTGGGTTTTGATGAAAATTGATTATTTTATGAGTATTTAAGAAATATATTGCTAATTGAGATAATACATAAGTTTAGTATGATTTAATAGAAACAAGAGAAAGTTTAAAAATACTATAAACGACTACGTAAACGCTAATATTACGAATCTATTGGTACTTTTGTCAGTGAAATTTGTTTATTAGTTTAAGAGCTATGGGGATCATACAAACAAACACAGACTGCCAAAAACTGTTATCTTTCCTTTCGTGGTCGAATAAAAATCATTATAAATGAAAAAATTAAATAATAATAAAACTTACTAATAACACAGGTAATACAGTCGCGAAAGCTTTTAAAGTCCTGGGATTTGTGTTACGCAATAGTAAGGATTTTAAATATCCATACACAAAGATAATTTTGTTTAACTCACTAGTTAGGCCAGTGTTGGAATATAACTCCGTTGTATGGAATCCTCACTACGAAGTATACAAGAAACGTTTTGAAAGTGTCCAAAAACGATTTCTTTATCACCTTTGCTATAGTGACTATAAGGCTTTGACATTGTCCAGCTACACCGAGAGACTCAAACACTACGATATGTGCACACTTGACAGTCGCAGGCAGTACCTTGATGCTATTTTTCTGTATAAGTTGTACAATGGTTACACAGACTGCAACGAACTAATGAGTAGTCTATTTATAAATATACCATCACGACTACCAAGGATAGGGGCTTACAATCTATTCTCTGTCCGTTCAGCAAAATCTAATCTAGGTCATTACGCCGCTGTGCCTAGGCTCTGCAGGCAATACAATACGTTGTCTAAAACTAAAAACTTAGACCTCAGTGCTTCACTTTTAAAGTATAAGTGTTCTTTGAGGAGTATCTTTCTGATGTGTGGATGATGCTGTTTATCCATGATTGTGTTGAACCGTGTTTGGATTTTTATTCTTTATTCACTGTTTAATAGGACTTGTTACTAGTGTTTGCATGCTGTGGTCTCCTGTAATTGAGGGAGTACACCGAAATATTGATGTAAATTTTAATTTTAAGTTATAGTTGTGTATAGCCTTTGTTGGAGATCCTTAATGTGTATAAATAAATAAAAAAAAAAAAAAATAATAAAAAGCCATCTAGTCCTCATCCAAGCTTAGCTTGTGTTATGGATACCAGACAATGATATAAAAACACATATGCATTTTTTGGTGACTTACATATTATACATAGAAAACACCTAAACTCAGAAACAAAGATTTGCAGATCATACAAACATTTGGTCCGACCCGGGAACCGAATCCGAGACCTCAAGCACAGCTGTCGCATACGCTACCGCTGCACTACAGAGGCAGTTAAATATATCCGAGTTTCCCAAAAGCCTTAAACTTATTATTTATTCGAAAGATACATTCTATAAAAATGAATATAATGATGTAATCAAACATAGTCAAACTATATAATAGTAGTAAGATACGAGAAAACTGGTCTACGCATGTTTCACACTGGAATGTGGGTCAAATGATGTAAGATATCTTATGAATTTCGCTAAATAAAAGAATATTATACTACTTACTTGTCCACGTCACTTGGCTTGACCTACTGCGGATTTTGGTTTTCTCCGCATAATGACGTATTTAGAATATTGTTATCTACCACAATCGAGAATTTTTGAAACAGGTAAAAGGGGGGTCTTATTAACATGAAGCCACTCACGAAAAATTAGCTTGATACTCGTAGTAATAACTTATAAAATTGGTTCCGAGGATCCTGGACTATATAGAGTGTTACGAGCCCTATTTATCCCGTGAGTGTTGTAGAAAGCTAACTAAATAATATAGCACTACAAAGAGAAGGGAAACTAGAAACGAACTTTATATCGACCCACCCGGCCAACGGGGTATTATGGACCAAATCTTCCTTCCTAAGGAAAGGCATACAAATGTCCAGCATCGGACTATTTAAGGCTTTTGGTAATAATACAGATGATTTGTCGACAATAAAACAGATAATTGAATATGAGTCATCAGAATAACACTTTTAGTGTCCTTTTGGATATGTAAATACTCGTACATGTACAGTGTGTATGTATGTAGATGTATATTTAATTTAGATATATTTAAGCATGTATTAATTGTATATATTTATATATCTGAATTCTTAGTATCGTAATATATTTTAATTTAATCTATCGTATTACTGCTTATGAAAATACGCCTGCCACACACCGTTTTGTAACACCCAAAGGTGTGACTGGAAGAAAATGCCTGTGGCATTAAGTCTGCCTTGTGCAAAATGTTTGCAGGAAGTTTGTATAAATAAATAAATACGTAGACTTAAAATGTGAATATCTAAAAAACAAGATGTATTCTCATTTTATTAATTAACGCAGTGATCTGTGTTGTAGAACCTGCTTTTATATGTGTTTATATTTATTTTTTGTAAAATTCTCGGTGATTTTGTTTATTAACATATTTTTTGCGGAAAATGTATTAAACAATTAAATTATAAGTTCTTATTTACGTATACAGAGGAAGGTTATGGACATTTTATAATGGTATGGGACAGAAAAATAACCTTATTATAAAGGACTTTAATTTTAACAAGGGTTTTAAAAAGGTATTTTCAACGAATACATTTTTGTAACATTCTAATTAATTTAAATTTTACGCTTGAACATCAATGCATATGCAGTACCACGGTAGTGTTTTAAGCGGTAGTCATCTTTCTATTGAGCTAAGTATTGTGGGTTCAAATCCTATATAGGTCAACATTTTGTGTGATCCACAAATTGTTGTTCTGAGTCTGGGTGATCTTTGTGTCCGTTTAGTGTATATGTTTGTAAAGTCCCTCGCGACACAGGATTTATTCCTAATGCGGGAGTTCTCTTTTTAAAAAGAAAGAAAGATAATAAAGAACCTAGAGTTCGACTTCTTCGTTCAAGCAGTGGTAGCATAAGCGACTGCTTTTTGTCGGACATCTAACACACAACGCCATCCAGACCCAAGCTAAACAAAACTTGTGTTATGGATACAACACAACTGATACAAATACATATAAATATACTTTTTTTCGTATATACACACATATTACTCGTATACATAGAAAAAACCCAAACTCCGAAACAAATATTTGCAGATCATACAAACATTTGGTCCGATCCGGGAATCGAATCTTACGCTACCACTTGCGCCACGGAGTCAGTCAAACATAAATAAATATGAAATAAAAAAAACATTACGAAAGCTTATTAAATTTACCTATAAGTTAGAAATGCCTTACAGCAATTCACTGCGTTTATTAGCGTTGATGCGCATCTCAAAGGGGGCCTCCTTAAACCTACACCTAGGTCGCAAGTCCTGGGAACTGCTCTGGGTTTCTCCCCTTACCACACCATGGACCCGGCACCAGCACGGTGAATCCATGGAATGCTAAGAAGTTTGTCTCTCTACTAGCTAACCCTCGCAACCTCGTTTACGTCCACTATTGCCCGTAGCGTAATAATTAACCCCCGCTTTGTAAACATTCTTCATTGGGGATTCGCTCCTATTATTCTTAGCGTGTACTTATATCCTTTCTCGATAAATTGACTATCCAACAATGAAATATTTTTTTAAATCGGACCAACGGTTCCTCAGATTAGCGCGTTCAAACAAACAAACAAACTCTTCAGCCTTACAATATTAGTATAGATTAAATTATCGGACCAGTCTAGTTGAAAACCAGGTGGTCTAATCAATACTCGTTGATAATAATCATTCAGAAAAAATATGATTTTATAATTTCAACAGACGATGTAGGCATTAAACCTAACAGTAATATTTTGAGTCACAATTCTTGCAAAACCTAAACTTTAATTAACCAATATTGTATAAGACCATGAAAGGTATACTTAGGCCTGCATAACCCATATCAAATTATAATAGTCGGGTCAATAACACAACTGTATCCTCACGTCTTATTATTTAAACCGCTAAATGTAGCCCTTAGTTTTAAACGACCACAGATTGGTTTTAACCACAATCCTAGATAGTTTAAAATTAGGTAACCACGTTCCCTTGACTGAAGTTTGTTAAATAATATTTGTGTTTAAGATGAAACTTGACGTGACTCGGTTTAAGTGCATAATCCGTTCTGTTAAGCCTACTTAAATTTAATTAAGATTGCCTTACTTAGACTAGCGAACAAAATCGTTGAAATTCTCGGATTACCTCTACTAAAATAAAAAGGTATTACACATATGAACCTTTCTCTTCAATCACTTTATTTAATGTTAAAAGCAGTATTAAATTCTGTAAATTTGTTTAAAAGATCTAAGCGAACAGTAAACACGTTCAATAAAACACCCACAATCATTGTGCTCTACCCTCAGATTCACTAAAATTGAACATATTAGTTATTTCTTGTGATTTTTGTGTTAACATTTTTAGTGCTGAACCGATCTTAAAAGAGATTTTTTGATTTTTGTGTCTGTTTGCGAAATATTCAACTTTAAATCGCATTTTTTTTGTTAAAATAGAGCGTGCCACCCTCCCCTCTCTATAAGCTAAACGGCTAGTTTGACAACATCGAAAAAAAATCATGATGTTAGTCCATATGGTGAACTTTAAAGGAAAACTATAACTTTGTTAGTTCAGGAATAATAGAGGCCTAACTTGTGCCTGAGCCTTGCGCCTACTTGAAAAACACCGTACAAAAATAGTTAAATAATAAGTCAACATTATTCATGGTAATAGATACCAATCCCGTCTTCTAAATCCACGTGCCGGATAATATAAAGGTACCTCGGTACTTACAGAGCTAGTTACCATTTAAACAACTATTGTATGCAAACTGTAATTTTTTATTACAACAAAATACATAGTTTGAAAATTATCTTCATCTTAAAATCTGATGCTGTTAGTTACTTGTACCGTACAAGTAACTAACAGCATCAGATTTTGAGATAACAATGAAAAATATGATAAATAATTCTACCCGTTTCAAGTTTAAAAATCTCGGATATTAAATAATCAGTGCATGCAATGACGGCAACACAAACTTTTTTAATACATAACTACAACTCTTTCGTTCAAAGCCAATTAAAACACTCTATTGTTAGTAACGTCTCTCTATAACTTGCGTAACTGTCACGGTCACGATTGCACTTCAAACAGTTCAAACACCTTTTTACCGAATTCATATTTGGTATAAACCAAAGAAAACGACTTCAAAACCTGATTATTTATGTAAATTACTTTAGGTGTATACTTACGTTATTAAATATTTCAGCCGTGGTCATTGAGCAGTCTACTACGGATTGGGTTTTTGGATTAAAATATTAACGGAAAGCGTAATGGTTTAAGCGATTATTTTGCCGCTTCTGTTGTGTTCGATCCCCTTATGGGACTTTGTGCACACATTATCTTGCGACAGAGGATGCGGGTGTTGATTTTATTTAGAACAAAAACCATAATGATAATTTTATAAACACCTCCTTTTATTGAGAGTCCAGCAGTGGACTAGAAAGGCTGTTGACGGTGATAAAACCAAATAGAAATAATAATAACTAGACATATTACAAAAGACAGTCTGATTCCAAATTACTTATACAGATCCTGTACCATGGGATTCAAACTATTATTCCTAAATACATACATATAGGCGCTCGTAGCCCAGTTGCACTCGGTGATTAGAAACAATTACCGAGGGTAAGTAACGACGGCGCGGTCAGTACCTTGATGGGTGACCGCTGGTGATTTGATGTTACCATGAGCGTCTCCGTCATCGTAGGTTAACAGTCGTGAATCTTAGTTGGAGGCCTTTGGGCGGCTTAAAAACATCCAATGGCAAACGTTTTCTTGCCAGTACCCAATCTACACTCGGCCAGCGTGAGGACGTATGGCCTTAACCCTCTCCTGTGTGTAGAAACAACCGTTGGCTTACTCTGTAATGATTGCTACAAACGTAACGATAAAACGTTGCGATTAATCAGTGCAAATCAATTTGACAGTCATCGATGAATGAAAACGTCAACGATTTGGCATACACACGTTGATTAATCGCTACGATATATCGTTACGTGTTTAGCAGGTATAATTTATAAACTTCACAGCAGATTACCACAGCACAAGTACAGCTAAGCTTTGGGTCAGATTCTCGTGTGTTAACTGGTATAGCTTATTATAGTTACCAGTATTTATTTTATACTCATGGTCACAATAACAATATTTTGTACAACAAGTTTAAATGGTTATTGCTCTATTACGTGTAAACATTGAAAAATAGCTTTAAAATGGTGCATTAATATGTTTGGTGACATTTAATTTTGATAAATGAAACTTTTGCCAATAGATATAATGATAAAAAAGTACATGGAAAAGGTATAGTTTTTGAGATATTCGTAATTCTTCACTGCTCTTTTAACTTCTAACATTTAAAAAAACATCTGTGCTTCAAATATTCATAATTATATAGGTATATAATAATCGGTAGGAAAATATATGGCGAAAAATATAGTTTTAATAGATGTTTCTATAAAATTACGGAGAAAAAATCGAAAGACTACATTAGTGTCTGGCGCTTTCCCCTTAAAATGATTGCGTATGTGCATAATTGGACTTTAATCTGACTGCCTCTGAATGGTTAGTTTGTACCATTTGCTACAAATTTGCAAAATATTTTCCACCTTTTAGGATTCCGTACCTCAAAAAGAAAAAAAACAGTATAGAATCACTTTGTTGTTAACATGTCTGTCTGTCTAGACCCTTTTTCTCGGAACGCGTGGAGGTCTTCTCAAGTCTACTGTCTCGTGGAGCTGTGAAAAAATCTAACTTCTAAGCTATCGCAATCAAAAGATGCCGCCGTTTATGCTGCAAATTTTCGACACTCGCAAGGGAATTAATACCAACAGGATACTTCCCGTGAACTCAGAATCTTGAAATTCGATACGAAGCGACATCTAGCGCAGGTAAAGGAAACATGGCGAATAGCATAAATTTTTAGTTGCATCATATAATATACCTAGAGGTTGGTATGGTACCCTCGATGCGTGAGTCCGATTCGCTCTTTGCCGATTTTTTGTATACTGCACGTCAGTTACCTTATCTACTCCACTACCTTGTGGACAACAGTGACGGTAATCCATCATTTGTTAGATATTTATAAAGATTGTATTAAGTATAACAGTGTTATTGAGATTTTCTGATTATAGAAATACTTAATAACAGCTCGGAGTTTGAAAGTGGGGGTCTGAACACTCGGAGAGCACGTAAAGCTGTCGGTCGTGTCGGTTAACCGTCTAATCAGATTATGTGAGAGAGGGAACAGAGAGTGCACCTGTGTTTGCGCACACACTTGTGCACTTTAATATCTCCTGCGCAGTAGGCTGGTCTCCATTGAGACTATCATTAGTTAGGTTGTAATCAGTAACCACCTTCTATATAACCTGTAACCAGTATGTAAAATATTGAACTATTGAATATTGGGTTCCATTCCTACCGAAAATATACATCGCATTTGATAGTAGGTACTCTAAATATTATTGACGACTTGAGACTTTTTTAACATGTTCCTAAATTATAAAAATATAAAGTTAACATATAATTAGGTATGATGTGTTTACTTGGTTCCTTCATCACTTCCATGGTTGCCTGGAAGATATTTCCTTTGGGCGATAAGGCCGCCAATTGTACCTCCTAGTTTTGTGTTACCTTTATAAGTAATCTGGTGTACAATAAAGTGATTTTTATTATTACTTAAAAGTGTTTATTTCATATTATTGTAATCTTTGTAAATGCATATTAGTTTCAGTGTACTTATTGGCTGTTTCTGTTCTAATGCGACTGTGATTTTGTAATCTAACTAAACTGGTTACCACGTTCGTCGTTAATATATGACAAAAAAATTCAATAACATCAAAAGTAACTGTTGATTTTAAAACAATTATGTATACCTATGTTGGTGAACCTAATAAATAATATAAAAAAGCGACTGTTTTTTAAGCACGAACATCATAGGCATATGTTTCAGTTCTTATTTTTTTCCCCAACCCGGTTACAATAAAACCAGTTATGCCTTTTTTTTTTTTTTTACGTGTGGAAACCCCCTCGGGCCGTCACCCCGCCGGGGTTTGCGGCGGGGCGGTGTGTCGGAATCGAACCGACTAAAACCACACGGTGTGCCAACTCTGCGCCTGAGAAGGGAGGGGTCCGGGAATCGCTGTTATTAAAACGCCGGACGCCTCCCAGCGCCTGCCCGCACTGAAGCGGGCACCCTC
Source organism: Spilarctia lutea (assembly GCA_916048165.1). Taxonomy (NCBI): domain Eukaryota; kingdom Metazoa; phylum Arthropoda; class Insecta; order Lepidoptera; family Erebidae; genus Spilarctia; species Spilarctia lutea. The sequence goes on along the minus strand of OU696476.1, from coordinate 2,807,524 downwards.
TGCTGTTAAAATTCTCAATTTAGGCGACGCACGGCACACGCGTACGTCGCCCCTTCGCGGCTGGCCACTAAAGCGGATGGACGGGAAAACCCATCCCGTCCATCCGCGGCCACACTCAGGGCAGGCATGAGGCGCAGATGGGCGCGCCTCCGCCGCCCGGTTCGCCGGCGGCGGATCGGGTCCGAGTGGAGATCGTCCTCCCGGGCCTTCTCCGCCGCCTCCTTCTGCGAAATTACGTCTTCGCAGAAGGATGCGACCGCGGTAAAACTGCTGTCGCCACCGGCCATGCAGCGTATGATGGCTGGTAGCGACAGATCTCCTCCGATGACTGCAGTGAGGGCCCGGCGCTGCGCCGCCCAAGCGGGGCAGAACTCCAGCGTGTGCTGGGCCGAGTCCTCACTGCAGTCGCAGTGGTGGCAGGCGGGACTCAATTCCCTCCTAGCGACCGAGTGCAGGTACTTTCCGAAGCAACCATGCCCGGAAAGCACCTGCGTCAGCCGGAAGGAAAGGGTCCCGTGCTGCCGCCCTGCCCACTCGAGGATGACCGGCTGGAGCGCCTCCACGGTGGCAAAGCCAGCGCGTGGAGCCTCCAGCTGGGAAGACCAACGAGCCATCGTGGCTCGGCGAGCGGCTTCACGCCAATCGCGTACCTCTTCGGGCGGAGGACGATACCCGTACTCCGCCCGATATTCAGCCGCTCGCCGATAAACTTCGGCGAGCACTTCCGCCTCCAAATCCCACGGGGGTGTTCCGGCCAAGGCGCATGCCGCCTCGGTGGACACCGTGCGGTATCCGCGTATGGCTCTGACCGCCAATACCCTCTGAGGCCGCCAAAGGCGTGCCTTATTCTGGGCGGTCAGAGCCTCCACCCACACCGGTGCACCATATAGTGCCATCGACCGGACCACCCCCGTGAAGAGGTTCCTTGTAGCGACGCTGGCAAAACCAGTTATGCCTACTTTAAGTTCAGAATACCGTGTGTTAGATGTGCCAAGGTATTTTAATTACTAGTAGTTTTTATACCTTGTTATGTTGATCTGTTTATGTGAATCAACTTTATTTCCAACAAAAAATATAATGTTGCTGATAACATGTGTTTGTTACGGATGTTCGGAATATACACACAAATAATAACATTATATAGTAGATACTTTAGCCACATAAATCTTAAAATTAAAATAATTTAGCTGTGAAATTTTATTTGCAACCAAATTGTAGAGCTATATTCATATTGATGTATGAAATGTATCTATTTACTTTTATCAGTCGGCTAGTTATCATAGTATCCAGTTTACAAAGTTTGGGATAAGATTTGAGTATTAGATTGTATTAGAGTTCTTTCAGGTAATTATCATCGTTCAAATCAATACTTTTAGCTAGTAGCTTTTAGCTTCCTCTAAATATAATTATATATTTATGTATCTAATAATATGATTGACCGTATGTACAAGATATTGATCTAGCTATAACTAGATACAATGCCTAATGCACTGAATTTGATAGAGAAATGACTTTTTGTTTAAAGCACAAAATATATAAAAGTGACTTATCGTCGACATCGTATCCGCTTGAATCGTGAAATGTAATATGAAAATTCATGTCTACAATACAAGGTATAAAGCAACTGTGTTTATATGTGCGGGTGGTTCAGTATATGACACATCGAAAGAGAAAGGGCACACATTGCTGTTATGTTTTTGCTAAGAGAAAACACTCTGTTAATGATATTACAGTAGAAAATAGAATCTAAACATTACGTACAAATGTCTTTTATAAATAGATCGATTATTATTGAATCTTCATCGTGTAACGAAGATCTAAGAAACGTACAATTAAAAATTATAATGTAAGCAATTGTAGTCTGTTGGGTTATTACTGGGGAAATACCATTGTCTAGAAGGTCGTACGATACCAATGCACGTCATATTTACAAATTATACTCTAAATTGTTGTACGTCAAGACATCAATTTCTGTATTACTTTAAACATACGTCACAGATCAAAAATTCGTATGTTTACGATCATTTTAACCGCCTATTTGACGAACCTCGTTAACGTTTGAATTTTAATTGCCTTAATTTCGTTTGTTACATTCTACACATTAAGAATGTCATGGACGAGTATCTCAATGTTATCAATCACGTGATTGTACGGATGGATTTTTATATTTTAAAATGGAAAATTAGACACTAATTTTGATATTTTATGATGTTGTATATGTATGTAATCATCTTCCTAGCCTATAATATTCCCAAGATTATTTCACGTAGCGACTGGCATCGGACCTCCGCAACCCTGAGGGTGAACTGATTCGAAGATTGAACTAGTTCTCAGTATATTTAAGGGCACTGACTTCCCAATAACGATTGCCATAGTAATGGCAATCGTTATTGCAAATGCCGTAAATGTGAAAGTTGTCATGAACATCTGTTCATGACAACTGAGACCGACGGCTTATCGTGCTTTCCGAGGCATGGGCGGGAAACACCTACATCTACCATATTCGGATTTGGTGCAGGATATATTAGATATATAGATTATTTATTTTGACAATTATTTGACAATAGAGTGATTGTTACGTGTCCATTCTGTGTGGTGATCTATGACTTTAAAGTCCTTAATTTAAAAAAAAACTTGAAAATATATTTTGTGTTTGAGTTTATATTATCAAACATCGCCATATCTATGTATTCTAGAACTAATAGATATACTTTTCCTGTCCGAAAATAGTTTCAACTGAGCTATTGGTATAGTGGTTATGGATCGTGACTGCTAAGTCAAAGATGTTGAATTCGATTACTACCCATTACGTTTGTGGTAGGTTGTCCATACCATATTATGTAATAGCTTTTGTCAACAGTTCTGCACTCATGTACAACGCGACTCAAATAGGAATACGAACGTCAATGACCTCTATCTGTCAAATGTCCCTTGGAAAAACATTATTATACACATTTAAAAACCTTGAACAAACATTAGTACAAAATATTATTAGTGTTCCGTTGCAGACCGCACTTTTCAGGGAACATTTAACAGGTAGAGGTCATTGACGTTCCTATTCTTATTTAAGTCTGTGGAATATCTTGACTGCACTTTTAGCCTAGTGGTTAAAGCGGTCGTCACGACGCTTCCTACTTTCCAAAGTATTGTGGGTTCCAATCCCGTTTAAAACAACACTGTGTGATCCACAAATTGTTGTTCTGAGTCTGCATGTTCTTTGTGTCCGTTTCATGTATGTTTCTAAGTCCCCCGCAACACAGGAATTATACCTAGTGCGGGGGTTGTAAAAAAAGGAATATCGCCATAAAAAGTACTATGTGTTAATAGTTGAGCTATATTACTGTAAAGTTTTATATGAAATAATAATATATAATAAATTCAGTAGTTTTTGCGTGAAAAAGTCACAAACATTAAAACATCCATCCTTACAAACTTTTGCATAAACAGTATTAGTAGGTTAGCATGTATTTAGAAATATTTTTTTCAACCCGACAAAGACACAAATTTGCGCGTTCAACGCAAAAAAACTCCCGTGGGTCGTATGTCCTCGTTTTGAAGACACTCCCCTATCTGCCTCAGCCAATATTGGGATACTCGGTCTCGACGTATCGAGCGAAGTCCAGTTTCGTGACCATTTGGAGGGTAAGGCCAAATTGGCCTCAAAAAAGCTAGGTGTGCTCAACAGATCGAGGCAGTATTTCCTTCGGCTTTACAAAGCGCAGGTTCGGCCTCACATGGAATACTGTCCTCATCTTTGGGCAGGGGCACCCCAATACCAGCTCCTCCCTCTGGACCGCATTCAGCGGAGGGCGACTTGTATCGTCGATTGCCGGGATCTTTCAATTCGGTTAGACTCTCTGGCGCTGCGTAGAGATGTGGCTTCACTGTGCATCTTCTACCGCATTTACCATGGGGAGTGCTCCGAGGAATTGTTCGGATTGATCCCTGCCGCATCTTTCCGCCATCGTCCTACGCGACAGAAATTTCATTCCCATCATCTAGATGGTTGGCAGTCCACAACTGTGCGATTTTCCCGAAATTTTCTGCCACGCACAGCAAAACTGTGGAATGAGCTGTCGCCTGCAGTGTTCCCGGACCAATACGACCTTCAAACCTTCAAGAAAAGAGCGTACTCCTTCCTAAAATGCCGGCAACGCACTTGTGACGCCTCTGGTGTTGCGGGTGTCCATGGGCGGCGGTAATCGCTTACCTGATGGTAAGCGATTACCGCCGCCCAGTCTGATGGCGATACGTCTGCTCATTTGCCCATTATACAATAAAAAAAAAAAATTGGTATATAAATATCTCTATAAGATAGTAACCAGACATAAGGTAAGCATATTTGCAGGTTTCAGCAGTGCAGGTAACTATAGCATAGGGTCGCTGCGGCCACATGTAGGGGAGATGTGGCCGCTGCAAACGACCCGGGAAGGTGACACCGCGTTGCGGCCGGGGGTGTCGTCTTGGGCGGGTCGTTGTTCCGCCTCTTACTGTCTAAAACGGTGTGAGGCGTGACAGCGTATCACCTTGGGGATGACTCTCACCCTGGGATGTACCTCAGTCATGGGGTACGGCAGAGGGGACTCCAGAAGCCGCCGATGCGTTCCTGGAGCTCCCCTTGACTGCCGAGGTAGGCCACCGCGGGGTTTAGTGGGTAGACCAGTCTTCCGGGAGTCTCACACACGCCCTTCGTCTCCCCATGAAGGGTATGGTGTGAAAAGCATTCCCCGCGTAAAAAAAAAAATAAAAAAAAATAAAGGTAACTATAGCATAGGCTCTACTTAATTTGACAGGGTTTCTACTTACGTACAACCCTATCGAACTAATCAAAAGCCATTGGTAAGTATTTCACGAGTTTATATAATAAACTTAACAGTAATTTAACTTACAAGTAATTTATGTTTTTTCATAATTATCACAAAAAAGCTGACCTAATTTTCTTAAACATACTATTAAAATCGCATTATGGCTAGTAAAAGGTACTTATCAGCAAACAGTAAGAGCAAGAGATTTCCGCAAAACAGTCTTTGGTTTAAGTATTTAGGTCGACCACCGAAGTGAGACGTTACCAAACAGTCTGAAAATTCAATACCCAGATACAAACAATTTTCACATCTATTTCAATACCCTGAAGGTACAACTACATTGCAAATGCTTAATTGGCTTGCTGTTTAACAACTAGTTCTATCAAAACCTATGTAGGTCGATTCGACTCCATTAAGTGTTCTAGATAAGTGCAGCTGAAGAAAGAAACGAGGGGTCAATGTAAATAGTGACTTTTGTAAAGAATTTTACGATGTCTAGTATGAATGACTCGCTACATTGCGAGAGTGACATGAATGTGTGCATGATTATGTATGAGTGTGTGAATGTCATATGACGTAAAGATAAATTTGTTTTCGTTTGTGGCCTACAAATGTAATACTATTTTTTACTTATTTATTTTTGTTTTCTCTTATTTAGTTTATATTTTTTAAGTTTGTGGTATTCAAGTTATGGCTTCAAGCATAGGTAGCATTAAAGAATTGACGACATGCACTTTCTACGACCTTTACAGAAATTAAACATTACTTGTAGTATTCGCAAATATTGGGTCCCAGGCTCATATTTTTGACACTTCACGAAATCACTTTCACTTACTGCAGGACATTTCCTGCAATAAGTAAGTTTCCTGAAAGTAAGATCAAATATGCTTCTTTCTAATACAATATGTATTTTTTTTAATTTAACCGGTTTTATTAAAAATAATGTACCAAAACCTAAAAAATAATTCGGTAGATCTCAGGTACCAGTCATCACACTCATCTCTCTCATCAATCTAAGGCATTGACCAGACAAAAAATAAAACCGTTGGGCGTAGCGTAAACTGATTTGACTGCATGGAAACACGGGTCATACTTCAGATCAATCTGTCATCGGGAAGGGGATCGAATTTCAATTACTAGATTTGACCCAAACAAACAAACAGGACAAGCTAAATAAAACTGTTTAAAAATATATGCGTCTATTAGAGAAAACGTTTGAAGTCTTTAAATTTCATATTTTTTTTTATTAATAAAGTTTTAAGCTATTAACACGTAATAATGGCTCTTGAGCAAATAAATGTTCATGAGTAATTAGAACGGTCGTTTACACAATAGTGCCTTTAATGATTGCCAATGAAGGAATGTTTGACTACTTAAACGTTGCAGTTTATCCGTTGTTGGGCATTAAATGCGGCAATGTTTTAATTTATTCACCCAGTCCAATGTTAGGTAACATGCTATTATATGTAGAAAAAAAAACGAAACAGTTCAGAACTTTAATCCATACTCAATATTATAAATTCGAAAGTAATTTTGTCTATCTGTTCGTTGTACAACTGCTGCACCGATCTCAATGAAATTGCGTATGGAGTAAAGACATAGCCGACTATTTATATCGATATTCGACATAGCCACGTGCGGAGTCGTGAGCGAAAGCCAGTGATTAAAGAAAACAGTAAATTTCAAAGGTTCATTGACAATGTTCTTAAAAAAATTATTTACTTTGAGGCGACCTTGTGTCTAAATTAAAGAAAACACAATATTAAATACATATCTCCTTTAGTATTACCAGCAATGACTACACACTCATTGCTTGAATACAATTAGAGTAAAAATACATTCATTTAAAAATTAACGATTAATGTCACCACACAACTCATAATTGCAGCATTAGTAGACTTTGGATTTAGCCATTCATAATTGTTTTAAATTCTTTATACAATAACACAAATTAAGAGTAAATGAAAATAAAATATGTCTTATAATTTTGATCACCACCGGCCAATCAATTTCTGAACGTGTCTCTCGAAACACTTGGCATTGGCGGAATCTCTGCGTTGACTCTACACGCGAGATAGAGTCCATAAACAACTAATAATAATTTAAATTCTGTATTCTAATATGTGTGAATATGTTATTATTGTAATTGACTAATAGTTGTTAGCAATCAACACTATAAAAAAACAATCTATCGATTTGTTTACATCACTATTTTCTATAAATGTCTGATAATAATTATCTAAGAGCTAAACTATTGTGAGTCTTTCTTTCTCAGTGTTATTATATTCAATGACAAGAAATATTCACTGTGTTAATTTTATTGCAAATCACATTATATTATAAACGCGAAAGTAATTAGTCAGAAACACGCTTCAGCATGAATGGGCCAGCTCGACCGGAGTGATACCACGGCCTTACAGAAAACCGGTGTAAATAGTGGTTAATTTAGCAAGAAAAAAAAAAGAAACACTCATTCTGTCACTTACGTCAGAACGGCTATACGGATCTGAATGGAAAACAAGTTTTTTCTTCAAAGAAACATCAATATCATCACTAGTCTAATACCATTGCTGGACATGAGGCTCCCCATTACACGCCACTCTGATTGATGATAAGAGAAACATGATTAACTAATTCAACCGCGAGTAACAGAGTCCTTCATTTATTTTATGACCTTTATATAAAAAAGCTTCATTTATGGAAAGCAGCTCCAACTTCATTAATAATATTACATATAACACATATTCCGATATAAATAGAACGAGCGAATTGGGAGGCGTTGGCTGTTGCCACCCCAACTCTACAGGGGTGCTTGTTTGTGAATAAAAGTATTATAGGTACCAAATTTCTGCATTGGATATAAAAAATACTGGCTTATACTTGCTTTAATCTGCATCTGAACCTTTGTGAAAAGACCTTTTTCCTATATAATGTATGGTTTTCTATAGAAAACCATACATTATATAGGAAAAAGGTATACTCTGTATACAGAGTGTTCAAATTTTTTATTGATCTAGTCCGTTTATCTTCCTCATCCGTTATTAATTTCAATTGGGATCTGTTCAATGACAGTGAATTCTCTGAGGGCCACCTATCCTGACACCATTCGTTTTTGCCTCTTTGTGAATGCATTCATTTCTAAGGGACAAAAGTAAAAGTTAATTTAGGTAAGGAAGATGGTTGGGATACGGCAAAAGTTAGATAGACAATGACACGAAATTGGATTTATTCAATGAATATGTTTGGCCTGTGATCGAAGAGATTTCTAGAATATCTTTATTAACTAAGTGTAACCAATATTTTTTTAAATCGACTGGATTTGTATAAGAAATCACATTTCACTACTAAAAGTTCTTGATGCAAACCTCAGAGTAAATCTCTATGTAATCAATGATATTTTAAAACAACTTATTCTTATATAATATCAGTAGATGTAATGTTTTAAATGAATCCATGTGAAATAGATTATATACATATATTTGATATAACACACATCATTCTGCATTATCATAAGTAATGTAAGAAGGTCAGACATTACACATACGAATTAAGCAATTATTTTTTTAAAGAGTAAAACCATATACTTAAACATACAATAAGTTGAAACTTTTTTCAATTAAGATAATACGATAAAAAGGTACAATGTAATCAATATTATACGTCAAATGGTGCTATGTAAAACTTAAATCAAAATATCAAAGAATACATCAATCATCGTAGCGTTCAAACTCAGTGTTAAAATAGATTTGTCCCAAAGTGCGATAAAGCCGTCAAATAATCGCCTAGCGTATTCAATTCCTCTCTAATAGTACTAAAAACGCTGATATAAATAAAAATATATAAACATTTTTTACACATCACCCTGTATTGCCTATCTCCCTTCAAATACTCCCCACCTCTTAAAACTGTAATGTAGGGAGAAAGGGGGATAAACGCTCAGTCGCGTTCAAGATTGCCGGTGGAGCGCACGCGTTTTTCAAATATAAAAAAATGGTGTTGTGATATATTTAAGTGCTTCCAATATTACGTCTTCCTATAGTGATTAATCAATGTTAGAAATTATCATAAGTGAATTTAGTTGTTTGGTTTGATGAGAAGAGATACACTTATAGTTAACATCCCCAATGCAGTATTAGGCGTATTGGTTTAAGATTTTGTAGATGCTTATACAGGTTAAGTAACAAGATTTTGCATTGATTTAAATAATTTATTATTTAAGTAATTTTTTCATAAAATAGACATGACTAAAAATATGCGGACTTTTAAAAGGTTCAACGTTAATATTTCATTCGACTACAGCACTTTTTAGCAATAGTTTTATAATTGTAAAACTTAATTGACTAATAGGTGTTAGTTTTAATTTGATATCATATTTATCTATTTGAATTACTGATTTCCTTATGACATTATAGGTGTTTACACTATAACGAAAGATCAAAGATCACTGAAAGACACCGGAATTTATCTTTCAATTTGTTACATATTTATTCAATAATCTCCATTAATTTGCGCTTGGCGAAACCTATGTTTAGCAGTGGACTGCGATAGCCTGATGATGATGATGAAATTTCTTTCCTGAAAGGGAACACCGTGTGTTATTGAATAAAGAAACTGCATTTCTCTGTGTAAAGTCTAATTTTCATCGATTACATACACTTTTGGAACTAATTAACTTTATTTTTAAGAATTTGCTATTTTTTTAACATATATAGTTTCACAGTATCTGGATGACCAACCTTTGCTAGATATTCTTTTCTTTTGGTAATTTTTCTATAAATCAATCCTAGTTAGATCGATTTATCGCCCTGACCCCCTTTGCATACTAAATTTCATAAAATCGTTGGAGACGTCTTGGAGATTCAGATTATACGTATACAAGAATTGCTCGTTTATAGATATTAGATAGATATAAGTTACAATCTTCTTTTTTTGGAAGGTTTACTAATAACTAAATATCAGTTAAGTTACAAAAAGAATAAAAAATATACCTAAGTATGTAACTTTAGTAAATTTTGCAGATACCTTTCTATAAAACTTTTTTGTTACCTAAACACACCAAATAGTTTTATAATTAAAAAATTGAAAATTTAATTAAATAACGAAATATGTAAATTTAATTCTAGATATTCAATCGTAATTATGACTTTACATAATATATTTGTATACAAATAAGGCGAAGTTGTTATTCATTTATTCTACTTTATTTAATTTTTAAGGAATTTCAACAATATACACACATATACAAAATCGGTTTCCAGAAGGAGCTTAAAACAAAACTTACATGTATATCTATTAATGTACAAAACATTTATGTGGTCACAAAATAAATTGATTATAATGTTTATGTACTATACCGTAAAACTAAAATGAAATAAAATGTATTAACTTTATATGAACTTATATCACATCACATGAACAGCCTTAAATGCTACACATAGGTCTGAGAAAGAAGGTTTTGACCAATTCTACCTTCTGGCCAAACGTGCTGGTGTAGAGATTGTTTCAAGTTTGCCTTTTCTTTGCATTGATGTTTACTCCCGCTTATAACGACACCTATGGGATAAATAAGGGTGGTGATACTTCACACGTATCCTCATTCTGTTACCATACGGAGACATACTGAGATACATTATTTTATTTCCTTCAGCCATCTAATATTTAACTCATATTATGAAGTACTAGATGTGCCCGCGAGAAATAGTATCTTTGAGTAACATTTATACAATCTTTTATCACCTTTCAACACATTGGAACTCTTTTTATCCATTTAAAAGAGACTATCTGTGTATCAAATTAAATTTAAATCGGTTCAGAAGTTCTCGTTTGAAAGCGCTACAGACAGACAGAATTACTTACGCATTAATAATATTAGTAAGGATTTACTTCCATTAAGTTGTTGTATCAATGCCAAACTCATGAAGAAGTAGGCCACGACTAAATTGCTTTTTACCCGACTGCGAAGGAAAAGGGTTATGTTTTTCGAGAGTACGTATGTATATTACTTTGGCACGCCCTAGAGCCTAAATGGCTTGTCGTAAATCTATGTGAGTGGTGTCAATAGATACATTTTAGTCGTGAGAGTGACGCTGCGTACATAAAAGTTAAAGAAAAAAAACAAATATAAAATATTTATAAAATTTTTAGATATAACGTTACATTCTAAATCTGTAAGTGGGCATACTTAACAGTTCTTTTTCTTTTGATATAGAGCTCCAGTGGGTGTTTTAAGCGTTAAAATTGCCTCCAAGAATAAATTTGTTTTCCATTTTTTTAGGAGGCGTATGCCGTAGAATACTGTTATATGTTTTCAATCTATTGTTATATCCTACTTATCATAGCATGAACCGATATCCTTATTCAATATTTTTTATTACAGGCAATGTACATGGTATAGTGAATTATCCACTAAATATTACTTTTCTTTTGTTACAGACGGATCAGATAGCCAAAAATAAAATGCGGATGAGCCTTTCATGACAAAGTCGACTTTGTTTTGTAATTAGTACCAGAACGCAATAAAAGATGGCGTTATTTAATAATTCGTTTTCGAGGACCTACCATCACTTATTCACAGAATTGGCCGGTAAGTCAGAATGTTTTTTTTACAAAACAGAACTGCTAAGAGAAACTTAAAATCCCTTACCAATCTGCATCACCAGAATAGATGTCCAAAACTAACTTCCTAAGGAGAAGCTTATGTCCAACTTATGAAGTATTGAACGCTGATAAAAACAGTAAATATTATTGAAATCTCAAGTTAAATATATTATCTCACTAGGACATTCCATTACCTTTCGTTTTGAACTTATTTACTATAAAAACGTAACATACATTTAACCCTAGATAGATAATCTTGTACCGATGTACGGATAAAATAATCATGCGTGAAATTGACGCATTAATTTTGAAATGCAGAAGTAACTCATCCCCAACCCGCACTCGGGTGGGGACGTATGGCCTTTAACCCCTTTCCTGAGAGGAGACCGCGCCCAGCAGTGGGACATTATGGGTTGTTGATGAACATATCTATTAGTATATTTCAATAAATAAATGTGTTTTGTGAATCAATATGCCCGTGTTAATTGAAATACTACAGACAAGAAAGTAGTGTTCATTAATGTACTATAAAAACTAAAAAGAATGTTTACAGTCTTCGTTAATCAACATCAAATAGAAACATGTATAGACATATATGATTTTTTCATTTTACTTTTCAAATCGAACCCATTTTACTTACATACTAAATATCAATGATCTTAACTCCTAAATGAATTTTAATTTAAAAAAAAACAGTCAGATACAATTTTGGCACTCATCAATATTGTGGTCGCTAACTATACGCTAACGCAAATAACTTTTTTTCTAAACTCTAAGATTTTCGTTAATAACTAAATTAACGAAAATCTTAGTCATATATTGAGACACGTTACTTACCACAACGACGCATTTTCTTTTAGCATAATCTGGCCGGGAATTGACATGTTGGAAATGCACGGTACTAGATTAGCGCTGGTTAAAAAGTGTTAGCAATATTTCTAATCAACAGGAGTAAATTTTACGCAGATTATTATCTTTCTGGGGTTAATAAGAGGAAGAGCAAAATTAAATTAGTGTTACAAAACCAAAGCACATAATTCGTAAAGCTATTGTGTGTTTGCTCCTACCAAGTAGCAGGTAGCAGTTACATTTGCAGTTACGTTTAAATGGTGTTACAAAATGTTTTTGAGGCCTATTCGTAATTTTACCAACCATATTATGCTCGTACCACGTAACATAATAATATGTTACTTTCAACAGATGGCTTTGACACGGTTATTTTGTGGTTGGAACAGCTTTGTGCGTAATGACTTCAGTAATACAGGTCACAATACAACTAAGGTTGCTAAAGGTGTACCCCAAGATAGGCATAATATATGGCAACTGAGGTGAAACTGTGTTTTATCGATGAGTCATACCATATAAGTAACGATACCAACTATACCACCACCACATAATTTTGCCACCGAAAGTTTTCTCTTTAAGGACTGTATGACGCATAATTTTAAAACGTTTGAATATATACTAAAACTTACTTATAGAATTATGTTCCGTTGTTTTTATTACTGTGAACAATATTTATTTATTAACAAACGTACTTGAAAATGATGACACAATATATTTAGACATGCAATGCGTTGATAAATACATAAATATTATTTACATTGAATGTTGGAAATGTTACAGAGATATAAAATAAAAAATCGATTTTGGTAATGAATTAACACGACAATCATCATCATCATCATCAGCTCATCGCAGTTCACTGCTGGACATAGGCCTCTCCAATTGCACGCCACTTAGTTCGATCCTCGGCTTCTCGCATCCATCTCCTGCCAGCCGTCTTGCGAAAATCATCACTCCACCAGGCCCGTGGACGTCCTACACGATATTATTTTCCACATATTCCAATATTTAAAAAATAATATAATTATATTGTGAATTTCAGTAATGATTCAAATAAAAATTTAATAAACATAACAGAGTAACATGACCACATTATTTTTAACTCCAACCCTAAAAGTTATAATACATAAGACTATTATATTTTTCAGATAAGAGAACAAATCATTGGCCCTTGATATCTGATCCGATACCAGCTCTTACTATCCTTGTCTTATATCTTTATTTCTCACTGAAATGGGGCCCCAGATACATGGAAGACAAGAAACCAGTCCAACTACAAAAAACACTCCTCGCCTATAATTTTATTCAAGTTCTTGTCAGCTCCTTTCTATTCTATGAGGTTTGTATGATGTTTGGTATTCTGTTTTCACCATATTGTAGGCATTGTAATCTTCTGCACATTATCAAATTTTGGATGCCCATTTATATATACCTAATTTATTAAGTTATGTAAGTCTTTTAATATTAATAACTTTAGAATATTGACCGTTTAATTATGTTAGATCCATTATTTTTCTCAAAATAAGCTGAACATTAAAATTTATTTGCCGGTCGCATTCTTATCTTCAACAAGTGTTTAAGATTAAGTGTAGATGTTGTGGATTTAACTAATATTAATAAACATTATTTTATTATTTTCAGGGTCTTGATGCAGGTTGGTTGACAAGTTATAGTTGGAAATGTCAACCGGTTGACCCAACAAATTCACCAGAGGCTATGAGAGTAAGTATAATTTATTTCAAAAAGATTCTTATTTGCACGATTCATAACCTAAGGCCATACGTTTTGTTATTTCGATTTGTAAGTAAAGCATTCGCCCAATTTAATGATTTTTTAAACAATTTAAGTAACAGTAAAACTACAGTTTGGGAAAGTAAGCGATATAACTGTAGTTCTGGTCCAATTAATTTACTGTTTCTCGTATAAACTTTAGTAAGCCAGACCATCAAAAGGGCTTAGTGTTAAACTTATAACCAGAGATCGCTATTATTTTGTTTATAATTTTGTGCATGAAGATATATGTGCAGAGGAGTAACAATGGTTTAGTAATTTAGTTAACTTGCAGCAGAATATTGATTTATTGTTTTAATTATCCTTCTTGAGATGATTTAAGTCGGTTAAAAAACGTACTGAAACCTCGATGATATTTTATTTTTCTATATTCACAAAAAAAAATCACACATATAACTGGACCAGAATACACCCATTCAGGCATGATAGACTAGTGCTATAGTCACTAACATTTACCAATTACATCATTTACTATCTGGCTATACTGAGTCGTCTTATATCTTAATGAAATAACTGCTTTGAATGACTTTAATTATTAAAATAATTTTGAACAAAATAGGCAAGTAATAACTGTATTTATATTTAGATAGCAAGAGGTGTCTACATCTACTTCTTAGCGAAGATTTCCGAACTGCTTGATACAGTTTTCTTCGTTATCAGGAAAAAGGATCGGCAGATCACCTTTCTGCATTTGTACCACCATACAGTGATGCCTATGATATCCTGGGGAGCTACCAAGTATTTCCCCGGAGGTCACGGCACTCTAATCGGAGTTATTAACTCCTTTGTGCATATAATTATGTACACATACTATATGTTTTCCGCCTTGGGACCAAAGTATCAAAAGTATCTGTTCTGGAAAAAGTACATCACTACACTGCAAATGGTGAGTCATTTAATTTACTAAAATTGAACTCGAACACGATCCACGTTTAAAAGTATATTAAGCATAATTTTGTCTGGTTTCGTATTGTAGTATATAATTTTTCTTTATTACATAAATGCTTTACTATATATCATTTCATAAATCACTGATTATTACTCAATTTCATTCAGACTTTTAATCATAATTGTCCAATAGCACCAAATTGTGTGACAAATGCAAAGCAAACTGCAATAATTGTAAAGATGTCAATATGAAATGAACCAAAAAATTATTAAGTAATAGTTACTAAGTATATTATAAAGTATAATAATTAACCAGGTATTTAAATTAAATAACTAACATTTTCAAAATAGTACATTCAAATATATATTTATATTATATAAATGTGAATGACTTTTTTATGAAGTCAAACTGAAATAAAACACAACAAAATAGTTAACTTAAAATTACAGAAAGTTAACTTTGTTAAAATATAACAAATTTAACCTTAAAAATCACAAACAAGAGTCAGACCAAAAATAAATAAACATAACATTTGCAGACTCAGAATTTCGCAAATTTAAAATACTAAGGTTTTTTTGTGTTTAACGTCTTGAACTTAATATGGGTATTTTTGTTTCAGCTTCAATTCTGTATCGCCTTCCTGCACTCATCTCAGCTACTCTTCTACGATTGCGGTTATCCCCGATGGACCGTTGTTTTCACCCTCCCCAATTCTATCTTCTTCTACTACCTCTTCTATGACTTTTACTACAAGGCCTACGGCAAACCCGGTGATGAAAAGGCCAAAACAGAAGATAAATTAACCAATGGTAATGCTAATGGCAACCTTAATGGTAATTCTAATGGCAAGGTTAATGGAAACGCTAACGGCAATTTGGGAACCAATGGAGTGTCTAACGGAAAGGTCACAAATAAAAAGGATGAATAAAACCTGATCGCAATAAATGCAATGTAAATATTATGTATAGGAAACAATACCAATTATAGATTAAGCTAATCTTCAATATTAACAAAATACATATGACGTGACGTGACGAACTCACTTCTGGAATTTATGGAAATATACGTAAGAGAGCAACGATGAATAAAATTAATACATTGGTGTTCTATACAATGAAATAGGAGTTCCGAAGATTTTTATACCTTACGTATTTAAAAAATGTAGCCTTCCTTAGATAATACTGGGAATAATATCTGGGAAAATGTTTCTTCCTGAGCATGTGGCAACTGTGAAGTTTTGCAGGTTAACATAGTATATGTTCATTCCGATTATTAAAAATGAAGCGCTTTAGGAAAAAATAACGCGTTACAATTGTGAAAACTTATCAGTGTAATACAGTCATATCCAAAAAAGTCATAGAAAATTTCATTCCATGGGCCATTTGAAGAATCCAAGAAAAAATCACAACTTTCAGAAAAAAATCGATTTTTTCCTTAAAATGTATACGTACATTCTAAGTGGGACAACCTTTGACAGTATTTTAAATTGCCATCGCTTGATAATATGATGTATTCCATTATTTACTAAAAGTTACAGTATGTATTATCTATGGATTATAATGTCATACATCTAAAAGTACATATTGCCATGTTTTTAAAGTTACGTGTTATTGCATACTCCAGAAATACTTAGCATATTAATTGAATTTTAATATCACTGATTTAGGTAATGTAACAGGCGAAACAATAGTAAAAGTAAAATTATAGATGTTATTTATCCAAAATGGTGGCTTAATTCTTTACATTTGGTAAGAAAGGACATTCTTACAACTTAAATAAGTTAGTGCTATTTTTCACTTCATTTATGGGGTACTTAAATGATAAATAAGAGCCAACGTGTAATTACAAACCAATTTATCTAAATAGACTAATAATATGTCAACTCAAAATGATGTATATTTTAAAAGTGTGTTAAATTCACAGTCTTTTTTGTAGATATATAGTTTCTAATATAAACATTGAGATCTTTATAGAAAAAGCTTGATATCATTAATAGAGTTAAACATGATAAAAAATTCTTCAAGCGATTATTTCGATCAGATTCATGTTGTAAATACTGGTATGTGTTTTATACTTTTGGAATTATTAATGAGTGTTTAAATATTACTCGTTAGTATAAAAACTTTTTACTGCCTTCTGTATCATAAATATAAAATATTGAAAATACTTTAGGAAGTTGCGAAATTGTAATCGAAAAAGGTAGATCTTGCAATTTTATAGGATAAATATTGTAAAGATCAATGTGACATTTTACATGAATTTTAAATAAGACTTATAATATTAATACTTTACATTTGTTGAAAATGCAAGATATTTAAGAAACACTGATGTTATGCGTAATCGAACGAAGTTAACGAACACCTAATGTGATTGAATAAAAATGTAATTTCGAGTGAAGCGTTCGAAACTGCTGCGTGTGCGACACCCGAAACACAATTTCTTCAGAATTGTAGTTGCACGTTCTCACATTATAATAAATGTATATTTACGTGATCGGGTTTGTAATATTTAATATTATATTATGTAATTAGAAATTTTGAGTTTGTTTTATTTCCTTATTCCTACATCTAATCACTCCCAAATTTTTGAAATTATATTTTACAAGCATAGAAGGCCGGCAGGCGGCTTGAAGTCGTTAAATAAATCTATTATCTATTAATAAAACTAAATAAATATAAATATAATATATTATTAACAAAAATAAAAAACTAATCTAATAATCCATGTATCTCACAGTAAACTGGCATCGAGCCAGAGTGAGTCAAATTTGGCAGAGTTAAAGCGGGGCGTGAAAATAAAACTCACTAGGAAGAACGCATTATTTCTATCAGGCAGAGTAGAACCGTTTTGGCAATCCTAAAAAACCCTAATTTCTGACACAGGTACGTTGGAAATCAAGGTAATAATGATTATAACACACAACGCCATCTAGTTCTTAACTGAGCAGAGTTTGTATTATGGGTACATACTTACTATGGATAAATACTTGACGCGCATCACTTATTTTATTTGGTAACACTTAAGTGTCGGTAGTTAGACACTGACGCAACACCGAGCATTGGAGCGTGCGACCGATGACAATAAGGATGGAAATGATTGCCACTTTAAAATATAATCACACGTTAAAATAATTTATGGTAGTCGATTATTTTATGTGATAAGCCATAGACAAGAATCACAGGCGACAGTGACTTTGATCCCATCCCTAAAGAACGGTGGGTAGTTAATTAAATGGAACACAGCCGGAGGGCAAGCATCATGTTTAGCATCTCGCAGTAGCATCACACGTTCGGTGGAGTGTCTTACCTAAATCGTTAACTGTATACCATTATTGATTATCGTGACTGTATTTCACTGTTATCATAAAGTGATTATAACAAAGCGATTGTGATGAAAGTGACGTGAGTTGTCGGGCGAGGAGAATAATAGTAATGGACTATTATTCTCCTCGACCGACAACTCACGTCTACCCTCATTTAAAAAAAATGGAATCTACTGACACTCCTAACGGGGAACGAGTTTCTATATACTTATATACTTTTTTTGTAAATAATATACTCGTACATACATGTGAAAGATAGAAAACACCCAAACTCCGGCACAAATATTTGCAGATCATACAGTTGTATTTAAAAAAAAACTTACACGAGAGATATTCATCATTAAGAATACATAAAAGTAAATTTTATTTTCATAACAAGTCGCATAAAGATACTATTTTCATTGATTTAGAGTAAAATAAAATATGCCATTCAAACAATAACATTCATTATAACAATAAACCAGGATGCTTTGAAAAAAAAGAAAAAGAACAAAAAAATATTTCATTTATTTGTGATATTTTTAAGAACAATTTTAATATGACTAAACATAAATATAACAAAGTAAATTAAATAGGATTTTTTTTTCAGACCGCATACCGTCATAATAAATTTCAATATTATGGAATTTCATAATTTAAATGAATAATAAAAATAATAACTAGAAGTTAAATAACTAACTAAGCACCAAAACTCACTATAAATATACTGAAATACATTAAGAATTTGATTATTACCAGATTTATTAATATATAATATTATATTTAACCACCGTCTACTGAATGACTCAAAGGAAAATATAATAAAAATTACCACTCAATTCAGTTTTATTTTCTAATATCCCTATAATTATTATAAATAATATGTAAAATTTATAACTCTTATTATTATATATATTATTAAAAGAGAGAGAAAGAGACAATAGATATAATACTGAACTACGAACAAAGCAGGAGGCAAGATTAATTCAATGTATTTAAAGTTAGGGTTAACATCAGTATTTAAGTAACGATTGGTTAAGAAAATGAAATGGTTAGTTAATGTCTAATACAGAGAGCCACTCAATAGACGAAGAATTATGTTATTATAATAATCATTACCATGATTTTTAAATGAATCTTGATGAATGCAATCACCACATTAGTATGTACATTGATAGTAGACCTACTCTCTGTCACTATAAAAAAGGACTCAAAATGATTACTTCAGAAAGTTAATGTTTTGAGTTGTAAAGTAATTTATTAAAAAAACGACTCAAAATGATCACTAACAACCATACATTTTTAGTTGTAGGTTGTTATCTGAAAATAAAAATATCATGCATGGACTCCTTTGGATATTCAATTACAAAGATGTAGTCAATTTGTAGGAACGAGATGTGTAATGTGATATTTAAATATGCTTGAAATATAAAACCGGCCAAGTGCGAGTCGGACTCGAGCACCGAGGGTTCCGTACAAACCTGTAGGTATATCATTTGATGTAACTAAAAATGTATGCTTTTAGAAATTTTTCTTTATCTGTACCTTTTGATTGCGTTTGGATCTAGAAGTTTGATTTTTTCATAGCAGCTCAAAAGAACAAATTTCTGTATTAATCACGATATCAGGGAGTTACATTAGTTAAAGGTATGGTCTAACCATATCACCCAAAACACTGCTTATTTTCAACAAAACAACGAGGACATTAAGTAGTTTAAAGATTTTTTAAATTTATATTATATTATTATTTGGTCACATTTACTAAGAAAAAAGTTATAGTTACCTATCATACATATAAATTGCCGTTTACATTGCTAAGTTGTTGAATTTCAATTCAGCACAATCGCTGTCACTGAACTATAAATTTCTTTTTTTTAACGTCTATAAGGGAACTAATGTAATAATAAATGCTTCACACACAAGATATGATATCTTTGGAACTTAAAAATATTTTAAGATAAAAATATGAAATTTTATGTAAAACTACAATTTACGAGTATTTACCAAAAACGCACTGCATTGATATAAAATTCGATATACCAAACAATAGCTTATATTTTTTTATATGTACACGTTATCTATACAGTTAATGATTGTCGAAAATATAATATTTTCTTCTCTTTTAACTATTGAGTTCTACATTATGTTTTTCATTTTTTATCATATTTTATTAATTGTCATGTTTTATTGTCCTGTCATGCCATGCTTGGCATAACAATTTCTTTTTAACATCAATCATCTTTTGGTATACACATTGCCGGTATTGCCTCACTAAGGAGCTTCACTGCCTTCTTCTTATTATAACTCTGACGATAGAAGTTCAGGAATAAGATGAGAATGACTCCGGTGTTGCAGGATACAAATATGGCTACTCCCTTAGCTGGTGGACATTCAGATACTCTGACTGTCATTATGTATTGGATGATGATTGACACGAACTGGATCTGAAATATTAACATTAAATGTTTTTCGTTAAAGTCAGTAAGTAGCAGAAAATCCTAAACAGATAGACTGCTGATAAACATATTTATACAAAATATTTTTTTAATTCTGAGTGGGAATTGAAACCACGACCAATAATAATTTTATCAATAAGTATTCATTTTATTTTTCAAAAATTCACTTGCTTTTTCAACTAGTCGTTAGTGCTCCTCATTACTAAGCTAAGGTTGTGTAATAGTAAATAAATAAATATATAGTAAGTAAATAAGGCAAATGTTGTGTGGTAATTACGACAGATGCATTAGCTATAAAACTTATATTTTCACACATTTTATAGTCAATCCTAGAATAGTTGTCTTGTACACATAACACGAGCTTTGATTAGCTTTGGACTAGGTGGCGTTGTGTGTATTATTATTATTCTATCATTCAAATAATCCACAATGAAACCGAATGTTTACACATGAAAGTGAAGCAGCTGCGTAAAGTGTTCGGAACTTCAGAGTAATCAAATGAAACCCCCTCTCTCCCCATACTGCTCCCCGCCTAGCCCGGTAACAAAACAACACGCGACGCCATTTTGTAAAGTGGCCTCAGTTATTCGGTGATACGTCGGCTACGTATCGACCGCGCTGCGCCTCGCCGCAATTCAAGGTTCAACGACTCGCCTGTTCGATTTAGTCACGTTATCGTATTACTAGAATTCACTTTTTGGCGTGGATAGCGGGCGCTAAAACAATATGGCATCGACTAGCAGCTGTGCTTCAATTGATGCTAGTAATATATTATCGTCGCATCTAACTAGTAGCGACAGCGATAAAGAGTGTCAGAATGAAAATGACTCCATTGAGCAGGTGTTTTACAAAAATCTGGTGGAATATGACGACCTCCATAGTGGTAATTTTCTTTAAAATTTTCTTTATGACTATGCATTTTATGTATCATGAAAACGCTATTGTAATTGTTTTAGGTTCTAACAAAAAACCTTGGACACAAGAAAGAATACTAGAAGTTATGAAAGATTTGAAAAATATTAAAGTGACCATGAAGAAGAAGTCTGTAGATTATTACTGGATGAAAAAATACGAAGTCATTACTACCTCAAGTGAAGAATATTTGATTGCCAAAAAGAAGCACTACTCTGAACCAACGGTACGTATTGTACCTAGAGAACAATATTTTGATTTACTGTCTGAAATCCATTTATCTTGTGGACACGGCGGTCGAGATAAAATGTTGCAGGACATAAAAAGTAAATTTTATATACCCAAAAAAGCTGTGGAAATCTTTGTTCAGCTTTGTCCAGAATGTAACTTAAACAAATGTCGCTATAGAAACATGCATATACGTCCACTTACGTCAGGCCATCCAAACGAAGGAGGGCTATTTGAATTAATTGATTTGCAATATTGCGCCGACGGTGAATATAAATGGCTTCTAGTATATGAAAACATAGCGTCTAAATTTATAACATTGCGGCCACTTAAAAGCTCCAATGTTACAGAAATAGCTTCTGAACTATTGATTACTTTTTTAACATTCGGAGCCCCGAATAAACTAAAGTCTGATCTCGGCAATGATATTAATGAAGACGTTTTAAGAGAACTATCTACGATGTGGCCCGGTTGCAAAATCATGCTAGATTCACAAATCAACTTTCATCCTAATAGTGAGGAAATTGAAACGATGTTGCATACCTGGATGAATGAAAATAATTCTACAAACTGGTCTTTTGGCTGCTATTTTATACAATATCAAAAAAATATTTTATTTCATCGAAAACTAGGGAAAATGCCGTATGTGTTTGGATGTATACTAACAGATCATGAAAACCCGACTTGTATAGATAACGATACAAATAATGTCGCTGATGAACAAGTTTCAAATTCTGAAGAACAAGACACTTTAGGAGATGACCAACTACCAGTCAGTAATATTAAAATAGAAGTGGAAGAGTCCTATACAGTTACTCAAGGTACATTAAACAATGAAACCGATTTTGAAGAAAAATTTACGCCTCCCGTTTCTCAGAATGAACCTACCACTGCATATAAATGTAAATCTTGTAATAGTACTGTGCATGTTATATGTGCCATCTTAAATGATGATCAAGGCAATAGGCTAAAAATGATATGTCACGATTGTAAGAATGAACAAGTTATAGAACTCGACAGAAATCAAGGATTGAAACGGTCATATGAAGAAATAGATTGTGAAAATCCAAATGAATTAGCGCCATTACACATTGGTCAAACTGTTCTAGTTTCAGTCTCTAAAGCAAATAGGAAAAAAAATGACACAAAATCCATCACTGGTAAGATTGTAGACTTTAGGTTTGGCGTTTATAGGGTTGCAACTAAAATTGGTACTATTAAAAACTGGTTTCCACGATATGATTTGCAATATGTTCAAGCTAACTATGGAGAGGTATTAGATAAACCAGTTACTTTAGATGAGGTCGTTGAAAACCAGAGTATATCTACCATTCAAGTACTGCAGAAATGTAACTGTAAACCTGCAGTCAATCAGTGTGCTACTAATAGATGTGTATGTTTCAAAAGTAAAAGATTATGTGGATCCGAGTGTCATCAAAGGTTAGCTTGCATTAACACATAATATTTAACAGAAGTGTTTAATGTATGAAAGATAGTTACAGAAAATGATTTGACAATTAAAATAAGTTTTCATGGCGAAAATTTTGTTTTTTACGTTTACGTTACGTGAAATCTCAGGCTAATTAGGATTATCTAATTAAAAATCCTAATATATACTAGTATATTAAATAATAATAACATTTATTGTACAAAAAAAATACAATCTGTTTAACTTAAAATTATGTTTAAGTCAAATGATAATATTAATAGATAAAGAGTAGGTACATTATATGGTTAAATGAAATAAATGTAAAGATAGCATTTTAAGATTCGAAGAAGTACACATTATACACACTTATTTCATCTTTGATTGTTCTGCTTCTGTAGCAGTCAACTAGCTTATAGTCGTTCCAATACTTTATTTAACTTTTGACAGATCACGCACATAAAGTTTTGTAATAATTTTTGATACAATGTACTACAGATAATACTGTACTTTATGGGCGGGCTCCGCCTACTTAGGGATGTGTCATTCGTAATTAATGACCACAGACTATAAAAACGGTTTTGAAATAAATCGATTATCGATTATATTAATAAAACATACAATAAAATTATTGTGATTATATTTTATATCATGATTTGATAAAAAGCTTTATTATTTTGCATTAAAATGCCCTAAATGTCTCTGTTTCAATGCATAAATAATTTGCGTAATGAAAACAGTTCCATCGTACTCGTACCTAGTAATGGGATCGAATGTATTCGCCGCAAATTAATGAATCTAAAATAATTGTTTAGACTTACTATAGTTGGTTCAAATAAAAACTACCTGCGGTACCTACTTGTAATGAACAGGTACAAAATGTTGAAATTCGTAGTAATTTACGGATTCAAAATAAAACAACCAAAAGAGGTACTGTAATACTAATTTTAATTATAAAGAATCGTCTTCTTCGTATGACCAGGAATCATCATCACTTGAGTTCTCAGTAATATTGATTATCATTTCTTGGATAGATAAATTGTCGAATGCAACATCCCGATCCCAATCCGACATTATCACCTTCTTTGTTTTTTCTACAACATTCGCCCAGTTTTCTGGAGTTACTTTTTCACACGCATTTTTCAGTAAATTCAGCATTTTTCTTGCGGTGAAAGGAGGAGTTGTATTGTTCCTCGCAGCATATCCTTTAACTTGTGCCCAGATCATTTCAATTGCATTATATTGGCAGTGATATGGGGGAATTCTGAGGACGGTATGCCCATGCTCTGCTGCCATTTCATCTATGACGTATCGTTTTGGCAGCTTCTTTGTTTTTAATATCTTTACTAACTCTACTTTTAGTAGGGACTCATTCACCTCTTCGCCATTGTCACGGAGCCAGTTTATAATTTCATGTTTTTTGTTGGCCTGTGTTGGTATTTTATTAATTTGACGAGAGTGATAAGGTGCATTATCAATAAATATTATTGATGGCTCTTCGAGTGATGTAAGCATTTCTCTGAACCACTTTTCATACACGTTCGAATTCATCTCCTCATGATAATCTCCTGTTTTCTGGGATTTAAAAGCTAATAGAGCGCCTGGCACAAATCCTTTTACTGTTCCTGCATGACATATAATCAGTCGTTCGCCTTTTCCCATTGGTACTGTAGAAGTGGAGCCAACGGTGTTGTCAGTCCAAGTTTTTGACAGCGTATGATTCGCATTGAGCCAAGTTTCATCTGTGAAAACAACATTCGACCAATCTTCTATTTTTTTTGCTTGTCTTAAAAAATCGCATCTATACAAAGCAATATCATTGCGTTCCATTAAAATTTTTCGTTTGTCACATTTTTGGAATAACATTCCAATGTCTTTCAATACCTTTGTCAGAGAAGATTTTTGACCACGGAACAAACCACTATTTCGAAGAGATTGTGTTAATTTTTTTAATGTTGGAATCTCTTTTCTTTGGTAATAGTCGTATATATGACGACGAATAGCATCAGCGTCAAAATTGTCAACGGCTGTAACTTTACTAGGCGGACGTTTTTTCTTAGGTGTAGATAGCTTATTCTGTTCCATGCCACTGCTGCCGTAGCCTTCTTTTGTTATTTTTGCCACTGTTGGAGCACTAATACCTAATGCTGCTGCAACACGGTCTCTAACTTGAGTCACTGGTATAAGAGGCCTACCATTACGGCTTTCCTTTTCAAAGTATTCACGAAGTCGCAAGACAAACTCTCTTGTTTGTCCTTTGAGTACTTTCTTTTTTGGCATTTTGACAGTAACGAAGGCAGGAACGATACGCTCAACTCAACCAAACGTGAGAATTCACAAATAAATCAATACGGAGGAATATAAATACTCAACTATATTGAAGGTTACTCATTGAAATACTGTAGATTATTTTAAAATAGACATAGAGAGATTTAATAAAGATCATCAATAGTTTAACAAATACAATATTAACCACTGAATTACAACACAATACAATAATACATTTTGAAAATTCAGTTCCTTTTATATATTTTTTCATGACATAGAACCGTCATATTTGAACAACATTCTTTTAATCCATTTCTTCTTTATTTTGACAAAGGAGGTCGCACATTGAAACACATAGAAATATGAAGTACGAAAATAATGAGTTTGTTAAATCGATTAAAACTTCTTAATGCATAAAATCGATCGATGAAAGAAATCGAATAGGTAACGGGTCAGGGTATCACTATTTGATTAATTATTAGAGCTGTCAAAAGTTAAATAAACTATTGGAACGACTATAATTAAACCTAAAATTAGCAGCCAAACTCTTGATTAAATGGCGTCGTTTATCTAGTAGTTTGATTGATTTACTCGGCAATTTCATCAAACAGCTAGGCAATTGACATGAATTGATAACGTGTAACTTCTTGACTGACCTACTCAAATGAATTTAGATTTTTGTTATGAATTTTGTTCCACTTTCTGTCGTCACCTGGTGCTAACTTCTAGACATGAGAAATATTCAACAGAAAATAGTTGATGTAAGAGACGGTGTTTATAAAGTTGAAAGTAAAATACTAGGGCGGGTGGTCTAAAAAGTTCCGACCTAAACAAAAAGTTTTATTTATTTGAGAGAGGCTGTGGCAAGCTAGTCACCTTTCTGTGGCCATGGATTCTAAACCTGTAATTGAAAGCCTGCTGTCATTGACTATCGCAACTTGCAACAAAAAATATATATGTATATAATTGTTTAAATAACAAAGTCAAGCCTTAAAAAATCATATTTTATTAATTACATGTCGGAATGAGTGTATCCGAATTTTAAAATTATTAGTAACACGTGCCACAATCGAATGGTTCCATGAGTCAGGCGAGGTGGGTTATCTATTTATATAAAGCTGTGCGATCGGAAACAGGGAACGGTTTTTATTCAGATCTCGCTCCTTCCATATCTCTAAATTGTGACATGGGTCACTCTTGAGGAACTTACAATATTAATAACTTTCTCTTATACAATTTATGATTTATTGTATATTGTGTGTGGTGTTATATATGTGGTCATATTTATATCGTGTGACTGTATTGCTCTTTGTGTAACCAAATGTTATTAAATCAATTTGTGTTAAAATGAATTCATGTCCGTTTAGTTTTTATTTACAGTAATTAATAAATTAATGATAAGCTTTTAAACAAATTAACTATATTTGTGGTTCATATTTTCGTTTGTAGGTGAATAACTACCTTAACCCTTTTATAAATAGTAAGGTTTTTAATCAGCGCTCACCTCTATCGATTTTACAGCAGATTTGGGTTCCAGCCGAAATACATGTGTGTAATTTGTTATTAAGTTACGCTATTTGGATCTCATGCTTTCCAAATAACAATCTGACATATTTTAAATTAACCAATACGACCTACAAATCTTCAAGAAAAGAGCGCAGTCCTTCTTAGAAAAAGTCGGCAACGCACACTCTGGTGTTGCGGGTGTCCATGGGCGGCGTTAATCGCTTACCATCAGGCGATACGTCTACTCGTTTGCCCATTATTAAATAAAAAAAAACAACTAACAATTTCTAATGTAAGATATTTCAGCCTCTTTAGATTTTGTCACATTGCCACCCTATTGCATGACTAGCCAAAGCATTAATCGGTCGGTTTATTATTAAATATTGTATTGTAATAGACACCACCATTTAGGTCAATAATTGATTGAATGGACCATATGATAAAAAAGTTACACTGTTAATTGAACGACTAATTATACCAACTAACTACGGCTTTTGCACTTTGACTGTGACGTCATAGGATGTGATCGCGTGTAGTTAGCACGATCGGCCAATCTGTGAATAAGCTTGGCTTTTTAATTATGGCACGTTTTATGTATGTAAAATATACAATTCTCATATATACATGTTACATGCTTGTCTATCTTTCTCATGTTAAGTACAAAAAGGGTATTATATCTTTAATAATCGCTCTATACTACAACAGGTTTATCTCACACACGCGTATCAAAACAGATGAACTGATTTATATATTTTTTGGTTCATAGATACTCGTAACTTGGCTTGGGTATCCTGGAGGTGAAAAAAATGTTAATTCGATTAAAGAATTGCAGATTTTTTAAAATTATTTAAGAAATTATGTATGCAAGGGATCTATTTTATCCTTTCATGGGAGTGAAAATAGAAAAACAATATATTTTATTGGCCATGAATTTAGCTTTTTACCTAGGCTAAAAGCTGCTATGGTGGTGACGGGTTTGATTATTATTTTGTAGAGATTATACACTTCATGTGTACCTATATCAATATTCCAATTATTCAATAGACATTATGGGATTTAGAAAATATACTTAGCCTTCGGCTTTTCTAAATTCGATAAAACCGCTGTTTCGAAGATTAGTGTTAATATAAAAAGAATTTATTCATGTTTGAGATTCAAGAAAAACCATCCAAATGAGGAGAATCTTAAGGCCATAGAAAGCTTATCAAAACATGAATTACCTACATTAGTTTTTCAAATACTAATCTTAATAAGACATTGCTGTAATTTTTTTTGGTGTTACTTACCAATTGAAACTTGGTCATGTATTTTTTCCACGTCAAATATTTGGCCACATTTGGTCCCAACGCCGCCAATCCGTAGTATGTATACATGAACACATGCACTAAGGAGTTGAGGAAGCCAATGAATATGAGCGTATGGGACGGCCAATATTTGAGCAAAGCCCATGTGCCAATCACCATGACAGTGTGGTGGTATAAATGTAAGAAGGTAATCTGTTTGTCCTTCTTTCTCAACACGAAGAATACCGTGTCTAAAAGTTCGGTAAGCTTAGCAGTCCAATATAGGTATGTACCGAATAGAATCTGAAAATAAATAGACATTGGAACATAAATAAACTATTGCGAGTATTTTGAGACCAGTGAGAGTATTTTGAGTCTGTCATCTAAATAAATTAATAAGTAAAATCCTAGACCATATTTAAAAATTCCCTTATCCATCTGTATAAACAACATCTTAATTAATTCTATGCCATAGTTTTCTTTTTATATTGACTTTCGCTTATGGAATACTCCAGTAGCCAGGCAGTAGCCTTGCACTTATCATGTAACTAAGACTAAAGTTATAGTTGGTAGAATGTTACGCCTATCCAAGACTAGTTAAATCAAAATCTAGAGTTTATTAGGCAGATAAGACAAGGTAGTAGAGGCCCACTGATTTTAGCACGGTTGGGCCGGCTTGATCGGGGCGGTACTACCCTCGCACAGAAGATCAACGTAAAATGACAGCGTTCGTACTGTCATGTTTCGCTGGTGAGTGCGAGACCGGCGGTCCAATGATACAGAAGCATCACTATGGTGTAGGTCACCATGCTGCATTGTTGCATTGTCTGCATTCGCAATGAGTGTGGTGATCAAGACTCTTGGATTCTGCTTATGCTTTCCATCAGGCAATCTAACATAATTTTGGTAGGGTCATACATAAATAAAAGATAAGTTCCGCGAAACTGGCATTTAGTTTCAAAAAACTCTGTGCCAGACTTCACCCAGGTTCCTACAAGTTTTCCTGCGTGTCTGAGTTATAAATATTCCTGCATATTTCCATACAGAAAATTAACCTATGTATAAGTAATATTTATTAAAATGAATTTCAATAATACATATTTAAGTTGGAAGATTCGCGTAACTTGAGGGTTTACGACCTTCTTAGCAAATCTCCATACAATGCCGCATATGAATTTACTAAATTTGTAAACACGCAAGTATGTGCAAGTATTTTTAACAAACAATAAGATCCAGAATAAGAATTCTGATGGCGTCAAAATTGCTAATTACTTTGCGTAAACAGATTTTTTCATGAAATATCTGGGCTCATTTCCCAAACGCACAAATATATTTTATATTAATTCGTGAAGCAAAAACTTTATCCATTATTACGAACATTTGCTAACTGAGGAGTATGATATGGCACAGTTAAGATTTAGGTATATGGAGGAGGAGTGCAAAACAATATTTCACATAAAATGAATTATAATCAAATTTAGTGTTTGGTCGATTCTCGGGTCGGACTGCTGTTGGGTTTTTCTTATAAAAAAATATTAACATATATAGCAGCTCGGAGTATGGAATATGGCGGTGTTTCCTACCCGTGCTTCAGAGGACACCTTAAGCCGTCGGTCCCAGTTGTCTTGAACACCCTATGACAATCGTTATTGAGAAATCAGTGCCCTGAAATATATTGACAACTAGTTCTAACTTCGAATCCAGTTCACTCTCACGGTTGTGAAGGTCCGATGCCAGTCGCTTCGTGGAAAAAACTGATATTCAGGTAAAACTGGTTGAAGTAGTGGCTGACCCAATAGATTTTGAAAATAATAAAGGCTACGAAGAAGAACAATTATGTTCAAATTTCAACAACTGGGCGATCACCAGTTTCAATGTAACTTTATTGAAATTACATGTTTGCTTTTTGCCTTTGTGTAATGTACTGTATATGTCAATGTAATGTCTCTCATGATGAATACTGCTCCTTTTAAAATTATTTTATTTTTCTTTATATTTGTATTATATAAAAGTGTAATGAGGTTACAAACGTACCTAAATTAAAAATTTACCTCGTAAATTCATAAAAAAATATGACTTACCCTGCTCCGAGAGGGGCCTTCATTCATGTAACAGTGCCTTGGTACTAAGCCCATCATTACTAAGTCCATGAAAAACTAAAAAAAAAAAACAATTAAATTTCACAAAAACACGCCGGGCGCTTCTCTAAGTTATTTTTATTATTTTAGATTCCCTTTTCTTAAGAAAATTGGTGTTTATTTACTTTTAGTAATAAATGACACAGTTCTGGTATATCCAGTACAGTATACTCAAATAGTGAGTTTCTAATCAAATTTTTTTAATGATTTAACAGATGCGTGCGTGTTGCTGTAGTTTTCCTACAGGCGTCTCATAGATTACTTTATCTCGTATTATACTATATAGAGTATAGAAAATATAGAATATCCTTTGAAGAAAATGGTATTGTATTCATCTTCACGAGACCCTATGAAGATGAAACTCCCAATAAGTCTCCCAGGGTCCCAAAGTAATAACGTTGATGCACTTCACTGTCAAGCCAGTTGATTTCGATTTTGTTGACATGTTGTCCCAGATTGCTGCCTTGGAACATTCATCTTGGATAAACAAACTTCTTTTCACAATGTTTTCTCATCAGCTCTTGCAGACAGACCTATATCGAACTCGAACTCTTTAAGCAGCACCCCTCTTAAAAGTAGGCTTGACTTCTTTTACTTATTTCTTCTGAGACTTCACGTAGCTTTCAAACCGCTTCGATCTCCAGTGCTTCCCTTAGTGAAATGTGGTGGCCAAGCTTCGCTGCAGCTCTAAACTCCAAGTCCTTTGTTGCCGTTCACGAATGCCAGTACGATGTTTGCTTTTACCATCGTCAGATCGACGGCAAAATACGCTGGGGCCCCCTGAGGATGGAGGCCCACTCGCCCTTTGTGCATTATGCTAAAGACGGTACTGGTGATAGGTACACATTGACTAGCTTCACAGACACGATGGAAGGGTTGTAAAAATAATAATAAATAATATACTACTTACTCTGTATACTAAATATACTGATATAACTACTTGTACAGCATTGTAGATTAATAGTGTGTATGTTAGTTTATATCCTTGTCGTTTCCTCATGAATATTGGACCAATCTTCATCACAAATACTAAGTAAACAGCTAGAATAGTGAGCACTGGCCCAAGAGATGCCATAAAAGGTAGTTCATCGATTTCTGCAACTGAAAAAGATACTATTTCACATTGAGTTTTTAATCTTTATTTATAACTAGCTGAACCCCGCGGTGCTACCCGCGGTACGACAATAATCACAGGCAACGTCGCGAGGCGAAGCTAGTATCTTTATAAATTATTATATAGCCCGTAGCATGAAAATTTTCGCAAAATAAGTAACTTTTCTGGTTGATTTTTACACCTTGTGTCCGAAAAACCCAATTTTCTTACGGAACCCTATTTTTTTCCAAAATAAAATATAGCCTATGACACTCAGCAATAATGTGCCTTTCTATAGGTGAAAGAATTTTTAAAATCGGTTTAGTAGATCCCGAGATTACCCCCTACAATTTAACAAACACACAAACTTTACTTCTTTATAATATTAGTATAGATTTATTGACAATCTAACCTTGTCTCCGGATGAAAGCTACCTCTGTAAATAAATGAAATTGAAGTGTCTCTTTGTAATTTATATTTAACAGCTATTACTAAATGCATATGAAAGTGTAAAGGGTACTGACATTAAAAAAATATTTTATTTTTTTGTCTGTCCTTTTGTTCCCCTAATCTGTAAAATGGCGGGTTTGAGGGGGCTTTCACTGGAAGATAGTTAATGATATAAAGAAAAATTAAGGTTACTTTTACTTTAGACTAACTTCGCCCCGCGGCGTTACCCGAAGTTTTTGTTGGAAAGATACCACAATAATTGCAGGAAAGACAGCGGAGTATTTTCAGGTTTTTGTCTGTATGTCTATCATAATTTGCCATTTGAGAACTTTGCTCCGCCACTTATGGCTCAGCTCGGCCACAGTAATACCACCACACAAAGGAGGTGTTGGCCCACTACACCATACTAGCTAGATATAGGGTTGGTTAATTAAAGGTGTTTTTTTTCAAGTTTTCCTTCGCTTTGCTGTGTTGTCCTGCGTACTTTGCTCCCTTAGTCACTTTTTATGACCATGGGACGAATAGGGCTACACCCTCTGGATTCTTAATTCATCAGTACACGTATAATATCCCAGTCTCACAGCAATTTATGAATAATTTCTTAGCTTTTCAATGTTAGCTTAGATCCCAAGCTATTTAAAAGCCATTCAAACGATGGCAACGATATGGCAACAATCTGCTCGTGTATCCATAAAAATCTTAAGATTGATTTTGGTACTATTGATCTATGAGAAAATGCTCTCAGTCTAGAGTTAGATCGAATCGATCAGTAACACAGGTAATAAATAAATATCTACACAATTAGTTAGGCTTACAGATAACATACACAACAGGTGATCATATTATCAAAAACATAAGATTACCTACATATATATCTACAATGATACAGCTTAAAGTGTAAGCATAGTGTCAAAGATTTTACAACTTATAAACTCTAAAGTTACACTTTGGAAATAATTTAATAAGAACAATAACACCTTTTATTTAATAACTTAATGAAAAAGTCAAGGAAGGCGTTCAATTAAATGATAGATGTACGAAACTACAATTAGGAACTATGTTAGTGAAACAATCTAATGTATGTTTGCAAAAGTATTTTACTTATTATTGACGACATCTTTCGTTGAGTTGAAAGACGTGCAGATATTGATACTAATGTCCTATTTATTTTATCTTCCGAATTGTCCGTCGATGAGCAGCTTTTGAGCATGTACGATAATACAGATCTTAGGTTCGTTCTGTTGGAAGTACATATTTTTAATTATAACTAGACTATCTACTGTTATAGGGCTTAACAAGGTTATTTGCTGTTTTTTAAAAGAATGTTCCAATATATCTTATCTGATATATACATTTGTCAGATAAGATATATTGTTGTATAATGTTACTCGTCTAACCGGAAAATTCGTTAACTTCTTTACTTGTTTTTCTAAGAAAATAACTTATTGTAAAAATAATTCTGACTATATTATATGGGGATTATACGAATGAGTCAGTCAATGTAAATAGTAGCCTGAATAGGTATGGATCCCACACCCATTAGCCATTGCCAATAACCGAGCCTTACATCAAAAGTAAAGTCTAATCTATACTAATAAATAAAACTGGAGTGTCTGTATATATAGTAATATTAAAATAGCCGCTATTTACCAAATGAATATATTTGTATACACAGTACATATAACAAAATAAGTAATAATATTTTTTTTACAATTTTATCTGTCTGTTTGCTCCAACCGATCTCCGGACCGGCTGAACCGATTTTCACGGGACTTTCACAGGCTGATAACTGATGATATAAGAAATAACTTATGGTAGACTTTTTTGACTAGCTTTTTCCTTGTGGTGTTATCGCGTATAGCACAGCGGGGCTCATTTCAAATATTCATAATCTTCCTTTTTGGGCAATCGATATTTAACTAAATATAGTCATAATATTTCAATTCATCATCATCTTATGCCAAAGACGTCCAAATATGTCATTTCTGCGGGTGAAATTGGTAACCGCAGTTATAAAAATTAGATATTTTTTTTCTTACAACTTTCATGTAGGTACACAGTCATTATATTATATCTCCAGGCCTTAATTTAAAAATAGTATTGAAAATCATACTTACATTTACTTTTGTTCAAATCCCAACTGGGATTTTTCGAATTCACACCAAAAATGGAATTCATTTTGTAATCTGTTGCTGCCGTTGTCTCGAGAAAATCAGACTATACGAGTAACACTGCAACTAAAAAAAAACAATCGTTTAAAATAATTATCTAATACTGTTGCATTTTTTTTGCAATTACAATTGCAATTCGTTATACATCTTCTACTTTTACACATTAACTATAGGGAATACTCCGAGGAATGTTCGGACTGATTCCTGCCTCCTCTTTCCGCCATCGTCCTACGCCATAGCTGTTTCATCCCTATCATTTAGTTGGCTAGCAGTCCACAAATTTGCGCTTTTGATGGCTTCCATGCTATATACGTAAGTGAACTGCCTCTTTACTGTTGAGAGTGTGGGACAGCAGTAATGGCATCCTAAGGATCATAGCCGATAGACACGATTTGACTGTAATGAAAAGCCTTCTTGTATTAGTCACGTTTCCAGGTAAGTATGAATCAAAAGAAAAATATAGAACTGCTGAAATGCTTAGTTTCGGTATGTTAATTTTTTAAAGATTTGCATTTGACTGTAATAAGTAAGTAAATAAATAAAAACTACATTGCACTATAACTTATTGCTGAGGAATAATTAAATGGACAACTCTTCTGCTTATATAAATGAGTACTTGGATTGATTTCAATTTAAACCTTTGAGTTGAATCGAAATCAATCTAAGCTCCGGTAATTCAAATCATCTCAGTGCATTTAGTATTGGTACTACTGAACTGATTACTTGAGTTTTGTTTTATATTTTTATGTTTGTATTTTTGACGTGTTCAAGTGCCTTTTGGGGCCTATGGAAATAAATGATTTGAGTTTGAGTTTGAGTTTGAATAACCAAGTTTCTGAGTATCATTCGTGATAATATATATTATACATGTATATAAAACAGTTTCAGACTACTCGTATTACGAATCGATACCTTTTCCTGTTCATTTTTGTCCTGTTCCAAAGGTCGCAAGCGCACCAAATTATTCCTTATATAGGTATTTATTTGTATTATTCAACGATCTTAGCTAGAAACGATCTTCACTCATCTGTTTAATAATACTAGAAAATTTTGAACATCAAAATTAAAATTAATATAATTATAATCTTCTCATATATAAAATTCGTGTCGCAGTTTGTTACCAAACTCCTCCGAAACGGCTGGCCCGATTTTTATGAAATTTTGCATGCATATCGCGTACGTCTGAGAATCAGCCAACATATATTTTTCATACCCCTAAGTGATAAGGGTGACCCACTCCTGTATAATCCTATTTATTTTTCATTTTTATGGTTAAGTCAAAGTCAGCAACTTTTAATATACTTTTATGCTCTATGTATACGTATTTACTGTATATGTACATGTATAGTACATCATCCAAGAGATACATTCAGTAAATCATTTTATTTTACGACACACATTTTTTTATCATTTTAGGACATGTTACTAGTAATTTAGTATTTCTAGAACAGCTACGAATTGGTAAGAGAAATTAGAACCTACCTTAATTGACCATTATGATAGTCTTGTTTATTACTCTCTCTCTCTCTTAAAATGAACACGTGAGAAAAAAACGTATTTCATTAATAAATATTAATAAAACAACAAATTTCAAACGCAAACTTTAACAAAAGAAATAAATAAAACTGAAAACTTAACAAAAATCGTACACAAAGTAGGTGCTTTATTAAAACACAATTTAAACGAATTCAAGTCATTAATATTAAAATATTTAAGTAATGGATATAAATATTAAAGTAACTAAAAATCTTTTTTTAAGAACATCAGTCGTTCTACTCTTTTGCAGTACTATGCTACACTATCAGAGACTGACAGTTTGAGAACAATGCTTATTGTATTTTTCTGGAATAAGAAATCCATAATAACATTATTCTATGTCTCTATTGTGAAATGGCTTAAAGACAACATATAAATATATTTCAATGTGATCATGCATTGCTATGATCTTAAGACTGGTTCCCACTGTCTAGAAGCTAATAAGAGCCTTTATAAGCGCAACGATCTTACTAAGCAAAAATTGTTGAACTTTTATGATAGGGATCTGTCATTATGATAGGGAATGGTCCTGAAAGCAGCGTAATTGGTCGTAGAGGAAAGTTTTGACTATGCTAACATCTTTATATAGACATCCATCCAATATGGAGCGGAATCACTTGTATTCTAGATCTCTTTAGCCTCGCGAAAAATATATATCTTTTTGAAATGTACATATAATGTCCTTTCAAATCTTAAATTAATTTTTAACTCATTACTTTATAACCACTAGAGAGTGCACATTAGATTTAGTGATACGTCATATAGCCTATAACCAGCGAACTATCAAAACGCTTCTAACGATATCTCATTTGTCCAGTTCTAATAAGTAGTTGAGGAGCTATGAAGGAACATATTATGAACATACATACATACTCGTACATACCTGGCCTGTCAAAATCATAACACTTCTTTGGCTTCACCATAGTCGGGTAAAAAGTAATTTTAATTTTAATTCAGATCATTTGAATTATTTTTGTTTTTTTTTGTTTTGGGTTTTTAAATTAGTGTCTACAACATAATACACATCAGTTGTAAATAAAGTTTTGAGTTAACTTTGTAGCTCCAATGGTCTTAAAATCAGACAGGGCAAGTAGTTTTATGTGTACAGATTATTCAGAAGTTAAGGTATAAATTTAAAAACCAAATACATTTCAGAACAAAACTGATTCCTGTCTCAGTCATGTATGTATGTACCCATCTATAAAAAATGAACTTTCGTATGGATATGGTCAGTCGAAAATCTCTAGTTTTTAAATAACGAACACACTGAAAAGGACATGGCTAATTTCAGCCTAGTTACTTAGTGGCGTATAAATATACTAGCTGCACTCTGCATCCACGCAACCTCGTTTGCGTCTTCAATTCCACGTAGAGTAAAAAAATATCCAACACCGAAATAATTTTAAAAATTATTTCGGTGTTGGATAGTCCATTTATCGAGGAAGGCTATAGGCTATATATCATCACGCTACTACTAATAGGAACGGAGCACCAATGAAGAATGTTTCAAAAACGGGGGGAAATTTTCATGTTACGGGAAATTTAAGACGCAAACGAGGTTGCGTGGGTTAGCTAGTAATAAATAAATCACAACACTGTCTTTATAAGTATGTGAATATTGATTAAATAAAAATTATTATTATTCAATTATAAGTAAATATATTTAATAATACGAGAAGAAATTTGACATCGTTAAGGTTTAAATGGAGGAGTAGTGCAGAAAGCAAAAAAAAAACAAGGTCACACACGTCGAACACTTGACGA
Organism: Spilarctia lutea; assembly: GCA_916048165.1. Taxonomy (NCBI): domain Eukaryota; kingdom Metazoa; phylum Arthropoda; class Insecta; order Lepidoptera; family Erebidae; genus Spilarctia; species Spilarctia lutea. The sequence continues at coordinate 2,770,064 of OU696476.1, read as the reverse complement.
ACACTATATGTATATGTAATTGTATGTATGAAGATAAGAGGAACCGAAAAACAAAATATAAAAATAAATATATTACAACACAACTTCTTATAATTTTAGAAACTAACGCGGAAGGTTAAATGTTAACATATACTTTTTAAGGAAGCCAAGTTATATTTCTTTTGTAGTTTTTTTTATAAATCTCTGATTTATTAATATTCGACCTATCTTTTGGAAAGCCTTGCGATGTTGTTTTATCTTTTAGTATGTTTACATGTTTCTACGTCTTAACTACTACCGCCATCATCAATAAATAATCGGACACACGACCAAAATTCCTAATAAGATTAGAGTACCCCCTATAATATTATTACTAATACCGTCTATCCTCAAAAATTGAGAAAGAACACAGGCAATAAACCCTTTTTCGTTTAACCTTAACAAATAAGACGAATTTACAACATGACTTTATTTATTTAAGAGTTAATAATCGACTTCGAAATTAGGATAACAAGCGCGAATTGAAACATACGATTCGGCGAGAGTTGATTCATTTTACAAATAATCTATAGAACATACTAATATTATAAATTCGAAAGCAGCTCTGTGGATACTTTCATTCCTAAGAAAGGACATAGGCTACTTTGTACCGCGATAACCGCTATACATACGGGCGGAGCCGTGGACAAAAGCTAGTAATGTTATGTTACACTTGCGCTATGATGTTAATAATGTTGAATTGTTATAAATTATACACTCATTTGCAAAAAAAACGGGCGGTTTCGATTTTCTTCCTGGCTGAAAAAAATAAAATACCAAAAAGGTTTTAATCATTTGAACATGTTACTGGCCAGTTATAAAAGTGCCATAATGTTTATAAGAGTACATTCCAAATTCAAATTTTTGACTGAGCCTGGTTTTCAAAGAAAACAACTTTTAACTACATTTTGTGGCGCGAATTCCCTATAGTTAATATCGACTCTAATTAACTTTTTGTCAATTTTTATTAAATTATCTGATGTCCTTGACATTTAAAAGTATTGTTATTGCTGTTTAGCAATCTCGAAAATGGTAGATAAAGTGATAAAAGCGAGCAAAATTATTGCGCTGCTTAAAGAAGGTTGCAGCCAATGCTTCGTGGCTCAGAGGCTAAATGTGAGTCGGTCGACAGTTCAAAGGACCTGGCAGCGCTATCAAGAGACCAGTTCCGTCAAGAGAAGGCCTGGTTCTGGCAGAAAGACATGTACCGAACCACGGGATGATCGTTTTCTAGTTAGTCAAGCGTTGAGAAATCGCAAATCTTCTTATGTGGACCTCAAGAACAGCCTCGAAGAAGTAAGAAATGTGCAAATTAGTCTATGGACGGTCAGGAGGAGGCTTCTCGCTGCTAATATACACAGTCATCGCCCGGCACGCGGCCCTAAATTACTCTGTGGACATCGAGTTGCCAGGCTTAGCTTCACTCGAAATTGTGTGTCATGGACTCATGAAGACTGGGATAGGATATTGTTCTCCGATGAAGCCAGGATATCTCTGCGTGGTGAAGACCGACGTCGGCGAGTGCTACGTAGACGAGGAGAACGCTTTGCAGAGGCATGTTTTGAAGAAATCACACCTTATGGAGGGGGCTCTGTTATGTTTTGGGCAGGAATAAATTCCATGGATCGTACGGAGTTAGTCTTCATCGAAAACGGTACACTGACTGGACACCGATACATAACGGAAGTTCTAATTCCTTATGCACAACCCGCTTTAACCGCTCTTGGCGAAAACTCATTTTTTATGGACGACAACGCTCGCGCCCACCGGTCTGGCGATGTGGAAGCGTATATGCTAGAAGTCGGAATTCGTCGTTTGGACTGGCCAGCTAGAAGTCCGAACCTCAATCCCATAGAGCATGTCTGGGACGTTCTGAAGAATCGACGAGTGAGATCAGTGCAGCCGGCTCCGCAGACCATCAGAGAGCTAAAGAATATGATTACCGCGGAGTGGGAACATATTCCCCAAGAAACCATAAAAGATATACTCGCTAGCATGCCCAGACGAATGCAAGCCGTGATTTCAGCAAGAGGGGGTCATACTCAATACTAAACTTTAATCTGCTTTTAATGTATTCAAGAAAAACAAAGAAATTAACGCGTTTCATTTTTATTTAGCGAGCAGGTACAATAATAGTGTTTTGAGCTTAAACATTATTTCTCAATAATTTAATCAAAATGTTATGATAAAACTGATGATACCTATTCCTTCCTAATTAAATTATGAAATTCTGAGGATAACAATACCTAAAATTGTCAAACAAACTAATAGTAACTATAAAATAGTTCTTTACTTAAGTGCCCGTTTTTTTTGCAAAAGAGTGTATTAGCAACCTGCCTCGGCTTTGAACGGGCTATTTACGGAAAATATCATATAGCCTATTACCCTATAAGCCTATTACCTCGAGAAGAAGCGCGGGTTAATTTTTTTCGGCGTCTTCAACAAATATCGTTATATTTTAGCCAAATTACTCAAAACTTTAACGTAAACCCTCCGTAAGAATCAGTACATCTATTTGTAAAAATCGCTTCAAAATCTGTACTGAGGCTTTTCGAGTTTATCTCAAACAGACAGACAGACGCGGCGGAGGACTTTGTTTTATACTATGTAATGATATACACATATTAAATAAAACTATCTGTAACCTGTATTGTACCACACATTGCTGAGACATTCTAGTTTAAATAATGAGAAATAAGCAATGAAGGGAGACATAGATGAAAACAATCTCTGGAGTGGACTGTTATCGTTTTCAATATAAGTTTAATCGGTACAAAATCATTTGATGTTTTAAAGATTACGCAAATCAGGTTAGAAATTAAGGTCAAATCAGGTTAATAATATTTTCAAGAAGAATACAACACACCGTTATTTGAACTTCACTGCTATTGTACATTATGTTATGGTACATGGTTAAAACTATAATATTAATAAACAAAAAATACAGTTAAAATCTCTAAAGAAATATCATTACCTGCGTCTTAAAATATCCAGCACAAATAACAGTATAAATAATAGTTCATAAACAAATCAATACACAGAAATTGACAGGGTAGATTACGTTTATCGTAGTCTGTAGTTGACGGTTGACTGAATTATCAACTGCCAGAATATATTTTATTTTATTTAAATATCATTCACAAAGTTTACAATGAGACATATAACCTTATACTTTTACGATTATAGCTTAGCACGGAACACTCGAACCTTAAACTAAAATTAAACCGAAAACGTAAATATGCATCGTTCTAATACTCGTAGTTCAGATCAAATGTATGTATGATCTCCAAATATGTGTTGCTTTGTTGCAAAATATTTGTTCGTTTTCAATGTATAATATTATTATAAGCTATGTTTAGTTTGAGCCGAGATGGCGTTGTATGTGAGATAACCAAAAAATAATCCTACTAATATTATGAATGCGAAAGTTTGTTAGTATGTAAGTGAGTATGTTTACGCAAAAACTACTAAATGGATTTTGATGAAATTTTACATCATATAGCTTATACATCAGAATAACACATTACAGGCTACAATTTATAAAGATACTAGCGTCAGTCATCTCGCGGCGTTGCCCGCGATAATTGTCGTAATGTGGGTAGCACCGCGGGGTTCAGCTAGTTATAAATATATAATTTTTCGGCCCAGCACACGCTGGCGATCTGCCCAACTTGGGCGTCGCAGCGTCGGGCCCTCACTGCAGTCATCGGAGGAGATCTCTCGCTACCGGCCATCATACGTTCCATGGCCGGTAGCGATTGCAGTTTTACCGCCGTCGCAACCTTCTGCGAAGACGTAATTTCGCAGAAGGAGGCGGCGGAGAAGGCCCGGGAGGACGACCTCCACTCGGACCCGATCCACCACCGGGGAACCGGGCGGCGGAGGCGCGCCTATCAGCGCCTCATGCCGCCCTGAGTGTGGCCGCGGATGGACGGGATGGGTTTTCCCGTCCATCTGCTTAAGTGGCCAGCCGCGAAGGGGCGACGTACGCGTGTGACGTACGTCGCCTAAATTGAGAGTTTTTAACAGCAGATGGTGCCCGCTTCAGTGCGGGCAGGCGCTGGGAGGGGTCGGGTCGTGTTAATAACAGCAGTAACCGGATCCCTCCCTTCTCAGGCGCAGAGTGGCACACCGTGTGGTTTTAGCCGGTTCGGTTCCGACACACGCCCCGCCGCAAACCAAACGTGACGGCCCGAAGGGGTTTCAACAGGAAAAAAAAAATTGGTATTTTGGTTTGGTAAATTTTCTAAAACTGTATCTTAGCTCAAACGATATATCGTCTACGTACCAAAACTTACTAAATTTAATGAAAGTCGTTGGAGCCGTTTCCGAGATTTAGATTATATGATGCATACAAAAAATGCTCATTTAAATTCGCTCACAACTATCTCATGCGTTAACACGCTACGTGACATTGTTAATGATAACAATGAATTTATTCCCCATCCAACCTTGTCTATGGAAGTTTCACTTTAAAAACACATCGCACAACACACGAAATCGAGCTGGAAAATAAACAGGTGACCTCATAGTGAGGTATTACATCTGCTCTTGGACATTGCACCTGCAACTTGAAAGTCATAAATGAGTTGCAGCTCTTAGAACCCAAAAATAATTTCTTCCGTCTGATCGAGAGAAAAGTAAAATGTAATTGTTGGTTAACCCACCATCTCTTGAATGCAGATAAGTGCACTTCAACCTAGCTACCATCGTTTGAACCCATACTCCTTAATTATTTTAATTTTTTTTACTATTCACACCTTCTTTGGACTACGACAAACTTTCCAAACCAAAATAAGCTAAATCGGCCCCGCCGTACTCGAGTTTTAGCGAGACAAACGAACAGCAGTGGATTTTTATATATGATTCGAAATTAATTCTGTGTTTATGTCTACTACGCGTTTCCCGCTAAACTGCTACTCCGATTTCAATGAAATTTGGAGATATTTTGATGCTTGAGGAAGGACGTAGGCTACTCTTTATCGCGATAGCATACACGCGGGCGGAGCCACGGGTATAAGCTAGTCTAAATGACTCGCTTAACGCTTTGCTAAGCGCAAAATATGAAACCGCTTGACACACTCGGTTTTTTATATTTTCGTTAAGGCACAAGGACGGTATATACTTATGTAGAGAAAAAACGTAAAAAACTCAAGGATTATAATAAAAACAAGAACCGCGGTTAACGCCACGGGGCGAAATAAATAGTTAATAAAAAGTGTTACTTTTAATATTTCGTTTAATGTGTTCCAAGGTTTATTATAATTGTGTTTACTTAGAATTTTTATGTTTTACATTAATTATATCATATTGTTTTTTAACACATTTACGCAATATATTTTACATAAATAATTTTTTAAACAGCGTGATTCTAAGGAGTTCAAAAAGAAGGAAGTTATCAATTCGATTTATTTTTCGACTGTTATTTAGAGGATTCTTTTTATATTCAAAAGCGGGTGCTTCTCATTTATTTCCATTATAATGGCAATGGCAGGAACGTGTGGGAATTTTGTACCACCTTGCTTATTTCATGATAGGATAATTTATTTTGCTTGCAATAGACAATAACGTTACTACTAAAGTCGGCAGCCATGACAGTTGGCTCACAAACGAATAGTCATAGTGAAAAAATAAAATAAACATCGAGATATACCTATAGAGGCGCAAACTTCAATACCACACGTCGTAAAAAATATAAAAACTTTGAGCTATGACAATTATGGAGGGTAGAGATAAGGAGTGTTATCTCATATGGTAGAAAATTGAAAAAAGTGTCCAGCATAAGCTGTAAATAACAGTTCAAAAACCTTCCAGAATGGCGCTGCTGTAGACACAGGGTATGGTATGAATGTAGCAATTGTGAACGAATTGAAGTACGCCGAGTTAAAAAAATTAACATTATTGTCACTACTTGCGTATTACAAAATAATGTAGTAAATATATTTTATTTTCTGAACTGTGAATAGTACGTTTATTGATTTTTTATCATTCAATTTTATAAAAAAGTGTGTGTATTGATTTTAAGAAGTTTACTGTGATGCTAATGTGGCGCCACCCTAATTTAATGCATTTCAACGGACACTTTTCATGTACACAGATGATACTCCTTACCTCTACCCTCCATAATGACAATGTAGCTTCTAAACTATTGGACATTTGAAAGAAAACATCTGCATGTTTCACTTACACGCGTTACAAGAACAATAATTAGACAAAGACAAAGCATAAACATCACACTGGCGGACCAGTGTTGACTACTCTATGAAAATTTATCCATAAAAACCGAGTAAAAAATATTTAAACATTTTAAATTATGTACTTATATTTGACTTTATTTTATTTTATTTAATGGAATAAGTGTGATTAATAAAACATCTGTACATTTTTTGTTAAAATAATTCATATAGAAATAAAATCAAACACCGCTGCGAAACATAAGTTTTGTAAATAATTTTATTGAAGGTTCTTTTTTATGAGTTTGATTAAACAATTTGCTTTATATATAAACTAGCTGACCCCCGCAACCTCGTTTGCGTCTTATATAGCCCGTAGCATGAAAATTTTCGCAAAATAAGTAACTTTTCTAGTTGATTTTTACACCTTGTGTCCGAAAAACCCAAATATCTTACGGAACCCTATTTTTTTCCAAAATAAAATATAGCCTATGTTACTCGTGGATAATGTAACTTTCGAATGGTGAAAGAATTTTTAAAATCGGTCCAGTAGTTTTTGAGTTTATTCGTTACATACAAAAATACAAATCTTTCCTCTTTATAATATTATTATTAATTATTATTATTATTCCCTTTATTCCATTTGTATATACATATAAATTACATTTTAAAATATACATATAAAACAAATACATTTAAAAATATAAAAAATAGTAGACCACCGACTTCGGGTACAGGGACGAAGAAACCGGTGGCTAGGGCTCCAAAGACAGGAACCTCCTCACTATGCGTGCCGTGTCAAGAAGGACTGCCTTCTGTATCAGACCCTTGATCCAGCCCCCTAACGTGAGCCTCTTAAGGTGTTGGTCGAGGCTCTTGGCTATCAATCCGTGAGCTGATACGACTATCGGAACAATGATCACCGAATCCACATTCCACATATCGACAATCTCGTGAGATAAATCCAAATATTTTATTTGTTTTTCTTTTTCGACTTTCACGAGATTCTCGTCATGAGGAACGGCGATATCGACAATCATTGCGCGGCGCTCTAATCGATCTATCACCAAAATATCAGGCTTATTGGCTACAATAGTCCTGTCTGTAATAATAGATCGATCCCAATACAACGTAGCACGACCATTCTCGAGAACTGGGTCGGGCACATACCTGTAGTATGGTACCTCTGAAATCACAAGATTGTATTTAAGGGCAAGTTGCTGATGTACGATCCTGGCTACTTGGTTGTGCCTATGTAAATACTCGCCATTAGCAAGACGAGAACAACCAGAAATAATATGCCTGATAGATTCTCCAGGACGGTGACATGCCCGACAAATGTCGACCGTACCATCCTTCAGGATATACTTCCGATAGTTATTCGTCATGATAACTTCGTCCATAATCGCACAGACCAAACCTTCGGTTTCTCCGAAGAGATCACTATACCGTAGCCAGGACGTAGATGCTTTGAAATCTATATCAGGCCCATTTAGGGCCCGATAGAATCGACCATGGAGTACTTTGCCCTTCCATACTTCCCTGCGATCATTAGTACTAAGTACTACAGGCTTGCGCCAATTCTCTTTAGCCAGAGCGAGCGGAGTGAGCCCGGTATCCACTGTGACTACACTACGATGCACTCCCACATCAGTTTGTAGAAAATAATCTCTAAGATTGTATACCTCGCGATTGTGTAGGGTCTTGATATTTAGTAATCCACGACCCCCTAACCTTCGCGGGATTTACAATCTCATAACCGATGAACGTGGGTGGTGCATTCGGAATGCAGTCAACAATGTACGGACTCTCCTATCAATGGCATCTAATTCAGTCTGAGTCCATCTAAGTACACCAAAGGAATACATCAGAACCGGCATAACCCAACCATTGCAGGCCCGTACCTTGTTACCGCCCGACAAAAGACTTTTAAGTACTCTTTTCAGGCGGCTAAAGAAGCGTTCCCGCAACGTTTGTTTCACGTCAGATTCTGGTATTCCTAAGGACTGGGAAAAACCTAGATATTTGTAGGTTTCGGTTGCAGACAGAGATCTGAGTTTATTATTATTATTATTATTAGTGTAGAAGTGTAGATTCCTTATTGCATCGGCGTCAAAGCTATCTATGTCTGTTATAGGTTTAGTTCTGCGTTTCTTTTTAGGTGTTCGTAAAATATTTTCTTCCATGCCAGATGAGCCGAACTTTTCTTTATTAATATTGGTTATCATCCGTCGTCGTCGTCGTACTCCAAGTGCCTGAGAGATACGCTCTTGTCTTTCCAACTCAAAGTAATTTTGAAGCTTGATTATTAGTTCACGGGTTTCACTTTTCAATGGATGACCGCGTTTCGACATTATTGTTAAGCACCAAAAGTACAAAACAGTAAAATTCTAAACAAATTAGCGCAGAGGTACAAATAAACAACAATAACAATCACGAGAAAACCCCTCACAACGAGAAAACTGGAAAACGTAGTCTATGCGCGCAAGACGACAAGAGACGACTGTTTGTGTATGTCACAGAATGACGGTCCTCACAACGCTATTTTGGGTTACCAATTTTTCACCAGAAATATAAAGGGATAAAAATAGTTTTCCATTTATTTTTAATTCATCTGACTGATATCACGACAATTATTTTCTTAAGTTTGGTTTGGTCGTACCTATATCGTATTATAAACTATATTAAATATGTATTAAGTACATTATACACACTCTCGAATAATTTCTCCGATGTCCCCAGGAACTTTAATGTCGTTCGACTGTACGACATCCTTACATACTTTGTAACTCATCTTGTTGTATTGTTTTTTTGTGTATTCAATAAAGATAAATAAATAAAATTATATATTATAAAATTAGAACGTTTTATTTAATAATATATCGACCGACAGAATATATTACGATTACAAAAATACTCAGTTACAATGACCTATTATTTTGTCTCATCACTACAAAAACAAACTGTTGACATAACCTTGAAACATCATGAAGCAGTTTGACGTCGTTAGACTTTTAAATATTATTGTTCTTAAATTAATTAATTAATTAATTGTTAATTACTTTAGCCCAAAATAATACGTTTATTGTACATTGGCATGATTATTCAATTTTTTATGTTATTACTCATTATTAAGGTAAATGAAAGGTATTTAAAATTTTGCCATAAATTGTACGCCAGTTCAAAGTTACATCGCCCATTGGATCACGACCTGTCAGAAACGCATTCTCTCAGTGGCTAGACTATAATATAGATCCAGCAGTGTAATAGTATGATTTGATGATTGTCATTTTTGGCGTATGATTACTCGATTGAGATTAGCTTGTTAGCTTTTTGGACTTCTCCATATAAACACTAACTATACTCCTCCTTTCGCATAATTTTCGTAAAAAGGGGTGTAAATTATTCGCTTCACGTATTAATATATACATAGATAGATGAGAGTCTATATTAAAGGCTTCAATTCAGGTTTGCACGTCATATATACTGAGAGGAAGGTAGTGATCAGAATAGTCATCAGCTTCAGTAGAAGATTATTATTAGGATAACAAAAAAGGATATAAAAATTTAATAAATTTTAAGATACCTAACTCGACTTGAGACCGAATTGTTATAGTTTCGAATACTGTACGAACTGTACTGTACGAACATTTATAAAGAGGTACCGACATCAAATCACTTATGATGCAGACGTTTTGCTTTTTGAAACACGGGTGTGTAATGGGAACCATTTTAATATCAAATATTTTACTAAAATAAACCTACTAATTTACCTATTTACACAGAAAAAAACTCTAACTAACCCTAAAATATTTAGACACAACAAATATTAGGTCTTTACCTATGAAATTGCGTTTCTTCAGTACTGGTCATTTCAAATAAAAAAAAGTTTGTTATGGCTCTGTATTCTAAATTCAAATTAATTTTGTTTTAAAACCATGACATTCTATTTACAAACTCAGTCTTTTGTTTTTTGATTAGCGTTGTATTTACATTACATTTGAACATTTTTCGTCACACGCAAAGGACATCGTAACGATAATATTAAAAATGTAATGTAAAACTTACATTATGTTTGACACTTCACAAAACTCAGAACACAATTTTCGACACTGTAATAGTGGTAGCAAGGTTCGTATTTAAACAAATATGTCCGACTCAAACAACATCTGTTTACCTTCTGATGAATAATAGGTCCACCAGTTATTAATAAGTTAATTCAAACCGCCTATTCGTACAACGTCGAGCGACATTAGTGGGCACACTTCAGTTACAATATACACACGGAAATATGTTATTTTATTATTATTGTATATTTCTGTACGTTTTCCCTAAATTGATTTGTAACGTTGCTCTTTGTTACGTATAGAAGTTGGGATTAAACCATGTAATATTGTACGAAAATAAATTATTAATACGAACGAGAAGAAAAAACCTTATATGTAGAAGAAATAGTATATATATTAGGATTAAATACATACAATATATTTAATATCATGTTCGACATGGGGGATTAAATAATAAACAAAAAACCATAAAGTTTAAGTCTGGTAGAAAGAACGAGTATAATATTTATGTATTGTGTAATGGAGTTTATCTTACGAGTATTATAGTTTAAGCTGTCTTAAGCTGGCCACATCACAACAGGCGGCAGTAGGTAGCTTGCACCTTGCTATGGATACGATCCGAATAGACTTGATTTCGGGAGGGACTTATTCCACGTTGCACGGGTCCTTAATGCCTTGACTTGTGGTTTGATGATTCGTCGCAATACTTTGCCCTGGGATTCAACCATCTGCGGAAGTTTTTCTTACCATCACCAAGTTCATTTCAACCAACCATTTGCCGTCCACTGCTGAACATAGGTCTTTTCTTTTTTTTTTTCTTTATTAACGTGTGGAATCCCCCTCGGGCCGTCATCATCAGCGCCTGCCCGCACTGAAGCAGGCACCGTCTGCTATTGTTACTATCTCAATTTAGGCGACGCACGGCACACGCGTACGTCGCCTCCTCGCGGTTGGCCTGTATTGCGGATGGAAGGGAAAACCCATCCGCGGCCACACTCAGGGCGGCATGAGGCGCTGATAGTCGCGCCTCTGCCGCCCGGTTCGCCGGCGGCGGATCGGGTCCAAGTGGATATGGTCCTCTCAGGCCTTCTCCGCCGCCTCCTTCTGCGAAATTACATCTTCGCAGAAGGGTGCCACAGCGATAAAACTGCTGTCGCTGTAAGATTGGGCAAGAGTCGCCCAAGGGCAGAGGCAGCGCGGTCTCCCCCGAGGAGCGCAACCATCCCGGTCTTAGGCAGCTCGCATCCATCCGCTGCCAGCCACTCTTTGCTAACGGTTATCTCTCATGAAAAGAATGTAGTCTTTGCAAACCAAATCTATCATTGTGCAAAAAAGGTACTTATATTTTAATTTTGCTTCTGACATTTGTACACAATATTATGTTGATTTACAACCACAATTTTACGAAAGGATTCTCTTTTAGAATCAACTCCATTTAATGAGAATCTAATGTATTTCTAGGTTTTAATGTTATCTTGACTATAAAAAACCATAATTCAACTGTTAGGATCACGTTTTTCGTACAGGAAGTAGCTATTTAAATGATAAGAACAAACACTATTAAAATAATAATGCTGGAGCGACGTTCGTAACTGAATGTCTCGTAGGAAAAAAATAAATTGGTTGTGTGTGTAAAGACAAAATTGTTACAATTGTTACAGTGAATAATTATAGATCTATTAGCTAGTAAAAATGTTTGCTGATTATAATTTTATAAACGTATAAGCTGGATGGAAAGCATGACCAGAATTAAAGATTCGTGGTCACCATTGCGAATGCATATGACATAATGTAGCATGGTGACCCATACCGTGATGTCCTATTGAGATACTTGTGCATCATTGGGTCTCAAACAACAGGACAGCACGGATGCTGTTATTTTTCGCATTCTTTGAGAAGTCAGTACCGCCCCAGTCGAGCCGGCCAGTTCATTCTAACATCAGCGTGGTTTTACAACCTTGTAAACTTGATAATCATGAGACGATTATGAATATTCATTTGTCAGTGTAATGGTATCAATCTTACGTAAGCTGACTGCACGGATGACATCGTGGCTTAAACGGTCACCTCGCTACTTCCTACTGTGTTCTTGATTCGACCTCAGCTTAGATTAACATTGCGTGATCTACAAAGACTCAAACCATCAGAGCCTGGGTATTGTTGGTGTACGCTATTAATGATTGCATGAGATGTCATTTGAAAATAAAACATAAATAACTGACTATTATCTCGTAATATTTGAATACTAGCTTAAGCTCTAGTCTCCGTTCGTATTTATGTCTGCTATCGCAGGAAACGCAATGTCCTTACTCAAGAATCGAAGTACCTCCATGACAAAGGAGAATTTCGCTGGCAATATGCAATGATGTTAGGTTATGAGACTTATACCGTTTAATAAGTAAGTCATCCCAATACTTATTTTCATGTATTTATCATATTTTTAGGACAGTGCTAAAATAATTTTAATTCGCTCATAAAGTATTTCACACAATTTTAAAATTTTTATATTATACATTTTTTGTGGATAAAATAAGGGCTGGCTCCCTGACCGAGCAATTGATGGTTTGAGCAAAGTTTCTGCCAGTTGATAACTGAATGCACTTCTTGAGGGAGGGTGTTCAGCAGTGGAAAAGAGGCTATTAATGAGACCTAACCAACCCAATTCATTTTAATGTAATGGAAGGCAAACGAGCAGACGTATCACCTGATGGTAAACGATTACCGCCGCCCATGGTCACCTGCAATACCAGAGGCGTCACAATTGCGTTGCCTTTGGGGGATGGGAAGAGGGATGCGGGGTATAGGCCTCCGGTATCCTCACTCACTCGGCGAAACACAGCACTGGCGCTGTTTCACACCGGTTACCTCGTAAAATATAGCTTAATACGGTTGTTGTTGTACAGATGTTACAAAAAATTACTATAGATTTCAAATTATTAGTGAAATCGATCAATGGCTGATGACATTTTGTTTCATTCGGGTACCTACTTATGTAATAGCACCGTAATAAGTATTTAAATGTATTTCTCTATAATCGTACAAGCCAAGCCTTATAACCATAAAAAAAATCTTGAGTAGCCGTAATTGCAAACACAATACTCATACATTATAGAAGATCTCCTAATCACAGAAAGCACGTTAAAAAAGAAATCACACAACCAAGCGAACAAAATTAGGTTCAAGTAATAAAGATGATTAAAATGTTTTAACAGCAACATGTAAATAAAATTAATAATTAAATAAACTTGGAAAAATCACAACATTGTCAATATCAAAAATCACAGGTGATTGCTATTTCAATCCATCAATATTTGACACCGCTATATTGGTGCGCACCGCTAGTACGTAGCTCGTCGCCCGCTCTCCACCCGCTTCCCGCTCCGCTGTGTTCGTGAACACTCCCATGTAAGTAATGTAAGTCTATACATTTGAACGCACCGCTGTCCGCTTCCGCTGAGTTCATATACGCGGCCTTCACTTAAAGTTGAATGCTGCTTGAAACGAAAAACTAGACCCAATTATTATGTGACTAGAAAATTTGAAATATGAGAATAGCAAACAGCTATTCCCATATTTCGGTAAGTTATGAAGTTATTTTTACATGTTATTTTTTGTGTCTTTGTATTTCTTTGTGTCTACGTTCTGTGGCCTAATAACTTGGTGTTTTGGCGTAAGACATCTCTTATGCCAAACCACTTCAAGTTGGGTATGTGTTGTTAGAACTTTTTTAATTAATTGAGCGAGTAACAGGCGGTATATGAAATTTATTGTTTGAATTAAGAGACCATCGCCAGTAATGTTTCTGCAGCATCAATACTAAGACAATCTTAGTATAATATAAAATTGTAGAAAACCCTTAAAATACCGTTAGTACTTTACAGGTACCTTAAAGTACCTGCTCTCGGTTGTTTAAAAATGATCAACTTAAAAAGAATATTAAAAACATAAATTTGTGTATTATCATTAAAATACCATTTCTGTTTAGATTATTCTTGACTTCTACTGAAGTTTCCAACAAGAAACTGGTTGATAAGATCCTTCACAAATTCAGGCTATTTCCGATTGTTAAGCATAATAACAGATTTATGCTCTAAGAATTACGACAGGCGTTGTTTATAATTCGTTAAAACAAAAAATTTACAAATATTATAAATTATTAAATTCTTTAGGGAAGCGCTGTCCCAACTTTAATGAAATTAGAAATGGAGATACTTCGATGCTAAAAGCTAGAACGCTTATTATACATAAATTTCCTACACTTACGAAATTATTGAGGAATGAATTGATAGCATATTGCTGCTTTTAAATGCGACAGATTTCAAAGAATTCATAAATTTTATCCTTAAGAGTGTTTAAAATATATTTGAATGATCATGTATCTAATAAAATGCAATTAAGTTTGATTATGTGTTTTTATTGTTTTACAAGACTACAATTTTATAGACAAACCTATATAAACAGTAAGGTTTATATCTAATATCAATCTTCTAAGATCATAACTTACATTTACTCAGAATATAAATTAGGTATAGTGTTTATTTTGACATTTTCAAAACGCTTTAAATTATGCAAAATATAAATAGCCTTATAAAATTATTATAAATTAACCATAGTGAACGTAAGACTCTTAATATTGAAACTTTATTTGTGACTAGTTGCACCGCGCGGTGTTTCCTGCGGTTATTGTCGTACCGCGGGTAACGCCGCGGGGTCAAACTAATCTAAAAAAAGTAAGTTACTCCTTATATCATCAGCTACATATCAGTGAAAGTCCCGTCAAAATCGGTACAGCGGTTTCAGAAATTAGCTGAAACAAATAGACAAACAGACCGACAGACAGAAAAATATGTTATTTTCGTATTTGTACCATCTGAGTGTGCCACTCTGTGCCTGAGAAGGGAGGGGTCCGGGAACTGCTGTTATTAACACAACCGGACCCAGGGTACCGGAGGTCGATAACTTAACCCGTCCTTCAACCCGTCCCCCATCCTTCTCCTCATCCCCCAAAGGCCAGTAATGCACTTGTGACGCCTCCGGTTTTACCATCAGGCGATATGTGTACTCGTTTGCCCCTATTCTACAAAAAAAACTTCTTTCTAGGTTCAGTTTTTAGGTAATCAGCAGGCCACTAATATTCTATACACTTTTATATTCTGGAATTATCAAATTAGGTACCTTGTTCTTTTTAAAAAAATAAAATATATTTTTCGTTTTTGCATTTATTCAGTAAGTTAATTACAAACGTTCAAAACAATTAGGTTTATACCTATAGGTATAACTTTTTCTTTTTATTGTGATTGTACCTGTTCTACAACGGCCCTAGGTAACATTTTTATATTCTTACCATGAATTTTTATCGTTGATTCATTTTTAAACTTATTCCCATTGATTTTATGTTCTTTGGAATCTCCATAATGAATACCGCCATTCTCACCAATTTCTTTGACATGACCATTGTCCGTTGTGGTAACAGTAATATGACTCTTTCCATTGCTTGTTTTTTCTCCAGTAACTTTTAAGTGTCTCTTTGTGTAATTTGTTATATAAAATTTTCCAAACATGTAAATGAATAAAACGCCATTCAATATCAAGCCTAGGAATAATACGACGGAAGGGGGACAGTCGGAAATAACAGCAGCTATCGCAAATATAGACATTACTATGACAAACTGCACCTGAAAAGAGAAAGAAAGTGAACATCATAATTAATTTTCTTATTTCACCTTAAACATATATCATCAACAAACTTTGATAGTCCACTGCTGAACATACCTCAGAAAGGAAATTCAGTCACCGTCACCGTGGGAGAGCTATGCTTCGGCATGAATGGGTCGGCTCGACCGGAGTGATACCACGGCCTCACAGAATACCGGTGTGAAATAGCGTTTGCGCTGTGTTTCACCGAGTGAGTGAGGATACCGGAGGTCCATATATATATAGTTTTACTAGACGTACATACTGACTACCTCAGTGGCGTAGTGGTAGCGTATGCGACTGCTAAGCTTGAGGTCTCGGGTTCGATTCCCGGGTCGGGCCAAATGTTTGTATGATCTGCAAATATTTGTTTCGGAGTTTTGGTGTTTTATATGTATAATATGTATGTATTTATAAAAAAAAAGTATATAAGTATTTATATCAGTAGTCTAGTACCCATAACACAAGCTCTGTTTAGCTTAGGACTAGATGGCGTTGTGTGTTAGATGTCCGGAATTATTTATTATTTATATTATTATTATATACCAATATTTCACCCTCGTTGTTGGTATCTGTTTTGTTCCAATGAATCAAAGCGATGTTTTAGGCTTTATTATTCTCGAGGAATACGTTATTCCATATAAAATAATTATAATTATATAAGCAGTCACTAGGTGATAATCAATGAAATAATTGATTACCACACTGATTTTACTTTGGCGAGCTGGCCCATGAGTAAAAACAGCTTTACTTACCAACTGTAATGTAGTAATATATTTTTTCCACCACAAATATTTCGTCATCTTCGGGAACGCTGACAATCCGTAATAAATGTACATAAAGACATGTATAAAAGAGTTTACGGCTCCTAAGAATAGTAAATGAATAGTAGGTTCATATTTGAGCGCTGTCCATGTAACCACCACCATCGTTGCATGATGGTAGACATGGAGAAAGCTGATTTGTCTCTCTTTCTTCCGAAGTACGAAGAAGACAGTATCCAGAAGTTCTGATATTTTGGCCAAGAGGTAGTAGTACATTGCTGAGGTAATCTGAAATTTTAAAAACATCTCGTGAACCATGTGCATCACCAAATCCACATTCAAGGAACACATGTGTAGTTGAAAGGTTCAATAAATTAATTTATACTTCATTACCATTACAGAACTTTGCGAAAGAAATTAATATATAGTATATAGTAGTACATATATAGTCACGACCCATAAATCTAACAAGTAACTTTAAAAGGAAATCCATACTAATATTATAAGTTCGAAAGCATGCAATTTGACATGAAGATACTTTGATTATTGAGAAAGGAAATGGCATAGGGCGACATAAATGCGGACGGAGCCGCAGGCAAAAACTAGTAATAATATATTACCTGATTTTTTATATTTGTTGTAGATACAGTTAATAAATAAATTAGGTATATGTCTATGCAAAACTTACTCTCGATAAAGGAAAACAATTGTTCTGGTCCAGTCGACCAATTTATACGGAACCTTTCACATCCCATTATATGCCTTTAATAATCCACTTCTAGACTTAGGCCTTACTAATGAGGTTTTGAGTCACTTTACCACGCTGGCGAGGTGGATAGGTACAGGTTTACTTCAAGGTTTTGCAATGATGTTACCCTGTATGGTTTATTCCCTTGGTCGTTTCGTAGGCCTCCTACATTGTATCTCTTACCATGAATTAGAGTGGTGACACTTCGTATACTTAATTCGTTACCAGGAACAGATTACAGGAACTCTGACTTCACATTTATTAACACGGAATACTTATATTAACTTCATTGCTTTTTTTTTTATTTATAATACCTATAGAAATATCTCGGTGCCGTGTAAATTTTTTTGATCTTAGTACAACTAAAATATCATAAAGAGCTACTTACACCTATCCTATTGAATTCAGTCTCCATAGCACATGTTTTTGGAATCAAACCATTGATGACCAGCATTCGACCACACTGGAAAATTTTAAACCAAATCATATTTATAGGATTCATTTAGGTGTCAGGGAAAACCTAAGCTAGCTTAACAATAATCGCATCCTAAGCGTTAGTGAGCGAATCAAAAGAGTACGAGGTGAGAACCGTTTGCACTCGAATGCAACAATTAACTTTTCATCCCACCTCAGCTAGGAAATGTCTAAATGCAAAAAAAGACATTTACAATCACTAGATACTTTTGCGCATTATTAACAGATTTAGTCATTTCTATTGGCGTTAAATCGCTAGTTACTACTCATTATATATATACTCTATAGTTAGCACTCATTTTAGGTTTTTCACTCATTTTCAAGTTTCTTGTTTTTAATCTACGGTTTAGAGGTTTAGGTTAACAATATGGCGTGAAAAGAAAATGGCGCGCCCAAAGCAAATTAAAAATAAAGAACACCAAGAACGTGCCGAGTCTCAGTTTTTAACAAATTAAAACAGGTTGTATGATAAATTCGGCACCATGGAGGTAGCAGTAAATAGGTTTAACGATGATTTGAATTCACAAACTTAGTGCACACGATTATGGCGGATCAAAACGGCTTTTGCACTCAGATATCGATGGCCAAAAATACTCTTTCCGAGATGAAAAATATTTTACAAGTACTATTAGTATTGATTACTAATTGATACCAAAATTGCTATAGCACCATACATACGTCCTTTTATAACTTGTAACTATATAATTATAACCTTTGAAATTGCCATAAAGCGAAACCGGTCAGATTTAAACTGAATGAATGAACTGAAAACAAGTGAATTTAATTCTAGAATATATTTCAAGAAGTTCCATCAAGTGTCGATAATCGAAAGTATAAATTATTTAGTTGTATCTATTTATCAGCAATGTTCACTACATTGCTGATTAAAAGATTTAACTATAACCATAGTACAGGCTTTGCTGAGGAGCTGGTAGCTATGTCTAAGATGTGTCTAAGGTTTAAAATAGTGTATGAATTAGATACGATAAGATATACCGCGTTAAATATAACTTACCGAATATATCAAAAACACTGATAGGAAGACTTGTGCAGCATTGTAAATTATTATTAAATTTTGCAATTGATAGGGCTTTCGATGTTTCATGTGGTTTTTGCCTACTTTTAGTACAAATGCTAGATATATGGCTAGAATCAATCCAGGAGCAAAGGGGCTTCCCATCAAGAACCAATCGTCCACGAACGCGACTGAAACCAGAATATTTAAATGTAATGGTTTGTGTAACATTATGTACTTACGTGGTTAGTATTTTCAGAAGCAATCGTATGTTATGATGCATTAGCAGTTAGAAGAAAATATAAGATTGCTAACCAATAAAATTTAACAAAATTTATTGCAGTTTAAAAAAAAAATCGGTAGGTAACTGAATACTGTACTATATTTATAAACTATAATATCGGCATTAACGGGCCGGTTCGACCGGAGTAATACAACGGCCTCACAGAAAACCGGTGTGAAATAGCGCGCTGTGTTTTACCGAGGGATTGAGGGTACCGGAGGCCCATACCCCAACCCGTCCCCTCATCCCCCTCCTCTTCCCTCAAAGACCGGCAACACACTTGTGACGCCTCTGGTGTTGCGGGTGTCCATGGGCGGCGGTAATCGCTTACCATGAGGCGATACGTATGCTCCTTTGCAGCCTAATCAATAACAAAAAAAACAAAAAATACATTATATTTTGTCTTTTTTATGTAGGAGGTAATGCAAAAACTGTAAAATGACTCTATTCTACATGATTGAAAGCCTGAGTAGAATCGAAGATTGGTTGACACCATTCTCATTGCAAATGGCAATACATCATGATGTCCTACGCTATCATGGTCTAGTAAGGATGGAAACAAAACTAGATCTACATAAAGATCTCTTTTGAAAATAATATTATAATAAACTAAAAAAATCGCTTGCAAAAATTACTTAGAAACAAAAAGTCACAAAAACATTGAGAAATGTAAATTAAAATTAGTAATTTTAAAATTAAACAAGTTTTAATATTCGTTACTGAATTAAAAATTATTCATAACTTAAAGAAATTACCACAATTTTATTTTAATCTTTTACGCATTTGCATATACATATGTACAATACATTACCAGTACAAACAGTACAAGGTGAGATGTGATTTTGTAGGAATACAATAAATTTCAGAATGATGATGATGAATGAAGGTTGTCTGGTAGATCTCGTGGTCCTTACACATCTAATTGACGTTTTGTCGCACTAGTCCACTTGATATGAAATATATCCTCTTTGGTTAAGAATTTCAAATTCAAAGTTATAAATCCATTTAGCTGGTATATGTGAGTTTCGAAAATAGTCAATCAATTGTTTTTTCTTTGGCGTCGCTCATCTCGCACAATGCAAAACTATAAATATTGCTTTATTTACGAGTACGAGTTCTACCGTGGCACCAGTGCTACAGAAACAGCTCTCAGGATTAACGGTATGTTTAACGTTGGTATTGCAAAAGAAATCACGGTACGTTTTTGGTTCCAATATTTTCGTTCTGGAAATTTCGACCTTCATAATAAACCCCGAGGACGGCCGTTGACCAATGTGTATAAAGAATTAAAAGCTATTTATTGAGGAAGTGGGTCCATCGCAAACCACTTTACAGTTGGCTGCAGGCTTCGCTGTGAGTAAAAGCTATGTTAATCCATTTAAAGCAAATAGGGAAAATATAAAAGCTTTAATGGTGGGTACCTCATAAACTGACTGAAGCAACCAGCAAACATGCATTGACTGCTGTGTTACATTGCTTCTTCGGCACAATAGTGAAAGTTGATCCTGTACAGTAACCGAAGGCGCTCGTCGCAAAAGCTGATCCCTGGATAATAAGCCAAATTCTGCCCTAAGCGATAATTAACTCAAAAAAATAACATGTGATTTTTTATTGTGCTAGTACCGGTGTCGTGAAAATTTCAGAAAACTGTAGTGAATACAGCTTTCTAAAATCTGGTAAAACGATTACGATATATATTGTCTGCAACTGGAAATCATGATAGAACATCTAACTACTATACAACCAAGGCTGGTCAATCACTCTAGGCCACTGCTGACTAGACCACACACTGCACAACAGATGACCGCTAAACTAGAGGAGCTTCAATTAAATGTCTACCACACCCACCGTACTTTCTGGACCTTGGTCCAAAAGATTACCATTTTTTCCGAAATTTGTATAACATCTTACAAGGAAAAATAAATAAATACGATGTGGCAGTCCAAACCTCCTTCAGAGAGTTTATTGATTGTCTCCCTCTTGTTTTTTTATAAAGGGACCAATGAACTATCCCCAATTATCAATCCTCTTCTACTTATTTAACAAAAAATTTTCAACTTTTATGCAATATCCACAACCGAAACCTTCACTCTGCTAATAATCTCCTCCTCCTTTATCCTTGACTCACTACTGGTTTTAGGGGTTCTCCGTTCTTTGTTCAGTCTGTTCTCTTGAGGAATTAGCTTCCTGTCGAGGTCAGAACGACTAGACACAGTTACACTTTTAAGTTCAAGATAAAGGAGCTTTTACTAGTTGAATTGGCGGTATATGTTATAATAATAATTACATATGTATTTGTATGAATATATATGTGTATATGTATGTCTATGTATGTATTACCGCATATATTTGTCTGTTCTTTTTTAAAGTAATTGTAGTATTTATGAAAACCACTATAGCTATCATTTCTGTTAAGTGCGCCTCCTTTTTTTTGTGCGGGAATCCCCTTGGATATCGCGGCTTTAGTCGAATCGAGACTTACATGCCACCTCCGAGCCGACTAAAAACGCACGCCGTCTCGGGTATTAAATGCCGAGGAACCAGGTGCACCCTAAATAGGAAAACCCTGGAACCCATATGTTACGACATATCATTATGTTACGACTAAAATGATCGGAATATCAATAAAATATGTTGCAAAAACAGTTAGTCTTTTTCAGAGTTTTGATTGCCTGGACGGTTAAAGTTTCACAAAATCAAACTCTAAAAAAGTCCACGACAGTTATATGTGTTTTGTATCTGTATTCTAAGGTTGGCTCACTATAACCTTTTTATGTTACATTTGTTCCACTTGAGGATGATTGCGCACTTGATGTTCGCGTGTGCCGTTCAACGCATAAATACTGAGTTTTTACCAGCAGACGGTACCCGCGTCAGTACGTACAGTAGTTATCGGATCCCACCCTTCCCAGGCGTAGAGTGACACACCGTGTGGTTTAAGTCGTTCCCATTTTAACACTCATCCTACCGCAAACTCCGGTGGAGTGACAGCCTGTGGGGATTTCCACACGTATATAAGTAAAAATTATATATAGCATACCTAGTTTGAGATCAGGCTACCGTGTGTGAGACGTGTGTAGTTTGTATTATCAATCGTTTAGTTAATATTAAGTATCTTTACTTGCCATTATTTTCCCTTAATATTAATGACTGTATGAAATGAAAATGACGTTTTTGTTAATTTTTTTTTTTTTTTTTTTTTTATTGAATAGTGGGCAAACGAGCAGACGTATCACCTGATGAAAAGCGATTACCGCCGCCCATGGACACCTGCAACACTAAAGGCGTCACAAGTGCGTTGTCGACCTTTGGGGGATGGGAAAGGGGATGGGGGAGGGGTTGGGGTATGGGCCTCCGGTATCCTCACTCACTCGGTGAAACACAGCGCAAACGCTATTTCACACCGGTTTTCTGTGAGGCCGTGGTATCACTCCGGTCGAGCCGACCCATTCATGCCGAATCATAGCTCTCCCACGGTATAAATATTTCAATTAAGTACATGCAAGATCAATTTGGTTGAGTTGATGAATTCAAATACAATATTTCCAGATAATTGTTTTTTTCACCTTATTACACTACATTATCACAGTACCTACTTCATTAATAAAATCAGACATTCTGTAAAGTTATTAAATTGCTTAAACATTAATAACATGCATATTTAAATATATATACAAATGAATATTAAACAACATATATGTATATACATATTTATAAGGATGTGAATATTTAAATATGAATAAGTAATAAATTATATTTCATTTCTAAAACAGCTATTGTTAAATATTGGCATATAGGAATTCCTATTAGTTGTTAAGAGCATTGTTTACAAGTCAAAATTTTATTTCGCATGAACTGATAAGAATAAAGTTCTACAGAAGAAAAGGATTTTTTTCATTGCGTAGAATTCTGGGTAAAGACGAATTTTAAATTCAGGCTACTCGGCTCTAAAATAACCATATGATTAAGGGCTCCCACACATAACTGCGAATTTGCAACGCATCGCAAATATATGCAATTTCGCACGAATGCACCGCAAGAACTTCCGATCTGATTCGTATCGAGTATTTCTACGATATTACATCACACTTGTTGACGCCGTTTTAGTGCGTCCTCAGACAGCGTAAGGGAAAGACGCAAAAAACAAAACGATCGATCATCAAACATACGGAAAGATTAAATTAATACACTTTCTACTAATGATAATAATCATTTCACCTTTAGCCTAATAGTCAGTCCCAGCATTTCCAAAGGCATAACAGGAATTCTTTCTCTGTATGATCGTTTTCGTACAGATGGTGATAATAAACTCAAAAAGCTCTTCAAATGAAGATATGCTCATACCAAAATATTAAAAATAAAATAATCTTATACTCTCAAAGCATAGTATTTTCGAGAAAAATAGTTCCCATAAATAGTAATAAATTTATAAACCCCAAAATCTTTTACTATATCTCTTTGAAAATAACAGCAGTGGATCAATCTTTTTGCGATTCATGTCACTATTCCTAAAAACACCTCCATGTCTGACTACCGTCGAAAGTATGGCCACCTTTTTTTTTTTTTTTTTTAACGTGTGGAAACCCCCTCGGGCCGTCACCCCGCCGGGGTTTGCAGCGGGGCGGTGTGTCGGAATCGAACCGACTAAAACCACACGGTGTGCCAACTCTGCGCCTGAGAAGGGAGAGGTCCGGGAACAGCATTTATTAATACGCCGGACCCAAAGTATGGCCACCTGAACCAACGTTTTGCCGCACTAATTAGCATCCAGCAATTCGCATCACAAGTTCCTACGATGCAGCGTCGTATGGCATCACATTGCAGTGCACTAGCTCCATATTTGAAAGTTGCATTTTTTTTGTTCGCTTATTCATATAAGGTACTTGTAAGACAGATATTTCAAAAACAGAGTGACACTGAAAATTTTCAACAAGTTGTCGTCATTCATACTTCGGAAAACGCTAACTAAAAAGTGTTTTTCTATTACTCTTCCTATCGTTCCATCTCATTTCTTAATAGAGGGAGGCTCTGGTGTTCTATGTGTCCTCACTCTGTACCATGGTTAAAATACGGTCGTTGAGTTAACTCCCTCGTGTTCAACCAGAGACTTATTTTAAAAATAAGAACCATTTATTGTAGAAAATGTGGTACAATTATGGTTGTAACAATTGTAAATGGTACGGTATCATACATTTTGTCAATATTGACATGTAAAATTAAATTATATTATAAGACAAATTACAGATAGATAGATAGATAGTCAACCGGTTGCTAATGCAATACGTTTTTGCTCACGCGCTCAATTTATTTTTGAACTACCCAAAATGTCAAAAAAGTTATGTGATAATTGTGAAAAGAATATCACGAAGTCTGTGCCAGGAGTGGAATGCGGTAAATGCGAACGTTTGGTCCACCTGAATAGTAAGTGTACAGGTCTAACGAATAAACAAATCGCAACCGTCAAAGCTGCACCCAGCCTGGAGTGGACTTGTCTACATTGCCAGAGTGAAATGCCAAGAAGGAATTCATCAATCATCGTACTGACTGACGGCGATGAGACGGATGAAGATAACTTGGTGGAAGTCAACTCGGAAAAGTTACTTTGTGACATAGCTAAGGAACTTGAGAGAGCGA
Source organism: Spilarctia lutea (assembly GCA_916048165.1). Classification (NCBI taxonomy): domain Eukaryota; kingdom Metazoa; phylum Arthropoda; class Insecta; order Lepidoptera; family Erebidae; genus Spilarctia; species Spilarctia lutea. The sequence goes on along the minus strand of OU696476.1, from coordinate 2,745,194 downwards.
TAAGAAAAGAGATGAGGGAGTTGAACCAGGCCCTAGAGTTTCAGAGTTCGAAAATGGATGAAGTAATGGAGTGTATTAATGTGTTTAAGAATACCATCAAGGACTTGGAACAAAAAAACAAGGCCCTTACCCATAAAAATGCCAATCTAGAAATCCGTATAGGAGCCATGGAACAACGTATGCAAGAGCTTGAGCAGGAGAAGTTGCAGAAATTCATAGAAATATCAAACGTGCCTACCGAAACAAATGAAGAGGTGGACAAGATCGTTGAAAACCTAGCAACAGCTATCAACCAACCAAAGGAAGGAATCAAGAATATTAAAAGGCGGCAAAGTCGCAAAGATCTACCTTCTAAAATAATGGTAGAACTACGCGATGGAGATACCCAGGAGAAATGGATCATGGAGTCAAAAAAGATTAAACTCTGTGTAGCAGACATTCATCCCACCCGCAAAAATATTAAAGATGCAATATACGTTGGGGAAGCTTTGACGCAGACAAATAAGCAACTACTGTGGAATGCCAAACAAGAATTTAAACTTAAACAAAACTTCAAATACGTATGGTTTAAAAAGGGATATGTTAAGGTAAGAAAAGATGACAATGAGAGGATCTATACTATCCGAAATATGGTAGATATTCAAGCATTAATCAACATAAAAAAATCATAATATCCTAACCTATTATATTTACTCGTAATATATTTTATCCTCTAAATTAATGAATATAGTTAATGATCTCAATACAAATGATGTCATTGAATTGACTGACTGTGTAAACCTCAATAATTTTCTATATCAAGTACCTAATTCTAATGTCAGCCTATTGTATATGCATATAAACATAAGATCTAATATTAAAAACTTTCATGCTCTCGAACAGTGCATATATACCTCCAAAAAAGATGTGGATGTTATTATACTGACGGAAGCGAATATTTCTGAGTCCTTAACCTATCTTTATAACTTGCAAGGTTATCAAATGTTTACAAGCTTGAGAAGTGGACGAAAGGGTGGTGGTATACTATTGTACGTAAAAAACACACACAAAGTCACTTTAAAAAAACACAAAACCCATTATTTTGAAAGCTTATTTTGTACCGTCACAACCCAGTCGAACTACACCGCGAGTTTGGGTGCTATTTATCGGCCACCGAGTCAGAGTAAACATCTTTTTATCGGTGAACTACAATCTACACTCAAACTGTTTTCAAATAACTGTGACTTGTATCTGTTGGGTGATATTAACATAGATTTAAAACACTGTAATCCTGTAATGCATTCATATAACACCGTGTTGCACAGTGAGGGTCTTTTGTGTGGGATCACGGCACATACAAGAATAGAAATTTGTAAAGTTATACTAAGTAGAACATGTATAGACCATATATTTGCACGATCCCGCACAAAAGAACTATACACGTCGGCAATCGGTACAACATTGGCTGACCACCGCGCTGTAGTACTTGCTTGCGTCGGCGCACCAATACAGGTGTACCAATTTATAAAAATTGTATTGAAAATAAAAAGGTTATTGAATTGCTTACAAAAGTAAATTGGGATGAGGGCTGCAAATTTTCATGCCCAGTAAGGATATATAGTTTTATTGAAAATAATTTTAAAGATTGCTAATTAAAATCAACTTATAAAAACAAACTAAAAAATAATATAACGAGAAATAACACTTGGATAAATAATAATGTAATTAATTCTTGTCAGTATAGAGATGAAAATTTTATGAAATGGATTAAAGATCCAAATAACCTGAACCTTAAGAACGCTTACAATAAAGCCAGAAATTTTGTAAATAAAGTATTACAAAAGACCAAAAATCAAAACCTCAAAACAGAAATAACCCAGAACAGGCACAATCCATGTTATCTATGGCAAATTCTCAATCGTATCACAGGTAGAATAAAGCAGTCTATTGATACCGTCATAACAAATGCCTTAGTAAATAATAATACAAGTAAGTAAGATGTTGCTAATAACTTCGCACAAACTTTTACTGACAATGTTAAGAAAATAGCACCCAAATGTTCTAGCCCACTTCTAGACAAATCCACTTATATAAAAGCAGCGAATGTCTCAATGAGATACAGACCTGCGACACATAAAGCTGTATCTGCAATAATAAAATCAATGAACGCTAAAAAATCACCTGGTTTGGATGGTATTAGGGCACGGGACATTAAAAAACTCTACAGTGAAATAACTGATATAATTACCAACTTAATAAATAAAAGTGTATTCAGTGGCATATATCCTGATGCGCTAAAAACGGGAATCGTTAGACCCCTACATAAAAAAGGTAGCCGTGCTGAGTATTCTAACTACAGACCAATTACTATTCAGCCACTAGTAGATAAACTGGTTGAAAAGTATATAAGCAAAGAAATGTATAAATATTGCAGGCAAAACAGCATCCTCTCCACAAATCAATACGGTTTTCAACCAGGAAAAAATACAACTCAACTTCTTAGTAAATTCACAGATAGCATCTATAATCACCTTGACCAGAAGCGACATGTGTTGGTTGTGTTTATAGACTACAGCAGTGCTTTTGATACACTCAGTCATTCCATACTAATAAACAGTCTTGAAAAATGTGGTATCCAGGGAAACCTTCTGAAGTGGTGTGGTGATTATCTCAGAAATAGAAATTTTGTGGTTGGAGTAGATGGTGTTCATAGCAGCCTAACAGAAGTGACAAGTGGCACGGCCCAGGGATCGGTATTGGGACCGTTGCACTTCCTTACATACGTCAATAACTTACAAATCCTAATTACGAAATGTGAAATGTATCAATTCGCTGATGATACCTGCATTTTGGCGTTTGGCAACTCGGTGGAAGACGCACTGAAAAAACTGCAATATGACTTCGATTTAGTAGCAAAATGGTCTCACTACGTCGCAAACAGGCACGAATGCTTTCATGAAAATAGTGAAGGTATACCTAGCATGTGTGCCTGTGGTTTTATTGATGTAGTAGATCAGCAAAAGTATCTTGGTCTGATAATAGACGGTCGGATGTCGTGGAAAAGCCATATAAACCTAGTTTGTGATAAACTAAGAGGTATTTTGGCTAAGTTTTCTCTTATAAAGAGAAAAATACCCTATCAGATACGACTACAACTGTATACAGCTCTGGTTGAATCGATAATCGGTTACGGTTTATCAAGCTATGGAAGAACGTATAAAACCCACCTTGACTTAATTTATGTACTTCAAATGAGGTTGCTGAAAGAAATAGTACCCATGAACATAAAAAAAAAATTTGAAAGTAATTACCATGCATTGTTTGAGTTTTGTAGGGTATTGCCGATTCATGACAAAATTAAATATACGATGCTAAATGAAGAATTTTTTAATGAACATCTAAAAGAAAAAATAAAGTACAACAATAATACGGTTCAAACACGTCAAATTTTTAAAGAATACCTAATTTTGCCTAAATACACCAATAATTATGGTAAAAGAAAATTGGGATATGTCATTCTATTTCTCATTAATGAATTACAAATGGCAGAGAAACATCAACTAACTCCTAAAAATATTAAACTTAAATTGAAGCGGTACTTCTCGCAAAATATTTCAAAAAATCTTTGATTTTGATTATGATACGTTTATATACATACATACTCACTCATACATTGCATTTATTTCGGAATTCTCAACTTGGATTTCACAGTCGTCTTTAGTGTTTAGTATATTTGTAACATAAAAAAATTGCAACCATTATTGTTTTATTTTGCAGTAATGTAATCACTCTGTATAACGTATTAAAGATCTCTTATAAGAATATTGTGATCGGATCATCGAGCGCCGGTCGGCTGTGATCGGTTGTGGTCGGTGCTGGTGATAAGTGCGACTTGATAGGGTAGTGGAATAACATAATTTGCAATGACTACCCGCTCTAATTTATAAGTAACTGTATATATTTCGGTATAGTTCTTCAGTGCTGTTTATTGTAATTTTCTTCTATTAAGTGTTACTAAAACGTAGTGTTTGAGAATGCTGGTTTACTGAATAACCATGAATATGTATGAAGTTGGCAATAATCGTGTGTAAAGCAATTGTATTGTAAATGTAAGTATAATTGAATATGATTTGGTGATGACACGGATGCACGGAAAAACTCAAATGAGTTTATGTGGCATCTTGTATTAAACTTCTTGTACCTTATATTGTTTGAATAAATAAATAAATTAAAAAAAAACATGCAAAAAATTTAAAATCATTCAAAGGAATTATACTTCTGGCTATATTCTACTTAGTAATAACTTTCAAATCCAAAAATTCGTTAATGACATAAAAAGTGAGCTGTAGAAAGTGGCAATTCTCAAATTGACTTGTGTATTTTATTAAAAGCTATTATACACATTATTTAACAGTTATCAACAAATAAAGAACTCCTAAATGAAGGGATTATTCATCTAGAGGGATATTTTTACTTAAAACTGAATTATCTGAGATAAATTCACGTGTAAATTGTTTTGCATGTATACTATGCAAATTCCAAGATGTACAAGCCTGTACGATGTAAGCCCGAATCAAATGACCTAGCTAAAAAAAGAGAACACTGGAATATTTCGCGTTCGTATGTTCGGTTTGATAATAATTTCGTCCGTTCGTATCGTTTCGTTTTTCCTTACGTAGAATTTCTCACGGAAAAATTAAGATACATTAAATTTGAATAACTAATTTTTTTTTATTGTGTAGGGGTCAAACGAGAAGACGTATTGCCTGATGGTAAGCGATACCTACCGACGCCCGTGGACACCCGCAACGCTAGAGGCGTTACACGTGCGTTGCCGGTCTTTTAAGAAGGAGTACACTCTTTTCTTGAAGGTTTGAAGGTCGTATTGGTCCGGGAACACCGCAGGCGATAGCTCATTCCACAGTTTTGTTGTGCGCGGCAGAAAGTTTCGGGAAAATCACACGGTTGTAGACTGCCAACCATCAAGATGATGGGGATGAAGTTTCTGTCGCGTAGGACGATGGCGGAAAGAGGCGGCAGGGATCAGTCCGAACAATTCCTCGGAGCACTCCCCATGGTAAATACGGTAGAAGATGCAAATGCAAATGTTTAATGTTTTCTGAATAAATAGCCAATTTGAAAGTTTTAAATATTATGTTAATCTCCTTACAAAAGGAGAAGCTTATATGTCGAGATGTGGACTGTTAAAGAATAAATGATGCTATTGTGTTCATTAGTTTTAATATTTTACTATCATTTTTGTTTGCTGTGAACAAGTTTTGATACAGTTGAGCCATTTTCGGAAGCCCCGTATTTCTACAAGATATTTTTTCTGTCTACACAGTACAGATTATTCGGTCTAAATTGAAACATTTCTAACATATGAAATTAATAAAAACCGTACTAACATATAAATAAGTAAACATAGTTATTTTAAATTTCAAACATTGTTGTTTTGAAGTAAGAGTTGTATGAAAAAAAATATAAGGAAGTCCTGAACATATTTTGATTCGTCCTTATTTAAAAGTCTATAACTACAGGTCATGTTATAATGGTCAATGAAATAAAAAAAATACTTACACGGAGATACTTGCACGGCCATAGCTTCTCTGAGATCCAGATTGAATGAGTGATATATATTTATATTAAAATAAGCCTAGTGCTATATAAACATACAGCACACTACTGTGTATACACTACAGTATATGCTTTAAATGAAATTTCAAAAAAATAATCCAAAATTCATAAGCACACACACGACCTGTATGAGCAACGTGAAAATATTAATAAAAACCGTTTAAAGAAATGTCTTTACATTATATAATGCATTGTTATTAGTATGTAGGCGCAATATGTAAATATATGGTATTGTTATAAGCGTTATATCTTCGTATATTTTCTGGTACTAACACTTAATAAATTAGATTTATGTTTACGATAAATGTGTCCGAAAAGTCTGAAATAATGAATAGATGGAAAGATCACTATTAAACACAAACAGGGCGAAATAAACAACAGGTTCAGAAACCTCTTATGTATATTTGGAAGATAATCCAACCTCTGTCTAAGCAAGAAACTCAGAGTCTACTGCTCAATCATAAAACCAATAAGGACTTATGGTATACTTATGGCTCTGGTCGTCAGCTAGCAAATCGAATATTCTATGCTTACAAGAACGCAAAACTACATCCTAAGGACCATATTTGATGCACCTTGGTTTACTCGTAACTCTGAGATTCATGATTCACGATTGAGATTCACCTTGACATGAAAACTGTTGCCCAAGAAGCTAAAACATTATCTGGAAACTATTCACAGCGCTTACAAGGGCATCTTAATCCCCTTACAAATTTATTTTTATTCCAGTCTGAAAAGAGCCAAAGTACTATTCTAGTAAAGGGGAGCCACGCATCGGTATGCATAGGCCGGCTCGACCAGAGTGATACCAGGGCCTCACAGAAACCCGGTATAAAACAGCGTTTGCGCTGTGTTTCACCGAGTGAGTGATGATACCGGAAGCCCATGCTCGATATGTCTGTTCGCGAACCCCCTATTCCATAAAAATAAAGGAAGAAGATTGAGGTATTTGCCCATACTTCCCAAAACGCTCTCTCCGTTCAGCGCATCTGCTTATAGTTGCTAGAACTGATCGCAGATTATAATGGGATAAAAAAAGAAATAAAAATGTTTATGATAACCGTTGGGGTAAATGGGTTTCTTGAGTGGAGACCGCATTTTGGCATACGTAGTGTAAGACGTTCACAGGCCCGGTGCTAAATACGAGAAGCCGAGAATGAACCAAGTGGAGTGCAGTAGATTAAATTACTTTAAAATGACGTCACTTGATAATCGTCGACACATAAATTACTCATAAAATTGACTGTGCACAATTGCTAGAGTGCTTTGATTTTTGTGTTTCTTTAAAGATCCTTCGCAAAGTCATAATACCATTACGCGCACCTCTGAGAAGAACGGTTCTTGGGGCCAATTCATCATATGCTCGCTTTTCATCAACGAAATGATTAAGGATTGCATAAGCGTGATTTTGGTTTTAGTTGGCAGGAAATTCTTAAGACGATATAGTGTTCGCAGGTTACTAGTTAGCTGACTTACGTGAGTAACCTAAGCTTGCCAAACGAGAGTTGCGTCAATCTGTAGCCCCAGGTTCTTGACTACTGGGCTAAACGGTATCGCGAACCCGTTAAATACAATCGGTGAGATAAAGCTGTGTTGAATCTGCTTATCATGCGATTGCTGCCAACAATGATCGCCTGGCATTTGGTAGGATTTACATACAAACCAAATTCCATCAATCAGGTATATATGGTTTGTAGGTCCTTATTAACAAATCCCGTGAATACAGCTGTAGATCATCAGCATACAGGTAATACGCACACTGAGAACAAGGTCTTTAGATAGGAATAGGAGAATAGAAATAGGGCGATAGTATTGAGGAAGTGATGGACCACTTTTTTTGGGAGAGAGATGATGTGGTTTTACAGTGCCTCCTTGAGCCCTAGTCTGAGTAACGTAAGAAATCGGCTATCCGACAAGGCGTTTTTGTTAAAACCATCAGCGACCCACACGAGAAGGTTGGGGTTGCACTCCACCGCCACGCTAACCCTGTGAAATTCGTCTCCAGACTAGTAATTCCCCCACTGGCATTAAACGCGGATCAAAGGAAAAGATTATGGACCATTAAACACATTACAATTGAATTATTCTCATCATGCTTTCTTCCATTGTGCACTCAAGATTTAGGAGCATTAACGCTCTTTTACTCTAGGGCCTAGAGTCTAGGCAATCGCAGATAAAACGCAATAACGAATCGTGATTTAACGGTAGGTGCATTACCATATACTATCCGGTACCCGATATAGAAATATCTAAGGCTGCATTTACAATGCCAAGCCGGTTGGGAGATTGAATCCAAATTCTCCTATCGACGTCAAAACGAGATAACGGCTTATTCACTTACAGGAGCCCTGTAATATCCAAACACTATAAATCCTAAAACATAGGTGCACAGCCTACACACAACCACGCCAACCCCAACACATATATACATCACGACCTAAAATATACACATTTGTCACAATTAAAGGTACTGATAAAACCAATTGCTGTCAGCAAGAATAACTGTAAAATTACATCTAATTATCTAACAATCACTACGATACTCACAGGACCGGAATAGAAATACATATTAAAATTATCATCATATAAGGTACAATAGAAGACGGCGAAATACCTGGCTTTCCTCAATATTATATACTTCAACTTACTCAAAAGGTCCAGCTCTTATCTACCACGGTCTTTTTTTTTTTACGTGTGGTAACCCCCTCGGGCCGTCAACCCGCCACGGTTTGCGGCGGGGCGGTATGTCGGAATCGAACCGACTAAAACCACACGGTGTGCTAACTCTGCGCCTGAGAAAAGAGGGGTCCGGGAACTGCTGATATTAACACGACCGGACCCCTCCCAGCGCGTGCCTGCACTGAAGCGGGCACCGTCTGCTGTTAAAATCTCAATTTAGGCGACGGACGGCACACGCGTACGTCGCCTCCTCGCGGTTGGCCTGTATTGCGGATGTAGAGGAAAACCCATCCCGTCCATCCGCGGCCACATTCAGGGCGGCATGAGGCGCTATCTACCACGGTTCTAAACTAACTATCCTGACTACGCTCTCCTTGACTCCGTCAATGGGCCAGGTAGAGACCTTTTTTTACTACATTCACTTAAAATTTAGACTTTTTATGCTACTACGCAATTTCCTACCTATCTCTACCAAGATTGCCCTTACACAATCCCTTCTTTTCTCCATTCTTGATTATGCTGATGCCAGTTATTTAGCTTAGGTATAATAAGCTTGAGAGACTCTAAAACCTCTGTATAAGATTCATATTCGGATTACGGAAATATGATCACGTCTCCTATTATCGTAAAAAGCTTAAGTGCCCTACCAGTCACAATTAGACGAGCACAAACATTAACTGCTTTCAAGATACTCCTAAGGGAGCATAACCTGGGAGACATCAACGTCCCTTAACATGCAATTTTTTTTTTTTTATTTATATAGTCAATTGGGTCACACTACTGCCTTTAAGTATGTAATTAACTGTATATTTATCTTTATTTATTCTTCGTCTTTAATACTCTTACACCGGACACTACCCAACACTTTCTCTTACTCATGTTTTCTCTCCATCCAATGGTTGCCTGTAAGAGATTGCCTCCGGGCGATAAGGCCGCCAATTGTACTTCCCTAATTTTAAGCTTATCTTGTAATGCATCTGGTGTACAATAAAGTGATATATTATTATTATTTATGGCTTCCAGATGTCGGAAGATTCTCATGACAAAATTCGCGTAAAGAGGTAATAATGTTTTGTTACTAATTTACGCTCTATAACTCAAGTTGTTTATTAGAATTTTCCATCCCATTAAAAGGCCTTTTTCTCATCTGCACGTGTACTCATTGCGTTTTGAGCTACTGTGACAAGTCAAACAATATTTGTAAAAATGAATTACATGAAGCCTAAGATACTATCATAGTGGGTTTTACGCCATTGAGGGGAAAAAGTTTCGGAGTCGAGAGAGAAGTTGATTATATGGGTAATTACTAAGAGGATAATGGTCTAGGAAGGTTATATTTATGCGTTAACTAATGCCATCATACCCTACAGCATTATAGCGGATAGACAGGATAATTTTTTGGACGTCCTCAACGGGCACTGGAGAAAATTTAAATGAGTCAATAGAGTGGAGTGGTTCAACGTTTTACACTTAGTTTGAAGATCCAGCTTAGTTGTAGATGAGAAATGACAGTTGATATCATTCAGACTAACAGTGTTTTTAAACTCTAGATGTTGTTGTTAACCGATACTTAATGTACTAAGAAATTTCCATATACAGAAAGAAGAAGCCTCTGTGTTTTCAAAAATGTGTCGGCATTTACCGTTTCGTTTCACTTAGTTATATCAATTCCTTGCAGTTTTATAAAGGGTCCACCTGCTTTCACACCGATTTCTCCTAAACCGTAGAAAGGCCTGATCCCTGTATCTCAGAGCCACTCGGATCTCTTTAGCCATCAAGGGTGCCGGGTCACGTTTCAATGTTACCGTTTTAATGGGAGCATGGATGTTGTACAGATTAAGAACTGAGTTTGTCGTTTACGTCTGTAGCAGTGGCCATACTTGTCTAATCTAACATAGTAGCATCTGCATGTAGCTAATCGATGTTCGTGTGTCGAAAACTGAGAGTCTGACGAACTTTAGGAAATGCTTTAGGAGGCTTCAGGGTATAGGAGATATAGACCAGATCGTGGTGAGAGAAACAAGGAGCAGAAAATTGACCATAGGAAGCCACAAAGTTTGAGGCTGAGGTAAGCATTAGCTCAAGCCAGGTATCAAGGTGTTCAGTATTATGGTGAGTGGCTTGAGGGGACAGGACGTAAACATTGATTGCTTAGATGATTTGGAGCAAGTTACGTGCGTACGACTAGAATTCCTAAGGAAGGACTAAGGATTCCAGTACTGCTTTCAGACTGGAGAAGTAGTTAATAGTTGGAGGGCAATAGACTCCATCTAAAATAACGTTAACTCTTTAACACAAACCTCGAAGAAAATATATTACGCCTTAGTAGATAGGGTTGGAAGAGGAGGCGGAGAGAATTTTGTATGGGAGGAAACTACGAAGGTAGATAACAACACCACCGTCTTTTTATCGAGGCGATCCTTGCGGATCGAAGGACAAAGCCAGTGAGAGGATATGAGCTGGAGCTTAGGTGAGGTTTGAGCCAAGTCTCCGAAATTAGGATGGCATGAACGTCATTGTCAGAGAAGTCTCTGTTAGATTAACGTTTATTTATATTTAAATAAATATTTTTGGACATCTAACACACAACGCCATCTAGTCCCAAGTTTGTAGATCACACAAACACTTGGTCCGACCCAGGATTTGAACCCGAGACCTCAAGCACAGCCGTCGCATTCACTACCACTGCGCCACCGAGGCAGTTTGCAACATTTGATTGAAAGGTTTGTTAAATATATGGGGAAATTTTAGTAATATAATAACCTTGTACTGACTTGAAGCCACCCGATATAGATAGTCGAGGCCAGAAGTGTTTTTTTTCAATACTTGCTTAATCTTAAGAAGCATGGCCACATCTAAAGAGCTCCTGTCAGGTTTAGTTGAGCTAAAGTCTGATGTACGAAGTAACAATGATGAAATCAGCAGCACTACTTACCTAGGTATTGATATCAAGAAAAATAAGAACTGGTCCTTAACGTTTATGCTATAAGCTATTATATTAGCATGGCAATAACTAAAACTTCTCAAATTGACTTACAATTAGCGGGGAACTATCCCTACAGTTTCACCAGCATCTTTAGCTCCAGCTCCAAGTTATTGGTTTCAGTGTCAATTAAATATTCTAATGTACAATGTAAAATAAATTCTTCATAATGTTTTGGTGTATATTTTTAATATCCTCATATTTTATAATATTATTTTAATATTAATTATTCTGCTATTTGTGGAGGAGAGTAATCCAACAAATCATACTTCGTAAAAATGGGTCCAGTCGTTCATAATTTACAAATGGTGGAACTTACTATTTAGCATGAGCATGGTCTTTGAATATAGGATATTCTAAACAAATTAATGCTTTAATTAAATGAATAGCGTTAGTTAACTTCCTTTCATAATTTTCTTTTGTCTTCCATGTTTAATGTTTAAATTATTATTATTCTTGATATAAGTTTCAGCATTCTCGTTTTTAGTTTTCTTTTTAGTATCTTTTTCCTCTGCTCGTTGACTAATTTTGGAATCTTTTTTCTTGTAGGTATTCCAATAAAACTTACCAAATAAGTATACAAAGAAACTACTGTTTCCAAAAACGGTCAGGCCTAGAAGAAATGATGGGGTACAATCCGAAAATTTATAAGTTAAGGAAAAATGTATGATAACCAGTATGAACTGTACCTGAAATTGAACAAAATAGATTTTTTAGGGTCACGTTATTTATTTTATCATGTTTATATGAAACACATTTTGATTGAAGGATTCTGTTATAAAGTAAGATAAAGCTATCGGATAGAACCTAATAAAATTGCTTATTCTACATGCAACATTTAATATCTTAAAAAAAAACTGAAGAATTGTTAGTACTCTATGGATTTAAGAAACAAGAAAAGGAAACGAAAGAACTGTATTTATTATGTAAAACAACAATTTAGACAACAATGAATTTTACAATTACTAAATTCTAACTATAAACCCAAAATGGAAAAAAAATGTTTATGGGTGTAAATAGTAAATAAATTGATAATAAATGTTTCGAACATCTAACATACAACGCCATCTTGTTCCAAACAAAGCAAAACTTCTATTATGGGTCAACTGATATAAATACATATATGCCTTTTTACATACATGTATATTATATTTATGAAACACACAAATCCGAAACAGATATTTGCAGACCATATAAGCATTTGATCCAACCCGAGCATTGAACCCGAGACATTGTGCCGGCCCGGATTGATGGCGTATGAAGAAATAGTTATGCACCTAAAAATTAACTAAGCATAAAATTTTGAACTTACCAACTGCAAGGTGGTAATATATTTCTTCCACCAAAGATATTTCCTCAAGCTTGGATAGACTGCTAGTGCATAATACGTGTACATAATAATATGTACAAAAGAGTTAATATTTCTGATAAATAACGAAGGATAAATTGGCTCATATTTCAAGAAAATCCAACTTGTTACTATCATTAGCGTGTGATGGTAGACATGTAGAAATGAAACCTGGTTGTATTTTTTTCGTAATACGAAGAATACTGTGTCAAAAACTTCACTCATTTTGGCCAGGAAGTAATAATATAATACAACAGTAAGCTGGAATGGAATAAAAAGTTTATTAGACGTTAATACGTGCTAGCAACGTTTACAGTCTGCGAGTTAAATGCAGAAGTTGCGGCGGTGGGCAGGAGTTACCCGACCCCGTTATCAGTGTATCTCACCTCACACGTCTGCAAAATAATTTGTGTTCCAGGTTTTACATTTTACATTCAATTTATGCGACATTACTTAGTAGGTATATATTATAAAAATTACCTTATCTCTTGTGTCTTCTTTTTCCAGAAGACAAGTTTTAGCAACCCATCCATGTGGCCATGATAGCTTCATTGCCTGTAATACGATTAATAATAGGAAACATGATACTATACCTTGAAATGAGATACAATACGATAAAAATAATCACTGATGATAAAAGCAAGCATAAAAATTTGAATTTCTATTTCTCTTTATTTGCTGTTATCCACATTTTGTTATCATTGAGGCGAAGGGATTTTACCAAAGCGACGTTTTAGCCAAAAACCGCATTTTCATAGAAAACCAATGTTAACCAATTCCTTCGTTACTAAAACTACTCTTATAGTGTAGGAATTATAGCAAAAATAAATGAAATTAAGAAGTGTTTTATACATCAAAACCACTAAACAGTATTACTTCTAATTTTTGTGTTTTTTCAAGTATGGAAAACTAAGTATTTATGCCGTAAAGTACTACAGGGATTAGTCTTCTACTAAACAGAAAAAAAAACTTACCAAGTAAAATAAATACGCAGATCCAAACACTTGTAAAATATTATATAGCACAATTACATTCTTCAAATTATATGGTTCACGGTTCTTCATATATTCTCGGCCATATTTTAATACAAATAATAGATACGATGCGGTAAACGTCAGCATGAGAAATGGCGAAGACATCAAGGGCCAGTTGTCGATTGTGTCCACTGAAACGGAATATAACAATTCATAAACTTGTGTGAATTCAACTAGAACGAAGAATATGTTAAATGCTAGTAAGTGATAGATCATTTTCTTAAATTATCATTTTCAATAAGACCAACAGTGGTATGTAAGTCTTGGTCAGATAGAATAAGTTTGCTTACATGTACCTGACAAAACCCAAATCCTCAACGCAGCGTAGGACCAAAAAAAAAAAAAATGTCTGTGAATAAGAGAAATTGTAAAACTTAAGTACGAATAAATATATTATTATTATTATTATTATTATTATTATAGCTTACAAGTATGAACTAAACTTAGACACTTGGAGCTCTGTTCAATATTATTAAGAACTTTACAATAGCAAGAGCGAGCGTGATCTCTCTCTATTCCATAGAGGTAATGCCACGTTCCATAATAGAGCAAGAAGAAATAGAGATTTTAACAGTTATTATTAATGAAAAATTGTTGGTTCAAATGTATTTACCTAACCATTAAACAACAAACATTTTTTTTTTTTTTATGGTGGCAAACGTGCAGGCGTATCGCCTGATGGTAAGCGATTACCGCCGCCCATGGACACCCGCAACACCAGAGGCGTCACAAGTGCGTTGCCGACCTTTGTGGTATGGGGAGGGGGAATGAGGGAGGGGTTGGGGTATAGGCCTCCGGTATCCTCACTCACTCGGTGAAACACAGCGCAAGCGCTATTTCACACCGGTTTTCTGTGAGGTCGTGGTATCACTCCGGTCGAGCCGGCCCATTCAAGCCGAAGCGCGGCTATCCCTAACATTGTTTTTAGAAACTTAGTCTGATCTATATTTTTCCACGCATTAGACGAGTTTTTAGAGCACTTCCGCCTAGGTCGGATGGAAGATGACCTAGAAAATGTCAGTCATATACTTTGTTCCACGTCTCAAAATACCTTACCGATCCTCGTATGTGACGATACTCATCTCTAGATTGTCTGCCACTAATCGTCTCGGTACTCTAGCATCCCTTGGTACGGGCTTGCTTAACCCAAACTTAACCGTATGCTTGGTCGTTGGTTTGCAGATAATCTAGTTGAACTGAATCTAATTTTTCCACTTTAACAGACTCAACTAGATAAAGTGCAGTTTTATAAGGTAATCTGGGAAATTTGTGCAAATTAATGGCAAATTAGGTATACCTACATACTTCATGTTGATTATTATTTAAAAAAATTAACATATCTTTTTGGCAATTTTTATTATTCCCAAACTGTAAATGTTATTTGAACAAAATTCTAATCCCATTCCATTCTAAACATGGCTTAATATGATTAAAATACTTTGTCGTTGCAATTTATTTATATATTGGTTTAATGCACATGAAATACAATTCCGGACTAAATGCCATTAGTTATTATCTATGAGTCAACATTCAGGTGTTGTTAGTAGAATATCCAGTTATTGAGAAAACGGTGTAATTTATGTAGTTAAATGAAAATAGTGCATGTCACTGTTGTAAATTTTAGATTAGGCACTTGGAATATCCTGGCTTTTGCCATCAATGTAAAGACTGACGATAAAGCTTTAGGTGAGGTTGTGGGATGGAGTTGTGAGTGTGTGACGAGCAGACAAGTCACTGAGGATGGGATATGACTGCCGTCTACTGGGGATATTGATACTTATAAGTCATCATTTGACTGTCTCTGTGGCGCAGTGGTAGCGTATGCGACTGCTGTTCTTGAGGTCTCGGGTTCGATTCCCGGGTCAAGCCAACAAGGTCAGGTCTACAAATATTTGTTTCGGAGTTTGAGTGTTTTCTATCTTATATTTCTATCTATCTCTGTATTTATTTACAAAAAAAAAGTATTTATATCAGTTGTCCAGTACCCATAACACAAGCTCAGCTTAGATTGGTACTAGATGGCGCTGTGTGTAAGATGTACGAAATATTTACATATTATTATTATTATTATAAGTACATTGCAGTCCATTGAGTTTCCCGTCTATAGAATAAGTGAGAGTAAGTATTTCTCAGCAAGTGGATTCGATATTCTCACTCTCTGAAAAGTATCGATGCGATTAATTAACAGCGACTTTATGGTAGCCCGTGGTTTAATTTCTGTTTATTTTCATCACTCTAAGATATTAAATCAAGGAAATTAAAACATAATATATTATATTGTGTACGATGTACATTGATAACCTTCAATCGGTTCAATTAACAAGTTTAAATTCTATTATAGTCGTCATTGTTTTTATAATTAATGAAGCTCGACAATGTTATCGCTGATAAGGTTAATACACCAGTAATAGTTCTTGATCTTACAAAATTAGCATTTGACATATTAGTTATTACTACTAAAATGATTTAAACAAAAGGAAATCGCAATCAAATAAGGCCGTACAAACATAACTTACAAGTTACACCGAAAGGAAAAGTTTCTTTAACGATCAAAAGAGGTGAATAAGGGGGTGGTTATAGTTCGGTTGTATTTATGTTATAGATTTAATTCAAGAATATTTTAAAGAATAGTGTTAATTAATGAACATTTAAGTGACTGGGATCAGAAAGGTAACAGTTTCACACAGATTTTAGCACGGCTCGTCTGGGGTGGTATTACTATCGCACGTCAAAGATCAACCTAAACCACCATACTGCATTATCTGCATTCGCAATGAGTATGGTCACCACTACTCTTGGATTCTTCTTAATTTATACTTTTCATCAGGCGGAGTAGAGTCACTTAAGTAGGCCCTTGCATAAAGAAAACAGATTTAATACACCCGTTTAGGAGCTCTCAAAGCTTCAGATTAGAATAAAAAAAAAAATAGTTTTTTAAAAGTGCTCTAGTATAAATCACTAAGGGAGAGAAAAAAGAAAAATAATAATGGCCTTAGAATGTTGTGCCCTGTATCTTGCTTGAAATGC
The DNA here is from genome assembly GCA_916048165.1 of Spilarctia lutea. NCBI lineage: Eukaryota > Metazoa > Arthropoda > Insecta > Lepidoptera > Erebidae > Spilarctia > Spilarctia lutea. The sequence goes on along the minus strand of OU696476.1, from coordinate 2,728,507 downwards.
TTTGAAATGCTTAAATGATACTGTTTTTTTTTTATTTTACAGTATACAGTCGTAAGAATGCTTAAAAAGAGATATAAAATAAAAAGAAATATATATATTATTGACATAATATTAACTAACGAAAATATTGACATTAAGATCGTGGTATAAACAAAAACTCATTGAATTACAGCGCTACTTGCAATTCATTTGTCGTATTTAATATTTCTAATCTACCTATTAAGGTAGGTAGGTTATTTTCATAAGTGCTCTCATCTAACACAAAAATATAATACTAAAAATATTCTCATTATAGTATAGTCTCGCTTGCAATGCGTCAGCTTTCTCAGAAACCTGACGCATTGTAAGCATGTAAATTTCTTAACCAGAAAATCGGAAACCCCTAGTCATTTGCCTTTTTTGTCAACCCCTTACAAAAATTATTCTCAGTACCAATTCTGTGTTTTCCAAAGTTAAAAGTTTCGACGATAGAAACTCTGGTTCAAAAAAATAATGGTAATTTAATAAACCTTTACAAAAATTACTTCAAAAAGTCAACATATATTATATTATAAGAGCCCACGAGGGCCAGACCTTCGTTATTTTATAAAAGCTGAAAGTTTATCTGCGGATGTCCCCCAAACAGGTAAGAACGACCAGAGATTATGAAGTTTGAGTTGTGGTTACTTGGGCAGGTAACCGGTAGTAAAGGTGTATAAAATAGTACCTTAAATTCGTTACAGTATAAAGCTCAATTTTTTTATATTTTCTTAAAGATAACTTTAGAAATCTCGTCATCCATTGCCAGACACTTATAGACTACTGGCCCGTGTAGAAAAATGATGGGTCATGTGAACCACCTAGACCTATCTAGAACGATAGAAGAACATAAAATAATAAGATTCAGCACTATGCCGTCACTTGTAAGCTGTCCAACTGAGTGCAGGTGAGAATTCAAAAGTACAGGTAGAGTGAGTACATTTTGGTCATATATTTTTGTACGGCATTCTTACCATCGATAGATCCATGAAAAATAATAAGAAAACGCGCAGTGCCGTAAAAAAATGGTGCGCCATAAAGTCGGGTTTTTATTTTTATTTTCCGACAATTTCGAGGGTAAATTTGGTCATTTGATTTTGTACGGCATCAGTTTCATACTATTTCAATACTGCTTCTAATCCATTATTCCGCAACGCCGTACAAAAATCATGCGACAAGGGGAAAAAATCGAGGGTTGCAACCCCCTTTCTTTCCGTGGTCCAGGGGGTGATTTGACACAACATAAAATTAATTTATTTTGTAAGTATTTTATGCATAGATAATATTTTTTAATATGCCGTACATTTTCGTTGGTCCAAAGGGGAAAAAAACTGAAAAAGAAAAAATCAAAAAGAAATAATCCATATAACGAAATTTAAGGTGAAATTCATCACGATATACGATAAGACAACTATGAAATTGGAAGCAACGTCGTTTCCCCCTTGTTTCCGGGAGTTAAAACAACATGAAGAGAAGTACCTACATAGCACAGATTTGGTGTAATGCCTACAAACAAATAACGTCGACCTTGTTACCAATAAGCTATGGATGGATAGTCAATGACGGTCGGTACGATTTAGACCGGTTCCACGGCGAGGAATGCCCCCAAAAAGTCTGTGACATAACGGAACCGGATGAGGAATCAGGCGAAGAAGATAAAGACGTCATAGGTAAATAAATAAATCTTTAATCTGTAAGTATTTTATTTATATTTATGTTTTGACAAAAACATATTTATGTTTCAGAAAATGATAGAGAAGATAATTCGGACGTCGATCAAGACGTTGATTCCGATAACAACTTAGCGGCTGATTCCGATTCTGAATAATTTAAAGAAAAACCATATTTTTTATTATCATCATTAAATATATCGAATTTTTTAAAAAAATGATTGTTTTATTTATTCACATCATTACAATGAAACAAATCAATTATATAAATGTATCAATAATGTTTGAAGTATATATTAAACCAAAAGGTATACAAAACTGTTGATACTGGGATTGACAGTTTCAATTCTTGGATATAATATACACACCGTTTCAGTTCAGTTAGACGTCATAGTGATTTTATCATATTATCAATTGTCTTCTTCAAAAATATGTTAATGCCGTACTGTATCAGATGGCCATAAAGTACCCTTAAAATGGTAGTGTCATTTTCATCAGCCTAAAAGATATGGTCTGCATTAAAATGTACGGCATCATTTTTACCTAATTTATTTATGTTAATACTATTTAAAACAAGTTTTAAAATGTAGAAAACTGCTATATTTCATTAATTTATGATATTTAAACTTTTGCAATAATTAGCAAAATTTCAGTTTTTGTATTTCTCTATATTTTTTTTTAGAATAGTTTCTTTTGAACGGCAATACTATATAACAATTGAGTTTTACAATATCATGTTAAAAAAAAGTTCCCGTACAGGATCAAATGACTTTACAGCTTTATAAATCAAGGATACGATGAAATTAAGATAAAAATATTTTCTAAATTTCAAAAGAATTATTCAATTTAGTGCAGCCGATTGGAAGTTATGCGCGTAAATAAATTTCGATGATCAATTTTCATTAATATAGAAAATGTCTACTTACAACATCCTTTAAAATCCCAAAATGATTCAGCTTCTTCAGGTACACTACTCATTATTTGACTGCAGTTCATTGTTATCCAAGTTCAACAATCTTTTATAGCATAATTATTAATTATAAACCTATTGCCATTTACGTACGCCAAATAATGATAAATTTGGTTGGGAGTGAAAAATAAAAGTCACGTTATATTTGAATATTAGGTGCGGCCTCGTTAACAGCGAGTAAGACGAAGTGTTATGAAAATGTGATTTTGCTTTATTGACCTTAGTCAATAATAAAAAATAGAGTTTTGTTGCCTCTTTTTCTTCTTCTTGCGACAGCGTCATGCTTCAGACTTCCACCACTCTCGCTTAATAACTTTGGAAAGAATGTAAGTGGTCACGAACGATAATATTCCAGGGTAATTTTATCCCTTGAGTGCTCCCTATGTGATTGAGTTTCCTACTGATGTTTTCTCTAGGGGCTTCTTTAATAAAGATTTTCAAAGGATCTTAAAGGGATTTCCACACGAAGATAATAATTGAAAGCATCTAAGGATCAAGGAAGTTCATTATCATCAGTAGGAATAAAAAGTTGTTTTATTTGTCACTTTGTGAGGCCCATTTACTTATATATAACAAAAATTATCGTGGGAGAGCCGCGCTTCGACATGATTGGGCCGGCTCGACCGGAGTGATACCACGGCCTCACAGAAAACCGGTGTGAAATAGCGCTTCCGCTGTGTTTCACCGAGTGAGTGAGGATACCGGAGGCCCATACCCTAACCCCTCCCTCATTCCCCCTCCCCATCCCCCAAAGGTCGGCAACGCACTTGTGACGCCTCTGGTGTTGCGGGTGTGCATGGGCGGCGGTAATCGCTTACCATCAGGCGATACGCCTGCTCGTTTGCCACCTATTACATAAAAAAAACTGCTATAGCGTGCTAATAATATAAGCCAATTTTAAGGCCCGTATTTTAAAAGGCATCTCAGTCGTGAATCTAGTTTTAAAACTAGTTTCAAGAAGAGATTTTATTTTGGAACGTCTCTTGAGATAAGATTCACTGATCGTTAATTAAGTGAGTAGAGATCAATGAATAGCTTATTTTAGAACGATGTTTATGTCAAAATCTCCTCTCAGGAATAGATTTTGACAGATGTGATCTCTGTTCAACTGAAGCAAGCTCAATTTAGTCTCAAGTGGTAATGCCTTATAAGCGAAGTTAACTTATTTTATGATGATTTTTCTGAATATCAACGAATGATTGATTTTACTTTACTTTATTTACGAAAGAATTACTTATTACACACAATTCAATACACTTTAATAAACACTAATTGATATTCAATTTACTTAAAATACTCATGCAACTATTTGTTTCAAGTAATATTCTTTAAGCAATAGTAATAACTTTTTTGTTTCTGACAAAAATATAACCATAATTTTAAACAAAAACATAGTTTGATAATTAGACATGACAAGTATTGATAACAATTTAAAATATCGCAATGGAAAGTGTGTCAGACAACCAGGGTGCTAATAAAATTGGCAGTATCCCACGAGAAATAGCAACATTGCTTGAACTTCCAGAACCCCGGTTATACACGGGTCATTTTGGCTGAATTAGGAGCTGATTTCCTATCTCTTAAGCTCCATAGAGGTTAGAAGTCCAAGGCGGTTGTAGAGGGATACATAGAGGATTCCATCGAAAATAAGTCAAAATATGTAAAGGCATCATAGAAGCCATTATACTAAAAGAGCCTCAGTCAGATCCTTGGACTGGTCCTTCTACATCGAAAATGAGCCGTTACAGAACACCTATCCCTTGCTGTTTCTCGCCAACATTTACGCCAAGGGAATTTGTTGAATCGGTACAAGGATTAAGTATAAATATTTTTTTTCGGACATCTTACACACAACGCCATCTAGTCCCAAGCTAAGCAGAGCTTGTGTTATGGGTACTAGACAATTGATATAAATACATATATACATATATTTTTTGTAAATACATGCATATTATACAAAGAAAAGACCCAAACTCTGAAAGAAATATTTGCAGATCATACAAACAATAGGCTGACCCGGGAATCGAACCCGAGACCTCAAGCACAGCAGTTGCATACGCTATCGCTACGCCACCGAGGCAGTTTTAAGAAGCAACTTTGCACTCTTGTATAACAAATAACTATTGTTGCCACCCATACAGTTTTTAAAACGGTTTTACTAACGAACTCCTAAGTAATGAGCGGACAGCGTTTGTAATGTAAATGCAACCTTATAACAATATAATTAAATCGCTACAAAAGGTCTTTGACATTTGTAAACTAATTATCACATTTTCATAAAATTTTAACATTCTTGCTTTAAATATTTTTAAGAAATTATTTAAACGACAATGATCACTGGATATCAAAGTCTATTGGGTGGGTGGTAGTCCTTGTTTAGTCTTTGTGCCCGTTTCATGTACTCGTATGTTTCGAAGGTCCCTAGGAAAATCAGATAAATATATTTTAGTGCCTAATAATAATAATAATAAATATATTGTGGATGTCTTTTAAAGAAAAGGTTGAATAAACATAGCTAAACTAATGTGTGTCTAACTCATCTTGTAAATGTAAATAAAAATAAAATAAAGAGCTTCGTTCAGCAATAGACACCAATAGGTTGCTATAATGTGGTTTATTGATCTTGTTGATAACGTAATTTGTTTTTAAATACACCTCCTGCATTACATTTTGTAAAACGTCACTATGTAGAGTGTGTCATAGAGGCTCACTTCCTTTATGAAAGACCGGCAACGCACTTATGCGTGTCCATAGGCGGTGGTAACTGCTTACTATCAGGCGATGCGTCTGCTCATTTTCTCCCAGTTATATAAAAATCTATACATATATATAAATACATTGGTTTTTATTTACATATATGTATAAATTTATATCATACTTACAAGAACAAAAGTGATTAATCAAATATTTCATATTTTTTTAACTTGCTTCGAGTACCATCCATCGCTTTTATTAAGAAGCAAGAGAATTCATAGAAAATATACAAATGTAATAATAAAAAATATTAAAATTAAGGAAATAAAGTTGTTAAATGAAATTTATAAATTGTGTACACATATATATTTTTGTCCAATTATACATAATAATAATAAATATTTCGAACATGTAATACAACGTCATTTAGTCCCAAACTAAGCACATCTTGTACTATGGGTACTAGACAAGTGATAAAAATACATTATATACTTTTTTAGTAAATACACACATAGAAAACACTTGAACTCCGAAACAAATATTTTCATATTGTACAAACATTTGGTCCAACATTTTAAAATATGTGATTTAAGTGTGTAATGTATATATTTACAGCATGACATTTCCATGAACTAATTAATAACAATATTAGCGTCCCACACCTCACACAGTTGTCTGATAGCAACATAGGCAAACGCTGTACTATAATGACCAGACTGATGATTATAATTTTTATATTTTTCTTAATACTTAATAAATTACACCAGGTATACAAACTAAATAATCTTAATCATATGGTGTGTGGTGTTAATCGATATTTAATTTGACCAGATTTCATTCCGTTTCTTGCATGGTGTAAATAAATATACAAACTATATTCACGAGCATATTAATCTCAGATTTAAGTGTACATTTATAATATACATATACTTTGTACTATAATAATTATAAATTCAAAAGTAACATGTTTTCACGCATAAATCACTGCACAGATTTCAATGAAATTTGGCATGGAGATACTTTGATTATATCGAGAAAGGACACAAGTTAATCGTTATCACCATAATCGATATAGGCGCGGGAGCAGCAAGTAAAAGCAAGTTTTAAGTAAATAAATTACTTTTCACATCTAAAATAGAATCTACTGCTGAAATAAAACTTTAATAATTTTCTTGTTGTCGAAGATGAAATAGTTGGTGCTATCCTAAATCGCAATGTGTGTATCTTCTGGATTATGTTTTTTTTTCTTCTCATTTACTCTGTTTTCTTTACATCCTTTTTCTTGTAAGTGTTCACGTAAAACTTCGAAAATAATACCGTTAATAACAGTGTATTTAAATAAATCGCCAAAGCTAAACCAAGTGATGGTTTGCATTCTGAATATACGTACGTGAGTGAAAAATGAACCATAATCAGAATGAATTGTATCTGAAACAAAGAAAATATAAATTTACAATGTAGTAGAGTCACGATGATTTCAAGCCGAACGTACCGGCTCGACGGTGGTGATAGTACCCTCTCACAGAAAAGCAACCTAAAATGACAGCATTCATGCTACCGTGTTGTGGTGTTGGGTGAGAGAACGGTGGCAAATAATGCAGAAACATCTCAAGCAGCCGCCATAGTGTGGGTCATCATGATGCATTGTTGCATTGTCTGCATTCCTCATGAGTATGGTGACCATTACTCTTAGATTCTGCTTATACTTTCCATCAGGCAGAGTAAATTCACTATGACAGGCTCATTTATAAATAGAAACTTTTTAGCTCGTTTACAGAATTTGATGATAGACAATTTCTCCAGATTTTTTCCGTTCTCTACTTCATCCGTCCGCTAATGATTAAATATATCAAAGTCTACTTGTATTGCCCTAATTTTTATTTGATTATGTTTGTATGTGGTGACAATTCGACAAAAAAGCGGCACGGCTGTACCAACATTTTCTTAAAAGAGTTCTAGGCATTTTTGACCCCCTATAACTTCGTTGCTGATAAAACTAGAAGCCTCAATTTTTTGTAATTCCAAGCAGGCATTACACAAACACAGTGTGTTTCAAATTTAATTCCATTTCCACTAGTAGTTTAAGAATTATAACTAAGTCAAAGTTTCTTAGTTTTTTCACTCATTCACTGATTGACTGACCGATTATTAAAACTCTAAGGCACTTCTAGTAAACATAACAAATTTAGAATACAATTATTATTTAGTTGATAAATCAAGAAAAACAAAAACGTTTTACAATTTCAGTGTAGTTTTGTAGATACACTAAATGCATACATAACTTTGTAATCCCATAAAGTTATATTTGCATCGAATGAATCAGTGCACCTGTATATTATGTCTTATATATTGTAACTATAGGTGTTGATAGGTACCTAAATATAAATATGTTATATGTTATAAGTCAATGGCATTAAAAAGCAAGAATGGGACGTGTCTTACGAAGTTGTACTAAAATCCCGTAAAGTACGAAGTAGACTAAATTGCCCGAAATTGCCGTGAAAGAAAAAACACTAATTAATTATACAAAGCTTGATGTTGTATTTTTCACTTAGGTACATTTACAGTATTTATAGTGAATGGGAGATAACAATTTTACGTGCCGAGACTTGGTTTTTTATAAGTCATGTTTCTGATATCTGATTTCACCCGCATCTCAGCATATTTTATAATGTAAAAATAGTAAGAATAGACTTATAGATGACTAAATATGAGTTGTATTCATGATAACATAATATATATATATATTCTATTAATCGTTAATTTTATTCTTATATATTTTTTAAAACAATAGGTACATAAGAAAAATTTTGATTCACAAAGATTTAGAGAGTGTCATAATTTACTTCACATAACAAAATATCAAGCTCTACTCACCAATTGCAGACTAGTTATATATTTCTTCCACCAAAGATGTTTCGCCAAACTTGGGAAAGATGATAGTGCATAATATAAGTACATTATAATATGTACGAATGAATTTATGTTCCTAAAAAATACAGTGCTGTACGTTGGTTCATACTTTAAAATACCCCACGCAATAACTATTACCATTGAGTGGTGATAGACGTGAAGGAATGATGCTTGATTATTCTTTTTGCGGAGAATAAAAAATATTGTATCCAATAATTCACTTACTTTCCCCAGAAAGTAGCAATACATTAGCTTCGTGATCTAAAATAAACAAAGATTTGCCAATACAAACACATTTCAGAAACTCATCAGAACATATTGGGTTTAGATCAGTAAATATAGCTTCTATGGTACAAGCTTTGCTTGATTTGTAACAAGATAGGACTGTGTGTCAGATGTAATCTAATCAATATTTTATTAAATAGAAGACGTGTTACTCGAACTGACTATACGTTTCCATGAACATCTGATCATAAGTGCGTTTTTTGCTTTTGAGATTCCCTCAGAATTAGGGGGATAGAAAGATAGATAGGATAGATTACAATATCCGAGGGGACCACCGCACAAAAAATACGGGGATAGAGTTTTGAGAATCCGATAAGCTAACTTATTCGGTGAAGGAGTTCTTAACATCATTAGAAAATCCATATATTACCTCATTCCTTGTATCATCTCTTTCCGTAAGACAAGTTTCTGATATCCATCCGTGCGTCCATTGCAACTTACAAGCCTGGAAACAATAAATAAATAAATAAATATTCCGGACATCTATAACACACAACACCATCTAGTCCCAAGCTAAGCAGAGCTTGTGTTATGGATACTAGACAACTGATATAAATACTTATATACTTTTTTTTTGTAAATACATACATATTATACATAGAAAACACCCAAACTCCGAAGAAAATATTTGCAGATCATACAAATATTTGGTCCGACCCGGGAATCGAACCCGAGACCTCAAGCTTAGCAGTCGCATACGCTACCACTACGCCACCGAGGCAGTGATCTTCATTAAAATCTGAGTATTTACAAAGTCTGGTCCTATTATTCTTTGTATACCACTTTTATCATTTTTGATGTGCAACATTTTTCTTTACCCTTTCTGCGTTTTAGGCAAGTGATTTTGTAAAAAGCAGGTGAAATGTTTGTTTTATGTTAGATACTAGATGTTATGTTGTTATCTAAATTCTGTGGTAGACTGGTTGTCGGATTTTTTAGAACTCAAACTAACCTTAATGACTACCAAAGAATTTTGGTATGTCAACCGAGACCGGGACCGAGACCGACAGCTTCACTTACTCTCAAAGCCAGCCGGGAGACTGATTTTTTTTGTTGCGACTTTTCCTGCACAATATCTTAAGAATGGTCACTCATCATAGACTAACCTGGCTAAGACTGTGCATTGTGTGTTCATCATATTCACCAATCATTTCTAATATATAAGACCCAAAAATTTGTCATTTTTATGTTATATTGATTTATTTAGTAGCAAATATTTATTTTAACTTTGAGTTCCGGTTCACACGATTGTGGAAGACCATTTAATACATCTATTCCATTATTATATAATTTCCCATTCGTATAAGTGTATATCATCAACACCCTTTAACAGTCCACTGTTGATGTAATTATAAAACATTTTAAATTTTATTTTGTAGTGTCTATAAACATGACCTTAGCATGTATAGTTATCCGCATCCACGACACTTATTATTGCCAAATCACGTGAATACAATAATAAACATAGGAATTCGTTCAGTTAGTTCTTCTTTAGTAGGTTCTTGCCTGCCGGCTGGTTATCAGTAAAAGCTAAGAATCCACCCTAGATTTACCTGTCTCTGACTAAGGTTAACGCGCTGCTATGATTCAAGTCGCGTAGGTATAAGTAGAGATTTTATGTTCGAAAAATTTGGGTTAATAAACAATTTTCAAACTTTCGGTGCTGTATTTTTTTAACCGACTTCAAAAAAGAGGAGGTTCTCAATTCGACTGCATTTTTTTATGTTTGTTACGTCATATGTTTCGACTGGGTGAACCGATTTTGATGTTTTTTTTTGAAAGCTGGTGATTCCCTTGTGGTCCCATTTCAATTTGGGCCAGTTCATGAAGTCGGTTATTTTGATGGTAAAATTTGTGATTATTTATAATTGCTACATAAGACAATCTAACAGTAACAGTAACTGTATGATCTAAAATTTTTCGCCGGAATTTAGAAAAAAGCAATTTTACTTACCAAATAAACCATATACGTCGATAGTCCTACTTGACAAAAATTATAAACTACTATAATATGATGTAAGTTATATGGTAGACGATTATTCATATAGGCTGGTCCAATTTTCAATACAAATAGAAGGTAGAAGCAGGTAATCACCAGCGTTAGGAACGGTGATCCCATCAAGGGCAATTCGTCAATGGTCTCCGCTGAAATAGGGAAATATAATTATTTTTTATGCCTGATAATACGATACACATATTTATAATAATAAATTTTATTCAGTAATAAGGTTGATATGTTATGAGTCTTTATTAACTTCACAAAACAATTCTGTCGTTGCATTTCATCCAGTAAATTCCAGTAGCACTTAAACGCGGGTAAAAACCAGTAAAAAGTAATCCCAGAGTAAGAACTTACGAATTGGTTTTACGTGGTGGTTTACGTTTTACGTACGTTTTACTTCATGGTTGTAGAACAGCTGTTTATTTCCAAAATCATGAGACTAATTAATTTTACTCTTATTAATGAATACAGATAAACGAAGAAAATAAATTTAATTATTTTCGCATTTCCTCATTTAGTTATTTAAATCTTTAAACAAACATTGAAACTGTTCTCTAAAAACAACGTACTGAAATGCAAATTCCTATATCACCACACACTACGGATTGAAAACGTGTCGTAAACTTATGCTTTAATATTTCGTATATTTGCATTCTACAGGAACTGTAGGCTCTACCGAACAATTGACAATGAGAGTTCGTGATTGAATAGTGAAAACAAACTACCTCTTTTTTTCATTTATCCGTTTTATATTTCGAGTATATCTTATGGTTTAAGTAAATTATATTTTTACAGCTTTTGCGCTATATCCTTTCTCAAGAATTAAAGTATCTCAATATTAAATTTCATTATAATCGGTGCAGTGTAGCCCTGACAACTAACAGACAGCCAGTTTAGAGTTACTTTCAGATTTATAATACCTATTATTATGGAACAACATACACAATTTTAAGTGCAGCAGAAGACAGAAAATCTAGGTATTCTTTTGTTTTAGTTGTTACACACTGCTCATTTAAAATTTACTCAAGAATGGTTTCACCTGTGAGATTGAATTAAAAAAATGACTCGTTACTTTATCTTGAGAGTCATCTCTTGTTGTTGCCTGTCTTGTTGATCAAAAAAAACAATAGAACATAAATTTATTTAATTAAGTCGTTTTAATATATAATTTGACAGAACCAGATATACACAGTTGAATTTAACCTGCAGTATTTTCATACAATCCTAATAGTCATGTCCATTCAAGTTCTTATCTAGGTACTTAATCGTCAACATTAAAGTTTTCTAAATTTTAATTAGTGGTTGTATTTTATCTTTTTAACAAGTCTTGGTATTCGGATTGGGTAAGAAACAATATCTATCCATCTAGTCCTAAACTAAGCAGAGCTTGTATTATGGCTACTACAACTGATATCAATACATACATTGTATAATTTTAGGGTTTAAATGCGTCTTTTAACTACTGAGTACGTTTATTAGCTTTAGTTCTTAAATGCATGTTAGATTCACATCTAGTAGATGTAAATCGGAAGGAACAATGTAATGTTAACATTATCTATATATGTAAGTGATATTTTACATCAGTTTTGGGAATTATAATAAAAAAAAAATACATATATACATTTTTGTAAATACATAAATATTATATATAGAAAACACCCAAACTCTCAAACAAATATTTGCAGATCATATAAATGTTTGATCTGACCTAGGGATCGAACCAAAGACATCAGACACAGCAGTCGCACACAGAAGAGAACCCCCACATCGATAGCCGCAACGAGATTACGCCTCGGCTCCCTCCACACTGGACATTCTGCGAGCGTGTGGAGCACCGTGTCCACGGTCTGGCTATCGCAGTGGTGGCACTTAGATTTTTGCTCCTTGCAGATCTGACACAGGTGATCTCCAAAACATCCTTTTTGTAACCTGCGTCAGCCGGTTTAAGAGGGTCCCGTGATGTTTCTCGAGCCAATACTTCATAATATAACGAATATCCGTGATGCTAAATGGGGATTTACTTGAGCGTCATAGATACTGGGTTGCAAAGCTTAGATAATGGACGGCTTTGGATGTTCAAAAATGCAAAAAAAATGTTGCATGGATATACACGAGCGCGTCAGATATTGATAGCATCCATGTTCTAAGTATTTTAAACTTTTGAATAATGCACGTATGTTAATCTGATCGTTTGCACGATGGGAGTCGTCGTGCATAAAGATTGAAGGGGTTGTTAAGTGAACCTGAAAAAGCTCTCATTTAATAATCTGACGATTTGTATGTGACACATACTCGCGGCCATTAAAAGAATTTGCAAAAATAAATCGCCATTTTGAAATACTCAAGCACGTCAGATTAAGATATATATGGTTCATGTTTTTGTCCGTATAGACGTGCTGTCTCATATTCTGACGATTGTCTGAAAGGAATCACTTTATCTGACAATGAAAAAAAGATTCCAAATCCAGAAATACTTTTTGGAAAGTTACCACTATATCAGTACCAGAAGTTCTAATTCTGTTATATATACTGTAATTAAATAATAGTAGAATCTTCATTTTTCAAATACTATGTTTGTCTCCGCTTCTCCGTGATCAGGGCATGATAACTCATAGTTAATTTATAATTTATTATCAGTAACATAATATTTATAGCACAAATCATGAATTATTTAAATTACCTTTCCACCGATAATCGTTGCCATTCATATCTTTCATAAAATCTGTTGTTCTTATTAGTTGAGGACTAGAAATGTGGGATTCCTGGTCGCCTACACTAGTTCAAAGAGAATGCTCATAACTTTGATAGAAGGTTTGAAGTAGCGATCTAATACAATGGCCACATGAGCGTTATTGACAAGGCATTCTAAAACTTTCTTTGTCCCGTTTCCAAAACTACGGGGTATTTCTTAAAAGAATAAAAAAGAAGCCATCTATAACTACAAGGTAAATTTGGTATGGCAGTTGCTCCATAACTTCAACTTGTTTCTCTAACTCATGAATCAGTTCTGACTTATTAGTCTGAAAATAGGCATCACGCAGCTGCACCATTAAACTTTATCGACAAATTTTTGTTACTTTGGCTTGTAGAAAGCGTCCGATTATACATTTTTCTTTATTCTTGAATTATTTCCTTCAAAATAAAAATACATTTAGCAACGTTAGAGAATGTCGAGATGACGTTTTTATACAACTTTGTTACCCTCCTCTTTTTATCCTTTTAGCTTATCTGGTGCTACCCTTCCTATATATCCTTCCAAATAAAACATCCAACTTGATCTAGAAATTAAGGAGTTATGAGTTATAAAAATAATTATGTTACAACTTTTTTAGTCAAATTGTTTTAGAATGTTTCCTTTGTACAAATTCCTATGTGCAAATGTATAACCTAATACAAACACCTTACAAATATTTTCTTTACATAGTATAAGCTAAAGTCGCTTCCACCACCTATTTGCTTAGATCTTTTAAACAACTTGACGGATTTTACTGCAGTTTTTAGTAATAGACAGAGTGATTCAAGAGCAAGGTATATCATTAAATATATATGAAACTAGCTGACCCAGAGTACTTCGTACCGCCATATCTACGTTTCCAAACAACTTGTTTTAGTATGTAATTTTATCTTTAGCCTCTGTTTTCCACGGGTCGTGTACATTCGTGTATTAAGAAAATATAACCCTTTCGGTTTCCTTATAATTTTTCTTTGAAACAAACCTTGTCCTAACAGTAACAAACACATAAAAAGAAGAATTGTTCTATTTGATGCAGTCGATCGGAAGTTAAGCGTGTACATATATTTCAGTGATTCATATTTATTTATATAGATTTAAATGTGATTTTGCAAATCAGTCTATATAAGACGGAAGTATATACCCTTATATACATAAGAAGTACAAGCACCTGCATTAGAACCTTCTCTTTTTTATAAAAAACTTTGAACATTTCTTTATTTATTAACAAAAAAATATTATATGTACATAATTGACAGAATTGTTGTAAAAATAAAATTTGATTATGTACAACGCAACATTAATATACTACGGCGCCATCTACCGAGGATACACTGGACTACGAAGTAACTACACGGAATAACTACCAATCCTGAATCGCGTTATAGAAGTTCTCGCGCCGATTATCATATATGCAACATCCCAACATCAACTGTTGGGCAGTGGCCCGCTAGGCATGATCACCTCGCCTGGTCGGAGGATCCTCCCTTTGTGTCAGAGGGCATGATAATACCTAAGTAAGTAAATTTTAATCTAAATTTGTATTGTTCTTAAAATTATTCTAAACAAATAATCTATAGTCGTTCCAATAGTTTATTTAACTTTTGACAGCTCTAATACTTAATCAAATAGTGATACCCTGACCCGTTACCTATTCGATTTCTTTCATCGATCGATTTTATGCATTAAGAAGTTTTAATCGATTTAACAAACTCATTATTTTATAGATAATTTCGTACTTCATATTTCTATGTGTTTCAATGTGCGACCTCCTTTGTCAAAATAAAGAAGAAATGGATTAAAAGAATGTTGTTCAAATATGACGGTTCTATGTCATGAAAAAATATATAAAAGGAACTGAATTTTCAAAATGTATTATTGTATTGTGTTGTAATTCAGTGGTTAATATTGTATTTGTTAAACTATTGATGATCTTTATTAAATCTCTCTATGTCTATTTTAAAATAATCTACAGTATTTCAATGAGTAACCTTCAATATAGTTGAGTATTTATATTCCTCCGTATTGATTTATTTGTGAATTCTCACGTTTGGTTGAGTTGAGCGTATCGTTCCTGCCTTCGTTACTGTCAAAATGCCAAAAAAGAAAGTACTCAAAGGACAAACAAGAGAGTTTGTCTTGCGACTTCGTGAATACTTTGAAAAGGAAAGCCGTAATGGTGGGCCTCTTATACCAGTGACTCAAGTTAGAGACCGTGTTGCAGCAGCATTAGGTATTAGTGCTCCAACAGTGGCAAAAATAACAAAAGAAGGCTACGGCAGCAGTGGCATGGAACAGAATAAGCTATCTACACCTAAGAAAAAACGTCCGCCTAGTAAAGTTACAGCCGTTGACAATTTTGACGCTGATGCTATTCGTCGTCATATATACGACTATTACCAAAGAAAAGAGATTCCAACATTAAAAAAACTAACACAATCTCTTCGAAATAGTGGTTTGTTCCGTGGTCAAAAATCTTCTCTGACAAAGGTATTGAAAGACATTGGAATGTTATTCCAAAAATGTGACAAACGAAAAATTTTAATGGAACGCAATGATATTGCTTTGTATAGATGCGATTTTTTAAGACAAGCAAAAAAAATAGAAGATTGGTCGAATGTTGTTTTCACAGATGAAACTTGGCTCAATGCGAATCATACGCTGTCAAAAACTTGGACTGACAACACCGTTGGCTCCACTTCTACAGTACCAATGGGAAAAGGCGAACGACTGATTATTTGTCATGCAGGAACAGTAAAAGGATTTGTGCCAGGCGCTCTATTAGCTTTTAAATCCCTGAAAACAGGAGATTATCATGAGGAGATGAATTCGAACGTGTATCAAAAGTGGTTCAGAGAAATGCTTACATCACTCGAAGAGCCATCAATAATATTTATTGATAATGCACCTTATCACTCTCGTCAAATTAATAAAATACCAACACAGGCCAACAAAAAACATGAAATTATAAACTGGCTCCGTGACAATGGCGAAGAGGTGAATGAGTCCCTACTAAAAGTAGAGTTAGTAAAGATATTAAAAACAAAAAAGCTGCCAAAACGATACGTCATAGATGAAATGGCAGCAGAGCATGGGCATACCGTCCTCAGAATTCCCCCATATCACTGCCAATATAATGCAATTGAAATGATCTGGGCACAAGTTAAAGGATATGCTGCGAGGAACAATAAAACTCCTCCTTTCACCGCAAGAAAAATGCTGAATTTACTGAAAAATGCGTGTGAAAAAGTAACTCCAGAAAACTGGGCGAATGTTGTAGAAAAAACAAAGAAGGTGATAATGTCGGATTGGGATCGGGATGTTGCATTCGACAATTTATCTATCCAAGAAATGATAATCAATATTACTGAGAACTCAAGTGATGATGATTCCTGGTCATACGAAGAAGACGATTCTTTATAATTAAAATTAGTATTACAGTACCTCTTTTGGTTGTTTTATTTTTAATCCGTAAATTACTACGAATTTCAACATTTTGTACCTGTTCATTACAAGTAGGTACCGCAGGTAGTTTTTATTTGAACCAACTATAGTAAGTCTAAACAATTATTTTAGATTCATTAATTTGCGGCGAATACATTCGATCCCATTACTAGGTACGAGTACGGTGGAACTGTTTTCATTACGCAAATTATTTATGCATTGAAAGAGAGACATTTAGGGCATTTTAATGCAAAATAATAAAGCTTTTTATCAAATCATGATATAAAATATAATCACAATAATTTTATTGTATGTTTTATTAATATAATCGATAATCGATTTATTTCAAAACCGTTTTTATAGTCTGTGGTCATTAATTACGAATGACACATCCCTAAGTAGGCGGAGCCCGCCCATAAAGTACAGTATTATCTGTAGTACATTGTATCAAAAATTATTACAAAACTTTATGTGCGTGATCTGTCAAAAGTTAAATAAAGTATTGGAACGACTATACATTATTTATTTTAATAATTACATGAATCATTAAATTCACCCTTGTACATATTTTAAGTTTTTTCCCCACTTATTCGTAGCTAAATACGCTTTTAAACTAAAGCAATACAATAAAAAGCCAGGTAAAAAAAATATTTAATTACTTACAATATCCTTTGAAATCCCAAAACGATTCATTTCTCACTATCTCACAATTGATACCATTAACGCAACTCATTTTACCAAAATTTATTTCAAACTTAAAAATAGATATGTTAACGCAAACTGCTGTAGAAGTAGAATGACGAAAATTTACTTTATTTCAAACATTTTAAGACAACTGGGTATGGTCCCATTTTCATCGATTTTAATCCAAATGAGGAGATTTGAGTATAGCGAATTTTTCCATTGGTATAATTGTATAGATGACAATTTAAAAAATATGCTGACGTTTAATTTCGTGTATTAGGATTTCTTCAAAAATTCAAGAGCGATTTAAAAATATTTAATGAAATTTATGTATTTAAACAACAGAATGCCACTGGGTATGGTGCCATTGTCAGGTATTTTAAGACATACTGAGATTTATCGCTTTATATGCAATAGGACCCAGCATGTAATTTCATTTAGTGTTATTTTAAGCACACCGAGAATATGATTCAATGTTAAAAATCACTTTTACCGTGGGCAAGTAGAAATTTGTGATAATATAATATTATCAGAATAAATAGCCTGCTAAACCCGAATTAAACCTGGATGAGTGGTTCGTTAAAGGATATTATAATACCGATGTTAAGCAATTCTTTCGCTTCTTTTCACCTAGTACATGAGGTAACCGTAGCTCAAACTGTCTCATCCCCTTATTTTAAGGTAGGGCTTAAAGGACGACAGGTAATCTAATCATTTGCTTTCTTTTATCATAAAAATGCTACATAGTATAGCCTACTCAGCATTCATCAACAGCTTGTAATAGACCACTGCTGGTCATAGACCTCGCCTTATAAAGGATACTTTGGTATACGCACGCTAGCCCCACTTGTTAGTTTTAAGTTTTCCTTCTCTTTGTAGAATTGTTTTCCTGTGTAGTTTGCTCTCTTAAGGCGGCTTTCGCAACATCCTTAGAACAATCAGGAGTAGTGATAATATTGTGAACTTAAATGCTAGTCTTTACGCCACTTTGGTTGGAATCCATCTTGGATGGTTTCCATATAAGATGCATTCCATTTCGAACGAGATAAATAAAAATACATTAACTCATCATAATTTTAACCTTACATATCCTAATTTTACACCTTTATTTAATATTTCATTATTTTACATAGGCTCATCACCTGGTTCGTGATGCATCTAGCTTTTACCAGTCATCTTGCGGAAATCATCACTCCATGACCATCAGAATCTGAAAATAAAATAATATTTTAATAATCCAGTTTAACCAGGAGGCTGCCTAAAGGATTGGCTCGAGAAGCATCATGGAAGCCTCTCATATCGGCTGACGCAGGTGATCACGAGAAAAAAAATTTTTGAGATCACCTGTGTCTGATTCGCAAAGAGCCAACGCCTGACTGCCACCACTGCGATGGCCAGACCGTGGACACGGCGCTCCAAACGCTGGCAGAAGATCCGGCGTGGGATGAGCTGAGGCGTAATCTCGTGGCCGCCATCGAAATGGGGATTCTCTTGATCGGTAACACGATTGCGGCCATGTTGCGGAGCGAGAGCGCGTGGAACTCTGCCGTCTCTTTCTGCGAGCAAGTTATGCTTGCTAAGAGAGCGGGACCGGGAGAGGTTTAGAACTCTCCCTGTCTGCCAGGCCCGGGAATGGGCCAGGTACCGCAGACAACAAAGGCGCCGGTGTTTACAATGCGATCTCCGTCCTCCATAAGCGCAAGCCTGAGTGTGACAGGTGCGGCCACCAGTCACCCTAGCCGAAGCAGGCCGGGGTGGTGGCGCGAGCTCTGTAAAGTGCTCGCGCACTATTCTGAATAGAGGGTGGGTATGTTGAGGTTCTCACACAGGAGGGTGCCACCTACAAACAGTGGGTGGCCTGAGGTACGTCAGGGTTCCAGGAATTTCCTTCCGAGAATGCACCTGGTTCCCCGGCTTCTAATACCCGAGACGGTGTGCGGTTTTAGTCAGTTCGAGTCCGACATAACCACCAGTTGGTGGTATTCGAGGGGATTTCCACACAAAAAAAGAAAGAGGGCTGCTTGAAAGCTGTTGGTTATTCATCACAATACGACGGAAAAATAAAATTCGAGAAAGATAAAAAAAATGCAAAAAGGGCAATAATAAAATCAGGTTAAAAAAATATGAAACTCCCCGAATCACTACTTTACAGAAGAAGTTTATAGCGTTCCAGACAATCAAACTCGTTACGCAGTGGCTGAAGACAGAGATCAGGAGGCGAGACAGAGAACAAGGTTTCATGCGTTAAAAGCCACAGGTGCGTTGCGTTGGTTGACAGGTTTAATTCTGTAGGGCAGACTCAGAGGGCAGCAACACAGTCGTAGGTTTTTAAGTTGCAATGCCCATAGACGTCGATAGTCTGCCCGCTTCCACCGAGTTCGTGTACCGGCCTTATTCCTAAACAGAGAGAAAAAACAGTAAAGTGACCCTGTACAAGTTCCTCCTTCACATATTTTGGTACATTTAGAATATAAAAACGTAAATTTAAAAAATTGTTTTACTATTTACATTTAAAAACAATATAATA
Source organism: Spilarctia lutea (assembly GCA_916048165.1). NCBI lineage: Eukaryota > Metazoa > Arthropoda > Insecta > Lepidoptera > Erebidae > Spilarctia > Spilarctia lutea. The sequence goes on along the minus strand of OU696476.1, from coordinate 2,708,569 downwards.
TATTTAAACATATAAAAAAGTGCATATAATATACAGGAGTACAAATAAGTTTCCGCTGTTTTTTAACACAAATTAAATATTTATTATAGAAGAACGGTAATATGAATTTATTTAAAATATTGCCCATCACTTGCAACCACTTTTTCCCATCTCTGAGGCAGCATTCGAATCCCACGTCTGAAGAACTCCTTGTCTTTTGAGGCTATCCACGAATCAACCCAATTTTTGGTATCCTCATAAGATGTGAACCGCTGCGCCGTCAGAGCATGTGCCATGGACCGGAACAGGTGATAATCGGGCGGTGCAATGTCTGGTGAATACGGCGGGTGGGGTAACACTTCCCAATCAAGTGTTTCCAAGTACTTTTTCACGGGAGCCGCAACATGTGGACGAGCATTGTCATGCAGAAGAATAATTTTTTCGTGTCTAGAATAGTATTGAGGGCGTTTTTCCTTCAGAACTCGGCTCAATCTCATCAATTGTGCTCGATAGAGGGCTCCAGTTATTGTTTCGCTCGGATTAAGCAACTCATAATACACTACACCTAGCTGATCCCACCAAATACACAGCATAAGTTTTTTTCCGTAAATATTCGGTTTTGCTGTTGATGTTGACGCGTGGCCAGGTAATCCCCATGATTTTCTTCTTTTTGGATTGTCATAATGTATCCACTTCTCATCACCAGTTACGATACGATGTAAAAAACCCTTTTTTTTATGTCTAACTAGCAGCATTTCACTTAAGCATAATCGGCGTTCAATATCTCTCGGCTTTAATTCGTACGGAACCCAATTTCCTTGTTTATGAATCATTCCTAATGATTTTGACGAACGATGTGAGACTGCTTGCTGAGTGACTTCTAATGTTAGAGCAAGTTCTTTTTGTGTTTGAGATGAATCTTCCTCCAATAATTCCTCCAATTCTGCATCCTCGTAAATTTTTAATAATAAAATGTATTTATAAAATAAAATACCTAGAGTACATGTGAAATTTTCAACTGACACAAAATAAGCAATTACTTTACATTTCAAAGTAAAATTAAAAACGGGACCCTATTAATAAGACTCCGCTGTCCGTCTGTTTGTCTGTCACCAGGCTATATCTATTGAACCGTGATGGTTAGACAGTTGAAATTTCGCATATGATGTTTTTCTGTTACCGCTTTAACAATAAATTTTAATATTAAACACAAAATAAAATAAACATTAAAGAGGCTCTCATACAACAAACGTGATTTTATAAGCGACTTTAAAATGGAGGAGGTTATCAATTCGACTATATTTATTTGTTTATGTGTGTTACCTCATAACTTTCGACTGGGTAAACCCATTTAGATGATTCTTTTTTGAAAGCTAGTGCATCCCGTGTAGTCCCATTTCAATTTGGTCCAGCAATTGAAGTCAATTTTTGTTTTTGTTAAAATTTGTGATTATTCGCTGTTTTATGCTCAAAATTAATATTGGCAAAAGGTAGACCCTTCAAATGTCTAATCAATATGTAGATATGTTACGGTATCCTTCATGTGCGAGTCCGACTCGCAATTGGTTGATTTTATACAAAAATGTTTTAATTTATCATGTAAATTTTAAGATATAAATAGAAAATATTGAAACATATTTCATATAATTATGTACTTATTTACAATGTAACTGCTATAACCTATTAGTAATAACTAACTAACCCACACAACCTCGTGAGTTTACGACAGAGCAAACAAATTTGTTTACTATAAAAAGGTTATTGTATAAGGTTAATATCCCTTAGATTATTTTTAGATAGTCAACGCTGTACAACAGAGTAAAAAAAATTGCGGGCAACTGTTGACGCCAAATGCTTTTCCCGCGTCTAGTGTCAGAAGAACAGTCTCTGGATACGCACATGTATTCGTCATCATCTTTTGTATTTTTATTTATTATGTAAATCTGGGCAATAAATGGATATGAAAATGATAAAGGACGATTGAAATAAAATAAAAAAACACACCTAAAATCAATAGATATCATTGTTTCGTGTCTGTTGCAGCAAATTCAATGACTTATTATGCCATTGAATTTTACTTCTAAAATAAATGATTATTTTGGTCGCTATTTGCATGTGTTCTTAGTTTATGAACTCAAGTTATTTAAAAATGTAGCGTACTGTTTTATATGTAGTTGTTTCTAGTGACCTGTTTTTATTTTGTAGTTGTATTGGGAATCAGTCAGGCCGCACACCGTCGCTACACGTTACACTCAATATACATTTACGCCCCTGCAATTACTGCACTACAATTCAGCTTGTAAGAAATGTATCCTATTAGGATCGTGCGAAGTGTATGGTGTAGGAAACGATCGCCACGCTTATCGTGGCAGAAATGTACAGCAATAGGGGCTTAGGCAGCCCCTAGACGATCAATTATTTTGAGCAATATTACGTATTGTGCAAGATTATTGACCGTTTAAGGCTAATATTGCAGATTATGCAATGATTAACCCATTTGGCGCCTCTGTACCTGATTGGGTACAGCTAATCAATTGAAGGTAGATAATAAATTTACTAACCTATATTTGTTTTTTTCGACCCATATTAAAAAGTGATAGTTTGAGCATCAAAAAAATCACAATTTGTGTGGGTATATTCTTAAAATCTGTCACAGTGAGGATTTCAACTTTGCGATATAATCGTTTATCGAGGTAAGTTCGTTCATATATTATTTTTTTGTGTTTGCATAACCTAATTTTTTGATATATTTATGTTTCCTGTAGTATATATTCTTATTCATAAAATAAATAATAAAAAACTATTTTACAACAAGTATTTACAAAGAAATCGTGCTTGAAAGACAACTGTACCCAATTGTGTACAGCGGCCGAATCTAAATAACGATAATGCTTATTGTTCTAGGATTTCGTTACCATGAGTTCGAGACATTTTAACGTTTCTAACTGTTACAAAGGCTTAGAGAAAGCAGTCAATGCTGTTTTGGGTAAGGGTGATAGTGATGGTGATTATGACTTTGCTGTTATACCGCCAGAACCTAGCGTCGTTACCGATGAAGAAGAAGGCGTCGACGAGGACATGGTTACCGCCTCTTTGCCGCAGGATGTGCCTGGCAATATTGAGGTTTTTAGAGCTGACGAGGACCTCATTCAAAGTGACGACAGCAGTGATGAGGAACCATTGGCTGAAACGGCAAAGAGAAGGCGACAGCAACTATGTCAGCCGGTATGGCGTAAGTGTTCACCTACCTACTTTTCTACGACTGAAGAAAGAACTGATGTGCAGAAAGACGGGAAGCAGTAAAGGACAGCTCCAAGAACTTAGTCCAGTACAAATATTTGAAAAAAAAATTGATGAAGAAGTTATAAACCTGATATTTACTAACACAATTTTATATGCTAATCAAAATAACAGACATACTTTTCAATTAGACTCTGTTGATTTGTAAAAGTTTATAGGTATATTGATATTGTCTGGATATCATAAATTACCCAGGGAAGATTTATACTGGTCTTATGATGAAGATGTCGGTGTTGAAATGGTATCTATAAGAACTGGGTAGCAGCAAGTTCGACGGGATACTGTTATACTTTTGATTTTTACTGCGGAAAAGCCATCGAAGCCTCTACTTATCCTTTAGGATCAAGAGTAGTCAAAACATTATTATAGTAACTACAACATATCCAAACTATTTCAAACATATAATAAAAATATGGGGGTGTCGATGAATTTATTTGATTTATAAACAACATGAAAATAAATGTTTTGTAAAAATATTACTGCTGTTTTAATTTTGGCGGTTAATGGGTTAAACAAAAGATTTACCAAGTTTTTTTTTTTGTGCAATATTTTTCTACGGCACTATGCAATATTGACCCTACACGGTCAACATTCCACAATATTTTGTAGTATCTGTACTGTTTTATGATAGATTTATTTTATCTACTGTTGAATACTAAAATGATTTTTCGTATAGGTTTAGAGAGTACTTGTGTTTAGGCTTGTTTTATAGGGTGTGAAGGTCACCGATGTTTACCGAATTATGTAAGTTCGTATTACATAACTATTGCCATTGGTTCTTACTTCTTCTTCATTCCTCAAATGTTCTGCTAAAACTAATTTATTTCCTTTCAACATAGTTTGGCGCCGGAAACTTACTTTGTTTTACACTCTCAAAACCAGTTGTTTTAATAAAAAAATATTTTTCTATTATTGTTTGTAACAAATGCCTATAAACATATTATTTATTATCTTTATATATATTATTTATTTACTTTAATGAATGTAAAATAGTACGAACTCGTCACTTTCTATTTGACAAAAGCCCCTTAAGTTTGCGAGATGGCGCTACTTGACTGCCTCGGTGGCGTAGTGGTACACGTATGCGACTGCTAAGCTTGAGGTCTCGGGTTCAAATCCTGGGTCGGACCAAATGTTTGTGGAATCTACAAATATTTGTTTCGGAGTTTGGGTGTTTTCTATGTATAGTATGTATGTATTTACAAAAAAAAAAGTATATATAAGTATTTATATCAGTTGTCTAGTACCCATAACACAAGCACTGCTTAGCTTGGGACTAGATGGCGTTGTGTGTTAAATAGATGTCCGAAATATTACTTTACTTTACTTTACTTTATTACTGTAGTGCACATTCCCAATAAGCGCACATCGGAAGCACAGTTGTGGCGTGGAATTGGGAACGGAATGTCATGTGCTTGTAAGCTGAAGGACCTTTCGCAAGGTGGATCGTTTTTTGTTTTTTCGAAATAATAAAAGATTTCATGTCATCCACATTATATATATTTTTTATCATTAATTTCATCATGGCTAAGACTTGAAGACTCGAAGACTTATAATTGAAGACTATAAATACTTGACATTGGCAGAAATAGCTGATCCGAGTGATCCGGCTGGTTGCCATTTCATTAAAACAATTATCGAACAAGTATAAGAATTTGTAAAAACATGTATTAAAAACTACAAGCCTTAAAGTGTGATCCTCCAACCCTCACAGACCATCACCTGTTGTTTATAGGTAATAGGCCACGGAGCAAATATAAAGGACAGGGCATAAGCGTATGTGTCCCAATTTTGTTGCTGTTAATGGATTAAATCAATCTGATTTAATACATTAAAAAATATAAATATACAAATATAGATAGATAGATAAACGCTTTATTGTACATCTTAATGTTAATAAAATATTATTACAATAGTACAAAAACCAGTGGTACAATGAGCAGCCTTATAGCAGGGATCGATCTCTTCCCCGGCGGGGTGACGGCCCGAGGGGGTTTCCACACGTTAAAAAAAAAAGGGATCGATCTCTTTCAGGCAACCTTAAGATGGACCATAATGAGTAATTTGTAGTTTGTGATGCACATTTACAAATAACGTATAAAATTTATATTTCCTACATACATATATAAATATGAATACAAACATACATATATAAATATGAATACATACATACACATATATACATGTCCATAAAGAATATAGATATTATATAGATAGAAAGTGACCCTTGACGAGTTTATTCACTGACTGTGCCTGCCTTACGGCTTCCGGTAAAGAGTTCCACAGGCGTGCAGCTTGCAAATATGTATAGATCTGTGAAGATTGAGGGACCACACTTTAAGGTCTGTAACATAATAACATACCTTTTCATAAATTATCATATTCGTTCTACAATTGTTTTGAACTTATTACACCTTACAATATTTTCGTTTGAAAAATATCACTATGGTCCCTCAGTTCACATGCACACAATTCTAGACGACTAACGTCGAGTCAATAATTATAAACCGCGTCAATTGCGATTACGTCAGGACCTGTTTAGTCACGTGACACATACGCTTATGCACTCTCCTGTTTACATATGCACCGTGGACTATACCCCTCTAAAATGCAAAAATACTGTGCATAGGTAAATGTACTAACTCTTTCACTAAATTTTTCGCTGATCTTTATCCATATAACTTATTGATTTATTACTTACTTACTTATTACTTACTTATTTGATTTTATGAAATAGGGTTTTTTCAACCTCTGCAATAAACTCTATTTAAAATTTCAAAGATATTTTTATAAAGTATGGTGCATTTTTTAAAAGCTATGGATAGATAAAATTAAAATAAAAATCAAACAATATTATTTCAACTTTATTTGTTTCTTAAAATTAACATTATTTTGTACTATTGTTAATTGCATTAAAAGTACAAATGAAAAATATTGTCTGGCCGTTGAGAGAATGCGTTCCTGACAGGCCGTGATCGAATGGGCGATGTAACTTTGATCTGGCGTACAATTTATGGCAAAATTTTTAATTATCTTTTATTAACCGTAATAATGAGTAATCACATTAAAAATTGAATAATCATGCTAACTTTCAATAAACGTTTTATTTTAGGCTAAAGTTATTAACAATTAATTAATTAACAAATTCAAAACAATAATTTTTAAAAGTCTAACGACGTTAAACTGCGCTGTTTTCTGGTTATGACAACTGTTTGTTTTTGTAGTGATGAGACAAAATAACGTGGCAATTGTAACTGAATATTTTTGTAATCTTAATGTAATCTGTCGGTCGGTATGTTGTTAGATAAAACGTCCTAATTTTATAATATATATTTTTATTTTTTTATTTATTTATTATTATTGTATACACAAAAAAACAGTGTAACAAAATGAGTTACAAAGTATGTAAGGATGTATAACAATTGGCGGTATTTTATTTCCCTTCATTATATTCAGAAATTACGATTAAATTTAATTCATCCATCAACAATTTTGTTAATATTGTGTTTGAAATATAATAAAATATATATAAATTGAATAATTGTGCATAATGAATGCTATAAATAATGTTACCGAATATTATTAATGTTTATGGTACATCACTACTCATGACGAATTGACAAGTGTCAGAAATGCATTCTCTGAGCTGCCGGACTATAATTAAAAAGTAGTCTTAGAGGAAACCTAAAAAAAAACCTATGACCAACTTTTGCAATTCATTTCATGAGACTTGATCCACAACCGAAAAGTTACCAAAAAGAGTACAACTAAGCGTTCCTTCTACGAATGACCTTTAATTACACCAATCGAGGCACTAAAGCACCACTTAGAACCTACCTAGACTAAGTATAGGTTCTTAACACATTTCTTAACTAAACATCTAAATTCTGTTATTCTACATTCGATAACTTTTCGATAAATAAGGTAATTATAATAATCACAAGACAAAATAAGTCATTTCACACAAATTACTGTTAAAATATGAATGCTTTTCTATAAATGCCCTGTGTGGTCTTTCCCGGATATTTGAAGTTGAATAAGCGTATCTAAGCATATTAGCTTTAACATAAAAATATAGAAAGGAACAAGTGGTTTAGGAACAACTTTTATGTAAAATATCAATAGCAACTTTGAATGTAAGCTTAAATCCTACAAGATATGATCGTAACAATAACTGTAAACGCTTCACTACAATTTATCGTTTAATGTAAATGCATCACACAAAGGGCCAGAGTTGTAACGAAACATCGAAAAAGAAATCAAGTAGATTTAATTTTACATAAGAGAAAATATATTTGAAATAGGGTTTTATACAACACACAATGAGGATTCTATCTTGGTCTATTATCTTATCACACATATCACCAATAGCGATTCTGACCATGGACGGCTGGTCATCATAGGAACGTATTAAATTAACGAATAAGCTAGATTCATAAAATTAAAAAAAAAAACTAATTGCTTTATTTTTCTGTATTATGTTACATCTTTATTTATTTTGAGTGTTTCCCTATAATTTGCATATGTTTCTCGGAAGCGATTTCCTTCCGACCTTGGAATGCAAGAGTTCTATTCTATACCTTGTTCCAAAGTATCAAAGGTCTCAAACTAATTAAAACTTAGATTTTTATCAAATAGGTGCACGATTATACTTCATAATATTATATTTACAGCAAATGCTTAACCTTAGAATCTACTTTAACAATTGTGCGGTTGGCAATTTATTGTAAATTTAAAGCGTCGTTCTCACTGGTACAATAATTATTTTAAATTCATTAATTTTGCAATACGTACTACGATATGCTGTAATTTTGACCTCCACTTGAAAATGAACGGCTCCAACAAATGATAGCACCAAGATGGTCCTTATAGATTTGAGAGAGTCCTAGTGAAGCGAATACTTAAGCATACTTAACTAATGTTTAAACTTCACAATTTCTTAAGACTTTAACAATACCAATGTCATCACATACATCAGTCTCAATAAAACCACTAGCAGTAGTCTTTAAAAATAATGAATCATTTCTTTATTATACTATCAAAGTCATATTCCGCACCAAAAGTTGTTTTACCTGTACGTCTTGACAAGAAGAAATTTGAATCATGTATGTAATCTCCTCCTGCCTTAATATCAATTGGGACCTCTTCTAAATTTGAAATAGTATTACAAGCACATGCATGTACTCCATTTTCTTGATTTTGTTTGACTGCATTCTTACAGACTCCGTTTGTAATAGTTTTAACACCATTATGAACTTTTTCATATTCATCTTTGATTTCTTTTTCTACGTTCCTCTTTTTGTAACTCTTAGAATAGAAATTGAGGAAAAGAAATAGGAAAATTGTAATATTGGAGCAGATGAAGTAAGTAAAGCCGGAGGCGTATTGACAACGTGGAGAGAAATGTGTCCAGCTGCAGTAGGCGAGCATTAAAAGGAACTGAATCTGCAAATAAAAATTACAAAACAATTATGCTACCTATGCTTTCACGTGACGATCGTTATCTGTGTGGTGAGTCACTGAGAATACAGAGTGTCACCACAATTTTTCATATCACACGTGTCGTAAGAGATCACTGAGGATACAAACTACGCAGGTGAACAGTACTTCAAAGAGAAGGAAAACTTGGAACACTTTCTTTTTAAGTTTGGGAACCCTTTCGAACCGTCACCGTCAATCGGACCGACTAAACCCACACGGTGTGCCGGTGTGTGTGTGCTGAGGTAGGAGGGATCCGACTTCACTGAACTGCTTTCACTACGACTTCCGGACCCCTCCAAGCGTCCGCAGCTCTATCTCTATATCGTAATAGACGGTTTATCGTCGTTTTATTTCTCTGTTTAGACGACGTAATGCACACTTGGACATCGCTCCTCGCGACTGGCCACTGAAGCGAATGGAGCGTCCACGTCCAGTCCATCCGCGGCCACACTTAGGGTGGCATGAGGCGCTGGTAAGCAAGCATGAATTGGGTATGAGTGGAGGTCGTCCTCCTAGACCTGCTCCGCCTCTACTTACTAAAGTATCCTAGTAATGTCCAGTAAATAAGATTTTGTTGGTTAGATTCACGCCCAAACCACTAAATCGATTTTAAAACTTCGTTCACAAATAGAAAGCTATATTATCAGGTAGTAGTATATTATTGTATGAGGTATTTATTATATGGGCTAATTTTTAAAGCGATAATCATAAAAGATAGTAGATAGTACGTCCAGCAATGGACTGTTAAAAGATGATGGCGATGAATCGATATACTCTGGGGTGAAGCTGCAGAGAAAGGCCAGTAATATAATAACGGACTAACTAAATAATTATCGTCATTATAGTATTCTATCCGTCAATCTAGCTTTCATAGTACAAGCTCTGCTTAGTTTCAAACTAGATGGCTGGATCTTAGCTGGATGGATATTTATTGATTAACTTATTAGAAAGAAACTTATCTATACTTACCAACTGTAACTTAGTAACATACTTCTTCCACCATAAATACTTTTGGAACCTGGGTCCTAGACCTGACAGTAAGTAATATGAATACATCACAACATGGACGATGGAGTTAAGTAGAGCGAGCACAGCACCCTCTCCTCCAGCTGCAAACTTGAGATAGCTCCAGGAATAGAGGGCCATAATCACGTGATGATAAACATGGAGGAACGTCACCTAAAATTATAAATTTAGACTGATTAACGGCAAAAAATTATTTTATTTATATTTTACGAAAATATGTAATAAATGCTTATCAGAATGTCTTACGAAAATAGACGACGTCGTTTCGAAGGGATTCGTGAAGCTCTACCATCTAATGAAGATCTGTCACAAATATCATTAGACAGTGAAACAGAGCGATGTGTACCTCCGGAAAATCTAGTATCAGGACAAGATTCGGATAGCGAAGAGGATTTGAGTGACCAAAAATCTTCAGGTAAATAGTCTTTTAGTTGAGAAATATCAATTGTACCAAATGGAATAAAGAACCCTATCGCGAATACGTTTTGCACTAAAAGACAAACGGACTATCGCATTTAAACGAGATATAGCGAGAATTTTTTTTGGATATTCATGTCAATTATCGTGAGATTAAAAAAGGCAAAAACAAGAGACTGTGCGCGAAGTTACGTCACCATGTCGTTGACGAGTTATATAAATATATACTCCCCATCAAAACTTACCTATACAAGTTTCCACCACAAAAAAAAGACTAGGAAGAGATCGATATCTGTCTTTGTTCTTGCGTAAATATAATTAAATATAGTGGTGTTAATTGAATAACCTTAGTAACAATGGAAATAAATTACTCTGCACATAAACCAGCATAATTTTTATTATGATGAGATTATAATATTTTAAGAAGTCATAATTAATTGAATGTATAATATATTAATTATAAAACGTATTTATTACTAATAAATTTTGATGTTAAATAAGGTACATATCTAATATATTGTCAATACGACACACTTTATATAATTTAAAAAATATTGAACAACATCATTAAAATCAAAATCAATTCACTCAACTAGTCTAATGCCCTATGATATTAAGACTATTGTATTTTTTTGCTTATTAATTATTTCGGTTTGATCAAATACATATGTACTGCATTTATTTCGACACAAGTACCAATGCGATGAAGTCAAATCATCAAAAATACGTGCTTCAGCGATTTATAACGCGTGGTGTTCCTCGAGTAATGGATTCCTGAACCACTTCTGCCAAGTTTGTTGTATCATTGTATTTGGGTTCTCCTAATTCAAATGTACTCTAAGGCCCTTCAGCAACTTAGATAGTATTTAAAAGGTTGTTCATGTTGGGTACCAAGTGTTAAGGACCCATTACCAAGCGTATAGGTTAGAGATTTAAAAGTATCGAGTTAATTTTACCCTACTTCGACGAAGTCAAAAGGAAGGTGTATGTTTGTAAGTTCCACCGAAGCATCTTAATTAGAAAACCGATTGTAATGAATGAGTTGTCAATAGATACCTTATAATGGCATGGGAGACATAGTCAATGTAATTTTTATCACAAGTTTTACGTAGTTGTTTAACAGTTTTTCTTTTTCTTGTTAGTAAATGTTTTATAGACATAGATCTTATCTGTCGTAGCTCTGGTACTTCCTCTGATTGAAAAGTGGGTTTTCTATTTTATAAATATGATAAATAAGCATTATAACGTGTACATAACTATACCTGTTTTTCCTTCTTCCTGAGTACAAAAAATACTGTGTCTAGAAGCTCAGTGAATTTTGCAAAAAAGTACCACCATCCCAAATCCAGCAACTGAAATGAAAATTTACCAATATTGTAAAATTTTATACGACCGTAGGAGACCAAACTACGTAGGACAGAGAAGGAAAATTTGAAACGAACCCTTTACTAACCTGTCTGGCCAGGGTAAACTAGACAAAATCATAAAAAAGTTTGACGTGCTCTTGAATAAATACTTAGCATAACTGAGATTTTGCTAATCATTAGGTGAATATATTATTTGATAATTTAATTGTTTATTGATTACAATTATGAAATAGGACTTTTAATCAGTGTTTTGTTATACTATCGAATGTCGACTACAATTATTTCATATATTTCTTTTATCGATATGATTATTATTTAAAATATCTTTTTACCAATGGATTTTGAGTATTGGACGGAAAACGACACCCCGCGTAAATGATGCCATCCCTGAAGAGGTTTATTCTGAACACCTGAAATATTAAATAATCAAAAATTATACTATTACACTGTTTAAGTATTTGAAAAACCTTTTGAACTTTATTGATTATTCTCTCATTGTAGGTTGAAAATTACGAAATGAAGAACACTGTTGCAAATCATCATGACAAAGGCTTATTGAAGTGAGAGCTATTTTTTAAGTTGTGTTATTATAATTATGTCTCGGTCGTATTTATCAAATTCAGTTGGAGTTGGCTTCTCATCTACAATGGCACGGTTAAACTTAGATATTTTTACTTAGAATGACTGCTATTTGACCTCCAAACTCAAGTAGCAGGTAAATACGAAGGTAGGAATACTGTAGGAATACTGTTTTTAAACTTTTTTTAGGGAAGTTCCAAATATCTGTATAATGAGTTCCAAAGGGTTTCATAGTATTTCAATGGGGACTGACAGCTTAACTACGAGTAAGAGAGATAACGTGTCTCGGTGGCGCGAGTGGTAGCGAAAGCGACTGCTGTGCTTGAGGTCTCGGGTTCGATTCCCGGGTCGGACCAAATATTTGTATGATCTGCAAATATTTGTTTCGAAGTTAGGGTATATATATATAGGAAGGCCTATAATATATATGTATTTACAAAAAAAGCATATATGTATTTATATCAGTCGTCTAGTACCCATTTTTTTTTTTTTTTTTTTTTTTTTACGTGTGGAAACCCCCTCGGGCCGTCACCCCGCCGGGGTTTGCGGCGGGGCGGTGTGTCGGAATCGAACCGACTAAAACCACACGGTGTGCCAACTCTGCGCCTGAGAAGGGAGGGGTCCGGGATCGCTGTTATTAACGCAAACCGGACCCCTCCCAGCGCCTGCCCGCACAGAAGCGGGCACCGTCTGCTGTTAAAATCTCAATTTAGGCGACGCACGGCACTGTCGTCTAGTACCCATAACACAAGCTCTGCTTAGCGTGGGACTAGACGGCGTTGTGTGTTAAATTGTCCGAAATATTTATTTATTTAATAATAGTTTTCCAGCCGTATACTGACCTTGCTAAGATTGCTTAACGTGCGATGTGCTTAGCTTACTCGGTTACGAATTAATCATTCGTCGCTCTACAGACCATAGACGGTTTATAAATGGTTTATGACTAGGTCATTTAGGACTAGGCAAAAACAGACGCACGCAATTCAATATGATCGGACAAAATATTCGAACAATGAACTTCTACTAAGTTTCCTATTTATTTTTAGCGTAATTACCATTTAAATAACAATCGTTTTTATAGTGAGCACTTAATTTTAATGTTTATATTCTATTTTTTAGATTACACACAGAGTACACACTATAATAACATTTTCAAGTATGCCATTGTCCATTGCTGTTATCACAAATATTAAAATCGTTAATTAAAACCTAAAATTTTAAATACAGAATCTTGAAAATTTTTTTAGCTTATTTAAATTCAAATCACAAACGATTACTTCTTTATAAGTAGCCTAACATAAATATAAAGTATTGAAATATCACAGGCGTTAGTATTCGCTTCACGCACAATCAAATTAAATTCATGCCACATCACGGTGACCTGATTAGGTCGCTGTTTATTTTAACATAATTATACAAATTGAAATTAGTCCACGTCGCTTCGTCTAAACATTGAATTGCTACATAAAGGGCTTTATTTAATATGAGTAATATATATTCATACTAATCTATATATATAAAACAAAGACGGGTTTGTTACAGCACTTATAACTCGAGATCTGCTGAACCAATTTTCATGGTTATTGATTCGTTGGATTTGTCTCCGCCCCGAATAGCATAATACATCTTAAAAACAATGAAAACTAGATATGTGTAACGAATACTTAATCATTTCAATAAATGCTGATTTGTTTATTACATGTCAAACGTTGTATGTCAAAATGTCTTTTTATAGGTTGTCTATGATTTTTCTTGATGAGCTATTCATACGTAGTGGTTATATACTCTTTGAGCTATTGTGTATGTCTCGAAAGTTCAGACATTTATTACATGTCAAACATTTGTTGTCCAATCTTGTCAAATACTGTAACAACTATTCATGTGTGCGTTCAGAAATATTAATATTAATAACAATGCCGCGTCCTAGAAGATCTAATCTTTCCCAGCGGAGCCATAATGCAATTAGGCAACGGAATATCGCGAGTCAATTATCTGATGAAGAACGAGAAATTGCACGAGAAGAGCGCCGAGTTAGTACGGAGCAAAGAAGGGCCTTAATTCGTGCTTCTCAAACACAAGAGCAAAGAGAGACAGCCCGTGAAACGGCTAGGTTAGAAACGAGAAATAGTCGAGCTTATCGTACAGATGAACAGAGGAATAATCTTCGAAGTGCAAGAAGAAATGGTTCAAGTATGGATTTGAATCGAGCAGCGTTTCTATATGATTGCACCATCGACTACAGCTTGCATCGTTTAGTTTGCATTGGTCCTATGGACGTTGTTTGCCAGCATTGTGGAGCATTGAAGTTTGCTGGTGAAACGCCTGGTTTGTGCTGCCTTAGTGGTAAAGTGAAATTGCCATTATTGGTCCCGCCACCAGAGCCATTGTGCTCCCTGCTTTATGGCGAAACACTAGAATTACGACATTTTCTAGCGAACACTCAAAAATTCAATGTCTGTTTCCAAACCAGTCTGTGACTTCATTTGGGACGGAAATTATCGAAGAACATGGATATAATCCGACATTTAAGGTAATTTACGTTAAAAAAAATATTTTCTCTTATTGCAAAAAAAATCTAGAATGTAGATTGTTAGATTTCTGTATTTGTCTCTGAAATAAAAATGGCATGTTATTATTTGAAAAAAAAAGTACTATGGCTTCGACTTTACAGATTCAAGGCCAGATTTGCCATCGCATTGGATCATTGCCACCTATAGAAGATGCACAGCATAAATTCTTGCAAATATACTTCATGGGCAATATGGAAGAACAACTTGACCGGCGTCAAGGGATCAACACAGCTACAAAAAGAGCAATTCTCCAAGATCTGCAGCAAATGCTTCATGAACATCATGCATTGGTCAGACTGTTCAAGACTGCTTTAGAGCGCATGCCAAGTGATGACTATAAAGTTGTGATCAGAGCAGATAAAAGGCCATCTGGAACATATGAACGCATATTTAATGCTCCAACAATCGATGAAGTGGGATGAATCCTGATTGTTGATAAAAACTTGGAAACACGTGATATTGTACTTACACGACGCAATACTGGGCAACTACAAAGAATATATGAAACACACCGTTCATATGACGCGTTACAATACCCGCTGATGTTTTTTCAAGGAGACGATGGATATCACTTTAATATCAAAATGATTAATCCATTGAACGGTAAGATCAATATTGTTGTTTTCATTTAAACTTGATATACATTTTACTCTGTTTGCTTTTAGTACCCAAAAAAAGTTGTAATTTCTAATTTAGTACAGAGTAGCTGTAATATTCGTTAACCTATTAGGGGTTCTAAAATACAATTTTTAATGCATTTGTTTCAGGTGAGGAAACTACCAAGAATGTTAGTTCGATGAATTATTACGCATATCGTTTGATGATTAGTGAAAATTCTGACAATTATTTGTTGCGATTTCGTCGACTGCTTCAACAATATTGCGTTGACATGTACGTTAAAATCGAAACGGAGCGCCTGACTTTCATTCGGTTGAATCAAGCTAAATTGCGTTCGGAAGAGTATATTCATTTACGCGATGCAATTAGCACAGAAGGAGATTTAGAAAATGTTGGTCGATTGACTATTTTACCGGCGACATACACAGGTAGCCCGCTTTATTTGCATGAATATGCGCAAGATGCAATGACATATGTTCGTCATTATGGTCGGCCAGATCTATTCATTACATTTACATGTAATCCGAAATGGATAGAAATTATTCAATTGCTGCTTCCCGGACAAACATCAAGTGATCGACACGACATCACCGCACGTGTTTTCAGGCAAAAAAATCGGTCACTAATGAATTACATTATTAAGCAACACATCTTTGGGAATACTCGATACTGGATGTATTCAATCGAATGGCAAAAACGAGGCCTACCGCATACTCACATTCTAATTTATTTAGTCGAAAGAATTCGGCCAGATCAAATAGATGACATCATAGGTGCGGAGATTCCTGCTCCTGAAACCGATCCAGACCTACATGATGTTGTAATCACGAATATGATTCATGGACCGTGTTGCACTATCAACCGCCAATCACCGTGCATGGTCGACGGCAAGTGTTCCAAACGGTATCCACGAAAATTGACGGCAGAGACCATTACAGGCAACGATGGTTATCCATTGTATCAGCGTCGATCGCCCGATGATAATGGTAGAACTATCACAACTAAACTGAAAGGAAACGATTTCGTAGTTGACTACAGTTGGATTGTTCCATATTCGCCACTTCTTTCCAAAACATTCAAGGCACAATGTAATGTTGAGTATTGCAATTCGGTCAAGTCAATTAAAATACATTTGCAAATATGTCACGAAAGGAAGCGACATGGCGGTTTTTGGTATCCAAACATCCAATATCAACGATGAAATCACGCGCTATCAAGTTGGTAGATATGTGAACTGCAATGAAGCAATTCGGCGTATATTTTCATTCCCTATTCACGAACATCATCCCACTGTTATACATTTGGGGGTGCATCTAGAGAACGGTCAGAGAATATATTTCACAGCGTCGACATGCTGCTCAACGTGCCGAATCACCTCCAGCGACAACACTGACCAGTTTCTTTGCGATTTGTCAAAGCGATTCGTTCGCACGAACTTTGCTTTACTCAGAAATGCCAAGTTATTACACTTGGAACGCTACATTGAAGAAATTCCAACGTCGGAAGCAAGGCGATGCAGTTCCTGGTCATCCAGATATGCGTTCTACTGATGCTCTCGGTCGTATTTACACAGTTCATCCGAAGAATGATGAATGTTTCTATTTGCGGTTGTTGCTGGTACATGTTCGAGGGCAAACATCATTTGAATCACTACGAAATCATTGTATTACATTCATCAAAGCCTCAATTAGTTCAGCTAAAAGGTAACACGACATACATTGACTGTTAGGCGGTACGAAGTTCGCCGGGTCAGCTAGTATTATAAATTCGAAAGTAAATCTGTTATACTTTCGTGGCTACACAAAATTGCCGTCAGATCGCCTAGCATCACGGTTAAGTTTTGATTATTTAGAATGGCTTATTTTATTCACCAACATAATTTGAACTTATCTATTTTTCCATAACCGTTCAACATATTCGCTTTATCCAAATTGTTTTAAAAATACTCTCCAGTGTTTATCCATGTGTATTGCTGTGGTAGATATGACAGTGGTAGATTAAGAAATCCGAGTGTCACTACCCAACTAACCGAACCCCGCGGTTATAGGTGCACTTTTACAACAACCTCGGGTAACCGCGTGACGTGACTAGCTGTAGTCTAAAAAGTAGTCTGAGATACTCCTTATATGATCAGTTATATGCTAGTGAAAGCCGCGTCAACATCGGTCCTGCCTTTACAAGATTAGCCGGAACAAACAGACATAAAGACAAACATTTTTAAAATTTATAGTTTCATGTAAGTCCCGTACATATTTTCAAATGAATTTAGTGAAAAATTGTTAATTTGAAATTACAAACAGACACTTCAAATTTAATTTATTGGTATAGATAAATAAAACACTAGTTAGATATTCATAAAACGGATTGATCGTGCTTATAACACAGTTGAGTGGGAATTGAAGTCACGATCCATAACCACTAAATCAGTAGGCCATCCGCTGCGCTGGCTAGTTTAATGTAATCGTTATATTCATACTTTAACACTTTTATTATTGCGTATTTTAATAATATTTTAATTGTCGTGGCAAAATGTAACCTATGTCTTTCTCCAAGATCTTACCTATCTCTTATCTCTATCTACTGAAATTCATCTAAATGAATTCCATGGTTTCGCCGTGTAGCATTACAGGCAGACATAGTTACTTTCGAATTTATTATATTCCTAGCTTTTGTCCAAAGCTCCGCCTTTGCCCGTCCGTCCTTCCTAGGAATCAAAGTATCTCCATGCCAAAATTAATTGAAAACTGAGACTGTTCAGTTTGTTTTGCTTTCAGGGCATTTCACGGCATTTCACGGCACGGCACGGCAAATCATAGCATACGGACATGCAAAAAGAAATACGGTTAGTTCCCAATTTATAATATTCATAGTACTGTGGATGGTAAGTAAGTATCGAATTATGAATGGAAAATGGGACTACATCACACAAGCACTAGCGACTGCCAATCAAGAGGTCCCGTGATCGAATTTCCGGGTCGGACTGCGGTTGGGTTTTTCCAGTCCGGAGTATGGAATATGGCGGTGTTTGCCGCCCGTGCCTCGGAAAGCAAGTTAAGCCGTCGGTTCCGTTTGTTATGAACAACTATGACATTCGGTATTGGGAAATCAGTGCCCTCAAATATACTGACAACTAGTTCAACTTTCGACTTCATTTCACCCTCAGGGTTGTGGAGTCAGCTGCTCCGTGGAAAAACTGACATTCAGCTAAAACCGGTTGAACTAGTAGCCAACCCTAATTATTCTTGGGATAATAAAGATGATTATGATGATGAAAGGGACTTCCGTCGTTTTAATTGAATAAATATATCGAACACTAATAACTGATTCGATTATTTATGGTTAAATATTTATTCTCAAGGACTTTAACCTAAATACTTAATTCTAAAATTAAGACTAAACTAATAGTCCCATTATAGCACTTATAAAAATGATAAATTACCTTAAAACATATCATAACAGCTAAGAAAACTTGCGATGCATTGTAGTAAGCGATGAGCTTGTTCATCTGTAGTGGTGGTCGGTTCTTCATAATTCTTGGTCCGATGCGAATTAGTATCAGGTACGCTACCACGACCGATAGGATTGGCATAGGACTTGACATCATGAACCAGGAGTCTACCAAAGCACCTGAAAACAATCCATAATTTACCTTAGATTTTTTTTTGGATATTTTTAGGATATCACACACACACTGTCTAGTTCCCAAACTAAGCAGAGCTGTTATTATTAGTACTAGATATTTATTTCAATACATAGATTCCTACTTTTTGTAAATATATACATAGAAAACACCCAAACTCCAAAACAAATATTTGCAAAGCACACATTTGGAAATGTAAACATTCTTTCAGTCAATCTCGCTTTCATAGTTACATACTCTGCTTGATTGTAGACTAAATGGCGTTATATATCAGATCCACAAAATAAATACTTCATATCCATTAACGATATAAAAAATAAGGATTCTATTACATTATATGAAAGCTTAAACACGCACGCACACACTGTCATTTTAAGCTAATGATATTGGAAAATATAATTTAATACAATAAACATATGCGTACTCGTCAACTTCAAGTACAAAAAGTATAAACAATTACTTACTTTTTCCGACTTTGAGAGAGTCCAGGTATCTGTCAACCTTCTCTAAATAACTCATTTTTACGCTGGTTTCTGCAAATAATTCAGACATGTTTTAGAAACAAAATCTTATTACATATGTCAATGCAACATACTTCTACTATTTTATTTTGACACAATGTTGTGCCAGTTGTATTAGAGTTTTATTACAAGAAGGTTCTAATTATAAAAAAATAAAACCAAAAGGTGCGTTGCTTTGAAGTAACAGGTTTCGTATATATAGCTGACCAATGCATCTTCCTTGGAGCCTCCTTTCAATCATGCTTGGTTCCTATTTGTTCGAGTGTGATGTTAACTTTCCTATTTTCGGTAAGCCACCTTATGAAAAACTTATAAAAAAACGTGAGTTTCGGACCTCGTCGTGCAGCAATAATGTGACATGAAAATATATTATTTATTAATTATATAATACATTTTATATCATTGTTGATTATTTTTAATTGAATTTTATTAGTTAAAGCTTTTCTTAACCAACTTCAAAAAATTAATTCAAAAAATTCTCAATTCGACTGTTAGTTTTTATTTATGTTTGTAACCTCAGAACTTTCGACTGGCTGAACTCATTTTGATGATTATGAAATATGGTGCTTCCCGTGTGGTCCCATATCAATTTAGTCCAGTTCTTAAAGTCGTTTTTTTTTGTTAAATTTTTATATTTTTTTAAACTTGCTTTGCCTCGCTATTATAGCTGTTATCGCAAGTAATGTTGCTGGGCTCGGCTAATTATATTACATGTATATTTTGTATCATTGTTATTTATTTCAATACTTATAAGTAAAATAATATGAAGTTAGATGACTACTGCGTAAAATATTAAATAATGTCAAACATCCATATTTAGACGTGTTACGGCCAGGTCAGTAGCTGTCTAGCACTGTATGGCTTCAGTCTAGTCGCTTTAAGTCTACGTTACATCATAGGCAGTGTTCGACCTAAATTACCTTTTATTTATTAGCTTTCCCTGATCGAAATAGAGTGGAATATTTATTTTAAGTAAGTAGTACTTGGTTATTGATCAGTTACGTATATATAAAAATGGTTATGGCATGCCTAAAACAAATTACGATAACTTCTGGTCGCCACAATCCTACTAATATTATAAACGCGAAAGTTTGTGAGTATGTAAGTGAGTATGTTTGTTGCTATTTCACGCAAAAACTACTTAAAGGATTTTGATGAAAATTACAATAATATAGCTTATAGATCAGAACAACACATAGGCTACAATTTATAAAGATACTAGCTTCGCCTCTTGGAGTTACCCGTGGTTATTGTCGTACTGCGGGGTTCAGCTAGTAATATATAAAGAGACAACGAACAAAACCAAACAAACCAAACAATTTACAATTCAAGTTTAAGATTCCAGTTTATCTACGAGAGTTTTATTTTTACAGAATGATATAAATGGGTTAAATCGTGGTACTACCGAAGCCGAATACTAATTCAGTGGCTCTTTTCAAGTAGGTAAGCTGTTCTACCGAATTATCTACAGAATTTAGTCAAACTACTTAATATTGATTCTATGGACCCTGCAATCATCAATTCACCATTTTATTTCGAGCCTTTTCCCAAACTAAAGGGGGGTCAGTTTTTAGTTTACTACGACCACGGCTCATTTCGTTTGTTTATATGTATGAGACTGCCAGAGTGACTCTACTCTGTCTGAAGGAAAGCATGAGCAGACTCCTAGAGTAGTAGTCATATAACTCTTCACTGATGCAGACAATAGAACAACGATAGTGACCCACACTATTCTTATTATTATTTTTTATTATATAGCGGGCAAACGAACATACGTATGGCCTGATGGTAAGCGATTACCGCCGCCCATAGACACCCGCAACACCAGAGGTGTTACAAGTGCGTTGCCGGCTTTTTAGGAAGGAGATATCAGTCCGGAGTTTTGAAGTTGGGGCCTTAACTTTCGTAGCTCAGAGAGCACGTAAAGCCAGTTCAATTCAGTATTGTAGGATACTTTTTATGTGGAGCGACTTCCATCAGAGCACCACAATTTAAATCTAAGGTGATATGAAAGTTGTGTTGATGCATTCTTGTAGGAGTTTTAAGAACTCCAAACTACCTAGTACACCACATGGGCCATTTTTTTTTAAAATTATGAATAAACATTCCAGCTTGATAGCTTTGTTCACCACGTAATATAATAATTAAAATCGATAAAAAATTCTCTTAACTACAGTTTACGTTAGTGCATATTACTAAAATAAATGTGGTAGGCGTTACTATAAACATAACATTGCGTTGTTAATCGTAAGGCTTTTGATACACTTATTGTATGTTAAACTTATCTAGCATAATATTACAGAGTGTATAGATATTGAATCAAGTTTCATAACCTAACATTTTTATTGATATTCTTCTAATTGATTTTCTCCTAGTTTGAAGTGTGATGCAAACACAGGTGCACTCTTTGTTTCCTCACTCTCACATTTTCATCTCACATGGCAATCGGTACTGACTTGCCCATAACGATTGCCATAGATGTCCATGACAACCGGGACCGACGGCTTAACGCGCTCTCCGATGCACGGGCAGGAAAAAATCGCCATCTTCTCCATACTCTGGGCTGCTGTTTAGAATTTCTTGTAAGAAAAACCCAACAGCAGTCCGACTCGGGAATCGAACACGAGACCTCTTGATCAGCAGTCGCTTACGCTAACCACTAGACCAACGAGGCAGTAACAGGGTACTCTAAATTATTTTCTAAAGGTGTCCCAGTAAGAGTGCACTTTATCATTGTAATTTTCTTTTTTTAGAGATTTGTGTTTTTTTATTGGATTGAAGAGAAAACATGTTCCGATTAAGTATGAAACAAAATATCCGTCAAATGGCCCACGCCTCTGATGAGAGGTCATTAGTATTTTCATGAAATTTTCCATGACTTTCTCTGGATGTGGCTGTATTTCACCGATGACTTGGATATCTTATTTGAGTTCTTGTTTCTAGTTTATTTGCCTTACCTTTACCTTTACTAAACCATAGATTTCACTAAATCCCAAAGAAAAAAAAATGCACTGTCTCTACTAAAAATTCGTCGAATTTTGCGAACGGTCTTATTATACCATTTCAAATTTTTGAAACAAGTTTTGTCATATTTTTAATAATCGTATTAGACATGTTAAAAAAAGACATTAAAAGTGCACTCTCATTAAGACGCCTTATATTAAAGTCTTCCAATTAAAACTTGTGGTTTCAAATCGTCTCAGCAAAATCTAAATTAACCCCAGAAAACACGGGATAAAACTAGTTTCATTAAAATTAAATTTAAGAAATTTATTTGTATTTCAACTACTAATATAAATAAACACCGTGTTTGAATTATAACGCTAACAAACATTCAATTATTTTACGTTACACGCATTGTTCAAATCCCATGAGAAAACACACCCTATTACATTCAAACCAAATGTTTATAATATTGTACACGTAGTGAAAAGCCTAACTTACAATACGATGACTATCTTTATGTCTCTTTTCAAAGCAATACAATATTGATGTAGATATATGTCTCTATGCACATAACTCTCTGTTCTGTATCTCTATGTCCAACCCGCTGATGCAATTTCATTTGTTTTGTCCCAACAGTCAATAGTTGAACCAATTTGGACCACCTTTCATTAAAATGTAACGGTAACTTAGAAACTAAAGAATAAAAGATTTAATAGGTACACGAAGTCTCCTTGTATGTAGGAGATAATAAATCATCAAATTCTCGTCAATACCAGGTATACTTTTATGTCGCCGGCAACGAGACAGCTTCACATGCAGTGCAGTGTCACGAAAGTGTATAAGTTTTTTGTTCTCATTTGGCACACATCTCAGTATTAGATACCCAACATGCAGCGAATGACAGTAAAATAACCATGATCTTTGATGCATTTGTATACGGTTGTTTTGCGACATCAATTTTATTTGATTCATCAGGTTCCTTCATATTCTTAACTCAGTAGCCGTGTCTATAAAGTTGTTATTTCTTTGAAACGTGTCTTATTGTCATATTGGAGTGTTATTGCAGCAATGTGTACTATAGTAGGTTAATTTCCTTTAGGTCTCTCTCGTGGTCCTACATATTTTGTATGTCAATGTCCTCGTTAGTTTGCCTATTCATGAATGGCTTGTTAAAGTTTATTGAGATGGGCTATCAGATGAGTAATTGAAGTTACAGATTGTATGTTGAATGCAAAGCAGTAAAACGTTCAACGGTACATTAAACATTATGTGTAAACCCAATTTTATAACAATTAACATTTATAAGCACTCAATGTTTATACCAACTATGGCTCTAAATCTGATTGGTCTTTGTGTCCGTTTCATGTATGTTTATAAAGTCCTCTGAGACATCGCTAATCGCTACTTAATAAAAAAAGTGAAATGAACATTTATAGGGATACCGATGAACATTTATAGGAGTTGAGCGAACACCTAAGGGACCATTGATTAATTATGTCACACATTAAAGGACATTTGACATTGTATGATAAGGAATGTTATCGTGAATATAATATATTTTTGCTCGAAGTCATATTAGATATAATTACAAGTCACTTGGTGGTCAAACTTCGACCATTATTATTATACTTTACTCTTCATTATTTTTAGTTCTTTGCACTCCTCCTCCAAATAAACTTAAACTATGCCTGATTTCATAATTTACCGTTCGCACTATTTTCGTAAAAGAAAAAAATCCTTAAGTTAACTTACATAGTCCGTGAAAAAGATTTTAAATAAAATTATACTTAAATTGGGCTACGAAATGAAAAATTAAATACCTCAAAAATAAACATAACTAAATTATTATTATATGAAAGTTTAGACAGGTACAGTTAGTTATTATGGACTTTTATAGAATTTTATATCTAGTTCTACTTTGATGTAGTAAACTATGTGTAATTAGTAAGTTTTTAGACCAATTACAGATACTGTACAGTACTTTAACAGAAACACATTAACTATTTACGATAAAAACTCGTTCAATGAACCAATGTTTTAGAATATACGACGACCAGGGCAATTATAGTTTATTTTCAGCTAAATTACAATAAGCCTCTTACAGTGTTTCTTTATATAGCATTAATTGTTACAAAAACTTCATAGTTTAGACTGATTATTCATTTATATTTAGAATCTAAGAATGTTCTGTAAATAATATGAAATTTATGAACATTTAGTTTTAAGAAATTAAGTAGGTACCTGGAAGACCGGAACAAATAAATTTTCTAAAAATGAATCCTGAATCGTCTGAACCTAGTCTACTACATTCCAAATAATATGCAAAAAAAAACAGAAACAACGAAATAAAATTAAGCAGTGGAAATGAGAGACATCAAGGAACATTCCATAATACAGCATTGAGTCCAGTACAATCAAAATAAGGCATTTCATCACATGAGTAAAACTCCCCAAAAATTTCGTGGAACTCATTTGTTACCCTTTTGAGACTCCAGGATCTTGGATCTAAGCAAAATAATCGAGTCATGGTGTATGTCAAAACCTGGTACCTCCTTCATGAAATTTCTCTGCACACTCTGTTTAATGGTGAGTTTAGTCCTACATTTGTTTTACAGGGCTGAACATGATATTGCTTTATTATTGGATGTCTAGGTATTTACGAGTTACAAAACTGTTTTAATAAAAATTTCGCACATTTCTCACATGACTATCCGATTAAATAAAAAAATAGGAGTGTGTCACCCATGTCATTCAGGGGTATGAAAAATAGATGTTAGCCGATTCTCAGACCTACCCAAAATTTCAAAAAAAGAACCAGCAGTTTCGGAGGAGTTTGGTAACAAACGCCGCAACACGAGAGTTTTATACATTAGATCGATAAATTAAATCCAGACTCGGCACATAATTATTGTCCGGAGGAAATTGCTAGCTAGGTTTAATATACAAGTATATAGGCATAATTCTTTAATTTTTTTCACTTTGAAATTTTTAGGGTTTCTTTCGTCTAAGACTATAGTCTTAGTAGTATATATATATAAATATACACATCTTTTATTAGAGATTTCATCATGGCTACTTTTGATATTCAGTATGAAAGTATAGACCAAAAATAATCATCTTTTTGGTTTGACTTTAGGAGATCGTTTTTTGTTTTTCCGAAACCCACCATGGTCGCAATTATCGCATCCACATTTTTTCATTATCTTCATCGAAACAACTTGAAGACTCGAAAACTTTATATATTTGACATTGGCAGAAATAGCTCATCAAGCTGGTTGCCATCTCGTCAAAAGATGTTTGACTTTGACATACATACATTTATATCATACATGGTATGATAATGTGTGAGTGGTTATTTTTATTTATTTTATATATTTTTCAATATAAACTATAAGCATGCGAAATTTCTTACTCCGCCGTCCGCGTAATTATCATAAAAAGGGGTAGAAAATCTTTCGGTATATATACATAAAATATAGTTTTTGTTGTAAAA
Organism: Spilarctia lutea; assembly: GCA_916048165.1. NCBI lineage: Eukaryota > Metazoa > Arthropoda > Insecta > Lepidoptera > Erebidae > Spilarctia > Spilarctia lutea. Next base: position 2,682,632 of record OU696476.1, on the reverse strand, counting down.
ATCAGTTAAATAATTCTAAGAGAGTAACTAAAGTGTAAATTATTCTCAGTCACGGACTAGGCGCACTTGAATTCAAAGTAGGTGAATTGGTCGTCAGTTGATGTGAACATTATGCTGACAGTAAATTGACGGCAAAGGGCTATACCAAGTAGCGTTTGGCGTACTGTTAATGGTTAAGAACGGTCTATGCATTCTTCTATAACATAACGGATGATTCTAGCTCGTGTGCCATATAATTTGTATAATAGATAAAGCTAGCATAAAGGATGTTAACAAAGGAATATATTCGCTGTTATTGATTAACCAGCCCTGTCTGAATAGGGGCTTGACACTGACTGACTCAAAATATATACATATTCGTATATCTTTTCTAAAGAGAGATCTGTGTCCAGCTGTTAAAGTCTGTCGAAAGGGATCATTAATATTAGACGCAGAATTATAACTATACAATAGTAAAGTGATAAATAGTTAATTGCTAGGGATGGTCAGGGTTGTTGGATAGGTGACTGCTGTCGAACACCATTAATTGTAGCTTGTCAGGTGATAGACAACTTAAGTTGTAATCAATATTAATTACGTCACTAATGTATTGTATAATTTTGGTTTTCTTTTAATGTTTGTGTGAAAACTCTATTTAAATATTACCCAGATATTCAATTAAGTTACAACTTTACTTATTTTATTATGTGGTATAGGGTGTTTGGTGAAAAGGTGTGTTTAATCTACATCCATCCACAATATTATTGATATTTTATTCTTGCCAGAACTAGAATTTGAAATAAATCTTCTAATTTGATTACTACTTGACAATGCAACGGTTTCTGGGGGAATATTGGTCTTTGTTGGTGTGTGGTACGCAATATGTCAATTTATGATTAAACACACGTGAATACATGTATTAGGTAACACAAAATTTATTTCTTAATACATTGAATATTCATTCCAAAGTAATGTAGTAAAAAAGTAGAAAGAGAACAAATTTGCACAACCTATTTTTTTGAATTTAAAACGCATCGTAGAAAGGATCATACATATTGCTACATTGATTAAGCACATATTGTAGTAGTGTTTCTATGTATATAGATCAAACATTCGATCTTATGAACTGTATACACGACATCCGATAATCGTATCAATGTAAGTGCTATAGCAAAACGTTTGGTAAAAGCAGGAAATATTAACACCAGCGGTTTTAATGGTGTACCTATTAAACACTGCCGTATAGACGTTTATGCTAATTATTCTGAAATATTAAGGTTTTTTTACGTGTCGCTGAAGCGATAGTTAACAGACAAATTAAATGGTTATCTTTATTGAACATTGTAGTAACATTTTGTAAAATTTGTATAAAATAACATCTTATGTCGTCATAGTTCGCCATCAACCAAGCAATTATTTAATTATGCTTTCTTTATACTAGGGTGTCAAACAAATATATTTATTAACTAGCAATTATTTATTGCTTTTCCACGAATAAGTGAAGTTCCCAGGGTCCGGCCCTCTCGCCTTGGAGATTCAAAGGGCACATTGCCGAGCTTGTGACTCTTGAGTTGTAATACTCGTAATACATGTGTGGTGGAAACTAGTTACCATCAGGGAACACATCTTCTTCTTCTCATTTGCCCATTATGCTGATGTATTTCTAACCGATTTCGGCCATAGTGGTAGTTCTCAATGGAGGCCAGTCTACTATGCAGGAGATATTATAGTACACAAGTGTGTGCATTATTATTAAAAAACGTGTCTAGCTGGAGGTCGAAAAATAACCCGCGAAATTCTTTGACGACCTCGTCTGCAGTACTAAATTATCGTCCACGGAGCCTTTTTTTACCGTGGGAATTAAAAAAATGCATGAAGCTAAATCTGAGCTATATAGAGGATGGAGTAACATTTGTACCCCCGAAGTTGTCAAATAGTGCATAGTTCTAGCAACTCTGTGAGCGGGCGCGTTATCTTGGTGAAAAAGAATGCCACGGACGCAGCTCCTTGGGCGCTCGCTGTCCAACTCCCCGAAAGCTTGAGGCCAACAAACTTCGCTATACCTTCACCAGTAACTGTTCTGCGGTCTTCTAGTGGAATTACTGCTATTGGTCCACTGCGTCGAAAAAAATCGTATTCATTTTTTTATTAACGTTCCGACCGCGAACAACTTTTGTGGGCAAATCGTCCTCTTGAAACACCGACGTCTATTGTGTGGATTGCTGCTTATATATCCCTGATTTGTCGTGAGAATGTAGTATACGTTTTGCGAAGTTCCTTCCTTGAATGTTTCTAACATGAATTTGCACCAATTAACACGACGGCATTTTTGCTCATCAACTGTAAGGTTTTTATGCAGGATGATGGAAACTGCCTGTGATCCAATTTTAGTTCAGCCTGTATCTCTTGATGTGTAATATGTCTATTCTCTCGCAATAGCCTCTCTACCCTGATGACATTTTCATGAGTTAATGCAATTGGTGGTCGGCTGTGTTTGAGGTCATCGTTTAAGTTCTCTCGACCACGTTTAAATTCACGAAAATAATAATATATTGTTGCTAAAACGCAGGAGCAGACTCCCCAAATTTTCTTGAGATTCCTTGAAGTTTACCCTCGCTTATAACCCTAGAAAATCCCCTCTCTTATTGTTGCAAAGAAAAAAAAGAGTGGCAGATAATCTTAAGTCATATTAAAAAAAAAACTACACATAGGTGGCCAGTGATTTTCATAAAGGAGGGTTGTGTTGAAATTACCCGCCAATCCAAAATAGTTTCATAAAAGAAGAGATCGTATTTTTTCTGTGGCTTTTAATTTTCGGAACAACCTAGATACATTAAATATAGAATTTATAAAACAGTAACTATTATTTAAATAAAATTAACACGCGATTTTAAAAAACTTTGAATACGGAACAGCTGATTACGGGACTCAAAGTCTATGTATTGTCATATATAATTCTAGGTGATTACAAAGTTTATGATAATGTTTAGGTATATAGAGTATGTTTGTTAAATAATAAAATCAATGACATAAAGTAAGCATCTATTTCATGTTATGTATGTTATAACCTTGACAAACAACAACAATGAACAATTTTCTTCAAGTTGCATTCGTAGTAATGTTTGCCGTTCTTGAGTTATAAATAGTGTAACTAACACGACTTTCTTTTATATATATAGATAATTTGCATCTCAAAAATGGGTCAAACGAGTTTCTAAATTTTATTTCTATTTATATATTCTGTATCTCGAAAATGGGTCAAACGAGTTTCTATATTTCATTTCTATATATACATATTCTGTATCTCGAAAATGGGTCAAACAAGTTTCATGAAATTAAGTATACACGGGGTTTAGGGGGCGACAAATTGAGCTAGCTAGAATTCATTATTGGAAAATTTGTCAAAATAAAACACCGCTCGTCCAGGTACATAAAATAACTTTAAAATATATAAGCAAATTGTAGCAACAATAGGTTTGAACAACACAGTGGAATGAATTTTTCGTACTGAGTAAAAGTTAATAAAGTTCTCGTTTTCTGTTTATTCAAAACAGTATCTACACAAGTCCAAAATCCATCAGAGTGGCATGCAATGAGAATAGTCTTTGTCTCCAGATAGGCTGATGATGGTGACACAACAGTATCTTTATAAATGAGATTTGTTGCTGTTATACTTTTGACGTTTAATACTATTAATGTGTGTGAATAGTGCCTGCTAAAAATAACCCAGCAACACACAGTGTAACAAATACGAAAACCGTTTACAGAGATATCAAAGAAAAGTTTATATTCACATCCAGAAAATAACAGGAACAAACTACGATTACAAAAATAAAACAAGCTACGAGTATTCTAAAACTGTTAAATTACTTTTGCTGTTACTGTCATAAGTTTAAATCAGTTGTTTTCGACACTGCAAGCACATGCGCGTCAACTAAATCCTACTAATATTATACATGCAAAAGTTTGTAAGGATGTGTGTGTATGTTTTTTACTCTTTCACGTAACAACTACAGAACGTATTTTCATGATACTTCACAGTAATATAGCTTAAACGTTGGAATAACATATTAAGTTAAAATTTATAGAGATTTGTTTATAATTTCGTCATAATATAACGATAACTGCCAAGTAAGTCGGAAAAAATCAGCTTTCCAAAAGCTACTCGTATATTGGCGTGAGCTGCCCAAACCGTTGGAGTTACACAAAGATTATTACTGTAGGATTATTTGTCTTAAATAATTCTAAATACAAATTAGCGACAGCATATACCTACTTTTTATGTGAAAGTCATTATGACCAAAATAGTGAACCATTAATACAATTAAATTGGATATTTTTTAACAACGCACATTTTAGAATATTTATCGAATTCTTATAAAAAAATATACATTATTAGGTACAGGTATTATTTGTAGATAAAACTTGTCTATTCCACTGTATACTTTAAAAGTTTTCACGATAAGATTGAACCGAATGAAGTGTCATTATGCGCCTACTACGAGAGAGATTGTTGCGGCGGCGAGAGGCGGAGGGGTAGTCAATGCATTGCCAATGTTTAAATGTTAGATATATAGATAGATAGATGCGAAAGTAATTAGGTCTCGGTGCTACACTTTTAGGGCCTAATTTGGTCTGAAATTAGTTATTTTTTGGTCCAAATATGCGATAAAAGTTACATTATCAACTTAATCTGAATGACAACAATACTTATTGGATTAGATTTAATTAGCAATCTGCCATTACATTGCTTATAAATTCTCAACTAAGATCCTAAAGTGAAAGTCAGCAAAGTGCATGTGATTGCTCTGTATTCAATAATTTAGCTCACCAATGCTCCAGTATTTTTGGTGGATCTAAGCTCTAAATTAATTTTGAATTACATCTAATGAGTTTCGTGGCCGGCTACTTTCCTGTCGCAACACAAAAAAAAGTAATCATTTGTAGACGGAATAATATAAAATAATAATTTAAGTAATTTAAATACAGGTCTAAACGTGGGTTAGGTTAACCTGTAGTCTCGGATACCGATATTGGGTTTAGTCTATGGTAGCTCAAAGAGGTTAGAGTTACGTATGTCTGTTAGAGGAGCCACTAGGTTCACTATGATTATTATACTATTTCGTTAAATAAATCTAACTTTGATACAAAGAAGCACTTGAATATTCATGCCGAGAAAGTTCCTGTTGGGATCACACAGCAACAGAATCATTATCTTGCTTGTTCACGTAACATTAGGTGCAATTGTTTCTACCAACACCCACGGAGAGTAATGTCATAGTCCATTAACAGACCAGAAGACACAACTTTATGACTAAATTGCTAGATTGGTTCTGATAAACGAGATTCATTGTCTACGTTGGTTTTTTGTTCTCGTATTTCTTTGGTTCTTGCATTCGCTGTTATCTGTTCTGATTCTTGAAACTTCATTAACTCTTTTACATTGGGTTTATTCTATTGTTATGTTTATATTCAAAATTTAATCACATAATTTTTTTTTGTTATTTATAAAAAAATATCAATGTATTTACTAACGAACCAAAAATGAAAAATTACGTTTTAATCTTATTAAACCGTTACATTGTTCTATATGTTATATATATTTAGGCTTTATACATTTTATGGTAATTTTTCAGTAAAACTTTCTCCGGAATGGAAGTTTATTTCGTTGTAATTTTTCACTAATCTGATAATATAATACCTAAATTATGGCCTGCCTGTAGTCTGATGAAACAACCAACGACGATTCAACGACAAAAAACTCAGCTCAACCGAGTTTTGATCTTATTGGATATATTTTAGCAGTTAATAATCTAGATAATTATATAAGATTTGTTTTGGTTAGACGAGAATGCACCTCTTTTCACATTAAAACAATGTCGTTAATATATATATTGAAATGTCCACAGTGAACATTAAATAAAATAAGATTTCTCACTGTTGTATCGTATTTTACTGGGAAATCAGAAAACACAATTCATTGCTCGATTTATTGTCGATCGATCAAGTAACTGCAATAAATTCACTTTTGGAAGAACTATATTTTGGAAATAAAGTTAAATAATAAATAGTTCAGTGGGTACAAACTACCCACCATAATTTTGTTACAAGAAACGCTTTAAAACGCCACAGCAATTAATGGTAGCGTGATCAGTCTGTCCGTGACACCAGCAGTATTATGCACGCATTTCTGTTGGTCGCAACACCAAAGGAACACCTCGTGAGAACCATCCAAATACTCCTTATGGAATTATCTAAATGTATATACCTATACATTTTCCATCATAATGGTGTTGGATAAATACATAATTAAGTTTTTACTGACCACAATCAATGACTATGGTGTATACCATTCACCTATTATTTATGTGATGTGGCTGATTTCACACAGCCACATCACATAAATAATGAATTAGTTTCTATGCTAATTCGATATACTATTATGTATATCGAATTAGTATAGAAACACATATCTATTTAATAAATAACATTAGGTCTTGATTGACGTATCAGCAACGCAAGAACCACGTCTTATTATTCAGTTAATATTTAGTAGAAACCGTTAGAAAATAAATGAGATTGATCAAAATATTAATCCTCTAAGAAGGCGTGATTAGTCGTCTCTTAACCTTTCACGATTTTAAAGATCCGACACTGTACAATGAAACCAATCTCATTTTTGTTGGTGAGCATTTACTTACATCTGGGCCTCGATAACTCAGATTTAAATAAAAAGGTCATCTAGTTTATTCAGAAGTTGAAAATATAGTGTAGAGGTCAATGAACCGTTAATCATAGAGTGAGTGAATAGTTTTTAAGATTCCGTATCTCAAATGAAAAAAAACGGAACCCTCATAGGATCACTTTGTTGTATGTCTATCTGTCTCTCAAGACCCTTTTTTTCAAGAATGCGTAGAGGTATTAAGCTGGAAATCATATCAAATATTCAGGTTATTTGCCTACTAGAGCTGTGAAAAAATCAAACTTCTAAGCTAACGCAATCAAAAGATACAGACGATTATACTGCATATTTTCGATATTCGCAAGAGAATCAAAACCTAGAGGATACTACCCGTGAACTCTGAATCATGAAAAAGGCATGAACACCTCGCCTGGTCGTAGGGTCCTCCCTTTGTGTTGGAGGAACATGACACCCGTCTCTCGACACAAATATTATAAACCAGCTGACTCGGCGAACTGCGCATCGCCTTATTATAGGATCAATTTGCTGTCCGTCTGTCTGACACCTTTTTCTGAGAACTGCGTATAGCTATCAAGCCGAAATTCATATGAAATACTCAAATCTACTGTCCCTTAGAGCTGTAAAGAAATCGAACTTCTAAACCAACGTAATCAAAAGATACAGCCGTATACGAGTATACTACAAATTTTCGACACTCGCAAGATAATCAAAACCTACGGGGTACTTCCCGTGAACTCAGAATCTTGAAATTTGGTACGAAGCAACGTCTTATAGCACAGAAAAGGAATAAATGTGAAAAGTATAAATGTTTGGTTACATCATATATTATACCTAAAGGTTTGTGCGGAACCCTCGGTGCGTGAGTCCAACTCGAACTTGGCCGATTTTTTAATTGATAGTATGTATCATAGAAATCATTAGGATAAGTCGCACATGCAAAATTAATACAATATGTAATTCAGTACACAAATATTCGAAACGTTAATTAAACTATAACTTTATTAAGTACTTTTAAGTCATATCATTGTGTATGCATGTACACCAGCATGTAAACTAAGTTAACCTCTAACAAAGTTCAAACTTTAATGCATTTACGTTTAAATAAAATATCGTACAATAGTCGGAATTCCAACCTGATCAAATCCGCAATGCGCCATATTACGCAAAGATATAGGGACTGATACTAGAGTATTGCATTTGCAATAGAAAATATTAGAATATTAATACCAATGATAACTGTATTAAAGGTTTTTGTAATAAATATATTACAACTGAACAAGTAATCTTTCATTTATCATTATGACGAGTAAAAAACTGCCCGGATTATTTACATTTTATTTATTTATGCTCCATGACAAAGGCATTCTCAGTTAGTTTACTTCAGTGTGATTTAGAAGTGAGTGAGATTAGGGCACGGCCTATCGCAGTTCACAGCTGGACATGGGGCTTATTCAAATGTAATATATATATATTCTCCCGCAATAGCCACTCTCTCCTGATGACGTTTTCATGAGTTACTGTAGTTGGTAGTCGGCCGTTTCTGGGTACATCGTTTAAGTTCTCTCGAACACGTTTAAATTCACGAAACCTATAAGTTATTGTTGCTAACGCTGGAGCAGACTCCCCAAAAGCAGCTTGCATATTTTCTTGAGATTCCTTGAAGTTTACCCTCGTATATAATCATAGAAAATTATTGTTATGGAAAGTGACATGGCGACTGCTTTTCTGCTAAATATTAACTTGAATATATATTTTTTCATGTACATTCCATTTTGTTTTGATCATTTAACAAAAATTACATGTATATGAAATAATAATATCATTGCACATACGATAAACGGATTTCGAGTCCAAGGATTTTGAAAAAAATATGAAAATTGAAGAAAAAATTTGATTTTAAGGCTCTTTTAACTTTAAATACTGCTTGGTTATGTAATCCTAAGAGAAATGTTAAGATTTACTTAACCTAAGTGTTTCAAAAGGTCTCTTAAGAGACAGCGGAGAAATTGACGGTAAGTTCAAACAAAATAATTTATTTACCGATTCCCGTAAAGATTTTTGTATACAAAGTTAGATGGATATACTATACATTCATCATCAGTGTATAAGCCCATTGGTGGTTATGGGCCTTTTTTTCTTTTTTTAGGCTTGAAATACTATGTGTTGAATGTTTTCCTTCTCTTTGCAATACTGTTTCCCTGCAGTTTGCTTCCTTGGCGTGCTCTAACGACACCCTACTGCAGTGCTGACACTTTCTTTTTTAATCCATCACCACACGAACAGACTATACATTTACCTACATACAATAATTATTTTTAATGAATGACGTAAGACAGTGTAACAATCTAAAATTCTAAAATATATTTGAGTGTTGCATTGAGACCTGTATAACATACTTCAGGTTTAAATATTTCCAAACAATAGTTTTTATACGAGTTCTTTAATGTTTTATCCCAAATGTACAGTTAAAGAAATAAAATTCCTCTCGAATCTCAAAGTCGTAACCTTTAGGTTTTAAAAGGGTGAACTCTTGCGAGTGGTAATAAATACGACAGGACCCATATTTTTCGTCTCGAGTGATCCCTCAGATATAACTAGAGGGACTATAGAGGCAATTAAGGAAGGCGAAATCTTTCCAAAGGCTGAAAGATTGAATAGTACCAATTTTGTGGATATTAAACGTTTCCAAATTTATATAGCCCACTATAATTTATTTAGATTGACTAAAACTAAAAGTATTTTAGTTAAAGAAAAATATAATTGACGAGTTACTTAAAAAAATTATAAAAAGTTTACTGTACTTTTGTTGTTTGCTTGTATCATCTAAAAAATTTATTAAATAATTAAGTTATCTCAGTAATATAACTGTAAATTTGATTGCCCTTTAGAAAAATGCAAAAGAATTCTAAATGAAATATATTTAACAAAATGTCACACTAAACAGAATTCTTGAAATTTTGTAACTAAAAAAGTAGCTGTTGGAGATATAAATTTCAGTTGTTGGTTGAAACATTCTACGAATTCGAAACCTAGACTGATTTAATATTCAAAATAATTGACTATATATAGCAACAAGTAACGAATTATTTAAAAACAAAACCACCTGTATTATTAAATTATTGAAGAACTGAAAAGATAGAAAGAACTAAAAAGAAAATATTTATTTAGGTTTCTTTTATTTTAATTTCCGAAATATTTATTTATTTTATTTTAATGTACACTCATGTTTATTTCACTCTTACGACTTAAACGAATCTATAGACAACACTCACATACGCTAAGCCCCTTAGGCTCAGGGCGCGCCAAAGAAATATACATACATACACTCGAAAACATAACCCTTCCCTCCCTCTTTCGCAGTCAGGTAAAAACTAAACTTGAATAAGAAAACTAACAAGTGCAAAATACCTTCAGGAGGAAGTCAAAAAAATATTATTAGAAACATGGAAATCACGCAAAAATAATGTAATGTTTCTACTACTTTATACACAAATTTTCTGCTATTCTTAACATGTTGAGTAGGTGTGCGGTGAACACAGGTCAACGAAATCTGATATAATCGTGACCTAATATCGATTTTTCCTAACCTTTCTTTCAGTTTCACTTGCGTGAATGTAAATTATACCACTCAATTCGGATTTCATCGATAACAGTTTTTTTTCTCAACGTTACTTTTTGTACTTCTTTTAATTTTGCTTCTTCATGAAATTTCTGAACTAAATTTTAGTTGCCTAAAGAACTTGAATAATAATAATAACATAAATATTTCGTACAATCTAACACATAATGCTATCTAGTCCCAAACTAAACGTAGCTTGTTTTATAGGTACTAGAAAACTGATTTAAATACATAATAATATATACTTGTTTTTCGTAAATACATACATATTATACGTAGAAAACACCTAAATTTCGAAACAAATATTTGCAATTCATACAAACATTTAATCCTTAAGCACAGCAGTCGCATACACTACCACTGCACCACCGAGGCAGTCAATCAGTATTAAAAAAGTCTAAAATTTGTATTTACTTGGTGATATCAACAACATTGTAAATTACTTTGCACATAGCAGCAATGAAATACTTATTTTCTTCTTATACGAAGCGTAGATAGTAAAAACAAACTCATTTAACATTTAAACAAGCGTAATTTAAAGAAAATCCCAGGATATATTAGAGTATAAGCTATCCTATCTTTAAATTTCCTTTTTATGATTCTATTCAGCTTTCTATTAAGTATCATGTACTAATTGTACTTAATGGTACAATTAGTATTTTTTATGGGATAGGTAGGGTAAGGGACAATCGATGACCGCCGCCCATGGACACAAAACACCATAGGCGTCACGAGTGCGGTGCCGGCCTTTTAAAAAGGTGTAAGCTCTTTGCTTGAAGGTTGTATTGGTCTGGGAAAACCGCAAGCGACAGTTGATTCTACAGTTTTGTTTTGTGATACAGAAAGTTTCTAGAAAAGCTCACAGTTGCTGACTGCCAACCATCTGAATGATGGGGATGAAACTACTGTCGCATGGGACTACGGAGGAGAGAGTTGGTAGTGATCAGTTCGAATCTTTCCTTTGTGCATTCCCCAATCTATAGAAATAAATTATAAAGTCTTCTAAAGACCCTAAGGAGCGCCCGTCAGCTAGCACAAGTTCGGGTGTTTGGTATGGTCCGGTGGGTATTAGGGATAGTGTGGGAGGGGTTGTCACGGAGATAAGATCTCGTAGCAGGCCATGCTTGTTCGGCAGTCGCCGATGGTAGGGTGTAAGCTCCTGCAGGCTTGCGATCCGTCAGCTTGAACGAACAGGTTGTTTCTCAGGGGTCTCATGAAGTTATCCAGGCTCTCCACGCGCAGATGCCTGGAGATCGTCCTGTTCCGCACAAAGCCAGAGGCGTGTGCGAACCACAAGTTAGGCGGGTGCGAACGTACGCCTTATACACATCGAGCTTCGTGTGAAGCGCCAGTCGGGACGATAGTACGGGCCGCAGAAGGGAACGCGCGGCACGAACCTGGGCCACGACGTTGTTTACGTGGGGTTTTATGGAGAGAGTGCATACGATGGTCACGCTGAGGTATTGCACCGAGATATTCCCATGAGCTTGAGCTGAGCTCAGTCTCTAGTCCTTCAGCCAGCTGGGAAGTGCATCTAGAGTATGCTGCATCTTGGTATCAGCGTTGGCACCGTTTTCTGACGTAATAATGTAGGCCGCGTCGTCGATGTACAGCGCAAGTTTCACACCGTCGGTGACGGGGATGTCGTCTGTGTACCAAGAATGGCACACTGGAGAGAGGCAACTTTTCTGTTGCATACCGGCATAGATGGGTCGCTACGTAGACACGGCGCTTTCAACCGCCACTTAAAAGCGTCTGCCTTGAAGGAATGTGGCCACGCACTTCACTACTTAACGAGGAGTAGCAGATGTGGACAGCTTGTGTAGCAGGCTGGCGTGCTGGGCGATGGTACGCGTTCCGGTCTTCATCGTCTAGAAGGCGACGACCTTCCTGGCAAATGGTATTGAAGTTCCACGCCGTGTGTTTTGCGTTAACAATTATGGTGGGCAGCGATGAATCTGGCAAGATGTGGATATCAGATACTGTGAGGCGCTGCCCCGATGGCTTATAAAACGCAAACACACGGGTGGACTAGTTTTCGATGCAGACCTCTACGCCCAAGACGTACGGAGATTGCAGTGTTATAATTGGTAGAGCAGTAAAAAAGGCTAGAATTTATCATTTATTTTAGGTGCGAATTTTGCAATATGTAAGTAATTGTTGAGTATTAGTAAAAACAATCTAGACAGAAAACAGTAGTTTAAGTTAAATAATAAACTCCCTTTGAGTCAGAAAATAACATTTAATCAATTGACGCAATGCAGTGTCAAAGTTTAAATCGAATCATGTGCAGGCTACTTAACGTAATTACCTAACTTTGGTGCAATTTGAGGAAGTTTCATTCAAAAGCCATACTGTGTTTTTATTATTATATCTGTTTTCTGAAAATATGTTTATAGGTACTATCTTTTACACTGTTGTATGTACAAAATTTTTATTGTTGTCTTATTTTACGCTGACTTTGTGATATCATCCGCATTAAATTATGGAATAGTGATGAAAAGGAGAATACCTTTGTAACTTCTAGATAAATAGTTTTTAATGCTAAAAAACTTTTAACTCAGTTTAGAGGTTATAGACTAGAAACTAATATTTCTTCTTAATATAAGTATACAGGTAGATCTAGTAGTGTATCCTACTAGTTATAAATTTAAATAATAATTATAAAATTGTTGATTATATTAAAATTAAAGTAAATAATATTTAAAAAAAGTAAGTAGCATTTTTAAAATTTATATTGACTTAGTTCCTACTATACCTCGTGTTGCCAACCACTAGATAGCAAAAGGTAAGCAAGTCTTGCCGATGTCAGGGTGTGCGATTCTACAATAAAATTCCAAGCAAATATCAAGATTTAAGTATTATTAAAATTTAAGACCTTAGTAAAGCAAAAACTAGGTGAAAAGGCTTATTACACAGTTTTGGAGTATTTAGATGACAAATTTGCTTGGGATTGATGAGGCTCACTCCAGTTTATAACTACGTGTTTTGTGTGAAGGTGATAGACATTTTAATATCTTTTTTTGTAATAGTATGTTCTTTGACTTGACTTGACTCAATTCTTTTGTGTATGTAAATATGAGTATTGTCTAGGCTTGTAATATAAGTTCATATTTAGTATCTTACTGGTGGTTTTGGGTGTTTCCCCGGCCTACCCAAATGTCCTGCTGGCGGTAGTATCGCGCTTCGTATCGTTAATCTTGACTTATACCGGTTAGGTAACACGATGGCTTTTGCTCGTACGCCGTCTGTATGGACTGGCCGAATCAATACTATGGTCCTTTCTTCAAAAAGCTAACCCAGATCCTATACTGTACTCGCACAGATTTTTATCATTTTGTAATTAATGTTCACATACTTTAAAAAAACACCTCTGTGGTTTATTTCGGCATTTCTTCCCAGAGTGAATGCCGGCATCTTCTAGCTGTGTAGTCTGAAGTATAAAAAAATCTTGAGAGGTGTCAAGGGACACCCGGATGGAACGAAGTTCGAAATAGAAAGACGAGACGAAAATATCTGGCTTGCTTTCTATAAGAGAGAGAGAGAGAGAGAGAGAGAGAGAGAGAGAGAGAGAGAGAGAGACAGACAGAGAAACATGCACATGCCGCACGGCTTACAATAGCTTACTATAGCAAAAAGTATCGTTACAACTTTTCGTCTAATTTACATCCTGTACAATAACATTAGGACCTAAACGCATAAAATTAAAACATGTGAACATTTTCTCTGTCTCACATAATACGTCTAAGATTTGTAAATATTTATCTGGTGATATCAAGAACATTGTAGATCACTTACGTTTTTATCCCTTACAATGCAAATTGCTTGAATGTGAACTACAAAGAGTGTTGGATTATGATGATGATGAAACAGGTTAAATTATGGCTTTAAATAAAGTTATAGTAATACCAACAATCAAATTTGAAAAAAAAACTAATGTAAGCTAACACTGCTCAAGGTTTTGTCTTGCTTTATGATCTTTTATTCAACCAATTTGCAAAATTACTAATTAAATGACTTGGCATTCATGTTAATACCTCTTCTGTTTATTTTCATAAATTTATCAACGCATTTAGTGTGGATATGTGTAAACAATTGAATTGTGTTTATAGGTCATTCACTTTGTAATTCATTCGATCATTCAATGCAGATTGGATTATGAAATGTTTATAAAATTAAATGTTACTTAAATTTCGAAATTATTTGAACAGAGAAACGTATTAAAACATACTCATCTTTTGATTTCAAAAAATCTAATTTATGTTCAGAAACGCAGTGGCTCTGCTGCTATGCATTATTTTACTTTGAACATGTTTTTAAGCCTAAATGAGGATACAATTCACCTGATAGTACGATATTCTATATTAAAACAAACGGTTGGAGAGTTCTCATATTGAGTTGAATACTCAATATGAGAACTCTTCAACTCCCTTAGTTGCATACTTAAATTATTATAAATGTGAAAGTATTTCAATGATTTAGCATGAAGATACTTTAATTTATAGGAAGGACATAGGCTACTCTTTACTGCGATAATCGACAAATACACTAGGAAATAACTAGTTTTACATAAGAAAATTTCACTGAGCAGAAGTCTATGACCAAATTGACTTTCAAAGTGAAGAGCTAGGAAATAGAATATAGTTAATATTGCACCCGTAGCTGTTTTATTTAAATCACGTCTGACACTTGCTGTGCAGACTACCATTGTTTTATTTTTCAAAGCTGTGGAACGAGTATTTGATAAAATTTCGTAAGAAAATAAAATCAATGTTGTTTGTTTCCAATGTCCAACATTTACACTAATATCATAAAGTTAAAGAATTCGTTAAGTCAACAAAACAATTCACATGCTAATCTAGTGTTTCGAATTGAAATATGCTTTTGGTACAAAAGTCCACTTATCGAGAAACTAAATTATCATAACCCGCTTCGACGAATAGGAGTTGAAATCAATGAAAATGTAATAAAATGGGGAAAATTTTATGTCTAATAAGAGAAATTGTTGCAGCTAGATACAGGTCGATAATGAATGATGAAGAAGAAAGAAAAAGTAAAGCTAGTAATATACATATGTGTGTGTATCAACTTATGAAACATCGTTAAGAAAGTTTTCAATCTAAATTATCCTAGGCAAGTTAATGTTTTGTGTATTGTATCTTGAAAAAATATAGCTGCTTAATTTTAAGTTTTTTTGAAAATGCCTATAGGAACAGTTAATTTGAATACTGACGTAACTTGAACGTAGGTCTTGTATATTGAAATCTAAAAATAGATAGCTAATGAAATCGATATTCGGCTATAATTTAGTATGAGTAGAAAAACGTTATTTGATGATAACAGATAGATGATATGATTCAACATTAGGGTATTCGAACGCCATAACACGGTGGGGCAGAGTCTATTTGCATTGGTTAGGGTCCATCATCATTATTATTTTCTTGCCTGTCTTTCAATGTCATATGAGGTCAAAGCTATTTTATTATGTACTAGCTTTAGTCCACGGCTCTGCCTGCGTGTACATTTAATATCCCGAGATCGGGATTTTCGGGTTAATATAATATAGCCTGTGACACTCATAAATAATGCGGATTTATATTGGTAAAGTATTTTTTTTACATCGCTTCAGTAGATCCAGACTCTACCCTCTACAACTTTACAAACTCACAAACCAATTCTTTAAATCATTAGTATCACTACATATTATAAAACAAAGTCCCCGTCGCATCTGTCTGTCTGTTTGTACGCGATAAACTTGAAAAATACTGCACAAATTTTCATGCCCAATTCACCAATAGATAGAGTGGTTCTTGATGAAGGCTTTGATTTATAATTGTTAAGTTTTTTTATACATTGGCTAAAATATAACGACATTTGTTGAAGGTATCGGAAAAAATTAAGCCGACTGAGAGCTTTAAAACGAAAACGCTGCCTGCCTTATGTTAAAGCGATTTAGCTATAAAACCGTAACAGACAGATTGAGTTACTTTTGAATTTATAATATTAATATAGATTACATTGTAGAGTATAACTTGAACTATCATTTTGTTAACAAAAGACCAAAATGTTTCTTATAACTAAATCCTATAGTTTTAGCCACGTTTACATAATTTTAAGCTTCAAATCTCATAACTTCATAACGTTTAAACTTTGACTTTTCAACACCCTTACATTTAAATATTTTATATTTTCAACATGAATATAAAATATATCCACATCGTATTTACGACATTACAATATTTTAGTTATAAGGTAAACTAAGTTATTCATTCTTCAGATAAGAGAAAACTGAAATGATTGGCCAAAAAGTAGCATTTTGGTTAGGACTACAATTTTTGAATAACATATACGGAACAATCTAATTGTACTAATCTGACCTACTTTTAAAATGTCCGTTGTCTACGTCGGACAATTGAAACGTTTTGCAAGATCAAAACGTCATTCTTAGTTACACACGCCAACTGGTCTAAATCATTTGTATTTGAATGTTCCTGGCACAAATGTTTGAGATAAAGAATTGACTCAGAGCTTAGGATCTCGTAAGGAGCTTATTCTAAATCTTTACCCGCATGGTTTTTTATGCTGGAATCGACGTTCTTTCTCTATAAGAAACCGAGGATACTTCAATGAAGCTTAGCTATAGAATTTTGGCCAGGTTCACTGAAAGGCTCAACATGTTAAATGAAAAGATTATAAAACTTATTTAATACCATAACATAACTTTTAATATCATTTAAAAATTGCTAAATATGTGTGATGGATTACGAACGAACTACTATTTGGATTTTCAATAAAAGTTGTATAAATATCTAATAATCTAATCCAGTGGCGTTTGATTGTTATTCAATATTGACTTGTAAAGTATCATGGTTGCTTAATGATACTTTTATCAAGTTTCTTACCAGAATTAGACTTGGCTCATATTTTTACAGGATGTTTAGCATAATTTACGAATAGAAGAAATTTAATTTATCTCATTTTTAATAATCGAGTCTGCCAACGTGACTCTACTCTGCCTGACGGAAAGCATAAGAAGAATCCAAGAGTAGTGGTAAGTGAATTGAAATAAAAACTAACTCGTATAACCCAACTAGTTACAGGAGCAATAAAAAAATCTCGATGTAGAGATGATAATGGTAGAGCCGATTGTCACAGTTCGCTCTCTAGTACTCGTAGCTGTGCATCTTTATATTTAAGACCAGCTGACCGACGCAACCTTGTTTGCGTCTTTGCGTCTTTTATTGCCCGTAGCGAAAAATTTTCCCCCGTATAGTGTGTCGCAGACTTTTCGTAGATATTTATAAGATCTACGATTAATAAGAACATTTTATGGTTCTATCTTTTATAGTTTACGCAGCGTACGCAAAATAAGTAACTTTTCTGGTTGATTTTTTACACCTTGTTTCCGAAAAACCTCAATATCTTACGGAACCCTATTTTTTTCCAAAATAAAATATAGCCTATGTTACTCGTGGATAATGTAGCCATCGAATGGTGAAAGAATTTTTAAAATCGGTCCAGTAGTTTTAGAGCCTATTCATTACAAACAAACATACAAACAAAGTTTTCCTCTTTATAATATTAGTATAGATTAAGAAAAATCCATTTCCATTCCAAGCCGAATTACTCTTGATACAAAAATTTTGAGTATACTACAAATAGACACGTACAAAGATGGCAAGACAAGCAGCTCTGACGTCGTAAAAATTCGGACATAAGAAAAACGTCTATAACTGGACAAACTGTAGTAAACTAAGAAACGGAAAAAAACACACTTGATTATCCTCATTTCCTTTCAATATATCATATCGTTAAACGTTACTATAGCAACGATTTGGCACACGGTGCACAGTCTACGTCATCCGACCACCTAGACGGATATTGCTTGAATTTTTGTAAGAAATTTCTGTATTACTTGAAATTATGTAATCAAGGTGATCTACCCGTTTCTTCTTATGGCAGGTAGATTACCTGAGGGTTAGGAGCTTAGGGTAGACCACCACCAACCACTTGCAACTCAACAGTAAAATACATACAGTATATATATATAATGTGGTCGGGGTTTATACGTATTTAAAATTAATTTAAAGACCAATTGGGTAAATTATTTACTGTAATTTTTAATAATGTATTTGCAGTTTTCCCTATATAACCTATCTTTATTGAAAACAGTTCTTGAACGTCGTAAAATTACCTTTAAAATAGAAATTGTTGGTTTGTTTGAAAACTAAAACTTGACAAAGAAAGAAAAAACAAATCCTACATTTCTATGATAGTGTTGAATCAATCATGTTGAAAAAATATACAGACTCTTAAGCTTTAACTAGAGAACTTAAAACTATCTTAATTGATCTATCAAATTAAAAAACCATATCACCAAAAGTCAACATTTTTCATGTTCAAAAATATTGCTATATGTATAAGCCAACGGCCTGAGTAGAATGTTATTTTAGTAATAACTTATATTTCTAAATTACCAAATAAACTAATGGGTTAGGTGTTCTCGCAATTTTAAAAATGGAAAACTGATAAGAACAATTTTATTACCAAGAAGTATTAGAAAATTGTTTCAAAATTTACCACCTAAGAACTTTTAATTTTATCAATAGTTATAAAAGTCGTTTAACGACTTTGAATGTTATCAATTTCCAAATTTACGACAGTTTCTTACTTGGCAAGTGTGAAATTAACAAAGAAAAATTTAAACATCTAGGTTAATGCAGTTGGGTCACACAATATACACGAAATTTTATTATACCTTTCTCAAATTCTTAATATTTTAAAAGGGTGTATCAGCATTATTTTTCGCTGTGAGGAAATGTGCGTTATATTATTTATGTAAAGTATTGTATATATATAAGCAGGTACTTAAGTATTAAAAGCTACTAAAACTCACGAAACATTTTCTTGACTTAAAAAGATTTCTATGAATTTTGTATTTTACAAATAATATTTTCATTTAATTAAGGCAACCAAATTGTTTGATAACTATAAATATGTTTAAGTAGACAAATAAACGAAATTTAAAAATTCTTTTTGTCTTTTATAATTTGAAAACATCGTCTGAAATTATGTTATTCTTTAATGCTACCTGTATCATACAAATGACTTTTTTGCTAAGGGAGTATTGGCAAAGAACAGATAATTTTGCACGGTCAATTAGTAAACAATAGGTAGATGTAAGTGTATTGATAAATTATATCCTCTTATTAAAATTTATAAACCCTTAATTTCAATATTCATATACCATTATATATTTGTATATCGATGTACCTAAAAAATAATAAGAGTTTAGTACTTTTGTTCTCGTTGTTGGGTCAAAAAAATAATTCTCATAGAAAACCAAATTAAATGAACATTATAGTAATAACGTAACACAGAGAAAACATCCTAAAAAAAACTAGTCAGCCTAAATTTACTTCTTTAAGAAATTGACATAAAAACAACGCAAAATAACACAACAACTCTCATAAGAAATTCCATGCTCAAAAATCAATATAGATTTATTTAAAAAGCTAAAATATCAAACACACGGAAAGAATCAATACTTCTTTTTTTAAAACACTAAATCGCATACTATAAAGCTATAGTAGATTACGAAATGTAAGGGTTCAATACGTCTCTGTCTACCCCTTCTGAGTTACAGGTGCGATTTATTTAATTGCTACTATTTTATTTTATAAAATGTATATCATTGATTTGAATGAAATACGACTTTCTGGCAATAAGCATGAATTCAAACAAATATTTTATTTAAGAACAAAACATTTTAAGACAGTATTCAAAAATAGAACTCACCAGTAATTTACGAACTCAACAGCGAACGACACCAACTCTAGTTAAACTAAATAGAATTACCAGACCGTGCGTTTACCTCGGGGCTTTACACAGCACTGCGGCGTATCGACCGCCCGGCTCATAAAATAAGCGCATAGCACGCGATGTAACAGACATAAGTAGTTAGCCTAAGATATTGTGTCGTCCTACTTCACTTACATTTTCATTGTTACCTGAACTAATTAAACCTATTTACTGATATTAAAACCTTCTTTTCGATATTTTTGAAAAAGGAACGCCTGTACGCCTTGTTCGATTTAACAACCTCTCAGACATTAATCCCTCTTTTGACATGCCCTTTATCATTTTGTCAAATGAAATAAACTGTATATCTATGTGCTATGATTACCAGTAGTGTTTAAGATTGAGTAATTTTCTTTAGGTAGGTATTTTGTTAGTAATTCATCTACAAATCTTGCTTGAAAAGTTATTTGCTTCGTAGAATAAAGTTTCAAGAACTACATTTTCAGTGATTTTACGTTTTGGTGTGTGAAAAATCTAGTTATATATTATAGAATTTGCAGAGAGTTTGTAAAGTTCTCATGTGACGAATATAGTTTTGTTATATTTTTCGGTAATTATTTCGAAAATAATATTGGGAAAAGTTTTCAAACTGAATTAATACGAGTATTTGAACCTTGACGAATTAATTACTAATGAAATAAAAGTAAATGTCATTAATATATTTAATTGATAGTTAAAACATTTTGCTCACCGTTGCCAGTAAGAGATTGCCTCCGAGCGATAAGGTCGCCAATTTTACTTGCTAGTTTTAGTTTTCCTATTTAAGTTAACCTTGTTTGGTAACAAGGTACAAACATCTGGCACAATAAAGAGCTTAATTATTATTATATTTGTCATATTTATAAAATTTTATAGTTGTGTTGGGAAGTAAGTTAGATTAATTTTCAATTTTTGCGTAGAATTAGTGTAAATATACAACTCACAATCACAATGTATCGTTGTCGTTGTATTATATCGACGACTTTTCGTCAACTTACTCATTCGGTAAAAACCAACTAAAGAGTTGGTTAGTAGCGGATTTTTTGACTATGTATTATTACTATGGTCGTGCCTGACTCGACCATAGTGATAGCATTTATGGCGAATCAGAGCTCTGCTACGGTTACGTCATAGATTATTTGATAAATTTTCCCCGTTTTCGCAATATTTTTCAGTGATACAAAGCTTTTTTTGGTGAAGCGTGATATTATGCCAAGGGTATTGGCATATAGCCTCTCTTTCCTTTCCTTTCTTAGAGGTTTCCTTCTGCCGAGCCTTTTTCCGGAACTAAGTTAGGATCGGCTTTAATTAAACTATTATACGACTGAAAGTTTTTCTTTATGTGGAGTAACTGCCATTAGACCACCACAATCACTTAGATTATATCGATATCGATGTTCTGTAGAAAGGCCATGGCCAAACTTATTAGATTCCAACTACCCATTTTTTGCCGAACCTGGCGTTCCGTTGTTACGTGTGCTAAGTTCATTTGTCACTGAGAAAATGGTAACGTACTTATATGACTCCTTAATGGCAAGTATCCACAGCGGCGTCCCGTTTGTTCGCTTTGTCCCTTTATTTTATAAAACAAAAATATGGTAAATACTTTTGTCAATTTTTTTGTTGCTGGATGCTATATTGAATTTCTTGGAAATAAGACTGTATTAAAATTTAATTTATACGTGGTTTTTTCATGTTACTCATGAATGTTCCAATAAAATTGAACTGTGATAGGTACTAACAAATAA
Source organism: Spilarctia lutea (assembly GCA_916048165.1). Lineage (NCBI taxonomy): Eukaryota > Metazoa > Arthropoda > Insecta > Lepidoptera > Erebidae > Spilarctia > Spilarctia lutea. The sequence continues at coordinate 2,660,743 of OU696476.1, read as the reverse complement.
ATAAGTGAAAACAAATTATCATCCTACATAAGTACATTTGGTATATGCCAGTATTATTTTAATTTCCTACCAACAGTTCAATACTTCAGTATAAGTAATAGAAACAAACAGTCTCATGAAGAACTTTGTTTAGTTTCTATCTATTTGTAACGTAGATGCGCCTAAATGCGATAAAATTGGTTCAGCGTTGAAGCTGTAAAAATATACTATTGATTAAATAATGAAATTGATAGAACTTGCTACAATAAATTAATTAAATCACTTGTACCGTACCATGGTACTTATTTAATTAAATCTGTCCGGTTTCACCGCACAATATTTCCAAAGATAAGTATGACAAAAACCAACACAAGTGATCTAATTCAATTTAGACGGAATAACTTTGGCATTCGTAATACTAAGTAGGGATTATCGTTTACACGCGTTTACTAGTGTTTAGGGCTTCGCTCGTGGTAGTATCTATTTCGAACCTGAAAATAAATACTTTGTCCCTATGAAAACCATTTACTATACTATAATATGTCTGTTTTCTTCAGATTATACTCCAGCTTCAGGATACACTTTATCCAAATTCATTAACTCGTTATAGCTTTATTTAATAATAACAATCTTATATTCATCCTCATATATCTTTGTGTTCAATCGTCAAGCCATGTGCAAAAGTTTTATATTATCAATGCTATGAAGTAATTTTTCATATGGATATCCTTCTATTGAACACTAATAGCTATGTTTACCTAATACATAAGCTCATTTATTTTTAATATTTGGATACGTTTTGTATTTTTCTTTTTATGTATGAACCTGATTGACTCTACTTTGCCTGATGGACAGCATGAGCAGAATCCAAGAGTGGTAGTAACCATACGTATTGCGAATCTAGGAAATGAGACAATGCAGTATGGTGACCCACACTATCACGGCCTATTGAGATGCTCCTGCATCATTTTTTTAATCATAAACATTTTAGTTTTTTTTTAATTAAAAACACGATGGCACGATTGTTGTCATTTTAGATTGGTCTTCAGGAGAGGGAAGTACTACCCCGGTGGAGCCCGCCCGGTCGTGCTGAAATCAACGTGACTCTACTACCTTGAGTTTCAATTTGAAATAATGACTTATAATAATTTATTCTTCAGAGTAAAATGCTATGTAGCCTTTTAAAAACTATTATAAATTCTATAATATATAAAGATTTGTTAAGAAAAAGGTAGGCATATAATATGATTAATCGGTGTGAGTTTCAAAGTCGTCTTGTTTTGATAGCTCAAAGGCAATATTTGATATCAAAGAAATCCTATTTCGTTTAACTGTCCTTCCCATATCTTCTCTATTTACAAGACATTCCCGTTAGCGTACAATATTTTATAGTCTGTAGAAAATCGAAGGAGATTTTTTTGTCAGAACATTTGGATATATTACATTTTGATTTTATTCATGGAATTCTGTGATTAATTTACAGAAGAAAATGAACAATAAGTCACAATATTGAGCCAGAGGTTATGGAGTTCAATACCCACCTAGGATGATATTCATATTGCATATTTTTTTTTTTTTTTTTTTTTATGAGCCCGTTGTGTCCCACTGCTGGGCAAAGGCCTCCCCTGCAACAAGCCACTTCTCTCTATTCAAAGCCAGCTCCGGCCAGTCTCTGCGATAGGCGTCAAGATCGTCGCGCCATCTTTTACGGGGTCTGCCTCGTCGTCGGCGTCCACCCTGAGGCACCCAGTGTTCGACGACCTTGGCCCACCGGTCCGGATTCATCCGACATACGTGTCCGGCCCAATCCCATTTCAATCTGGCAGTCTTTTTGCCCACATCTGCGACTTTAGTTTTGGATCGCAGCTCCGTGTTTCTAATACGATCTTGTCGCTTCACACCCAACATACTACGTTCTATTGATCTTTGGCAAACCTTGAGCCTGGACTTCTGACCCTCTGTCAAAGACCAAGTTTGGGCGCCATATGTAAGGATGGGCAGGAGACACACGTCAAAGAGACGGCGTTTCAGAGAAATGGGAAGATCCCCTTTCATAAACTGTTTCATGGACCAGTAGCTCTTCCAGGCATTATCGATTCAGCGATCGATTTCCTTTTCTTGCCTGTTTTCGAAGGACGCTAACTGGCCCAGGTACAAGTATTCTTCGACATATTGTATCTCCTGCCCGTCGACCTCCACCTTACATTTTCTGCCGTTGGTCATAAGTTGGGTCTTAGATCGATTCATTTGAAGTCCAACCTCAAGGCTTGCCGTGCTTAGTTCTTGAAGCATTTTTTGCAGTTCTCCGGCCGTGGTTGCGAAAAGTACAATGTCATCGGCAAAACGAAGATTTGTCAATCTTCGTTCACCAACGACAATGCCCCTCGTTTCCCACGAGACTGCTAGTTTTTTGAAGACTTCCTCCAGGGTGCTTGTAAAAAGTTTGGGCGATAGAGGGTCTCCCTGTTTCACACCTTTCTCTATTTTAAAAATCGGCCCCTGAGAGTGTAGTTGGATGGATGCAGTACTGTTAATATTGTATATTATTGTCTTCAATAAGTGATATTCCTGGGATAAGAATTGTATGATAAGTACGATCATTGGTCCGGTTTTGCTGTAACTCATCCATAAAATGTTCCTGCACACCTTCTGTGATATCGGACAGTGACAAAAGTATAAAATATTATTATCACTTTACTTATTCTAGTTTTTATATGTATAAAGATAAAAATAAATTGAATGAATCTGTTATATGGATTTTTTTAATATTTATTTATTTCTTCTATCTCACAGACTCGATGACATAGGTCTCCGATATGCTACTCCCTTGTCGCGTGGAGATGGATTAAGAATATGGAGTGTCACCACCTCCAACAAGTTATAGTCGTAAGAGCCAAAATAAAGAGGCAAACTACGCTGAACAACACAGAAGGAAAATGATCATGTGCTAGGCGGCCTATTAACTCAACTTATTAGTAATTTTATATAACATTATTGTTTTTCTTTTTTTTATTATTTTTCTTTTTTAATTATTTTTCTTGTTTTTTATGGCAATACAATTGCTATTTTTCTGTATGTGTTATTACGAGAGGCAATCATTTTGGCTTCCAAATTATAAGATTTTACTTAGATTGGACGATAAGAGACACAGATATGTAATTATATATAAATATATACTATATCGAAACTGTGAGGGAACGGATATCATGTTCCACCCAACACAAAGGGAGGATCCTCCGACCAGGCTAGGTGATCATGCCTGGCGGGCTACTGCCCAACAGTTGATGTTGGGATGTTGTATAATTATGATAATCGGCGCGAGAACTTTAATTGCGCGATTCAGTATTGGTAGTTTATTCGTATTGTAGGTTACTCCGTAGTTCAGTGTAACTTCGGTAGATGGCGCTGTAGTATGTTATGTTGTATGTGGAGGTCGCCACAAAATTTTAGCCAATTTAAAGGTATGTTCTACCTACAGTAGGACGTACATAGTTTTACCGTCACTTTTACCCTTAGACTGCTGACCTTTGCCGGTAGTCAATCAACAGTGGTCAGTACGATCGCGGCAATTCTAAAGTACAAGAGTTGCGTGACTTGGCCTATTTAAACTTCACTAAGTAATTGATTCGATAGACATTTCCTAATACTAGTTCAAAATGTTCCAATTGCGTTTTTAACCGACTTAAAAAAGGAGGAGGTTCACTATTTTTATTCTAATTTTACGTTTGTTACGAGTACCTTAGAACTTTCGACTGAGTGAACCGATTTTGATGATTCTTTATTATTTGAAAGCTGGTGCTTTCCGTGTGGTCCCATTTTAATTTGGTCTAATTCTTAAAGTCTGTTTCTATTTGTTAAAATTTGTATATTGAAATATGTATCGGTTGAGGTCGAATTTTCGTGTTTTTCGCAATAAGCTTGCCCCCTTAATTATGTAAATGGGTTTAATATTAAGGTCATTTATATTATATTAGGTATTTATTACGATGATGTGACCGTAGTAAAATATAGGCATATAATTTGCAACAACAACAAAAGATCGGTAACAAAAGTCAGTAGGAAAGAAATTCCATTACTCAATTCTACTACCTATGAATTATATTTGAATAATCTAATTATTTCAAATTAACCTAAAATGACACCATTCATGCAGTTGTGCTGTGTTGGTAAGTGCGAGACCGAAGGGCTAATGATGTAGAAGTATCTCAATAGGTCACCATTGTTTGGATCACTGCATCGTTGTGTTGTCTGTATTCGCAATGAGTATGGAGATCACTACTCTTAGAGTCGGCGCATGCTTTCCATCATGTACAGTGGAGTCACTTAGACGGGTTCATATAAAAAAAAGGTGTGTGTGCCATTCGCACACGATATAAATGAAACAAAAGAATGAGACCGACATTTGCTCTCTCGCTCTGGCTCACTAATTACAGGCGACTTTTTGTATTTATGTCTCTTACCTGTCGTTTTATCCGTTGCATCCGGTTTGAAATCACAATGATTCTAAAGAAGTTTCACTTCAAAACTGAGTACTGTATTTCAAAGCAGAATTAGTTGCCTACTAGTACAATTCTGTTCCTTCCACTTCAAGTCTTTTTTTAATTGTACAATAAAAACAAGTATTTCTCGTAGTTTAAATCTACAAGTAAGCCTCTTTATGACACGGTATAATTCTTATATAATTACCAAGATAGTATCACTGAAAAACCAATAGAATTTTTTCTTACAAAATATGAAGAGTATTTCGTAAGTATTGCTAAGTTATATTTCAAAGGCGCTCGTGACTCTACTTACATTTTAAATCCTAGTATGTTTTGTTTAATTTTTATGAGGATCGAACTAAGTAGCGTGCAACAGAAGAGGACGATATCACAATTAAATAGTGGTCTGCGGGTTTTAACTATTATGTATTTTTAGGAAGTATTTTTGTATAATACTTCTCTTTTTTATAGGACAACAGACAAAAAAGGAAAAAAGGAAAAGAAGTTCATTAGGAATAAATCCTATATCGCAATCGCATAAGCATACATGAAACGAACACAAAGAACACCTAGACTCAGAATAACAATTTGTGAATCACACAAAGTGTTGTCCTATGTGGGGTTCTAACCCACAATACTTGCTGAAGTAGAGTACAACAATAGGCCATACTTGCAGTCATATTACTTACATAAGTCTTAACTTAATATTATTTAAACTCTCTAATCTATTAAATATACTAACTGAGCCCTGCGGTGTTGTGAAGATACAACAACAACCGCGGGTAACATCGCGGGACAAAGCTAGTCAAAAATAAAAGTAGCCTTATATACTTTTTTTTTCTTTTTCAAAAAGACGACTCCCACATCAGGAATATACATCCTGTGACGCAGAGGACTTCTCATACATAAATGAAAAGGGCACAAAGAAACGACCAAACTCAGATGTACAATTTGTGAATTACACAAAGTGTTTTCCCATGTGGGATTTGAACCCACAAACATGGTGCAGTAGAAAGCGGCGTGGTCGCCACGTGTGTTGTGTAATCTAGAGCAGTTATTACTTCTTATAGCATCAGCTAGGTGAAATATGCGTCAGCCTTCGCTCGTGTTCAATTCAAAACTATTTCTTTTGTTTCTCAAGAACAGTGTTTTTGTTAAATGAAAAGATTTAGTATGCCTGTATGGGTTTCCCATATTGTTTTTATTTTCTTCCTCTTTCCTTCTCTGTATCTAAGACAACATAATATTAATAACATTTATTACACGAAAACAAAAAATACAATCTGTTCAACTTAAAATTATGTTTAGTTATAAATCGAACAAAAGATAGCCTCCGTTGCCAAACTAGAACCTGTATTTCTGATAACGGCGCCAATCCCCACAGGAATTTAAACTTAACTAGTATTTATTATGTAATAAAGTTTAATAAATCTAAAACAAAAAGAACAAAATGAAAAGTGTGGAGTGAAGACCTCTATGTTTGTAAGTGGGTGTATGTGTACGTGGAAGGTGCGTGTGTGTTTGAGAGGATGTGTATCTGTAAGGTGTGAGAATTCATCATGATTTTCAAAAGAAATCTCTGAATTGTCTTCATTTATGTAAATGATAACAAGCATATACTTTTCCTTTGTAAATTTAAGTGTCAAGCGTCTAAGGGCCAAAGGACCAAGTCATATCACTGAATTTGGTATGAAGTTAGTCTAAAAGTTTATTTCTACTGCCCATCCATAACGCAGGTTTTGTAAATATAAACCTTGAAAGCACTGAAATCCTTTAGATGTGGTCGGTCCGATTCATTAAACCCAATATGATATCCACTTAGTTTGTGATTGATCCGATCGTGGTTCGCCCAATTCACATATCGCAATACCAAACTACATAACCAATTGTTATAGTAATAGGAAATATTTTTTTATCTACACTACTGATCAGCAGTGTTATTATAAAAAATGAAAAAAAAAAATACCTACGTCGTCTTCTGAAACCTAACAGTGTTTCATATATCTTAGTGCACACTCTACATCTACACTAGATCTTCTCATATTGTTTTTGCAATTGCCAATGTAGTCAGGTGGCATACTATTTGTGTCTTTACCAACGCAGTTCGTTTTAATACACATTGTTGACGATGTCACACCTAAGCTTCCTCCCGAGGACTCGTTCCGTATCTTACCTGCTACCTTGTCAAGTTGACATTCTATAAACATAACCTAGGATAGAAAACTATCAAATGTATGGAAATTACGTCATTTCTATGCTAATACAGGTATTCAAAAAAATCTTAGCCAATAATACAAGAGAAAAGAGGCATTAGCGATTGTGGAAAGGGATGCTACTCGAAACACTTGCATCTTGGCTAAAAGAGCTAGTATTTGTCTATAACAAACTAATCGTGTAAAATTTAAGCCGGATCTCTTGTGGCACTGTTTTGTGTTTTCTAACACCTAAAATCAAATATCTAACTAAATATGGGCGTGGCTTAACTGTTTTGTTAGGTCAAACAAGCAAGCATGTTATCTGAAGCAGACGGAAAACATCCCCGCGTTCGAACATTGTGGTTGTGCATTTCGTATTTCCTGATTTGCACTTTCTGAGCAATGAAAAAAAGATTTCAGTCACTTGTAATTCTGTGTAAATATTAAAAGTACGTCGCTGAACATGGGTTCGAACTTTTTTTTTTCTTGTTGTATGCAAAATGACTTCTAAAACATCGAGTACGTCTTCTTCATCTGAAGTCGTTTTGAAGAGTACCTAGATGTTTGATGTTCCTGTTTGCTGCAGGAGCTGCAATGTTTTGCTAACATGTTTGTTATTTTTAGGAACAAGAGACACGCCTTTAGTGTTAGATAAACAACATACTTTTGGCACACGATCAATACGTGCGATTGTTGTTCGAACTAAATAATAAAGTATGATAACTTCCCCTGTGTATTGATGTACCCCTGTCTTACAATAAATTTACACTAATATTGTATATCAGTAAATAAATAGAAATATATTATTATTGACATTTAATCCTGCAAAATTAAATTAATTTAGCTCGAACTTCTTAACTAAATATTTATCATACGTACATTTTATTTATTATTTGTGATGACCATTTGTTTTAGTTTTACCGTTTAGAAAAGTTATATTACTTTTATTAGTCTCACAGTTATCGTTAAATTCATTATTGTTATAAATATTATCATTGTTAATAGTCCTTTTTCGATTTACAGTATTTTTCACATTATTCCTTTTATTAAATTCATCATTGTTTCCATTTAGTTGAACATTTTCTTTTTGTTGGTTTTTGGGTTTCTTGATGTACGCTTTATAGTAAAAATCTGAGAAAAGTACAAACATAAACATATCTTGCGGTAAGATGACAGCAGCAATCCATCGAGGATATTCACAATCACTTCTGAGCAAAATAAATACCATGTGCATTGCACACCAAAAGAATTGTATCTGAAAAAAAAGTATTTGAATCGTATTAACTGAAATATGCTTGAATGCAGACCGCGATTAGGAAAACGTAGGATATGACGTAGTATATAACTAGTTCGTAGAAAGAATACTTCGTTAATAAATGGTTAATATTCATTTCTTTTCGAGTTTAAAACATATAAATTTAGAGCTGTGTACGACGTTAGGTCTCTACAGTCTCAGTACTAGGAGAAATTTGAGTTGTGTAGAACAACTGTTGTCAAACTTTGCAGGATTTTAACTACTCGTAAAGATTGCCAAATCTATATACTAATATATAAAGCTGAAGAGTTTGTTTGTTTGAACGCGATAATCTCAGGAACCCCTGGTCCGATTTGAAAAACTATATCAGTGTTGGATAGTCCATTTATCGAGAAAGGCTATATAGGCTATATATCATCACGCTAATACTAATAGGAGCGGAGCACCAATGAAGAATGTTTAAAAAACGGGGGAAAGTTTTCATGCTACGGGCAATAGAAGACGCAAACGAGTTTGCGTAGGTCAGCTAGTGTATTTATATGCCGACCGGGACCGATGGAGAAACATGTTCAAAATGTTAATTATGGCCACCCATCATAGACTGATTTACTAGAATCGCTATTAGATCGATAAGAATTACTCAGCTTTTTAATGTGTTACCTTGCGCGATTAGAGCCCCGGCAAACAACAAAGTTTTTAATTGGCCGATAGTTTGATCGGGTTGGCGTTTGGCTTATTTGTCGGACAATATCTTCGTACTGATTAAGAAATCAAGCAACTTTCGACCGATCTGAAGTCTGCAGTCTGCGGGGGCTCTTACCACGACTAAACGACTGAGCTACGAGCCCCCTTTCAAATAATAGCTATTAATAACGATTTTAGAAATCATAAAGTTTTTCATTTTAAAACTCATTATTTTATACTACCTACATAATTTCGTTTATTTAATTATAAAAGAATATGACCGTTTACACCAACTATACTTAAATCATCCCTTCAGTAGGAACCCCTTAGCGTAGGTAGCTCCTGAATATAAATCTTTTCAAACTAACAACTGTCCAAAATAATAAAAATAATATAATACCGCTAAGTAAAATATATTAAATTATTGTAATAACAACATTTTACAAAAAAATAATGAAAACAGTATTAGTATTACCTGTCATCAAAATATTCCAATATTTATTTAATTTTATTTAATAATAACTCTCTTTCGTTGACCTAAATGTTGTAACATAAACTTTTTATCGCCAACTTTTTTAAATAAAGCTTGTTATCTCGATGGTGTATTCCCGATCTCTTGAATAAATTAAGATTATTTAGGTTTTATCCCTAAAGTCTCAATAGTATTGGAAACACCCCATAACTCCTGCATAACGTGCGGTAAGTATCTTTATAACCTTGTTAGGGGTTGACTGGGCGGTGAACATTTGAGCCCCAACATTTTAAGACACACCTAAGTCATCTAAAAGTTGGTGAAAACGAAAATATCACTAAGGGTTACCTAACTCTCTCTAAGTGGTGTCTTTTTAGGGGACGTCCGTGGAGTCGCACATCAAGTTTATAGGTTGTTTATGGACTGAAATGGCACGTGACGACATCAGTATTGTTGTTTTCAGACAACTTGAATAGATTTTTTTATGTATGGGTCTGCCAAAATGACTCTACTCTGCCTGAAAGCAAAAGCAGAATCCAAGAGTGGCAGACAATGCAACAATGCAGCATAGTGAACCGCACCGTGACGGCCATGTGATGTTTTTGCATTATTGGGCCTTCGAACTCACCAACGGAACATGACAGCACGAACGCAGTCATTTTAAGTAGATCTTCTGTGCGAGGTTAGTACCACCCCGGTCGAGCCGGCCCGTTCGTGCTGAAATTAGCGTGACTCAATTACCTTAGAAAATAAATAAAAAATAAATACGTACTATTTGTATCTGGGTAACAATCTTCTTAATCCAAATTGTGTTCTTGAAATTTGGTATGGCCACTGTTAGGAGATAGTAGCTGTACATTATGACGTGGACGAAGCAATTTATTACTCCGATTAGTGTTCCATGTCCACCTGGAAATGATTAATATTAAATAAAATTAACAGCTGATCACTTATTGCTCATCAAAAATCAATTTTTATTTTTTTGTCTATCTATCTGTTTGTTTGTACCCGCTAATCTATGGAACGCTGCACCGATTTTGACATAACTTATTTTAATGCTTTGCTTTATAACAATAAGTGTTAGAAACTATAACTTAACTAAATACGACGATACTTATACGACCCTCAAACCTTCAAGAAAAGAGCGTGCTCCTTCCTAAAAGGCTGGTAACGCACTTGTAACGCCTCTGGTGTTGCGGGTGTCCTTGGGTGGCGGCAATCGCTTACCATCAGGCGATACGTCTGCTCTTTTGCCCCCTATATAATAAAAAAAAAACTAATTGAACTAATAACTTTTAATAAAAATTACAAATCACTGACGAAATATGTAATTAGTATATTGTGTCAGTGTTATGAATCTGAGGATTCATAACACTTATTAAAATCTACTCAGTTTTTTAGGCGCTACATTAAAAAAACACAAACATACATAGACTATCAAAAATATTACCCTTCGTTTTCGCTGTAGTCGGGTAAAAAAGTTTTAAGGGTATTAAGCTATCAGGTTTCTGTTATTCGTTTTTACCTGGCACATAAGTAACACATCCCCATCCAATTAGAACCATTCCTGCGTGATGATAGACGTGGAGGAATGATACTTGGTTGTTCTTCTTTCTCAATACGAAGAATATCTGAAAAAAGTAAATTTAAATGATCGTGAATATTTTCAGTCTTTCAACATATAACGCCATCTAGTATGAACTAAGCAGAGTTCATATTATGGGTACTAACTACCTGATATAAATATATACCCACACTTTTTTTGTATTATACACACATATTATACATAGAAAACCTTCAAACTCCGAAACAAATATTTACAGATGATACAAACATTCGGTCTGACCCGGTAATTGAACCAGAGACCTCAGGTACAGCAGTCACATATGCTACAACTGCGCTACCGAGGTAGTCTAAAAAGTGTAAAGAATAAAAGTGACAAACTAATAAAAACTAGTCTAACCGTGACCACAATCGGTACAACCTGTTCAAAACGTAAGGATGTAGAAGGTTTCCTATCCTTTTAAATAATTTTAGTCCCGCTATCCAACAAAAACTTCATTTCTGGATAATATACGTACAATTTTTAGCCAAGACTTGTTGATATTTTGATTAATAACGAATTCGTGCAAATTATTCGTAATAACCTCCTTAAACATTCTATTACGTAGGTGATTGTATTAGTTACAACTTTTGGGCCGTTAAATAACAATATACGTTTATAACATAACAAAGACGTTATTAATATCCAATACAATATAATATACTTGACGGCTCATCATTTATTTTATTTGGTAACACAAGTGTCGGTAGTTAGACACTGACGCAACACCGAGCATTGGAGCTTGCGACCGATGACAATAGGGATGGAAATCATTGCCACTTAAAAAATAATAATTACGCGTTAAGATAATTGATGGTAGTCGATTATTTTATGTGATTAGTTGCGGGTAACAGTGACTTTGATCCCATCCCTAAAGAACTGTGGGTAGTTATTAATTGAACGCAGCCGGAGATAGTTATAAAATGGAACGCAGCCAGAGGGCAAGGATTATCGTTTAGCATCTCGCAGTAGCATCACATGTTCGGTGGAGTGTCGTACCTCAATTGTAACCTGTATACCATTATTGATTATCGTGACTGTATTTCACTATGTACCTATTATCGTAAAGTGATTATAACAAAGCGATTGTGAGGAAAACCATTGGTATCATTCTCCTCGCCCGACAACTCACGTCTACCCTCATTAAAAAGAATATGGAATCTACCGACACTCCTAAACAAGGGAACAAAAATCCCTACATCAGAAGTGGGATACGCAGGGCAACTACCTGAGGAGAATAGCAATGAGCAACCCCAACGTACAAACCTATTGCAAAAATTAGATTTAGAAGATTTCATATAAATTTCGGAGTACTTGCTACGTATGCGAACAGACTGGGGATGTCGCGTCGTGCGGAGCGCAAAGGAGGAAATGGAGCTTCAACAAGGAAGGAGGTACACATCTGTGAACACAGAATCTGGTGAGCTCGTTCCTTTTCTTTTTGATAGTGGGTCCGCTTGTTCGTTTGGTGACAAATAGTATAGCCAGAAAGTTTCTGGGTGTTATTGTAACGTGGTTTACCCTTCAGGGATTGTTAAAGAGACCATGACTATACTCCTCCTTCTGGACGGCATTCAGCGGAGGGCGACTCATATCGTCGATTGCCAAGAACTTCTAATTCGGTTAGACTCTCTGGCGCTGCGTAAAGATGTGGCTTCGCTGTGCATCTTCTACCGCATTTTCTATGGGGAGTACTCCGAGGAATTGTTCAGACTTATCCAATATCCAAAGTGGCTTTACCTTGACACACCATTCATGTAGATATTAGTGGGAAGTTAAGTGGTAAAAGCGATAGGAAAGAGTACTCTTCAGTTATAATCGATTCTTTTACCAAGTATGAATAGCTAAACGCGGCAAATGCTATAAGAGCGTTTAAAAAGCGGTCTGCCTTTTTGGTGCACCAACGCGTATCATCGCTGATCAGGGTAGAAGTTACATATGTGCAGACTTTAAACAGTTCTGTCACGCCATAGAGCTTCATTTTTACTGCTATGGGCACAAGCAGAGCTAAAGGTCAAGTAGAATGTGTAATGCGTAAATTAAATTGTTTGCTTAACGTCTTAGAGGACGATCCGAAAAAAAGACCTGGCGCGACGAACTACTGGAAGTGCAGTTAGCTTTAAATGGTACACGGTCCTGGGTAACGGGGTATACACCTACAGAGCTCATATTTGGAATCGGGGCGCGCTCTCTGGACCTATGCCTTTTGGCATCCGGTTCCAAACCGAAATCTCGTTTGGATTTAGATCATTTTCTTGTGTGATAATAGTAAGAAAGCGAATACATCAGAGATAACAAGACTCAACCGTGGTAAAGCGGTAAAGCGGCTGTAGAGCCATTTTGTAATAGTGACTGTCTTCTTCGAAAGTAGGGAAAGGAACCAGACAAAATTAAATGGGAAATTTAGTAGTCAATTTATTATAACAAACGTATTAGAAAATTACGGGTAAGAACTGAAAACATACGGATCTAGCCGACCTTATAAATACGCGCACGAAAATCTGCGAGCAGTACCTGTGGGCTATGACGGCTTAGTAGACATAGCTACCATTTTAATTAATGACTCGGAGGAGGCCGAGACGGCGGCATACGTTGAAGAGGTGAAGACGGTATCAGCTGATAATGACGATGATACCTTGTCAATTTGTAGTTCATGTATCATTACTGCAAGTTCAGGAACCCTCTCGGTTTCAGAACGTTAGAATAGAATCCTAAACATAAAAAAACAAAAAAAAAAAAAAAAAAATTGTATGTTGGTATAAGACTGGCTTATGTGAGGGCCGAGGTCTTATGGTATCTTGTGTATGTATATGGCTTTGCGCTCAAGTAGTATGATGATTTAACCCTAGATCACTAAGATTATTTTACGATGCTTAATAATCTGGGGTTAGGGAGCTGGCTCTTTGAGGCCGAGGTTCCGAATCATCGTATGGAACTTGAGCAGTGTGTGTTATTGCGTCGTGAACGCTGGTTGTGGTGGAGGTTGTCCGGTTCATGTCATCATAACTGATGATGGCTGATCGAAGGGACGCCTCTGACATATTGTGAAATAGGTGACCATAAGTGTTATGGTACCTTGTTTGATCGACGCTGATTAGTTATCCGATCCATGTTGTCATTTGAGATGACAGCTGGTTGAAGGGATGCTTGTCGTGGTCGGTGTGTTCAGTTTATGATGCCCTTGGGAGCCTTGAGGGTGCTCAAGGTATGTCAGTGATGGACGAGCTGTATCTACTGTGGTTTAAGGTGAGAAGTAAGTACAAGATTTGTAAAGACAAGTGATCACACGAGGACGTGTGAATGTCAGTATGGCCGTGACGGCGCATCATTTATTTTATTTGGTAACACAAGTGTCGGTAGTTAGACACTGACGCAACACCGAGCATTGGAGCTTGCGACCGATGACAATAGGGATGGAAATCATTGCCACTTAAAAAATAATAATCACGCGTTAAGATAATTGATGGTAGTCGATTATTTTATGTGATTAGTTGCGGGTAACAGTGACTTTGATCCCATCCCTAAAGAACTGTGGGTAGTTATTAATTGAACGCAGCCGGAGATAGTTATAAAATGGAACGCAGCCGGAGGGCAAGGATTATCGTTTAGCATCTCGCAGTAGCATCACATGTTCGGTGGAGTGTCGTACCTCAATTGTAACCTGTATACCATTATTGATTATCGTGACTGTATTTCACTATGTATTATCGTAAAGTGATTATAACAAAGCGATTGTGAGGAAAACCATTGGTATCATTCTCCTCGCCCGACAACTCACGTCTACCCTCATTAAAAAGAATATGGAATCTACCGACACTCCTAAACAAGGGAACAAAAATCCCTACATACTAAAATATTCAGGGACGTGCAAAACTTTTTAAATTTATTCAACGTTACAATTATTGCATGATTGTTTATCAGTTTTAGTTCGAGCTATTATTTAAAATAATTGGATTTGTCAAGAGGTAGGTATCAGGATCACTAATGATTGTAGTCATGAAAAGACACCGTACTATACGTCACTGTTTTCTGTAGCTATCCTTGAAACAGATTGTGTATAATGTGAAAATTTGGTCTGTTTAGATAAACGAGCTAAAATGTCTTAGAATTACGCTTGTCACAATTCATGGTTGTGGATATATTGAAGGCAATTAAATGTTTATAATTACTTCTGAGGTAAACCCAGTTGTAGGATTTCATACTCAAAGGGTAAAAGCTGAACCCTATTACTAAGACTACGCTGCCCGTCTGTCTGTCCATCCATCTGTCTATCACCAGGTTATATCTTATGAACCGTGATCGATAGACAATTTTAATTTTATCAGAAGATATATGCCTGTTTATAACAACAAGTATTAAAAACATAATAAAATAGATATTTAACCTATATATGCCCAGAACATTTAAGGGCACTGAGTTTTATGATTAACATATATATATATAATTTTATTTTGCAGTTGTCAGTACTTAAAGTGGGTTCATTATATAATATCTTAATAGAATAACACACGACAAATCTACATTTTATTGCACCCGGTCGCAAATTTATCACAAAATGAATAAGCAGTACCTTGAACTATTGTTTATTCATACAAAATTACAAAAAGAAAACAAAGTTAATATTGAGCAAAAACGGCAACAAAACCACGTTTGTTGTATGGGTGCCTACTTAACCTATATATAACGTTAGTTAGCTTTTTTAAAATTAACATGATTAAGTTAATTAAAGAATAAGTCTATTCATGTATATTTTCTTTCGTAGATTTACGTATACAGTTTTGAGAGCATTATCAAAAGTTCTGACCAATAGATAAATTTACCGTACCGTAGAGAATTACGTTGAACTTATTTAAACATTACTTTTGGATCCCTTCCAGCCCTATGGGCATATAAATAATAACAATAAATATTCCGGACATCTAAGCTAAGCAGAGCTTGTGTTATGGGTACTAGACAACTGATATAAATACTTACATACTTTTTTTTTGTAAATAAATACATATTTTACATAGATAACACCCAAACTCCGAAACAAATATATGCAGATCATACAAACATTTGGTCCGACCCGGGAATCCAACCCGAGACCTCAATCTTAGCAGTCGCATACGCTACCACTACGCTACCGAGGCAGTCAAAAAGTTAAAATATAGGTTAAGGAGGCACCAATACAACAAACGTGATTATGTTGCCGTTTCTGCTCGATATTAATATCGACAACAGGTAGACGCTTGAAATGTATATAATGGTGCAGAACACTTACCGAATCCGACACGCATTTTACCGAATTTTTGTCCAAAATCGAAAGTATTTTCAAGAAAAATAATTTCGCAGACAAATTGTTGACCGCGTATTACGTTGAACTTAATTAAATCAGAATTAGCATATAATATATATATATATATATATATGCTAATTCTGCTTTAAATCAGTGCAACGTAATTCTCTTCGGTACGGTTAATATATCTACTAGACCAAACTTTTGATAATACTCACAAAACTGTATACGTAAACCTATGAAAGAAAGTAAACATGAATAAACTTCTTCTTTAATTAACTTAATCATGTTAATTTTAAGAAAGCTAACTTTTGATCTTACAGTACTAAGTAGTAAGAAGTGGCAAGATGACCTAACTGACCAACACTATGACATCAGGGCAGTCCGTTTAAACCGCATGATTGCGGATCAAAAATACGCAGCGTCACCAGTGTTATTCATTGGTGCGGTAAGAAGCGACTGAGGGAGCAAACTAACTCAGCCAATCCTTCTGGTTAACATAGTTAAGCTGAAGTAGTAGAAGGTGGAAACGCCCTTTTTGTATAGATGCCTATGTCAAGCAGTAGAATATTAAAAGCTGGACATTGATGATATCAAATATCTGTTTTTGTGCGATTAAATCCAAATATATCAATAGAAAAAGTTTGCTGAGTATTTAATCGGTTCGAACTGTTATAAACACCCATGACGCTATTATAAAAAAAAGGAATATCTTAGTTATAAGGCGGTAAAGTAAAAGATTGAATAGAGTTCATAATTTTTATAGATAGAAACACAAAATAAGGAAGAATTACTCCACCAAAGCCGCTGACAATGGCTGGGCATTTATACTTGTAAATACGACTCACGTTTATTATTATTTTTTGGAAACAAGAGATACTTACAGTGTCTAAAAGATCGCTGATCTTGAGCATGTAGAAGGCGTAGACAAATCTTGTAATCTCTATAGCCTTTGGAGTATTTGAATAATCAACTGGTTCACAAACCCACTTATAGTCTCTTAACCATGCCAATCTTAGAGCCTACAAAATGAAATCTAAGTTAAATAATATACAGCATAAAAATTTTAAAACAGGTACTACTGTAGTGTTTCATAGACAAATACCTAACACGACAGATAAAAAAAAACAATTGAATTGTGGACTTCCTCTTCTTACGAGCGACGGTTAAAAACAAGTACGATTTGTGCAAAAAAAGTTTTCTGAAAAAATAAGATAAAGCAGTTGTCTTGCCATACACTAAAATTGTTCTAAGAATTTCGAATTAACTTACATGGATAAATATGTATGAACAACTTATTACTTGAAATGCATTATATGCTATTATAACTTTATCTAAATTAAATGGTCGACGATTCTGCATCCATTGCGGCCCCCATTTTAATACATATAGAAGGTATATGACAATAATAGTTCCGATTTGGTACGGCTTACCTACTAAAGGTAAGGGTTCTGTTCGAGGATCTGAAAAAGATAGAAAAAGAAGAATACTATGATCATACATAAGACAGCAATTTTAGAAAAGCACTTAAAATTTAGTTTATGTGTTATTTTCTTGAACGCAATTTGTAAATAGAACTTACCAACTATATCCTCGAATAAGTATACATATCCTTTCAAAGCATGTCTTAATATTAATGCCATTATCACTAATAAGGGTAACTTTTTGTACTTGTGTTTCAACTATAAATTTTCGTCATTGACTAATTCTTTTTTACAAGTCATCCATAGCTTCCTTAGTGAAGGAATGCTAGTCATCAACTGATATTAAAGTCAATTACTTATGTATACATAATTCAATGTGTATCAATATATTAGCATTTTGATTAAACATAATACTATTGTTTTAGTTCAGTATATATACTCCACAAGAAAAATGCTAAAGTTCACATTGAACTCAGATTAATTCAGGTTTGAATTTTATGGAGGAATATAAAATGTGGGCTGGGGTTAAATAAGGCTACTTTATAAAATTATTTAACATTATTTACTTTAATCATTTTGACGGGCCTGTTTATCTAGTCGTTTTTCATGAGTTAGAACTCCACCCAAGACACAGTCTGTGTGATTAGCACCATCAGAGTTTTCTCTGTGTGAGTGCAATTCGCGAATAATGTTTATGTACATATTTCGAAATATTTAAGTTTGTTCTATCGCACAGGTTCTTTGTAGCTTGGGATCCCATGTGTGAGATATTGGCAGTTATCATTATTGAAGCATAGAAAGTCGTTAATACTATGTTAAGGGGTTAAGTTAATAATCATGGAACTCCTGGTATATGTGTGTTGTGTATATGGATTGCTTTTATGATTAATTGTTTATTGTATTAAATACTCTTCCTTTTACCATTCTTACAAGTGCACGTTGTTTCCAATACAAATGTGAATAGTACTAATAAAGTATGAGTGTAACCTATTCAGCTAAATATTTTTTAAACAGGTACAGTTAGCCTCAAAGTAAGTATAAGTAAATAAAGTTTTAATAAATACTTTGCATCCTTATTAATATACATTTTGGCAAAGTATTATAATCAATTACAGTTCATTCACAATAAATTGCCAATTTACGTCAGACTTAAATATTCGTGAATATTTCAGTAACATAATACATTTTGATCTATATTTATATTCCGATTTATAATTCAATGTCAAATAACTAAAAAAATATCAATTAGGTAATACATTACAGTGTTGAAACAATTGTTTATAGTCTTCTTGAAACGTTGTTTTATTTTTTGTGGCACAATAGCTTTTAACTTTCTTAATTGTATATTGTATATCGTTTCTATATCAGTTTTGTAAGTTCGGTCGTAACAACATACTCGTACATAATCCGTACCTGTCAATTGAGTCTGCCAGTGCCAGATATAAGAGGCCAATTTTTTACAAACTTGGTCTATATGTGCACCTCAGATAAATCGATTGTCTATTATAAGTCCTACATACATATGGCCCTGAACCGTTTCTAATATGATACACGTACTATCATACCTATACAAAGTTGTTATGCAGACATTTATGATCGTGAGCTAGAATATTTAGCGTGTGACAACTGTTTTTATGTGAACACAGTACACAGGTCGTGCGCCCATTAAAATATTCTAATTAAATTTTCCTGCAGTTCTAGCTCAGCGATTTTAATGTCTTTGTCAGCCACCAGAAGACAAGTGTCATCAGGAAACTGATTTACGGAGCCATGTTCAAACAGGTTGCACATTTGGTTTACATAAATATTATATTCTTTTGGACCAATTATTGATCCGTTTGCGGTGCCTTTATCTCTGTTCATTTTGTAGCTACACTTATCTCCCACTTTAAATCTAGTGTGTCGGTTTTGATGGTAATTTATGAAAAGCTGTAACAGTGGCCCACATATACCAGATTGCTTCAACCTTTCATACAACACCTCATATTGGATTGGCTTTGCTGAAATCATGAGCACATGACGTTTATCATTTAGGTGCTCCTTAACTTTGTTGGTGAATTTACACAACAATGGAGACGTACTCCTCACTTTTTGAAAACCATATTATTTAGTGTGAATAATTTGCTGCGAGCTTAAGAAGTGGCTCAGATGGTCCCCTACATACCTCTCAATTATCTTGTCAACGCAGGACAGTATAGTGATAGGGCGGTAGTTATTACAACTGTCATAATTATCCTTTTTAAAAATAGGGCACACTAGTCCTAGTTTAAAATCGTCTAGGTAACTGGATATGGTGATGCATCTATTGATCAAATGTTACCGTAAATTACCGGTGTTATTTCTTTATTCAATTTTTTTATTTATTTATTTAAACTTATTGCACACGTTGTACAGAGGCGGACTTAATGCCTTGAGATATTCTCTCCCATTCGACCTTCAGGTGATGTAGAAATTAGAGCTAGAGGTGCAAAGAGATTGAATTTAGCTAATAAGAGATAAACCTACATTAAATATAATTTATATCCGTAAATTTACCACTAAATGTACTATATTAATAAACACACAATACAAAAGAATATTACATACATACATATATATAATACTATACATAGATATGATACACAGTCAGGTGTTAAACAGGTTTTTGTACTGTCAATTCACTACAAAGAAGCTCACGTACTTTTGACTTGAGACACATGAGACGGTTTGTAGATATCCTGATTTCGGTGGGGAGCGCATTCCAGAGAAGAACAGACTGCACATAGAAGGAAGAATGAATAAAGTCAGAGGTGTGGGAGGGGAATTGAAGAAGCATATTATTTGTGGAACGAAGGTTTCGGTTGTGGTTGGAGTATAGGAAATGAAGTTAGTTAAGTAAACCAAGACTATTATTTACTATTAAATAAATAAGGGCCGTCAAATAATAAGAAATAAGTTAACTAACTAACTTGTGTCGTCATCATCAGGATTAAAATAAAATACATGTTAAAATTTCAAAGTATTCTTTAAGTACTTTTGTGTTTTTGTATATTAAAGATTTTATTTTTATCTTTTACATAATTATTATAGTAGAATAAGGCAAACAAGAAGAAAAATATAATACAATTACACATCACTAAGACGCTCTGGAATTTTGGATAGTTGCAAGTGCTTGAGTTCAAACTATTGACATTTAGGAAAATTAAGATGCAAAACTGGATCTGCAATAACACGAACAAAAAGCATTAATATTGATTTCTCTTAAATTAAAAGAAGATAAATTAAGGTACATATATGTTATATATGTTGAAGATCATTGTGAGATTTATTGTACTTTTAAAACAAAACCTGCTTTTTTAAGTAATATAACTGTAGAATTTTCCACCCATCTTAAGGTTTATAGTAAAAATATATCATTATATTTAACCACCAAACTATTAAACACTAAACTAAACTGGCTCGTTGGTCTTGGAGTTGACGCGCCTGATCTCTCCCCAATCGTGTCGGTTAACCGTTCCATCGGAATTATAATAGTAATAATCCCTCTCATAAAGAGAGAGAACAGAGAGTGCACCTGTGTTTGCGCTCACACTTGTGCACAATAACATTTCCTAAGTAGTTGGCTGGTCCCCGTTGAGACTGTCCGCCGTGGCCGTTATCGGCTAGGAGAACATTATTATTTAACCACTAGATAGCAATACTCCTTAATGTTTTAATAAGATTATTTCTTTATCTTATTAGCCTAAGACATATGCAAGCCTGGTGAATTTGGAATCCAACTATTTTTGTCAAAGGGCATTGCTAGTATTATCGTCTGAATCGTTGACTTCGTCTACAATCTACACGATAATAATCCAAAACCTTATAGTTCGTAAATTCTGCTTACCAACTGCATGCCAGTAAGATACTTCTTCCACCACAGAAATTTCTGGTATTTATGTCCTAGTCCTGAGATCAAGTAGTATGTGTACATGACAACATGAACAAAAGCGTTAACTGTACCCTGAGGCACTGAATGCCCACCTATAAGGGAAAACGTCAAATCAGTTTTATAATAAAACCCAAGTTTAATGTTAACCTCCTCTTCCTCATATGGATGACCATGTTTATTTTCTATATATTGATTGTTCAACTGAATGGATTCCTGCTGCTCTGGGTGTCATGTGTTTGATCCCCATAAGGGACTATGTGGAAACACTTTGTTCAAATCGTAAATTGAAAATGTTCTGCGTCTCGGTGTTCTTTGTGTAATGTAATGTGCGATAATCATAATAAATTCAAGTATAATACCTCCTTTATTCAATTCAGATAGATAGTGCCATTTTGATATTTTTTTTGCATGTAGTAAGTTGAACTGTCGTTGTTTAGATTTTTATACATTGACTAGTCAAAGTATTGCAGGTCTGTTAACTTCGAAGGCGATTTTTTTTTTACTTAAACTTTGTAATTCTTTAACATTATTATTGAGTATTCCAACTATCATACTTTGCGTATAGAGTTTCCTCTGTAACTTGTAGCATCTACATGAATTACCCACCAGCGGCGTATTTGATTCCTAGAAATCCGATGACCGGCATGATTGTATGATGATAAATATGAAGAAATGATATCTGTCGGTCCTTCTTACGTATAATAATGAAAACAGTTTCAGAGAGCTCTATGATTTTGCTGAAATAAAACCACCACACTCCTGAAGCCCACTGAAATAAGGAAAAAATAAGTCAGCATTTACTCAATATCACGTCAACATAATAGGTAAAACAAAAGGCTTACATCATAGATAATATATATTTAAATAGACTGACAAAGACTATTATTTATAAAAAAATTAATACTCAATATATACGTTATATATGACGATTATTGCAACATTAAATATCTTTATGCTGTCTATCTCAATACCGAAATTGATCGGTGACACTTTCACGGCTGAATCACTGTACGGATTTCAATGAAAATTGACATGGAGATTCTATGATTCATGAAGAACTACATAGGCTACTCTACACGGGTTTAAACGACATAGCTTCGGGCGAAAGCTCGAGAAAAAGCTAGTAATTAAATAAAGTTGACGAAGGTTTTAAATTACATACATAACATAATGAATTATGGTAAATTGAACCCTTCAATCCTTAATCTTTCACCTTTTCTTCTTTCAATTTAGTTTTCTTTCAATTTAATGAAACTATTCACTATTCACTACTAGAAGTATACCATCCAATGTAATAGAATTTACTTTTACATTGGTTCGTAAGCAAAGGAACCCTGAGGTAACAAACAAAAAAAAAATCGACGGGTTGCACTCCGGGAGTGCCGGCAGAAGTGAAAACTTGAATATTAACGTTGTGCATTTTTGATATTTTGGAATGGTTAGAGAATATTTTTGTACGAATTGCTTTCATTATCAGTATAAAAGTACTATTATTTATGAGTGGAATACAATATTCATTTATTGCGCTATCGTACACAAACATGACAATTTATATTACATACACACACGAACATTCGCGCAAGCGCCCTGCGCCGCCTGTCCTGTCACGTGACCTGACGCGAGTTAATACGTCCTCTCTCCATCCGTCTTACGAATTTTCGATCAGGTTACGTAACCTGACGCGAGTTTATATATTTTTACCCATTCCAAAAAAGTACACAGCGCCGCGAGAGAAGTTTTCACTTCAAAAACTGAACTGAAACTTATTTTTAAAGTATTTATTTCAAAATATAATAAAAATATGTATCTTTTACTGAGGAATTACGTAAATTATCGTTTATTGTATACAAACTTGTAAAAATGATATTAAATAAATAATAACTTTTATCGTAACTGAATAGTAAAATAATGTTTTAAAATAAATAATGTCTACTTATCATTCAAGAAAAATGTTCAGTATCTTGATAGTAAAATTGCACTTTGAAATGTTAATTTTGGAAATATACATTGGAAATCTTTGTAGACAAAAAAATGAAATAAATCCCTCAGGAATGATTCTCAGAATGGAAAACCATTAAATACTGAATTACCAGAATGATCAATTCTCTGTCTAATTTTCTGAATGGCCAATTCTCTAAAAGGAGTCAACATAATTGTGATCTGTTCCTTTACTATAGCGGCGCTGTTACTAAAAATATGTAACACGAAGTCATGCTTCATAACGTTTCTAATTCCTAAATGGTTCAAACTCTTTACACTAGATGGCATTTCATTTATTTTTTTTTTGGATATAAGGCAATCAAGAAACCGAAAACCAGCAAAAGGTTATATATGTCGTCATAATTGTTTACCACATAGCAACACGGATCACCGAACAAAGGAGAGTAGTCATAGTGGCCTTTTTCAGATCAAAACAAACTAACTATCCTTCATGAATGGTGGTCACCATATTCACTGCGAATGCAGACAATGCATCAACACAGGATGGTGACCTACACCATGGCCGTCTAAAGATGTTTTTGCATCATTTGGCCTCTGGCCCCGCACTCAACTACGAAACACGACAACACGAACGCTGTCATTTTACGGTGATCTTCTGTGCGAGCGTATTACCGCCCCGGGCGAGCCGGCCCGTTCATGCTGAAATCAGCATGGCTTTACAACCTTTTTTTTTGCGGGTGCAAATTTTTACATATACGAGTACACATTTGAGATTCACAAATAAAAACAATCGCCTGTCACTACGAACTCACACAGAACAAATCAAACAAAATATTCGAATTTCACGCACACATAATACATTTTGTGTCATAACTGTGTAACGCGTAGGCCCATTTGGGCTTATACATTGTCAGAGGCGAATATTTTGTATACTCCCTACCGTGATGCTTTATGTTAATTGCCTTTAACAGTATATTAGCAGCCATTTAGGTAACGTTAGAAAGGAGGTTTAAAGCTGTTATACGACACTGACCAGAATTGGTGATATAAGGTTTATTCTAAGTTTAGGTCTGTTTTCAGTGCTAATGTCCTGCGTAGTTCACTCCCTTACTTGCTCCTTAGAACACACTTAGAAATTGGGGTGGTGAGACTTCGTGTTTTTTATTCGTAACCACACAGACCGCTACATCAGCATAACCGATTATATATAGTAGATAATTATGTAAAGGCACTGTAATAGACGCAATTACTTAACTATTATTCGAATAATTGAATTTAAATTAGTTGTCGATGACATTTCGAGGAAAAGGTCAATTCAGGTAATAGAAATTCCATTAAAGTTAACTTGTATAGTCAAATAGTAAAAAAACACTAACCCTTAGTGCTGTTGGATGTTCAGAATAGTCTATCAAATAACACCCGTCTTTATATGTTTCCGTCGTTATGAAGCTAATACCCTGAAAAATATAAAACTACTAAAGTTACAAAAGAAAATGATGTGAAAATGGTTTCAGAATTATTTGTGGACTAAGAAATATTACTGTTTTGAATGTACCAACTCGTTTATCTACATGAATTATCTGAATTAGTGACGCACTAGTTGTCTTAAAATATTCAGACTATATCGTAAAAGGAATAACATTTTGTATGAAGCAACACGTATTTATTTCATCAACAGTCTATACTAGTCCACTTTTTGTCAGACAATTCTTGTCATAGACTAAGTTTGTGGCTACTAAGTATACCATGACGACTAAGCCCAGCACAGGAGGGTCCAAATATCTTAATAACTGTTCCTGGATCACTCCTATTTTAGACAGTGGCACATCTTTTGGTTTTAAGCCAGTTTGATTCTGACACACCACCCTGCTGTAAGCCCCGTTAGGACTTAGGAAGGAAACGGATTTCCATACGTTTAAAAAGGGTTTATGTCAAGTTATAATTTTCTTCAAAGGCTGTTCCTTCAGTGTACTTCCTCACTATTCTTTTAAAGATTTCTTTTTTAATTAGCATAATGCAATATTGTCCCGACTACCTCGTTGGTCTTGTTGATAGCGTATGCGACTACCAACGCAATGCAATTCAAAGTACTGTTAAGTTTTTCTTGCAAGAATTCGTAAATAACAGACTGGAGTATGGAAGTTTCGCGGTGTTTCATGCCCGTGCCTCGGCGAGGCGCAGGTTGTCAGAAACATATAGTGCTCTCAAATATATTGACATCCAGTTTAATATTCGAATTCCGTTCGCCCTCAGAATAACGGAGATTCAATTCCAGCCGCTCCTTTGATAAACTGATATTCAGGTAAATATGGTTGAATTAGCTGCCGACCCAAAATATTTTGGGAATACTAAAAGCTAGAAAGGTGATAGGAATCTTTTGTTTCAAATGCTTACCACATAAGTGATATAAGCGCTAAGATTTATCTGAACGATATTGTATATGATAACAATTAATTTTACGTTGTATGGCACGCTATTTTCCATATATTTAGGACCAGTTTTAATAGAAAAATAAAGGTATAATGCTACTATAGTCAATAACGGTCCAGGTCCTGATGCAAGCCACCATTTTCTTGTTCTGGGATCTGAAACAGAGTAATTTGATGGCAGTGATAGAAAAATAATTATATTGCCTGTCTGTGTCAAGTGTCTATGAAAGAATATTTAAATAAAATACTACTCAATCGTCCACATTTCATTCGTCAGAAAATACGTGACATCTGGTAGACCTGGGATCTTGGACTATGTGTTTTTGTAAATAATCTTTAATCAATGCAGAAGAAAACAGCATGGATTCGGCTACCTTTTGAAATCTTTTAATAATTAATTATTATTTTTCTTAACATCGAAATTAAAACAAATTAGTAAACAACCAATTCAATAAAAGAGCGTACTTCCTTTAAAAAGCCGGCAACGCACTTGTGACGCCTCTGGTGTTGCGGGTGTCCATGGGTGGCGGTAGTCGCTTACCATTAGGCGAGGCGTCTGCTCGTTTGCCCCCTATATAAAAAAAAATCACTTCATTCATTTGCTTACCCGATAAGTCTTGGAATAACAATTGATAGCTTTGCATAACGGTCTGGACAAAAGCCATTTTTTAACATAAACAAAAATATTTTATCGCCTACAAACAATACTTTATTATAGAATAAACTGAACTAAAATATTATATCAACATATTTTAGCATACGTTATCGTGTAATGGAATTTTTAAGTGGCAATACATTGTTTCACGGTGAACATTGTATCAAGGTGATATTTTCTTTCAATATCACTTATCACCATTTTCAACACAATTGTCCAATCCTTTTCCTTAAATTTATTTGAAGTTGGTACAATCTTCTTGGGTAAATAATGTAGATATTACAGGTAGTAATGAGTAATGTAGATATTATACGCTGATTTCAGCACGGGCCGGCTTGACCGGGGCGGTACTACCCTCGCACAGAAGATCAACGTAAAATGACAGCTTTCGTGCTGTCGTTTTTCGTTGGTGAGTGCGAGACCGGAGATTAAAAAAAAGGGGCTATCTACCTTATCCGCCGCTTACTCTTATCTGTTTTCCTTGCCTAAGTTGCTTGTACCATTTCTTATTCGAGACTTGTACGAGTATTTTAGGGTATCCTCATACCCATAAATCCTCAGGTACGGGACGTACCTCGCCTTATCTTTCTTTTTTTTTAAATTATTTATGGCCCTTCCAAAATAACTTTACTCTGCCTGATGGAAAGCATAAGCAGAATCCAAGAGTTGTGGTCACCATACTCATTGCGAATGCAAAAAATGCAACAATGCAGCATGGCGACCCACACTATGGCAGCCTAGTGACGCTTCTGCATCTCTCTATATTTTTATTTTCTCGATTAATATATGCATGCGTGGCGTTGGTAGACGACAACATAAACTCCTGTGCTATCCGCCTATGTGGCGCTCTCCTCAGGCTGATAACCTCCCCCTCACTGCTAGAGCAACTAGACTTATAAATGAGTTCCTTCGGTATAGTCCTGCATGCAGACATATATTTGACTGCCTTGTTGGCGCAGTGGTAGCGTACGCGATTGCTGTGCATGAAGTCTTGGTTTCGATTCCCGGGTCTAACCAAATGTTTGTATGATCTGCAAATATTTGTTTCAAAGTTTGGATGTTTTCTATGTATAATATCTATGTATTTTAAAAAAAGGTAAATATGTATTTAAATCAGTTATCTGTACTAGTACAAGCTCTGTTTACTTTGGGACTAGATGGCGTTGTTTGTAAGATGTCTAAAATATTTTTATACTCCCATGGCGGAGTTTTAACAATGACAACTCATTTGTGATGCGTACATTTCATTGTTCTCTAAAAAGTAAATCAACTTTTTAACGCAATGTTGTAAAAATTTGGGAATTTAAAATATATACCTATATATTTTTTAATTGGGACTAATCCCTCCCACACGCCCACTACCGTAATTCCCGTACACCAGGATAAACAGCAGTGACCCACGAACAAACCGAGTTATGACACTCGGGAAGTCCCAGGAAACACACTGTCTTGGAATCCGTAACGAAATTAACCATAAGAAAAACTGGAGGAGTTGGAAATATAAGAAATCCACTTCCCTCCTTAGCAAAGCGGGAGACAAAATGAAGTGGGAAAAGTGGGAATAGCCAGACACCCTTTTCAAACCGTGAAGCAGCACGGATAAAATGTTATGGGTCCTAAGTGACCTATTTTTATCTATAGCAGAATCGCCTTAACGCACGGAAATTCATCGCAGTTAACACAAGATCCCCATAGTATGCCGCCCTAGATGTCATTTTAAGCTATTTAGCATTGAACATTATAGCACATACACACGCACATTTACAGGAATGCACAAACTCACACACGTACTACATACACACGCACACACTCATACACGCACGACACACATGCGAACACTCGCATAGTAACGCACATCGATATATCGACCGACTTAACTAAGCTGGTGTGAATCCTGGAGTCCTGAAATACAGGTCTTTACCTAGTTTAGGCTCCAGTCTACCCCAACTTACAAATTTTGTCTATGTACTAATTTCATCGATATTGTACAATGTGTTATTTGTGGTGGAAATAAACATATTTTATTTTTTCATTTATATTTATTAAAACATTTATTTACAAACATTAGCTTGTAACATACACGATAAACAACAAGTACTTCAGAATTTTACGATTTGAATGTTGTATGAAACATAAAAATATCACAAATATAAAGAATATTTTATTCAACAAAAGTCATCACTTATAACAAGAGGTCGCTGTCATGTTGAATTCCTTCTCTTATTCTTATATACAAATCTCAATAATAGCTATATTAAGTTATAGATCTGACAGTATTACTTCGAATAAGATTTTGTGATAAAGAAAAAATGAAAAAGTTAAAACATTATTGAAATATTGAAAGAAAAAATTTGTTGAGTCATAAAAGTCATAGATAGCTTTTGACTATTACAAAAATGAATTGACATACAAAGAGGAAAAAATCCTAACTACTTTGTATTTTGAAATTCTCAAGATTTAAAACCGGAAAAGTTTAGGTTAGAGTTCAGAATAGTCAATTTTACTTTTTTTCTTTTAATTATGTTTTAATATAGCATAAAACTAATTACAGACAACCCCAAGAATACTCTAAAAATATTCCATTATATTGATGACATACGAAATTTTTCAATTCCTATTAAGAAAAAATACATTGGTAAATTTTAATATAAAATAGAAATAAGAAATTCAATAAAATAAGTTAGAGAAATAAGATACAATATTCAAAATCAAATATGTCTCAATTGTAATTGATTACTTACTTATTACTTACTAACTTTGTTCATAACTTCAATTAAAGTTTTAATAAATAACAACAACATCTTTGTTGATCACGATAGGTTCAGTTTCTCTAAAACATACCATAAATTACTATTTAAACGATGTCTTTTCTCGCTAGAGGTCTTTTTTGCTGGCTTTTTCTTTCTTGTTTTTTGCAGCAACGTAGTTTTCATAATAAAACATGCCAAACATACTAAAGAAGGCAATACAATTTATTAATACTATGACGACAAGATATTTTGGGTAGTTGCAAGACTGCGATAAGTAGCTATTAACGTTCAAAAAGGCAACGATGCAGAATTGAATCTGGAAAGAGAAATATTTTTTTTAAATACCTTTCTATCAGACAGATTAGTCACTTTGGAAGACTCATTAATAAAAAAGTAAATGAAAATGGTTTTTTTTTTACTTTTTGCATGTATTGAATTATTTATTATTATTATTTAAGTCCTTATGCACAAATGTTGCAAAAGTGGACTTAATTAAAATTTCGGAGTTTGGGTGTTTTCTATTTATAATATATATGTATTTACTAAAAAAAGTATATATGTATCATATTAGTTGTCTAGTACCCATAATACAAGCTCTGCTTAGCTTTGGAATAGATGGCGTTGTGTGGCGTACATCTAGTCCGAAATATTTATTATTATTATTATATAAACATACATGTACATCAACAATATTTTACAATATTCAATCATTAGCATTCATTCAGCATTTAATTCACGCTTTAACATGTTAGAACCACAAAAACTGTGATAGTATAAAAAATATTATACTATAAAAATACATCAATTTGTAGAAAAAAGCTAGGGAATCGAAATGATAACATCTGTTCGTATGTACATAGTAATGTTGATGAAACTTATTTAGCATTTCTTGAAGGTTTTTCCTATTAAATTTAATTGTTTGCTTGCGTTGTTTTTCAGTTGTGAAATTGTGTTTCTCGTGTTTTATTTCTTTAGAAATGAGTTTATCAAAGTATCTACTTTCCTGATGGAAAGCATGAGCAGAATCCAAGAGTAGTGTCCCTTTTACTCATTGCGAATGCAAACAAAGAAACAATGCAGCATGGTGACCCATACTATGGAGGTGTATTGAGATGCTTCTGCATCATTGATTTTATTAACAGACAGATACATTATATTTACACACATATATATATATATTAAGGCACTTAAATTTATAATAATTTCATTATGGTAGGTTTTAGTGGCGATAAATAAATACTATTTCGATACGACACTGGTTCGATTCTCATAAAACACAAATTAAAGGTTGTATGTATTGTAGATTGAATTAAAGTTGTATGATGTTGGAAGTCTTACCAATTGCATGCTTGTGAGGTACTTCTTCCACCACAAGTATTTCTGGTACTGTGGGCCTAGTCCGGCGATCAGGTAGTAAGTATACATAATGACATGGATGAACGCATTGATAGATCCCTCAGGAATTGCTTGTCCACCTGTAATAAAACAAACCTTGTCGGTTATCGTGGTAATTTATCGCTTAAATTTTTTCTTAAGAATCAAAGTATCCCTATGACCAATTTCATTAAAATCGGTGCAGCCACTTAGCCGTAGGAGTGTAACCAATAGATCTAATTACTTTCGCATCTAAAATCACATTTATCATTGACAATTGATTGATGGAGTCACCATTTCGTACGCACAAAATTAAAAGAGAAGTCTGATGAAAGACGGTTTTTTGTCTTTATTACTATCGTTGTTACCAAAAACACACTTATGACGATTGGTTTTATAATGTTTATAACCGATGGTAGTCACTTTTCAGCGGGGGGTTCGATTGCTCATTATGGGGGTACCATTTATCAAAAAGCATCGAAATAAAATTTTAAAGACGCACGCCACCTTAAGATTGGTGAGGCTATTAGGATACATGGACTAGGGTTGTTCTTACAAAGTATACATAACGACTAACCTGCGGCATATTTAATTCCAATAAAGCCAACAATAGGCATGATCGTATGATGATACAGATGAAGAAATGATATTTGTCTATCTTTTTTGCGTAGCACGAAGAATACGGTGTCGAGCAGTTCTGTGATTTTTCCGAAGTAAAACCACCATACTCCTGATGCCCACTGAAAAAAGGAGTGTTTTTTTCGTAAAATTATTCTTTACTTATTAATTTTAATTTTTTGGGATAACGGTTTTATCAATAAATATTATACACTGATCCCAGTTTATCCAACCTATATATCTTCTAAAATAACTTTACATTTTTTTAGGTGTTTTATTGCCGTGTTTCATGACGTGTAAATATTAATACACATAAATAATATTATACACAAAAATTGTGGCTGATTTGTTTAAAGAGTTACTGATGGAGTTTCTTGCCAATTCTTCTCCATAAAAATGACATTTTAGAATAAGTTCTAAATGCAGTCAACTACAGTCATTAATGTAACGATTAGGCTCTACACACACTTCCAATAATCTTTCATTATTATCATTTATTCTATTATCTTGAAACATACCTAAATTAGTGTTTTTTTTTTTATTTTAAACCCTTTCACTCTCTCATCTATTAAGACCAACTAATTTAACTTTGCACAGAATCTTTCCTACTAGCCGACCGGTTTTGATGTTTCTGTGGTACCTAAAGTCCGACTACAAATAGCTTTATAAAGCCGATCTTGAGCTAAGACTCGAGGTCGACTTTATAAAGCTATTAAGTTGTTTTTATGATTATGAAAACCCTATTGATTTCACAACAAATTTATTTTTACTTTTTTGTTAATTTAATGTATGTTGTTAACCTAATGGAGGATGAGACGACGTCAATAAAAAATCCGGCATTGTCCTTTGATCCGACAATCATTAATGATATTAAGTTTTGTTAATTAGTTTCCAAGTAACATCATTGTCATCATCATATAAGCCACGATTGTATTTGCCTTTGAACACTTACTACATCAGAATCTTTCTGTGCTTGGACCTTGCCTAAGGGGACTTCAACTTTCTGATCAAATTTTTGTTTGTCTGCCCATCATCGTATTTCGAATTAAACAATCTTCGAGCATATTGGCTTAGCCATATTCATTATTTCTATAAATAGAATAAATCGTTATATTCATTAAGAAAATAACATCCATTAAAGTATTTAAGCACTGTAACCGACTGCTTTTAAAATGGTTCACAACAGTTATCGTAATAATGGTATTTTTTTTACCACGTTTCCTATATTAAGAATATAAATGACTTTTAGTATTGGGAAAGATATTAGGTTTTTTTATGATAGGTTACTACTACCTACTAATTAAACTTATGCTAATGGGTTAGAAACTAAAACCAATCTCGTCAAAAACGTATTTGACAATATTTTAATCGCATGATTCAATTTTGTACTTACTTCATTTTACGGTATTAGGGGCAAACGAGCAGACGAATTGCCTGATGGTAAGCGATTACTGCAGCCCATGGATGCTCGTAACACCAGAGGGGTTAAAAGTGCGTTGCCGGCCTTTTTCTAAAGGTTTGAAGGTCCTATTGGTCTGGGAACACGTCAGGCGACAGCACATTCCACAGTTTTGTTGTGCGGGGCAGAAAGTTTCGGGCAAAGCGCACAGTTGTGGAATGCCAATCTTCTAGATGATGGGGATACAATTTCTGTCGCGTAGGACGATGACGGAAAGAGGCGGCAGGGATCAGTCCGATCAATTCCTCGGAGCACTCCCCATAGAAGATGCACAGCGAAGTCACATCTCTACGCAGCGCCAGAGAGTCTAGCCGAATTGTTTCTTGGCAATTGACGATACGAGTCGCTCTCCACTGAATGCGGTCCAGAGGAAGGAGCTGGTATTGAGGCGCCCCTGCCCAAAGATGAGGAAAGTATTCCATATGAGGCTGAACCTGCGCCTTATAAAGCAGAAGGCGGTGGGCAGGAGTGAAATACTGCTTCGATCTGTTGAGCACACCAAGCTTTTTCGAAACCAATTTGGCCTTACCCTCCAAATGGCCACGAAACTAGACTTCACTCGAATAGCTATCTACGTAGTTAAACAGAGTGAATCCTATTTCACCCGACTAGCGGGTCTTAGCTTTTGTGGCGACCTCCACATACAGCGCCATCTACCGAAGATACACTGAACTACGGAGCAACGTACAACACGAATAAACTACCAATCCTGAAGCGTGCAATAGAAATTCTCGTGCCGATTATCATATATACAACATCCCAACATCAACTGTTGGGCAGTGGCCCGCCAGGCATGATCACCTCGCCTGGTCGGAGGATCCTCCCTTTGTGTTGGTGGAACATGATACCCGTTCCTCCACACTTTAATTTTTTCTTGTATTATTCTAAACTTTAATAATAATAACTTTGCTAAATCAATTAAAAAGTTACAAATATGACAATGACAATATTGATAGGTAACTAAGTACTAGTTAGTCTTACATTTTTCTCTTAGTGCTTAAAACAGAAAACCAGTTTCGTTCTAATTTCACAGAATATGTTGTTTCTACTTAGTAGTTGATTTATAATTTGCCCGGTTGTTCTTACAATTACTTTATTAATGAGACTTGTCAAAGCAAGATTAAAACAGTTTATCAATTAATGCTTAACCACTAAGTGCAACTATTGCATCGCCCAATTATCCGACTGGCCGAAAATGCCTTTGGCATTAAGTCCGCCGATGCATGTATCTGTGCATAAAGTTGTATATAAACAAATACTTGTTATTTAAAAAGGTTTTAGTTATATTGTTATCTCTATTTCTTCTATTTACGCTTTAGGCATTCAATATTAAGAAAACATTTGTCCTACTATTAGGTCTTTACCTATGAAATTGCCGTTTTGTATGCAATAAGTGAAAGTACTTATTTTTTCAATCTTTTTTATTTCTGTTATTCGAAGTAATCACCCATGCAATCGACGCATCTTTGCCAACGCATTGGCAGTTTATTGATGCCCTTTTTGTAAAAATCAGCTGGACGGGAGGCAACAAACTCTTCAAAGGCATTTTGTACTGCCTCTCGGGAATTGAATTTTTTACCCACTAAAAAGTTGTCTAAAATTTGGAAAAAGTAATAGTCGGTAGGTGCAAGGTCTGGTGAGTATGGCGGATGAGGGAGAGCTTCCAACCCCAGCTCTTGCAGCTTGGAGACTGCCTGTTGCGCAGTATGGGGTCGCGCGTTGTCGTGAAGGAGCAGTGGGGACGACCGATTGATCAAAGCTGGTTGCAGATGTGCAAGCTTCTCCATCATTCTCTCCAGTTCTTCACAGTACACATCTGCATTAATGCTCATGCCGTTTTGTAAAAAGCTGTGGTGAATCACACCCGCACTAGACCACCAAACAGTGACCATCACCTTTTTAGGGGTCATTTTTGGTTTAGGGCATTGCTTTGGTGCTGAACCAGGGTCTAACCAACTTGCTGAGCGTTTTCGATTGTCGAACAGAATCCATTTTTCGTCGCACGTAACTATTCGTTTCAAAATTCCTTCATTTCTTTGCCTGTTGAGCAGCGAAAGGCAGGTCTCGACGCGTACGTTGCGCTGGTGATCGTTAAGGTCGTGGGGCACCCATCTATCAAGCTTTTTTGCCTTGCCAATTTGTGGCAAATGGATCAATATTGTTTTGATGCTTACATTAAAAGCTGCTGCTAGCTCATTACACGAATTTTTAAAGTATCCATTATGACGAAAAATGTTCAAATGTAATGAAAATACAACGCTAATCAAAAAACAAAAGACTGAGTTTGTAAATAGAATGTCATGGTTTTAAAACAAAATTAATTTCAATTTAGAATACAGAGCCATTACAAACTTTTTTATTTGAAATGACCAGTACTGCAGAAACGCAATTTCATAGGTAAAGACCTATTATTATAAACGTGAAAGTTTGTGAGTATGTATGTTTGTTGCTCTTTCACGCAAAAACTACTGAATGGATTTTCATGAAACTTTACAATAATATAGCTTATTCATCAGAATAACACATAGGCTACAATAAATAAAGATACTAGCTTCACCTCGCGACGTGACGGGGTTCAGCTAGTTTGAAATAAGGAAAGATGATTTCGAAGTCTTAGCACAAAGTTTCTAATTTATATTTCCTAAAGTAAAGAAAAACTAAATTTCAGAAATCTAAAGTTATATTATAAATTCCAAAGTAACTGTCTGTCTACCAGTGTGTTACACTTTTACGGTTATACCGCGTCACTAATTTCAACGAAATATGGCATAGATAATAATAATAATCACTTTATTGTACACCAGATTACTTATAAAGGTAACACAAAACTAGGAGGTACAATTTGCGGCCTTATCGCCCAAAGGAAATCTCTTCCAGGCAACCATAATATACTTTGGTTTTGGCTATAAGCTAAGATATAAAAAATAATATTAACCGGCAGTATCAACAAAAATATGTTTATAAACATTGTCGATATTTACTCGCAATTCACTGACCTCTCACGTGGCCGTGCGTTACCACGACCGGTCCAATTCGATCAATACGATAAGCAAAAATACTTAATAAGCACAAAAATAGAAAAAACACAAAGCAGTCATAAGCACTGCCGACAGAAGTGAAAACTCATAACTATAAACAAACGGTTGTTTTAACTTACCTGAAATGAACACCTATGCTTTTTTTAATAGTGTGCAATAAAAAGAACTAAAAAAACTTGAATATTAACGTTGTGCATTTTTGATATTTTGGAATGGTTAGAGAATAATTTTGTACGAATTGCTTTCATTATTATCAGTATAAAAGTACTATAATTTATGTGGTGGAATACAATATTCATTTATTGCGCTATCGTACACAAACATGACAATTTATATTACATATTATTATGATTGTTAGTAGTAAATGGAAGTAAAGCTTTGATACTCCAATAGATGTCGCTGTTTTTGTTTAAATTGTTTACAATTTTTTTGATTTATAAAAGGTTTTGTGTAAGTAGAAAATCGTTATTTTAATTTATTGTAAATCACTTTAAGATACTGAAATATTAACTTTAAGTAAATAAAATCATATTGAGAAAGGACCACTATCTAGAAAAACGAATGCTACCAAAGTATATCGGTAGATGGCGCTGTTAACAATAAATATTCTTACGAATTTTCGATAAGGACACGTGACCTGACGCTAGTTTATGGTCACGTGACCTGACGCGAGTTTATACATTTTTACCCATTCCAAAAAAGTACACAGCGCCGCTAAAGAAGTTTTCACTTTAAAAAATACAATAATAGCATTCTCTTTTTAAATTTTAACCCAATTATAGCTATGGTTTTGATTGCACGAATTACGTAATGGTCACATAAACTGTCACCTTGTCGTTTTCTAATGCATTGAGTTTGAGTACGTTCCTCACTTGAAATAACATTTTGTGTTTTCCATAATTTTTTGTTCCGAGTTTGGGTGTTTTTGTGCAGCGGTAAGTTTTTCGTGGGAGAGCCACGCTTCGGCATGAATGGGCCGGCTCGACCGGAGTGATACCATGTTCTCACAGAAAACCGGTGTGAAATAGCGCTTGAACTGTGTTTCACCGAGTGACTGAGGATACCGGAGGCCCATACCCCAAACCCTCCCCCATCCCCCTTCTCATCACCCATCCCCCTTCCCATCCGCCAAAGGTCGACAACGCACTTGTGACGCCTCTGGTTTTGCGGGTGTCCATGGGGGGCGGTAATCGCTAACCATCAAGTGATACGTCTGCTCGATTGCCCACTATTCAATAAAAAATATGCGGGGACTTTACACGGCAGTTGATGTTTTTTCTAAATTTATTTTATTATATTTAATCTAATTAAATTCAATAAAAAGATTATATATTATATGATCTAGAAAATAGTTGCGCACCGTGCTAATTTAATTTATGACGCATTTTGTTGCTTTCAAATATAATTAATTTGAATTTCGTTTTCGCGTAGCCTTATTACTTCCAACATCAACTACCTACCAGTGAAAGTCACATCAAAATCTGTCCTGACGTTCCAGTGATAAGGCGGAAAAAAAGACAGAAATTTTATAATTTGATACAAGTAAGGTAGGTATACTCTTTCATATGCATTCATTCTCAGAAAATACATTGGCCAGATCTATGATTCTTCTCACATTTATTTTCAATAGGTCCATACGCATATTTTTACTATTATTTAAATGTTTTTAATTTTGCCACCCTCACTCCTTGTTCATTGCTATCCTTTTACCAAGACAAGTGTCAGAAACTCACATTCACTTGTTTTATCGATATACATGTTTTATAGCAATTACTTTATTAGGAGGTCAAATAGTAAGTAATAAGTAATAGAATATACACTCTAATTAAATATAAGAATAATAAATATTTCGGACATCTAACACACAACGCCATCTAGTCTCAAGGTAAGCAGAGCTTGTGTTATGGTTACTAGACAACTGATATAAATAGGTACATACTTTATATACATAGAAAACACCTAAACTCTGATACAAATATTTGCAGATCATACAAACATTTTGTACGATCCGGGAATCCAACCCGAGACTTCAAGCACAGCAGTCGCATACGCTACCACTACGCCACCGAGGCAGTTAATTAAGAGTTATTTGATTTTTTGAACACAGTAATCTTAGGAAATGCTGGTCCGAATAGAAAAATACCCGTAATCGGGGCAGGCTAAGAACTACATATAATAAAAATAATATCTTAACACATCTCACACACGGTCGTCTGATTTCAAACTATGCAATACTTATACTATGGTAACCAGACTGCTCTGCTGCTCTGCCGGTGAAAGTCCCGTCAAAATCAGTCTAGCCGGAACAAACAGACAGCCAGTCAAAAATTTTAAAAATGTTATCTTGGTATATGTACTGTTTATACATATAAACGCATTTAGTAAAAAGCGGTTATATTAATATTACAAACAGATACTCCAATTTTATTGGTATAGATCAATGTATGAACGAGACTACAGGTTGACCTCGAATGTTACTGTGTCGATACTCTAAATAGTTAGAAACTGCGACTATACCTCGAAAATGGTACAAGATAAAGAAAAAACATTTGACAATATTTTAAAAGAATTTAAACCCCTACAAAATTTGTTACTAAATACAACAGCATAAAACCCATAGGAAACTAGATATTTTAATAAATGTTTAATTAAGCAATTTTTTCACCTATGACCTTGGAATATCTGTAGTCGCAGACACCCTACGATAGGTAGGTTTAGGAACAAGATTTCGAGTGTCAAACTAAAGGTATATATATAATAATAATAATAAATATTTCGGACATCTAACACACAACGCCATCTAGTCCCAAGCTAAGCAGAGCTTGTGTTATGGGGACTAGGCAACTGATATAAATACATATATCCTATTTTTTGTAAAAACATACATATTATACTTAGAAAAGACCCAAACTACGAAAAAAATATTTGCAGATCATACAAATATTTGTTCCGACCCGGGAATCGAACCCGAGACCTCAAGCTTAGCAGTCGCATACGCTACCACTACGCCAACGAGGCAGTCAATATATATATATATATATATATATATATATACATTATGCTAGTTTACAGGCGACTATCTCTCATTCCAAGATTGTTGCCTTCATTTGACTAATAATATAAACAGTTCATGGATGAGTTGCAGTCATTCTCTCGTATATACAAAAAGTTTAATCATTGTGTTTACCTTGCTTTAATATTTTTTTAAATGAAATAATTTAACATTGTTAATTTCCTCAAGAAATAAAAAGAAAAAAAGTACATCCTGAAGTTAAAACACGATTATAATTTTTTTTTTCCATTTTAGACAGATAATAATGAGTATAGTTATAGTACAACACTGTTAATTAAATGAAGTGGTCTGCCCAGTAGTCGAAATTCGACCATGATTCTTTTTAATTAATTTTTTTAGCTTTCTGCGTTCCTTCCCCATATAAATCACCTGTGCCAATTTTAAATAGTCCTTCCTTTGCGTAAATTTTGCAAAAAGAAGGATAAGTATTTGCTTTACGTATTAATATATAGATTACTTTGTGTTATGACAGACAGGCACAAAATAAAACAAAGGTCTGAAGCTTGAAACTTCAAGAAATTTGAATGCTCCGTGGAAGAGCCCCGCTTCGGCATGAATGGGCCGGCTCGACCGGAGTGATACCACGGCCTCACAGAAAACCGGTGTGAAATAGCGCTTGCGCTGTGTTTCACCGAGTGAGTGAGGATACCGGAGGCCCATACCCCAACCCCCCCTCCTTCCCTCTCCCCATTCCCCAAAGGTCGGCAACGCACTTGTGACGCTTATGGTGTTACGGGTGTCCATGGGCGGCGGTAATCGCTTACCATCAGGTGACGCGTCTGCTCGTTTGCCATCTATTCAATAAGAAAAAAAACAAAAATGCTTCACGAACTTGACATAATATACCTACGTTCATAGAATTTACTAGACGATAATGTGATATTTGACTGTTTTTTTTTGTGTTTCGTTGTTGAAAACATATAAATGATTTAATTTAAGTAAACCAACCCACAATTATGAGTTTCAGCAACTGGATACACATGTGTTCCGTCTTTTGTGTTGAGTTTGTGAAAAAATTAAAAATTAATTAGGTAAATGTTATAAACAGGGATAAGTTTATTATAATTCCTTATATATTATACCTACTATAACACAATATTACATTTAAGTAAAAATAAATGCCTATATATAATATTTAATTTAATATTTACCTACTATAATATTTCATTTACTATTTATTAATTTTCAATAAATTATGTGATAAAACAAAATAATAGTAAAAATTAAATGATTATTAATAATTTTTTGTTGGAAATCGTTAAAAAATCTTTATTCATAAGTTTCTGTTGTTTTTTTATTTTAATGTTATATAATGATATCATTCATCTTCCTAGCCTTTATTATTCCCAATATTTGGGGTCGGCTACCAGTTCAACCGGTTTTACCTGAATATCAGTTTTTACACAGAGCGACTGGCATCTGACCTCCGCAACCCTGAGGGTGAACTGAATTCGAAGGTTGAACTAGTTGTCAGTATATTTGAGGGCACTGACTTCCCAATAACGATTGCCATAGATGTTCATGACAACCGGGACCGACGGCTTAACGTGCTCTCCGAAGCACGGGCAGGAAACACCGCCATCTTCCATACTCCGGGCTGCTATTAGGAATTTCTTGTAGGAAAAACCCAACAGCAGTCCGACCCGGGAATTGAACCCGAGACCTCTTGATTTGCAGTCGCTTACGCTAACCACTAGACCAACGAGGCAGTCAATGATATAATTTATATGATGTTATATAATGATATAATTTTTAATAATAAGGATAATCAGAAACCAGCAATAACTTACCCTCAATGCCGTTGGACTATCTGAATGGTCTACCGAGTAACACCCATTGATGTATTTTTCAGTAAATACGAAGTAAACACCCTGAAAAAAATGTGACGTCATCATTTTCAATAATAGTACAAGGCTGACTTAGAGAGCCATCTATGCAGGAGAGCGGTACTGCAAAGAGAAGGAAAATTTGAAACATACGTTTAAATAAAGTTTAAACCAACTCGTTTTGTCAACGTGGTACTAGGCCAAAATTTCTAAATTCTAAAAAGAGGCCTATTTCCAGCAATGAACTATGAAAGACTGTTGATAATGATGGAATAGTTCTCATATTCGTACACGAGGGTCGAGGGTCACTTCATCATATATGGACCAAATTACGTTTATAGAATCTTTTATTTCTCATAAGAACAATTTCAGTTCACCTACATGAAATAACAATGTTTTATAAGTAACATTTAGTGTCATTTTGTAACGAAGCATGCGTATGCTATATACATTTACAAATCTATTTATACACAGGCACAACTTAAAAGAGTGAAGTAGTTAGAAATAATGTAACACAAAATTAAAAAGAAATACAAAACAACAGAATACGACTATGTTAAGCAGTACAAATTATTCATTCGTTTTGTTAAAATCGTTTGAACGAAAACAATAGAACTGACTAGCCAATATCACTAAGACACCATTTATTCATTTTTTTTTAAATTAAACATACTGTTATGACACCACGAACTCACAGAGAGTAAAGGGTATACAATTCATTTCTTTACCCAATTAAGCTCTTCTCAAACACCAAATGTCGAAGGCACACAAAGGGCGGCCCTATACTTGTAGGTATGTGTATATATCTGCTTGTTTGGTTCATCAATCATTACGTAATTTTATAACATAAGTTTAAATAAAAGTATACAGGTTTTTGATTTAAAAGTTCAAGTGTAACTTTGGTATAAATAATGATAACTCACCAAATATGTAATATAAACACTAAGAATTATCTGAAATATATTGTAGGCTAACACAATATTCTTTAGATCATAAGGTTTTCTAGTTTCCATATACTTAGGGCCGGCTTTGGTGCAGAAATACAGGTATGATGCTAATATAGTCAACAACGGACCAGGACCTGATACGAACAACCATTCTTTTGTCCGAGGGTCTGAAATAATAGAAATAATAAGTTAGCAAGACCATACAATAAGACATTGGTAAGATAGAAAAATAATTATTATTAAAATTAATAATTTCAAATCTAAAACCCGTCAGTATTGAAATACACTCATGAGCAACTCGGAATGAACTCGGACGATCCACGAGATAACAAATCCCCTCTTTCAAATTTCGAGTGGTGTTTCTCATAATGGAGGAATTGTTTTATAAGAACTTTGGTGTGGATATCAAACTACACCAATAACCTCAACACAATGCTAAAAAAAAGTTGTAGAATATTTATGCCCTTTTGTATGAATATAAAATAACGTTATGAATATTCACTGCTTTCATTCAAAAATAATACGCGTTTCTTCTTAGTTCTACTTAGAAAAAGTAAATATTGAACACGATAAGACAAAACTGTGTTAAATGTAAAGGAACCTAACCTTTGGTACGAAAAGACGAATGTGTTTCTATCGTAGCCTCCAGGTTATTAGTATCTTTCACAATCGATCCGGTAGCTATTATTGGCGGTCACGCGCCTTTTAGGTTAGGTACTTATAAAATATTGAGTATAATTTTTGGATTTCGCGATTCATTTCTCATGGCAGTAACGCAAACTACCTACTTACTTTTCCTCTTCTGCTGTGTTTTGGTC
Organism: Spilarctia lutea; assembly: GCA_916048165.1. Lineage (NCBI taxonomy): Eukaryota > Metazoa > Arthropoda > Insecta > Lepidoptera > Erebidae > Spilarctia > Spilarctia lutea. The sequence goes on along the minus strand of OU696476.1, from coordinate 2,618,534 downwards.
AATATATTTTAGTACAATTTCATTTCAATTAATTTAGTACCTATAATAATATAAAAAGACTGAAGAAGGTGCATTAAAATAAAGCGGTATAACAAAATGAGTTACAAAGTATGTAAGGATGTATGTCAATTGGCGGTCTTATCGCTCACGGCGATTTCTTCCAGCGAACCATAGCACGGACATTAGGTATTTCAAAATTTAGAGTAGAGAATATTGTACTTATCAAGTATTTGCTTGACATTTTAAAGGCTTTTTATTTATTATTTTTGTATACTAATTAACCATGACTTATTAGTTTCAGATACATTTATTTTAAATTTGTTATTTCAGCGGCTCCGCACACATAATAACAATTATAATCTTTCATGTCATAAACGTCCGTCATACGGTAACACAACCCACACACACACACACACACATACACACACACACACACACACACACACAGACACACAGACACACAGACTCACAGACACATACACACACAGACACACAGACTCACAGACACACAGACACACAGACTCACAGACTCACAGACACACAGACAAACAGACACACAGACACACAGACACACAGATACACAGACACACACAGACACACACAGACACACACACAGACACACACAGACACACAGACACACACAGACACACACAGACACACAGACACACACAGACACACACAGACACACACAGACACACACAGACACACACAGACACACACAGACACACACAGACACACACAGACACACACAGACACACACAGACACACACACACACACACACAGACACACACAGACACACACAGACACACACAGACACACACACACACACACACAGACACACAGACACATAGAGACAGACACACACACACAGACACACACACAGACACACACACACAGACACACACACACAGACACACACACCCACACAGACACACACACACAGACACACACACACAGACACACACACAGACACACAGACACACACACACACACACACACACACAGACACACAGACACACACACACACACACACACACACACACACACACACACACAGACACACACACAGACACACACACACACACACACACTTCTATATATACACACGTATAGACTTCTGAAAATATTAATAATTAAACAACTTGAAAAAATCAAAACATTGACAAAATTAAAAATCATTAATCACAGTTGATTGCTATTTTATTCTATCCCTGATGCGCTCCTCTTGTACACCGATCGTCATCCGCTACGCTTCCGCAGAGTTCGTGTACGCGGCCTTAAACTTGTAAATGATTAAATCATGTTTCATGTTTCTTTGAAAATGATAACTCCTTAGCCCCGTCTTTGCTTAGTTTACATACTGCGTGAGTGTGGCTTAATCTTAATATATATAAATCTCGTGTCACAATGTTTGTCCTCAATGGACTCCTAAACCACTTAACCGAATATAATAAAATTCGCACACCATGTGCAGTTCGATCAAACTTGAGAGATAGGATAGTTTAAATCTCAAATTATAGTCGCAATTTTAATTTATTGCTAATTATTTGTCTGTTATTATTTGACAGTCACAATTATCTGTTAACTCCAAATGATTCTAACAGATGTCGATAACTTTCGACTGGGTTGAGTAAGTAATCAATAGATGGCGCTGCTATGGTAAATCTATAGGCTATATTTTATTTTGGAAAAAAATAGGGTTCCGTAAGATATTGGGGTTTTTCGGACACAAGGTGTAAAAAATAAACCCTATACGGGGGAAATTTCTGAAGTCGATTTTTTTATTATGTAGTATTATTTATTTATGATTAAAAGACACCTCCCACAATAGGAATACACATCCTAGGTTTTGCGGGGACTTTAAAAACATATATGACACGGACACAAAGAACATCCAGATTTTTTTAATAGCCCTAATTATACAACAGTTGCAAAAAATAACAATTAAATTATCTGTACATCTTTTATACAAATAAATAAAACTGAAATGTCTGTTTATACCATAAAATAACAGCTTTTCACTAACTCCAAATGAAAGTATACACGATACAAATTTCAAAAATCAATTATTATTTTTTGGTGTTTGTTCCGGCTAATATCAGAAACGGCTGGACCAACTTTGACAGGAATTTCACGGATAGGTAGCTGATGATATGAGGAGTTACTTAGGCTAATTTTTAAGACTAGCTTAGCGGATATCACTGCAGGGTTCAGCCAGTCCGTAATAAATCAAAATATCAGAATTTACCTCGTTCGTATAAGTCATCATCTTCAACAGTATCCGAAGCACAAATCAAAGTTCAATTAAGTCACTTATATTAGTCACGAATAGAAAAGAAACAGTTTAAAAAGACAAGTCAATGTTTTAATATAATTCTGAATATTTTCATTCGTTGAAGCTTTTTCTATGAACTCGTGATAGTATCCTAAGTACATTGTTCGCTTAAATCCATTTAAATTTAAGTTCATAGTTGGTACTGTACCAGTGTCCATGAAAAAATCGTGAAAAATTCAACTAGTGTACTTGAGCAGTAGCAATGCCCTGCACGTTGTCATTATTACTTTCTTCCATCATATTTAGCACACACGATTGTGAAGTCCGTGTACCCACATACATCTCTGAAGTACCATATTTTTTAAACATTATAATTTCTGTTACTTCTTGAATTATTCGGTACAGATGGGACCAGTATTCACAAAGTGCACTAATTAACCCACTGGACCCCATCGCGAAAATCGTCGTAGAACACTATTTATGCAAAGAATACTTAAAATTACACTATTACTAAATTAAATTTACACTCTTTGAGTACGGTTTTAAAGGAAATAGTTAATAGAACCAAATATATGTCTTCTATGTTGTCACTACCAAATCACTTTCAACTGTTTTTTTGTCAATAGATTTTAACATATTAAAATAGCAGGGTTATAAAATTTTGAGGGTACATTGGAAATGTTTTTGTTGGATATGACGGCTATCAAGTGCCTATTGAGTACTAGGGACCCGGGTCGGCTTCGCGCGAAAGTCTTTAACATTTTCGGACTATACTAATAATATATGAAAGGCCGGCAACGCACTTGTGACGCCTCTGGTGTTGCGGGTGTCCATGGGCGGCGGTAATCGCTTACCATCAGGTGATACGTCTGCTCGTTTGCCCCCTATACAATAAAAAAAAAATATATATATTTTGTATACATCTACTACTAGAATATTTCATATAAACCTTTCTCTGGAGTAACTCCGTCTATTGCTCATGACTGCATTTAAACCCGTTTGAAAGATGTAAACGAATAGACTGTTACTTCATCTTATACTACGTTAAGATTTTTTTATTTTAAAACTAAGCACAAGTTCAGTATACTAAATGCACTCACCTGATAATTCGTCAAAAACATATTGATATCCCTGTAGGGCCTTTTGTACAACCGCCATTTTAATCGATATTTACTACTACAAAAAATATTATTTAATCAAACTAACTATAAGCTTTTCATAGTATAACAATTATATAACAAATATTATTGTTCACTTTTTATTTAAAATATATTTAATATTTAACTTTGCACCCGGTTATGAACTCCGGCGCAGTCTGGCTTGAACTAACACGCTCAGATGGAAATCCAAAAGTTAAATATCATATTCACACCTGTTTCGAATATTGAAATCGCGCACACGCTCTTCAAACCACTGTTGTTTGTGATAAAGTGATCATAGTTTTATATATATTTAGATTTAGAGATATATTTATTTATATAATTAAATAGCAGGTAATCATGAAAATAAAAGTTTTTTTGGCGAGAAGTTCCGCGGTCCCTCACTTAAATTATAATACTAAAATAGAACGCTAACGAATAATATGGTATTGGTTTTATTTTCCTTAATTAATAACATACATATAACACAAACGCACAGGAAGTGGACAGAGTATCTTGATATTTTTCCTCATTAATGACGTCTTTATACGTTTTAAAACTATTAACTGACTTAGAATAAAAGGAATGGGTTTCAATTCATCGGAATATTTAAATCAGATATGACACAGATATGTTACTTCTTTTCGGTTCCGAAAATTGAGGTTGCGTGTTTTGACGTAGTAATATTTTTTTTTTCGTACTTTTAAACGAATTAGAAATATTAATGTATTCCACTGTATCTAAGTCTTTAGGTATCGTTAAGACAATAGTTATGTTACTTTTATATTTGCAAGTACAGTCAGCATCAAAAAGACATGTGAACAAAGATTCTGTAAAATTGATACAACCATCGTCCTATAACATTTTAATTAAGTTTAGTCACACCATATTACACTAACTTGTAAGATGGTGCATAATGCGTTTATCACAAAATTTACTTTGACGGGCCTATTGATCTAGGGGTTAGTGACCCTGACTGGTAAACCAGAGGTCGTGGGTTCAATTCCTACCCAAGATAGACATTTGTGCAATGAATACGTCATTCGTTCTGTGTCTGGGTGTAATTTATCTATTATATGTAAGTATTTAAAATATATAAGTATTTTTATCAGCAGTCTAGGGATCATAGTACAGGTTTTGCCTAGTATGGGATCAGAGAGCCGTGTATGAGGATAATATAATTATTATTACTTTGTAGATATGTTACATTTTTTTTTATTGCTTAGGGGGAAAACGACCAAACCTATCGCCTGGTGGTAAGTGACTACCGCCGCCCATGGACACCCGCAACAACAGAGGCGTCACAAGTGCGTTGCCGGCCTTTAGGGGACGGGAAGGGGGAACAGCGAAAGCGCTATTTCACACTGTTTTTCTGTAAGGCCGTGGTATCACCCCGGTCGAGCCGGCCCATTCATGCCGTAGCGTGGCTCTCCTACGATCAAAAGTGTTTCATAACAACATAAGCTAATAGTAGGTGTAACAGCGTCTTGTGAGTGCTTTGCAATCAATTACGGCTGCCTGATTCATTAAACGGATGCTAGTATTATGTTTAATTTGATCAGTGTTTTTATCAATATTATGATGATATCATGATACTCATAATCGTTACTAACCGTTAATAGACTACGGGCCCGTGTCGAAAATTGATGGGTCATGTGAACCACCAGGAGACTTTCTTAGAAAGATACAGGGGCATAAAACAATAACATTTAGCACTATGCTGTCACTTGGAAGCTGTCCAACTGAGTATAGGTAAAGGGGAGGGAGTAGGAACCGTCGATTTTTCTCCCTTGTCACATAATTTTTGTACGGCGTTGCGAGATAATGGATTAGAAGAGATATTGAAATTGAATGGGACCGACGCCGTCTAAAATTAAATGACTAAATTGAGCGAGACAATCGCCGGGAAATCAAAAAGAAATCCAACTTTGTAGCTCACTATTTTTGTGCGGCATCGGTCCCATTCAATTTCAATATCTCTTCTAATCCATTATCTCGCAACGCCGTACAAAAATTATGTGACAAGGGAGAAAAATCGACGGTTCCTACTCCCTCCCCTTTACCTATACTCAGTTGGACAGCTTCCAAGTGACAGCATAGTGCTAAATGTTATTGTTTTATGCCCATGTATCTTTCTAAAAAAGTCTCCTGGTGGTTTACATGACCCATCAATTTTCGATACGGGCCCGTAGTCTATAAGGTTAAATTTTATACAGTGCTTGGAAATTTACACTACTGGTGATGATTCAGTAGCATTTTATCCATCACTTGGTTCACTTAGTTTTGTTATTTTATCATCCATAGTCTGATAAAATAACAAAACTAAGTATTTTGGGAACTGGACTGCACGGTCGCCACGCTGCTTTCTACTGCACCATGTGTTATGGGTTCAAGTCCTACATGGGACAACACTTTGTGTGATCCACAAATTGTTGTTCTACGTCTGGGTGTTTTTGTGTCCTCCTCCACGACAAAGGATGTACCTACAATAATAAAGCGGTAGCTGTATTTTTAAAAAGAATGAAATAAAAAGACAATAAAGAAAGAAATCCTACGTTTAACAAACATAATATTTTATGGATTGATTTAATGAAATTTAATTAAAATACAAATCATCATTTTCAGCGGCAAATATTGACATTGAATTTGAAAATTTAATATGTAATCCGTAACATTATATCAGACAAATTCAGACTGAGACAGGCTTTTTTAAACAGCAGATATTTTGAAAGACTAATTAAACTAATAAATAATATTGTAAAATTTATTACAATATCAGCTTAAATAGCAAGTAAAAATAATTTTGGTTTCAGTATTTATTTACCGTAAATAACTAAACGACGACTTATAATTAATAAGACATGAAGTGGTGTTGCTAAACAATGAACACATTTTTTTTAAACTAATTTTATTTAATTACTCATAGTAATTTACGCAGAATAATATAAGTAATAAAAGTGGGCACTTTTTAAAGCTACATACAAATTTTATAAATGCGGCTGACACCTTAAAAGGTTATATAACATGAGATGTTGGTACCAGCTACCTTTCAGTGACACATAATTGATAATCATTCGTACATTGATTATGTTAAGATTTGACAATACAAGTAAGTGTAATAAGTTCACACAATTTATGTCACCTTACTTATAACATATAAAAATATGCACAATTACATGTGAAATCAATAGATATAATACACATTTAAATGTTTTGTGTCTGTGTGATTTGTGTTTGTGTGTGTGAGTGTATGGGGGTAGGTGTTCGCGTGTGTGTGTGCGTGTAATGTTGGAGGGTGTAAGGTTGCCTCAGTATCCTCATAGAATGGGTCCGGTTTGCGTTAATAACAGCGATCCCGGACCCCTCCCTTCTCAGGCGTTGTTGGAGAGGCAGAGTTGGCACACCGTGTGGTTATAGTCGGTTCGATTCCGACATACTGCCCCGCCGCAAACCCCGGCGGGGTGACGGCCCGAGGGGGTTTCCACACGTAAAAAAAAAAAAAAAAGTATCCTCATAGAAAAGGGTAAGAAAATAAATTTTAAGTACTTTTATAGATTAATGTTTCCTTTTATTTTAGAAAACCAAAAGGTTGTTTATCTTCTTATATAAATAACGTCCCAAGAATAATGATCTTTTAATGTTATTCTTGTTGGGGTGTTGCTTTAATATTGTTTTCAGAATAAAAATTTGGCGCATCGTGATTACCTCACAATACTGATAACATCGTTTAGTTGGAAAACGATAAAGTTGGAAAGTGCAGACCTTGAGCCCTGCTTTTTGGGCTCTTCCAAAGTGAATTATGTTGCTTTTTTAATGCTCGTCTCCAAGCAGAAATGCATTATTCCAGTATAGACTGGCAAAGCGCGTAGTAGACTATTTTCATGACATTTGGATCGGCAACATGTCTCAAATGTTAAAATTTAAATTATTTTAAATACATAAATTAATTCTTTACTTTTAATTAATTAATAATATTATTTTAATAAGCCCTCTACTTATCCTTGAGATTGCCGGATATCTGTTTTATTTAAATAATTAGGTAAATAGGTACATAACTTGGTACCCAGCATTTACATTCACTTGTTTTAATGGGTGACTATACTAAGCTGATTATCATAACTAATATTATGAATGCTAATGAGAGTTTGTTAACTTTTTGCAATGTCACGTTATAACTACTCATATCTATCGCATCTTCGTCCAAAAGAAGTATAATTCTGATGAAAAACTAAATAAAAGGCAGTGAATTTGTTTCATTAGAAGCAATAAATAGATGTTGCTGTGATACGAATGGTCTATAACTTTAATAAAAAACGTCATATGTCACTCAGAAAACTTAAAAACGTAATCAAATGAAAGCCGTCCAACCCCAGTTTGGAACGCTGGCTTTTCTCAAAATACTTATACAAAATACAAAATAAAAGACAAGACGGAGACCCTACTATTCCATGGGCCCCGTCGTGGTCCACCCCCCCGGTGCCTCCATTGAGGTCAACTCGGTCCTCGTACCGGCTCGGGCCCAGATAAGGTATCTGGGCCTGATCCTCGACGGTAGGTGGCTCTTCGGCGAGCACTTCCGGCAGCTTTCTCCGAAGCTGGTCGGCGTTGCCTCTGTCCTTGGGCGACTTTTGCCCAACTTGGTTGGAGCCAGCGCGTCGCAATGAGACACCTCTACACAGGGGTTGTCCGGTTGATGGCGCTATACGGTGCACCGGTGTGGGTGGCGGCTCTGACCGTCCAGAATAAGGCGCGCCTTTGGCGCCCTCAGAGGGTATTGGCGGTCAGAGCCATACGCGGATACCGCACCGTGTCGACAGAGGCGGCGTGCGCCTTGGCCGGAACACCCCCGTGGGATTTGGAGGCGGAAGTGCTCGCCGAAGTTTATCGACGAGCGGCTGAATACCGGGCGGAGAACGGGTATCGTCCTCCGCCCGAAGAGGTACGCGAATGGCGTGAAGCCGCTCGTCGAGCCATCATGGCTCGTTGGTCGTCCCGGCTGGGAGCTCCACGCGCTGGCTTTGCCGCCGTGGAGGCGCTCAAGCCGGTCATCCTCGAGTGGGCAGGGCGGCAGCACGGGACCCTTTCCTTCCGACTGACGCAGGTGCTTTCCGGGCAAGGTTGTCTCCTTCTGCGAAGACGTAATTTCGCAGAAGGAGGCGGCGGAGAAGGCCCGGGAGGACGACGTTCACTCGGACCCGATCCGCCGCCGGTGAACCGGGCGGCGGAGGCGCGCTTACCTACGCCTAATGCCGCCCTGAGTGTGGCCGCGGATGGACGGGACGGGTTTTTCCCTCAATCCGCATTACAGGCCAACCGCGAGGAGGCGACGTTCGCGTGTGCCGTACGTCGCCTAAATTGAGAGTCATTACCAACAGACGGTGCCCGCTTCAGTGCGGGCAGGCGCAGGCGCTGGGAGGTGTTCGGTCGTGTTAATAACTGCAGTTCCCGGACCCCTCCCTTCTCAGGCGCAGAGTTGGCTGTGTTGCGCGGAGTGGTTTTAGTCCTCCCCCGGTGGGGTGACGGCCCGAGGGGGTTTCCACACGTTAAAAAAAAAAAAAGGTGGGAAGATGATTAGCTCAACTAGGCTGAATGCGAGAAGCCAAGGTTTGAACCAGGTGGCGTACAATTGTCCAGCAGTCTGCGATAGGCGAATAATGGTGATGAAGAAGTCTTGGACGAAAAACGATAGTAAAATTTCAGTAGTTCAAAAATACCGAGGTCACATACCTGCCCGATTAGAACATGAAATTGCGATGCTCATTATGTTTGCTTCAAGAATAATAAATGGATAATTTAAAAATACAAACCTTTGTACACCGTAGTGATTAAATCGCAACCAAGGTGAATGTCAATTTTTGTTTTTGAGACTTTGTTGAGTCGTAAATAATGATGAAGTATATTTTTTGTTAAATTGAACGATGTGAAGTAAAATAGTTTCATAATGGGTTTTCATAAACTGTAGTACAAATTACTGCCTGTATTATTTCCGGATTGAAATTGAAGATTCGAACTCCGTAGGTACCTCAAGAATAGAGCATTTCCTACCTCAGAAGCCGGCAACAAGCATACAAACAAGCTCCTAAGTTGCAGATATTTATGTCTATTTGCGCTCTGTGTCCTAATTAAGAAATATGGTATTTTTGTATGCTATGGTAACACAGGTATGATATACTTATACCTGCGGGTTATGAATTTTAAAACTTTAAATTGCCTTAGTTTACCTGTTAGACATTCTTCTACTAATATCCCCAATACTTATGACACGAGAATTCGAGATGGTTTATAAATAATTAAAAATTTTACAAAAACAACCAACTTCAAGAAATGAGTATACACGGGAAGCACCAGCTTTCAAATAAAAAAGTATTAAAGCACTTGATAGGTTGGTACTTATTTAGGTTTATTTTATATTACAATACAGTATTGCGATACAATATGCAGGGCCGACATCTTGAAGATAAAAGGGAAAGGGCATTTACATAGGGTGACCAATTACTTACTATACTAAAACGTTAACGGAGTAAAATATAAATGTATAAAACATAAACCAATATTTAACACGCCTCCTTACATTTATATATCTATTTCTTAATTTATTTATTTATACTTCCTGCATTACAATTGCACGAGGCTTACTTAATGCCACATGGCATTTTCTACCCAGTCAATCTTGAGTAAGGGACAACGCAGATGTATAAATATGATATCCATGAAAGATAATAAACACTAATTTATAGATAATATTAATGCTATTTAAAATACATAAACATTAATTCATATTTATGTAGTTATTATACATACATAGCAAAAATAAAAACAATAATATCTGAGGTGACAAAGGCAAGACGACATTTTGTTGGTTGTTTCTTGAAATATTCTCGAACTTTGAATATAACCTTGTCGCGATTTATTGACATTCTGATCCCAACCGGTAGCACATTCACAAAAGAAGAGTGAACAAGAGAAGAGGTACGTCTCGGACACAGAAGTAAAAAAAAATATTGGAGCGAAGATCTCTGTCATGGTTAGAACTTAGCGATTTAAGTTTTAAGAGATAAGTGTAAGCTTATTTTCACTTGGATCAGGATTTTCAGCTCAGTTACTTCAGTAAAGTAATTATCGCTGTTTATTATGTGGTCCATGTATCCACTATCTAATAACCAATACATTTTCTTTTTCAAAGAATATTGTTTTGGTTGTAGTGGTCGTTGTGTTGCAGATGATTGTACAGAAGCTGTTACTTGTTCATTATTATCGTTATGTCTACTTCTTTCTCTGTATGAACCAAGGCCATAACGGCCTCGGGTTTTGAATAGAAAATGTCTGCTAAAATGTCTTGGTTTTCCACAGATAAAATACTTCTGAGTAGACGTTGGGTGACTTTTTGGTCTTCTTTTAATTTTTATTTTATTTTTCAGGTAATCAATATTTCTGTCATTTTCTAGTAGAACTTTCAACATATAATTAAGTTTTTCTTGGTCGGTGATCATGGCACTAGCCTGTTTCAGTTTATTAATGGATTTTTTCGAAATCGTTAAAAAAATATATTCGTCGTTGTAGTCCCATAGTTTTAAGCTTTCAAGTTTATTATTATATATAACGGACCATTTTTCTACGTCATCAGTTTATTTTAGTTCTCGTTGTATCACTTCTAAATATTTCTTATATTGTGGAAACTTCATGAGTCTTATTTTCGAATTATTATAATCGGTTCAATCAAACATAGGGTTGACATCTTGAAGATAAAAGGGAAAGGGCGTTTACAAAGTGTGATCTAATTACTTACTACACTAATACGTTTACGAAGTAAAATATAAATGTATAAAACATAAACCATTATTTGACAGAAAAAATCATAGAAATCGGTTGGCGTGATATTCAGTTACTACACACACCATTGCGGCTTAGTGATGCTTATACATCATTGGGTCTCTGGGCTCGCACTTACCAACAAACCACAAGAGCACAATTGTTGTCGTTTTATGTTGATTTTCTGTACGAGGATAGTACCGGCCCGGTCGAGCCGGCCTGTTCGTGCTGAAATCACCGTGGCTCTTCTATCTATGAAGACTTATATGGTTTTCTTATGCATGACATTATCAGAATTTTACCAAATTAAATTAACTGGGACCACACAGGAAGCATCGGTTTTCAAATTAGGAAAGAATTATCAAAATTGGGTTACCCAGTTGAAAGTTATTAAAAAAAATTAAAAACAGAAGTCGCTCCTAAATGGAGGCAAGTGGAAAGACGAAATGTAGTATCCATCAACAAGGTGCTGAGGCGTGTTGTTCGCGGAACGGAAATAGTTCAGCCTTGCAAAAAGAAATCGGGTAAAACCAAAACTCACGGCTAATTTTATTACATAAATATATTAACCATCATCAGAAAGTACTATAATACTTTCTGATGGTCACTACCAGCCACTACGCTCGCGCTCGTAAGGTATATAAGATGTTACAAGTGATAAAATCGTCATTTAAAAGTGTTTCTATAATACGCTATGGATTAGAGCTATGTCAAGAGACTTTTAAAATTTGTAGGGGCCATTATTGCATTAACTAATTTCATTATTAAGTATTTTAAAGCATTAAAATTTAATGGAGGTCTGGAGTAGATCTGATGATGGAGCCGGAAGGCAGTCGAGGGAACTCCTCCACGATTTATAACAGTTACCTTGTGTTTGGGCTTGTTTAATGCGTATTATTGAGAACTTTACACCTAGAAGGGTTGTAATTGTCATTAGAGATCTGATAATGAAGACGAATAACAGTTAAGGGAAGTCTTCAACGGTTTATAGTAGCTATCTTTTGTTTGGACTAAATTAAATTGATGAAAACATTATGTTTTTGCATTTGCATTTGTTTGTCATCATTTCATGCTGATGAGCTGATGATGAAAGAGACGTATCTTCTTAACAGTTGGAAGTTGGAGGTTAATTCTATTCATCAAATGTTTGTGTGTTACCTGTAATCGTATTCTTTTAAGTTGTTTAGATGAGCTGATGATGGAAAGTACAGATCTGCAAAAGTTAGAAGTAGAGGATAATTCTTTAATTTTCATACATATAAACCTTTAGTTGAATACTTTCAAGATTAGAGGATGATTTCAACGTCATACGTGCATATAGACCTTAATTTATATCCTTTCAGTTTTCCCATGACTTGATGATGAAAAGTAGAACGGTAAGGGATGACGATTCTTAAAATATCATAGGCACGAATAGGTACGAATACTTTTGTTGTATTTTTTAAAGTTGTTTAGGTGATCTGTCCGGTAAGGTTAGGAGTCGTATTACCTAACTAGATGACAGTTTAAATGCGCTTGCTGAGAAGGTATCTAGAATTATATGGGAAAGAAAAAATATGCAAAGATGAGATTTGGATAAATTGAATTTTGACAATTGGTCTTAATTGTTGACATTCGCGTAACGCTTTCTCATCATACCGTTTCGAACCACCAGGAGCTAACATCTGAAAGTGTCATTTCAATCAGTTGTCTCATGCGACTTGCATGAATTAGTTCAACTACTCGTAACTTTAGATAATTTACACTAAAAATGGAAAAATAAAAACATGTTACCAAAAAAAACAACTTTTAAAGGCATCCACCTAAACTTACAAATTTAAATTAATAGAATTAGGTACAGTCAAGAATTGTCATTTTGTGATTGAAACCAGCTTATTTTACGCTTTCTAGAGTTTCTATGCAGGGAGTTTACGTGAATGTTTTTAGAAGTCGTTTTTTTTTGATAAAATGTTTTTGTATTATCAACATAAGGTTAAGCAAATAGTATTCACGATGAATGGTTTTCCTCGTTTGAGACAGTTCAATTAGTTGATAAATTTAAAACTATTGTTATTAACTGTTATCGCTTTATTCGCCGACTGGCAGTAGGCAGTTTAGCCATAATACATTAAGGACTTACGTGGTCTCATATGCTTCAACTGTGAGTCTGTTCCCTCCTCAATCATCAATCATCATCCAAGATGACTTCACATTTTGGCGAAAAGACTTAGAAACAAGTTCTCATCTTTTTATTTTTTGGATTAGGTTTGAAATAAAACCCATACTGCTTAAATTATATATAGATTTTATTGACCTACAGTAATGATCTTTCTCTTATTTTTAGGAATTTCTTTTGTTACTGTTGTTGATTTGATGTTTAATTTGGTTTTATTAGATTTAACTTTTACATAACTATTATAGTAGAAATTACCAAACATATATGTTAGTAGTAAGCCGTTTGCTATTAAGAAAACGTGAACCAGTTTCGGGTAGTTACAATCGTGGAACAGAGCGTTTACGTTGTGAGCGATGATAAAGCTGAATTGGGCCTGAAAAAATAAGTTTAACGAATTAGATTTCGCAGTTTGCGTGTTTCCTATGTATATTATGTATGCATTTACAAAAAAGTGAAAGTATAAAAAGGTATTTATATGAGTTGTCCAGTACCCATAATACAAGCTCTGCTTAGCTTGGGACTAGATTGCGTTGTGTGTTACATGTCCGAAATATTTATTTATTAATTATTCAAATCTTCAACCTAAAATGAAAAACATTGATTGTTCCCGATTACTCTGATCAAGACAACCCAATTTTACCGTAGAAGGTTATTCCACGATTAAGATACTTTAGCTATGATGCTTTATATGTGAACCTTTAATATTAAAGCACACAAGCTTTACGTGGTGTTATAAATATGATGATGTTCTCATCGATGATTTCAACCACGGCGCGTATGTCGGTCTCAACGGAGATCAGCCAACTATGCAGGAGATATTATAGTGAACAAGTATGTGCGCAAACACACAGAGTGCACCTCTCTATGTTCCCTCACTCTTATAATCCTCCATCGGTCTTCACCCCCGTGCCTCGAAGAGCACGTAAAGACGTCGGTCCCACACCTGATTTCTCTACGGTCGTATCGGATAACCATCCCATCGGATTATTTATAGATATACTTACGAGTTGAATCAAAGTCAAGTATTTTTTCCACCACAAGTACTTTTGATATTGTGGTCCAAGGCCAGCGAGGAAGTAGTAAGTGTACATAATTACGTGAACGAAGGAGTTTAGGGTTCCAACTACAATCATCGGCCCAACTGTAAAACAAATAGAGAAGAAATATTAGGTTAAGTTAAATAAATGATTACGATTCTCACAACTTATTTGTTAGTTTTATTATAAAAGTTACAACATTATCAGCAATAGAAAAAACCTAACATTTATTGCGGTTTCATAGCTTTCGTTCTCTATTTCTTCAGGTTTTGTTGTTGAAAAAATGGTGGATATGAAATTTAAAGCTACCAAGAAATCTTTAACTTAATAATATTAAGGTTAAGTTTGGAAATGAATACTCAGGACTACAGATATGTTTTTAACTAAGATATATCCAGTTCTTGGATACACGACTTAGTTTAGAACTATGGCGATCTTCACAAATTATAGAGAAACACGACTTCGATTACATCAGTCTGTAAACATAAAAGCACATCACAACAATTGGTAAAAAATCCTCAATACACTCAAACTCCGATACAAATATTTGCAGATCATACAAATATTTGGTCCAATCTAGGAATCGAACCCAAGTTCTCAAGCACAGCAGTTGCATACGCTACCACTTCGCCACCGAGACAGTTCAAATACCATGGTCAAATTTAACAAATAATTATTGAAGTGAAACTTCTTTATCGGGGTTGTCAAAAAATTTTGCGTCACATTTATCCGTTACGCGTCACATTTATCCGTTACGCGCTTCCGTCACATTTCTCCGTTACGAGCTATATTTTTCTTATCCCTACCACGCGTTATTCGAAGTATACTTTCTCCAGGAGTAGGGATTGGTAAATGTCTCCATTGTATTTTGCGGCCCGTTTTGAGTAGTTACGTTTGAGTTTTTTTCCTGTTATTTATAAACTGAAACAATTGTTGTGTGTTCACAGTTCCGAGGCAGTCGAATTTATATTGGCGCAAAAAGGTAAAACATTCGTAATTAAACTTTTAATGGAAATTTATAATCGTTACACTGATAATGCATATATAACTTGTGCTTCAACGGGTAATGTATTAATACAGGTATGTAGAAAATAAGATAATTCTTATTTAGTTCGTACACGTAGCTCGGAACTGGTATGGAGTCAGTACTTTTTTAAAGCTTTAAGATTATGACATGATTATTTAGTTACATGAAAAACCATAATAACTATGGCATTAACTAAATACAAACATGTTGAATTACATTTTAGAAAATCGGTCGAATATTAAGTTTCGGAGGTAAATACAAAATATTTTTTTCTCCTTTTACTGTTCACCTACCCTATTTCTGTCTTAACTTATTGAAAACAATTCTAACTACCGACGACAAGAAAACAAGTAATGGATTATGTATACTAACATAGATATAGTTTGAGAGGTAGTAGGGGGTACTCTCTGGTGCTACTGACATACTAACATTTTCAGCAATAGAATGCAGCATTATTTTAACCTCTTGGACGTTGCAATGTTTCGCGGAGAAAGCTTGCCACATGCCAATCGTCAGGCGCCTCAAAAAATATTTTGGTATGAGTTACCGAAAAATAAGTTTTTTTGGTATTAAAATGTAAAAGCCTTTTATTAAACTTTATCTAATTTAACTTTATTTAACCAATTTCTGTAAAGTTGCATGTAGTAAATTATTTTTTGAAAAATAACGTCATAAAGAAGTTTCACTTCTTACGAGCGTACGCTAGTACACGCAACTTTTTTTACTTACTTCTAGAATACATCTTGCATTTATTATTACGTAAGATTCCTAATATAAATTCAAGACGAAATGACAAGAATTTTCTATAAACAACGGTCATTATTCATAATTTAACACATCATATGGTTGCTCATAAACGCACTGAACATAAAAACATGTTATTTTGATTCCATTGTGTATAATAATTTAACTGCTGTACTCAAATAGTAACTTTTGTGTAGTTTTATGCGACAAATAACTGCAGTTAGTATCAGGTTCATTTAAACTGTATTAATTATATTTGTTTTATAAACTGTGGGCCAATTAAATTAAGCCACAATTATGTAAATGACTATTTGTCTTTGTCTTCCTTTTATGATATGTTTATTTTTAAATTTAATTTCTGTGAACTGATTACCAATTTTAACGAAATTTGTTTATACTAGAATCCGAATGTTTTTCATGAATGTTGTGTTTGCCGATTTATGTTGTACATATTATTATTGTACTATTTCTGCCAATGTCAAGTATTTATCGTCTTCAATTATTAAGTATTCTAGTCTTCAAGTCGTCGTCGTGATGAAATTAATGATAAAAAATATATAAAATGTGGATGACATGAAATGGGGACCGTCTTTCGAAAAAACAAAAAACGATCTCCAAGCCTATGTCCAATAGTAGACTTAATTATAAGTCAACTATATCTCCAAGCAATATAACTTATTAAAAAAACAAAAACAAAATGACTACTAAGTGCTATTTTAGCGCCATCTAGTATATTTGAGGCGAACTTATACCGAGGTTCTTGAAGTTTCGTTGTCCAGATCAGTTCAAGCTATACGTTACCTTATAACATGTTTTCCTGACTTTGAAATTTATATTGTTTCTGCTTTGAGGTACTTATTAAGGTTTTTAAGTAGTAGAAAAGGAACATAAGATTATTGAAATAGTTTACAAAAAATAAATGATTTAAAAATTATTTAAAAAAAATTAAAATTCAGATCAATTCTATATCTCCGACGTTTCTAATGAGTATGAGAATGATATCTCACGTGGTCACACGTAGACTCGGAACTAGAAGGTATCGATACTTTTTATAGATTTTATTGCAAATAAGTCCCGCTATATAAGAAATACTCCGTATTGTTTGTGAATCTAAATGAAAACCTTCACGAAAAGAGAGTACTCCTTCCTAAAAGGCCCGCAACGCACTTGTAACGCCTCTAGTGTTGTAGGTGTCCATGGGCGGCGGTAATCGCTTACCATCAGGCGATACGTCTCCTCGTTTGCCTCCTACATAATAAAAAAAAAAAGAAACTGTTAGGGAGGAGAGGTTTGCCAACGTGTTATTGGACTACCGCCTATACATACATTTAAAAACTTTAAAAATTCAATAAAATCTTTCAAACTAAATAGATACCGTAAACAAAATTTTAAAACACAATATTATAATTCATGTTTCCTGTTTCATCTTAAGAGTAGACAACAAATAAATACTAAATTAAGTATTTTTTAAATATAGAATTTTATCCTCCTACGCGAAACTCGAAGTATTTTAAGCTTGAAAGCTATTTCTGTCGGCATCATAGCTTCTAAGCAGATGAACCGATTTAGATGCAGTACTTTATGAGTTATTGGTTGAGTTTGTAACAAAATAAATAAGAAAAAAATATTGTCCTACATAAATGTCGATTTGGAGATACAGCTAGTGATTTCTCGAAATAAAATTTACTCGTATATTTACAGACTTAATAGTAAATAAATATATTTCTATTTTATTTTACAATTATACATAAACTTACGACTAAATTCATATTAAATTATATTATTTAAAAAGATATATTATACGTTTTAACAGATAACAATAAAAAGAAAAAAAAAAGTAAGGACATAAACCTGTAAATGATATAATATTACCTGGAAAGAATTTAGTCGCCACCCAAGAACTCAAAAGGACCATTGTATGATGATATAGGTGAAGAGTAGAAACCTGGTTGTTCTTCTTCCTCAATATGAAGAATACTGTTTCTAATAATTCTGTTATCTTCGCAAATAAATACCACCAAGAATTTCTTGCTGTCTGTTGAGTTAATGTTTATACATTACGACTTTGCACCCATCATTCATTAAAATAAATTTAATTCAGGGATAAAATGAACCATCATCATCCTCAGCCTGTCTCAGTTCCCTGCTGGATTTAGGCCTTTACAATTGAACGACACTTGATTAGATTTTCAGTTTCTCGAATCCAGATGCTGCCAGCCATCTTGAGTAAAATATCACATCACTGTGAACGTCCTACACTACGTTTGAAATATAAATGAAGTGTTTATTATAATAAAATCATTTTGCATATTTTTATTACTATCTGAGTTAAAAAGATGTAGATCCTAGTTTTCCTTATATTCTGTATGAGCCTGCCAAAGTGACTCTATTCTGCCTGAGGCGTGCAAATCTTTGGAAGCATAAGCAGAATTCAAGTAATGGCCAACATATTCATTGCGAATGCAGTAAATGCAATAATGTAGCATGGCACACCCACACTTTGGCAACATATTGAGATGCTTCAGCGTCATTAGCCCTTACGAACTGTTTCGGGAATCAGTGATCTCAAATACACTAATATAATAATCTAATCAACCATAAAAGAGAGAACCTCAGTTAGTCGAATGATTTTTCGACGGTTTTACTGAGAATCAACTATAATACTGATGTGTCCTAAAAAGCATAATAAGATAGAAGACAAGAAACTTACCATATATATTCGAGGGTCATTTGTGTGTGTAATCGGATCACATATAAAACTATAATCTTTCGAAAGCAAATAGTACAGACCCTGAAAATAAATAACATTTTCAAAAAAAATTGCTCAAAAATAAACAATTTAATTAATACCAATTAGAAGTTCAATAACATGCTATACTTTGTTCCGCTGTTTGCCTAGTGCACTTAATAGACTAATTTCAAAAAAATACAATGCAAATATTTCTCAATTCAGTACCCTACAAGTATTTAAGGTAATATATAGTATGTTGATGTCCACCACACGAAATCGTCGAGGAGGCTTACTGATGGTCACAGAAGTTAATGTTTATACCTACTGGGCGGTATCAGTGAACTTAGAAGCTAACTCATTCGTGACAGACATACCTAAATTTTAGTGTGTCGAACAGAGAACAGAGGCGGGTAATTCATGCATTCAAAGATTACTATAAATATCGTGGAATAATGTCACACACACCTTTACCTCACACACAAATCTTAACTCATATATTTTCTAACTATACAAACTTGACTAAGTGTCTACTATTGTAACTTTTGGTTTGTTCTTTTTTAAGAACTGACTCCCAAGACATAGCTAGCGCTACTTTGGGAGTCAGGGCTGCACAGTGTTTTGTAATCCACTCTTTGTTACAATAAAGAATTATTATTATAGATTGTATTTGTACTCGTATATTCTTGTATAAATAGTATTGCGTCTGTATGTACCCATACGTATACGTATATATATATTATATTTTTATTAATTTATTGTTCTTTTGTTCTCCTCCTGTGTAAGACAGTATTGAGTAACTTGTTTTTTCTATACTTTTAAATTCTTAATCAAAGTCTATCTTCGGGATCGGGAACGATAAAGTTTTCTCGTGGCATTTTAAGTTCACCATTGTACATTTTGTGCACAAAGAAAGTAAATGAAATAACTTGTAAATTCTAAACAGTATACCTACTTTTTGAATTACTGCATCGCATTATCTTTTAAAATAATTCAGTTCTCCATGAAATCGAACTTTTTATTGTAATTCATTTTTGAAACTTACCTTACGTACTAAAATCGCACTGAATACTACTTGAAATATGTTATACATCATAATAATGGTTTTTAACTCAAAAGCTGGTCTGTTCTTCATCAAACGAGGTCCAATCGACGTACAGAATTTAAGATAAACACCTACTAAAATAAGTACCGGTAGTGGATTTGACATTAATGGAAGATCCCTCGTCCTTGGATCTGAAAAAAAGTTAATAAATTTCAAAAGACTCACCTAAACATTGGTATATAACCCACTTGAAATATAAACACTAAAATAATACTTAATGATTGTATTCAAATTAGTCGTAACTCGTAGCCATGGATTTTTTTATAAACAAAACATATTTATAGAATGATATATATTTTTTAAATCATTTATTAATGAAATTATAAAATAATTAAACATAAACAAATTCCTCGCCAAGCTACACTGCTTGTTGGCGAGATACAGATTTGGACATCAAACACACCACGTTGTCTAGTTTAAATTAACAGGGCCTTTTATGTTAGCTAGATTGACTAATAGAATAGTCATACATTATAAACATAAAAAATACCAAAAGTTCGAAAAAATCACAAAAATACAAATATTTGATCCGACAATAATCGAACCCGACAACTTAATACAGTAAACGCATGCGCTATCAAAGCACCAGGGAGTGAAGAAGATATAGTGAATATTTTGAAACGCAATGAACTGTTGTTAGTCAAGACAAAGGCAGAAGTCAAATTATTCATTCAAATATAGGATAACAAAATGGAAATGAGACTTTAACAATTTCAAGAGGCCCCATTCGTAATCCCGGTGAAAAACATTTTTCAATTTTATATAAACAGCGCCATCTTTTGAATAGAAACTGAACTTACATTTACGTGTTATAGGTGTCGTTGCCAGTAGTTTAATATTAATAATATAGATGTCGCTGTAAATTAATGATGTTTAAAATTCTGTATATCAAATATAAATACAAAATATATCAATAAATAAGTTTAGCAGTAAACTGCGATAGGCTGGTGATGATAGTGTAACGACACTTTTTGCTATAGTAAGCTATTGTAAGCCGTGCGGCGTGCGCATGTTTCTCTGTCTGTCTCTCTCTTTCTCTTATAGAAAGCAAGCCAGATATTTTCGTTTCGTCTTTCTATTTCGAACTTCGTTCCATCCGGGTGTCCCTTGACACCTCTTGTGATGATGCCTAATCGCGGTCTAACCTACGATCCTGGTCACGGCACCATATGTGATGATGCCTCTTAGCGTGCTAGCCTAAATAACGGTCACGGGACCATATTCGGTGATGCCTCTTAGCGCCCTAGTCTGAGTACGTAATAGATCGGCTATCGGACAAGGCATTATCGTTAAAACATCACCAGCAGCTCTTATTTTGAAGAGCTGGAAGAATACGCCCCTCCACCGCGCACTTCTATAAGACTCGTCACCAGACTCGTAGTCTTTCTACTGGTTTAAACACCTCACGCGGAACAAAGGGAAAGATTAGGGACAATTAAACACATTACAATTGGTTTGTTCTGATCACGCTTTCTCCCATTGTGTACCCAAGATTTAGATAGATTAACGCCCTTTTACTTTTAGCGATCTGCGCGGCAAATCAAATACTATATCAGTTGCGGTTTACATCCGGGTACATTACCATATGCTATACGTTACCCGATACAGAAATATCAAGGCGGCATTATCTGAACACCTTCACGCTCGGGACACGAACCCGGTTTCCCCCAGCTACACATCCTGCAATAGCACCGAATCAGCCTACAGAAAAGCCGATAATCCAACCGTTAAACTCCCAGCACGTAGGTACACCGATAACCAGTTGTAATGCTTAGCAATATAATTATAAACAGTTGTATGAACTACATATAATTTACTAACGATCATCGCGTACTCAGACCCGGGTCACAAATGCCTATTTATCTTATAGAATACAACAGACTGTAGAGCTCACCTGAGTTTATCCAATGTTATATATCTTTAACTTACTCAATATATCGAAGATTCGCCCGGCTCGGACTCGGAGTTCTGTTTCTCCGCCAGCCTAAGAACAAGTCCTCACCCTTCTAAGCTTCTAAACTCACTCCTCTCTCCTCCGATTCTAAAACCCAACTCCTCCTCAACTGTCTGCCTCCGTGGTTTTAAACCAACTGCCACATGCCCGTTTCGTATTTTCCCACAAAATCTCCCATAGAGCAGGTACAGACCCTTTTTTACTACGTTCAAGTGAGTCACAATTCTAAGTAGAATTTCTATTTTATCGCCACCAGATGTTGAAAGATTCTTACAATTGCGTTTAAAAGGAAATAACGTTTCTAATTTACGATCTATAACTTAAAATAGTTTATCAGCAATGTCAGACCCTTATGAGGAGACCTTTTGAGAGTAGTTATTGTATTTAGACTATTGTTTCAATCTAACAAGGCAACCATTATTTGTAAGTTTTAATTTCATGGAGCCGACCTCGTATCACACTCTCAAGTTTTTAATATATTTATTTCATGTGAGTCTGAATAGTAAATGTATTTTTCTTTCTTTCTCTTTCTATTCTAAGGAAAGGTCTACGTCCAGTGATGGATTACATAGTTTTTGTAATAACTTAGTAATTGAATGAAAATTAGTTTTATTAAATTTTTAAGGCCGGCAACGCACTTGTGACGCCTCTGGTGTTGCGGCGGTAATTGCTTACCATCAGGTGACACGTCTGCTCGTTTGCCCTTATTCCATAAAAAGAATAAAAATTTGAGAAAATAATATATTCAAAATAGAGTGTTCTATACATATATCTACACTAATCTACACTAAGAAAGATTTACTACAGAAAAGATTTGTATTTTTGTATGTAACAAATAAACTCAAAAAGTACTAGACCGATTTTAAAAATTCTTTCACCATTCGAAAGCTACATTATCCACGAGTAACATAGGCTATATTTATATAAGTTATTTTGGAAAAAAATAGGGTTCCGTAAGATATTTGCGTTTTTAAAGAAACAAGGTGTAAAAAATCAACCAGAAAATGACTCTGCTCTGCCTGATGGAAAGCACGAGCAGAATCCAGGAGTGGTGGTCACCATCCTCACTGTTAATAGGGACAATGCAGCATGGCGACCCACACTATGGCAGCCTAGTGAGATGCTTCTTCACACTCCGCTTAAAGGACCTAGGTTCATACTGGGAGGGAAACACGTACGCAGGTAGTGAGTTCCAGGTTTTGACCGCTCGGCACAGGAAGGAAGAACCGAAGTGGTGAGTACGAGAGCGTATGTCTACCACTCTGAAGCGGTGACTTCCAAGACCGGCACGTGTTGTCCTGTAGAGGAAGGGAGAAGGGGGGACCAGTTGGAACAGCTCTTCAGAACACTCTCCATGATAAAGGCGATAGAGGCCTGCCATAGAGGCGATATCTCTACGCAACTGCAGAGGTTCAAGGGACTCGGTGGTCTGGGGACTGCCGACAATGTGGATGGCTCGCCGCTGCAACCGGTCGAGAGCGTCGAACAGATACTGCGCGCTCCATCGCAAAGATGAGAACAGTACTCCACGCACGAGCGAACCTGGGTCTTTTAAAGCAGACACAGATGCCCGGGCGAGAAGAACCGTCTCACCCTATTAAGGATACCTAGCTTCCGCGAGGCCGCCTTAGTGACACTCTCAACGTATTCGCGAGGGTTGAGATCGCGGTTGATATCCATGCCCAGGATATCGAGCCTACCTTGTAATTGCAGTCGAGTGCTCTGAAAAGTGGGAAGGGGAAGGAATGGAGACTTTTTGGCAGAGAACGCGCACACCTGTGTTTTCTTGGCGTTGAACTCGACCAGATTCTCAGAGCCCCGTTGAGAAATACGGTCCAAGTCTTGGTCGAGTTGAGCGACAAGTTCTCGTCGTTTTTTCTCATTATCTGCCAGCCCAGCTGTGGGATGTCCAAAATATCGCCCGTGAACTGTGCTGTCGTCTGCATAGCAATGAATGCTGCCAAGGGCTAACATGTCATTGATATGCAGAAGAAACAGCATGGGTGATAGGACGGACTCCTGAGGTACTCCAGCGTTGATCAGCTGAAACTCGGAGGCCGCACCGTCGCAAAGGACTCTAATGCGGCGCTGGTGCAGAAATGCGGCAACCCAGCTGCAGAGTTTGGGGTGTAAGCCGTATGCCGGTAGCTTGGAGAGAAGCGAACGGTGCCAAACCCTATCAAAGGCTTTGGCCATGTCAAGGCTGATGGCCAAGGATTCCCCATTCCCCATTTATTTTACGATTTACAATAATATAGCTTACACATCAGAATAACACGGAGGCTATAATTTATAAAGATACTAGCTTCGCCTCGCGACGTTGCCTGTGATTATTGTCGTACCGCGGGTAGCACCGCGGGGATCAGCTAGTTTAATATAAAAAGGAAAAAATATAGTATTTATGACTGCAAGATTGATTATTTGCGAGGAATTAAGACAAAATCTTGGAATTTAAGTTGAAAATAAGAGTAAAGAACGGAAACTCTGTTCATTCATTTACCAATTTATTTTTACGACTGCTTTAAAATGTAACTATACACGCGTTAGTGAAATTCAACTTGAAAACGTGTGGTTAATAACGTCTAAATCAAGTTTAAATCAAGAGATATGAGCAAATATACTTGAATAATCAAATACCTTATTTACTACATATACTTACTTATTCATTTAACAAACTAGCTACGTAATTGGGTATACAAATGAAATAAGTAAAATTATTGTTAACACTATTTATTTCAATGATCCATCAGACTCTTCTTCATAATTTACACTAGACTCGTCAATTGAGTCCTCGGTTACATAAGTTATTAATTCTTGTTAATTTATATTGTTAATCGTAACGTCCCGATCTTAATCAGACAATATCTTTTTTTACTTGTCTTCTCCACGACACTTGCCCAGTTTTAGGTGTCACTTTATTTATTTATTTCATGACACGCATTATTTAATCATTGCATAATTTTATTCGCTGAAAACGGTGGCGTTGTGTTTCTTCCTGCCTTCTCTTTGATTTGTGCTCAATTATATCAATGGCAGTGTACTAAGGTGGGATTCTAATGACAGTATTTCTATATTCCGCTGCCATTACATCGACTTCGTATCTTTGAGCTCGACGTTATGAATTAATTTTTTTTATTAATTCTACTTTAAAGAATGAATTGTTTACATTCTCGCCATTACCATGACGCCAGTTAAAAATTTCGTGTTTGGTGTTAAATTAATATTTAAGCGAAAAATATTTTATTTAATCGATTTATAGTTCTTCGTAAATGAAATCATATCATTTCAAATCGAATCGGTAACGTGTGAGTGCGTCACTAGTTTTGAAATTTCTTGAACAGTCAAAAAGAAAATAAACGAATAAACGAATGGACAGAGTTTAACAAGGAATTTGCATACACTTGACTTTGATTTATTCTGACCTATGTCTACGTCAGTTAATTTGCGATTCAATACTTATTTACTTCGATTTCATTGTAACTCCGTATTTTCGTAATGAATATGATGATTATGCTGAAGCTTGGCAGCTGCATTGAAGCGATTTAAATTATTTAAGTGGAAATCGTTTCTTTTTTAGCTACTAATAACAGGTATAAACCTTTTAACTATTAAGCCCCATAATTTACTAATACTAATATATTGAATTTGCTTTTTATTACTATGAGGTACAACAGTTGCAAAGTCATCCTTCATTAACTATTTATTGGGTGTTTTTTTTAAATGGAAACATTCCAAACGTCGAAAATTCGGTTTAATTAAACCAATTCATTTTTTTCTTCCTGAAGTGCAAAATAATTTTTAAATTCAATTAGTAATTCCAGTTCCAGCAGCTTGTTTAGATAAATAACATGAAAAAACTCTAAAGTATTATTTCATTCGAAACAGCAAGATATTGTTGTGCTTATTAGTTTTAACAATTTTCAGATTATTCAGTGCAAAGAGTTTGAAATCAAAATTTTTTTCTTTTTATAGTAAAGGTGGCTTGATGGTAAGCGATTATCGCCGCCCATGGACACCCGCAACACCAGAGGCGTCACAAGTGCGTTGCCGGCCTTTAGGGGATGGAGGAGGGGAGGTAGGCCTCCGGTATCATCCACTCGGTGCACACAGCGCAAGCGCTATTTCACACCGGTTTTTTGTGAGGCCGTGGAATCACTCCGGTCGAGCCGGCCCATTCATGCCGTAGCGTGGCTCTTCCACGGTAAAACAAACAAATTTAAAGTGTGACTCACTATAATCTTACTTCCTTGCAGACATTCAAATATAATTAACATTAATTCATCATCATCATCATCAGCCTATCGCAGTCCACTGCTGGATATAGGCCTCTCCAATGCACGCCACTTGATTCGATATTGTTAAAACTATGTATGTATATAACATTAATTAACATTTGCGTAAATTAATGACCTGATGATGATGATGAGATGGACAGGGAATGCTGTAAAGCAGAAGAAAAAATTCCGCCGACTATGGGCGCTAAAATGGTTTTCCCGGGTTTAGTATCAATTGCACTGTTAGTTAACGTTAGTGTCATATTTTGTGTTGATAAAAATTGCAAACAATCATTTATCAGATACATGTATATTTAAATTTTTTAATGGGACCACGGCAAGACTTACCAACAGTCGAATATAAAAAAATCATCAAAATTGGAACACCCAATAAGAACAACCACATTCTTCTTTTCAGAAGTCGGTTAAAAAAAAAAGTAATGATTCAAAACGTATTGAAACATTATTTAAAAATAATTTAGTGGACATGCACGAAGATCGTAGAGATGCTATAGACAGAATAGTGAAAGACAGATTGCGAACACGGATACATACTTTAGAAGGTTACAGGTGTAGATATTGACTACATTAATGAGAGGAACGCCAATTTTAACAATAAATTTGAGTGGTTTTATGGTTGACAGACTACTGAGATCAGTTTTGTTATCGATATAGTCTGTCTCGTTCAGTCGAAGCATGCTCCATTGTTAAATTTACGAGGTTTTATTTCATGTTATTCCAGTAAAAACTCAAGTAAAATCACTTTTGCATGCTTTCAATGCTCATCAATAATAATCGTTGAGTCATTAGTATAACAGCAAAAAGAAAATGAACTAAATATTAGCCCTTCTATGAATTCTTAGCGCTTCATTAAATCAGTAATACGTTTGTGTCAGTCATCAGAAGACTTCAAAAAATATATATAGTAATCCTTCAACCACATTTGTCTCAATTATCTCAAATAACTTTGGGTAAAACGCTAGGAAAACCTCGCTAGGAACCCTCATCTTCTCGTGGAATGGTGAGAGACAATATGTGCTGAAATTTTTGGCCATTTTAAGATGTTTTGAAGGCCGAGGTATCTGTATGGCCGAGTAATGCACTTTAGATCATTGAAAAATATTTTTCTCTTATTCTGATGTTACTATTGCTGACAGAACCATGTAGTTGTTGATATCGTATCATCGATGTTGCAGTACGTTCAAATTGGATTCAATAGATCATTGGTATTATTTTATTTGCCAACGGTGTACAATAAACCAGTATAAACTCAAAAGATTTTGCTATAACTGTTTCTGTTTAGTCTAAACGTGCCATTGTTATGTTATTCTTCTATATAGGTTCATTTAATTATAGTAAATAACTTACCACTCAATTCGTCCATAACGTACGTATAGGTGCCCACGATATTGTTGACAACGGCTCCCATCATTGTTGACTTTGTTGATATCTTCAAATGTAAACTAAGCAAGCCCTATCCTTAATTAAAAATAAAATACTGACCACTGACGCCTTTAAGGCATAACCACCAATTTGGCAACGGATAGCAGTGATTATTAGAAGTAGAGTGTAGCAGTAAATGTTTATATGATAATTAAGTGACCTTTTGTATAATTCAATATGAACTACATGCTATCAATGAATATTACATATTACTTCCGTGCGTTTAAAACTCTAAACCGTCGCGTACTTTAACTCAAATACACTTGTTTTTCAAGCTCTGTTGAGTATCATACGTCACATAATATTTAAATTGTTAGATTAGCAGCATAGACTTTAAACAAGTCAATGGACAAATACTTACTGCGTCATGAATATATTTAATTTTAAATTTAAACACATGCCATACATATAAATTATTCTATTACAGTTTCATTTATGTCATGTCATTAAAGTGAGTTCTTACAAATGTGACATCTTACACATATCTAGGACAACAAAAACATACTGTAGCCTGATCAACCAGTGATACACCGAAGTACGAAATAACAAACTAGGTATAGGAAGTAACCACTTATCCTGAAGCACAATAAATAAGTTCTCGCGCTGATTAGCATATATACTATTTCCTAACATCAACCGTCATGCCGCAGCTCGCCAGACATGAACACCTCGGACACACGCCCTTTGTGTTCCCCCCCCCCACGGTTATGATGTATTATGGCATTCCCCAAGTACAAAAAAAAGACCCTGCGAACTGCGCATCGCCTTATTTTAGGATCACTTTGTTGTCCGTCTGCCTGACACCTTTTTTTGAGAACTGCGTAGAGGTATCAAGTTTAAATTCATATGAAATACTCAGGTCTACTGTACCTTAGAGTTGTGAATCAATCGAATTTATAACTTGACGTAATCAAAAGCACAGCCGTATATATTAAAAATTTTTGACACTCGCAAGAGAATCAAAACCTACGGGGTACTTCAAGTGAACTCGGAATCTTAACATTTGGTACGAAGCAACGTCTTATAGCACAGATAAAGGGAAAATTGTGAAAAGCTTAAATCTTTAGTTACACTAACTACAGGTTTGACTTGGCCAGCCGCCTTGGTTATTTTATATTGGCTTAACCATATGATTGTATATTCTATTTGTTGTAAAGGTCATCACTTTGTATATGTGTATACTCATCTTTTTGTATAAAGTTAAATGTGTGTCAGCCTGTGCATCACGAGAACGTGATCCCACTGATTTCCCTGTAATCAGTCCTCTGGGCTATGAGCAGTTATGGTGAAGTTAGCATATGTTTTAGTTTAAGAGAACTCTCAGTAGAGTGTTTTAAGAACGTAACCTTCTTATTGCCATACACTTCATTTATATTTATTGCTTGCAATTAGATTTTCATTTTTGGTTTGCCACCAATAATTTGAATCTGTTCATGAACATTTATTACTTGATTCTATCTGGGTATTTATTTCCATATAAAATAAATATGTTTATATCTATATAAAAAGTATAAATTAAAAATATAAAGTATAATATTATTTATATATATCAGTTGTCTAGTAGCAATTTTACAATATCTTCTAAGTTTTTGGAAACATTAAAATAAGTGTTATTAATTTGATTGATTATGAGCCTACCAAAATATCGTTCTGCTCTGCTACTCTGTCTGACTGAAAGCATGAGCAGAACCCAAGAGTGGTGCTAAACTCATTGCGAATGCAGACAATGTAACAATGCAGCATGGTGACCCACACTATGGCGGCCTATTTAGATGCATCATTGGGCCTCCGGTCTCGCACTCACCAACGAAACGCAACAGCACAAATGCAGTCATTTTAGGCTTGTGCCTTATGTGAGGGTAGTACTGCCCCGGTTGAGCCAGCCCGTTCGTGATGAAATCAGCACTTAAAGTTAGATAACGTTATTAAAATTTATGTGAAACAACGAACGTTTTTGAGTGTAAAATATATTCTCTAGTCTTAATACGATATTCATAGACAAATATGAAGGTGTATTAAACGTTATTTAGGTGTATTGTATTTTAATTTATGTAAAGTAATTATATGAAAACTGCTCCAACTTTTATATTACGTAAATGGTTTGTTATCGAATTCCTTGCATTAATTAATGAAATAACAATATTTGAAGAAATTTTCCAAATATTTACACTAAATTTATGTAATGTTTTTGGAGAGACGTAATAGCTTAGGTTAGAGTTCTTGGTCTTTAGAATCATAAGTATTTTTCTGTAAACTACTCCAGAAACCAAATAGAAGTACAATTCTCCGGTAAACATGTCGCATCTCGACTGGAGTGATTTCACATTTTAGTATGATACTAAGTGTTTTGTTGGTTTAGCAGTTAGCACATATGTAACTCTGTAATGACTCTACTCTGCCTGATGGAAAGCATGAGCAGAATCTAAGAGTGGTGGTCACCATCCTCATGCATGCAAATGTGGACAATGCAGCATGGTGATCCATACTAGTAGTACTAGTGAGATGCCTTTCACAACCCGCTTAAAGGACCCGGGATCAAAGTGGCAGAGAAACATATGTGCTGGTAGTGTGTTACAGGTTTCAACTGATCAGCACAGGAAGGAAAAACTGAACCGTTTAGTTCGACAGCTAGTAGTAGCTAGTATGTCAGCTACTCTAAAATGGTTACTTCCAAGGCCAACACGTGTTATCGTGTAGAGGAAGGGAGAAGGCGTGACAAGTTGGAAAAGCTAGTCTGAACACTCTTCATGATGAAATCAATAGAGGACTGCCACAGAGGCGACCTCTCTTCGCAATTGCGGAGGTTCAAGGTTATTAGCTTCGGGACTGCAACCAATTAAGAGCGTCCAGCAAGTACCTATTGTGCGAATCCATCACAAAAGTGAGAACAGTATTTTAGTACTTAGTACGTGGAGACGCCGGAGCGAACCTCGATCTTAGAAGGAACATTTGTCTACGTTCCGCGAGGCCCCCTTAGTAGCCCTCTCAACGTACTCGCACAGGTGAATATCTCAGCAGACTGGATGTCTATGGGAATCTCGAGGCAAGATATCGAACTTATATTGTAGTGGTAGTTGAGTGTTCTGAAAAATGGGAAGGGGAATTAATAGAGACTTTATGGTAGAGATTGCGCACCTATGTTTTCTTGGCGTTGTATTCCACCAGATTCTCACAGTCTCATTAAGAAATGCGGCCTAGCACATGGTCGAGTTGCGCGAAAGGCTGCCGTAACCTTTCCTCAATATTTACTAGCTTGGTTGTACAAAATATCATAATATTATACCTACCATAAAAAGAAAATTATGTGAAGAAACTACAAAATAAGATAGTTCATTTCATAGACAAACAAACAAATAAATAAATCTTCAGTTAATATTCTCAGAGTCTCAAAAGGAATCTACTAGTACGATTAAAATAAAATAAAAACTATCTGCCTCGCACAACAAAACTGTGAAATATGATCTATCTGCTGCGGTATTCACCTTCAAACTTTCAAGAAAAGGCCGGCATTGCACTTGTGGTAGAGCTCACCAGAATAGTGCAGCTGTCCATGAGCGGCGGTAATTGCTAACCATCAGACGAATCGTCTGCTCGTCTACTCCTCTTCAAAAAAAATACCAGTTAAGAACTTTCTTTAGAGATAGAATAAACACTAATTGTATTGATGTTGGGCTTAATAATGAGGACCACGAGGGAACTGGGAGGGAGGGCGCTACTATTTATCTTCCTATATCGTTTTGTGACAACATTAGTTCTAGTTCTGCAAATGCGTGCGAAAACAAAGACCATGATTGAGACAAAATAGTTTGTTTCTGACAAAATTTCAATTTAGGCAGCCGGTAATTTGACTCGAGATTGTACTATGGCTGGCAATAAACTAGTGGTACAAACCGTGAAATACCCTTTAAAGATTGGGGATGCTTCCCAAAAAAGGGTTTCGGAAACTTGAACTAGTTTGCCCGTACTTTTCATTCTGAGAATATGAGGAAAATTTACGATAATGCATTATTGCCGTCAGTTAAGAAGATGTTTCCACACCAAAATAATTTCTAGATTCTGCAAGAGGATAATGATCCTAAGCACCGAAGTCGCCACTGCACCACTTGGGCTCACAGTCCATTGATACCAATCCAATTGAAAATGTATGGTCATAGATGAATTTAGTGGCCGAACTCGTGGACTCATGGAAGTCCGCGTAGAGATTATGCCGAAAACTCCGAGTAGAGATGACAATTATGCTGAAAACTTGGCGGCAAATATGACGCAAAGATGCCAAGCCATTATGGATAATAATGGAGTTTGGACGACTGACTAATAAAAAAAAGTGAAAACAAATTAATCAAGTAATTAAATTACTAAAAGACTTAATTGGTTACAATGTATCGTTCGATATTTGTAAGATTTTTATTAAATTTTGCCAGTCACGCTTTTTTCGTACATAGTGTACGTTGAATATTTGTCCATGTTTATTTATTACCAGTCACAAGGAATAAATACCTATATTTAAAATACTCATTAGCAATATTAACAGTTTATAAATACGTGATAGTCATTATTTAATCTATAACTTCAATTACCTTTATGGCAGTAGACTAGACCTGGCACTCTTCATAATAAAAGCGATAAAGAATTCTTAGTAGTTCTACACCTCTACTTATTGCTGCCAACGAATGATTAACTCGTATCTACTGAAATGCTCCTGCACTTTTTAGGCAACGGATTGTAAAATAAATGTTTAAATGCATTTAATACATCAAGGTTCATCATGAACCCAATAATATTTTGGCTTTACCCATTCTAGTAATTTTGCTTGCAACTGCTTGTTATTAAAATTAGGACAGGTTCTCGAAGGAAGGTGGAACAACACATGGTATTGCTTTGGAGTTAAACTCCAAAGCAAACCCGTGTCTTCGATTTCAGTTTGTTATGACTCTCGATTATGTTTGTCTGAGAAACATTGAGAATGTCTTAAAAAAACAGGATAGGTGATAGAAAAAAACCTTGTGGAATACCATCCGATTGATGACAGTAGTTACTGTTCTATTTAATTATGGTGCCGCCATCTATTGAAGTAAATTGTAAGATTTTATTCAATTTGTACTGTTAGCTTGACCATTTGAGCTTGAGTAAATATATATTTGGTAACATAATGTATATGTAATTAAATTACCTATATATCGTATAACGAGTATTAAGTTACGCCTGCTAAACACAGTTTTGCAACACCCAAAGGTTTGACTGAATGAAAAGCATGTTCTAAAAAATACATTGAATAATTGAAATAGCTTTTTTACAAACCTTTATATTTACAACTAAATAAATAAAATATCTTCATTTTCATTACGTTTTTAACAGATTAATAGAATATTATTGTGATGGTGCCTCTTTGCGCCCTAGTCTAAGTAACGTAAGAAGCTATCGGACAAGGCGTTTACGTTGAAACTATCAGCAACCCTCACGAGAGAGCTGAAGTTCGTTTCCAGACTCGTAATTTCCCCACTGGCATTAAACGCCACACGCGGATCAAAGGAAAACATTATGGGCAATTAAACATTTAAACAGATTACAATTGGTTTGTTCTAATCATGCTTTCTTACATTGTGCACTCAAGATCTAGGTGAAATTAACGCTTTGCAATGCCAACCCGGTCTGGAGATCGAATCCAAATTCACTCAACAACACCATGTCGTCCGCATAACTCAGATTGTTAACGCAGATGTTGTCAACGTGACAACCCACACAAGTGCTTCTAAGTACCTCTATCAGGTCAGTCATGTATATATTAAATAACAAAGTTGACGTTAGTCCACCCTGTCTGACCCCACATTCGAGTATATAAATCTCCGATAACAACACCGCCCATTTGACGTAATTGACTTGGTTTGCATGCCAGTATTTTAATGTATGTATTATTTCTGATAGAATATTTAATTTCTGTAGCTTTTTCCAGAAAATATTATAACAAACCAAGTCAAATGCCTTGGAAAGCTCCAAGAAAAAGGCGTATACTGATGTGTTACGATTGCTACAGTATTTGACAGTTTGCATAAGACTCCAAATTGCACTTTCTGTTGACAATGCCTCTGCCACATCTGCCTAACTCCGAGCAGTTTTTTAAAATTCCTATAATCAGAAAAACTCAAGAACGCAAACTCCAACCGCTTGATCAATGAGGCAGTCGTTTTTATTTTATGGTATAGGGCAAATAAGCAGCATTGCCTGATGGTAAGCTAATCTAATGGCTTTTAATTCAGCAATTCTTGTATTTATGTTTTAAATCTGAATCTTAGAAACGGCGCCAAGAGTTTCAAGAAGTTTATTATGCAGGAGTTTTGAGGGTGATGAACCGATATAGCTAGGATTCACTTATAGAAAATTTACCAAAAAATATACCGAGCTAATCTAGCTAAGCGGTTTTTCAGCTACTTATAAATAACTGACGAATAGGGATGCGTCTCTCTTTGATTTGGATATCGCTCATTTTGTATGAATGCTTAGGCAAAACGTGGACAACAAGTTATAAATGTTTTAAACAGAACAGAATATATTATTATATATTATAATATTATTGTAAATACAGTATATTATCACTCCACCTGGCCTGTGGACGTCCTACACTACGTTTGCGCAAGACGGCTGGCAGGAGCTGGATGCGAGAAGCCGAGGATCGAACTAAGTGGCGTGCTATTGGAAAGGCCTATGTCCAACAGTGGACTGCGATAGGCTGATGATGTATATTATCATTCAATGTGGAAGGAGATCTAAATCACTTGTTGTGTATTTTGTTAGCGCGCCTACGAGTTTTGTAATAGCAACCTGAAGATCCGTGTGTAGTTAGCATTTACTTCTAAATATTTTTTCTAAAAATAACTAAATTATACGAAATTTCAAGAAATCTGAATATTTGTTTTGAACTTTTAAAAGTTAATATTTATATTACACCATCGAAAGTTATGCGCGTACATACCTTTCGGTGATTCATTTAATTTATAACAAGATAAAAGTTATTTATGGAGTTGGTAGGTATATCTAGAAAACTGAATCGAAATTACTAAATATTTTCAAATAAAAAAAAATACACTGAATAATAATTTTATTCTAAATTTGAAGCTTCTATGTCTGCTAGAAGTGCCTTAGAGTTTGATGGTCGGTCAAAGTCATTGAGTGAGTGAGTGACAAAATTAGGAAACTTTGACTAGTTTTAATTCTTAAACTAAAGGATGAAATTGAATGAAATTTGAAACATATTTTGTTTATGCAATGCCTGCTTGATAACTGAAAATTCAAGCTTCTAGTTTTATTCACAACGAAGATATAGAGAATCAGAAATGACATGAACTACTACGAGAAAAGGATGGTACTGCCGTGCTGCTTTTTTGATCGACTTGTCAGATAGATAATCAAAGTCTCTAGACTCATCATCTTCCTAGCTATTAGTATTCCCAAGATCTTTTGCGGTTGGCTACTACTTCAACCGGTATTACCGGTTTTTCATATTAGAACGAAGCGACTGGGTGTTAGACCTGCGAAACCCTGAGGGTGGACTGAATTCAAAGATTGTACTAGTAGTCAGTATATTTGAGGGCACTGACTTCTGAACAACGATTGGCATATTATGTTCGTAACAACAAAGACGTCGTAACGTGCTCTCCGAAGCACGAACGGGAAACACCACCATCTTTCATACTCCGGGATACATCTTCTTCTATTATCATTATCTCATTCTGCTATTTATTTTAACAAAAACTTAACAGCAGTCCGACCCGGAAATCGAACCCGAGACCTCTTGATCCGAAGTCGCTTACGCTAACCACTGGATAAACGAGGCAGTCAATCAAAACCTAGGTATTTTGAAATTTTTTTTCAAAAAGTCAAGCATATAAAGTCTTCATAATGCTTTTAAGTACAATCACAAATTTTCTTAACACTAGTTGAGATAGAGAAAATGAAAGTAATTTTTTTCTGACATTTTAGATTAATCTTGAAAAATATAATTTTTATTCTGGGTATGTTGAAGAATTTATTACAAATAAGTTTTATCCAACTAAAAAATGACAAAATCATAGTTGACTGAATTTAAACGTACAACAGTGTATTTATTTTGAATGAATATCTGCCTCGTTGGCGCTGTGATAGCGTACACGACTGCTGTGCATGAGGTCTCGAATTCGATTCGCAGGTCGGAATAAATGTTTGTATGTTAAAGATGAATAACTGTTGCCTGCGATATGCCTGGACCAATACGACCTTCAAGCTTTCAAGAAAAGAGAGTACTCCTTCTTAAAAATCCGGCAACACACTTTGACGCCTCTGGTGTTGCGGCGGTAATCACTTATCATTAGGCGATACGTCCGCACGTTTGCCCCTATTTCATTAAATCAAAAATGTGTTTCTGTTAGGGTTCCGTACCTCGAAAGGAAAAAACAGAATCCTTTGTTGTCCGTCAGTCTGTCAAGACCCTTTTTCTCAGGACCACGTGGAGGTTGCAAGCTAAAATTTAAACCAAATACTACAGTCCCTTGAAGCTGTGAAAAAACCGAGCTTCTAAATCAACGCAACCAAATGATACAGCCGTTACCGTTATAAAAACAGCTGCAAATTTTCGATACTCGTAAAGGACTCAAAACCTACTGTGTGCTTCCGTGAACTCATAATCTTGAAATTTGGTACGAAGCAACGTTTTATAGTACAGACAAAGTAAAAATTTCCAAAAACATAAACTTTATTTGTATACCTACAGGTTTGTACGGAACCCTCGGTGCGCGAGAGACTCTCACTTGGCCGATCTTTTGTTTGAATAAGTATAGAACTGATATTATTAAAATATAATCTTAATAATTCTCTAGATAACCCTAATGCCAACAAAAATCATGAATTACGTTAACTGCAGCCAGAGGATCGAAAAAAAACCAAAGTCACTTATAATTAATTTAATTAAAAATTAAAAGAAAACCAATTCGATGTAATAAAATAGAATAAATATAATTCTGTTAATTATAATACTCGTATGTCGAGTTTCACTGTGTCGGCGCTTCGCATTACGATTGACGTCACTGGTGAGTTTCCGCCGTCCTCGCTTGCGTGGGAACAGCCGAGTCGGCACCGCACACGACGATGCCCTTGGTTGCCGTGTAATATGCAACGTCTACGATACCCTTTAGGGTCCCGTACGTAACACATCAGTTAACAATAAACAATGGCATGACAGCTTCTCCACACATTTGTGCCACATATAAAGAATACACATATTTATAAGAGTATATCTTTATCTTTGGTTCATTTTAATTTCCATTAATTTTTTAAATTTCAGTAATAGTAATTTCTAGGACATAATTGTAAAGGAATTAAATCTGTATCGTTTTTAATTTAGTTTTCTTTTTATTTTACGACAAAAATGCGTTATTATTCATAACAAGGTTATATACATTTAAAATTCAAAGTCTTGTTTTAATATACACGTAGCAACCTCTCCAACTTCTGAACATCTATGAATAATAATGACTAAGACAAAATTGTTAAGCAATTTCTATTTTTATTTGCACGTTAAAATAAAATATAATAAAATAATGTTATTGGCATTAATAAATGTATTTCTTCTTTCATGATGTACATTTCATTTACATTTTATCGAGACTTTTCTGCTATTTTTCTTTTCCCTTCATATCTTTGGAATTTACTTCTGTGCAACTGATCTTCTTTTGTCGCCAAGACTTTCTTGCTGTTTGAACTGGACTTGTAGCTTTTTATGTAAAAACTGCCAAACATGTATAAGAAGGCAACAGCATTGAGGCAACACGCAAAGTTGAGAAACTTAGGGTGGTCACATTCGTAGAAGAAAACAGCAGAATTATGTATGAGAATGATGACAAATTGCACCTAAAAAAAATAATATTAAAAAGTACTGTGCTAATCTAGTGCATGTGTATTTATTATTGGAATACCTTACATAGTAATTGTAATTTCGACAACATTACTTTATTATTCATATTTATATTTTAGTAAGCTTATCCTTAATATAATAGTTTGAAATGTATCCTATCTTAATAATTATAAATATAAATGTAAGTTAAACGCTTTTACGCGAAAACTACTTAACCAATCATCATGAAGCTTTGTACACGTATTCTTGAAGGTTTTAGAAGTAACATAAGATAACTTTTTATTTTATGCTTGCAAAGCCGCGGATGAAAACTATATCTTGTATATACGTTACCACGAATTTAATTAATTGATTTTAGTTAAATGAAACTTCTAACGCTTAAATAGCAAAGAAAATTTTACAAATTAATAAAATTAATTAAATTAAAACGTTCTAAATTCAAAATATACTCACCAATTGGATTTTTGTAACGTGTTTCTTCCACCACACGTACTTTTGATATTCGGGTCCTAAACTAGAAATCAGGTAATAACTGTACATGATCACGTGAACGATAGAATTTAAAGTTGCCATAACAGCAACGTGTCCTCCTGTAAGCAAAGAAAATGAAAACATTTACTCAGACTTTTTTTTTTAAACTAACTAGACTCTTACCTATCAATCTTGGAAATCATTATAAGATTCCAAAGAACGAAAAAAAAACAAAATACCTATATAACCTGATTTAACAACGGGACGCGCCTAGTTCATTATAAAATTATATTTTTTAAATTCAAAAATAACATACTCGTGACTTCGCTCGCGCAATCAATTGATATTTTCAACGATGAAAATAAATGAATTTTTATGTAAATAATCCTTTAGAAGACCAAATTTCAAAAATGTATTCATAAAGAACAATTGCGCCTAAAATTTCAGCGAAATAGTCAGTCAGGGTTAAGAAGTTTTTTCTTTAGAAATAGATAAAGATATTTCCTTCCAGCATAGAGTTTAAAAGTAGGGTTACAAACCTGGAAAATATTTGACCCCGTACCATATCATAATAGCCATAAGTGTGTGATGATATACGTGAAGAAATGACACTTGATTGAATTTTTTTCGCAGAACAAAAAATACTGTGTCCAGAAGTTCAGAGATTTTGGCCATAAAATAAAACCATGTAGCTGCTGCCACCTGTAAAAGTGATATGTTTTAAGGAAATAGACTTAATTCAGTAATCGTTTACTTAAAAAGTATTCTGTTTATATAATATTTATGTCGGAGAACAGTCAACATTATCATCATTTGCATAATCCTGTTCATATCATTTCAGGTTGGCGCAATATGCTTCATTACCATTGCAGTCTGGTTTCTTTCATCCCGAGCCTATACTTGAAGGTAACCTTATGAATGTAATATCAACTTAACAGGACAGTAGAAGAAATTAGGTCAGGGTAAGGAAAAAGGGGCGCTTCTTTATGGGATACCAACACTGGTTTGAAGAAATGAGTCTGAGATTGTAACAGCGCTTAGAAATGTAGGTCTCATATGTGACTTATGATTAAAGATTCCAGTAGGAACATAAAATGATGAATACATTTAATTTTGTAAATTTTAATCTTCATTTATATTACATTTCCAAAATAAGGAAAACATTTGAAACATCCGCAAATTTTAAGGTAAAGCTTAATCACAGTTCGATGATTCGAAAATACTTGTGGTTCCTCAATCAGTTAGTATAATTGTACTGTATATGTTTTCAGGATATTAATGTACTTACCCTTATTGCTTTAGGATTATTTGAGTAATCTATTGGTTCACAAGCATAGTTATAACTTTTATCCAATATGTAATTTAAACCCTGGAATAAAATTTATTATAAATTAATCGATCGTGGCATCCGCTACCACTGCGCGACCAAGACAGTCAATTAATGAATTATGTCGATACTCTCTATGCTCTTTATTGTACCCTTGAAACACGAACTTGAACCTTTAAGATGAACTACGCTAGTGCATACGAGTATGAAGAAACAAACTTTTACGTTTGTATTTATTAAGCCTGGTAAACGTCAATTGAAAGTTTATTGTTTTCTTCTTTTATCCAACTTTCACTTAAACCAGTAGGCTAACTGGTCAACTAAAATAAAATTATTATTTAGTCCAGACTCGATTCGAGTGGAATCGAGTAACTCTTTTTATATCTATGGCAGGAATTTGAAGCTATCAATCAATATGTCAAACAATATGTCTGTTCCTTTGGCTATAATCCGCGATCGACGCGTTTGGTTTGGTTGTTGAAAATTGTGGTTGAGACAATAAACTATTAAAGACTGTTGATGTGATTATTTTAAGCGTTTTCCATAAATTTTTGACTTAACTCTTACCTCGTAACTTAAAAACACGCTGTAGCAAACTTGGAATATATTGTAAAGTAACAAAACAGTTTTCAGTTCGAATGGTCTCCTATGTTTCATTAAACTTGGACCGAGTGAATTGCAGAAACATAAATACGCTGATGCAATAGACAATATTACTAAAGGATTTGATACTCCCCACCAGTCTTTTGTTCTTGGATCTGAAAATGTTAATATCAATAAAGGTATAAAATAATTGCCAATTGATATTGAAAGGCAATAAAACATTTTATTTATTATTCTTAATAGTGTTTTATTAATCTGTTATTAACTGCCTCGTTGGTCTAACGGTTGACATATGCGACTGCCAATCAAGAGATCTTGGGTTAAAAAAAATGTTAATTCGTTCCGTTCTCCTCAAACTAAAATTATATTTTATTTTATTTAACCTCGTAAAAAGCATACTTGAATATTGCGTTTTAGTATGGCGTCCTCACTATGCCACAAATATAAATATAAAGTGTTTTTTCAATCCTATTAAAATTTATGCATGAAATGTTTACTTACTTGAATTGTACAATTAGATTAAGACTTATACTGTGTTTTGTACTTACGAATGTTTTAGTGTAAAACCTACTGGTAAATTGATACCAGACAACTACGAGTATTTACTAGACCCAGCAATTACTGGGTCCGACCAAATGTTTGTGTGAAAATATGCGACTGCTATAAATAGGGAGACCTCAAGCACAGCAATCGCATATTTTTTATAAATTATATTGAGCTCCCTGATCTCTGAGCTAGGGTCAATGACCTGTGTTACAGAGATCAGTGTTATCTCTTGGTTACATAATTATGATTTTATGGAAAAAATAAAAATACAGAGGTTAACCACAAAAAAGCAAGTAATACCCTTATATATTACAATCATAATAATATATTTTTATGTATGTACGTGTGTATGTGTGTGTTTGTGTGTGGGTGTGTGTTTGTGTGTATGTAAGTGTATGCGTGTGTCATCTGTATATAAGATTCGGAGAGAACATTTCACAAAATTAACAATTCAGTTTCTTCATAATTAAGTCGTATTATATACTCGTAGATACACCGTTTTATATTTATATTGCCGCCTAGCTACGGCTGTTCGACAAACCACATTTGAAATAATATTTCTTATTACCCGCTGCTTATTATATTCGTCTTTATGATAGAGGATGAGCTTGTGTTGTTGGATAACTAATTATAATATGTACAGTTGCCTAACTGTTAGCACTTGACATTTTTCGTACAATTTTACCGTGGAATATCAGTACGGACTAAAAGTCATGACCTTCAAGACAGAGCTCTTTCCAGATCAATCATAAAGGATACAATATCCAAGCACAGATTGAGCCAGTGCATAGTATATTTTCCTCAAAACATCCATGTCAGCAATATGCCTCAACTTCTTGAAGACCCATATAAGTTTCCTGGTGCGGGTGATAACACTGTCAATGTGTGAGTGCCAGTTAAGTTTTTCATCTAAAATTGTACCTAAATATCTGATATTAGTGGATTGAGTAATCCGAAAACAGGAGCAGGTAAGAGGGGAATTATGCTAGACGCATGCGTGAACCTTGAGATTAATGGTAGGTGGTTTGATATTGACCAAAGAGAACTGCAGGTAGGTTGTCTTTGCTAAATTTAAAGTTAGCAGATTCGCACCAAGCCACCGATTAATCTTATGAAGTCCCAACTCGGCATAGCGGTGAACGTTGTCCCAACTCTCTCCGTGGAATATAATCGTCAGCGTATGAGAACATTTTGCTATTTGTTATTGATTGCTCACATAGATCGTTCATATAAATCAAAAATAGGGTTGGGCCAAGGATACTTCATTGAAGGACACCACAGATCACCGAAGCATCGGAACTCGGATTCGCTGAGTACAATTAGTCAAGAAATCTTTAAAGATATTGAAGGCATTTCCACGTATACCAACACGTTCTAACTTATTTAGAACAATCGGAATAGAAACACAATCAAACGCCTTAGCTAGATCAAGTAAAATGCCTAGGCATTTTTGATGCCTAGTTTTAAATTCATATTGTGCAGTGGTAGCGTATGCGACTGTTGTTCTTGAGGTCTCGGGTTTTATTCCCGGGTCGGACCAAATGTTTGTATGATTTACAAATATTTCTTTCGGAGTTTGGGTGTTTTCTATGTATAATATGTATGTATTTACAAAAAAAAAGTATACATGTATTTACATCAGTTGTCTAGTAACCATAACAGCGTTGTGTGTAAGATGTCCAAAATATT
Source organism: Spilarctia lutea (assembly GCA_916048165.1). Classification (NCBI taxonomy): domain Eukaryota; kingdom Metazoa; phylum Arthropoda; class Insecta; order Lepidoptera; family Erebidae; genus Spilarctia; species Spilarctia lutea. The sequence continues at coordinate 2,576,327 of OU696476.1, read as the reverse complement.
TATTTATTTATGAAATTTAATTTGAAGGTAGTTTCGGGAGCTGCTTTTCAGGAAACATTTTAAAAAATCCCTGCCAAAAATACCGAGCAAGGCTTGGTCATCCAGGTACTAAACATCTAAAATAGAAAGAGGATGGAGGAATGATGTCATAGACGTAATACTTGGACTATTCCAGGTAAAGAGCGAAGAATAAATAGTACTAAATAATGGTTAAAACTCATTTCGTTTTTTAAACTATTGTGAAATTATTTTGTTTTGTCTACAATTTATCAAAAATGATTTATGAGAGTTATGCTTAGAATTCTTAGCAATTTAATTACTCGCTTTTGAGTTGCCATGTTTATTAACTTTAACTGCCTCGGTGGCGCAGTGGTAGTGAATGCGACTGCTGTGCTTGAGGTCTCGGGTTCAAATCCTGAGTCGGACCAAGTGTTTGTGTGATCTACAAATATTTGTTACGGAGTTTGGGTGTTTTCTATGTCTTTACCTTTACTCATCCTTTATCATATGTATGTATTTACAAAAAAAAGGTATATGTATATGTATTCATATCAGTTGTCTAGTACCCATGGCACAGGCTCTGCTTAGCTTGGGACTAGATGGCGTTGTGTGTTAGATGTCCAAAAAAAAATAATATATATATTACTATTTTCTTTTGCTTCTGTGGTTTTCGACGTATTCAGTTGAATGTAAACAGAAGTCATCGTAAGTTTACAACAATGTACGCGTTAATAATGCGTACAAATGCGTATAGTTCATTCTCTAAAATACGGTTGCTTTGATCCCGCCGCCGCCGCACGTGCTACTTATTTTGAAAGAACCGCCGCCACAATATCAAATAAGTCGTTTGCCGCGTACATCAACAAAATAAGTAAGATTTGTCAGTTTACGCCGTTATATGAATTAATATATTTATTTGTTTAGTACGGAATCACCAACAGTCACAACAATGTAATTAAAATTTTATAAATGTAGTGAAGTCTCCTGCCAATTGTTTGACTAGTTACATATGAAAACAATATGATATTTAATATGGTTCAAAGTCAAGAGAAATATTCACAAATACAAAAACAAATATTGAGATAAGAAAAACACGAATAAAGCAAGTAACTAAATAACAATAAAAACATAATATCAAATCATATGACAATAGACTTCAAACCATATCTCTTATGTCCCACAAAAGGCTGATTAAAAACAATGAACCAAGAACAAATAATTTAAATTAAATTAAATAGATCAAGCCAAAATAAAAATACCACTAAAACATTTTTATGTAAAATTTTGCCAAGATGACTGATGCCATATGGCTTATCTTGTGAAAAAGTCATTAGATCTCATGTAGACCCAAGCTTCTTAATCTACACACCCAAACTCTACAAAATTTAACTTCCCAAACTCTACATCCCCAGCCAAGCCTAGAAATAAAAACAAATTAACAACCACCAAAATAAGTTATTAATTTTATAAATCAAATAAAGTGAATTAACTGAATCAAGTTAAAATTAGGCAAAATGCGATAAAACAAAAATAACTTAATTGCGTATGGGTGTACTGACACTATCTAAACGAATGTACCATTAGTTGGAAATATGTAAAACACTATGACCTTTACCGCTGACGTCCATTCAATTTCAATTTAGTCAAACGTAAAACATTAATTATACCAAATCTATTATGCAGATCATAATTACCAAAATTAACGTAGGTAAGTTATTGTTGATGATTATGAGATACACACAAGTCAATCTATATATATATATGTTTAGTTAAATAATATATATTAGTATATTTTGCCTAATTTTAGTATTTCGTACCTCTATTTCAAAAAAAAAAATGTTGCGAGAAACAAGTATAGAGAAAAAACACACCCTAACTGATAGTTCTTTCTTTCTTTTTCTTAGGAATGGCAAACTGTGCCGATGTCGACAATTCTGCCAATGTCAAGTAGGTTGGAGATACGTGGTTTGAGTAATAAACTTTGCATCAAAATTAGAGGTAGACTAAATGTGGGGCTTTTTGTTGTGGTTAGTAGTCTGAAACAAAAGGACAAGCACAAATAAATAAGATAGGAATTAGTTATATATAGAAATAATTGATAGACAAACACAAAACAACATTGTAACATTCATAGGAGCGTAGGTCAGAGTTTGATGTTATTACATCGAATGAAAATCATTAAAACTTGAAGGAGCTTAGGGGATGTAAAGGTTAGTAGGGAAGGAAAATTAATAGGAATGGGAATTTTTTATTTTGGTAAGTAAGAGTAGAGGTCTAAGGATGGGATATTATTGGAACAGTTGAAGAATATGTGGTCCAGACTGCCTTCATCCAAACCACATTCGCATAAGGATGAATCTCGTACCCTTATTTTATGTAAAAAGACAGACGAGCTACAATGGCCTATGCGGAGCCTGGATATGGTAGTAATGACAGGTTTGGACACCTTTTTAAATTTAAAATACCACGGTTTTGGGGTTACGCACGGCTGTATTGCATAGTAATGCCGTCCCTTATGCTGTGAGGAGCTATCCCATACCTGTTGCCAGGACGTGATCAATTCTCCTTGAGGCAGCCTTAACAGGTCATAGTGCTGATGGATCAGGTGTTTCTGGTCAGCCACAACAGAAGTAATAGCACTTCTGGCCAGTGAGTCTGCACACTCATTGCCTATGATGCCACTATGGCTGGGAATCCATACCAATTGGACCATTCTACCGTTTCTGTAACTCTTAAAAAGACTTTCCTTGATTTCCAGGATCAGAGGGCTGTGGAGTTTGTTGTGAAAAGGGTCTTGCAGCAGAGCTTTGAGGCAGCTAAGGGAGTCCGTGAATACTACTGCTTTAGAGATGTTATGACACTCAGCATACAGGCATGCCTCTAAAATAGCGACCGATTCGCCTGTAAATACTGAGGCCTCTTTGGGGCACTTAAATTGTAAGATGATTTTTGAATTTTGGTGGTATACAGCGGCTCCAGTATAACTATCACTAGATAGTTTGGATGCATCTGTGAAAAGTCTTTCAAATCCGACCCAGTGTTCATCTAAAAGAGTGTTAAAGGTGGTAACAGCAGAGGTGGAACCCTTAACAATGCCAGAATCCAGAAGAATATTGGGCTTGAAACAGAGTGTGCTATATTGAAAGGAAAAAAGAGGAAGTTTGTCAAATGTTACAGCAGAATTCATAAAAGGAAAGAAGTGGCGAAAAGATTCTAAAACCAATGGAATTTGTTTATGTGTCCAGTAAGAAGAGGAATTACACATAGTGTCCAAGTCAGTAATTTTTTGGAGAAGGGGGTGGGAGGATTTACATAAAAATTTAAGTATAAAACGAGAAGCAAAGTATTGTCTTCTTAATGTTAACGGTGGGTCAGAACATTCAACCTGTAGGGCATTAATAGGGGAGGATTTCATACATCCAGTTATGATTCGGAGACACCTAGATTGAAGTCGGTCAAGGGTTGTTAATGCGGTTTTGTTGCATGGAATCAATAAAAAAAGGCCATAGTCCAATATACTGCGAATTAAGGCGTTATACACTAGCTTCATGGAGTACGGGTGGGCACCCCACCAGACTCCAGCTAGGGCCTTTAAAATTGGGATTACCCGTTCACATTTTGAGGCCAGATGGTTAATGTGATGAACGCCAGTCAACCTGGAATCTAGGTATACTCCTAAGAACTTAAATCTATTAACAAGAGGAACTTCCTGCAGCTGTATGTGGACATCAATCTGTGGCAGGGTCTTCTTTCTTGTGAAGACTACTATAGCACTTTTCTGTACAGAAAGGCTTAGGCCGTGAGCTGACAGCCACTGCCACAGAGAATTAAGGGAAATGGAGAGAGATGAAGCTGCATCCTGGATGGAAGGATTGGAAACATACAGTGCCAGATCGTCGGCATACTGTAGTATACTGCAATTATTGTTTAGACATGAACCCATGTCAGCAGTGTACAGGTTGTACAGCAAAGGACTGAGTACAGAGCCCTGTGGTAAGCCTCTCCAAGTCTTTCTCTGGTCAAACTCTTCACCTAAGATCCTTAGGACTAGTGTTCGAGACACAAGCATTGCACATATGCAATTAATCATCCTCACCGGAAGTCTCAGCTGCTGCAGTTTCTGCCTGAGAATGGGTAGTAGGACATTATCATATGCAGCAGTTATGTCAAGAAAGGATGTAACAACCGATGCATTTTGAGACAGAGAAAGACGGATATCAGTAACCAATACTGCAACACTGTCCATGGTACTCAGCCCCTTGCGGAAGCCAAACTGGTAACTTGGTAACAAATTCCTTGATTCCACAAACCATTCAAGGCGGTTTTTGATGAGGTGTTCAAATAATTTAACAAGGACTGATGAGAGAGCAATTGGCCTAAAACTGTTCGGGTCACCAATATGTTTGCCTGGTTTTAAGATGGGGATAATAATTTGTGTTTTCCATGTATCTGGTACCCAACCATGGATAAAACAGAAATTTAGGATGTTTAGGAAGTAGGATTTTGTATTGGGCCCAGCATGGACCAAAAAAGAATAAGGGATTCCGTCAAAGCCAGGAGCCGAATCATGTACATTGTTGAGGACTGAGTTCAGTTCTTCAACAGAGAATGGGTCATCCTGGGCGCATATAGGCTGGAGCGGTATGTCTGGGAGAGTGACTTCATCGAGATGAGGGACATAAGGGGGAGCAATTTTGTTAAAGAAAAGTTCAGCTGTTTCAGGGGAGATAGAGGAGGAAACTGAGGGAGAGCAGCCAGATCGGAACCGATTAATGTTCTTCCACACAGTTGAGGATGGAGTGGATGGGGACAAAGAAGAACAAAAATTAGCCCATCCAGTGCGCTTTTTGCGTCGAAGGAGTCTTTTGGTGGAAGCAAATACATTTTGGTACTGCAGGAGATTTTGGGTGGTCATGTTGGCGTTGTATCTTTTTTCGAACTCCTTTCTTTGCTTGACAGCTCTGGTACATTCACTGTCCCACCAAGGGGGGGATGGTATTTTGCCCCTACTCGTGTTTTTAATTTTGAAGCAGCTGTCTGCACTCGACCCGATCGCCCGCGCAAATGCATCGCAACAGACCATCACTAGGTAATGACCATCATAGGATAAGGATCTGTAGTCTAGACTGGGGAGAGAATTAATAGCATTTTCGAGGGTTTGGGAATAATTTTGCCAGTCAGCTTCTGAAAGTATATATTTTAAGAGGGGAGGGGATGATTTTTCCAAATGGGTTGAACTAGGTAGGGACACTAAGATTGGATAATGGTCACTACCATGGGACAAGTCTGTGCACTGCCAGTTAGCAGCTGCAGCAATGCCAAGCGAGCAAAAGGTCAAGTCCACACAGCTTCTATTTTGGCCAGGAAGAACTCTACGAGTAGAGCAGCCGTTGTTAAGTACGCAGAGGTCCAAGTCGTCAAGAATCTCGACTAAGCCCAAACCAAAAGAGTCACAATGCACCGATCCCCATCTGAAATGATGGCAGTTAAAGTCTCCCATAACCAATACTGGGCCCTGCAAGTCTTCAAGAATAGCTCTCAATACCGGCAAGAGACTATGATGGGGGTGGGCGATGTAGATGGAGAGCACAGACACTCCACAGATTTTCGCTGCTACCATGCTGATGTCGTCTGGGAATGTAGGTAAGGGTAGGGGGAGTAGGGGGGTTGTATTGTTGATAAGGAGGGCAACACCTCCGTAGCCATCGGACCTATCGCATCTAAGGATGTTAAAATGTGGGACATGGAAGTTGAGACTTGGTTGAAGCCAGGTCTCGGCAAGAGATATAGCCAGAGGCTTAAATTTATTCAACAGGAATATGAGGTCGTGTTTCTTATGAAAAACACTCCTCACATTCCATTGTAGGAATACTGGGTGGGACGCCATTGATAAGGTTTGTTAGTAAAGTTATTAGAGTGTTAGCAGCGTTGGACGGTATAGCAGAGGGAGATGAAGGAGAATTAGGGGTTAAAAGGGAGGTTAGCAGTTGGATTATAAGATTGATAGTTGAGGGCTCAAGGGATGGATTGTTCAGAGCGCAGCCATTAGGTTGCGAGGGTTGGGGAGAGTGAGTAAGGGATTGGTGAGCAGCTTTGTCGTAGGACTGAGGAAGTGGAAGTCGAGGTTTAGGTTGGCGGACAACTGTTTTACGATAAGACTGGGTGTGCTGAAGGGATTGGGTGTATTGGGTAGACTGAATAGGGTGTTGGGACTGTTGGGTGGGTTGTTGGGGTTGAATAGGCTGTGGGGTTTTAAGGGTGTCAGCATATCGACGTGTAGGTGACGGGACAATCTTGCTGGCTTCCATATATGAGATGTTTCTTTCGGCCATCATAGTTTTAATGGCCCTCTGTCTACCATACTCCGGGCAAGTTTTGCTGTTAGCAAAATGCCCACCAGAGCATAGGACACAGAAGGCTTCTTTTTCTGTTATGTCGCAGCCATTACCGGGGTGGTCATGGCCACATTTGATACAACGTGGCTTGGACCTACAGATTGACTCAACGTGGCCAAATCTACAACACTTTCTGCATTGTACAGTAGGGTAAATATACTGCTGAACTGGGAGGGAGTTATAGCAGCAGTAAACTCTCTTCGGTAGAACCTGGCCATCAAAAGTGAGGACACAGGTCTCCGTTGGCTTCCATTCCAAAGTACCTTCAATAAAATTTTTACGGTTAAGGCGCCTGACTTTTATAATTTGCCCACAGCCCTGCGGAACTGTGACAAATTTCATAACGTCTTCATCAATCATGTCCGTGGGGATACCAGACACTACACCCATCCTCGTTATATTAAATGTGGGGATATTAGCGGTATACTTATGGGAATGTATTAGGGGGTTAATTAGAAACGAGTTTGCATCCTGAGGGGACGCAAACTGAACAGAGACCCTGTTTCTGCCTACCCTTTTCACACCATCTCTAACTACGTTGGTAATGTTGTTTTTAAATAGGAAAAGTCCAAAAGATATAGGGTGGAGAGTTGTTCCAGAGCCTATTTGGCTCTCGACGCGGGAAACATGGACAATGAAAGGGCCGTTGTCACTAGGCATGTATTTGTCACGTCCGATCTGGCTTCTCATCTGTTTTGTGGGATGTATAGCACTAACCTCATCATCGACAGGGCGTTTCCGAGAGCTTGAAGCGTTTGTGTTGAGATTTTCTTGCTCCGTTGCACTACAGACCACATTTACGAACTGTTCCAAAGGGTTAGAGGGGGTAGAGGGGTGAACAGGGAAAAAAGGAGTAGGAATGAAAGGGGGAGTAGATAGGTTCGGATTATCAGGAGGGTCGGGCGGGTCGGGAGGTTTATTTCTACTCATGACGGACACTCAAAGTTTAAAAACACACAAATAACACACCTTAACCAGTAGGACAGCACAAAATAACAAAAAAGAGTCCCAATAGGTACAAAACCACTCAAGAATAATAGAAAATTTAAAAATCCTAGACACACGTGTTAACCAATCGTATGACGCGGCAAGAAATCTTAACTGATAGTTATAAACTATCAACAAAAAAACCATAATGTAAGATTAGACATCATTCATTTCTAGCAGAAGAAGTTTCATTTGTTTTAGTACATAGAAAATGTCTCCAGTAAATTGCAATAAATTTGAGTTTACACTTTCAAATAATTTCGAGTCACTCAGATACTCAAGGTGACTGGTACTCGTCCGTTCCTAGTTTACGCCATGCTTCATAGGTTTGCGATAAGCGAAAACGACAAGCATAAGGGTGGGTTGCAAATGTCAGTGGTTACTGTCACTAATTTAATAAAGCATTGATAAATATATTTATTGTTGCACTATGCGTCTGTGTGCATGTACAATGTTTTTATGGGTGTTCAATAACACATAGTTTTATTGTACACGTAATTAATCACAACAATATCTTAAAACTAGAAAGTGGAGGCCTTATTTAATTACGCTAAGAGACTACGTTCTTAATATTTATACCACAAAATGAATAACTATTATTTTGCCTTTCATGAGATATGCTAAAAATTTAAAAAGCCTGGTGATTATGGAGAAGATAGAAGACAATGTAGAAGATCGAAGCCTGAAGAGATGGTCAGACCGTATCAATTAACAATTGGAGCTACCTGTCAATGTCGCACTTCATCAGGTGACGGACCGTATCAGGTGGAAAAAGCAATTGGCTTTTTAAGGAATCACGAACCCCGGTAGTAGGGGAACAATTGCAAATAAGAAGAGAGAGCTTTGCGTAAGATCCTCTCGCAGGCGCATCGCCGGTACCGTCTTCGGAGGGACGACTGGCGATTGAGACTCGAGGCTGGCAACTCACAAGGACGGGTTCATGAAAAAACTATTTGTTGAGATGGATGTGTGATATGACAGGCATAGAAACGGAGAGGAATGAGTACATTAGGCAAAGCCAGAATTTAGTATCATTTGATGAAAGTTTTATCCTGGACATTTAACAAAGTAGAGGATATAAAAGTAGACAACAGCTTTTGCTTTAAAATTGGTCAATGAAAAATATTTTAAATTATTTTAATACGATTAACCATTTAAATTAAAAATGTTGTAATAAAAATAAAAATAAAAATGAAAAATTGTTTTATGTGTTGTTGTAATTTACTTTTTATTAGTTACTTTTTTTTTGTAAATACATACATATTATACATAGAAAACATCCAAACTCCGAAACAAATATTTGTAGATCACACAAACACTTGGTCCGACCCAGGATTTGAACCCGAGAGCTCAAGCACAGCAGTTGCATTCACTACCACTACGTCTCCGAGGCAGTCAAATGAATCACAGTACAGTGCAGAATTTCTTATAAGATGATTACATGTTATATCACTTACCAGCTAAGTCATGAATTAAATAATTATATTTCTCTACAACACTATTTATTATTGCAGTCATCTTTGAAACTGTTATTGATATATTATGAGAAATAAATAAGGTTCAAACGACCGAACGAGCGGACCGTCTCACTCGTTTCTACTGTAGTGACATATTCCGACTTGTAAAGAAGCACCGCGGCGTCTTGTATCCATTTATAAATACTGAGCACCATGATTTACACATTCATTATACAAAAAGGTCAAAAGACTTAACATATCTGAATTTTAAATATACCGTTTAATTAAAACTTCATGCACACAAGTACATAGTCGGAAGTAATGCCATGGGCATTCCCCATCCGCAAATATATGGATGGTGTAGAAATTTCATAAGATATGTTTATTTTTTATTTATTTAAAACTATTTGAATATGACGCACAAAGGCGGACTTAATGCCATGAGGAATTTTCTCCTATTTCACCTTTAGCTTATGTAGGAGAGAATATCCATGAAAAATAATGCATGGAAATATGATGCGGTAGGTGCAAAGACAAAGTACTCAACCGCACTAAGTGTTTTTTCCCATATTTGTTTTTTACCACCAAGCGCGCTAACGGACCAGACGTCCCTATTTAACTTGGATTTTGACCTGAACAATACATCGTCTTAATTTGTTTCATTTCTTTCTAATGTGTTACGTTTCTATTTATTTTCTCTACACGAATCTCAATACATCCCTTCATGATAAATACGACAACACTGCCACTAAGTGTCACGCACGCACTCATACACATTATCTGTAATTTGTAATGTTGGCATTATTCTTGCCCATGCAAACGTAAATGTCACTGCTACTCCCACCATACATTTCAATATCCAGAGTCTGGAGTGGCTGGTAATCTGTAATACAGGGCATCCTAGTGCAGATACCAGTCTCCCACACAGATTATATTTATTTGAATTGTATTGTCTGTATGAATTTAATATTAGTTGTAAACTGTGTGTGAATAAACAATAAATTATTATTATTACTATTATCATTAAGTAAAAAGCGGTTATTTTAATATTACAAACATAAATTCAAACTTTATTTATTTTTAGAGGTTTGATAGAAAAACTCATTGTAGCTTTCTCACTCGAGTCACAAATATGTTTAATAGTCAAATTTATAAAGGTTTTTTTATTTTAATATTATTAAATATTCTGATACTTTCTGAAGTATACTTTCTCAATGATCACCTGCGTAAGCCGATATGAGAGGATCCCGTGATTTTGCTTCCTTGTGAGGCCTGAGTTGTACGTTGAGACTGTCTACTCGTGCAAATACCGTGGTTTTGTCCGAGGTCGCGGGATCACCCCGGATAAGCCAACGCTTTTTTTATCCTACAGCGTGGGTCTTTCTGGTTGTATTGTGATTGTTCGGCAACCTTGTGGTTAGTTTATAACACAATCAGCTTTGTATTAAGGCATGTTCCAATGGTTGCAAAATACGCTGTTTCTCTAATAATTAATTGGACAAAATGTAATTTAACCCCAGTTTACACCTGGCTTAATAAAAGTGAAGACTCGTAGTCAGCTGTTAAGTCAAATGTCAATAAATTTTTAATAATATATTAATCTATATTAGGTACCTATTTACTCCCTGCAATATAAATGCCAAATTTTACCACAGTTCAAGATGAAATTAGGGTTGGTATGAGCGCTATGCCCCGGATATAGTCCGGTCAATCTAGACCAAAAAATGAGAGTGAAGGTACATACAATCCCAACAAGCTGAAAATCAGTAAAATTGTTCAAAACATAATAATAAATAATACTTAAAAGTTCCTCATCATTCCCGTGTATGGTATTTTTTTTGTTCGAGGTTAGAGGTCAAAAAAAATGAGTTTTTCACAATTTTCAGCAAAATGGCAAGTTTTTTTATTTATTTATTATTTAAATCTTCAAACATGCGACTTGGTGAAGGGTATATGAATAATCAAATACTGCGGTTTGAATATCTTTGCGAATAATAGCTGCAGCTGCGTCTCGGACTCGCAATCGTTCTTCTGTTTTATTCATTTTTTTTTCGTACCAGGTTTATTTTAATTTTATGATAAAACTTACCGTTTTGCTGAAAATCGCGAAAACTCATTTTTTTGACCTTTAACTTTAAATAAAAAAAATTCCATACACGGGAATGATGGAGAACTTTTAAATATAATTTATAATTATGTTTTGAAAAATTATACTGATTTTCAGCTTGTTGGGATTTTATGCACCTTCGAATGTCTAAATTGACCGGACTAATGCGACCGATGTGTTTGAGATTCCCGTGTCTGACCAAATGTTTTTATGATCTGCAAATATTTGTTTTGAACTTTGGGTGTTTTCATTGAAATATATAAGTATTAGCAAAAAAATGAAAGTATTTATATCAGTTGTCTAGGACCCATATTACAAGATCTACTTAGTATGAGACTAGATGGCGTTAAGAGTAAGATGTCCGGAAAAAAAAATTGGACTTATTTTCACTCTTGATGACTATAATCTTCACAATTACATAAATTGTTGGATTTGTTATTTTTAACCAAATAGTTACTATAAAGAAGTCGCAAAAGATAGATGTTTTATTAAAACATAGGAGTTGCAGCAGTTCAATCACAGGAACTGTCTGACTAATTCTTGGCAGATCTATTGAAATAATCGCGCATTTATGTAGAGTAAGTAGCATAGTTATACATTTCAAGAAATAAATAAAAATGGAGTGTTAATTTTAAACCAACAGCTTTTTACTACACGCTTATTAAAGTAGGAAGGGTAACTACATAAAAAAACAGTTTTTTACATTTTTGTCTGCCTATCGGTAGACTGTTTGTTCTGCCTATTTCTGGAACAGCTATTCCAATTTTGAAGATTGAGACTCACTGTCTGGTAACTTAGGTTATTCTTTTTAGACTAGCTTCGCTCTACAGCTTTACCCGCGGTTGATGTTGCATCGCGGGGCTCAGCTAGTTGTCGAAATAAAATAAAATCAGAAGTCGTACATGGTATATTTATGGCATAGGTACATTTTATCTTAATTAAATTAATCGCATACATATTGATCCATCAAATTGTGTAGCTATTTTACTTTGACTTGTCATAACTGTAATTTTTTCTAGAATTTATGCTTTACTCTTCATCCCCTTCTTATAACTTTGAAGATAAAATCTTCCAAACATGTACATGAAAACAACAGCGTTTAAGCAAAAAAGAACATTTACAATTTTCGAAAACTGACAATCGGAGAATAAAGCCACACTGTGATGGACGAAAACGATGCAAAATTGTACCTAAAAAAAACACAGTTATTAATTTTGGGTGAGAGAGCTTGCAATTTCCACTCAACTGTCAATTCCAGTCATAAAATTGTGTTCAAATTTAGCTCCGTTCTTCCGTTTATTTCACAAAATGTTACAATGGGTTCTTTCAATTCTTCTCATACAGTTTTAAATATCCAAAATTAACTTTCATGTGATCTTTTCAGCCGACTACGGCGAAGCCAAAAGAAGAGGTAATAGTTTTGGCAAGCTATATATGTTTGTATGTTTCATCGTATTGCCTAACTACTGAACGATTTTAATAAGATGTCAATAGATTTGTTTGTTTGTATTGGTGAATAAATTTTATAAAATTTGATATGTGACAGCATTTATGCTGTCATTTTCATTGGTGAGTACGGGATTAGAAGCCCAATGATGTAGAAGCATCACAATACCATCACTCTAGGGCGCGACCACCACTCTTGGATTCTTGTTATTATTAATTCAGTTATATGTAATATATGCAATTACATACTTCAACATTAGATTTTGATAGAATATTTGAAACTACTATGATCTGATTCTATGTTTACATCTATGTGTACTATATTATTTGAAAGAATCAACATTCTGAGTGTAGGCCAGAGTTTATTTTTTTATGAACATCGCGATTACGATACCCCGATGTTCGGTTTCGGTTTAAATATTTATTCTCATTAAGAATTATAACACAATTCACTAAACATGAGAACATACTAATGACTAATACACAAACATATTTTGCTTGAGAGCGTACATTATACATGTTGGTGTACTTTATACAGCTGTGTGAGGAAACACGATATATTTTTGGTTATGCACGTGCACATTTTGATGCGAATTTGTCTATATTTTTGGGGCTGAGAACGTGAGTGAATAAGTAATTTTTTTATATAAAATCTAATACACATACGTACCAGTTGCATTTCCGTAAGGTGTTTTTTCCACCACACATATTTCTGATACTTCGGACCGAAGCTAGAAATCAAGTAATAAGTGTACATGACGGCGTGAACAATGGAATTCAATATTCCCATGATAATTAAGTGTCCTCCTACAAACAAAAAAAGAGAAATTTCAATGAATGTAGTCAAGGTAGATAAGGCCTTACTATGCAAATTCTCATTATTTAACATGGTTTTATTTTTCAAAAAGCGGCAGGCAAGACGGATTACGTGATGAAACTGAATACCATCGCCGATATTGCCACCTGCTGCTTAAAAGTCACAAGTTTGCTATTTCAGTTGTATCCCTTCTGAAATTAAGGAAAGGGAATTTGGCCCCAATAATGTACCTGAATTAAAAACTGCAAATAAATGGCTTAACAACGGCATCATTCCGGTCAAGCCCGCCCAATCGTACTACATATTTATCTCACACAGAATTTCCACTCAAAAATATTCACTGAGTTTATGCTAAAATTTTAGGATTAAACACTAACTTTTAAACTGTCGCAATCTGTTTTATTATGTAAACGGAAAGCACTACAATGGGAAAGACTTATGTCCAGCAATGAATTGGGATTGATGATTGATGTATGCAATCACGTAGCATGTATGAGATACATTAAAAATGACTATTTAAAATAAAAACCGGACAAGTGCGATTTGAATTCGTGCACCGAGGGTTCCGTACAAACCTATAAAATACATTTTAATTAAATACCTCTACACGTTCATGGGAAAAGGGGTAGTGAATTCAAAATTATTATAAACCGTTGTATTATATCATGCAACTAAACATTTATGCATTTCGCATTTTGTCCTTTATATGTGCTATAAGAAGTTGCGTCATACCAAATTTCAAGATTATGAGTTCACGGGACCCTGTAGGTATTGATTCCCTTGCGGGTGTCGAAAAATTTCGAAATGCATATTTTTGGAGTTCGTTGGCTTAGAAGTTTGATTTTTTCACAGCTCCAAGGGACAGTAGACCTAAGTATTTGATATGAATTTCAGCTTGGTACCTCCACGCAATCCTCAGAAAAAGTGTCTTGAAAGATAGCCAGACGGACAAAAAAGTGATCCTAAAAGGGTGCCGTTTTTCCTTTTTAGGTACGGAACCGTAAAAAAACAGGTTGATTACAATCATTTTTCATCCGAAATCATTTAAGTAGTACATACGCTGCTAAGTCAGGCAGAGGTGTTCAGTCTCAGAAGAATATGTTTGTAACTTAAAACTTATTCATAAAGTTATGTACCTAATAAATATTATGTTATCGCATTAATTTTCGTACATATTTAAATATACATCAATCATTTTATAAGATTGATGTCCCTCACTCAGTGATAGTGACGTGCATTTAAAAAGCTAGGCTAAGAAGTAGGTGTTATATTTTTAAAATTAATAATTTAAAAATTCATAAATTTTAATCTATACTAATCTATACTAATAATAAAGTTGAAGACTTGGTTTGTTTGTTTGTTTGAACGCGTTAATCTCTGGAACCGCTTGTCCAATTTGAAAAATTGTTTATGTGTTTGATAGTTCATTTATCGAGGAAGGCTATAGGCCCTATAGGCTATGCCTATATAGTCCCCAATGAATTCCCCCATTTTTGAAACATTCGTTTCAAAAATGGGGGAAAATTTTCACGCTACGGGCAATATAAGACGCAAACGAGGTTGCGTGGGTCAGCTAATAATTAATAAATTTAGTTTTAAGCGTGCGATAAGCTTGATAATGTATTTAAATTGCTATATTAATACAGTAATCTGTAACAAACATTATTATGTTCGTTGCAGATTTATTTAATTAGCAACAACAGATACGGATACTGAAGCTATAACACGCAACTGTAATGTCGCTCATAGGGAAATATCATTGAAAAAATATTAAATCAGTTATTACATCAGTACTCGAGATTAGTTTCGACTGAGTGAAACTTAAAACACGTTCTTTAATACAATTGATTTTAATTTGTTTGATCTGAACTCAAAATTTATTCTTAATCAGCATGCAACCGTAACTTAAGACATCTTTTTAATCACATATCTATTTCCGTAACTAAATTTAAGCTCAAGGATTTTATTGCAAACCTGGATAATACTTGATTGCCAACCAAACCCCGAGAGTCATAAAAGTGTGATGGTAGACGTGAAGAAAAGACACTTGATTGTACTTCTTTCTCAGTATAAAAAAGACAGTGTCCATAAGCTCCGATATTTTTGCCATATAATATAACCATATGGCTGTGGCTTCCTGAAAGAACAATTACAATGTTGTGATGTATCAATGTACTAAAATTAACTTTATTGTGGGGGAACGGGTGTCATGTTCCACCCAACACAAAGGGAGGGTCCTCCGACCAGGCGAGGTGATCATGCCTGGCGGGCCACTGCCCAACAGTTGATGTTGGGATGTTGTATATATGATAATCGGCGCGAGAACTTTAATTGCGCGATTCAGGATTGGTAGTTTCTTCGTATTGTAGGTTACTCCGTAGTTCAGTGTAACTTCGGTAGATGGCGCTGTGAAATGTTATGTTGTATGTGGAGGTCGCCACAATTTAGTCTTTTTTGATTGAAAATCACTAATCTAATTGATTGTTTTCTTTAAAAATGTTTACTTGAAGATCGTTAACTCATTTTCATCTTTAAATAAATAGTTACTTCACAAGCATTTAATGAACAACAAATAAATAAACAAAATAAAAAACGGAAATCTTAACATACCTCCATTGCGTTTGGAGCAGTTGAGTAGTCTACGGTTTGACAAGCGAAGTTGTAATTCTTGGTAATGATATATACTAACCCCTAAAAAAAGCAATCATTAAGTTTTGTTTTCTTAACAAAGGAATGAATTATTTGAACAGCTGTATTTGTCAATACATAAAATAAAATGGTAACTGGTCGCTATCTATATATCTATATATATATAGAAGATATATAAGAAAAAGTATTATATCACTTTATGAATGATTTCAAGAAATTTCGTCTGATTATATATTTGTCTGTATGTATGTACGTTTGTGCACGCTAATCTAAGAAACGACTTAACCAATTTGAGTTATATTTTCACTAATGCGTTGCAGTTTGCTCCATATATCATTTAGTGAGTTTCATTTCAATCGGTTGGTAAATAAAATATATATATCAGTTTGAGGCGGATTACACGGATGTAGTTATTATATACATATAGTAACAAATAAAATAATAATAAAAAACATTTTTAAGTTTTTTTTCAGTGTTACTGCGGCTTACTTTTTAAATGTATAAAACGCACGTTCAAGTACGTCCTCAGTATCACCTTGACTTTTACTGTACTCTAATGATTACGCATTATAATATATTTATAAAAAAAACAACTAATTAAGTAACTTTTTATAAATATACCTATTTTTTAATAGGATCATACATGATGTACTTCCTCTTGCAAATTAATAAGAAAAAATCCCTTTTTAATTTGTTTTGTAGTTTTTTGAATAATATGCGAGGATAAATTAAAAATTACTACTTACCTTCTGAACAAGATATAAACTGAAAACTATTTGACACAAATTGTACAGAAACATAACAGATTTCAGTTGTAATGGTTTCCTGTTTGCCATTAGTTTTGGGCCAAGAGAATTGCAGAAGTAAAGATACGCCGACACAATAGAGATGACGACTAAAGGGTTTGATACTCCCCACCAGTCTTTTGTTCTGGGATCTGAAAGTATAGAAGAAAGAAAAGAAGAATGCTTAGGATTAATTT
This sequence comes from Spilarctia lutea, assembly GCA_916048165.1. Taxonomy (NCBI): domain Eukaryota; kingdom Metazoa; phylum Arthropoda; class Insecta; order Lepidoptera; family Erebidae; genus Spilarctia; species Spilarctia lutea. The sequence continues at coordinate 2,559,487 of OU696476.1, read as the reverse complement.
AGCATAGGCTATTTATAAATTGTAAATATAATGTAGGCTAGCAATTAACCGATTCTACTCGCTGAAGATATAGCTTTCCAGTGGAGAATAGGTATCTGTATGTGATATATAAATATAGGTAAGTACAGTAGATACAATCATGTTTGTAATGCAGATACATAATTTTTTATAAAAACTTATGTATGTATGTTGCTCATTTATGTATGCGCAATTTATAGTTTAAATCCGTAGTTGTATATAATGTAATACCTTTGTGTACCTACCTCACAAGATTGTTATACCACCCTATGATTGACTAGTAGATAATGCCCTGAGCATAAAGTCCACCGATGTACAAAAGAGCATAATGTTATAAATAAATAAATTAAATAAATAGAATCGGTTTAGTGGTTTAGGCGTTGAGGGCCTCATTTTCGGACAGCATTGAGTTTACGCAAGCAACCGTGACGACAACATAACATTTAATTACTTTTAAGGTAACAAAGGTTTCAAGAAATCAAAATTTCAACTAGATATATCCTATCCTGATGAAAGGTAGTAGAGTCATGCTGATTTCAGCACGAATGGGCCGGGCTCGACCGGGGCGGTACTACCCTCGCACAGAAGACCAACCCAAAATGAGAGGCTTCGTACTGTCGTGTTTCGTTGGTAAGTGCGAGACCGGAGGCCCAATGATGCAGGGGTGACAGTTGTCGTGGTTAGTGTGAGAGCAGTGTAATGCTCGTGGAGTCATGATGAGAGTGGCTTGGATCGAGCCGTCGGCCAGGGAGACCCGTAGAAACGGTGGTGCCGCTGGCCGCCCGCGACATAGAGAGGGGCCCAACCGCGGCTAACCACCCTGGGAGGCTGCCCCGTCAGGTCGCGCATAATCCACGGAGTGGCTCGTCGTGCCGGTTGGTGACCGGACGGTGGGACCAGGCGACCACTTCCGGGAGGGTACGGGGGCCCTTCCGTCCGACGGCTCGGTCACCGTCATGCCTCACTGTTGTATGAGGACACAGCACTACGAGTCTCAGTATTGCACAGCCACGACAACTGTCGCGCCTTTTACGCTCCCCATCCCCCACCCCCTTTTTTTATCATGGCAGCACAGAAAAAGTATAAACGTTCAACAGCGGCACTCCATCCACCCACCAACGCGCTTTTTGAGGTGGAGTTCACAAACATCCGTGGACTCCATGCAAGCCTCAACGCCGTCCACCAGCATCTTGAGACGGCACGGCCGGCCATGCTTTTTCTAACGGAGACACAAATACGCCGCCCTGAAGACTCGACATATCTACACTATCCCGGCTACGTTCTTGAGGAGTGCTTCCTCGCGAAGGCTGGGGTATGTCTTTTCGTTAGGGCGGATGTTTGCTGTCGCCGTTTCCGCTGCCTTGAGGACCCATCCTTCTCCATCCTGTGGTTGCACGTGGATATTGGCTCCGTGAGCCGATTCTACGTGTGCCTATATCGATCCCACTCCGGAGACTCTGAGACAACTCGACTATTTGAATATCTCAGTCAGGCGGTGGACAAAGCGCAGGAGCAGTTTCCCACCGCCGAACTGGTGTTTCTGGGAGACTTTAACGCCCACCATGAGTCTTGGTTGGGATCTTCCAGAACTGACCACGCGGGTCGGACTGTCCACGCATTCGCTCTCACGCATGACCTCACCCAGCTGGTACTCCAGCCCACCAGGATACCAGACATACAGAGTCAAGCGCCTTCCTTGCTGGACCTTCTGCTGACGAGTCACCCAGCGCAGTACGATATATCGGTGCTCGCCCCTTTGGGATCCTCCGATCACTGCCTGGTGTCTACCACGGTGTCTTTAGTTGCCGCCCCACGACCAGTGGCAGCGAAAAGACGACTATGGCACTACTCGTCAGCGGACTGGGATGGAATGCGGGATTATTTTGCATCCATCCCGTGGGCTCAACGCTGCTTTAAAGACAAAGATGTGTCGCAAACTGCGGCTGCCGTGGCTGGCGAAATCACTGTTGGAATGGAATACTATGTTCCCTACAGTGAGGTCGCCAGCGCAACGACCCGTCCCTGGTTTAATCGCGAGTGCGCCCATGCTGTTGCGCAAAAGCGATCGGCTTACCGCGCATGGACCAGAGCTCACGCTCGCGGCTGCCCCGACGTTGGTCAACTAAAAGCAGCGTTCAACAAAGCCACAAGGGAATGCAAGAAGGCTTACATTAGAGCGGATGCCCAGCGCATTGCGCGGCTTGGCCAAGAACTCGTCGCACACCCTACGGGTAGCCGAAAGTTCTGGCGATTGGCTAAAGCCGTGCAGTCCAACTTCTACCAGTCCTCACTACCACCCTTGAAATGCCCCGACGGATCACTCGCCCATCAGCCGCAAGAGAAAGCAAAACTGCTTGTTGATCTCTTTGCGGCTAACTCCCGAATCGACGACCGTGGCAGGCACCCGCCTACCATTCCGACCTGCGACACTACGATGCGGGATATTCGCATCCGGTTGAATGATGTCCGCGCGGAGCTTCGGTCACTCGACGTCCGGAAAGCCAGTGGACCCAATGGCATCCCAGCGGTGGTTCTTAAGAAATGTGCACCAGAGTTGTCTCCGGTATTGACGCGCCTGTATTGCCTGTCTTATTCATCGGGAACTGTCCCGATGGCCTGGAGAGAGGCGAATGTTCAACCCATCCCCAAAAAGGGCGACCGTTCAAACCCGGCAAACTACCGTCCGATAGCCGTCACCTCAATTCTCTGCAAGGTATTTGAAAGGATAATAAACAAACAACTGATTCACTACCTGGAGGATCACTCCGTACTAAACGATCGTCAATATGGTTTTAGACCGAACCGATCCACGGGTGATCTTCTAGCGTATGTGACACACCTTTGGGGTGAAGCTATTGACAGGCATGGGAAATCCTTGGCAATCAGCCTTGACATGGCCAAAGCCTTTGATAGGGTTTGGCACCGTTCGCTTCTCTCCAAGCTACCGGCATACGGTTTACCCCCCAAACTCTGCATCTGGGTTGCCGCATTTCTGCACCAGCGCCGCATTAGAGTCCTTTGCGACGGTGCGGCCTCCGAGTTTCAGCTGATCAACGCTGGAGTACCTCAGGGGTCCGTCCTGTCACCCACGCTGTTTCTTCTGCATATCAATGATATGCTGGCTCTTGCCAACATTCATTGCTATGCAGATGACAGCACAGTTCACGGGCGATATTTTGGACATCCCACAGCTGGGCTAGCAGATATTGATAGAAAACGACGGGAACTTGTCGCTCAACTCGACCATGACTTGGACCGCATTTCTCAATGGGGCTCTGAGAATCTGGTCGAGTTCAACGCCAAGAAAACACAGGTGTGCGCGTTCTCTGCCAAAAAGTCTCCATTCCTTCCCCTTCCCACTTTTCAGAGCACTCGATTGCAATTACAAGGTAGGCTCGATATCCTGGGCATGGATATCAGCCGCGATCTCAACCCTCGCGAATACGTTGAGAGTGTCACTAGGGCGGCCTCGCGGAAGCTAGGTATCCTTAATAGGGTGAGACGGTTCTTCTCGCCCGAGCATCGGTGTCTGCTTTACAAGACCCAGGTTCGCTCGTGCGTAGAGTACTGTTCTCATCTTTTCGATGGAGCCGCGCAGTATCTGTTCGACGCTCTCGACCGGTTGCAGCGGCGAGCCATCCGCATTGTCGGCAGTCCCCAGACCACCGAGTCCCTTGAGCCACTGCAGTTGCGAAGAGATATCGCCTCTATGGCAGTCCTCTATCGCCTTTATCATGGAGAGTGTTCCGAAGAGCTGTTCCAACTGGTCCCCCCTTCTCCCTTCCTCTACAGGACAACACGTGCCGGTCTTGGATGTCACCGCTTCAGAGTGGTAGACATACGCTCTCGTACTCACCGCTTCGGTTCTTCCTTCCTGTGCCGAGCGGTCAAAACCTGGAACTCACTACCTGCGTACGTGTTTCCCTCCCGCTATGAACCCGGGTCCTTTAAGCGGAGCGTGAAGAAGCATCTCACTAGGCCGCCATAGTGTGGGTCGCCATGCTGCAATGTCCCTATTAGCATTGAGGATGGTGACCACCACTCTTGGATTCTGCTCGTGCTTTCCATCAGGCAGAGCAGAGTCATTTTGGCAGCTAAGACATAAAAAAAAAAAAAAAAAAAAATCCTAGCAAAAACTTCTTCCCCTCAGTACTTATCTAATTGATTGGCATGGTTGTGCCCCATAGAACTTAGCGATCAAAGTAAAAAATATACAATAATATCTTCCACTAGCTTTGCCTACGGCTCCGCCCGCGTGATTGTTGGTTATCTTGATGAAAAGTTAAAAATGCCAGATTTCATCGAAGTCTGTTTAGCCACAAAAGCATAACAGACTTATAAGCAGACAGACAAATTTACTTTTGAAATTATAACATTAATATTGATGGATGCAGTTTTGAAGAAAATAACAAGATTGTTTTTAAAAAGAAATTAATATTCTCTCTCAACTACTCAATTTGACTGTATATCTCCGTGAATTTTGGACAGATTCTCGAAATGCCTTTTGTAGTTAATAGGTGGCCCTTCCGATATGGTGGTAGTAAAGCACTATATGTATCATAATTCAAAACTTAACTGCTACATAGCTACCATAAACCTTTAATGTTACTTATTATGCATTGGTTTAAATTCACAGGTTTAACTTTTAACAGCCTAGAAGGTTTCTATTACTGTAATAGTATTTTAATATCCAACTTTAACAATTAAGTTTCTTACTGCGTTAATTAAGGTAGTCAACATAAAATAAGTAATTTCATAAAGTACTTGAAAGTCTACAAACATGATCAGTGACTCCTTAAGTCGTGAAGTAAAATTATATTCTTTATTGGTGGACCCTACTCGTGTGTTGAGTTGACAGCTCATTGGATATTTTCAGGCGATTATACGACCCTGTCTACTATCTGCTACGACACTGATTACTGTTAAGGTCACGATTACAGAAGAATGACTAGAGCTAGTTATGTCTTGAAAACTTTTCAAATAAAATCAGTTCTGACGGTGCGATTAAAGATTTAGACTACTACTTCGTAAATATAAGTGTAATAAAAATGTTAATTATAATCCAGTGTTGAGAGCCATTATGATTATAGCAAAGTCATGATTGCTCTAAATATCTTTGAAATTTTATACAAGGAGGTTTTTTTACAAGGCTATAGATCCTTATTTGTTTACTGTCTTATTAGAACCATTAGCCTTAGACATCAACAGACAAAAGCACCAACGCAAGAAGGTTTATGGCCGAATGTGATCATACAGCAGCGATAGTGTGGGTCACCATGTTGCATTGTCCTTATTCGCATTGAGGATGGTGACCACCACTTCTGCTCATGCTTTCCATCAGGCAGAGCAGAGTCATTTAGGCAGATACAAAACGAAAATAAAAGCGAATTTAAAATAATTTATTCAATTAAGACACTAAGTGACATTTATGAACGTTAAATTGAAGCTACAGTTAAAAATCATAGATCAACAAGAATAGACACCACAACATGCACTGGATTGTCAAGGTGAATATGGTGAAAACACCAAAATCTACTTCCCGCTTGTGTCAATCTATAACTGCCTGTTTCCAAAGTGCGTAGGGCCTATTGAGAAGAAAACTGGCAAAGAAACTCATGGCCACTCTTTCTAAAACTTTATTTAACTGCACGTTTGGCCTAGTAGTTAAGCGGTCGGCACGCCGTTCCCTACTTCGCCAAGTAGTATGGGTTCAAATTCCACATGGAATAACACTTTGTATGATTCACAAATTGTTGTTCTAAGTCACGTTGTTCTTTGTGTCCGTTTCATAAATGTTTTTTTCTTGAAGTCCCCCGCGACACAATTATTCCGAGTGCGGGAGCTGTCTTTTTAAAAAGAAGTCTGATATTCTTTTTAAAAGTTCTTCTTAAGATTTGTTATTATTATTTTAAAGAATATTGAAACTTACCAGCTAAATTATGGATTATGTAATTGTATTTCTGTACTAAGCTATCCATTGTTATGGATATTAATATAAATGAATAATTATGAATTTCAAGAAACCACTTAAAACGCACACGATGTTATTCCTTTACGGGTCCATGCAAATTAAAATAATTCGAGTGATCGTTTACAAGGTAATAAATCTTGTAAATATAGTATAATTATATTAATTTAAAAAGTTTTTCCGGTGCCGGTCTTCGAAGTGTAAACATCAACGTCATTAAGGTCACGCTAAAAACTAAAAAATTAAAGTACTTATAAATATCATACTCCCCAAAATAGTACCGTGCAATATCAACAAGAAGGCCTGAATGGTTTGGAGATATCAAAAATAGAAACTCAAGAGAAAGATATAGAATATTTAAAAAGAGAAAAAAGAAACAACAACATAATTATATTTGGCATGTATGAAAAAGAGAAAACAACATTAGAATTAATGAATATGATAATGAAAACTTTTAAAAGCGACATAAATGTTGATATTGAGGAAAATACAATAAACAATTTATATCGAATAGGGAAAAAAAGTATAGAAGGTGACAAACCGAGGCCAATTTTCTGTTCTTTCGTAAACGGATGGAAAAAGAATGAGATAATGAAAAATAAAAAAGATCTTAAGGAGATATAGATATATGTCACTGAAGACTATCCAAAGGAAGTACTGGCCAAAAGAAAGGCGTTACAGCTAAAGTTGATAGAAGAAAGGAAAAAGGGGAAAACAGCTTTTTTGAAATATGATAGGCTTGTGGTGAGGGAAAATGAAACAACTAACGAGAAAACGAAACGGGAAACTTCTTCTTCGCAGCATTCTTCAGACTTTCAACCTAAAAAACAGCAAGTCATCGTGCCCTTTAAGTCCAATAGAACCAACGCATTCGATGTGATGAGAATGAGATCTAACTCTCTTACTAACGTCCCTACAAATAAGCAACAGTAGCAACTAATTCTCGGCAATCGGAAAATACAACAAAACAAAGAGACAAAAATAAATTCAATGAGAAAAACACACCCTTCCCCAAGCTGACTGGTCATCGTGGGGGAAAACGACCAACACCATCTAAGTACAAAAAAAAAAAAAAAGATAATAACTATGACAGGCACATAGCGACGTTTAATACATGATCACTTAAATCCCCAGAGAAACTTATTGAACTAGAAACAGCAATTGATGAAATTAAATAGAATATTATTGGAATCAGTAAAATGAGAAGACTAGGAGAAGGGATGGTACCCAGAGAAAGCAGAAGAAGTAAATGAACACAGTCATGAACACTGAACTGAACATTGAACTAGAAACAGCAATTGATGAAATTAAATAGAATATTATTGGAATCAGTAAAATGAGAAGACTAGGAGAACGGATGGTACCCAGAGAAAGCAGAAGAAGTAGATGAAGACAGTCAAAGCGATGGGAAGATGATTTGAAGCAAGTAGCTGGGTCAGATTGGTTATGTACAGCAAAGGAAATAAAGAAATGGAAATCCTTAGAGGAAGCCTTTGTCCAAAGACAAGCTGTTATGAACAAAGATAATCCGAATGCCGAGAATTTTTTTTAGTTTAAGTTAATTTATAGGTTTCACTATTGTTATAATTTTCTCTTAAAAGTCATGTTTAGTTAAATAAGGTAAAATCTAACAGCAATAAATGCTTATTTTATTATTTTATTATTATTAATATAAATAAAGTTTATATTCATTTTTTTATCATATTTTTTTATTTTCAATTTTTTAGTTTTTGATTTTTCATAGTGAACTGTGTTTAGTCCAGAACTGTTACTAGTCAAGCCCTTTCATGTCATACCAAGTGGTAGTCGTGACAAAATATGTAAATCACCATTTCATGATGGCGGTCATCTTGGATTTTTTTATAGTGATAAATTATATTTATTTTGTAAGTAAACCTTTACAGATATATTTACACGTCGGACTTCACAGCTAGAAGAGGCCGGCATTTCCTAAGACTCACTCTGTGAAGAAATGCCAAAACTAATTAATTACAAAATAATAAAAATCGGTATAGGATCTGGGTTGGTCTTTTGAAGAAAGGACCATAGCATTGAGTCAACCTGTCCATATAGACGCCATACGAGCAACAGCCATTGTGTTACCTAACCAGTATAAGTTAAAACCAGAAGTGCTACACTACCGCCAGGACATTTGGACAGACCGGGAAACACTTAAAACCACGAGAAAGATACTAAATAATAATAATAATAATTTATTTCATAAAAAACATAACCTTTACATAAAAGACATAGATGTTCTAGCTAGGCTACTTAAATAGCCTGTATTAAGAACAATCTGTTGCTGTGTTCCATAAAACAAAGAATAGGTACATAGGTATACATATGGAATTGCAAATTGTTATAAAAATTTAAATACTAGATTACATTAACTGGTGTGTTTGCTTGTGTGCACGTGTGAGTGTGTTTATGTGTGCTCGTGTAAGTGTGTGTATGTGTGAAAATGTATGAAATAATTTAGTTATAATAGGCTTTTCGATGACATGAAGTTCTCCGTTTCCGTATAGTCTTTCTTTGAGATATATTGAGTAACTTGACCTTTTATTGAAGCATATGTGGATTTGTGTATCGGAAAGATTTGATTTATTTTATTGTATAGAAATGGCCCCAGGTAGTATATGAATCGTTTTGTGAATGTAAAGTAAGTATGAGGTGTAGTGTAGATTTTGATTCTTCTTTTAGGCGTGGCCTGGTCAAGTGCGAGTGGAGCTTGAGTGTGCTGGTGGAGTATGGAGCTTAGTATGAATAGTTGTCGAACCGTAAGAACATTACAGTTTTGGTATAACTCGGAAGTGGGATATCGTATTGGTCGAAAAGTAGCGACTTTAAGTACAGCTCTCTGAGCTACCTCCAGTGGTTTTAAAAGTGTTTTAGTGGCACCACCCCAAGTTGTGATACAGTAGCAAATAATTGATTGACACATTGCATAATACACGGTACGAATGATATGTGCATTGGCAATATGTCGAAGTGTTTTAAAAATGTAGATAAGTTTTCGTACTCGATTTGATAGGTGTATAATGTGTGTTTTAAAATTGAGATGCTTATCAAGTATGACACCGAGGTATTTGATGGTATCGGTAGAAGTTATGGATGGACAGTAACAATTTGGTGTTCCGTTGTAGCAGGTGTGTGCTTGAAGAATAATTGGTGTCTTCGGTTGTGATGCGGAGTTAAGTGAGAATGTGATAAGTTTTGTTTTGGAGGTGTTAAGTGTCAGTGAGTGTGAAATAAGCCATTTATAGATGGTGTTAAATCCATTAAGAGCTGCGGTTTCTGTTTGTGACCATGTATCGCCGTGGAAGGCAGTGTCGTCGGCAAAGGAGATGATTTTTCCTGACGGTAAGGTTGTTTGACAAAGGTCATTAATGTAGACAAGGAATAAAGTAGGACCTAATACGCTACCTTGTGGGACTCCGTGTGAAATAGGCAGCTCATCACTTAAAAATTTGTAAATTTTTACTCTTTGTGAGCGACCAGTGAGATAGGATTTAAAGAGTTGAAGCTGTATGTCTCTAACACCCATGTTTTCAAGTTTAGAAATAAGGCAAGTGAGAGGGACCGTATCGAATGCTTTAGCAAGATCCAGAAACACTGTAAGGACTTTTTTACGTTGGTTAAGTCTCTCAACTATTCCACTAACAAGTTCTAAAGATGCTGAAGAAGTTGATTTGTTTTTTCTAAAGCCGAACTGGTTCTGGGACAGTAACGCATTAGACTCCAGATAATTAATAAGCCTTTTATTCATTAAGCGTTCCATGACCTTAGAGAGCGCCGATAAAATAGCAATAGGGCGGTAATTGTTGACAGTTGTACGGTCGCCAGCTTTGAAAATTGGATGAATGATAGCCTGTTTAAACGAAGATGGGAAAGTACCGGTGGCAAAGCACAGATTTATAATGTGGCATAGTATGGGTGTTAGGATGACGGAGTATCTTTTTTAAAAAATGGTAGAAATGCCATCATGACCTACTGTGGCATTCGATTTTAGCGACATTATAGTAGAGGCCACTTCGTCAGCGTCCGTATCTAAAAGAACAAATGATTTTGGACATCCATTCTTTGAGGCCATTGTTAGGCTACCGAGGACATTAGTTTGTTTAGTTTTTATACTATCAGCAAGATCCCTTCCGACATTCACAAGGAATTCATTAACCTCGTTAACTGATTGAGAGTTGGTAGAAGAAAACAACTCCGTTGGTGCACGCGTAGTTTTTGCACTATGTGTGACGCGTTTTACAGCGTCCCATATTAATTTAGTATTGGTACCAGCCCTAATTAACTCATTCGAATCAAATTGCCGTCTTACTTTTTTCAAGATTTTGTTACAATAATTTCTATATCTTGTATAGGTGGTTAGTAATATTGTATTTTCAGGGGACTGCCTAGATTTTTTGTGCATTTCGTCTCTATTTCTCATGCATCTCAGTAGCCCTGGTGTGATCCAGGGCTTTAAGACTCTATTACGTTTTGGGGTATGCTTTGTCGATGTATTTAGCTTGATTGTCTGAGAGAGTGTTTGAACAAGGCAGTTGGTCGCGGAGTTTGGTTCTGTCATAAAGAGTATGTGAGAAAGGTCAAGTCTTTTCATTGATTTGTCAAGAGAGGCGTAGTTGGTTTTTATTATGGAAGTGACAGAATGAATGCACCGTGGCCTCAGGTTTAGAGAGAGGAGAGTCGCAAAGTGGTCAGTTACCGTCGACTCAAGAACATAAACGGTTGACTGAGATCTGGTTCTCAGTATAGTATGGTCCAGACAGTTTGAACCTCTAGTTGGTAGGGTATGAGTTGGCAGAAATCCGTGGTAAGCGAGAGAATTAAGATAATCGTGGGCTCGATAGTCTATGGTGTTGTTATGATCTGTGTTTATGTTAATGTTTAAGTCGCCGGTGATAACGACTGTTTTGAATTTATTTAAGGAACATAATATTTCGTTTAGCGAGTCTAGGAAAACCTGTATGCTATCGTTAGAGGGAGCTCTATATATACCAAGTATGGCTACATCTATGTCCAGCTCTATGACCAATCCAGAAGCAGACCCAGGAAAATCTGGCTCGCGCGTTTTATATGCTAATTTAGTCGATATGTATACAACTACGCCGTCACTTTGATTACGGCAGTTTTTGGTATGGCTTATGGAGTAGTTGCGGAGCTGAGGCAAGTTAGTATTACTAAAACAGGGGAGCCAGCATTCGGAGAGAACAATAATATCGCATTCTATGGAAAGACGGGTAAGGAGTGTTTCAAAATTATGGAAATTTTGGTTGATTGATCTAATATTTTGCGAGATTACTTTCAGGTGGTCGCCCGGGTTTTTAAAATATTTATTACAATCTTCAGGTCTGCAATGACAGGACAATTTAGATATAGAAAGATCATCTAGTTCTTTATTTAATAGATTTATATCGTTTAGCATTTTTGGTTATATGAAGTACAAGTAAAAGATGACCCAAAGTGAGTCTTAGGCATGGACGAAAGGTGAACAATACTGGTTCTGGGTTTACAGCAAGACATGATTTGAATTTACGTGTATTTATGTATCTAAAGGAGTACGTGTGGAGAGGGAAGACAGCGCATTGGTGATTCCATAGCGTATGTTGCACTACCATAGCGTGTTTTGATAGATGTGTTTGTATTGTCTGTGTGGTAAATGTGTGTTCACACAATAATAAGCAAAAACTTACGAGATTAACATTAGAATTACAAATGTTTGACTTCGTAATAAAAATAATAAAATTAGAATGATGAATAATTAACTTAATAATAAAACATAAATTAGATATAGTTGACTTATTAAAAAAAATTATGCATGCAAATTGAGAAATAACTAAATAATCGTGTAGTCATTGTCCTTTCGATAACACAGCGAGACACTTAGCTGCTTTAATTTCAATTGGTTTTTCCGTTGGGGATTTTCGCAGCAGGATTCTACCGTTGGAGTACCAGCTAGAATAGTTGTGAACTTTTGCGAATGTGCGGGCATCATATAAAAGCTTTTTAGTTGAAGGTGGAAGGTGTTCATCTACGTACACTGGCCTTTTATCTCCTGGTATTCCAATCAACTTCGTATTTAATTTGTTTTCCAACGTATGTTCTTTGTTAAATTTTCTGACATTGAGTAAGAAATTGTTTCTGTTATTAACACTGGCAAATTCAGCAACAATGGGTCTGCAGACACCAGGTTTTCCAGGAATCCGATATATGTCTCGGAGCGCTGCTGGTTGTGTATCAACATTGATAGCCTTGCCGATGTCATCTAGAATAGAAATTCAGGCTTTTCTCTCTCTTTGTTTGGTACGTTCCGAATCTCGATTGTGGCCTGACGGGCCTGGAAATGTATGTCTCGTATTTGATTTCCTAATCTGACAATGTTTTCTGTGCTATTTGTTTTCTCTTCTTCCAGCTTTGTTATCGTACTTGTAATTTCTTCATATCTTTCATTAATAAAAGTCAAACTTTTTTCAATTTCTGTGTTTGAGGCTTTGATTGAGAGACATTGGTTTTTTAGGTCTGAAACGTCGTTGATAAGTTTCGTTAATATAATATCTTGATCAGCTTTCCAAGACGTGAATCTCTTATCTTGTTCGGATTTCCAATTGGTTAGCATATCCAAAATCTCCTCTTTCAGGTCTGTGCAAGCAGAACATTCGAATGAGCTCGCCTTGTGTGGAGAATCAATACGTGGTCTCTTATTGCGTCCAGCACTATTCGTATCGCCAGTGGTGCAAATAGGGGCCTCCGTCGGCATCAAGTCTGTATCACATTGGAATTCTTCGTGCATTTGTATTGGTTTTAAGGATGGTGGCGGAGTCCTCTGTATATTCATTTTGTAATTAAGTTCACCAAAATTTGCTTTTTTGCCATTAATATGCTTTTCTTTTATGTATTCAGCATATAAGGTTACACAAAATAGTATAAGTAGCAGACCTATTCAAAAACCTCACAAAAAACAACAATAAGTCAATCTTCGTCGTGTGAGCCACTGAGGTTTGAACTCACGATCACATTAATTCAGCGATCTGATCGATACATGTAACATATTGGTCATGATAACGTTAAGTTCTTAATCGAAATTACTTGTTATATTTACAGCTTGATGATTGTTTTAGTTGTAGTGAGTATTTATATTACCAATGAGGTCAAAGGTTATATTATTACAATAGGTTTGTAATATAAGTTATATTACAAACCTTTCCACTTAGTTATTGTTTTACTAATGTCTTCAATTTAGTCGCGCCAACTGCCCCGCGTGGGCATCTGAACGCGAAGTCCTAGTCGGCCAAATCGCACGAGACCTGTCCCCACCAGCAATCATTGTTGACATGCTGGCGGGCGAGGAGGGCTGGTGCATGCTCCAGAAAGAGACCACTGAACGGGATCGGGAGAGGGCTAATCCCGAGCGTAGGCAACGTCGCAGGCGAACCCAGCCGCCAACGGGACCGCAAGCTGCCAGAGAGTGGGGACCTCTGGTAGCTGATTAATTGATGCGGTCAGCGATAGAGGGGCGTCCTGGCCGCGAAACTGCGGTCGAGCCGCATTATATAACGGTTGGGCCAACAAGTAGGGGAAAGCCCAGACTTCCCCCCAGATAGAGTCTAACAGACGCGGTGTCGTTCCTGGGGAGGACCTGAAATAACTTGGTCCGGGTCCTCCCCACAGCCGGCCACTAAAAATGACCCCGGCGGCCGGTCTCAGGCGCCGGGGTGGTTTTTAGTGGACTCACCACATACCTGTCTCCTCAGTCCCCGAGGAGCTGGAGATCCGAAGGGATTTTCAACCTCATCAACAAAAAAAAGGATCTTAAATTTAGTAATTAAGTATTAATTATTCTTGTACTTAATTTATTCTTGATATTTGCTTGGAATTTTATAGTGGAATTGCACACCCTGATATCGCAAAGACTTGCTTTCTCTTTGTAATCCAGTGGTTGGCAACACGAGTTTAGGTTTATTTCTAGTAGCGATTTCATGAACGTCGCTAGACTTTGTGTATAAATGATCATTTTTCTTAACATAAAATAAATTTTCATCGATGACTTGAGATGCAACTGTGATGATACCAATTTCTTTAAATTTATCCCTCAGTGACTGCCTGTAACCAAGATTATAAATTGCACGAATAGACCTCTTCTGCAACACGAAGATACTTTGAATGTTAGTAACATTCCCCCCACAATAAAATATCATTTGACATTACACTATGAAAATAACTAAAATACTAGTCTAGCTGTTTCCACATCAACTTATTGACAAATTTTGTAAGCCGCGTTAGCTGCAGAGCTGAGTCTATTCGACTATCTATCAACGTGTGGGCCCCACTGCAATATAGAGTCCAAAGTTATACCCAAAAACTTGGTGGTGTCCACAAAACTCAACTCCTTTCCATTTATCTAAATTTATGGTTTTCACTTGCTTAACTGGTTTTAACTTTTGTCACAGCTCAAGAACAGTTGAATTTGTAAGTGCTTACTGAACATTCCGTAAATATTTTGATGTGCTAGAGTGAAAGTGTTAGCTGTACATTTTTAAGATACCATTATACATAGTAAATTTAAGCCAGAATTTACCTCTTTTGTCCCTTAATCTAGTTTTAAATATTAGATGCAATAGCCAAGTGCTTGGCTGTATCTATACAAGTTGCCTCAACAACTGGTTTAATGACCAAATTCTTGGCTGTTATGACAATAAACTAATATAGCGACATTGCTAACTGCCGTTCAGAAAATAAGGAAAGATAACACCTATTTTTAAAAAGTAAATTGTGTTTTACTAATCAAGTCTTTTCATTTGAAACTCATATTGAGGTAGTCAAAATTTGTAAACCGCCATTTTGTGGCGACTGCCATCTTGGATTTACAATGAAACAGAATTTATTTAATTTTATTGTCACCCAATCTAAAGGTGTTTACCAAATTTCATTCCAATTTGTCAACAGGCAGGGGTCATATTTGATTATACAAACCGTCTTGTCTCACAGCTGCCTCAAAATTAAAGCCCGAACACAGAAAGGGAAAATAGGATAGGATTCGATGTGAGATTTGAGCAGATGAGCTTATCGAGGGAAATATTACCCATCTGTTATGTTTTTAAAAAATACAGGCTGATTGTAAGGACACTGAAAAAATGTTATACTAGATTTTTCTTGGGGATCTACTTTGAAGCATCTTCTTATCTCAAAGAATGAAGTAAGATATCAAATTCGCAAGTAAACTCAACATGTAAAAATTTAATAATCAATTTATTAATCGACAGTGTTTATGAAACTGAACAGAATTCTTTTCACTACAAAGTAGATTTTAAAAATTTAATTAGGTATATTCATTTTAAATAATTTATTTCAGCTTATTACCGTTCACAGTACATCGTGATATAAAATGGTTGAATTTTTAAAATTAGTAACCAGACATTTGCTACGATTGAGTAACAAACCTTTGGTGTTTTGTACAACCGAACTAATGGTACTGAAAAGTCGTAGCAGTTCAATCAACTGGACTAAAACTACCAGAGCGCAAATGTATAAAATCACTTGAAATTGTCATAGTTGGTTTTTCATTCGTTGGTTATGTAGTTGTCATAATAAAACAAAAATCTGATTAAAGTCGTATGCGGTATATTTACAGCATGCATTATTGTTATCTATAATTTTACATTCATATTAATTAGTTGAGATTTGCTATTATTTTTCTTTGAATATCCCATTGGTTGTTTTTTCTAGTCCTACTGCTTTACTCTTCGTCCCTTTCGTATAACTTTGTAGATAAAATCTTCCAAACATGCACATGAAAGCAACAGAGTTGAAGCAGCAGAAAAAGTTTATACTTTTCGGAAACTCACAATCGGAGAATAAAGCGACACTGTGATGGACAAAAACGATGGCAAACTGTATCTAGAAAAAATAAAATAAACACTCGTTTATTAATACAATAAGTTGGATTTCTTCTTTTTCAACCAATTATACCTGAATATCAGTTTTTCCACGAAGCAACTTTATTGGCATCTGACCCTGAGAGTTAATTGAACTAGTTGTCAGTATATTTGGGATCTATGACTTCCCAATAAGGATTTCTATAGATGTTGATGACCACCGGGACCGACTGCATAACGTGCTTTCTCAGGCCTGGGCATGAAACACCGTCAATTTCCATACTCCAAACTGTTATTAAGAGTCTTTTGTTAGAAAAACTCAATGAAACTTTTTGAGCTTACTCGGGGATCGAACCCGAGACCTCTTGATTGACAGTTACATTCGTTAATCGTTAGACTATCGAGGCAGTTACCACTTCACTGTCAACTTTTCTAATGTAAATTCGTTCGGAATTAGGATACTGAGGTCGTAAATTTGATGTATGTAAGTTCTAATATAATAATTTAATACAAATACGTACCAGTTGCATCATTGTAAGGTGTTTTTTCCACCACACATATTTCTGATACTCTGGTCCGAAGCTAGAAATCAAGTAATAAGTGTACATGACGACGTGAACTATAGCATTCAAAATTCCCATAAGAATAAGGTGTCCTCCTATAAAGAAAAAAAGAGATATATGTTATTTCAATAACCCTATTCTTGTTGTTTGTGTGATAATAATACCAGGGCATGATACATTTTCATTTAATCTTAATATATATAAATCTCGTGTCACAATGTTTGTCATCAATGGACTCCTAAACCACTTAACCAATTATAATAAAATTCGCACACCATGTGCAGTTCGATCCAACTTGAGAGATAGGATAGTTTAAATCTCAAATTATAGTCGCAATTTTAATTTATTGCTAATTATTTGTCTGTTATTATTTGACAGTCACAATTATCTGTTAACTCCAAATGATTCTAACAGATGTCGATACCTTTCGACTGGGTTGAGTAAGTAATCAATAGATGGCGCTGCTATGGTAAATCTACGAACGTGTCATATAAGCTACATTTTAACAGCATAATTACCACGTGTTGTTGACGCTATAAAATTAATGAAATTTATTTTGTAGTGAACGAAATACCGTATAATTCAGCTAATTATTTGTCTGTTATTATTTGACAGTCACAATTATCTGTTAACTCCAAATGATTCTAACAGATGTCGATACCTTTCGACTGGGTTGAGTAAGTAATCAATAGATGGCGCTGCTATGGTAAATCTACGAACGTGTCATATAAACTACATTTTAACAGCATAATTACCAACTACTGGACCGATTTTAAAAATTCTTTCACCATTCGAAGGCAACATTATCCACGAGTAATATAGGCTATATTTTATTTTGGAAAAAAATAGGGTTCCGTAAGATATTGGGGTTTTTCGGACACAAGGTGTAAAAAATCAACCCAATACGGGGGAAAATTTTTCGCTACGGGCAATAAAAGACGCAAACAAGGTTGCGTCGGTCAGCTAGTGGTTCTATAGAATTTATTACAGTGGGCAATTAATTTTCATTCAAGAATTTTACGTTGGCAAAGACTTCCAAGTAAATTTTTATTACATCACGTCTTCGACTGTCTTTGTGAACCGTTTTTGATGATTATTTTTATTTGAGAGTTGCTACTTCTCGTGGTCCTATTTCAATTTGATTCAATTCTTGAAGTCGATTTTATTTTCTTAAAATTTATTAGGGTTCCGAACTTCACAGCAAATAACGGAACTCTTATAAGATCACTTTGTTGCCCGTCTGTCTGTCCTTTATTTTTGGAACGCGTGAAGGTATCGAGTTGAAATTAAAACCGTATAGTCAGGTTAACAGTCCCCTGTAGTTGTGAAAAAATTAAACCTCTAAGTTTAAATGTATTCAGCAAAAATTTGGACACTACTAAGAAAATCAAAACTCGTAGAGTACTTTCTGTTCTGCAAGTAACATCGTTATAGACCACAAGTAGATGGAAAAATCTCAAAACTCTACATTTGCAATAAAATCTTAAAAATTATGTATCAGTAAGTTTTATGACTGATTTGTACCAATGTAATTGAGTAATTACTATTTTTTTCACTTCAATTCTTATTAAATAACTTGTTTAAATTAAATTAAACTTTATCCTTTAATAATGATGTGATATACAGTACATCTGACACACAATGCCAATGGCATTAAGTCCGCCTGTGCAATAATTATGGATAAAGACTTAAGTAAATAAATGAATGTCGTCTAGTGCCAAACCAAGCAGAGCTTGTACTGTAGGTACTAGACAACTGATACAAATACACAAATACTTTTTTTGTAAATATTTTGAAAACATCCGAACTCCAAACCAAGTATTTGTAGATCACATAAACATTAGGTCTGACCTGGGATCAAACCCGAGACCTCAGGCACAGCAATTGCTTACGCTGCTAGCTTTATTTATTATTATATATTAGATTATTCTAGTAGTTAATGTTTTGCTAACTATTTATTTTTTTAATGTAAAATTAAATAGTTTGGTAATTCAATATTATAAGTGTTGATTAATAAATCTAAACTTTTCGTTTTATTCAAAGTATTCATTCATGATCATCATTATCTTAACGCAGTCCACTGCTGGACATAGGCCATTCTAATTTCACGCCTCTCTGTTTACTTCATTTTGCCGATTACTTAATTAAAACTTATTTCATACAGTCGAAATGAAACTGTTACTTTAAACATCTTTGAATCACAGACCTATTGCCGTAACTATATTTAAAATCAATGATTTTTGTGCAAACCTGGATAGTACTTGACTAACAACCAAACGGCTAGAGTCATAATAGTGTGATGGTAGACGTGAAGAAAAGATACTTGATTGTACTTCTTTCTTAGTACAAACAAGACTGTGTCTATCAGCTCTGAGATTTTTGCCATGTAATATAACCATACCGCTGTGGCCGCCTGAAAGAAGATTTAGAATTTGTGACATATTAGGATCAGTTTCACGACTTACTGAAAAATTCCCTTTAAACTACTCGTATTCTGAATTTATCTGTCAAATAACTACCGATTTCAGCTTCACCAGTCACAGGTAGATAACATATATGCCAGATACACATACACATATCACAACATGGACATTACAAAAATAAAAATTATTACAAGCAAAGCAATTTACATGATTATGCTAATAAATTACAAAAAATAAATGAAACAAAGACAGTAGAGATTAGAGATCGAGAGAATCTTTTTTTCTTAAGAGACAATGTCCGCATCAAGAATATTCAACTCACAACACTTGGCGTAGTAACAACAATTCTTCAATCCTTCAATTCTTCAATTCTTCGATTCTTCGATTCTTCGATTCTTCGATTCTTCGATTATTCGATTCTTCGATTCTTCGATTCTTCGATTCTTCGATTCTTCGATTCTTCGATTCTTCGATTCTTCGATTCTTCGATTCTTCGATTCTTCGATTCTTCGATTCTTCGATTCTTCGATTCTTCGATTCTTCAATTCTTCAATTCTTCAATTTATAATTAGAGAATAATAATCCCATCATCGTCATCATCAGCCTATCGCAGTCCACTGGTAGACATAGGCCTCTCCAATTGCACGCCACTTAGCTCGATAAAAATAATCAAAGTAATCTAAATATATATACTCGTATATATCTAAATAATAATTGATTACATTTTTTTTTAAAGGAGGCTTTGAAAGCCTCCTTTTAAAAAAAATAAGCTTCTACTAGCAGCGAAGGACTAAACCAGGATAAAACCAGTTAAATAAATATCAATATAAAATAGTACATACCTGTATTGCTCTTGGAGTAGTTGAGAAGTCTACGGTTTCACAAGCAAGGTTGAAATCTTTGTGAGCCATATACATCAACCCCTAAAAAAACACAAATTTATGTTTTATCAACAAATAAGCTAAAGGGTAAAAATCTAATTGCTCATAACAGTTATGTTATAATGTAAAACTTTTTTTTAATTTGCTCAGAAATAATTTACATTTTAAGCGTATGCAACTTTTTTAACGCCCTTTTTTATAGAAGATTTTAAGTTTTAGATTTAATAAAATGTTGATACCTAACTTTCTTAAAAAAAATGATTACAATCATTCATTCTCTACTTTTTTTGCCTTTTTTACTATGGACTTTTTTATTATGGATACGTACATAACGCGTGTTGTACGGCCTTTTTATCTTATATATAAAATTCTCGTGTCACGGGGTGCGTAATCGAACTCCTCCGAAACGGCTCGACCGATTTTGATGAAATTTTTTATGATTATCCGGTATCTATGAGAATCAGTTGTAATCTATTTTTCATCCCCCTAAATGTTAGGGGTAGTCTACCCCTAAATTTTTTTTTTTTTTTTGACAAAATTTTTAATTTCTATTTTTTTATGATGCAGCATTAGAAAATACATACAACCCTAGATTTTCAACCCTCTACGATCAACCCCTATTTTTCCATCGCGATTTTTATTGACCCACCTCTACAACATATATTCCCTTTTATGGCAAAGCAACGTTTGCCGGGACAGCTAGTTTAATATAAAATTTATTTCGACTCGTGCACGGAAGGTCTGTATCATTTTAATTTTTTTACAAGTGTTTTCTTGTTGTTATTATTAATATCTAGCACAGAAGAAAAAAAATGCGTTTGTTTTATATAAACCCCCTTATTTTTTCTGTTAATTAATATTATTTAATATTTGTTGTTGTAGCGGCAACAGAAATACATCATGTGTTAAAATTTCCATTGTCTAACTTTTTTTTTGGATGGAACTAATGCCACCCACACGCCAGCCACTGTCACTCTTGTACACCAAAATCATTAGCAGTGACCAATGAATTATGACACTCGGGAAGTCCCAGGAAAAAATTAACTGTCTTGGAACCCGCTAGGAAATTAAACAGAAAAAACTGCGGGTGTTGGAAATATAATAAGTCCAATTTCCTCCTTAGCAAAGTAAGAGACAAAATTAAATCAAACGAAATAGGCTTACGAATAAGCTTTTACAAACTATAAAGAACCTCCTATAAAACATTATGGATCCTAAGTGAGCTACATTTATTTACTATAGTATGTATGGTAAAATCGGTTAAACACACGTAAATTCACCGTAGTTGCCACAAGATCCGGATAGTATACCACCTCAGATGTCATTCATTTGTAATCTATTCAGCATTATGTTAGAGGATATGATGAGTTGACTGTTCAGGTAGAATCAGGTGTTAGGCATAGACAGTTTTTTAGTAATAGTGACCTAAGAACACTGAGGAATTCGTCTGAGGATGGTAAGTCAAATATTGGAGACAACGGTGGTTCGACAGCCCATTGCCTAATTTGTCGGTAATAATCTGTGTTATCCTCCTGCCGATCTTCAGGCATAAGTGATACTAAAATAAATTTTGCTGTTTGTTCTACTCCTGTAGTATACCTATTAATTTTGATGTTTTGTAGGTACACAATCCAATTGATCCATTAGCATTAAATTCATGTTACAAAGGCGACCACGTACCCTCTCTATCGAGTTTATAAACAATTATGCGGATTACGTTTCCTTTTGATTTCGCCATAGTAGCTCTGTAGTGAGACCTGGCAACTCTAAGAGTAATGAAAGTTTTATTGGAAATATCTCTTGTTACGTTTCACTTTTTAATGTCATTTATTTTTTGACGGGCTTTTCGATTGCTACTTCGTAGTTAGACTAATTTATAATTTCAGCAATCATATCTACGAGTGTAAGTGATAGATTCGCTGTCGACACACACATTAGCACAATATGTCAAAGTATCTGATAGTATGTCTGCGCTTTCCTCAGCTGATAGTACTGCAATTGAAATCTGGCATGTACTGCAAAAATTGAACCAAATGAAGCCCAATTTGCCCCTTTAGTTTTATATCTAAAATTATAAGGAGTTCTTTGCGAATATTATGCAACCACTGGTATGAATTGTCTAATTATCACGGTTCATGAGATACAGCTGGGTGGCCTAAGCCTAAAAACTAAGGAAAGAGAAGCAACTACTTTTTGTTTTTATAACATTAAATAGCTGTTTCAGTTTTCGTTGTATTTTGAAGATCAAATATGAATTAATTATTACACGTATTATTTAAAATGATTAGATTTAGTTGTAATATAATAATGTATTTATTCAGGGAACCGGTAAACATATATAAAAAAACAAATACCTACAAACCAGAAAAAGTAACAATCAAATATGTATATCAGTATTAAATATTGGGTATTTTACTTTGGTTTGAATTAAATCTGAGACTTACTAATTAATAAGGAACTAAAAAACCTTGAAGTTGAATAAAGAATTAAGAGTCAAATTCAAATATTTTTTCTTCAAAATCCAAGGTGATAATACTAGCTACGTCCTGCATTCGTCATTGTGTCAAAATGTTTGAACTTGTAAATTAGCAACTTGGGCTTACACTCTCCACCATTTTTTGATAATAATTATATTTGCCATTTCCAAAGTCCAAAACAAATATTAGTATGATGTATGATGAACAAATCTTTGTTTCGAAGTTTGAGTGTTTTCTATGTATGTAGGTATTTCCAACAAAAAAAGTATATTACTAACTGTTCTATTAGTCAATGTAGCTTTTAACAGTACAAGCTCTTGTAGTTTCATTTTAAATATTTTGTTTTCACTCTTATTACTATCGGTTAAAAGTACCTAACTAGCTATGAGCTTGGTTTGATTACATTGACTTTTTAAAACTTTTGTTACGTTTTACAAAAAGATCTTAGATTTTATTAGATAAAATAAAAACCGTTAATTGCGTTATTTTTTAAATCAACTTTTAAGATGAAGCAGTACTTTTATGTTGTCCATATATTCATGTTACTCTAGGACTCTTTGCGTTCTGAATCTGTAACCCGTCAGTTGCATTATATTATCATCTTATTTGGCGATCGAAATACAAATCGAGTCCATGCCTAACAAACTTTCCTATTATCTGAATAAAAATAAATTAAAAAAACCGGTGAATAAAAAATAAAAGCATTGACCCACTTACAATATGATTTAAAATAATAATTTTGTTGTTGTTTTGTAGTTGTGCAAAAGTTATATCAATGTTAGTAAATTTAAATAAAACAAAATGACATTGACCGTTGTCCATCAAAAACTAAAATTAACTAAAATTAAAATACATTAAAGTTAATTGAAATTATAAAGTAATTAATTAAAACTGAAATCTTACTTCCTTGACTAGATACAAACTAAATCCTACTTGAAACAAATTGTACAATAATAGAACAGTTTTCAATTGAAATGGTTTCCTGTTTGCCATTAATCTTGGGCCAAGTGATTTGCAGAAATAGAGATACACCGACATAATAGTTAAGATGACTAAAGGATTTGATACTCCCCACCAGTCTTCAGTTCTTGGATCTGAAAATATATGAAATACAAACTTTAAACAAAATAAATACGAGTATAAACAAATTAAACACTCGATTGTACTTTACAAAGAAGACAAGAATAATTTGAATTAATGTCTGTATCCAGTGTATGCCTGTAACGATAGCCTCGATACAGGCATACACATTTTAAGTAGAAAAGTAACGCCAATACGTTACTTTTCTACGTATTTTAATATTGTGTGCTATTTTTTAAGAGTTAAAAATGTTTTGAGTATGATTTAAAAATCGAACTATCGAGTTTAGAAATAATTTAAATTTAAATTTTACGAAATAGATACATTGTAAATAGAATGACCTAATAAGACAAACTCATAAACACAATGCACCAACTCAAATAGAGCTGGATAAGAGCAATTCAAAAATAAAATGAAACCATTAGGTAGTGAATTACTATTCTACAAATACCCATGCGGTGAGGTATTATATATACAGACTGTTAACCACGGTACTACTCCAATCCACCCCGTGGCTATCATTACAACGACTTAGTGAGCAAATAATGTAAAATCACAACACTATAAACGAAGGAATTGTAAAACAAACCCCCTTTTTAATGTGTGGAAACGCCCTTAGGCCGTCACTCTATCGGGGTGGTGTGTGGGATTAGAACCGACTAAAACCACACGGTGTGTCACTTTGCGCCTGAGATAGGAGGGGTCCAGGAACTGTTTAAGACATACGGATCTGCTATTAAATTCAACAATTAGGCGACGTACAGACACAGACACAGATGGAGAGGAAGACCCGTGCCGTCCATCCGCAACCAAAGATTTCAAACAAACCCTATACTAACCCATTTGCCAAAGCTTGTTATAGTAATGCTGTATCCAGCAGTGGATTAGTAACGACTGTTGATGATATTGATATGTATAAGGCTACACTAACATTAAGGGACTTGATTTCTGAATTCATTAACAAATTAGCATTGAACTGGTGCAAGGAACCGTGACAACAACAGCGTAATCGTAACGCCGCTTTCTACGACAAAACCACTAGTGTGTAAGTTGGAATCTTTAGATATTAGAAGAACTCAACTATCTCTATTTCGTAGTTATATCGACAGGCAGATCACAGTTATGATAAATGATATTTATTTTGTAAGTAAATCTTTTCAGATATTTTTACATGTACGACTTTACAGCTAAAAGAGGCCGGTATTTCCTGAGAGTCACTCTAGAGAAATGCTGAAACAAACCACAGAGGTGTCTTTTTTTTAAGTCCGTGAACACTGATTAATTACAAAATAATGAAAACCTATGCGAGTACAGTATAGGATCTGGGTTGGCCTTTTGGAGAAAGAACCATAGTATTGAGTCAGCCTGTCCATACAGACGGCATACAAGCCCGTGCCATCGTGTTACCTAACCGGTATAAGTCAAGATCAATACTAAATATGAATTTATATTACAAGCCTAGACAATACTCACATTTACATACACAAAGAATTTAGTTCGTGTAACAATTTAAAAACAACATACAATTATAAAAAATATATATTATAATGTCTTTTTTTTATTGTGTAGGGGGCAAACGAGCATTAGGTTACCGCTGCCCACGGACACCCGTAACACCAGAGGCGTTAAAAGTGCGTTGCTGCTGACTGAACTTAAGTGAGCCTCATCAATATCAAGCGAATTTGTCATTTAAATAATCCAGAACTGTGTTAAATAATAAGCCTTTGCCAGGATGGTTCTGGATGATTTCCACCGAACCGCATGCATCATCCTGGCTTTCTAATCTTTAAACGATACTAAATATTGTAATCAATGTTTAAAGTTTATATGTTTGTTTATATAAGTTTATAAGTGTAAAGCCGCGCACAGCAGCTTGACCAACGGCACTTTCAGCAATACGCAATCGTATTCAAACTTTTTAATACAGACTTTGAATTGTGTAGACAGGAAAGTATTTCCTGTCTACACAATTTGAAATTTCTTAAAGATGATAAAATTCGTTCAGCCCCGTCATGTAGAAATATTTCTTAACTGGATGCCAATCAATTATATGTATTTATATTTTTTTTCTAATTATAATTTCAATAATTGAATTGAATAATTGTTGTTCCTACGGTTAGTGTTGTGAGTTCAATATTCTTGATGTGCACATTGTCTCTTAACAAAAAAAGAATCCCTGGATCTCTAATCTCTACTGTCTTTGACTCCCTTTTTTATTTTTTTTATTACCTGAATTGGACTTATTTAATACAAGTCCAACTGTATTTAGGTGTGTGTGCTCTAAGCGCTGGTTTGAATCAGTTTTTTTCTAAAAATCAAGCACTTTTAAATCTAAATGTGAAAACGTGTAAATGGTTTATAGTAATTTAATTAGAGGTTAATTAGTCATAAGACACTGTATGTTTTCCAAATAAAATAAAATAAATAATAAAATAATCATGTTATTTGCTTTGCTTGTTATAATTTTTATTTTTGTAATGTCCATGTTGTAATTTTTCGTAACTGAGAAAGCAAAAGACATATAGACTATTATATTTTAACCGACTTCAAAAAAGGAATAGGTTCTCATCATGTGGTTCTTCTCGTAGACCCCGTGGGGGTCTCAGGGTAACTTTTCCAGGTTTTCAGCCTGTTACGGTGATTTTCCACGCCGGCTGCAACTACAGGTGGGTCACTGGGTTGGGTCCGCGAGCCCGTTGGCAATCCCGGGGGTGTTGATCCGGTGGGAGCAGCGTAACTAGCGAGCTATCGGCTAGTAACGCCCCAGTCTTATCCAGTTTGGTGACCTGTGCTTAGCGAGGTCGAGCTCCTAGGGGTGTGGACCCTAAGGAGCGCCCGTCAGCTAGCACTAGGTTGGGTGTTAGGGATGGTTTGGGAAGGGGTTGCCACGGAGACGAGATCACGTGGCAGGCCATACCTGTCCGGCGGTCGCCGATGGTAAGGCGCGAGTTCCCGCAAGTGGCGGGCTTGCGATCCGTCAGCGCGCACAAACATGCTGGTGCTCAGGCATCCCACGAAGTCATCCAGGCTCTCTACGCGCAGGTCCCTTGAGATCGTCCTATTCCGCACAAAGCGGGGGGCGTTTGCAAGTGTACGTAGTGTGAGTGACTGCTGCGCACGCAGCCGGCGCCGGTTTGTCTCCGAGACAAGGGCGAACCAGGCCGGGGCACCATAGGTAAGTCGGGTGCGAATGTACGACTTGTACACGCCGAGCTTCGCGCGGAGCGGCAACCGGGACGATAGTACGGGTCGCAGAAGGGAACGTGCAGCACGAACCTGGGCAACGACGTCATTGACGTGAGGCTTCATGGAGAGGCTGCGGTCGATGGTCATGCCGAGGTATTTAACCGTCGCGGACCACTCGATATTCTGCCCCATGAGCCTCAACTGTGGCAGTATGACAGTGCCTATTGATGTCGCCTGAGTCTTCGCCACGTTGACCGTCAGTCTCCAGTCCTTCAGCCAGCTGGGACGTGTGTCTAGTGTGTGCTGCATCTTGGCAGCAGCGTTGGCACCGTTTATGGACGTCGCCATGTAGGCTGCGTCATCGGCGTACAGCGCGAGTTTTACGCCTTCGGTGACGGGGATGTCGTCCGTGTACCAAGAGTAGCACACTGGTGACAAGCAACTTCCTTGTGGCACGCCGGCAGAGATGGATCGCTCTGCTGACAGGGGAATAGGTTCTGTTGTGTATCTAGGTATATCT
This sequence comes from Spilarctia lutea, assembly GCA_916048165.1. Classification (NCBI taxonomy): domain Eukaryota; kingdom Metazoa; phylum Arthropoda; class Insecta; order Lepidoptera; family Erebidae; genus Spilarctia; species Spilarctia lutea. The sequence continues at coordinate 2,532,490 of OU696476.1, read as the reverse complement.
ATGTATATGTCACTTATGTCGGTACCTTGTCAATAATAAACCAGTGTGAATGTAACCGTTGCTTTATTCACTCGCCCCGCGCTCTCATACATAACAGTGGCGACGACTACCCACTTTTAGTCAATAATGGCTCAATACGGAGTTTTAGCAGTTTTTGACCATAACGAACAGTCGTGGAAAACTTTTAAAAGTCGACTAGCGCAACGGTTTATCGCTAACGATATTGATAAAACCAAGGACCCAGTGGATATTAAGAAAAGAGCAATTTTGTTAAGCACACTCAGTGATAGCACCTTCAAGCTTGCTGCCGACCTAGCACTGCCTAAGGATTTGCAAGATGTACCATTTAAGGATATCCTCAATCTCTTGGACAAACATTTTATACCGATCAAATGCGGATTTGGTGAGAGGTATCATTTTTATTCGGCTACCCAACAATCTGAAGAAACATTTGCTCAATGGGGTGCGAGATTACGTGGGCTAACTGTGGACTGCTCATTTTTGAACGTTGAGGAAGCATTGCGGGATCGTTTTGTAATGGGAATGCGGCCTGGAGTGGAGCGAGACAAGTTGTTCGCTCAGAACTTAGATGAGTTAACTCTGGCAAAGGCGATCGATCTAGCGGAAAGTGTGCGCAGCGCACGCGCTTGCTCAGCAGCGACAGGGTCAGCGGCCACACGTGGTGGCCACGATGAGCAGCTGTTTAAGATAACGAAACTGAAAAGTGATCCTGTCAAGTCGTGTGCGGATTATTCGATTGCAGTAAACAAACAGTTAGTGGTTGAAAAATATCCGCTGCCGACCGCCAAGGAACTTTTTGCAAAGTTATCAGGGGGCAAACAATTTAGTAAAATCGATTTATCCCAAGCTTATAGCCAGTTGGTACTAGATGAACACTCACAAAAGATAACTTATATAAATACTCATCGCGGGTTGTTTAATTATACTCGTCTAGTGTTTGGCCTGGCCAGCGCGCCTTCTATTTTTCAGCGGACAATGGATTGTTTGCTGTCAGGGATAGATGGCGTTTTATGTATGTTGGATGATATTTTAGTGACAGCAAATAGCACTACTAAACACTTAGAGAGGCTTAACGAAGTGTTAAGAAGATTACAAGTGGCCGGGTTAACATTACGATTAGATAAATGCGATTTTTTTAAGTATCAAGTTGAATATTTAGGTTATTCAATTGATAAAAACGGATTACATAAATGTAAAAAGAAGGTAAAAGCAATTTTAGATGCACCAGCCCCTAGTAATTTAAATAAGTTACAATCCTTCTTAGGGTTAGTAAACTACTATCGGGACTTTGTACCGAATGCGTCCTCTATACTTAGCCCACTTTATAAATTACTACAAAAGAATAGTAAATGGGAATGGAGTGCGGCACATCAAAAGTCATTTGTTGCAATTAAGCATATGATAGCATCTGAACAGGTACTAGCCCATTTTGATCCGAATGCGAAATTAATTTTAACTGTAGACGCATCTCCAGACGGGTTAGGCGCGGTCTTGTCTCAAATATGCGGTAAGGGTATAGAGCGACCGGTGCCCTTTGCATCGCGAACCCTTAACTCCGCTGAGAAAAAATATTCTCAATTACAAAAAGAAGCGACCGCTATAATATTTGGCGTTAGGAGGTTCCATCAATACCTATACGGTAGGTCAACGCCTTTTATACTCCGCACGGATCATAAGCCCCTTTTGTCCATATTTAATCCTTCGCGCGGTATTCCTGAAGTAACTGCAAACCGACTTCAACGTTATGCGTTGTTTTTAAACGGTTACAACTATAAAATCCAGTACATACGGAGCGGAGATAATATAGCGGATTATCTATCGCGAGCTAGTTTACATGATATTCAGCAAACCGGTAGCGAGTTGGAAGGGGTAGAGGAACGCGCTTCTTACATAAATTTTGTAACAGATGGGAGTTTACCTATTTCTTTACAGGATGTTAAATTAGAAACCGGAAAAGATTTATTATTGTGTAAGGTTATAGAATATATAAAGCATGGGTAGCCTAAAAAAGTTACCGATTTAAATTTAATGCCGTATTTTTTATGTAGGTTACAGTTAGCGCTTGAAAATGGATGTTTGATGCGTGGCCACAAATTAATAATATCTGCGACATTACAAAATAAAATTATTTCAGAACTACACAATTCTCATTTAGGAATCGTGAAAATGAAAGCTGAAGCACGGAGTCGGTTATGGTTCCCGGGTATAGACCGTGCGATAGAAAATTTAGTGTCTAAGTGTTCAGTATGCAGCCAGCTGAGGCAATCGCCGCCGCGGGCGCCGCTTGCACCGTGGCCGCACCCTCCGCAACCCTTCCATAGGATACACATAGACATGCTTGGCCCTGTTTACAATCGTACGTTCTTAGTTATCGCGGACGCGTATACAAAATGGGTTGAAGTTTATGAAATGAATGTAACAACTTCTACACAAGTTATAAACAAACTGTACGAGTTCATATCTAGGTTCGGATTGCCGCATACTATAGTGAGTGACAATGGGACACAGTTTACTTCTAGTGAATTTAGAACGTTTTGTTCCTCAAACAGCATTTCGCATGTGACGTCACCCGCAAACCATCCAGCTAGCAATGGGCAAGCGGAAAGTTATGTTAAAATTATTAAAAGAGGTATTAAATTATCGATGCGTTATCATGACAAATTATCATTTAAGAATAATCTTCTAAAATTCCTTTTTGACTACCGTAACTCTGTTCATTCTACTACGGGTACAACCCCCGCGGAATTAGTCTTCGGGAGAAGGTTACGTTCTCGCTTAGATTTGTTAAAAAATAAAACCTCGTCATCGTCATCAAACACTCTTGCTAATTACGTACGAAACAAACAGTGTTTACAGCGTAAATCATATGGTGGTAAAAATTTACAATCCTTCGCCCCCGGCGATCACATTAAATATAAAATAAACTTGCCAAACAACAAGGTGCTTTGGAACAAGGGAATGGTGATAAAGAGGCTTGGTCGTGTCACTTACTTAATTAAAGATGTAAAATCAGCGACTCCTGTTAAGAAACACAAGAACCAGTTAATAGCGTGTAATGAAGCTGCTCATCCGGATAGTCAACCGGATTATTGCCTGGTGGAACTTAGTGACTTGCCAGCGTCATCATGTTCGGCTAGAGCAATACACGCGAGCAGAACAGGTCAGGAACAGGAAAGCTGTTCAACTCCAGAACAATCTTTAATCGACCAGCACCTGGTTCAATCTGATCGATTTATATCAGAGGATGAGGAGTACCACGAGGCTATAGAAGATGCTCCTGATCGTACAGCGGGAGGGAAATGTTTACGCAATATCCCCAAAGTGGATTATAAGCAGTTCTTTAGAATTAGTGTATAACTATATAAGTCTATATCGTGTATTGTATATATGTTTGCTTTATGTTTATATAATTTATATTACGTGTTCCGAGCTTGTTGGGGAGAAATGTTGTGTATCTAGGTATATCTATGTATATGTCACTTATGTCGGTACCTTGTCAATAATAAACCAGTGTGAATGTAACCGTTGCTTTATTCACTCGCCCCGCGCTCTCATACATAACAGGTTCTATGGTCTAATGTATGTTTTTTTGTTCACTGATTACTCCGACAATTGTGGACCGATATTGAAAATTCTTTTTGTTTTCGAAAGGGAATGCTCCCGAGGTAGTCCCATTGCCACCTGTCTGGATCTGATAATGGAATCTCAAGGAAATCGAGAGAAACCCTCAAATTTTATCGGCGCCTACTATGTTTTTCATATATTTACTAAAGCTGATAATGATCTATAAATGTTATGTGTGTATGTTACTTTAAGTTGTATTCTTTCAAGATTTTAGGTGAGCTGATGATGGAAGGTACAAATCCTCAACGGTTAAGAGTTCGAGGAAACTTCCAAACTCCGAGCTGTTATAAAGTATTTCTATAATCAGAAAAACTCACTAACACTTTTGGGCCGAGTCAGGATTCGAACCCGAGACCACTTGATTGGCAGTCACATACTTCAACCGCTAGACCAATGAGGCAGTTATAATATCTACCTTTTTATACTATCACGTAAAGGGTATTCTTTATCATAAGTCCAGAATAAATAATTATTTTTTTTAATATACCTACTATAATTTCCCATGCAAAATATTCCTTTCCACCATTAGTTAGGGTTACAGTTTTTAATACTAAAACAGACTAGCGCTGACCTCTTTGCTCAGCGTCAAAGAGGGATTTAACCGAAAGTATTAAGTAATTAATAAAACTTACCGGCTATATCGTGGATTACATAATTATATTCCTGCACTAAGCGCTCCATTTTTGTAAAATAAATTATAATTTTAAAATTTAATTTAATTATGAATTTAATGGCAACCACTTGAAACGCACACAATGTTACTCGTTTACTTGCACATACAGATTAAATTAACACGATTTTTCTTTTATTTTAATAAAAGTGAGCGTAGCCTGTTTATAAGGGTATTTTCACACTGACACAGATACCGAAAGCAACCACTAGTCGATTCGATTAACAGGCGATCGAGAATGAAGGAAATCATGATCGTGAAACAGTGAATATGGATAGTATTTTTATTTATTAGGGCTAATATTATGTTACAAATAAGACACACACGTTTTACTGTTCAACTTATTTAAGTATTTTTGTAAGTACATAAAATTGAAATTATTAATATGAGCTTATTTAACTACAATTTTAAAGTGAGCATGCTGCCATGCCACGCCCATGGTAAAGACATGTTTTTTTTAAATGAACTGCCACCATAAGTGTCTGTCCTTGGGCTTTGTTAATTGTTATTGCAAATACTTGTTTCAGCGTAAACTGAAAACAGCATTTGCACTTCAAATTGAAATGACAAATAAGTTGGAATTATTAAGATGATGATGATGCAACACAGCGCATCGGTTTTCTGTGAGCCTGTGGTATCACTCCGGTCGAGCCGGCCCATTCATGTCGAAGTGTGGCTCTCCCACGGTATATTTTTATTTATATACGAAAATTTTTATTTATATCTAATCAACAGCCAAAAAAATACATTTTAAGCTTCTAACTTAGCTTGTAATGACGATACTTCTGTAGAGAATTTTGAAATTTAGAAACACTAAAGAGAAATAAAAATGGACTGAGAATCGAACCCTGCTAAATGATATATTCAGAGATCCTTGGTATCCCTGCAGTGACCAGAGACACCAAGGATCTATGAATATATATATATATATATATCGTGACATGGATCCCATTTCTACACCCATTTCAAGTGACAGAAATTATTGAATTCTTATTAATGTGCGTAGTAATTTTGAGTCTAAGAATAGATGTTAGATGCTTAGGTATATAATGTTGGTAAAAAAGTAAGAGGCCTAAAACTTTTGAGGTCTATGACACTACCAGATTTATACAGTAAGTGAGTTATACCAGTTGTTAAAAATTATAGCAATGAACCCGAATCCAATGTTGCCTGGAATTGAAATGCCAGACAGGCATGTGAGTTTCGGAACCACTTCAGGTGATTTCCAATTCGGTAATGAACGGACTGCACAACTTACATCATCTTTATCTATGACAATGGGTTCCATACATGTTGTAGACTCACATGAGCGTCTGATATCCAGCATTCAATCACCATGTATATGAGTATCAGGCACTCACCAAATGTTACGCCAAAATGTATTTGTGGCAATTTAATCTGGTGTGGAGTACCCATCACGCTCACAAAGCGCATGACTCTCGGCCGCGTATTATCTAATTGAAACGCAATTGATTTGGCTATGAGTGTCCTGGTCTCAGTAATACGACGTTTTATTCTGTATTACCAAGCTGGCACAGCGTTTTTGGGTCGAGTAGTGATTCGCTCAGCAAATTTAACACCAGCTACTCGATAAACTGCAATAGCCGCGCAGTATAAAATATAATTTGTATCACTAAGATCTTTGCTATTACCAAAATAGTCCGGTAATTACCAATTCACAGCGCTCAACAACACTACATTGCGTTTATGTATGGGCAAACGGGGTAACCGGGGTCTGTTATTATAATAAACATATCGGTATTCCTGAATTGCATTATCAAAAGCATTAGTTAGCATCTCAAACTCCTTATCCTATCATTACATTGGGTACTTACGCCTTATGACTGCCTTCTGCACCAAACCCTTGAACCCGCTCTAACGTGAGCCTCTTAAGGTATTCGTCGAGTCTCTTGGCAATCAATCCGTAAGCAGAAATGACTATCAGAGCAATAATCACTGAATCAAGATTCCACATGTCTACAATCTCGTGAGATAAATCCAAATATTTTATTTGTTTCTCTTTTTCAACTTTCACGAGATTCTCGTCATGAGCTACGGCGATATCGACAATAATTGGGCGGCGCTCCAATCGATCTATCAACACAATATCAGGCTTATTGGCAACAATATTCCGGTCAGTGATAATAGATCGATCCCAATATAGCGCAGCACGACCACCCTTGAGAACTGGCTCAGGCACCTCTGAATTCACAAGTTTATATTTAAGGGCAAGCTGTTGATGTACGGTGCTGGCTACTTACATAGATACAGTATAAATATTCGCAGTTAGCAAGACGAGAACAATCAGAAATAATGTGCCTAATAGATTCCCCGGGACAGTGACATGCCGGACAGATATCAACATGATAACTTCGTCCATAATCGCACAAACAAATCCTTTAGTTTCCTCAAATAGATCATCATACCGTAGCCAAGACGTCTTTGATGCTTTGAAGTCTACGAGTATATCAGGCCCGTTTAGGGCCCGATAAAACCGACCATGAAGTTCCTTGCCCTTCCGTACGGTCTCCCTGCGGTCATTAGTACTAATTACTACAGGTCTACGCCAATTCTCTTTAGCCAAAGTAAGCGGAGTGAGTCCGGTGTCACTGCAACTACACTGCGATGCTCGCCCACATCAGTATAAAGAAAATATTATTTAAGATTGTATGTGTCACGATTGTTTAGGGTCTTGATACTTAATAGTCCACGACCCCCAAACTTTCGCAGGATATAGAACCTATTATTAATATATTTATTACATATATACACATATTAATTACATTCCGTCCAGAACTCGCTATAACACACCACTGTGTGTGTCATTTGCATCAACAAATTACAGAGAGAATTCTTTTGTCATCCGTGCAAGTAGGATATTAAATAGTGTGTGCGAGCGTTTTGATATCGATATATTTAATGATGGTGTGTCAGAAGTGAGAAGGTGTTTAAGCCTTAAATTCTTTATGGATAATGATGAGACGTCCGTGTAAATAAATAAAAATGTATGTAAAGAATTTGCTTGCTATGTTGGCGTATTTGTGCCTGTTATCTATTTAATAATATGTATTGATACTACTTTGTATTGTCTTGTGCACTTTAACTTAGAGTGTGAGTTAAAAACTTAGAGTGCGACGTGAATACACGCTTGCTGTGTATGTAGTAAAACTTCTATGAGGTCTAGAACATAATCCTGGGGTACTGGGCCACCTGAACCTGTGCGTGCCTGATCGGTACGTGTGGAGGCGCCGACGCCCGCCTCTATTGACTTTACCAGTAGCCAGAACTAACCTACTTGAGAAAGCACCCCTAACGTGAATTATCCATCTAATTAACGAAGTTCTCAAATATTTAGATATTTATTCGTGACAATTAAGTGTACTCGCAAAATGTCTTTTAAATTTAATTTGTTATAAAACCTAAAAGAGTTGCAATATTTTGTTTTATATTTTTAATATTAAGACAGATTGTTACTTTTATTGAGTTTATATTTCATTAATGTATGTTTTTTTTGTGTATGTGTGTGTATGTAATAATAGAAATGTAAATTAACCTCTCTATCGCATTAGGGCCACCTGTAATGATAGAGAAGGTGATGTTATAATACATATCTACTCGTAAATAAATAAATAAAAACTTTGTTTTTTATTATTTATGCGAGGATTTGTCATTGGCTGTCTGTTTTTTTTTTTTTGCTTGATAATATTTTGTTTTAGTAACTGTTAATCCTCCATAATATGTAAATAAATTATTAAATATATAATAATGATTTATTGCTGTAAAGCTAAGGACTAAAACCAAGTAAGCAGTAATGTTACTGAACAATACCGTACAAGCCCTATACTCTGCAATCACCAAAGTAATGCTGAATATCGTTGGATAGATTGCATTGAATAAAAGAAAAGATAGACAATAACATATATTTAAAAAGATAAAATAGTAGACCATCGACCTCGGATACAGGGCCCAAGAAACCGGTGGTTAGGACTCCAAAGACAGGAACCTCCTACAATACTTGCCATATCAAGGAAAACTGCCTCAACTATTGTCATTTGCGTAATGCTTTCTCATCATGCGGGTTATTAGTCATTTTGTTGGGCGCTAAGTCACAAAGAGCTACACCATCTAGGTCTGGCCCTGAGGATCTTGTCTGAATTTATTCCAGTCAATCAGTGACCGCATTTAGCGTTTTGATTAGTGAAATGTTAAGAGGATCTACTGTGGTTTATTTCACATTGACTTGATTGTCACGGTAAGTGTGTTTAGCGTTGCGATTGGTGAAGATTTCAGTATGAGTCAATCGAAAACCGAAGGCAGTCACAGTGCAGATTGATTAGACGTGATATGAAGTCACACTAGACCCTCGAGAGTTGACGTATCATAATCACGCAACTAAAGATTAGCAGTAGTACTATTCTCCTTTTAATATCCCCGTAGCCTTCTGATAAGTTGTTGACACAGGTGCTATGATAACTAACCCCTTAATGTATTTTGCTTTTAGTAACTCGCCTGCTTCTATTTCATCATGGCCAAGCGCAGATTATTTAGGCTTGGACACGATCCCTCATTGTTCTCGGTAACAGAAATGTTGCATCTCAACATAACTTTGGAGACTATCCTCAGTTTTAATACGTCTTCAAACCACTATAGTTATATGCATCAGCAGGAATTATAATGTAATAGTTTTACTTACTACCTACCAACGATTGTTTGCACTAAAAATAAAAACTTAAAAAAAGAAACCAAATTCAAAAAAAACATCGAACGCAATCTCCCTGCCTAGAAACACTAAAAAGCGTAAAAGAAACATGCTCTTCATAAATTTACATGTGACAAATTGTCTATACCATTCTTGTCTATTTGAAATTGAATCTTTTATTGACGATGAAGTTGGTGAAATAGCTGCTTCTATTTGTCATAATATAATCAATTTCGTTTTTGTTTTAGCCATCGGGGGAGGTTCAGGTTCACATGCTTTTCCTGTTTTTCTTGTACATAGTATTTAAGGCGTAAAAGAAGATTGATTTTTTTACACCTACTGTAATAGTCTGGTAAATAGAAATGTGATCGAAACTGAATGTATCTCAGAAATCTTCTCTGTATGGCTTCTAAACGATTTTTGTAGATGTTATAGCACGTATTCCATACTGGAAGGCGTAATTAAGATGACTGCGAACTAAAGAACAGTACAGAATTTTTATAGTTTTAATGTTCTTGAAGTCTGCTGAGACTCTAAAGACGAAGCCTAGTGAGCGAGATGCTTTTTTGATTATGTTTTCTGTATGCACATCAAACAGAAGTTTGGTGTCAAAGGTGACCCTGAGATCCCCAACCGTGCTCATTCTAGCTAATGTTCTGTCTAAGAGCTTATAGGTGTATATTATTGGAATGGGTTTACGGGTAAATGAGCTAACATTGCATTTAATAGGATTAAGGTCAAGCTTGTTTCTTATACAGCATGTTTGAAATCTCTGTAGGTCCTCCTGCAGTAGCAAGGCGTCATCAGTAGAATTTATTTGCTTTATTATTTTCATGCATTTAATAGTATCTTGGAATGTCGAAAACAGCAACCAATGTTATTAATACAAAAATTAAATAAATGTGGTCCCTGCAAGCATCAAAAAATTTGATCTAAAGACTACCTGACTAAAAAACCTAAACCCACAGCACATAATAAATTAGGCGTTTCTTTTCAAAATATAAAATTAATGAAATTTAACATTTTACTTACAATCGTGACTTGCTAAAAATTTAAATGTAAATATACAATAAGCATCAACACAATTTGCATAAAATATTTACTTTGACGATAAATACCATTGTGTACGTAAATTTACTACTTCCACTATCTAATTTACATAAATTAAACTAGAATAAAATAGAGTGTCAACGCTGCTTTGTTTCCGCAAGATGGCTGACAGGAGTTTTTATTTTATATTTTACTAGCTGAACCCCGCGATGGTCCGCGGGGTTCAGCTAGTAAAATATCAGGTCAGTTATTGTACGATACGATACGACAATAACCGTGGGCTATATCTTTATAAATGGTAGCATATGTGTTATTCTTATGTATAAGATATATTATTGTAAAGTTTCATTAAATCCATTCTGTAGTTTTTGCGTGAAAAAGCAACAAACATACTCACTTACGTACTCACAAAGTATTGCTTTTATAAAATTTAGTAGCATTTAGGTTATTAAACGACAATACAATACAAGGGTATCAACCCAATTACATAAAAAAATCGATAATTGTGCCATCAGCGACATTTACCGCATAGTGGTAAGGTAACTAACTTTAACAGGGCTTCTACCTTTGAGAACATTGGATATAACATACATTAGCGTATTGTGCGTTTGATAGTTACATACAATTAGATACATAATATTGTAGGCTAACATTTGAGTTAATATGAATAAACATTTAAGTTTTCAAGTAATAGCTTTTAAAAAGATCCAATAGTACCCAAGAGGCCAATAGTACCTTAATGATTGAAAAAACTATCAACCATTCTGTGCATTGACGATATTTTGCCAGCATTAGTTCGACATCGGGTAGTTGCAAAAATGCTACACATGTTACGGTAATGAGTCCCAGTTGGTATAACATAACAAAGTATATTAGTGAGTGCAGTACAGTCATAGTTACTATGGCACAGATCATACAGGAGCATAGCTTCCACATATAAGCATCTGTGTTCCAGCGTAATACTGTTATTATTTATTAGAAGATCTGTGTATAAGGATGATTTATGATAACACTTATGCATATAGCGAAAAGAAATAGAATAGAATAGAATAATCTTTATTGTACATTACATAAATAGTTTGCATAAAAATAATACATCAAATGACTGACCATGTACAAATGGCGGCCTTATTGCTAAAAAGCAATTTCTTCCAGGCAACCTTGGGATAGAAAAAAGCACAGAAAGAAAAGAAAACAAACGAATTCATGGGCAGTTTGGTGCAAGAATAAACATAATGCAAAAGAATTTAAGTGAATTATAAAAAATAATTTACACAAGAAATATTGATTATTATACATAGTAATATAAATAAATACATATACACAAATACAATATCTACATTTTATTAAAAAGAATATAATAAATAAATAAAAAATAAAAATAAATAAATAGTTAAAATATTCTCCAGACAATAAATTACAATGACAGATAATGATCATTGACCATTTTTTTTAAAATAGGCAACGATTTGGCACGTCTAATAGAAATTGGCAAAGCATTCCATAGACGGACAGCCTGCACAGTGAACGACTTATCGTAGTAACTAGTATTGTGAGTTGGTACTGCCAGTTCCAGAGATTCAGATATCTGGACTAGATTCCATAGCAGTTATATATTTATCATAAAATGGATTCCAGACTGACACTGCATAATCAAATTGTGAGCGAACTTTAGAAATATTTATTTATTCTTGAAAAGACTTACAGACATATAACAATGATATATAATTACAATTAAATCACCCTATAGCTAATTACAAGTCTCTGCATGTAGATATTCCGAGGAGAACTGTCGATTGTGAACGAACTGTACACATTTAACATATACACACAAGAAATAACACATGATTATATACGTACAACAATGTAGGTATATAAAAAAATGCCAAGAAAAACATACAGTACAGTTTAAGTGCCGTTTTACGTTTTAAAAATGAATGAGCTAATATCCTCCTAACCGTGTTCACGTTAGAACAAAACAAATCCATATTAAAATTCATCATTGTGAATATTTTGTAAGTGGATTTCAGAAGACTGATGGGTCTATAAATATTTATATTAAGCGGAACTCCTTTTTATACAGTAGAGTTACAATAGATGTTGCCCACTGTTTTGGTATTTTTTCTTGTCTGATAATGTCGTTGAACAAGCTTATCGCAATAGGTATTACGCGTTCTATCAAAGCTTTTATAATATCGTTTGTAATATTATCTTCGTATTTCGCTTTCCAGAAGTTCTAGAACATTCCGCTTTAGAGAGCTTCTATTATGCATATGCATAATAGAAGGAGAAATGAATTCTCTAAAGGAGAATGTTCTGCTATGACTATATAGTCATAAATTTCTGGTGTTTGGTTATTGTCGTCATATAATTGTTTGTAAAATTTTGTTGCAATGTCTAGTATACTCGTATTATGTATATTTCTAGTTAAAATGCTTTGTTTTTTTTCAGCGTGGGAATCTGTACTATTGTTTAATTGTTGAATACCTTTTTTAACAGACCTTTGTTCAGACAATTCTTCTTCAAATATTTTTATTTCTTAATTCATCCTGTTCCTTTCTGTATGTTTTCCTTTCTTCAGACAATTTATTTGACTTTTCTTTTAGAGCAGTTCTTTTGATATCAGTGTCCTAATTTTTTCTGTGATTTTGTAGTCTAGTCTATTCTTTTGTGATGTGAGAGGCAACATTTTGGTAGTTTACTGGATGGTTTGGATAAAACTTTCGTATTTGTATTGAATATTGTGTGTGGGCTTTATTGGCGTAATTTTCTGTTTAAAAGCATTTCTTAAGAGCTCTTGTTCAAGGACATTAAGGTGTGATTGTGTTGTATAAGGTTCTAAACTTTTTGGTGGTTTCATTAATAACTCATTTCGCTCGAATAATTTGTATGGTCATTTGCCTGGTATCAATAATGTTAAGATTATGTACATATTAAATATTAGTTTTTCTGGTGTTGAAAAAAAACTATTTCAATCTTTGTTCCGCCGCCAGGTGACCTCCAAGTCTATTTCAGTTTTGCATGTTTTTTAATGTGCCTATTAATAATGTAGAATTACTTTTAATTACTAAACTCGATAGAAGTTTTGTTTTTTTTTTCCAGTTGTCAGGTCGAGTTTGTGTGACTTTCACAAATTTTAATGCTGGAGGTTATATTTTTGGTAAACGGAATTTAGTTAGAAACAAAAAAAACCCAAAAAAGAAGAAATGAATCTCATGTAGAGCCTAGCTTCTGAATCTACACGCCCTAACTATTTCAGTCCTAAGCTTCACAAAATCTACATCTCAGTAAAAATTGACTTGGCTGTTTTGTTGCCTCAGAAACTAAATATTCGCAAAACTCATTACTTCATTACTACATTTGTAAACACAAAATGCGATCGCTTCGCCTTCGTGAAGGTAGCGCAAACGGCAATGGAAGCCATCTGTAGAATTACCAACGATTCTCAGTTTAAAAGCTTTTTAACTGTCAATGAAAAATCTGCCAGAAATCATTCAAAATGGCTAATGAAGACTTTTAAGATTTAAAAGGAATATGATAGTTACAAAGAAATTGCTACCATTATCAACAGATAGGAGTAAATATATCATTAAAGATTCATTTTTTGCACTGTCATCTGAGTTTTTACCTGAAAACTTAGAAAGTATATCTAAACGAACAAGGAGAACGTTTTCACAAATATTTTAAGGTTTTTGAAGAAATATCAACGTATTTTAGATAAAAATATATAAAAGGATTACTATTGATCCATTAAAAGAGAAACTCAATCAAATAACTATAAAGAGAAGGCAAAAAATAGTCGTTTTAAAAAAAAAAAAACAGTATCAATACCAAAATTGTTTAACAAATTATATAAATCAATATTTGTTAAGCAGAATTGTATAATATTTTTTTCTTAGTTATTCCACCTAAATCTATCTATCTATATATATATATATATATATAAATGTTATGTTGGTTTGTGTACGCTTCAAAAACTCAAAAAGTTATGCACCGATAGAGCTGAAATTTTAGAAGGATATATAATCCGCATCAAGGATTGTTTTTATCTAATTTTTGCATCAATCACATATCCGCGACCGCGAAAAAACACGAAAAAAACCGACATAAACGCGGGCGGAGCCGCGGGCAACAGCTAGTATTTAATAAATTAATAACTTGCAGCTGGTTATATATAATATGTAAACTACTTACTATCCATCTGAAAAGTGTCTGCGTTCCATAGACTAATTTTCTGGAGTTATATCGGGGTGTGCTTCGAGACATCCTATTGTCGCATTGTTGATCATTCTAAACCCACTTAGACAATTTTTGTAAATTGGTTTCGCTCACAGCGTGCCGGACTACCGGTAAGTAAATAATGTTCTTCGCTTTGTGATTTATGGAATAGTAGTTACACAAACTAAAAACTAAAAAAATTAGTTTTTGTTCATTTATAAAAATATAAGTTTTTTTTTATTAAGTAGATAAAAGACAACTCCCACATTAGGAATAACATCCTGTGTCGTGGGGGACTTTACAAACATACATGAAACAGACACAAAGAACATCCAGACTCGGGACAACAATTCGTGGATCACACAAAGTGTTGTAGGTACCGCGTGGGATTTGAACCCACGACACTTGGCGCAGTAGCAAGCGGCATGGCGACCGCTGACACCACTCGGCCAACCGTGCAGTCGTAAGTATTTATCTTGTGTAAAAATAGTTAGTATGAGATTCTTTTTCCTTTTATAATTTCGAATAAGGGGTTACCAAAATCGATTTATTATTTAATGCAAAGATACCTTCCTAGCGAAATAATATAACCAAGTGGAAGGTCATATCAAGAGAGAGTCGTTTCTCTATCAAATATCTTTATTCATATTATTTATAGAGCCAAAAAACAATCGTATCGACAAGTTTCTGCTAAATAGTGGCTACTTGACGAAGGTCTCAGGGATTTGTTTTAGCCATATGTGACTAATTCCTACAATCCTACCCCAAAAGGTAAACTAAATCTGTTCCATTTTTTTTATAGTTATTCATATGGCTATTCTTGGAGCGATGAAGGCAGTTGTAGGTACGTTTAAAAGTGAAAGCAAGAGTGACAAGAAAACTTAGTGATGGAACGACACAGTCCAGGTAGCGATTAGGGTATCAAATACCCTAATCGCTACCTGGACTGTGTCGTTCCATCACTAAGTTCTTTAATAAAATAAAACGACCAAAATAAAATTTATCCCATATGTTTAATCCACTTAAAATTACAAGTCTTGTGTACATTGAAAGTAGGTACATACTTCCTTACCTACCAAGCTAACAACATATATGCTTCAGTAAGAAACAAATTCTAGAAAAATATTTTATAGATTATCATCATTACATGTTCCTTCTAAGTGGAACATTAGAAGTTCTGTATTATTATCTTCTATTTCTTTTAGAGAGACAAGTGCATTATATATACCTATTTATAACAAATGGGTTAGCAATGTGTAAGTTATATATATTCTTTACGTTTTATGATATTATTTTAATTGATCCCATTTCGCAGTATAAAATCATTCAAATGACCATAAAAAATTATCAAAATTGTTTCTGAATGTTCCCCCCCACAACACGCGAGGGTGAAACATTTTTATTTGAATTGTGAAGTACGAGTATATCGTCAATGACATTTCCACTTTTTTCTATGTCCTGACTGACACCTGGATCTTTAAACTCGTGGAAAAAATGTTGGTTCAGAATACAAAATCACATAATTTTTTTTTTTTATATTCCATTAGAAAACAAAATTTAGCATTGCTCAATAATTTCTAAATTTTTATTACTCATGCAATTATTATTCTAGTACTCGTTACTTTGTTTTTTAATTATAAGTATTGACATCGTTTAAAATGTTTTTGCAAAAAGTGATCAATTTTTGAAATGAATAGAATTATTATTTCTCTAAATACTAATATCCTATTTGCTAATTGTAAAGCCCTACCTGATACAGGTACGGCTTGGTATAATAATGAAAATGATACAGTAAAAATCGCACCTTCAACTAACCCAGAAGATCAGCATAGAAATTTTGACTCTTTAACAATTGAACTAACTAAATTACGAGTATTTTCTTATATTTACCTTAACCAAAAACTTAAAATATTTGTACAAATATACAGCCATTATCCCAGTAAAAAGATTAAAAGTTTAAAATAAGGTTCATTTTCTATTTGTGATATGAGCTTGGGATTTTGTAAACCTCAAATATATTGAGTAGGAGATTTAGATTGTTTTGGACATAACGTCATTGGGAAAGTACTATAAGAACAAGACGTGCGATATGCAAATAGGCGTGCTCGAAAACAGTAATTATAATATATATAACTTTATTAATAAAACTTTATTATAGCAGTCTATGTAGGTAACAAATATTAAATCATGAATTTATTCAAGTTTTAATGATGCGGAATCAACATAATAATGATTTTAGTATTGTAAATTCTTATAGAAATAACCACAACTTACAAGAATATTATTGTGGTAGAGTTAATGATATTTTATTTTCAATGTAGCAAAACGTCATAGTATTGTACTCTATTTTTTTCTACTTAAAACCAATGACATTCGTCCAAATCATGAGAATCATTAACAAAATCCTAAACACAAAATTCAATAACATATAAATTCCGCACCCACACAATCCAATACTTAACTAATACAATCACAGTTAAGCCTTTATACTAGCATTGTTTCTCTTTACCATTTGTAAGCACCTCTGTCGTTGTATTGTCGTCAGCAATATGATTTCTGGTGTTACCGTTGGCGATAGGATTTTTCGTATTACCATTGGCGATAGGATTTTTCGTATTACCATTGGCGATAGGATTTTTCGTATTACCATTGGCGATAGGATTTTTCGTATTACCATTGGCGATAGGATTTTTCGTATTACCATTGGCGATAGGATTTTTTGTATTACCATTGGCGATAGGATTTTTCGCAATTCCATTTGTGACAGTATATTCATTTTTGGTACCTTGGCTGTATGAAGTAGATCTTCTACTTTTGACATAGCTGTTATAATAGAACATACCAAACATATAAAGGAAGAGCCCAGCGTTGAGAGAGAGCAAGAAATTAATGCCTTTAGGGTAGTTACAGTCGCCGAACATAATGAAGAAATTATGATAGAAGATAATGCAGAACTGAATCTGGAATAAAAAGATAAGAATATTAGTTTAATTAAATTTAAACCAGATATTGGAGTAACACACACATATAGTACAGGTTCGCCAATTTATCTAATCAACGCTGGACATAAGAAGAAGAATATTTTAAAATTCTATACCCCGCGAAATTCTATTTGCAAGACAGGTTGGTATAGAGTTTCCAAGTTTTCCTTCTTTTTGCAGTGCTGATATCTTGCACAGCTTGCACCCTTAGGTTGCTGTTATATCACCCATAGGATAAATATGGGTCATAACGTAAAAAATAAAATATTTATTTAACTATGTTCTAGATTTTAACTGAGCTCAGATCTTACATTTACAAATTAAATATACCGCTTTAACTATAGGTTATGAAAGACTTAAAAATTAAAACTTACCAGTTGCATAGTGGTGAGGTGCTTTTTCCACCACAGGTACTTTTGGTACTGAGGTCCAAGTCCGGCGATCAGGTAGTACGTGTACATGATGATGTGTATGAAGGAGTTGATAACTCCGAGGAGAGTTCCGTGACCCCCTAGAATTGTACATTAAATATATTTCATTAGTATTGTGGCGACTTCCACATAACATACTACAGCGCCATCTACCGAAGTTACACTGAACTACGCAGTAACGCACTACACGGAGTAACTACAAATCCTGAATCGCGAAATAAATAGTTCTCGCGCCGATTAGCATATATACAACATCCCAACATCAACTGTTAGGCAGTAGCCCGCCAGGCATGATTACCTCGCCTGGTCGGAGGATCCTCCCTTTGTGTTGGGTGGAACATGATAGTCGTTCCCCCACAGTATTCCAACTGTCATCATAGTCGGTTTATTTTTGACTTCTTTCTTAGCTTCAATTATATCTTATTTATGTTGGGATTGAAAATATTTTCTAACTTTGCCTCTTAGCTCTATACGCATTTTAATTTATTATAGTCTTAGACCCAGCTGCAGAATCGTGTACGTAGATTTTTAAACCTGCTACATTCATTTTTCAACATGACAATACATTGGCAATAAATTGCCAGTCAAAACGTGCCCCAAAACATTTTTAATAAAACTAAATGTTAATTAATTTTCCAAATTATTAACCAAATTAACCGTGGGAGAGCCGCGCTTCGGCATGAATGGGCCGGCTCGACCGGAGTGATACCACGGCCTCACAGAAAACCGGTGTGAAATAGCGCTTGCGCTGTGTTTCACCGAGTGAGTGAGGATACCGGAGGCCCATACCCCAACCCCTCCCTCATTCCCCCTCCCCATCCCCCAAAGGTCGGCAACGCACTTGTGACACCTCTGGTGCTGTGGGTGTCCATGGGCGGCGGTAATTGCTTACCATCAGGTGATACGCCTGCTCGTTTGCCACCTATTACATAAAAAAAAAAAAAAAAAAATACATTCGTTTATGTTGTTGTTCAATAAATTATCATTCCTATTAGAGCAATGTATGTATAAAATTAGAAAAGCCATGATACTGTTGCCTATTCACCGCAACCACCGGCCGGCCGAGTAGGAAAACGGGATCCATTGTTTTTTTTTGGAAAATTAATTACCATTTTATTTCAAAATATTTTAGGTCACTTTTTGACTGGCAACCTGTTATAGTACGAGATCCGGCTGCAGAATCAGTACATTCATTGTGTGTTAGCTAAAAACCAAATGTACTGATTCTGCAGCCGGATCTTAGACTATTACCAATGTATTATTATATTCAAAAATGAATGTATAAATTTAGGTTAGAGTATCTACGTGATGGACGTATAGGTTCTGCAGCCGGATTTTAGCCTATTATATTTTCTTTAATGTAATTTTCTACAGATATACAAGATTTTTTGTTGCTTACCTGGTAAGAACTTAACACCGATCCAAGCACAGATGGGCATCATGAAATGGTGGTACAAATGCAAAAAACTGATTTGCCTATTCTTCTTTCTTAACACAAAGAAAATAGTATCCAGGAGCTCAATAATCTTTGCTGCAAAGTACCACCACACAGCTGCCGCCATCTATGATAGTCAATTAATAGGTTAAGTAACTTTTCTATTTCTTTATCACATAAATTTAAATATAATATTTTTTACATAGTATAATAATTTATTTATTTTTTCTTTTTTGACAACTCCCGCATAAGGAATAGAACCTGTGTCACGGGTACTTAACAAACATATATGAAATTAAAACACAGAACACTCAGACTCAGAACAACAATTTATATATCACACAAAGTGTTGTCCCCTGTGGGGTTTGAATCCACAACACTCAGTGGCCAATAGGTCAACCGTGCATTGATGCAGCATTTATAATGACACTAGTACGAATTTACAAACTAAAAATATATTGAATACGTTTAATTAATGTTAATCATTCATAAACAGTCACAATGTCATATTTTGTTTTTTTCTCGACAAGGAATAAAGCGCTTTTGTTTTTTGTTAAAAAATAATATTTAAGATTTTAAATCAATGTTTCCTTACCCTTCTCGCTTTAGGGTTGTCGGAGTAATCTACTGGTTGACATGAGAAATTGTAGTCGTTCCACCATCCGGCGACTAGACCCTGAAGATTAAAAATAAAAACATTAATTTACTTAGAAAATCATACTGATTCAATGACAGCCCAGCAGATCAGATATTTTCCAGTTAAACAGTGTCATTTTTCACGGGAATTTGGTAAATGACAAAAATTGTATCAATATTTTCTAATACATTTTTTATGGTATGACTTAGCTTGCGCTTGCATATGTGTTGAATATCGCTACAAAAAGTACCCTATATTCTTTTCTTAGGTCGAATCTATATCCATACTAGAATTCATTCGAATCGGTTCTGCGGTTTAGCTGTGACAGACAAAGTACCAGCCAATTTATAGTATTAGTATAGTTAGGGGTAATAGATGGGTCAACTAATGGTAAGTGTCTACCGCTGCTAACTCACACTTGTAACTCATAAGTGAAAAGTAAGTTTTTTTCCCTTAATTCAAAAAGACTTTGGGTTTCATAGTAGGAATTTGAAACAATTGAATGGGTAGTAGTTCAAGGAGCAATGAAAATAAGCTTACCTCATAAACTAAGTAGATACTCATCAAAATCTGCGATATGTTGTAGAAAATCATAACGTTCTTCAGGTCGTATGGTTTCCTGTCTCTCATATATCGTGGTCCCACTGAGTTGCAGAAGTACAGGTAGGTGGCTAAAATTGTGAGCAGCGGTCCTGGTCCCGACATTAGCCACCAGTTCTCAGTTCGGGGATCTGGAAAAAGAGAAAGAAAAACATCGTTACCAGAACTCAATGTTGTTTTAATGTATAATAATATAATGTATTTATCTCCTGACGCGTAAACGAATTTTTGTATGTCAATTTGTAAGCAAATATCGTGCATTCTATGCTTACCAAAATTTTAAAATGTTTTAATTTTTAAACATCATTTCCTTAAAAACAGAAAATATAAGAAGCAAGTGTATGATTCTGAAATTTAAATACCATTCTTCATATCTGATAATTGCTAGCTTAGTTGACTAGGCGCTGTATTCCATACATAGCGCCTTTGAATTAAATCAAAGCAATCTATTGCAGTTGAAGATCTTTAACAACTAACAAATAATGATGTGCAAATAATTTTGCTTTTTTATCACTTTTATTTATAGCCTAAGCTTCAATCTAGTCTTGCAAATAACAAGGTTAAAAATTACGAGGCACTAACCCTTAAATAAATCGTTATTAATAAATAGAAAATAGCCTCACAAAAACTTTTTGTAAAATTTAAACCGACTTCAAAAAATCATCAAATGAAAACTCCCTGCCTAGAAACACTAAAAAGCGTAAAATAAACCGCCTCTTCATAAATTGCTATGAGACAATGTTTGTCTATATCTAATTCTTTATTCATTTATATAGTAATATTATAATGTGTGCCAGGTACCTAAAGTTTGATTGTACAGGTAATTGACGGAGTATTTGGAGATAATACAAAAAAAGAGAAAAATACATACAGTGGAACATAGAACCTCCTTCTTTTTTGAAGTCGGTTAATAAAAAAGAAATAAAAGGCTTTGGCTGAGTATAAAACAAGTGACTGCATCTTATTTTTTCACCAAAAATTAAAGCTATGTAAATAAATAGATAATTTCTATGATGTGATTATTATTGTTGTCCATGATAAGTGCAGAAATAAGGAATTTATTGTTAACTAGCTGACCGACGCAACCTCGTTTGCGTCTTTTATTGCCCGTAGCGAAAAATTTTCCCCCGTATAGGTTAATTTTTTACACCTTGTGTCCGAAAAACTCCAATATCTTACGGAACCTTATTTTTTCCAAAATAAAATATAGCCTATGTTCCTCGTGGATAATGTAGCCTTCACGGTGAAAGAATTTTTAAAATCGGTCCAGTAGTTTTAGAGCCTATTCATTACAAACAAACATACAAACAAAGTTTTCCTCTTTATAATATTAGTATAGATAACATTTTTGTGTAAAGCTAGTTCCTGCTCCGCCAATCTTCGCTGTGACTCATTTTGGCTAAATAAAAATAGAACTAAAAGTAAAACTAATATTGAAGCGTACATCGTATCGTAGTTGTACATTGAGCCAAAATTTGACCACAGTAGTTGAAGAAATTTTAGAGTTTTTGAAGTATACAAAAACAAATATAATATTTTCATATATGCAGACTATTGTAACAAGTTATAGCCATAAAATAAAATACTTATATAGGTAATAAAAGAAATACATATCTACACTAATATTATAAAGAGGAAAACTTTGTTTGTATGTTTGTTTGTTTGTAATGAATAGGCTCAAAAACTACTGGACTGATTTTAAAAATTCTTTCACCATTCGAAAGCTACATTACCCACGAGTAACATAGGCTATATTTTATTTTGGAAAAAATAGGGTTCCGTAAGATATTTGGGTTTTTCGGACACAAAGTGTAAAAAATCAACCAGATAAGTTACTTATTTTGCGTACGCTGCCTAAACGGTAAAAGATAGAACCATAAAATGTTCGAATTAATCGTAGATCTTATAAATGTCTACAAAAAATCCGCGACACACTATACCTATCTATGTCGAGTGAGGCACAACAACCATTTTTTTATTTAAAAATCTTGAATTTTGTTTGGACTACATTTAAACGCGTTTATTTTACTTATGCTATCAATCCTTATCAAAATAAATTATTTCATCACTAACTACAGTTTATGTAGATAATATTTGGTCTTTGAATGATAAAAATTGGACGTTTGGTTTTGAAGTTATGGCAAAATTAAAATACTACGATTTCTGCTGCACGGCCCGTTGCGAAGTGTTCGTGACATCGTATCAGACAACAAAATCAGGATAACACTTTACCCTTCACTGAAATCATATATAATGAAGGATTAATTGAAATAGAAAACAAACTTCTACAATTAAACGATAAAAAATTAAGTGATTTTGGATTACCTTCTCCCGTTCGTACCCAGAATAATACTATTGACACATTGGTACAACAGTATAACAGAAATTATCTAACAGCGTTTGTTAATGACAATGTGCCAAAATTAATACCAGATCAAAGACATGCTTATGAGACTATTGTGGACAGCGTGAAGCACCAGGAGGCACTGGAAAGACTTTTCTCGCAAATTTGATACTTGCTAAGATACGGCAATCAGGGAAGATAGCGATTGCAGTTGCTTCGTCAGGAATTGCTGCAACTCTCTTGAACGAAGGAAAGACTGCTCACTCTACGTTTAAACTCCCGCTATCCGTATCTTTAGATCAACGGTCTACGTGCTCTATTCGGAAAAATGGGCCTCTTGGTAAGTTGCTGCAAGACGCGTCGTTGGTAATATGGGATGAATGCACCATGAGTCATAGAGCTCATGTGGAGGCCGCGGACCGTACTTTAAAAGACCTCCGAAGCTCTGCTAATGTCATGGGTGGTATCACTTTTGTATTTGCTGGAGATTACCGACAAACGCTTCCAGTCGTCAACAGAGGTACGCGAGCAGATATTATGAAGGCATGTTTAAAATCGTCTCACCTTTGGACATCTGTTCAACATTTGAATTTGCGCACCAATGTGAGAGCTCATCTACATGGAAATATGCATAGCAATTTTCCACAACAGCTGCTGAAACTTGGAGAAGGAATTTTTCCATCTTTAAATTTGGACACCGATTATGCGGTTACTTTGGATGAGTCTCTAGGCCAAATAGTCCATAATTTAGATAGTCTGATAGATACTATATATCCTGACATCGAAAACTTACATCAAAATCATTTTCGTTGGCTGTGTTGTAGAGCAATAGTTTCTCACAGGAATGAAACAGTCAACGAAATAAACAATTTAATTATGCAGAAAGTACCGGGTGAAGTTAAGTGCTATAAATCCATAGACACCGTCACTAACATCGAGGACATAGTGCACTACCCCCAGGAATTTTTAAATTCTCTGAACCCCGCTGGGCTACCACCTCATGAACTGTCGTTAAAAGTTGGCACGCCGATAATGCTTCTCAGAAATTTAAGCCCCCCCAACATGTGTAATGGCACGAGACTTCTTATAAAGGAGCTAAAAGATAATTTAATAGTAGCGAAGATTATCACCGGCCCTGCAGCTGGCGAATTAGCTCATATACCAAGAATACCCATGATCCCTACTGATTTGCCTATACCCTTCAAAAGGCTCCAATTTCCAGTAAAAAATTCTTTCGCACTAACAATAAACAAATCACAGGGCCAAACATTTAAATTAGTAGGAATTGATTTACGAAAAGAATGTTTTACGCATGGGCAACTTTACGTTGCCCTATCACGGGTCGGGGCTCCCGACCATCAGTATATTTTGTTACCTGAAAATAATTTAACGTCAAATGTTGTTTATAGAGAAGCTCTACATTAATTGCTTTAGTTATTTATCCTAAAACAACGGGTTGCACTCGGGGGCTGCCGGCAGAAGTGAAAACTTAGTATTAATTACATTTAAATATTTGCCTCATTAACAATTTTAAAATTCAAAGAAAGACAATCTGTGCAGCCTGCGGATAATGACTGCGTCGTCAATGTTAGTGTCGGTGTCTGTGAATCGACCTGAGAATCATTTCGCTGACCGTGTCTTTCCTGGGTAGGCTTTTGCAGCGGTAACCGACATCCACGCGGCCGGAGTATAATATAACAAACTTTGTATCTAAATTTTGCTCTAATACCTAAAAAAATATTTTTAAAATCAGTCCACAATTGACGGAGTAATCGGTGAACATACATAAAAAAAATACATACAGTGGAACATATAACCTCTTTTATTTTGCAGTCGGTTAATAATTATACAACATTTGAATACATAGTTAATGCACACACAACTAAACTCATAAGTTCAGGCGCTTACGATATTTCTAATAATATTATAAAGGCAAAAGTTTGTAAGGATATGTGTGTGTGTGGTGTGTGTTACTCTTTCGCGCAAAAACTGCTGAACGGATTTTCATACATAATAAGTTAAAATTTATAGAATTTTTTTTATCTATACTAATATTATAAAGCTGAAGAGTTTTTTGTTTGTTTGAAAGCGCTAATCTCAGGAACCACTGGTCCGATTTGAAAAATTATTTCGGTGTTGGATAGTCCATTTATCGAGGAAGGCTATAGGATATATATCATCACGCTACTACTAATAGGAGCGGAGCACCAATGAAGACTGTTTCAAAAACGGGGAAATTTTTACGCTACAGGCAATATAAGACGCAAACGAGGTTGCGTGGGTCAGCTAGTTCAATATAAAGTACAAACTATATATGTACAGGGTCTGTCGTAAATAATGGATAAGTCGTAAACTGGAGTTGGTCCGGCTATGAGACTATTAGAAAATCGTATCTTTTTGCCAGGGTTTCTAACCGTATGGAAATGGCGTAGACTTTTATGTTTTTTTATAAATTTCGCTACTCTTTGCATTCATTCCGTTGCCATTTCGTTAAATTTAGGTATTTCTGTGTCATTTTTTTTGTATTATAGTCTTGAAGATGTGTATTATTTAGTTTTAGTACTGTTTTAGGCGTTTTTAACGTTGGTCATTTTCAAAATTGTCATTTTAAGATTTTTTATGTTTTTGTTTTACTTAGGGTCAACTTTTGATCATTTACTGTGTAAAAAAAAAGTACGGCGCTATAGCTGCCCATGATCTTAATAAATTATCTAGTATGTGTAGATTCTAAAAAGGTATAACAATGCATACTTCACAAGTAATATTAAGCTACATGAGCGAGATCAATATCAAGGTGAGAAAATATTTTTTTCATGTAATGTTGTAAATGGTTATAAAACTTCGTCAGAATGATTTATTTCTGCCAAGATTCTTTACACAAACACTATGGGGCCACTATTAAGGATATTCAAAGAAAACTAGGTAGTTTTTTGTCAAAAAAATTTCATGCCTCCTCATTTCATAAAGGTGTTTAATTTTAAAATTGATGTGCTCTAATAGTTACATGCGACAAACATGTTACAAGTTTATTCGTAAAAAGGATCATCAGGTAAAAAAATGAACAAAGACAGCAATACAAAGGGTCTCCCCGCGTGAAAAGGACATTGTTACTAGGCACACTGCATGATGCACCGTCCCTTTCACACTCACGATGTGTGAAAAGGTTAGCATGCGTTTAGCTAGGGCGCACTCCTGATACATCTCTCAGTGTGATTTTGACCATCGCATGTGCTCTCGTTTTCATTACTGTCGTCAATTTGTTACTGCTTTCTAATATCGGACTTAGATTTTCTTTGTGATTTGGACTTGTTAACCTGGTGATATTGACAACTCAGCTCTCATTTTTGAGGTATACCGGTGCGCCTTGAAATTACACTTATGGACGTACCAGGGTCTTCTGCAACTATTTCCAGTACTTCGGCTGCACTGTGGCGTTGTGGTCGTCCTTCACTCGCCCCGCCTAAGCCGGTCCCAGGAAATCGTCCTTCCAAAAATGTGTTGTGCACTCTTATGAAGACACGATAGTCAGGATGCCGGGCATTTGGATATTTTTCCCGATAAACTCTAGCAGCTCTATTGGCGTTGCCATCACATAAACCATAAATGTAATGCATGTTTACGTATTCGGCCGGCGTGTATTGTTGAGGCATGATATACAAAATTTTCCAAAATAACACGTGCAATCGATAGCACAACACGATGCCCATAAATGAGAGCTGAGTTGTCAATATCACCAGGTTAACAAGTCCAAATCACAAAGAAAATCTAAGTCCGATATTAGAAAGCAGTAACAAATTGACGACAGTAATGAAAACGAGAGCACATGCGATGGTCAAAATCACACTGAGAGATGTATCAGGAGTGCGCCCTAGCTAAACGCATGCTAACCTTTTCACACATCGTGAGTGTGAAAGGGACGGTGCATCATGCAGTGTGCCTAGTAACAATGTCCTTTTCACGCGGGGAGACCCTTTGTATTGCTGTTTTTGTTCATTTTTTTACCTGATGATCCTTTTTACGAATAAACTTGTAACATGTTTGTCGCATGTAACTATTAGAGCACATCAATTTTAAAACTAAACACCTTTATGAAATGAGGAGGCATGAAATTTTTTTGACAAAAAACTACCTAGTTTTCTTTGAATATCCTTAATAGTGGCCCCATAGTGTTTGTGTAAAGAATCTTGGCAGAAATAAATCATTCTGACGAAGTTTTATAACCATTTACAACATTACATGAAAAAAATATTTTCTCACCTTGATATTGATCTCGCTCATGTAGCTTAATATTACTTGTGAAGTATGCATTGTTATACCTTTTTAGAATCTACACATACTAGATAATTTATTAAGATCATGGGCAGCTATAGCGCCGTACTTTTTTTTTACACAGTAAATGATCAAAAGTTGACCCTAAGTAAAACAAAAACATAAAAAATCTTAAAATGACAATTTTGAAAATGACCAACGTTAAAAACGCCTAAAACAGTACTAAAACTAAATAATACACATCTTCAAGACTATAATACAAAAAAAATGACACAGAAATACCTAAATTTAACGAAATGGCAACGGAATGAATGCAAAGAGTAGCGAAATTTATAAAAAAACATAAAAGTCTACGCCATTTCCATACGGTTAGAAACCCTGGCAAAAAGATACGATTTTCTAATAGTCTCATAGCCGGACCAACTCCAGTTTACGACTTATCCATTATTTACGACAGACCCTGTATGTGTGAAACTCATTTGATACATGTCTGTGAATATACAAAAAGCCAATTGCTATTGTTTGACTTCGCAATGTGATTAACATAATTACATTAGTTTAGAAAGCAAATAGTTTTAAGTACACATATTAATGTGTAATATGTACTTCCGTGATTAAAAGTATAAAAGTGGGTGTGAAACGGTCAGGACTAAAATAAATTTTCTTTAAGATAAAACATCTCTTCATAGACAAAAGAAGATAATGATTATTAGATGCGCACACGCTTCTTACGTACAAAGGCAATACAATACGTATCAATGACCGTACTCAACCTTTAATTACTGCATATATTATACGGGTATCTCACACGTAAATTAAATATCTCATTACAATAATATTATTATTGAAGTAGTTTGCTCACAATCACACTCGGTACTTAAGGACATATGAAAATCTTATCGCTGTAGAGTCGGTTTTAGTTTTTGGTAGGCAGTGTCTTAATTATAAGTGAAATAATTATAAGAAAAAAATGGATACTTAAAATTTTATACACAGCAATATAATCAGTGAAAATTAAAATTATAATTTATTAATGTACCAATGTTGTAAAAACTACAAAGATGTTGAAAAACACGATTAAATAATACAATATTACGCAGTTTATTTTTAAATTCCTACAGCATTAGATCTACCACGAAGATCGTAGTTATAAAACAAATCACGTACAAAATTGTGTAACAAAACAGCAGTTTACTCGTATAACAAAAAACGTATCAGTATTTTACAAAAAAAGATCAAAGATATTAACATTAGTTAGTGCTAGTTGATAAAAAGAAGACCACCGAATATGTGGTGTCTAACAAATTAATACACTTACTTCGAGTAAGAGCTACAAAGAAAACCATTTTGATAGTATGAAATACTTACGATTTTAATATACAGAATTAAAGCTAATTGACTTTGAATTTCATAGAAACCTTAGCTAAGATCCCAGAGTGGAGAATGTATTTATTGGTAAGGGATGGACTGCGCTGGAGTTATTGGAAGAAGAGATAAGAAAAACATGATTAGTAAAACGCCTTCTGACATTATAATAACACACACATCGGAAACTAAACGGTTATGAGCATTGGGAGAGTGAAAATTCGTATTAAGTATAGTTATGGTTCTCAAGCTACGGCGGTACTTATGCCCAGTTCCTATATTGGAAAAACGATCCGTTCTAGGTACGAATAGTAGTATATTATACGGGGCGTAAGTTAAAATCGTTCCTATAAAAAATAAATTGAAGAACGGTATTTACGACTCGTAGTCGGTTGTAGAAAATTTTTACACGATGACGATTCGTTAAATATAGGAACCGGGCATTAATCATTAATATGACAAATCGCTAACTGATAATCGTATTTATGCAAATTGAATACGTATAGAATGCCGTATTGTGAAGTCTAAATTTTTAAACAGATCTGCATGCAGGTCGAGATAGATCATCTAGCTCGATAAATTTTAATAACTGGCTAAAATATTAGCACATCTTTTAGTCCTTGACATAATACGGATTAGTAGAAAGACTATTCTTTAATTGAAAATGGTTATTTTGCAGAGGTAGCTTTACCAAAAAATCATTACACACGCAAATATGAGCTGACTTAAGGTATCGTAATTTCAGTAAAAAAACGTCCACTACTCTCATAGGTATCTCCCAAAGCTCTACACAATAACCGATCCTGCGTCGCTTTCATTAACTATGTTGATTTAAATATTCCTAATATTATATATATAATAATTGGAACGAAGTTCCTTATCGCGCGATATGAACGAAAAAACGAAGGGGGCTAGACGGAAATTGTCGCGACATAATTTGTTGTCACGACACTTTTTGCTATTTTAAATTTTATTTGTTATTAGTTTATTTTTCATTGCTTGAAGCAACCCAGATACTATATATATATCTATATATATATAATATATATATATATATATATATATATATACTATATATATATATATACTATATATATATATATATATATATATATATATATATATATAATAGATAGATAAGATTTCGAACTTTTATATATACATATCATCATTATCATCACTTTCATCATTTTCACCATTTTCATCATCTTCATCATTTTCATCATTTTCATCATTTTCATCACTTTCATCATTTTCATCATTTTCATCATCTTCATCATTTTCACCATTATAATTATTATTTCCTTTATTACATTTAAATACACATATAAATTACATTTTTAAATATACATATAAAAATAAATACATTTAAAAATATAAAAAACAGTAGACCACCGACTTCATTATTATTATTATTAATATTATTGTGTACACATATATCATAAAACTAGAAATTACGTAAAATATTGAAGTAAATATAATATTTGTATCGTCTTTCTATTTCGAACTTCGTTCCATCCGGGTGTCCCTTGACACCTCTCAAGTTTTTATTTTTTTATTGTAACGTACAATCTCGCACAATATTTCTACCATTTTCTATGCTTACTTTCTTCTACAGCTTTTAGTACTTTTTTAAGTTTAGCTGCCTGATGAAAAGCAGAATCCAGGAGTGGTGGTCACCAAACTCAATGCGAATAGACAATGCAGCATGGTGACCCTTCTGTCTGACTGAAACTTCTTTTCATCTACTTTTGCTTAAATAGTAGTTAGTTCTTTATTAAGTAACAATAACAAAATCCAAAATGCGACCACCTCTAAGTATTGAATATTAAAGTCCAATCACGTAATACACTGGCATCAGGTTTATATCGCATCAAAATGACATAATTATTATAATTCAGACATGCGTACTATTGTTTATAAACAAATAAAATGTAGTAGCTGTTCCCAATGAGAATCGATAGTAATATCAATGTAGTTTTTTTAAGGGAAATATAAAACGGTTATACGAATACTGGGTTACAATTTAATGATTACGTAATATGTTTAGTTATCTTTTATCTCTCTCTGTGGTTGATATAGTTTATTCCGTGTTAGGAAAAACCGTTTCGGATATACGCCTCGCGTGAGAGGCAGAACTATGTGGTATATTCACGAAAACCTTCTTCGATACCTAACATTAAATCAGATCAAGTCCTGCTCTGGGTAGGATCCAAACCATACGATCACAGGTCCCTCCTTAACCAATGTAGCGTCGATATTGTTTATTTTTAACCAACTTAAAAAAAGAAGGGAATCAATTCCACTGTATTTTTCATGTTTATTACCTCATAACTTTCGATTGGGTGAACCGATTTTGATGATTGTTTTTTTATTTGAAATCTGGTGCTTCTAGTATGGTCCTATTGGTATCCAGTTCATGAAGTCTTTTTGTTAAAATTTGTTTTAAGACAGAGTATTTGCAGTTTTAAATTAAGAGGTTTATTGGCGAACAATTCACCAATTTGTAGTTGTATAGCCACTCTCACATACATGATTTGCTGTACACAAAAACAAAGTGAGAAAAATAAATATCTGTATTTTTTTTCTAACCACAAGCAATGTCGAAACCTCATCCGACGAAGGTTTCAAAATGAATGTACATTACAAGTCGTGATTCATTATCTAAATAGTTTCTATTATGGTGTAATTATTTAAAATGACTAGGTAACCAAAACCAATTTTTTACTTTAAGTTTTTATAACTGCTGTAAGGAAAAAACCTTCTCTTTTTTTGTTGTATTGAAGCAAACGAGCAGACATATCGTATAGGATCTGAATTAAAAACAACGAACGAACTGTTGGTAAGCGGCTATCACTGCCGCAACCCACAACCCTTTTTTTTTGTGCGGATATCCCCTCGGATACCACCTTCTAGTGGCATGTCGGACTCGAACCGACCAAAACCGCACGCCGTCTCGGGTACCAGATGCCGGGGAACCAGGTGCACCCTAGAAAGGAAAAACAGTGTGTGTGTGTGTGTGTGTGTGTGTGTGTGTGTGTGTGTGTGTGTGTGTGTGTGTGTGTGTGTGTGTGTGTGTGTGTGTGTGTGTGTGTGTGTGTGTGTGTGTGTGTGTGTGTGTGTGTGTGTGTGTGTGTGTGTGTGTGTGTGTGTGTGTGTGTGTGTGTGTGTGTGTGTGTGTGTGTGTGTGTGTGTGTGTGTGTGTGTGTGTGTGTGTGTGTGTGTGTGTGTGTGTGTGTGTGTGTGTGTGTGTGTGTGTGTGTGTGTGTGTGTGTGTGTGTGTGTGTGTGTGTGTGTGTGTGTGTGTGTGTGTGTGTGTGTGTGTGTGTGTGTGTGTGTGTGTGTGTGTGTGTGTGTGTGTGTGTGTGTGTGTGTGTGTGTGTGTGTGTGTGTGTGTGTGTGTGTGTGTGTGTGTGTGTGTGTGTGTGTGTGTGTGTGTGTGTGTGTGTGTGTGTGTGTGTGTGTGTGTGTGTGTGTGTGTGTGTGTGTGTGTGTGTGTGTGTGTGTGTGTGTGTGTGTGTGTGTGTGTGTGTGTGTGTGTGTGTGTGTGTGTGTGTGTGTGTGTGTGTGTGTGTGTGTGTGTGTGTGTGTGTGTGTGTGTGTGTGTGTGTGTGTGTGTGTGTGTGTGTGTGTGTGTGTGTGTGTGTGTGTGTGTGTGTGTGTGTGTGTGTGTGTGTGTGTGTGTGTGTGTGTGTGTGTGTGTGTGTGTGTGTGTGTGTGTGTGTGTGTGTGTGTGTGTGTGTGTGTGTGTGTGTGTGTGTGTGTGTGTGTGTGTGTGTGTGTGTGTGTGTGTGTGTGTGTGTGTGTGTGTGTGTGTGTGTGTGTGTGTGTGTGTGTGTGTGTGTGTGTGTGTGTGTGTGTGTGTGTGTGTGTGTGTGTGTGTGTGTGTGTGTGTGTGTGTGTGTGTGTGTGTGTGTGTGTGTGTGTGTGTGTGTGTGTGTGTGTGTGTGTGTGTGTGTGTGTGTGTGTGTGTGTGTGTGTGTGTGTGTGTGTGTGTGTGTGTGTGTGTGTGTGTGTGTGTGTGTGTGTGTGTGTGTGTGTGTGTGTGTGTGTGTGTGTGTGTGTGTGTGTGTGTGTGTGTGTGTGTGTGTGTGTGTGTGTGTGTGTGTGTGTGTGTGTGGGAATCCTAATAACCCTATAATCATTTCATTCAATATATAGGGGGAGAGGTTAGGACTCTACCCACTCAGTAAAAAGAAGCTTAACAATTGTTTATCTTATCACGAGTATGATTTCACACACCACATTACATCAACATTATGTAACACTCGACACTGATGGAAATATAATTTCTTCCTTTCCCATATTTCCTTTCTAAAAGTAGCCTATATTACTTAGTATAAAACTGAATATCTCCCAGTAAAAGTCCCTACAAAATCGGTCCAACTGTTCCAGAGATTAGCCGTAATAGACAGAAAAAAATAATTCGTAATACAGACAAGGCGAGCAACGTTACTGGTTAGGCCAACCGCGTTGATATCAGAAGTTTATCGGCTTGACGGTCGGACCGATCGAATTGCACAAATCATCCAATAGCATAGGAGTGTTACTTCGCTAAATAAAATAAAAATCAAGTGCTAACAAAAATAAGAAATGTTTGTTGTTTTGTTTATTCATATAAAGTTGTCAACAATACTTTTCGAAAGTAATATTACTTGCCGAGAAAAAAAATGTATCAGAAGGATGGAAACACAGTCTTTACGATGAAAAAACCAGACCCAACACAACTAGTACTTTTAAAAAGGGGCGCTTATCTATTTTTTTAAATCTTTTTCATCAGAGGTAAACAACACTGCACGTTTTTATATCGCATAACTTTTGAGGTCAAACAGACTCTCACGTTAGAAGTTCGATTGTGTCCCTTATCGGAAACGTATAAAGAGTATCCTTGGCCTTAGATAGGCCTTGGCCATCGTACATATTATACAGGTGATTGCGTCGGCTGCGTTGTGCAAGGGTCTAGCCTCTCCTAAGTGCCTCACAGATAATTCGTTTACTTAATGAAACTTTAAGTAACTAGTCACGAAATATGAAAAAAAAATGTTTTCATTTCTTATGAATTTTAGAGAAAAGTTTTAAAAGCACCGTGTCGATTTTTCGTTTCGAATTGTGGATATAATGTTTATTCATTTGTAAAGAAAATTTATTGAAATTGTAACACTTTTCATTTAAAATATGTTTTTGTTCAGTTATCATCAATATTTTCATCATCATTGTAACTTTATAGACCTGAATCTTTTAAGAAAACCGATCGGAAGCTTCTGTGGTATTTACGCTTCATCGTACACAAACAGTTTTATTTCGCAGTAAATCAAAACTGTGTTTACACATAGAAGTTATATTTAAAATAATCATTATATAATACATGCATATGTATTTATATGTTATATACCATATTTCGTTATCAACACCAAAGGTTAATGCCGCAGCCTTGGTATTACCTTTTGAAAGTAGTTTGCTATTTGATAGCACCATTTCATAATAGCCGGTGGTCATTCTTAAAACAATATTTATTTATGTATGCATGTAGATTACAAAATAGCTTATGGAAGTCTACTTGGACGCGTGTGTCCTTTAGAAGTGAATGTGATAACACGTAAAATTGTAATGTCATGATAATTATTAGTTTAATAACTTTTAAACTATCGTGTTTCATTATTTATAAATACATTTACGGAAATAAACGTGCTCACGACATATATAGAGTATAACAACAATATTAAATTATCCACAACAGGACACTGGCCTCTCTTTAAAAATCTTTGTTTTTTTTACCACACTATCCAGACAAGTTGGTACGGGATTTGTTTTAAATTTTACTTCTCGCTACAGTGATGTCCTGCGTAATTTGCTCCTTTAGTCATAGGATTGCATAGGGGTGGATTCTTTATCTTTATTCGTTACCATTCGGACAGTATTAAGTACATACCTACTGACCGCCTGATGAACACGTAATCAACCTGTGACCACCGACAGTGTAACCTGTTCAACTAACTACTGTGTCACCTATAGTGAGCGATTGATGATTGTCAAGATCGCGAGAAGTCGTCGGATGCGGGAACCACAATACCGGTTATTGTGGAGAACCTTGGAGCGGCCTATGTCCAGCACTGGACGTCTTTGGGCTGAGATGATGATGATTTCAACTTAAACTTTGTATTAATATGTAATTTACGCTCACATTCATTTTTACTCAACTACGGCGAAGTCCTACCTACATGAACTGCCAAAAATATGTTTTTTTTTTTCATTAAATCCGATGATTTATTCTCACACCTCCAACATAATCGGAGCCTTTTATAATCTTAATCCTTTCATTCATGTTCATTCTCCTGCTATTCCACCATTCTGTTCTTCCATTCGTCCTTTACTACTCTAATTTTTTGTATACATGATATCTTTTGCTATTCTGTTCTTACATTCTTCCTTTCATACTTTATCCAATTCAATCCTTATCGTTGTTCCAATATTTGTATACGTGTTTACTTTAAACAAAATTTAATTATTGCAAATCCTAAATTTTAAAGAACTAAATATTTGTACAAAATTTTTTTTTACTATACTACTTGTTTCATTTTTACACTGATTCCACTGTTTTCTTTATTGTGCGGAAATCCCCTCGGATACCACCTGCTGGTGGCATGTCGGACTCGAACCGACCAAAACCGCATCAGGTCTTTTTCCTGTCTTCTTCCATTTTGTACCCTATTATAATTTGCCTGTCTTTTCCTTTCCTCATCTTTTCCAATTTTATCCAACCTTCGTCTTCGTTCGCTGTCTTTCCCAGCTTCTCTATAATCTACTCCCCTGTGTCCATCTCGTCTTTGGACGTAACAGCTATCGAGTGCAGGGTCGTACGCACCGGAAGCGGGGCACTAAAACGGCTTGCCGCATCATCGGCATATGTTGCTGGTCCTTTCTTTTCTCTCTCCTTCTTTCTTTCATCCTACTTTTCTATCTTTTCTTTCAGCTCCCCTATAACTCTCCCATTTTCTCTCAACAACCTCTTATTTTCCTCTATTTTCTTTAATATTATTGAGTTGTACTCTGTGTCTCGATCTTGAGGTTGTTTTGTGTTTTGCCATTTTGGTGGTTTCTTCCTTTCCTCTTCGGAGGCTCCTACTATCTTATCCAGTATATCAACACGATTTTTGATCTCTTTTTCGATCTCCCTCTTGATATTTCTGGAGATAGACAGCTGCTCCCTGATGTCTTCGCAACACCTGGTTGCGACGGAGCTGCGGTTTGGAGATTAAGAGGCCACGTTCAGAGGCCAGAGGGTCCTTCTGACTGGTATCGTTGGGGTCTCCTTCTCCACCGCAGGGCTGAAAGTAGGAATAGGACGTGGTATTGAGGAGGTTGTGGGGCTCCCCCTTTTAATGGGGGTTAGGGGGCTGGATATTGTGGAGGTGCGCGTCAATAGGTAAATTAGCTGGTGGTATGTACAGGTACCTACCAGGTTCTAAGATATAAAGTGTAATATAAAATGCAAAATATAAAAATAAACAAGAAATACAGTAGTTAGTAAGTGTATGTGGCCGAACAACTCCGTCCGATAGTGTCGTCACCAACAAAACAAAAAATATAAAAATAAAAATTTTTGAAAAAGGCCGACTTGCTGTCTCTACCTACCGTAAATTTCACCTACCCAGTGAAGAATGGGAGGGTGGGCGATCAAATTTTTGAATTTCTATGTGCCGG
Source organism: Spilarctia lutea (assembly GCA_916048165.1). Lineage (NCBI taxonomy): Eukaryota > Metazoa > Arthropoda > Insecta > Lepidoptera > Erebidae > Spilarctia > Spilarctia lutea. Next base: position 2,496,445 of record OU696476.1, on the reverse strand, counting down.
ATCTTAATAAATAGGGCGTCGTTGGATAGGTCTTGACGAGTACTATCCGAAAATGTAAGAATTTGGAATAAAACTTTAGGGGATGTCGAGTTATTTGAGAAAAACCTGAAAATTATCAATTTTCAAGCTATTTTTTTGTGTTTTACAGGTGTTCCAACTCCGACGGAAGGTCGGAGGGTCTCAAAAGGGCGGTTGTATATAGCGAGGGTGTAGACGCAGCGATACAACATGGTTTCAATAGCAGGACGATCACTAACACGGAGTAAGTGTCCCTGAAAGGTAAGTTTTTGTAGCTTTTTGTGATTTTAGAAAGTTTTTGTTAATTTTTGGAGACACAAATACGATGCAGCTCCGAAAACGAGGTGCACCAGTACGTGCAACTCGAGCGCCGAGAGTTTAAGACCAAAACCGTACAAATATGTCGATAAACGACGACGATATACGATTTTAGAATATGAAAAATATACGAATTTTTCTAAGTCAAAAATATTTGTCAAATACAATAATAGGTCTCGAATTAATAGCTACAGGTGTTATTATGTAACGTTATCGTCAATATCCAATGTAAATTACCACTGAAAAAGCTTTAAGTAGTTGTACGCGAGTTTTTTATTTGGCCGCCAAAAACATGTTTGTATATTTCACCGTAGCGCCAAAATTACTAAATCGGTTTTAGTTAATGAGGTGTTAAAAGATTTCAAATTCAGATTTGTTTACGTTCAACAAATCTGTATGGGGATCATCGAAATATAATTTAATACCTAGAAGAATCTAGTTCATATATTTTTAATGTATTTATAAATTAAAAACATAAATATTTGAAGATAAAACAGCATATTGTAGTTAAAAATCGATTATTTCGCCAATAAAACGTCATTAGTTTCGTTACGCCGATTATTTCAACAATTTGGAAATGTACACACAATTATCTGGAAAAACGAATATTAATGGCGTAAACAGTTGTTTAAGTATGTGTACCTATAGCTAACCTAATATTTAATTTAACATCGACCAAAAATAGATTTCCATTAATCTACCTATTATTGATTTATCGGATTACGTCATAAATGCCACGTTTAAGAGTTAAGAGTTTTGTAATATTCCAATTGTTTATTTCTATATTTATATATCTTTTGACTCTAGTATAAAAATATAATAGTTATTGATTCGGCATGCCTGTACGTTTGTTAGTTGGACTGTTCATGCACACTCAAGACAAAGAATTACTCGTTGAACATGATTGTTTGTTCTCTTCCTACGTATTTTTTGTCTGTTAGAATCAGAATTACGAAAATGATAATAAATCTGTATTTAAATACGTAAAGTATAAATTTGTATCCTTTTTTACAAAAACTGTGCGAACGGAGAAAAATGAATTTTGACACAATTAAAGTTTAAATGAAGAAGAGTTGGAAAAAGGTTAAACAAAACATTTGTGATTTAGCTCTGATGGTTAGAAAATCGCAGCGTGTTTTGAAAAATATAACTTTTGGTTTTATAACTATTAAAATAAGTCAACATCTAAAAAATAGCAGCCAAATAGATACATTTTTACCATGCTTTTAGGTTTACCATTATGTTTTTCGTTTAAACTCTTTTGTTAGCGGTTTTTTAGCTTTTATAATTAAATAAATAAATATTGCGGACATCTAACACAACGCCATCTAGTCTCAAGCTAAGCAGTGCTTGTGTTATGGCTACTAGACAACTGATATGAATACATATATACTTTTTTTGTAAATACATACCTACATATTATACATAGAAAACACCCAAACTCCGAAACAAATATTTGTGGATCAAACAAACACTTAGTCCGACCCAGGATTTGAATCCGAGACCTCAAGCACAGCAGTCGCATTCACTACCACTGCGCCACAGAGGCAGTCTAAATTATAAGCATTTTTGCATTTTTGTCATACCTATAAATGTAATTGCGGGATTCTTTAATACCTGACCGTTTGAATATAATAAAAAACTGTTAATTAATATAATGTCTAAAATAATTAAACTATTTTAATTGATAACTTACTATGACTGATGTTAAATAGGTGTTGTTTAAGTACGAATGTTCTAATTTGTTTGAATTGTGTGTGCATTTCTATTTTCTTTTTTAGTAATGTCTTCCTGTTTTGTGTGGATATAATCATGAATATTATTTTGATTATAAATTTGAATTTGAACTTTTGTAACATATATATAACATCTAGTCATCAATAACCCATAATGTCCCACTGCTGGGCTCGGGTCTCCTCTCAGGAGATGATTAAAGCCAGACGTCCTTACACTGTCTGAGTGCGGGTTGGTGACTGGCAATTTTGACGGGACTTCCACTTACAAATAGCTTATTTTAGTAATAATTAAGGCTACTTTATTTAATAAAAAAATAACTAAATAGAACCTAAGTTATTCTGAACAATATCCGATTGAACCCGCCAAGTATGAGTTGGAGTCGCGCACGAAGGGTACCGTACCATTATCTATAAAAAATCGCATTTGTTGTATGGGAGCCCCTTAAATATTTATTTTATTCTATTTTTAAGTATTATTTATAGGTATAGGAGTAGGTACGCAACGGAATGCAACAGAAATACATCATCTGTGAAAATTTTAACTGTCTAACTATCACGGTTCATGAGATACAGCCTAGTGACAGACGGACGTACAGACAGACATACGGACAGCGAAGTCTTAGTAATAGAATCCCGTTTTACCCTTTGGATACGGAGCCCAAAAACCTTACAAAAGTAAGTAAGGTACTAATCGACTGCCTTGATGGCGCAGTAGTAGCGTATGCGACTACCGTGCTTGAGGTCACGGGTTAGATTCCCGGTCAAACCATGTTTGTTTGATCTTCAAATATTTGTTTCGAAGTTAGGTGTTTTCTAAGTATAAAATGTAAGTATTTACAACATTATTTATGTGTTTATATCGAAATATGTGGCGATTAATTAAAACTTTTCTAGTACCCATAATATAAACTCTACTTACTTAGTTTTTATCATTATTTATTTATTATTATTATATAGTTACATATTTATCCATTGTTATTAAGTGGTAGTCTATCATTCTTGTCACTAGATTAGTTAGCCTTAAGCACGATTGCAGCTGCCTTGGAGGAACTATAAAGCTTACAAAATTGATGACTATTAAGATATAATAATTATTCAATGCAATGTGGCCTCCGTATTATAATATAATAACATTAGGGACCTTGACAAGGCGTAGACATAGGCACTGCATTTTATAGGAAAAATTTAAATAATAAATATTTCAGATACACAACGCCATATAGTCCCTAGCTAAGTAGAGCTTGTGGTATGGGTACTAGACAAGTGATATGAATACATATATACTTTTTTATTGTAACTACACAAATATTTGTAGATCACATAAACACGTGGTCCGACCCAGGATTTGAACCCGAGACCTCAAGCACAGCAGTCGCATTTATTACTACTGCGCCAAAAAAAGTGATAAAATGGAAATGTATGCAACTCGACTAACAAATTTCCATTTAAAATTTTATAATTAGCGTTTCATGAGGAATGCTATTAATACTTCAATTAATTCTCAATAATAGTGATGAGCATGTTATATAAACCAATAATAATGAGACTGTTATTTGAATTCGATAAAGTTCTATTTCACTTTTCAAATGCAATAAATATTTTTTCATGCGATTAACAAAAAGTTTATAAAATAGAGTTGAAGTTGCAAAACATAAAATATTTTAAAACAAATTACTTACCGCTGTTGCGTTCCATGAACCTGCGATATGAGTCGACAAACGACATGGCTGAATTTTGACCTGTAATAAAATTTAAGAATAAATTATTATGTAATATATTTTATGTTTATATTAATTTCGAAAGATCACATCACTAAAAATCAGAATATAAGATACACTTATTTTTTGATAAGACTAATAAACCGTCAAAACTTCTAGAATAAAATTATTATTTACAACTTTAACAAAATAAACTGACTTCAAAATCTGGACTAAATTGAATTGGGACCACGCGAGAAGCGCCAGCTTTTAAATAAAATAGGAATTATTAAAATCGGTTCACCCGGTCGAAAATGACAATCTCCTTTTTTTTAAAGTCGGTAGAAAAATTGAAACAATTTTAAAAAATAAAATAAAATGTAGTAAAGTTAAAAAAAACATTTACAAAAAAAACACACCCTATTCTTCAGAAAAATGTACAAAATGAAAAGTCAACATAAATTTCACTTTTGACGAGAAAAGTAAGATTACAAAACAATTCTAAATCGAACGAACGAACGCACAACTCGGTCAAACAACAATCGAAAACTGGCATTCATACAAAATTTAACACTAAAAGTAAATTAATATGTTGCGAAATTGTAATAATTAGCCTTGGGACGACACTGGCCCACTTGCTTCCACACCTAAAACATTAATGAAGTTTGATGAACATGCCGACAAATCTAATGATGAAGCGTAAAACGTGTTTGAGGCGTAGTAGCGCTCTTGACTTTGAAAATAAACCGCAATAATATTAGAAACACTCACATGACGTAATGCTATCACTTCCTTTAAATTATATTTACCTTTTAAATTATTCTTTATCAATAAAAATATTAAGTTTTTTTTTCGTTTTACGATTTTAATAATTTAAGACTTAACATATATTATAATACAATTTGTTATAACGAGTTTTGAAATCGAGCGCGTATTTATTATAAATAGAAATTTGTATGATAAAAAAATTCTTACAAATGTTTAAGAATCACTCACATTGAAACTTTATAAATGTAATTTGTCATTCCAACATTTCATTTTTATTTACTTTATCTTTTTGATATTTGTACATTTTATTGTTTTTTTGTCATCCTCTGACAACTAAATTGAAATCAATTTTCTTCTGAAGCGATTTTTACGGAGTGTTTTCTTGTAAGGAATTTGTAAGGCAAACATTTTGATTTTATTTTCGAGAAAACAAAAAAACAAAATTGTCGTGCATTTGTATTCCCCAAGAGCATCTACTAATTTTAGAATATTATTACAAAAGTGTTCCATCAGTCAGTGCAGTTTAATTCAATCTAGTTTAAAACTACATGGCGTTGTGTTTTAGATGATGTATTTTACTATTTTAACCTAGTGGTCTGTTTTGTGCCCTATGTGAATGGATCTGTGTCCCTCCAAGAGAAAGGAGGATTCTTCTACTAGCTGCAGTGATCGTACCTGGTAAACAACGGCCCATCTTTGGCGTGGGAAATTGTATACATAGTAATCGGCTGGAGAACTTCTATTGCGCGATTTAGGATTAGTAATTACTCTGTAGTTGAACGTATCTTCGTTAGATGGGACTGAGAATTATTTTTGTTTTCTTACTTGTGATTACAGGTTCGACTTAGTCTGGGGTCAGAAGGCTGTAATGGTGATTCGTCCGGTTATTAGTAGGTTTCTTTTGGAATACGCGTCCATAGTGTTTTAATTATTATCATTTTCCGTAGCAATAACTTAATGTCTACGAATTTTGACAAAGTAACATGCATTTTTTATGAGCAAAGTTAATTGATTATAAAGCTAGATTTTAATACGAAAGTATCAATGGCGTAATTTTATCGTTATTAAGCTATGTATCTTAGTTGCATCTTCAGTTTTGCAACAATCTGTTAAATAAATTCAATCTGTAGTTCATACATTCACATTTTATATGAGATGTAATAAATAGGTGTTAAGAATAACTACGAAATATCTATTTGAAAACATCTGTACACAACACCATCTAATTGCAAACTAAGCAGAGCTTGTACTTTGAAAATAAGAGTGTCTGATAGAAACTGTTAAAAACTAGGTTTTTCCTGATGCTTGGTCCACGTATATTATAATGATCGTGGTATTTCTTCAAACTAATAAAACTTTTTTATTTGTCAACCGATTGGAACAAAATAAACACTTAATATTAAGTGAAGTATACAACAATAAATAAGTGAAAACTGCACTCAAATAGAATGAGACCCTTCTGAAATTAGCGCGCGCAAAAACACAGATTTATATATATATATATATATATATATATATATATATATATATATATATATATATATATATATATATATATATATATATATATAGGCATTTTGTACTGCCTCTCGGGAATTGAATTTTTTACCCACTAAAAAGTTGTCTAAATTTTGGAAAAAGTAATAGTCGGTAGGTGCAAGGTTTGGTGAGTATGGCGGATGAGGGAGAGCTTCCAACCCCAGCTCTTGCAGCTTGGAGACTGTCTGTTGCGCAGTATGGGGTCGCGCGTTGTCGTGAAGGAGCAGTGGGGACGACCGATTGACCAAAGCTGGTTGCAGATGTGCACGCTTCTCCATCATTCTCTCCAGTTCTTCACAGTACACATCTGCATTAATGCTCATGCCGTTTTGTAAAAAGCTGTGGTGAATCACACCCGCACTAGACCACCAAACAGTGACCATCACCTTTTTAGGGGTCATTTTTGGATTAGGGAATGCCCTGTCTAGTCTAGTCTATGCATATGTTTATAATTCCCACGACTGTATCTATTTTATTATTTTTTGGTTTTTAGTACATTTATCTTAAATATTGCAATGTATGTTTAACATAAAACCGTTTAACTTAAAAAGTTTTTTTACCTATTTTTATTTTCTAGTTTTTAGTTTTTATTTCGCATTCTGTTTAATTCATTTAGTGCTTCATTATTTAAATTTTTTATAGTATATTGTATTCTGCTTGTTGAGCCCTTTCATTTGATACCCATATTGATGGGATTGATAAAACCTACGTTATCCGCCATTTTGTACCTGCCGCCATCTTGGATTTCAATTTTTTATAGTATATTGTATTCTGCTTGTTGAGCCCTTTGATTTGATACCCATATTGATGGGATTGATAAAACCTACGTTATCCGCCATTTTGTAGCGGCCGCCATCTTGGATTTCAATTTTTTATAGTATATTGTATTCTGCTTGTTGAGCCCTTTCATTTGATACCCATATTGATGGGATTGATAAAACCTACGTTATTTGCCATTTTGTAGCGGCCGCCATCTTGAATTTATAATGATAATGAATAAACATAATTGTATTGTCACCAAAATCCAAAGTGTATATAAAATTTCAGATTAATCGGTTGACAGGAAGAGGGTGAAATTTGAATTACTAAATTTGACCCAAGAATAAAAGAAACGGGGTGAGCTAAATAAAACCGTTTAAAAAAGAGGGTGAGTGTGATGAAGTTCTTGGAGTAAAAGTAATAAATTTTGTTTTGTCTCAATTTAGTATGAGCAGGTTATTGGTTAACCAATTCATAGTGATTTGAAATGCAGATACCGCAAAAGAACGAGCCTTCTCCCAACTCACACCCTAAATTAGTTACACTGTATCGTCAGCTTACACAGATCGTTAATGTAAATAAGAAACAGGATAGGTTCGAGGACACTACCCTGAGGGACGCCATAGTTAATATGTTCTAGTTCACTTGTATGACCACCGATAGTAACGCTCTGAGTACGATTTGTTAAGTAGCTTTCAAAAATATTGAGAGGTAGACCCCTAATGCCAATTCGTTCCAATTTATTTAGTAAGAGTGGTAATGAATATCATTTTTTTTTTTTTTTTTAAAGACATCTCCCACATTAGGAATAAACATCCTGTGTCGTGGGGGACTTTACAAACATACATGAAACGGACACAAAGAACATCCAGACTCGGGACAACAATTCGTGGAACACACAAAGTGTTGTAGGTACCGCGTGGGATTTGAACCCACGATACTTGGCGCAGTAGCAAGCGGCATGGCGATCGCTGACACCACTCGGCCAACCGTGCATATCTATTGCCATAAAAATACTATCTCTTACATAAGTATACCTATTTGTGCATTAAAATACACATGCTGTCCCGTATTAATGTGTTATAATTATAAAATTGTGGTCAATAATAAAAAATTGTTGCCCAAATTAGGTGTCAAAATCTTTTACACAGACAGACAGGTAGAGTTATTTTGAAATTTATAACATTAATATGGATAAATTATCGCAGGTTAATAAAAAACTGTAAGATAATCTCGCCTGATACTCGTAGCTTGTAAAATTTCATGGCCGTTTAAGATTGCATCCTAACGAAAAACATTTCAAAACAATCGTTTCTTTGAAATAAATTAACAAAAAAGATTACATACCATTTAGTAATCAAACTTACTGCTTCCCATTACTATTTAATTGTAATCATATAACGAAAATTAACAATATACCTGTCTACTAAGAATCCAAAGGTACAAATGAAGATTACATGGTTAAATTTAATTTGGTTATGTATCTTCCTCTTAGATTATGCTGCTCATTATTTCTGTATCATCATTTATACGTCGGTATTCCTTATTGGGCACAAAAGTTATAAATAACTAGTTTTAAAATTGGATTTCTTTAGAGATTAGTACCCATTAATAAACGGCATTTGCTTGTTTAAACAATAAAATAATATAGAACATTACTTTGTGAATAAGCAATTTATATGCAACTATATATCCTATATCTATAGCATGCATTGGCCGAGGCCTATGGCCAGCATTGCACTGCGACGTACTGATGACGATGATATTTTTGAACGTAAACAAAAATAGTCTTAAAGAAAATATAAACTATCTCATATCAAAGTCAAAGTCCATACTCTCTACTGTGTGTGTATGTGTGTGAGTGACCGAAGCTTCGCACGGACATCACTCGACGAATCGATTATAAATGAACTTTTTATCGTCTTCCTTAGGATCAACACAAACTGGATTACCTTTCTTTTCTTTAGATGTAGTGGTGGAGCATGGTGACAAAAGTTGCCACAACTCATTGTTTGACATTAGCGAGACTTGACGTCACGGCTTAGTTAATGTAGCTTTTACTATTGACACAGTAAACTAATAGGTCCGACTAGTTATTGACTCAGCGTGTGACAAATTAAGAATACGAAGTGTCTCCACCCTTGTTTATATTGTAAGAGCCGATTAAAGGAGCAAACTATGCAGAACAACATCAAAGAAAAGGAAAACATGAAGCAAAGTCTATAACGACCTGTCTGAACAGTGTGAAATAGTAGGTCATAACCTCCTTGATAAGGATAGACCTATGTCCAGGATTGAATTATTATGGGTTGTCGATAAAATAAAATGGGCATCAGAAACTACCCAACTATGATATCAAACGATTCGATGTATATTATATAAACAAATTTCTCAACACACACTGCGCTGCGGCATTGAACTTAACTTCAAGGTCAAATCATTGTAATACTTTCTTAGATTTAAAACAGAATGCTGTGTCATGATGTTATGCATTATTATGTATGTGTAATTTCGAAACGGCTAACATCTTCATTGAATGTGTTTGTTCATATATTAGTATAGTCTTAACTATTGAAGCAATCCTGACGAAATTTAGCGTAAATATTGTCAGGAGTATAGAAAAATATATAGGGTAAATAGATTTTGCCCGCGGCTTCGCACGCATTTATTAAAACTATTATTTGTGACTTCTAATATCTCCAAGAATATGTGAACAACGTTTCATGATAATCGGTTAAGTTTTCGCTTAAAAGCGTAACACACACACTTACATTCACATTTATAATAAGACTGAGAATAAATAGATTCATATTTTAAATTAACGTTACGTTAAATTATTTAAAATGAAAGTGTTTATGAACAAAGCTTCACCTGTAAAAAATAGACGGCACGTGATAATGTCTATAACTGATAAGAATAATCGTTTTCAAATCACATTTAGATAATTTATAACATAGCAAAACTAATTTCGATTCATTTTCTTCATAGACGTAACAATTATAAATTAAATAATTTATTTTAAACAATGGCATTAGTTATGACAATATTGCGGTCTACCAAAATCGCTTAATGCATGGAAATATTTTAATAATTTATTTTGTATTAGCGCCACTAGACAAAAAAAAATAGATTGTCTTGATAATGACATGACATGCGGAGTAATGAGGAAAATGTAGTGAAGAAAGTGTTAGGTATGAGAGTTGAAGAGTGTAAAAGAAGAGAAAGACCAAGGAGAAGATTGATGTAATGTGTGAGATGGATATGGCTACAAAAAGTGTACGTCGATTGACAGGGTACGATGATGATAGTTTTATTTGTAGGTACGAGTAATCTATGGGATATCTTTCTTCCTAGGCATAGCCTACCTATAATAAACGCGTTCGTGCTGTCGTGTTTCATTGATGAGAGCGAGACTGGAGGTCCAATGATTCAGAAGCATCACTAGACCGCTATGGTGTGGATCTGCATTGTCTTTATTCGCAAAGAGTATGATGACCACTAATCGTTTTCCATCAGGCAGAGTTGAGTCATTTTGGCAGGCTCATACATAAAAAAACTCATCAATGCTATTATTTTCTTAAATATACGCAAACTTGAAACCAACCACGTTCATTACACAGCCTTCAATTTCTATATGTATCTATAAAAATCTAATTAAATATTGCAACAGAGACTATAAAACGTCCAAGTGCGTGCCAGTGACAATCAAATAATTAAAGTTTACAAAAATGGCCTGCAATGAGTATAGTGATGGCTTGGCCTCGATATGATAGCTGGTGATCTGTATGATTATTAATATTGTAATGCTGGCTAAATTATGGTGATCAGTCTCGACTGACAGAATAATCCTTCAGCGGTGTTTTTGTTTCATTTGGTTTCTAAATTGCGATTTAGAATAGAAATATTTCCTGCCTGCCTTTGCCTGCGGCTCCAATCGCGTGACGGTGACGGTCGGTTATCGCAGTGGTTCTTCAACCTTTTATGACTTTTTGTTTATGAACCGATTGAAATGAAACTAACACTAAATGTTAACTGGAACAAACCGCAAAGTAGATAACAAAATAGACACACAGAAAAACAGACTAAAGTTGTATTAATCATTGTTTTTGGATCTATTAAGTTCATAAATTGTTTTCTTATATATCTTTATTGTACAGACAGTAACCAATTACGATTTTTATATGTATTGAGAAAAAGGCCTAAAGTACTATTGAGGATTTTCTGATTATGGCAATACTTAATAACAGCTAGGAGTTTGGAAGTTGGGGTCTGAACCCGAGTGCCTCGGAGAGCACGTAAAGCTGTCGGTCCTGCGCCTGAGTTTTCACCGACCGTGTCGGTTAACCGTCCCATCGGATTATGAGAGAGAGAGAGGGAACAGAGAGTACACCTGTGTTTCCTCACCACGCACTTGTGTACTATAATGTGACTGGCCGCCGTGGCCGTTATCGGCTAGGAAAACATTATTATTATTATATTGAAGTAAGACGTCCAACATAAATTGTAACCGATTTTTATAAGTTGCCTCATTTTACCAATAAGAATGAAAACCGATGGACCTGGTCAGGCGTTACCAGTATTCCTGTAGTTAAATTTTATAAGAAGATAGACAACAATTTAGACTGGCCTATTGCTCTGATGGTTAGAGACTCTAACTGCTAGAGGTCGAGGGTTTAATTTCGACCTCCAGCAATTCAAATATATGATTTGTATCTGACTGAAATTTGTCTATTACTAGTTTGTGCTTGCGGCTCCGTCCATGTGTATATCGGTTATCGCGACACAGTATGAATATATAAATATGTTCAATAGTAGTCTGAGTAACATAGCACAGTCTCTGCATAGTTTAGAATTTCACCAACGCAGTGTGTGTGATATATGGTAAGCTAATAATAATAACTGTCGAAAGTAGTCGTACTGAATTTTGGAAACACACAGTTAAATTTTATAGGTAGTAAAGGTTTTTTTTATGTTATTTACATTATAGACAGTTTTTATGTGAATGTTTTTGTATGCAAATCCGTCTGTGTGCAAATTTGTCTGTACTATGAGGTGCTTTATACAAGTGTGGCGACCTCCACATACAACATAACATACTACAGCGCCATCTACTGAAGTTACACAGAACTACGGAGTAACCTACAATACGAAGAAACTACCAATCCTGAATCGCGCAATTAAAGTTCTCGCGCCGATTATCATAGATATATACAACATCCCAACATTAACTGTTGGGCAGTAGCCCGCCAGGCATGGTCACTTCGTCTGGTCGGAGGATCCTCCCTTTGTGTTGGGTGGAACGTGATACCCGTTCCCCCACAGTGGTGACCCCGACGTGATTCAAGGTAGCAGATCCGCAGCACCATCGTATTCACTCCCACAGCAAGTCTCAAGCCAGCCAGCAACCTCGGCCTCAACAGGGATACACCACACGCAGGACGCGACCGCTCCAGCCTGGTTACCCCTACGGCCCTCTACAGCATCTAGGCACAGCACACTGCACCTACGGTCCATGTAAGCAGAGCACATCTCTCACGTCTACGCAGCAGCCAGCCACTACGCAGCAACCGCCCCGACTCACAGGGGACCTCACCGCAGCACCGCGCACCGCATGCGATCCCGACTCACTGGGATCAGCGGACTTCAGCCCCGACTCACTGGGACTAGCGGCATTCAGTTCCGACTCACTGGAACTTGCGGCACTCAGTTCCGACTCACTGGAAGTACTCACTCCTGGCACTGGCAAGCTCCACACCAGAGCACAGACAGCTGACGCAATATATATCGACCTCCAGTCTTGGAGGGGAGTGATGTGGCGACCTCCACATACAACATATCATACTACAGCGCCATCTACCGAAGTTACACAGAACTACGGAGTAACCTACAATACGAAGAAACTACCAATCCTGAATCGCGCAATTAAAGTTCTCGCGCCGATTATCATATATACAACATCCCAACATCTACTGTTGGGCAGTAGCCGCCAGGCATGATCACTTCGCCTGGTCGGAGGATCCTCCCTTTGTTTTGGGTGGAACATGATACCCGTTCCCCCACACAAGTAAATATACTTAACGGGGTTAAGGTTAAAAAATGATTTTCGTTTTATATTACTTATCGAAACTTACAATACATGTCTAAAGTTATAGTACTACCACTTATTATAATGCCATAAATTTTCATTTGCGCTGCCAACCTTATATTTAATTACTATGGTTTCAAGTTAATAAAGTACGTTTATTTTAATTTTAGCAGAACATAGTGTTTTTTGTGTCTTGTGGTGAGCCTGACATACCATTTTTTCCTCATTCAGCGACTGCACGTTTAAACCACTGCACCAAACCGTGGTTTATCTCAATTTCTCGCGACACAGGATAAATTGTTGATCCCAGAGTGGTCATTTAAAGGAAAACAAAAAATCTGATGATTAGCCTACGAACGTTTTTATTGTACAAAAGTAAACATCAACAAAAAGAGCTACCACTACTATCAACCCAACAATTTTCAAACAACAAAGGATTCTAAACAATGAAAATGAAAGGAGTATTACTACAAACAATAAGTAATAGCCACTGGTAATGTCATCAAGAAAATTATACACTTTGATAGAAGTACTACCTGTAGTCTAACTACAGAGTGCAGGCTATGTTTAATACTAGAGAATCGAGAAATTATAGAGAGCTAAAACTGTTTATAGACAACTAGCAAGCCAGCCCGGCTTCGCATAGAAACAAAGATTGTAAGTACCGTTAGATTGTAATCTACCTAGCGAGATTCTGAACTAATAATAAAATAATAATAAATATTTATTTTCTCACCATAACCATATAAAAGTGCATCTGTACAATTTTATCTTATAGTAGCACAAAATCTGATTATGGTGGGTTGATACCTGAACTAGGTAAAACCTGTATCTCAAGTTATCAACCCTCCACCTTAAAAAGTTTTAAATTACAAATTACATGCATTACATTTTTTTTTTTATTCCAAAATGTGGGTATCTAGAAAACTATTCTTTAAAATAATACTGTTAACTTATATCTAATAGCGCGGTGAGTAGTCTCGCTTGTGTAGTATTAGTGTGTGTATATGTGTGTGTGTGTGTGTGAAGTATGTAATTGTATGTGCCGACGAGAAAGGTATAATGTTTCTTGCTTGGTCCAAGTAATAAGCGATTAGGAGATGTGTAATATTGGATAGAACAATGACTTTAGATGTAATGAAGATGCCTGTTGTGTACATATCATAATATGTTTTATTAGTAACTTTTTTTTTTTTTTTTGTATTTGTTAACTTGGGATTTTCAGAAGGTTTTCGGTGCTATCGTAATTTAGTATTTTTAGTTTGTCTGCTAGGATAGTTTGTACTGAGTTTCTATTTTTATTGTAAATTGTTTCTATGCTATTGATTTTATTATAAAGTGCGGCTCCCCTGTAGACAAGTTGTCTTTGGGCAAAATGGGTTGAAACACGCGTATATGGCATCCTAACGCAACGTTTGTTTTGGCATATCAAAGAAGGGGGATGAGTCTTATTTTGTCGTAAGACTGTGTTATATACGTATAACTGTCGTACTGTCAATACGTCTGCCTCTCTATATAGTTGGTCTGTACTGAATCGACGTTGTTTCCGAAACATCACTTTGAGGACCGCACGCTGAGCTCTCTCCAGTTCAAGGAGGTGCGAGGCTGCTGCCCCACCCCAAATTGGTATACAGTACGAGATGATCGTTTGTCCCAGGGACAAGTATACTTTTTTGATGAGGTCTTTGTCTGCTGCCTCACGTAGATTTCTGAAAACTGGGAGCAGATTTCGTAGTCTTTTTCCAAGGTAAGCTATGTGTGGTTTCCACGTCAGATGGTTGTCTATAATTATACCAAGGTATTTAGGTGTTGCGGTTTGTTCTAGAGAAGCACAATCACAGTCAACACCGACTAAACACGACTTGTCGTGAGCTTTTATGTTAAACTGTGGATTTGGATCAGATTTGCTGTTTACACTAAAACAAATATATTTCGTTTTTGCAACGTTAAGAGTGAGAAGGTTGTCATCAAACCACTGCATAACTTTCCTCATTCCCAGTTCTGCAAACATTTGAACTTCCGACCAGGTTTTCCCTTTAAAAACCAAAGCTGTATCATCAGCGAAAGCTATGGCGCATCCGTTGTCTATGTGAAGTTTACATAGCTCATTGACATAAATAAGGAAGAGGGAAGGTCCAAGAGTACTTCCCTGTGGTATACCGTACTTAACATAGGAAACATCACTGTAAGTGTCACCGATTCTTACCACTTGGCTTCTGTCCGAAAGATAATTCTCAAACCATCCCAGAACTGACCCCCGGATACCTAAGCTCTCCATTCTACTTAATAGAATCGGAATAGATACCGTGTCAAAAGCTTTCTTTAGATCGATAAAAATTGCAATACATCTGTCTTTTTTGTCCAAATAGTTTGTCACCCTTGCCGACAGGCAAGCCACGGCATCTTCGGTGCACCTGTTTCTCCGAAATCCGTATTGATTATCTGCCAGAAGGTGATATTTCTCCAAATAATTAGTGAGCCTTCGATTAATCACTTTCTCGATTATTTTACTCACAGAACTTAGCAAAGATATAGGACGGTAGTTTGAAGCAGTCTCTTTGTTACCGCCTTTGAATATAGGAATAACTATTGCTTTTTTCAAAATTGATGGAAATATGCCAGTTGTAATGCTTAAATTACATAAATGTGCTATCACTGAACACAGAATGGAGTGGGAGTTTTTTAATGTACTTGGAGAAATAAAGTCAATACCGGGAGCACTATTTCCCCTTAGGCTACACACAATCTCATCAATTTCCCCGTAATCAGTCGGAGCCAGAGCCATCGAATGCGAATTGTAGGAACTGTATTTTATAGTGGATCCCTGAGATTCAGTCTGGTTTGATTTGCGTAAAATTTCATTGGCTAAATTAGCACCAATAGATATGAAGTATCCGTTGACTGCGTTTGCGGACTCCTCAGGAGAACCATGTGATTTGAGAAGTTGTACCGCTTCGAGAGAACCTTTCTTTAAATTACATAGTTCTTTCACTAAATCCCATGTACCTTTGTTGTTTTTATACGTACTTTTAAACTTGCCTTGATAATATTGTTTTTTTAAAGATTTAGCGTATTCATTACACAGATTGCGATATTTTAGGTAAGCTTTTCTAATCTCATTATCGTACGGCCTTCTTTTGACCAATTGATGCATTTTGTCCCTCTTCCGAAAATTTTTAATCAGTTCCACTGTGATCCAGGGCTTAATTGGTCTTTTTCTCCTTGTGAACGTAACTGTACTCGTATTTAGTTTAAGTAATTTTTGTAGCGTCTGAATTAAGATTGAGGCTGCTTCGTTTGGTTCCGTTAATTCTAGAAAAGGCTTCCAATCATATTCCGCAATAGATTTCAGAAGGCCTTGGTGGTTTATTTTTGTTCTAGTTATAGTCCTAACTGGGACCGGACAGGTCCCCTTCATGTTAAAAATTGACAGCAAAATGGGAAGATGATCAGTCACGTCAGTGTTAAGTACAAAACATTTCATATCATAGGTGAGTTTGCACATGAAGTGGTCTAGGCATGTTCGACCGTGGGTAGGTATATTAACACAATCAAGAAGGCCATGCGAACCGACAGTCTCCAAGTAGTCTTTGCAATATTTATTAGAAGTACTTAGAGTGTCTATATTTATATCCCCTGTTAGTATAATATTACTATTTTTGATTTTTGATAGGTGTTGGTCCAGTGAATCAAGGAAAGGATTCGGGTCCTTAAAACAGAAAGGCCTATAGATTCCCAGAATAGTCGTGTTTTCCATCTCGATTGCTAGACAGTTTGCTTCTGTAATATCTAACTCGTTTACGATGGCATTGATGCTTGAATTTAAATAGATAATTACACCATCGTTTTGATTGTAGCTTTTTTGTGTTGAAAATGCTCTATAGCCAACTAGCAACGGAGGAATAGTATTTTCATTGGACCAACACTCGGAGAGAACTATGATGTCGATGACCATATGCAAGCCCGACAGGTATATCAATAGACTATCCAAATTTTTGTGGATGCTTCTGATATTCACCGATAGCACATTAAATGTTGTTTTAGGTTTGACTTGTGTCATCTCTAAACTAAGTTTAAGATCACCTGGATGATCAATTAGTAGACAGAGCACAGGGTTTATGTTGTCGATATCTGTCAAAATGAAGTCACAATCCATTTTTGAGATAGATAATAGTGAGAGTCACTGATACGGTGCACCAATTGGTTTTTTATTACACAGTAAGGCAAATATTGTAGGTATACCTATCGAAAGATTGTCAACTGCGTGGGATTCCGTGGGAGAGGCACGCTTCGGCACGAATGGGCCAGGTCGACCGGAGTGATACCACGGCTTCACAGTAAACCGGTTTGAAATAGCGCTTGCGCTGTATTTCACCGAGTGAGTGAGGATACCTATATATATAGCGTGCGTCAAATTGTCAACAGTCCCTGATTGTTCAGGCTTATAGTAGGTCGTTATCAGGCCCTCAGAGGGTATTGGCGGTCAGAGCCATACGCGGATACCGCACCGTGTCCACCGAGGCGTACGTCTTGGCTGGAACACCCCCGTGGGATTTGGAGGCGGAAGTGCTCGCCGAAGTTTATCGGCGATCTACTGAATACCGGGCGGAGAACGGTTATCGTCCTCCGCCCGAGGAGGTACGCAAATGGCGTGAAGCCACTCGCCGAGCCACTATGGCTCGTTGGTCTTCCCGGCTGGAGGCTCCACGCGCTGGCTTTGCCACCGTGGAGGCGCTGCAGCCGGTCATCCTCGAGTGGGCAGGGCGGCAGCACGGGACTCTTTCCTTCCGACTGACGCAAGTGCTTTCCGGGCACGGTTGCTTTGGGAAGTACCTGCACCTGCGCCGGGCCCTCACTGCAGTCATCGGAGGAGATCTGTCGCTACCGGCCGTCGTACTGTCCATGGCCGGTGGCGACAGCAGTTTTACCGCGGTCGCATCCTTCTGCGAAGACGTAATTTCGCAGAAGAAGGCGGCGGAGAAGGCCCGAGAGGATGACGTTCACTCGGACCCGATCCGCCGCCGGCTAACCGGGCGGCAGAGTCGCGCCTATCAGCGCCTTATGCCGCCCTGAGTGTGGCCGCGGATGAACGGGATGGGTTTTTCCCTCCATCCGCATTACGGGCCAACCGCGAGGAGGCGACGTACGCGTGACGGTGCCCGCTTCAATGCGCTGGGAGGGGTCCGGTCGTGTTAATATTAGCAGTTCCCGGACCCCTCCCTTTTCAGGTGCAGAGTTGGCACACCGTGTGGTTTTAGTCGGTTCGATTTCGACACACCACCCCGCCGCAAACCCCGGTGGGGTGACGGCCCGAGGGGGTTTCCATACGTTAAAAAGAAATCACAGATTATATTTACTGCTATAACAATGTTGTTGTAACTAACTCGAAAGTTGTGAGGTATTTTCAACATGAAATTAATTTAAAATCCCAAAAATACTGCTGTCCAACCAATCAGCACCCAAGATGCGTACCGTCGCATACCATATCACAATTTGACGGTTTTACGTCGATAGGTTGAAATTTAACTAAAAATAATATGTTGTAATTGTGTTACAGTTCACAATCTGCCGACAGTTTACAATCTGGCGAGATAAATTAAAATCTAACGATTTTGATAATCTCAAGGTAACATATATAATTATAAATATCATAAAGACATCCTATTGAATCACTCTATATATTATTGAAACCTGGCTACATTAAAATCTGTTGAGTAGTTTAAAAGATCTAAGCGAACAGACAGCGAAAGCGATTTATTTTATACTATGAAAAGAATACAAAAACACTAAGTGTGAAAAACAATCTGTACTATGACCATATTTACCACCAGTTTTATTATAATTAGCCAGCACTAAAATATCAGCTAATGACCCTAGAGGCTTCCAATGGGTGTCCCAGTAAGAGAGCTCTTTTTCGTTTTTTAAATAAAAATAGATATTTTTAAAGTTATGATTTTTTTTTGGATTGTAAAAAAGACTGATTACAGACAGATTAAGTATTGAACAAATAAATATCAAAAATTAGGTTAAAATACCCATCTATTAAGGGGGCATTACTGTTTTCATGAAATTTTCCACGACTTTTATAGATATAGCCGTATCTCACCAATGACGCGTAGGATCTCGGCTTTTACAAAACCCCCAAAAAAAAGGTGCACTATCTGGTCTGAAAGTTTGCAAGCGGCATAACTAAACTTAGTTTAGCGCAGAATAACTTTTAAAAATGTTTGTACTATGTTTTCACAATTATAACGAGTTGTTTTTTCGTAAAACGCTATATTTTTAAATATTGGTATAAATATATGAGCCAGCTGCAAAACTTCGGAGTTGCCACTCTTGTGTCAAAAATGCACTTTTACTGAGATACCCTTTACAATATCAGGTATAAAAAACGAGCACTTCAGTTCTCGGAGCTACTTTTGGAATACCTAGTAGGCTAACGACCAGACGGGTCTCCAAGGTTAAGAGACTTTCAGTTAAAGATTCCCAAATTCAATGCCAATCATTGAGTACCTTTCGAAATCAGAGGTGTGGTGCGTTTTGGTAGTCTCACTCATATTTGACTACACATAATAGGTATTTCTTATTAGAGAGAAAAATTCTATACAGCCTGTTATTGATCTGTTCACACGTTCTCCGCACGAGATGGGACACAAAAGTAGCATGATGATTAAGGCCAGATACACGTAGTTTTAAAAAGACTGTCACTACTTACCACACCTATAAAGCATGTCAGCTTTACAATGAATTTGTTATATGGATTTTTTAATTTTTTATCTAGCAACTACATCAGAATTTGTTGATTCATCATTACAATACATTCAAATTATTTGGTATTCTAATCATCATTTCCGTATTCACACGGCACCCAATAGGTCAAGGTACTACTTTAACTTGATCTGGAATTAAAGTAATTGTAAATTAATTAGTATTATTTGGAAAAGGTTAAACGCAAAATCGTGTGTTTTTTACTTTTAATTCAGGAAATCATTAGTGATGGTGCTGTCTTGAATATTAAGGTTAAAAGATATTTTTTATGACAGCCTTTATTCCATATTTTAAAATGCTTGTAATTTTTTATCGAAATCCTTAATAAGAATATGAACAAGATTCTTGTATTACTTTTAAAGCATAATTATGCTCAGAAAAAAGATTTAAAATGGCTTTAGTGGAAAATGAAACAACAGCAGTTTTCTTCTAGCAATAACAAATATTCATTCAAAATTCAAATTCAAATATTGTGTCGAACTGATCTCAGACTTAAATTGAAAAAAACACCATTATCTACCCCATCACAGGATTAAATTTCCATTAGAGTATTCACCTTTGGTAAGAGAATCACAGCAGAATTCGAAACATCTCATCTCACGTAAACTGACTGACTCTTAGATAAATTATTTGATACAAAGGCCTTGCCATGAATTAGTGACATAATTTTGGCATGCTCTTATCTGCAAACCAAGTTGCATTCTACAGACGCAAACTTTAATAGAAACTACCATATGTATTCATGGGCATAAATGAATAAATGGACGTGGTTTAACCGACCGTGGGAGAGCTATGCTTCGGCATGAATGGGTCGGCTCGACCGGAATGATACCACGGCCTCACAGAAAACCAGTGTGAAAAAGCGTTTGCGCTGTGTTTCACCGAGTGAGTGAGGATACCGGAGGCCCATACCCCAACCCCTCCCCATCCCCTTTTCCATCCCCCAAAGGTCGGCAACGCACTTGTGACGCCTTTGGTGTTGCGGGTGTCCATGGGCGGCGGTAATCGCTTACCATCAGGTGATACGTCTGCTCGTTTGCACACTATTCAATAAAAAAAAAATATTGCCAGTCCCCAACCCGCACTTGGCCAGCGTGGGGACGTAGGGCCTTAAACCTCTTCTGAGAGGAGACCCGAGCCCAGCAGTGGTACAATATAGGTTGTTGATGACATGGAACTTGGTTAAGGGGGCTGGACTGATATTGGATATGATATTATAAACGATATCAATCCATACTGACTGCCTCAGTGGCATAGTAGTAGCGTATGCAACTGCTGTATGATCATGCATATGTTTGTATGATCTACAAATATTTATTTCAGAGTTTGGGTGTTTTTTATTTATAATATGTATGTATTTACAAAACAAAAAAGATTTTATACCAGTTATATCTAGTACCCATAATGCAAGCTCCACTTAGTTTGGAACTAGATGGATAGATTTCCGAAATATTTATTTTTATTCATTTATTTATACTTTAAAAATATTTCGGCATCTAAAAAGATTATTTACAAGAACTACTGTTGTAATTCTAAATACAGGTCATCGTATTGCGCAGCGAGTACGTCTAGGATCGTGTGTAAGCCTCAATCCACGATAATTTTATAAACAAACTTTGTATGTTTATTTAAAACACGACAGTGAAGTCACTAAACACCATTATTGTAAGTACCTTGATGCATACAATTTAGAGAAATAATTTGTATCTTATCAAAAAAGGATTTAGCAGTATTATACAATGATGTTGCAATCGTTTACTAGCTGATGTTATATAGATATCGTTTAAAGAGTGGGTCGTTCTAGTGTAGAGTGGATATTTTTAAATTAGACCCGTTCTTGAATAACCGGCTCTTCAGTTAACTTTACTTCGTTGTGTTCTTTTAAAGATGGCGTACCAATGCACTTGGCTTCGGCTGTAAACAATTCTAATGTACATAGTTGTTTGTCTCCTCTATTTATTTGAGTGCGATGAACTCGAAAAGTACCCAAGAAGTAGTATCTAAGAGAATTACCATGAGAAAGCCAAGCTTCGGCATGCATGGGACGGCTCGACCGGAGTGATACTACTACTATTCACAGAAATCCGGTGAGTGAGAGAGGATACCGGAGGCACATACCTCAGCCCTTCCCCCAATACCTCTCCCTATCTCCCAAAGGCCCGCAAAACACTTGTGATATCTCTGGTGCTGCGGCGACGGTAATCGCCTAAATCTTACTATCAGACGATACGTCAGTTCGTTTGCCCCCTATGCCATAAAAAAAGATATAAAAGACCCAATGTTGATTGAGGGATGTTGAAGATATATGAAGACTCGTATTAACATATATAAAAACTTTGACAAACAAACATTTACTAACTAGCACTTACACCAAATATTGTATAAATTATAACAATATGAAATAAAAGTAGTTTTATTAAAAATAATCTGAATATATACATCTTGGAAATGTAAAACGAGGAAAATTAAAAATATTGCGTTATATTAAAAGGTGACGCTGTTTCGCCGTCAACTTAGTCGTGACTAAGTTATATAAAATTGAATCGCATCAAAAATTAAAAGTGTCTTAACCTTGAGCATTATACGTACCTATACAAAATGATGGCTTACTATAATTTTTAATTCAAAATTCAATTGTGCTTCAATTCTACTCCACGTAAAGTAATATTATATGAATGCATATCGTAAATTCGTAAGTAACTTTGTTTGTGTGTCTGTTACGGTTCCACAGATATACTGCTGCACCATTATTAATGAAATTTGACATGGAGATAATTTAAATTTTGAGAAAGGACATGACTGCTTTTTAACTAGTTACACGTAAGACTTAACATTATTTCTTATGTTTAAAGGAATAGAGAGCTTGTTCCTCACCCGATTTAATTTTCAAAGATTATAGAGTATATCATGATATCTTTCTTTGTGATAAATCGGATACATTCAATTGATAAACTAAACAATGTACTTATTGTTCAAATTACTGAGAAAGGCATATAATCATTGATAATGATTTTTTTGTATGTTTCTTCATTTTTAGGGTTCCGTACTTTAAAAGTAAAACGGGGCCCTATTGTTTGAATCTGCTGTCCATCCGTCTGTCTGTCATGTCTGTCTGATGATGTATTTTTGTTGCCACTATAACAATGATTACTGAAAAAGAAATTAAAATTAATTTTAAGGGGCTCCCATATCACAAACGTGATTTGTACTCGTTTTTTCTCCATATTGATTATGACAACAGTTAGACGCTTGAAATGGATATTGGTACGGAAACCTTCTTGCTCAAGTCCGACTCGCACTTGGCTGATTTCTTTTTACATTAAAGATGTATAAGTTTGTACTTAACTATAATATTATCGATATAGATTATCTCAGCTCTGAGTTCCGCGGACTTTAACAGGAAATTCGTTCCTACAAAAATATCTCTTTTTTTTTAATTTTGGTCAATATACCATCTTAGTTTTATCACAATTTTCATCTTTCTCCAATGAGATTGTGATTACATCAATTGTTAGCTACTGTTATAACTCTAATAATAAATAAATTTATAAAATAAAAAAAGTAGTTTTGCCGTAGATTTAAAAATAAAATGAAATACAATCGTGGTGTTCTTGTTTTGTAATATTCGAAACCAAGATAAAAATTAAACTTACTTGTTTGGAAATTTTGCGTTTTTTTTCATTTTAAAGTTTAAATAATGTATTTAAATAAATCTTATGTATGTTTTAATAAAACCGTTTTTTTGTAATAGATCGTGAGATGAGAAAAAATACAATTTGTGGTAAATGATCAAACTGAGATTTTAGATTTAATAAACGGAAATTTTCACATAAAGTCATAGTTATTTTTGGAGATTAAATTACTATTGTTTAGGGCAATTTCTAATATTCGATCATCAGTTTTTTTTTTGTATTTCTGATATACATATCCTTAAGTTAGCAAATGAAAGTGTAACTACAGGTTAAAATTAACTGACATTTATTTTTTACTTGCGCATTCACAAGTAGTTTGGAAGATTGTCGCTACATTTAATTATGAAATTGGGGTTACTTATAGTCCATCAAATCTAATAGACCACGGGTCCGTGTCGAAAATTAATGGGTCATGTGAACCACCAGGAGACCTTTATAAAAAGATACAACGCATAAAGGCTTTTTGCATCCAGCTTCTGCCAGCCATCTTGTGCAAGTTGTCACCCTATGGGCGTTCTACACTACGTTTGCCGAGACACGGTCTTCACTCCAGAATTCTTCTACCCAAACAGGTTGTCAGTTCTGCGATAAATATGACCAGCCGACTGCCACTTCAGCATGCTAATTGACAAATCATCCTTGCTAGTGTGTACGCCGCATGCGGGCCCCTTGATTTTGTGGCGGCTTGCTGCTTGTGCGAAAGCGGCGCGATGATAGTGACCGTATCTAAGCGAATGGACTATAACCCGCCCATAGCACGCTAAGATTCTTTGAGCTTGTGGACCAACCATATCCTTACGGTTAATAAAAATTAAGAAATGAGGAATAATTCGTCATAAGGCTGATTAAAGTTGGTTATAAACGATGAATATATAATAATAGATGTATTTTGAAATCAAGAACGTAAAATGTAACATTCATTTCTATCACATTCATTCATGCATTAGTGGATATAGCTAACATTTTAGATTCTAGTACACTGATGAGTTTAACGACCACGGCTCTTAAAGCGTAATTTTCTTGATAGAACTTCGTCTTTATTGTTGCAATAATGATGTATTTTTAAATTTTATAACAACGTACAGAGCTTACCAAATCTACTATAATGTGAGTTTTTATTTCACAACTAACTGACCCACGCAACCTCGTTTACGTCTTCTATTGCCCGTAGCGTGAAAATTTTCCCCCGTTTTTGAAACATTATTCATTGGTGCTCCACTCCTATTTGTAATAGCGTGATGATATATAGCCTATAGCCTTCCTGAATAAATGAACTATTCAACACTGAAAGAATTTTTCAAATCGGACTAGTGGTTCCTGAGGTTAGCGCGTTCAAACAAACAAACAAACTCTTCAGCTTTATTATATTCGTATAAATAACGGAATCTTGACCGAGATATATCGTAATGAATCTTTACGCCGTACTGGACATGTACTGCGTAATTTACGTTCAAGTCGAAACCACCCATTAGGAATTTAGTTGTATAAAAGAACAAGTTTACATATATTATTCTATTATGATGTATTTGTAAAAAAATATTTATTTTTACAGTGCTCATAAAGTTTAAAAATCTAGCTAATTATGAAAATTTCGTCAAAATCCTTGACTAAAGAGGTGTTCAGGACTTTACCGTAACCGGACCACCGTGTTGATGAACTATGAGGCATGCTGAACTGGTGGTGCGGTCAAAAAGTCGAACATTGCCCGCCTTAGCGCGGGGTTAAATTTAAATTAAGTCTGGTCAGTCACCTTGCGAGTGGCGCTAAATGGGCGAAAGATTTAGGTACAAGATATAATTAAGAACTATTTCAACTGCGCAGTATTAGATCTAGAGTTAATTGCATTTGCCAAACCGTCGGAATGTCCTTCCAAGAGAATCCTCGTGATGTCACAAAGTGGAGGTAGTCCGTTGATTTTACGATGTCTGCACAACAATTTGAGTTCATAATTGTCAATCTGCACAACATGTCGGTGCGCCAACAATGCATGCATAATATTCGTCAATCAAAATTCGACCTTAATCTATCTATATAAATAAAAACGAATCACTAAAACGTATGTACGCGCATAACCTCCAATCGACTGCACGGAGTTGGATAATTCTTTTTTCTATGTGTTCTTTATTATGAGGACAAGATTTGTATAGAAGAAAATTAAAAGATAACCTTAAAAGTTTTTTATTCACTACCTGAAACGAAACTAAAACGGACATAATTACTAAAATACTAACTAATTTACAAAATATTTACGAAAGAAAATTATGACAGTTCGAAGTTTGCCGAGTCAGCTATTTTTCAATAATTTTCAATGCAAGGTCGTCCAAATCCAAGTTTCAAGTCTTAAAGACAGTTCAAGTGTCACAGATCAAAAATTGTAACTGCGTGCCATAGACAAGTAGTATAAAGGTGATGTTACACGAAAACGATTTGGGACGATACAGAAGGAATTGGCAGGTATATAAAATAACACGATACTTTGTTTTATACTCGTAGTTCTTCTAATTCCTATGAATTAAAAACCACTTCGTTCTGAAAGCTTATTTGTCAGTGTATATAACACAGAATAGATAGTCATCCAGTGTTATATCGGCAAACAGCGTATCATATGTGTAATTTTATTTATTATACGCCTTTTCCGATACTTCATATTAATATATATTTCAATACACATATTATTCTATATTAAAATTAAATTATGATAAATCGTAATTTTATTCACAGATACGTCTAAATCTATTATTAGAAATGTTACACCACGTAAATTGACTTAAAAAAAATAACATTAATATAATTACTGAATAAATTAATGTATTAAATTTCTAAACACATTTTATTTATATGTAAGATTTCAAAACTGTGTATTTAATCGCCAAATAACGGTATTTTTACCTTGAAACCATATTTAATAAATTTACATCAGTTAAATCTTGATTAAAACTGACTTTTGCATGTTTACTGCAATATATAATGAATATGATGAATAGTTATATTAGACCTTAACCTTTTCTATATATCCATCACCTTATCACTCTATCACCGTGACCAACGGGACTATTTTGTAACGACACAGATAAAATCACGCACGATAGGAAGTAAAGGGTATAAGACAGTGACCATGTGGCATTTCAGGTAGCCATAATTGAGTACAAGGGTATGATGTTTTTTTATTTCTCCATTAAGTTAAATATATAAAAACCCCAAAAAAACAAGTCATAAGTATTATCAGAATTTATATTAACTTAAGCACACAGTCGAACTGTTTCCAGAAATGTCATTATTATAATTTTTCTTAACCGACAAAAATCTGCTTGTGGTGATGGATTAAGGTTACGGAGTCATTCATTCACCTCTAATCATCGCGTGGTGATGTTGTTAAGCCGTTAAGACGTGTCGTTAAACCAAAGCCGACAAGAGCTAGCAAACCTTTTACTACTAAATCATTATCATTATTCCTAACATTATTTGGGGTTGGCTACTATTTGAATTGATTTAACCCGAATATCAGTTTTTCTCATCGTCATCGAACCCTCCGTATTTGAGGCCACTGACTTCCCGATAACGATTGTCATAAATGTTCATGACAACCGGGACCGACAGCTAAACGTTCTTTCCGAAGCATTGGCGTGAAACACCACCAAATTCAGTTGCATATGCTAATCGATAGACCATCGAGGCAATTTTTTATTGAACAATATTGCTTTTACCTTTTGTTTTTTAATAATACAGCTAAATTTGTTGTTGCGTCACTGAACTAAAATTTCTCTAAAACAATCTGCTATTTCTCTTACTTTTATTGAATCAATTTGCAAAATGCTATTTTTGTATGTATCTATTTAAAAAACGTCTATTCTTGGTGTGACCTATCTAATAGTTATCTAATTTTAATGAATCTTTTACAAAACTCATTTTTAGTAAATTTAGTAAAAACAGTGTTCGAACAACAGAGTTATATTTAAAAAGAAATACTCGTAATATTCTTTGTATTTCTGGCGTACTATGACTGACGTTTAATGTGGGCTACGTTTTGAAAAATTCATATATGAACAAGGTCATTCACATTTTGAAAAATTTAAATAGGCATCGTTAGTGAAATATATACGCCGTTATGTTACTTAATGAATTGAATGAATATTTATGATATATTGTTGTATATCTTTACTATTCTAATTCTACATTAAATGCATGCTAATAACCAGTAATTAACAGAAGAAAAATTTGACACTGTAACCTTTGGTGAAGCTGATCTACATTTTCTAGTAAAACAATGACAATATTGAATAACTGATCAATTCCACATATAATGAAGTTACTTATTGTCAAAATGTATATGTTACGAATAGTTACTGACCTCTACTGAGAAAGGAGATTTTGGCCTATTATACCACGCGGGCAAAATGTGTTGCAATAAGGTTGGTTTTAATAGAAAAATATTTTGAGCATCTAACACCCAAAACCATCTAGCCCCGAACTAAACAAAGATTGTATTATGGTTACTAAACAACTCCGACTGACGCAGGTGTTTTCCGGGCACGGTTGCTTCGGGAAGTACCTGCACTCGGTCGCTAGGAGGGAATTGAGTCCCGCCTGCCAACACTGCGACTGCAGTGAGGACTCGGCCCAGCATACGCTGGCGATGTGCCCTGCTTGGGCGTCGCAACGTCGGGCCCTCACTGCAGTCATAGGAGGAGATCTTTCGCTACCGGCCATCATACTAGTACGTTCCATGGCCGGTAGCGATTGCAGTTTTACCGCGGTCGCAACCTTCTGCGAAGACGTAATTTCGCAAAAGGAGGCGGCGGAGAAGGCCCGAGAGGACGACGTCCAATCGGACCAGATCCGCCGCCGGCGAGCCCCTCCATCCGCTCTAGTGGCCAGCCGCGAAGGGGCAACGTACACGTGTGCCGTGCGTCGCCTAATTTGAGAGTCGAACAGCAGACGGTGCCTGCTTCAGTGCGGGCAGGCGCTGGGAGGGGTCCGGTCGTGTTAATAACAGCAGTTCTCGGACTCCTCCCTTCTCAGGCGCAGAAGACAAAAAAAAGGGGTACTAAACAACTGATATAAATACATTTATACATTTTTTATGGAAATACAAAGAGACAAACTTCTTAGCACTCCATGGATTCACCGTGCGGGTGCCGGGTCCATCGTGTGGCAGAGGGAGAAACTCAAAGCAGTTCCCAGGACTTACGACCTAGGTGTAGGTTTAAGGAGGCCCCCTTTAAGATACGCATCAACGGTCACCTTCACTGCTCGAGTTTCCCGCCCTACCTAGCCAAATTTGGTAGGAACCTGTTAGTGCAGCCTTGGATACTCGTTCTAAAATAGAACTTACTGCAGATCTCGACAGGCCAAGGTCTTTCAAAAGGTTATAGAGAGATTTAGCTGGTATACCTCTCGCTCCCACTTCTACCGCGTATAAATTAACCACATAGCCATTTTTGTTAAGTCCAGTTGTTAGAGCGTAGTATTTATTTAATTTTATTCTATGGTCTTTAGGAATATTAGTTTCCCACGGAACAGTAAGCTCTACTAATATTATGTGTTTAATTTGTCTAGAGAAAAGGAATATGTCCGGTCTGGATGACGAAACACCAACATCCTCTGGGATTTTATAGTGCTTATCATACGTATCCATCAAAATAGTCCAGTCAGGTGCAGTACCTAGGATTGAGAAAGGCTTGCTTTTAGATTTGGTAGTTGAGCCATCCTTTATAAAGTTAATTTCTCGTTTATTTGTAGTCAATCCTTTTTGGGCTCTAGCTACTGAAAGACTTACTGCTTCACGTATGATTTCTAGTACTCTATCATGTCGGCGTGAGTAATAACCCCTATCAAGCAGCACCCTGCAACCTACCAGTAAGTGCCTAGCAGTACCTACTGCCTCACCACACGTATAGCAAGATTTTTCAGATGCTTTCCCCCATCTCACTAGGTTACTTTGGTCTGGGAGGGTCATTTGGAAGGCATTCAGATAGAATTTTAATAGGGCAGGAGACCAATCATATAGCAAGGTGCGCCATTTCAGGGCTAACGGGATGCAGAACTCACCTATAGTTAACCACTCACTTTGCATTTCTAGATTCATTGCATGCACTTTATATTTATCATTTTCATCTTGTTGTATAAAGGATTTTATTATTTCTCGGTCTCCCTTCCTCTTTGCGAAACCCAGCCCGACTTGATTAAACTGTGCACCAGCTATAAATTGTTTATGGAATTGAAGTCTTGACTCAAGCTCTGTAACATATTTATCTTTTGGGAGTGATGAGACTATTTCATCCTGGGATTGTCCCAAGACATGCATTTTGGTCACTCTGAGGTGTTTATAGAGTTCAGATGGCTTCTTTAATTTCATCCCAAAACTGTTTTGATCCCTAAATAGAGTTGAGGGGTCAGCTGAGTGTGCAATTCCGAGCCATGACTTCAATATCTTTTTGACATTTGCATCTAGTTTTGCCAGGAGGCTTTTACCGATGTCATATACAAGGAAAGGCCAAGTCAGACGCGACGTAAGATAATTGTCGTATATCCAAACTTTTTTAATATTGTTTAATGGTTGTTGGTCTACCCTATTCAAGTCACTAAGAAAATTTTCGGCAGTTACCTCTAAGGATGGTGTACGTCCTTTGTAATCAATCTTTCTACCAAGAAATTTGAAAGGCACTGCTTCAGCAATCGTGGTTACACATTGTCCTCCTATTGAGAGTCCCGGATCATATGAGGTATATTTGGTATTCCGTCTACCCAGACATAAACAGTGGCATTTACTTGGTTTTGCCCTCAGTCCGTCAGTCCATGTACAAAATTCATCCACTTCAATTAATAACTTCTGACATTGTTTTGGATTACGTGTCAGTATGGCAAGGTCGTCTGCAAAGGCTAAGATGGACTCTGTGTATTTGTTGTTTATTTTAAACCGATAGCCCCATTTTTTCTCATGACTTATTAACTTATCTATAAGAATATTTATAATTATATTAAAAGCTATTGGTGACAAGCAGCAGCCTTGGAACAACCCTACATTATAATGCAATGTTTCTGTGTGTTCCTTGTCTGCTGCTATGGCAAATTGTAGTTGAGAATAATAAGATGTGATTATGTCGATAACCACAGTAGGAAAGTTATACCACTTCAGGGCGAAGATCATTAGTTCATGCTGTACAGAACCAAATGCGTTTTCAAGGTCTATCCAACAGACCGTACTTTGCCTCTCATGCATTCTGGCATCTTTCAAACTTTCCGCTAATAATGTGTTATGTTCCAGGCAGCCAGAAATACCGGGCAAGAACCCTTTCTGGTGGTTTGGCCTGAAATACCTATTGCTGATCATAAATTTTGTCATTTTTGTTTGTAGTACGCTAAAGAAAATTTTGGAAATTGTATTAGTTAGCGCTATCGGTCTAGTATCTTTTGGATGAGTTACTTCGTCTTTTTTTGGAATGAGGACAAAAACTGCTTCGCCAAATGATGTTGGTATTTGCTTCTTTGACCAGATTTTACAAAATACGTTTAAGAGATGTTTACGAACCGATGGACATTTTTTGTACACTATATAAGGAATACCGTCAGGTCCTGGAGCTGACTTGGATGTTTTCTTTTTAATTTGGTGGTCAACTTCCTCTAGGGTAGGTGGACAACTTTCAAAATTGACAAGAAGATAATGAGGTTTTTGGATGTTTGGATCCTCATACCGTCTCCCGCGCTTTGGCACTTGGTAAGTGCTTTTAAAGTGGTCGTAAATCTGTTGGTTGGTCAAGAGAAGCTTACCTTTTTGTTCATTGAAAACGTTTTTCGAGTATTGAAAAGGGTTTTTATCAAAATCTACTTCGTGTTTAGCTCTGTTAAAATTATCGCGATTTTTTGTGATTTGTAGCGATATTCCTTGAATTAATTTAAGGATCGATCTTAATGCCCTAGACAGTTGGTGACTTAGATGGTTATCGCCCATGGCCTTGGCTTTTCGAAGTTGTTTTATTAACTCTCTTTTCTTTCTCCGCATTTTCGATTTAAAAGTGTTTTCTTTATCTTTTTGCGCATGAAAATTTGGTGGTGGGTAGCGCTCACAAAAGTATGTATATATCGTGTCCTGAAAAGTTTCTACTTGGCTGTTCAAGTCTTGCTTAGATCCCGGGTGTTCCAGCAGGATTGCCAAGTTTTCATCATGCACTTTCCAGGTGGAGTTTTTTAGACTAGGAATGCTAAGACGTGTCCTGATGGCAATGGACTCCTGGTGATTTTCACACGATGGCTCACCTTGGGATGTATGAGGGTTAACTCTATCCGCAGTGTTTATGGAAGTACTGACCGACGGCTGTCGTGCTTCAACTTTATCATGCGTTTTTAAATGTTTGAGATACCAGGCTCGTCTTTTGTAAGTTTTCCCGCACTTAGGGCATTTCAGTTCCGTATTATCGCCGGGGTCGTCATTTCTATCTATCGGTGGACAGATCTTCCGCCCCCCCTCTCGGACTGTATATATATATACATAGGAAATACCCGAACTTCTAAACAAATACATATTTGCAGATCTAACTAAGATTTGGTTTAAGACGGGATCTCGTGCACATGAGTCCCGTACGCTAACACTGCGCTAACGAGGCAATCGATATATCTATAAGTCAACTCTAACGACAAACGTGGGATAAAAAAAGCTATGGGGATACTCTTTAAACTTCATCCGATTTTTTACTGGAGGCCCCTCCGGAGACAACCCCTCCCTCCATCCCTCCCCATCCCGCAAAGGCCAGTAATGCACTTATGATGCCTCTGGTGTTGCAGGTGTCCGCGGGTGGCGGTAACTGCTTACCATCAGGCGACACATCTGCGCATTTGTCCTCATATTCCATACAAAAAATAAATAAAACGAAGACTATTCGGAATCCAGCGATTGAAACAATCGAAAAAATCCAGCCAGCAAAAATCGGTAAAATCACGTGGCGTCACACATCACATCGATGGTTTTAAAACTTAAAACAATGCTTCTAATGAAAGTAAGAGGTTATACTAACTTTAAAAAATTATAACAAATTCCAAAGCTTGAATCACAACTAATTGATCTACTATTTTATTTAAGACTTTTTCTCATCCACTCGTTTATATCCTTGAATCCCATTGGAGTTTACATAGATTAAGGAATTCTTATACCAGAGTACATTACTCAAATAATAGTACGTGGCTCTACTCCACTTCCACTCTAAGGTCGTCATAGTTAGGTTAAGATTACGACAGATGCAATGCATAATACGTTTCAAAATCAACCTTGAATAAATTTTATTCGAAGTAATAGAG
Organism: Spilarctia lutea; assembly: GCA_916048165.1. NCBI lineage: Eukaryota > Metazoa > Arthropoda > Insecta > Lepidoptera > Erebidae > Spilarctia > Spilarctia lutea. The sequence continues at coordinate 2,463,777 of OU696476.1, read as the reverse complement.
ACTTGGAATGTCCGAAATTCTTCACTTTGTTATCTTCACTGTGAATAATAACTATGGCAACACATCTCTTAATGACTCCTGATAATTTTATTACCAGAACATCCTTTACTGTAAGCTTCAATACTTTGGTTTAAGGCAATAAAATGCAGGCGCAGCAGAGCACAAATTTACGTGTACATTTTATAATTCAATTATTTAACTTTTTTTTATATAAATAATATAAATAAATAAATAAATGACTGCACGGTTGGCCGAGTGGTTTCAGCGGTCGCCATGCCGCTTGCTACTGCGCCAAGTGTCTTGGGTTCAAATCCCACGCGGTACAACACTTTGTGTGATCCACGAATTGTTGTCTCGAGTCTGGATGTTCTTTGTGTCCGTTTCATGTATGTTTGTAAAGTCCCCCACGACACAGGATGTTTATTCCTAATGTGGGAGTTGTCTTTTTTAAAATAAAAAAAAAAAAAAAAATATTTCAGACATCTATCACACAACGCCATCTAGTCCCAAGCTAAGCAGAGCTTGTGTTATGGGTACTAGACAACTGATATGAATACATATATACCTTTTTTTTTTGTAAATACATACATATTATACATAGAAAACACCCAAACTCCGAAGCAAATATTTGTAGATTCCACAAACATTTGGTCCGACCCAGGATTTGAACCCGAGACCTCAAGCTTAGCAGTCGTATACGCTACCACTATGCCACCGAGGCAGTCAAACAACACAAGTCTTTAAACAATGTAGTTTATTTACTATACTATTTTATTTATTGATCCAAGGGAATAAACATAATTTAGTCTACTAGTTAAAATGTCACTGCGTGTACCATTAATTTACAGTTACACATAAATAATGAAAAGTTCTACGATCTTACTAAAGCACCGTAAACTACCGACTATTTAAAAAAAACACTTTAAATCATATTTATGCCAAAACTCTGAAACACAGAAGTCAAAGTATAGTTTAGTAGTAAGTAATTTTTTTGTATTATTGTATGTTGTTTTTCAATTTGTTAATTACCAACTGAATTCTTTTGTGCATGTAAATGTGAGTATAGTCTAGGCTTGTAATATAAGTTGATATTTAGTATCTTTCTGGTGGTTTTGAGTATTTCACCGGTCTACCCAAATGTCCAGCTGGCGGTAGTGTCGCACTTCGGGTCGTTAATCTTGACTTATACCGGTTAGGTAACACGATGGCACGGGATTGTATGTCGTCTGTAAGGCCAACCCAGATCCTATACTGTACTCGCATAGTTTTCATTATTTTGTAATAAATCAGTGTTCACGGTCTTTAGAAAAGACACCTCTGTGGTTTGTTTCAGCATTTCTCTAGAGTGATTCATAGGTAATACCATCCTCTTTTAGCTGTAAAATCCGACGTGTAACAATATCTGTAAAGATTTTCTTACAAATAAATATCATTTACACTTTACATAAATAACATATTTATGTATTTTTATGTTAATCAATGAAAGAAACAATTGTAAGCAAATAAACTTAACATAGCTATAGATATTTATAGGAACAAAGTTCTTGAACTTTTTGTAGGCAACATTAGAATTTTTTCTCATACAAAAACACAGGCATTATTGAAACAAATCAATCCATTTGCAACGGTCACCATAAATAAAGATTACAGCTTTTATTACGATACAAGCATTGACCTTAAACAAATTACTCTTTGTTGTAAGATCTCCAGCTATTGATGTATTGTGATTCGGTTTAGTTTACATATATTTGTCGGCTATGTTGTACGTTTTCTCTTCCTGGTTCAGTACTGTTAGTTCAATTCAAGTTCAATTTTGAACCCCCCACCGCCCCTAGGAATTACCAATTACCAATTATAAGTTTACTCGTCACTGCATTACAAGTATAGCTTGGCAGAAACCTCGTGTTAAATACCTTTGAACCATTCAATGCAAGACATAGAACGAATTGACTTTAGTGTTGAAAGCATGGCTAAATTTCAATTTGTTATTTGCTTTGTATTTTGTAGTCAAATGTCAAGAGCTCATTTTAGTACCTTTTGTTATAATAGACAGAACTTAATGCTATCCAAAATAACTTTGCTTGAATTATTTATTCTATTTATAACATAATTATAATTAAACAAAAAATATAGATACTTATGTTCCGTAAACAAAGCAATCAAATATTTTTATACATAGCCTCTTCTTATAAATGAGGTATTGGCCTATTTTATCAGGTTTGGTTGGTATTGGATATAGACTTTTTTTTTAAGTTTTCCTTCTCTCTACATTGATGTTGCCACAGAATATGGCAAAATGAGTAATTTGTTGTAATAGACTCTTTTGTAATAAAACTACAAAGTTTAATCACTAAACTACCATATACTTTAAAAACATACTATTGTCCTATTGGCAACTAATAAATATATAATCAGTGCAACGTAATCGTGGGAGAATGATTATAAAATTTTCTTAGACTGTGATAAATCTGTTGAACAATGGTCAATATGCGCATGGATCGAGAAACCAGTTTTTATGAAGAGTTTGGTAACTAATTTCATATAGTACCAATTACAGCACAACAATCATAAAATACGTACTTTTTAAATTAATCCAATCTTTGTAAACTAATAATGTTTAGCAGTGGACTGCTAAAGTCTGGTAATGACGTCAGTAATAAAACAAAATTAAATAAGACAAATCTGAGATCGTAAAAATTGGTATAAAATTCTATATAACCTTTTAAACCTACTAATAAAAAATATAAAAAACAAATATCTTACAAATGTAAGATATTTGTTTTTTATATTTTTTATTTTATCTCGCTCTATAGAACATAATAAAGTCACGATTAAAACTGATCATTTTATAATTAAATACTTTTATCACACAATCTAACCACACACATTTCACGCCAAAATCCATGAGGTCGGCTATACACACACAGATTACGCATACGCGTATTATTGTTTATGGAAAATAGTAGGTTTAAAAGGTTATATTATTATTATTATTAGTATAGACAGCGGAAAACGACAATTATAGGTTAATTTGTTAAATAAATGGAAATCTCCCTTACAAGTGTTTATTACATTGCATGAGCAGATTACACAGGCTTGGAGCAGACATATGATTAATTGCATATGCATAGATTTGATTCAATTCTTCTTTTACTCACTCTTTGACAACTCTACTCATCTTCCTAGCCTTTAATGTTCCCAAGATTTTTCGAGGTTCGCTACTAGTTCAACCGGTTTTACCTGAATATCAGTTCTTCCAAGGAGCGACTGACATCGTACCTCCACAACCCTGAGAGTTCGAACTGAATTCAAACTTTGAACTGGTTGTCAGGAGATTTGAGGGTACTGACTTACCAATAACGAGTTTTAACTCTATTGAATGCATATACATACTCGTATATAGCCCGTTGGAGAGCCACGTTTCGGCATAAATGGGCCGGTTTAACCGGAGTGATACCACGACCTCACAGAAAACCGATGTGAAACAGCGCTTGTGCTGTGTTTCACCGAGTGAGTAAGGATACCCGAGGCCCATACCCCAACTCCTCCCCATCCCCAAAGGCCGGTACTTCATATTCAAATTCAGTTATTTATGTTTATTACTTTAAAGTATAACACTATTATTTGCTAATTATTTATTGAGAATAATAACATAATAATTTGTCGCAGCGCAAGTGCGTAAGCAATATTATCACCATTATGTAACTGTATAATGTCCACATTTAAACGCATTTTAATAGAAAACAAGTTACATTTTGTTAACGTCAGAGTATTTTACTGTAGAATGGTATTTATTATTTTTACTATTTTTTATGTAAGATGAAGAAAACGAGTAAAACCATAGCTTTGGGGGAGGATTGGACCTCACACGCTAGGTGAATACCAATAAAAAAATTGCTGAGGTCAAGTTGTCCCATTGTTGTCAAAACGTACCTCGCGCGTAGTTATATTTATAAGATTAGCTATTAGTGCTAATTTTCTTGTTCCAAAATTACAAATTGAACTAATATTTAGTTTTGTGTCAAACTTCGATCTAAATGTTAAAATTGACTTAAATGGGATTTGTCACTCTAAAAATAGTCGTTATCTAAATACATAGGTAAAAAAATAGTTTTTAGAAATCGCTTTACTGAAGTAAGAGAATAGAAAGTAATTTTAGAAAAATATCAGGTGACAGACCACAGAATTAGCAACATTGTCTCAACCTTATTTAGTACTAGCTGACCTACGCAACCTCGTTTGCGTCTTATATTGCCTGTAGCGTGAATATTTCCCCCGTTTTTGAAACATTCTTCACTGGTGCTCCGCTCCTATGAGTATAGTATAGTGGCGTGATGATATACAGCCTATAGCCTTCCTCGATAGATGGACTATCCAACACTGGAAGAATTTTTCAGAACGGACCGGACAAACAAAGTCTTCAGCTTTATTATTAGTATAGATTCAGAAGATCAGAATTAGTCAGCATTATAAGTGTCGGTACTGCGTTTTATTTTCATTAACATGTTTCAAGATGACACTTTATAATCTGTAGGCAGGTGTAAATCCGCGAAATGTTTAACAAAAACTTGGGAAAGAGTGCGTCAATTAATTTGACCTTTGAGTCATCATCTCATCATCACCTTCCAAGTTTTTATAATTTAGTGTTGGCTACAAGTTCAACCGATTCCACCTGAAAATCAGTCGTATACGCTAACCGCTACATACAAATAATGGTATCTAATGACTGATTCACAATAAGACACATTTCATTACTTTTAAAATCTCATATATATTTTTGAAATCGCTAATAATATATTACCAATACTACTACTAAAATATTTTCTATTCGTCAACATACATCTAATACCTGTAAACAAGCAATTCTTATATATATACATATTTTAATGAAATTTAGTATGCAGGGGATTTCGGGGGCGATAAATCGAACTTGCTAGAATTCATTTTTAGAAAATATAACACGATTTACAGATTTACAGTAATTTTTCCCGTTAACTCTGAAATAACTACATTAAAAGATGGTCATAATCCTTTGTTTTTCTTCTGAGTACTGTATTGTATTACATATGATGTAGATATTATAATCTTCTTAACTAAACATCAACGCGCTTTTGTTTAGGTATTTATCTTATATGTATAAAGTAGCGTGAAGAACAAGTATTTATATGCTGTTAAGTATATTATGTCGTGAATACCGATATTAATCATGTCATTTTATATAACGTTCAATATCATCGTAATTGCACATATTGCTTTTGGACCGTCAAGCAATCATAAAGATCATGTTTCCTGTACCAAGCCAGGCCAAGCAAGTATATCCATCACCGCTCGTAAGTATTTTTTAATTAAAAATAACTAACTCGGGATGGACGTATGGGATGAAATAAAATAATTTATTTTGCAATTAGGTTATATGAACACTGGCACTTTAAACTTTTTTTGAACAGATGAGTTCGACCTTTCCTAACTGGACTAGTCCTAGGAAGAAAGCACGAAACAAACTCAATCAAAACAAAAGACAATCGACTCTTTTAAAGTCCAGGATAATTTTCTTCAAATGCAAAGGACATTCAATCAGTAAATAAATTCAAGGAAAATAATAAATAGAACAAAAAGTAGTGAGCCATAATTATGATTCAGTATAGTGTGTTTATAATTCGAGATGCAATAGATATCTATATCTTAGTAGAAATATAAATAAGAAATCTATATCTTTGAAACAGAATCAGTATTATAGGAAAACTTATTACATGCATTTTTTTTAAAGTTCTATTCCCAATCTGACATTGTCGTCCCTCCCTGTTTCCACGATTCCTTTCACTTTTTGAAAAAGTATTAAAAAAAAACTAGTATTAAATATTAGTATAAGTATTGACTGTCCCGGTAGCCCAGAGTGGTGGGTGGTGGTGATGGTGGTATGCAACTGCTTGAGATCGTATATTTTGTATGATTTGCAAATGTTTATTTCGGGGTTTGGTTGTTTTCTATGTATAATATTTATTTATTTACAAAAAAATGTATATGTATTTGTATCAGTTGTTTAGTATCCATAGTACAAGCTCTACTTAGTTTGGTACTAGATAGCGTTAAGTGTTAGATGTCAGAAATATTATAAAAAAATTACCATTGAAAAATGTCATAAAAATCTTATTAGTCTGAATCGCGTGTGACAGACATTTTCTCATGTCCGAATGTTCGGACAATAATCGATTCGTGTACAATCGATATCAACCGTATCGTGTTCGTTACAATGATATTCTCAATGCTATTGCCATTCCAACTGTTAATGAACTCTAAAACTACTATTGTGCACAATAACAGGTAGTACTCGTATTTGAAATCTTAGTTATAGTAATTTTAACTTGCGTAATAACTGTACGGCGTTCGACGGTCAATGCCTGCCTAAGGGCCGTGACCAAAGAGGCAATATTCGGCCATTTAACGTCATCAGGGAAGCATTCCACTACCATGGGGTACCAGAGTACTTGAGGCGGCTAGTGTCCGAGGACCGAGATGGCATTCTAATTCTAGCGGAGACGCGCTTACCAGCACCTCATGCCGCCCCGAGTGTGGCTGCGGATGGATGGGACGAGTTTTCCCCTCCATCCGCGTTAATGGCTAGCCGCGAGGAGGTGACGTGTGCGTGTGCCGTACGTCACCTACATAGAGAGTTTTTACCATCAGATGGTGCTCGCATCGGTGCAGGCAGGCGCTGGGAGAGGACCGACTGTCATAATAACAGCAGCTCACGGACATGTGTAAGGCGCAGAGTGGTACACCGTGTGGTGTTAGTCGGTCCGATACTGAAACGTCACCGCGCCGTAAATCCCGGTGGGCTGACGGCCCTTGGGGGTTTTTAAACGTAATAGAGTGGTTTAAGTATTCGTAAAGACGATTTTACTGCGCCAAGTATAGTGGGTTCAAATATAAGATGAAACAACATTTTGTGCGATCCACAAATTGTTGTTCCGAGTTTGTTTGTTTTTGTGTGCGTTTTATGTGCGTTTGTAAAAGTTACCCGTGACACAGGATATATATTTCTCATGCGGAAGATGTTTCTAAAAAGAAAATACGTAGTAATGATATTATGTGTCACCATTCCTATTCATACCATGAGTGTTGTGAGAGTCGATAAGGAGGGCAAACAGCGTAGTGCAATAAGAAAACTATACACAAACCGTTTTTTTATTTTTTTATTTTTTAACGTGTGGAAACCCCCTTGGGCCGTCACCCCACCGGGGTTTGCGGCGGGGTGGTGTGTCGGAATCGAACCGACTAACACCACACGGTGTGCCAACTCTGCGCCTGAGAAGGGAGGGGTCCGGGAACTGCAGTTATTAACACGACCGGACCCCACTATACACAAACCCTATACCAACCTAGCCTAGGTGACCAGCCGGCCCTGACAAGTTGCGGCATGTTAAAATAGGCCAATACCTATTTTTTAAAAGAGGTTATTTTTCCAGCAGTATATTACGAAAAGTTATTAAATACTCGTTCATATAAATACATATAATCGTATGTATTTATATGAACATCGCGGTACTCTTTTGTTCAGTACCAATAAGTGGTAATGATATTGTGATTCATCAATCTGTACATTGAATGTCTTCATAAGTCTAATCAGTCTTAGTAAGCGAACGGCTCGTGTTATGAATCAATAGTTATTTATGCAACTGTTGTATAATAAGGGGTATTAAAGCATGAATATGGGTTATAATAGTATCACATGAGTGTTTTAATACCTAATTATGTACAGTTGCATACAAGACTTTATATACACCCATGATATGAATCCTCTATAAAAAGTTCTGAAACAGTACAGCGTTGTAAGGGTTCACGTTGGGGTCACCAATATCGCATAAATGTGAAAGGTTACTTTAATGTGTCTATGAATGCGAATAAAGTCAATAAGAAGAGCTGGGGGTCACTCGGGAAGGTACCATTCACTTTGTATGCCACAAGTTTTTCTCAGTTTTCCATCGTATTTTCTCAAAGAATTGATGTTTAAAAACTGTTATTATTTAATTTGGGACACTCATCAAATCGACGTGTTTCGCTCCCTATCCCGCCACTATTTTTCCTGCCACTATCAGAATTTGGTCCAATGATAAAAGTTGGGTGTCTCGTCAAAACGAAGCTGTGTATAAACTTTCAGCCTGTTATTAATCACTGTAATCCCTTTTACGTGGGCCCGTGGACTATTATAACAATTGTTCGGATGATATTATGGTTACTATGACACAGAATGTTTTAATGTTGGTAATAAGCTTGTTTGTTCAGAAACTTTTATAGAGGCTTTATGGCATGGGTAGGTATAGATAAATGAATGAATGTCTGCGATCATAACCATGACCAATATCACGAGCTACATAAAAAGGCTGTTTAATTGTGATGGACATCCGTTTTCGACACAATTTATGTGTAATGTGATTTATTAAAACCAAACTCATAAATGCATTTTTTAGAACATCTTGCGTACATTTGAATTTTAAATATGACTCTTCCATATAACTGTTCGTACCTTGATTGTTCCGTAAAGGGTTGAAATTTTGAGAATTCCTTTCAAGGTGGGTGCTTACAACATAAGGTATAAGGTTGAAATTATGTGTAGTTCATAGCTTCGAGTTTCAGGTTCTGTGTTGATGAATCAGTTAGGGTAAGTTTTGTGTGAAGATACGATCATCTATTCATAGTGTTTGTGTAAATTTACAACAATATATATGTATTTAATAAACAAAAGTTTATTGAAGGTTTATTCATGAAAATATACCTTTAGATTTAATAACAATAAGTACAGTCGAAAGATCAATTTAAAAACATTACCTCTCCTTATGTCCCTAACTAGTATCATCAATCGTTTAAGTGATTTTTAACCGATTATTGAAAACCGATTTTGTATTGTAAAACACTATATTATGTTTCCTTAAGCGAGGAATTTTTCCAACAAACTATCTTACAGTTTGACGGACTTAAGCATGTAAAATACGTATATGATTTTGCATAAATAAACAAAAATCTATCAACCAATCGCTGTCCACTGCTGAACGAAGGTCTCCTCATTAAATATATCAGCTTTATTTACTTATTAAACAGCGGTGTACACCCACAAGCAAGTGTGATTTGTCAATTTACGCCGTTGTATGTATTAATCTATTCGTATTTCACATTAACCACAATTGTGTGCGGGTGGTATGACACTATCTAAACGAATGGACCACACATATTTATATATATGATTACAGATAATTATTCTTAGTGTTCATTTAATAGTTTCAAACAATTTCCATTTTACTATATTAGGCTTACATATATATATATGTATATAGAAATACTGTCGTAAGAAATAGTGGTATGTTAATGATTTACATACAGCTGCATAATAGTAATGAGTGTAATAACATAAAAATGCAATTAATCATTGGATAGCCATTATTTAATTAGTTGCAGCATCTTAAAACCGGTAAAACACCTTTATTGTGTAATGGTATGATAACTATATATAGGACAGGTTTTACGTAATAATTAGACTAGTCTATTACATTCTAGAATATTCATATTATTTATTCCTAGCAAAATAACCATCGCGAAATGCGTTTAATATATATTACGTACTGTTGGCCTAATGAGTAGGTGCTAATGGTCGCTGCTAAAGCAAAAGTTGCGGTTTCAAGTCACACGTATATTATTATATTATTTTCTACCCATTTTTTTGTGTATGAGTCAACTAAAATGACTTTAATCTACCTAATGGAAGCATAAGCAGAATCCAAAAGTGGTGGTGATCAAACTCATTGCGAGCGCAGATAATGCAACAATGCAGCATTGTAACCTACTCCATGGTGGCCATTGAGTTGATTCTACATCATTGGGCTGCCGGTTTTGCTCACCAACGAAATTGACTGCACGAATGCTGTCTTTTTAGGTCGGTCTTCTGTGAAATAGTACCACCCCGTTTGAACCGGCCCGTTTGTGCTGAAATCTTGCTTTCCCTCAGGCAACATCACTTTGGCAGGCTCATATATTAAAAAGACGTGTTATTGTTAAATACATTGTCATTAAACTACTACATAAAAGAAAGCTAAGCTAAAGCTTGAGTTTTCCATCAGGCTCAAAAGAGTCAAATTTGCGGGATATCAAATAAAAAAAATTTAATTATACCTTGCAGGCTACGGTCCAACAGACGATGTTGAGTGGTCGTATATTATATACTAATAATTGATGCGCGATTAGTATCTACTATGCAGTTATTGTATTCTTAACTTGCTATCAATCTCCGCAACATCTGATAGTCATCACAGACCTTTGGCCATTCCGTGCCGTGAAAAGTACCAATGGTTGATGTTTTTTGGTTAGCTTGTTTAGTCCGTAGCCCGGAAAATATCCGAAAGTATTAAAACTCAGTTCAACTTTTAATTGTTTCTAATATGTAAGTTTTACAACAAATGTAGTACATTAGTATATAACCCGTCAAGCTAGTGTCCAAACTCTGCTAAGAATATTGGTATTGACAATATTAAATATTGGAGAAAAAATCCCCAGAGTTCTTCGTTAATAAATATTAACATCGAGTTGTACCTACAAGAAGATTTAACTTTATGGTACCATAAACATGCGTTATCATTTTAAAAGTAAAAAAATATATTAAGAAATTGAAGACATGAATCCTTTTAATCCTCAGTGACCTGGCAATTAATGATGTAAACCACGAAAACGTTGGGTCATGAATACAATAGATAATTACTTACTAATTGTTGAATAAATACATACATACATTTTAACGTGTCATATTTAAAATTTTCTACCTGAAACTTTTTCATTGTGCTTTAAGCCCATATTAATATTATAAATTCGAAAGTAACTCTGTCTGTTTATCGATGCACTGATTTCAATAACATTTGTCATGGAGATACTTTCATTATTGAGAAAGGACATGGGCTACCTTTTACTGCGATAACTGACATACAATGCGACTCAAATAAGAATAGAAGGGAGATCGTTTTTTGTTTTTTCGGTAGACGGTCCCCATTTCATGTCATCCACATTTTATATGTTTTTTATCATTAATTTCATCACGACGACGACTTAAAGACTCGAAGACTTATAATTGAAGACTATGAATACTTGACATTGGCAGAAATAGCTGATCTGACTGGTTGCCATTTCATCAAAAGAAGAAGAAGTAAGAATAGGAGCGTCAATGACCTCTTTCTGTCAAATGTCCCTTGAAAATCTTTTTATTAAACACCTTTAAAAACCTTAAAAAAAACATTATTGATACGCAAATAAGGTTTGATGCAGACCGTACTTTTTAAGGGATATTTGACAGATAGAGGTTATTGAAGTTTCTATTCTTATTTCGAGTTGCATTATATACGACAATGGAGTCGCGGGTAAATCTATTGATCTATTGATTGTGAAGAAAAATCGTTCAGCGTGTTTTTTTAGAATAACAGAGAAATTTATAGTTAGACACACGTACAGATAGCTAAGTTATTTGGGAGGAAATCCAAGGGATGGTAATGCACTCTTTTGCTTCTGTTTTCAATACACGATGTATTTATTGCTATGGCCTACTACTATATTATATTGATTAGAGCAATGTAATCTATAATTAAGTAGTATTAAGTCTCCTCTACTTTTTGCATTTTTGTAACTATTACCTTAGGATACTGTGTTGTTAGGTATTTTTATCTCATATGGTGAATGTTGTGTGTACCTGCAATGTACGTATACTATATAATATTTTTAAGAGAGTGTCTTTTGTTATGTAACTATAAATTTATTTTAAATATAGTATCAAAACTGACACTTAGATCATTCATGGAACTTCACACTATAAAACTGTGGTCTCACGCTCGTTAAATTAAAATAGCTGTTGAAATAGTGTCGTAGAATTACACACCTATTGCTTGTATAATACATTTATGTATATTCAATGTATTTGTGATCTAATATATTTAATGATATTTTTTTATAATCTTAATATTTTCGGACATCTGTCAAGGTCCAAAAATAAGCAGATAATGCATTATTATGGAGTTTAATACTTTATTTTATGCATAAAACCCACGTATTTCCATCGCACTTGACATTGGCAGAATTGTCGACATCGGCACAGTTTGCCATTTATTAAGAAGAAGAAGTTTAATACTGTTTGATTTAACATGTTGGTTGAATTAAAATTGTTTCAGTTGTGTATAGTCTATTTGTCGACGAGCTAAGGCTATATCAGTTATGTACGCTACTATTCATAGGATCCTAGTATCAATAAAAAACGTAAAAAACTGGAAAAAATAATATGTTTACTAGACGCTGTTAAAGTAGCGCGTTAGCCAGTAACGTAGGTATTAATACTCTATTACGTTTTTGTGTTCCGTATGTAATGGTTAACACCAAAATAAAATAAAAAAACCCTCAGATTTCAAGAGCTGGACTAAATTTAAATGGGACCACACAAGAAGCACCAGCTTTCAAAAAAAAGGAATCATCAAAATCGGTTCACTCAGTCGAAAGTTCTGAGGTAACAAACATAAATAAAAAATACAGTACCTCCTCCTTTTTTTAAGTCGATTGACAATGGGACCCTATTACAAAGATAGCTTAACAATTGAACATTGCTAAAAACATGCTCCCATACAACAAACGTGATATTTTTGATATTTTAGTCGTTTTTGATTGATTTTATTAACGGCAACATGTAGAACCATCCAGCCGATTTTTGGTATGTGCAACATTTTCAACCTTGAATTGAAAGGTTAGTACTACATGCAGAGTGCAAATTTGAGCCTTACGTGGCTGAGCTCATTGGCAATGGATATAATACTAGTGTTTAATAGCTAAAGCATAAATGGTAATTGAGTTACCAAGGTTTCTTTTCAAAGAGCATGTACCGGTAAATATTGTCTGTATGGTGACGGATTAAGAATATGGAGTATCATCATTTCTATTCATCCCAAGGATGTCGTAAGAGTTGAGTAATGTAGCAAATTATGTAAAGCACTGGAAAGAGAAGGAGAACTTGAAACAACTAGCCGACCTCTGCCCACTTTGTTGGGCGTTAATCGTTTATCGACTTGATTTACAATTGTTTGAAGGCAAAAATCTCAGGAACCGTTGGTCCGATTTGAAAATTTTTTTCGATGTTGGTTAGTCCATTTATTGAGGAAAACTATAGGGTATATATCATTTCGCTACTACTAATAGAAGCGGAGCAACAATGAATAATGTTTCAAGAACGGCGAAAATTTTCACGCGACGGGCAATATAAAACGCAAACGAGGTTGCGTGGGTCAGCAAGTTCATAATAAAATACAGCCTATGCCACTCCTGAATAGTGTCGCTTTCTGTTAGTGAACGAATTTTCAGGATCGGATCAATACTTTCTAGATTACCTACTAAAACCAAACAAACAAAGTTAAAAACTACCTTTTTATAATATTAGTATAGTAGGCCGAAAGTTTTTTTCTTAGGACGGTTCAATGGCCAGCATTGAATTAATAAAAGCGGTTGTTGATGATTAAAGTGATCAATTAAATAAAATAAATAAATATTTCGAATATCTAACACACAAAAAAATCTAGTCCCAAGTTAAGCAGAGCTAGTGTTATGGGTACTTGACAACTGATATACTCGTATTTACATGTATACTTTTTTTTTGTAAATACATACATATTATATAGAAAACATCCAAACTCCGAAACAAATATTTGCAGATCATACAAACATTTCGTCAAACCCTTGCTATAACCCACGATTACGCTCTCATAACTGTTTCTTATTATTATAGCTGTCTTGACGAATTTTTTACCGCCATGTATTGTTTTCGTAAATCTTTCTAAATTTTCCGCCCTGCCAAAATGACTATACTCTGCCTGGTGGAAAGCATAAGCAGAATACAAAAGTGGTCACCATAGTCATTGCTCGTGCAGACAATGCCACAATGCAGCGTGGTGACCCACTATGGCAGTATAGTGATGCTTTTGCATCATTGGGCACCCGTTCTCGCACTCATCAACGAGACACGACAGCATGAGCGCTGTAATTTCACATTGATCTTCTGTGCGAGGGTAGTAGCCGTTCGAGCCAGCCCGTTCGTGCTTAAAACCAACGTGTTTCTATTACCTGTAAAAAATCCTACTTGTTTTTTTATTTAGCTTAGCTCAGCTTCCCACAGATAGTGTACAGGTGCGGACTAAGAAAATAAAACACCTTCAGTTATCTTTTAACTGTTTCTAAACATATATATATATATTGTCCTGACAATAACAAATGCATAAAAAAAGGAATTATCCAATTTAGTGCAGTTGATAGGAAGTACATATATATATAGTTATACATTTCGGTGTTTTTTAATTCTTAATTTATTACTGTTTATCCTGAACAGTAAAGTGATAAGAGAATTTTAAGTATTAGAGAAATAAGACAGCGGTGATGTATTTGCTCATCAAAATTTGTGAAAGTTAAACAACGAAATTTAAAAAGTTTCAAATATATATTTTTTTGTAAATTTGTCAATATTATGATCTGGAGTCCTTTTTAGTCTTGTATCCTTGAGAAACGAAACAACTATCACTGATCAACATATTTATAAAATATAATCAGAAGCATAACTTCTTGCGAGCACCTCAATTGATTATTTTACTGCAATTTTTTTGCATTAATTGATCCAAGCAAATCAGTTTTAAAAGCATTTATAATATAGTTGATTTTAGCCTGATCCTCTACTATCAACATTTGCATGAATAAATAAATTCAATTGAATGAATATTTATGAGAATTGAATATTTATGATACTTTTTTTAAAGTAATGGTTATTCGATAGTAATGGCATGTGGGGTCACCGCAGACAAAAACAGAGTAGTTAATCATCGATTAAGTTGTGGTTTTCAAAACAAAAGCTATTGGCTTAAGAAATTATGTTTAATAGGTAAATGAAGAGAACTATGCTAAACAAGAAAAGGATAAAAAACTATAGCCTATATTATCCGGGTCATTTTTACGGATCTATATACACATCATTCATTGAAATCGGTTCAGTATTTTAGACGCTATATTGAAATACAAAGACTGCCAATATTCGTCCTTTTTCTTCATCGCTAGTAAATATAACTGATATTTATTCAGACAGAATTGAAATACTTAGGCACAGATCTATTTTTTTTAGAAAATAACGAGCAGACGTATCGCCTGATTGTAAGCGATTACCGCCGCCCGTTGCCGGCCTTTGGGGGATAAGGAAGGGGGTGGGGCCTCCGGTTTCCTCACTCACTCGGTGAAACACAGCGCAGGAGCTGTTTCATACCGGTTTTCTGTGAGGCCGTGGTATCACTCCGTTCGAGCCGGTGGCGGTGCCGGAGCGTGGCTCTCCCACGGTTTATCTTTAAAATAAATACAATCTCTTGATGATATTTCTATCTAGAATAACAATTAATTTATTAATTACATATCTTGTGCATTCCCGTTCATTAACTGCCAAGCACTCTCTTTAAGTAGTCGGTTCATTATGCCACAGTGTACAATGTTCCAGTATACTTACGTGCGATTAGCGGCTGTATTGTATTGGGGCAATCTTTTATTGGCGACCATGGCATGAAGTCATCGCCAATGTGATCGCCTTAATATTTAATTCGATAAACAGTCGATATTTTTTGCTATTTTGTAACAAATAAAAGTATACAGTAATAATAATTGTTAAAGCAGCTGTTATTTAAAAAAACATAATTTCAAAATTTGTTTTATAAAATGACTACAATATTATTTCAACACTTAATTAAAATAAAAAAAATAAATGAACATGCATCAATTGTATTAACATGCTATGATTCAAATTATAAGATGTTATCACAACTATAGAGACAAACTTCTTAGTATAAATTATATTAATCAGTTATGAATGAAAAATAAATGATAACATTAATGTTTATTGGCCTGTATTAGTCCTTTGCTAGACATAAGTCAGTTTCAGTTTCATTAGTATATTAAACGGAAATCGAAAACATTATGACACCGCATCTGCTTAACTCGATCTATAGGTACCTACATTACTGAGCGTTTCTAAATTTTTCGATTCACAGTAAAAAAAAAAATTACGTTATTCTACTAAATAATAAAATATTGTTTATCTTTATTATAATTTTGAATATGTCACTCTAATTATAAAATATTGCTTTAAATTTTAAAAAAAATAAAATATCTTCTTCTAAAACAGCAATTTATACTCGTGTCATGTGTGTTTTTCGGCTACCGCGGCAAATATTAGTTTATATCCTATTTCAAGAATCAAAAGGTGTCTATTGTAAACTTTCATCCAAAACGCTTCAACGATTTAGTCGTATAAGTGTAACAGACTGAGATACACTCAAATTTTTAACATTAAGATCATTAAAATTCAATTCACAAAACCAAAGGTAGCTTTTAGTTGTAAATATAATCCATAAAATGCTTGAGAGAAAAACAAGGTTTTATGTTGGTGTACCCTATTTCAACATAACCTTTCAAGCATGATTATAATTCGGAACCACATGCAGAGTTTTCCGTTATTATATTCCATATTACAAAAGAGCATCAAGTAAATGTATTATAAATAACCGGTAACGTTTCCATAAAAGTCAAAATCGTTGAACTTGATCTAGTGACTGGTATAAATGGTGATATACTCGTATATACGAGTTTAATGACAGAACTTTACTCACTCGATTGTTTTTATGATCTTAGCACAGAATTTTATAAAAAAAATTATACAAAAATATTGTGTAATAAGAACTTTCGTATTTTGTATTTAGAAATAATAGTGGTCGTCCAGCGATAGAAATTCGACCATAATTCTGTTTATTTTTGTTTTGTTTTAGTTTCCCGGCATCTAATACACGCCGTCTCGTGTATTAGATGCCGGGGAACCAGATGCACCCTAGAAAGGAAGTCACTGGACCCCGACGTACCTCGGGCTACCTACTTTACGTGTTAATATATGAATGTAATACCTGAATTACCGAGCTTCTCTCAGTATTCTTTGTTATTTTTTTTTACTAAAGCCTAAGCTAGATGGATATATTTCATGAAAATCGTAGGAGTCGTTGCCGACTTTCAGATTATTCGCATTCGAGAATGCAATAGTTGTGTAATATATATATACACACACAAGACTTGCTCGTATAAAGTATTAGATATATTTTTATCATCAGTTTAGTAACTTAGACACATCCCAAATAAAAGTGTACCAAAGTTGAAGTAAATAAATGAAACCGTCATTGCTAAAGTCAGTCAAAAGTAATTAATTTGTATGATGAACAGTAAATAATATTTTACTTTTAAAGTTTTATCTTAGCATCAGAAAAGCATGAATCAAATTATTGAGTAAGAACTGAAGGTCTCTTGTAGTCTCAGAGAAACAGTAAACCGGAGTCAAATTTGGCAACTGCAATGCCTTTTGTGAAAGAGTTGCGTAAAGTGTAAACAACATGTATCTATAAAGCGCTACTAAACTTTGAACAATGTTTATTTGATAACTAATATTAAAAAATATTTAAAAATGTATTTCAATAAAATTTTAAATAAACTTAAATGAAAAATTATTTTCATTAAAAAAAAATAGATAGTATTAAATTAATAAAATTAATTTAATAAAAATTTTCCCATGTTTATTAAAAATATTAATTTAATACTTCTTGTTATTATTAAACGGACATTTTATTTTTTTCTATAAAAATCATAGTTAATATATTTTTTTCCTGGAATTTGTTTATACGACATTGGAATGCCCGAAAAATATATCCATAAAGAAATGATAATGAAATAAGGCTATAGTTATTGTTCCATCATTAACAAAGGAAATGTAAACAAAACAAAAACACAAGTGTTGAACAAAAAGGATAATAAGAGCAAATTAATCAATCACATTTCATAGGCGGTTGCGCTAAAATTCCAAAACTAACAAACGAAACTAGTTATAAAACAATTACTTACCGTTCATATTGATGTTTATCAATTCCAACACAAATTGTCTAAACCACAAAAATAATTAATAACACTAATTGTTAATAATTAAATTATACACTAATCACATTAAAACTACATCCAAAAGAGTAATTCTAAAAATGTTCTATTTAAATTATAATTTTTTGTATAATTTTGGGTTAAATAAATAGTTGAGGGAAATAAATTACAAAAATCAAAAATGTTTAAGAGTCCGTGCGAGCAAGCGCGCTGGCTGTACGATCGCAATAAAATGTAAGGAGCTGCGCAGGCGCCTGATATAACAAACGTATGCTGCGTGCGACTGGGATAAAAAATCAATAGAATACCCATACGTGACGATATGTATTAAGTACCTATACGTTAAAGTAAAATTAACATTTATGTCGCACATTTATTAGGCAAATCAGAAATGTTAATTTGGTGAAAAATTTTTGTATCGAAATTTTATTCCACGATTGTTTTAAAAATAAATACGTTTTTCGAGATTCACAAAAGTATCAGTGTCTTTGTATCTTTTTACTATCAAAATTCTTTTCTTCAAAAAATTCAAATCTGTGTAAAAAACCGACTCCTAAACCGCAACCTAGACAATGTTGTAAATACTAACTGTTTGTATCACCTGAAATCCTTTTACGGTCTAGATCACAGTCATAATTAAAAAAATGACTTCATATTAATGCTAACAAAATAAGTACATTCAGTAATGGATATGATACAAACATATGAAATATTAAAGGAGAATAATAGTTTTTATATAGCTGCTAAGGTAAGTTGATCTTTAAATTTAAGAAATTCATGTTTATTCTATCCTACTAACTCCTATTCCTACTAATATTATAAATGTGAAAGTTTATTAGAATATACGTATGGATGTTTGTTACTATTTTACATAATCACTACTGAACGGATTTACGCGAAACTTTACAATATTATATTATCATTATATACTTTGCAGTATTAGCTCATAGATCAGAATAACACACAGGCTACTTTTTACCGTGAAACCCGACATATTAACGGGCGAAGCCACGGAAAAAAGGTTGTATTTTATAAGATTTAACCTCTCAGCTTATTTAATTTTGTGGTCCAGTGTTGCATCGAGTTTTGTAAAAAGTCTATTATTTTTGGGTTAATTTTATAGAGTTGCAAGACATGAAGTAACCAGCTGTGTGGAACAGAATCAAAGGCTTTCTTGTAGTCTATGTACGAGTACATCGTGCTAATATTTTCTTTTTTGAAATTGCTAGTTTCATTGCCACTGAGTCTATAACTAACTGTTCTTTGAAACCTTGGCTACTTTCGGCATCCCTTTTGTTCTTCCGCAAGTATGTTATTTTCACTAACATGTCGATGAATTATTCTTGCAATGCACTATGTAACTATTTTGTATATCGTTTGTAAACATGTAATAGGGCGGTATTTAGCTGGATTCTGGATTTCTGCATCTTTTGGTATCATGTAGGTGAGGCCTTCAGTAACATATTTTGGCATTAAGTCCGGTGTCTGAATGAAAGTGTTGATGTGTTTGTGTAGTAAGGGATGACAGGATGTGAATTTCTTATATCAGTAGTTGCGCAAAAATTAGCCTATGTATGTCTTTCCTCAAGGTCCAGTCTATCTCGATGCCGAAATTCATCTACATATTTTCAGCCGTTTAACCGTGAAATTTACTTTAAAACAGACAGAGTTATTTTAAAATGTATAATCTTAATAAAAATTGACAAATTGACTATTGTTTAATATTTTTAAAAACAAAAAACCAACAAAACCTATCTACATTTTTATGAATTATTGTAGCTCTAAAATAAGTACATGTATTAAAAATTTCATGTTATAGTAATATCTTTAACCTCTTTTTGAAGGAGAGGCTTATTTGTTTATTTCTTATACCAGTAGTTTTCTTATACGGTCGGTGCCGGGTGCCTTCCAGTTGTGTAGTTTTTTCAGTACGCTTACGAATACTTCTACAGGTATTTGATTAAAATCCATAGGTATAATAGAGTTTGTTAAAGAGGCTTTAGTCTGGAGCCATTCAGCTTGTGAATTGTGAAGTACAGGTTTTGACCAAATATTAGACCAGAATTCGTGCAGTTCATCAACAGGTACCGTTAATGAGTCTTGTGTGTTCCTGTGTGTATATTGTGTTGTATTTGAAGCTAGTTGTCTGTGAAATTGTTTTTCATTATTAGCAAATTGGCTGTTTTGTGTTTTTCTGAGTGTACAGTTAACATATCGTTTTAATCTACTTGTGGCTGCATTTAGCTTTTGTTTGAGAGTATCAAGAAAATGTTCATTATTTCAATTAGGTTCTTCGTTGTGAATGGATTTGGTGTTTATCTTTAATTTTATCAATTAATCTTGTAACTCTCGTAAGTGCCTCTCTTTCAAAAAGAGGTTAAAGATATTACTATAAACTGAAATTTTTAAAACATGTACTTATTTTAGAGCTACAATATTTCATAAAAATGTGGATAGGCTTTGGTGGTTTTTTCCTTTTTTAAAATATTAAACATTAATATTTTTTATTAAGATTATACATTTTAAAATAACTCTGTCTGTAAAACATAAGATACTGTAAGATAGTCTATATCATAATAAAGAAAATATTGACAAAAGAATAGAAATATTGTATATTTCAGTTTATGGGAAAGAAACAAGAACAATACACGGTGTCATATGTACCGTACATCTACATCTATGGCTTTTGTTTATTGCTAAGTGACAAACACACCAGATGTTGAAATTTCTAGACAGTTGAACCTTGAGTCACTGCTACTGTTAACATGCATTCACCAACTGCAATGATCAAATGTCAGCGGAGATTAATTAATAAAAACAGTATATTTATGGGAATATGTTGCTACACGGTTCTAATCGGTTTGACTGCCTCTTTGGTGTGATGAGAATGAGATGAGGAAGTACGTCAGGGTCTCTTGATCTCAACCCTGCTGTACTTCCGATTTATTATATTTAAATCGAGGACCCAGAAATCATAAAAATACTTCATTCAGAACTGTTAAGTGTTTATTTTGTTCCATTGTAGGTACTATCCTTCTAATATTAATGACTGCCTCGGTGGCGCAGTGGTAGCGTATGTGACTGCTGTGCTTGAGTTCTCGGGTTCGATTCCCGGGTTGAACCAAATGTTTGTATGATCTGTAAATATTTGTTTCGGAGTTTGGTTGTTTTCTATGCGTAATATGTATGTATTTACAACAAAAAATTATATATTTATTTATATCAGTTGTCTAGTAACCATAACACAAGCTCTGTTTAGCTTGGGACTAGATGGCGTTGTGTGTGAGATGTCTGAAATATTTATTATTTATTAATGAAGAGTCACACCAATCTATTGTTATCATGTAAACCGTGAAATACTACGATAGATGGTGTTAAGTTCGAATTAGATCGCGATATGATTTCGTTTTATCGACAGTAGTGGTTTAATCGTTCGCCACGCCGTTTTCTACTGCGCCAAGTGTTGTGGCTTGAAATTCTACATGGGACATCACTTGTGAAGTGTGATCTACAAATTGTTGTTCTTACTCTGTGTCCATGTCATGTATGTTTGTGTTGTCCCCCGCGACTCAGAATGTATATTCCTAATGCTGGGAGTTGACTCTTTTAACATAACAATTTAGCTCTAAGAGGTATGTTGGCATCCTCAATAATTTAACTTTATCATAATTAAATTTAATTCATCATTTGAACAATTTATAGATCTCATTATTTCTTTTCTAATAGTGTATATATTTTGTTTATATTTAATTTAGTACAAGCATTTGCCCACGACTCCACCAAAATTAGCCTATGTATGTCTTTCCTCAAGGTCCAGTCTATCTCGATGCCGAAATTCATCTACATATTTTCAGCCGTTTAACCGTGAAATTTACTTTAAAACAGACAGAGTTATTTTAAAATGTATAATCTTAATAAAAATTGACTATTGTTTAATATTTTTAAAAACAAAAAACCACCAAAGCCTATCTACATTTTTATGAATTACTAATTACAATTATTGTAGCTCTAAAATAAGTACATGTATTAAAAATTTCATGTTATAGTAATATCTTTAACCTCTTTTTGAAGGAGAGGCTTATTTGTTTATTTATTACTTTATGCACAAATACATGCATCGGCGGATTTAATGCCTAAGGCATTCTCTGCCAGTCTACCGATTGTGTGATGCAGAGAAAATATGAGGTAGGTGCATTTAAGCTTAAGTGGTATATATTATAATTATATACATTTATATTTATTACTAGCTGAACCCCGCGGTGCTACCCGCGGTACGATGATAACTGCGGGCAACGCCGCGAGGCGAAGCTATATCTTTATAAATAGTAACCTATGTGTTATTCTGATGTATAAGCTATATTGTGGTAAAGTTTCATTCAAATCCATTCAGTAGTTTTTACGTGAAAGAGTAACAAACATCCATACATACATACATCCATACTTACAAACTTTCGCCTTTATAATAGTAGTAGGATTATAGCATATTGTTGTATGATGAACTGATTTGTTTACGCTTGTGGTGACTTCCACATACAACATAATAGTAACCTACTACAGCGCCATCTACCGAAGATACATTGAACGATAAAGTAACGCACTACACGGAGTAACTACCAATCCTGAATCGCACAATAGAAGTTCTCGCGCCGATTATCATATATACAACATCCCAACATCAACTGTTGGGCAGTGGCCCGCCAGGCATAAACACCTCGCCTGGTCGGAGGATCCTCCCTTTGTGTTGGAAGGACATGACACTCTGTCCTCCACACGCTAATTCAACCAGTAAAAGCTCCTATACTTTGAGCTTTAAAAGTGTAACGGTTTCTAGCCTTCCTGACCTCGAGAGAAAGTGCATTCAACAAGAGAACAGAATAAACAAAGAACGCATAGCCCATACAACCAGTAGTGTGTGAAGGACAAAGGAGGAGGACATTGTTAGCAGAGCATAGGTTTCGGTTGTGGTTATTGCATAAAAATTGAAAATGTATTGTTAAATAAGTAGGCAAGGATGGGGATTTGAGGACGGTATGGAAGAAAGTGAGAGCGTGCATTTTTCTGCGTTGAAGAATAGGTAACCAACCTAACTGGGAACGAAAACTGGAACTGTGGTCATACTTACGAAGATTAAAGATGAATCGAATGCAGTTATAAAGAAGACGATCTAACTTGGTGAGAAGATCTGCATTCAGTCATAATAGTACATATCACTATAGTGGATCAAGGGGAAGATAAGAGATTACACAAGCATTGTTTTAGATTTCACGGGCAGTATGTTTTAAGCGATATAGTGCTCTGAAGATGCTGGTAACCTTGATAGGGTTTGAGAATGGTTTAGATACACAATTCGGTGGATTACCCGCGGTTGTAAATGTACAACAATGACCGCGGGTAGAACCGCGGACCTCATTATCTACAATAACATTTAAAATAAATATAAGTGGTATATCCTTAACAAAGTTACTGCATTCATTTTTGTAAACAACTCAAGTTTAACAACTTTTACTACGATTTTTTAAGAGTTTATTGGCTATATGTATATTAAAATACTGATACACTTCAATTCGTCCTTGCATATGAATAAAATTTTATTTTATATAAATATAAAACTAAAATTCCTAAAAAACTACTTGCGTCATAATAGTAACCCGTCACTTCATTTTTTGCGTAAATAAACTGCTTTAGGAAATAGAACGTTAAACTACTGAAAGTTACTGTCTAAGAAGTGACTGTTATTCCTCTGGAGAAACCTTATACTATTTATTCAATCATTCCCGCATTTAATGTGATGCATCTATTTAAGCACAAAATTTTAAAATTGTAAGAATTTAGTTTCCAAGTGGCAAACATTTCCAAATAAATATTTATATGATCAATTTAAATGAAAGAACAATACTCCGCAGTACAATACTTCGCAGTACAATACAATTTTGGAAGCAATCATTAATTATTTAAATCAATTACACTTTCTTGGGTTCTACTTGAGAAGTGTCATTTTGGTAAGGTCATCCTACTAATATCATAAACGCGAAAGTTTGTTAGTACAGATACTGAATTTTAATGAAAAACAAGATTTTAATGAAACTTTACAATAATATAGCTTTTACATCAGAATAACACAGGCTACAATTACTAGAGATTCGCTTCGCCT
The DNA here is from genome assembly GCA_916048165.1 of Spilarctia lutea. Taxonomy (NCBI): domain Eukaryota; kingdom Metazoa; phylum Arthropoda; class Insecta; order Lepidoptera; family Erebidae; genus Spilarctia; species Spilarctia lutea. The sequence goes on along the minus strand of OU696476.1, from coordinate 2,439,632 downwards.
CGATGTCTATATTTTAGTTTAATCACTAACTAGCTGACCCAAGAAACGTTGTCTTGTCTAAACAATGAATATTTAATTCGCATTGGTATCCATACATGCCTACATAAATGAGTCGTTACTTTCCTTAGTCACGGCATCAAGCGTGAACCGCAAATTTTGATAATTTTACGTTGTAATAATACTCTACGCAACTTTTTAAAGTTCTTCGTTCATAATAATCTTGTCATTTTCTTTTTTCCGTGCGGAAATTTCCCGGTTATCACTCAGCTTTATCGGATTCTAACTGACTAAAAACCTAAAGATTTAAAAACAAAGTATAGCTTAATTATTATTTACGACTAAGAAAAACAGAAAAAAGTAATTATGAAACTCTAAATTACCATAAATACATCATATATTGTTACCTTATTATTACAAACTTTAGACTCTAAAAAAGCTCATATTGTTCAAGAAACAAAAACATCATTTACATATAGAACTACTCATCGGTTTGTTGTTTTTTTGATGATATGGGATGAAACAAGTATTTGTTATAGTATTGTATAGTATGTATAGTAGTATTGTTAACTATAAACATGTACATCTAAAGTGTCATACATACCTAATTGTAGCGTGTCAAGACAAGTTCAAGCTAACCGAACTGGCGAGCAGTACCGTGTGTTATATTACACGAACCGTCAGGAGCCACTTTTGATACCCTCATAACTCAAAAACTATTTCACATAGACGTGTCAAATTTGGCTAATATGTTCAGACTTGCAAGTTACATATGTCTTCTAAATTTCATTATCACACCATAAACGGCTATTTAGATATTGACGTCCAAAAGTCCTAATTTTTATGACTGAAACTCCTATAGATCAAAATTGTAACCCAATTCCAGAGGGCCTAGAAAGTTCAAATTTGACAACCAGGTAGATAGTTGGGTGGATTCAGAGAAATAAATCAGAAACTGGTAATTTTTATCATTTAATTATAATTTATATAATAATTGGTTCTATCAGGAATACTTTCAGTGACTGTTACAGTGCACATAATGTAAAAATTAGCAATTAAAATTGACCACATCCTGTCTTTGTATGGATTTTAAGGTCTCCACTTGAATACAATACCTAAACGTGTAGAATAACATGTATAATTTATTGAAGTGAAACTTCTTTATCGGGGTTGTCAAAAAATTTCGTGTAACATTTTTTCGTTACGTGTAACATTTATCCGTTACGTTACGCGTCAAATTTATAAAATAAAACAAAAAACATTTTCAAATACAAACAGGACCAAATTAATACTACAATGAAATATCACATTACAAACAATATTATTTTATTTAGTCCACAATGTAAATAACTACACACATCACATTCCACAAACTTACTTCATTCACACCACAGATCGCGAAATATTTACTCAGGTCTCGCTCGCTCGGTAACATGATTGCGGCCATGTTGCGGAGCGAGAGGGCGTGGAACTCCGCCGTTTCTTTCTGCGAGCAAGTTATGCTTGCCAAGGAGACGGCGGAGCGGAACCGGGAGAGGTTTAGAACTCTCCCGGCGCGCCGGGCCCGGGAACGGGCCAGGCACCGCTGGCGACTCAGCCGCCGGAGAGCGCAGAACGATCTCCGTCCTCCATAAGCGCAAGCCTGAGGGTGACACATGAGGCCATGTGTCACCCTAGCAGAAGCAGACCGGGTGATGGCGCGGACGCTGCGGAGCGTGCGCGCCCTGGGGGTTATTAAAGGGAACATTGGGGTTCTCACACAGTAGGGGGCCATCTACAAAGCGCAGGTGGCCCGAGGTACGTCGGGGCTCCAGGGTTTTCCTTTCTAGGGTGCACCTGGTTCCCCGGCATCTAGTGCCCGGGACGGCGTGCGGTTTTGGTCGGTTCGAGTCCGACATGCCACCAGGTGGTATCCGCGGGGAAAGTCTCGCTCCTTAACTTTTATTACACTTGAAATAAGAATTGTCACAAATATTGCTGGTTTATAATTCTTTTGTCGTTATACCTTACGTCGACATATGATATTTATTTTTTGAAAAATAACGTCATAAAGAAGTTTCACTTCTTACGAGTGTACGCTAGTACACGCACACATTTTTTTTATAACTATGTTCTTTGTAATTAGGACTATAGTGTTAGCGGTAATCCTAATTATAAAACACAGTTGTGATTGTGTAATTGACTTCCGGAATATATATGAATTGAATATTAGGTGCGACTCAATAACTGTAATAATAATGCAGATAATTCCGAAAGTCAAAGATATAATTAATGAAATTATTAAAACATATTAAATGTCATAATTAATAAATAAGAAATGTAAAAGACTGACTTGATGTCGGGCTGCCATTATGGAGGGGATATATTCACCTCATAATGGCTGCCAGCGAATCAAGTAGTCTTGGTCGAGGAGTGAATCAGTAAATAAGTGTACTATATCAAGAATATGAATTGTTTCATTTTACTAAATCCTCAGAGTCTTTTAATAGTCAAATTTTGTATTTATTTCGTAATTAAATAAAAATTCTTATTTCAATATTTAGCGACCATCAATAGTGTAAGATCAGTACTTACGTATTAAAAAATATATATATTTCTGACCACGGTGCACTTGCACAAATCACAAAGTCTTATCCTTGACAGCGCTCTTCTCGACTTAGATTCCTCTATATTTAGAAAAGGGCAGGCTTGTGTTGAGCTCTATAGAGTTAAAACCTTATGCCGTACATCTTATCAATTTAGTTTCAAGTCAAGGCACAAGAGTGATCTTTTGTAGAATACAATCACCTGCGCACGTTATGCCGCCCCGACTTGGCCAAATTAAGTTCAAACTGAAAACGTGTAAAAAATCGATCGATATACTGAATGTGCGATTCATGAAAGTGCGATACAAGAAAATATAGAAATACAAAAAGACAGTTATATCCCGTAAATGTACGAAAATTCAGTAGATTCATAAAAACCATTTGGTATTAATTTTGTTACGGACTAATAATTTCTTTACGGAACGTAATGGTATCCCATCAAAAACATAAATGTGATATCAGAGCCAAGTTCAATATTATGATATTTACCTTGGTTTACTTCAACGACAATAGAAGTGAAATCTAAACGGGTGCCAAGTTCAATGAAATTTATTTATAGCAAAGGCAACCACTACACAACATACTGACTCCATGTCAGTATGAAATTAAACTACCATACAATCTCATTTACAAGAGCTATTAGACAAAACGTGTGACAGTATCAAAAAAAACTTTTATAGTTGTTTTCATAACCGTTTTATTTGATGGAATAGTATTAAATGAACATTTTATACTTAAACTAGCGACCCGCCCCGGCTTCGCACGGGTGCAATGCTGATACTAAATTAAATACACTACAGAAAAACTATGAACGTTGTATATAAAAACATAGCGGCCCGCTCCGACTTTGCACGGGCATAAAATAGAAACCTCTAAAATTAGCAATGTTGCCTTAGTATATGATGCATGTATTATACATATAAACCTTCCTCTTGAATCACTCTATCTATTGGAAAAAACCGCATCAAAATCCGTTGCGTAGTTTTAAAGATTTAAGCGCACATAGGGATATAGGGACTGCCTCGGTGGCCCAGTGGTAGTAAATGCGACTGCTGTGCTTGAGGTCTCGGGTTCAAATCCTGGGTCGGACCAAGTGTTTGTGTAATCTACAAATATTTGTTTCGGAGTTTGGGTGTTTTCTATGTATAATATGTATGTATTTACAAAAAAAAAAAAAAAAAGTATATATGTATTCATATCAGTTGACTAGATGGCGTTGTGTGTTAGATGTCCGAAATATTTATTTATTTATTATTATTATTATTTATTATAGGGACAGAAAAGGCGACTTTGTTTTATACTATGTAGTGATTATAAAGAACATGAAAAGCCTATTATTGACATAGAAATTCTCAATATTGGCATCTATTCGTCAAATTATTGGCATGTATTTGAAGTAGAAGATAATTACTTATCTTTTAATTTTATTTATTACAACTTAAAATAAAATCAACATCATTTATGTTCAGATAATCACAATGAAACGTAAAGTTTTAGTACGTTCACGTGCCGATTTGAGCGTGCATTGAATTTTTGTATCAGTGTATACTCACATGAGGCTTTGTAGTAGAGAAGAAGTCAAACAGATCATAGAAAATAAAGAGGATTGGTGATTGCTCCATCGACAAGGGCCTGGCCTTTAAAGTGAGAAACAACTACCAACTTTTTTTAATTTTAATTTAATTTTTTTTTTTTTAAGGGTAGCTCTTCCACCACTACTGTCCAACACTAAAATATTTTATTCATCCGAACCAGTACTTCCTAAGATTAATAATTTCAATCAAACAAATAGATAAATAAACAACCAATAAACAAAACAAAGTCTACGGCTTTGTAATAAATATCTAGACTAATCCATATATGTCTGAAGTTTTAAATATAAAAAGTAAATTCTATTTGGTTCTAATTTTCACAGTTTCGAAAACGGCAAAAGTCGTTCGAATCCATACAATAATAAACAGTTAATAGCCTTTTTTTTTTTTTTTTTTTTTTTTTACGTGTGGAAACCCCCTCGGGCCGTCACCCCGCCGGGGTTTGCGGCGGGGCGGTGTGTCGGAATCGAACCGACTAAAACCACACGGTGTGCCAACTCTGCGCCTGAGAAGGGAGGGGTCCGGGAATCGCTATTATTAACACGCCGGACCCCTCCCAGCGCCTGCCCGCACTGAAGCGGGCACCTTCTTCTAATAGAATCTCAATTTAGGCGACGCACGGCACACGCGTACGTCGCCCCTTCGCGGCTGGCCACTAAAGCGGATGGAGGGGAAAACCCGTCCCCACCATCCGCGGCCACACTCAGGGCGGCATGAGGCGCAGATGGGCGCGCCTCCGCCGCCCGGTTCGCCGGCGGCGGATCGGGTCCGAGTGGAGATCATCCTCCCGGGCCTTCTCCGCCGCCTCCTTCTGCGAAATTACGTCTTCGCAGAAGGATGCGACCGCGGTAAAACTGCTGTCGCCACCGGCCATGCAGCGTATGACGGCCGGTAGCGACAGATCTCCTCCGATGACTGCAGTGAGGGCCCGGCGCTGCTCCGCCCAGGCGGGGCAGAACTCCAGCGTATGCTGGGCCGAGTCCTCACTGCAGTCGCAGTGGTGGCAGGCGGGACTCAATTCCCTCCTAGCGACCGAGTGCAGGTACTTTCCGAAGCAACCATGCCCGGAAAGCACCTGCGTCAGCCGGAAGGAAAGGGTCCCGTGCTGCCGCCCTGCCCACTCGAGGATGACCGGCTGGAGCGCCTCCACGGTGGCAAAGCCAGCGCGTGGAGCCTCCAGCCGGGACGACCAACGAGCCATCGTGGCTCGGCGAGCGGCTTCACGCCAATCGCGTACCTCTTCGGGCGGAGGACGATACCCGTTCTCCGCCCGATATTCAGCCGCTCGCCGATAAACTTCGGCGAGCACTTCCGCCTCCAAATCCCACGGGGGTGTTCCGGCCAAGGCGCACGCCGCCTCCGTCGACACGGTGCGGTATCCGCGTATGGCTCTGACCGCCAATACCCTCTGAGGCCGCCAGAGGCGTGCCTTATTCTGGGCGGTCAGAGCCGGGACCCACACCGGTGACCCGTAAAGGGCCATCGACCGGACCACCCCCGTGTAGAGGTGTCTTGTTTCGACGCTGGCTCCACCCAGATTGGGCAAGAGTCGCCCAAGGGCGGAGGCAGCGTCGACCAGCTTTGGGGCAAGCTGTCGGAAGTGCTCGTCGAAGAGCCACCTACCGTCGAGGATCAGGCCCAGATACCTCATCTGGGCCCGAACCGGTACGAGGACCGAGTTGACTTCGATTGAGGCGCCGGGGGGTGGACCACGACGGGGCCCATGAAAAAGCAGGGCCTCCGTCTTGTCAAGGGCCACCCGTAAGCCCAGCGCCTCTATGCGCCCAACCACCAGAGAAACACCCCTGGTGGCCAGGCGCGCCGCCTCTTGGAAATTGGCCCCCCGGGCTGTGACAAGTGTGTCATCGGCGTAACAAATTACGCCCAGCCCGGGGGGCAGACGACTACGAAGGACCCAGTCGTACCCCACGTTCCACAGGAGTGGTCCAAGGACAGACCCCTGTGGAACGCCGCACGACATGGGTCGCCGTCTCAAGACGCCATCTCGGTCCTCGTACACGACGGTACGCTCCTCTAAATAGTCTGCCACCAGCCGCCTCAGGTACTCTGGCACTCCATGGTACTGGAGTGCTTCCCTGATGCAGCTGAATGGCAGACTATTAAAGGCGTTGGCGATGTCCAAGGACACCGCCAACACCACGCCGCCACAGCTCACTGCCTCTTCGGTCACGGCCCTAAGGCGCATCACGGCATCGACCGTCGAACGCCCCTCTCGGAACCCGAATTGGGCGTCCGACAGGTCGGGCCCCACCTCGCTGAGATGCTGGACGATGCGGGCAGAGAGAATCCTCTCGAACAATTTGCCCGCCTCGTCCAGCAACACGATGGGCCTATAGGCCGTGACCGAATCGGCCGGCCGTCCCGGCTTCGGCAACAGGACCAGCTTCCCACATTTCCAGCACTCAGGGAAGCGTCCGGACGCCAGGCTGGCGTCCAAAACCTCCCTGAGGCGGTCCGACATATGGTCGAGGGCTCGGGCCATCACTCGGGGTGGTACCCCGTCCGGCCCGGGGGCGGTGTTCTTGGAACGGATCCGAAGAACAGCCGCCCCAACCTCCGATTCCCTAACGGGCGGAATATTGTCCTCTCGGCCCCCGTCGTCTCTGGCCGGACCGGCCATCGACGGGGGCGTGTGCTCCGCCCGCTGCGGGAAAAGGCCCTCGACCACCTGCTGCAGGAAGCTGGGCTGGAGAGTCTCGGTAAGGGGGGGGCCCGCCGTGCGGAGCTTTTGTCGCACCGCACGATATGGGCGACCCCAGGGGTCACGATCGAGACTCTCCAGCATCTCCTTTCTTTTTGCCTCTTTGGCGCGGCAAATGGCCAGCTTCAGAGTTTTCCGCGCTTCGCGGTACTCCTCGTGAAGCCGGCCCTCCTCCCCGTCTACGCGGTGGCGTCGCCGCCGGCATCGGGTGTAGGACCTCCGGGCACGAGTACAGGCCGCACGGAGGTCCGCCAACTCCTGGGACCACCAGTAGACCCCGTTCCGTGAAGGTCGACAACCCCGAACGCGGGGCATGGCCGCATCGCAGATCTGCGTAATCGCAGAGCGAAAGCGGCCAGCCCCCATGTCGACCTCCTCGGCCGGGGCCCGCGGAGACAGCCATGACTGAACGATGGCCGCCTCCTCTAGCAGGTCCCTGTCGAGTTTGGCAACTGCCCACCGCGGAAAGCGGGAGGTATGCCGCGCCACGTGACCCCTACTGGGGCCCTGGGACCGGGAGAGCTCAAATCGGATATATAGGTGATCCGAGAGCGTCTCAACCTCATCCAGGACACACCAGTTCCTTACTCGTGCGGCAACAGCAGGGGTAGCGAACGAAAGGTCCACTATCGACCCCCCCTGCTGTCGCACGCACGTATTGGTGGAGCCTCTGTTGAGTAAACAGAGGCCCACCGAGGCCGCCCACTCCACCACGGCCTCGCCCTTGGCGTCCGTCGCTGGGGAACCCCACGCAATGGACTTTGCGTTGAAGTCCCCCAGCACGAGGACGTGCCCAGACGCTAGTCGCCGTATCGAGGTCTCCAAGTTGTTGAGGAAGACCTCGAAGTCGCTCAAACTCCGGTTGGGGGAGAAATAGACACCGTAAACGGTGATTCCCCCCCACTCGGCAGCCACATATCCAGAGCCCTTGTCTCTTAGCGACAAGGGCTGGGAACGGGCCGCCGAGGAGCCGACGACTGCCACGGAGCCGTCCCGGTCACCCATCCAGTTTGGACGGGGAGGGACGTAGTAGGGCTCCGCGACTACGGCAACACCTATCGACCACTGCGCCATGGCTTGCAGGAAGAGATCCTGCGCCGCGGCGCAGTGGTTCAGGTTCGTCTGGACAAGGAGGTTGGAGAGCCGATCCATTTACTGGATCGTCTCTACAACCTCCTCCATGGGCGACGACGTGGTCGCTCGAACGACGTCGGAGGCAGCCTGGGTCGACAGGCTAGCCCCCGACGTCTGCCGAGAAGCTCGGGGAGGCTTGCAGCCCCCCTGCCCCATCTGGTGATTGGCAGGCTTGTTGCCCGCCGCACACACGGGGCAATGAGGGGCCGCAGAGCACTCTGCCGCCTTGTGCCCCGGTCGACCGCAACGGAAACATAGTCCGCTGCAGTCAAAACAACTGGCGCACTTGGCGCGTGTGTGTCCCGCTGCCAGGCACTTGAAGCACCTCATCGGTCTCGCCGCCAGGACTGTAACCCTGGCGCTCACGAAACCGACGAGGAGCCGGCCGGCGTCGCCCAGTAATTTGGCCGACGCCACGGGACAACTAACCCACACAGCGCCAAGCCCCCCAGGACCGGGGCGGATGGTGCCGACCCTGAGGTTGTCCGCGCTACAGCCCGTCCTCTTCTGTACTGCAGCGCGGACATCCTCGACCGTCACGGAATCGTCCAGGCCCGAAATGCGCAGTTCAGCGCACTTAGTGGGCCTGGCGATCCTGACACCATCCATGGTGGCAAATGCTTCCCGTAACTTCACGGCAGCGGTGTCCGCCGTCTTTGCGCCATCAGCCCCAGGGAACTCGAGGACTCGAGCTCCCGTTTGGGCGAGGCGCAGACGGACACCGGCCGATTCGAATTCACCGGCGAGGCTGTCCCGGGCCTTTTTAAAGACGGCCGCGTAGGACAGCCCGCCAGCTGTCGCCTCCGGGGTCAAGGTGACCACTACAGCCGCGGTCTTCGGCGGCTGCAGTTTCCGCGTCTTTTTAACGGTGGCCCTTGCCACCGGCGGCGACTGCAGGGCAGAGGCTGCCTGACGGGCAGCCTTTCTGGCCCGCTTCCTCGCCTTCTTTGACTTTGCCCCTCCGACTACCTGCCAACCCTCATTGGAGGGGGCAGTTGTAGAGGGGCCAGGCAGAGGTGTTGGAGTGGGGGGCAGAGGCGTGGCTGCTTTTGCTGCCGTCCTCGGCCCCGTCCTCGGCGCAGCCGTCTTGGCCGGAGCCGGAGCCCTGGCCACCAGCCCTCGAGCAGCCGCAGGGGCCGGCGCTGTTCTCGTCGTCGACGCGTAAGACACGCGACCCCCCACCACAGGGAGAGGGGTCGGCGCCGACGACGTGGCCCTCCGCTTCGGTGTTGCAAGCGGCGGCCGCACGATAGGGGCCGCAGGCAGCCTCGCCTCCAGGCCGGCCGTGCGGCCCTCTATCATGCGATGGCATGCGGCGAGTATCTGAGCGAGCTGGGCGTCAGATATCCCGGTGGACGGGACAACGGGAGGGGACGCCGGCGATGCAGACGGGAATCGCTGGGATGAAGACGGGGCCGGGCCCTCTCGCTCCGCCCGAAATTGGGCGAATTGAGCACCGAGCTCGGCCACCTGCCCCGTCAACCGGTCGTTGGCCGCCTGGAGACGAGCTACGTCCCCAGTCAGGGTCTCCACCACTCCTGCAATTGCAGAAGAGGACTCCTTAAGGGCCCTCACAAAAGAGCCCTTAAGGTTCACGGATTTGGTGGCCACCTTGTGAATAATGGCCACCGCCGCTTGCGCCCTCTCCTGCAAGCAGGACGGTGTTTGGGGCTCCACATCCCCATCGACCGGTCTCCTGATCTTGAGAAGGAGACCTTCCATCCCCTCCTCCGCCTGCAGTTCGCCGTCAGCCCTGGCCCGTTTATAAGATTCCGCCCTGCAAAAGGCGGAACCTGACGGGGCCGAGGCTGGGGTTCGGAATTTGCCCCTCTGGGCACTCCCGACTTTCGGCGGCAGCATCTCCAAGGAGGTGTCACTTACCCCATCCTTGGATAGTTCACGTTTGCGGCCGCCGCATGTCTCTGTGTCCATTTCCTCCAAGGAGGTACCACCTGCGCCATCCGACGAGTGGCTGGACCTGGAACGCACGCGTTCCGATCTTCGGCTCCCAGAAGCCAGATTAACTCCTGGGAGCCCCACCGGTATAGGTGTTCCGGATACCTCCTCCTCGGTAGACGAGTGGTCGTCTACCTTGCGGAACTGCCCCTTGGTATTCCTCCTCTCCTTCTTTTGACTCTTCTTCTCAGATCCGGTTGGCTTTGCATTGGTCGTTGTAGTGTTTCTGTCCGTATTAATATTTGTATTTAAGTTATCATTTCCCATAATAAACCCACGAGTCGGGGAGAACTAAAAGTCCACCCGGGCAGAGATCCCCAATACCCGGGCAAGCCTAAGTACTGTGGAGGTCGGCCGGTATCCACAGGTTTTTACGACTTAGCTGTCGGGTGTTATAGACTATCCTTGTCATGGGCCGGCCAATCAAGGCAAGCCCTCCGGCCATCAGGTTCTCAGCGTACCCTCTTGGAGCCACCAGTCAGGTCGTTGTTGAGCCCCTAATGGTTACGGAATGCGAGAGGGTGGCTAGCCCTCTCTCACAGACGGAGCTAACACTCACGTGCCAGCCCCTCTGTCCTACTCGCTCTCCATCACGCCCTCTGCCAAAGCAGAGTGACGCTTGGAGCGCGGCATGACGATGGAGCGTCATGTCTTTCACGGCAGTCTCAACAGACTCCGTCTGGTATCCCATTTGGTCTGGAGTCTCACCCTGGGCCAATCCGGCATGAGTAGCTCTACCCGGCACAGCCCCAGAGATCATTGACCCACGCAAGCCCCACCACGACGACAACGTAGGGATACATTGGGGGGAAACAGTTAATAGCCTACAGTAACGTTGTAACAGTTACGAAATAAATCTTGATGATTTAATCCAAATACCATACCTACCTTACATAACATGAATGCAATGTCAAGTTTAAATTACACCATATCGGCGCAGGCGGTGAAAAATACCACATATTTGATGTTAACCTTCGAGATTGCAACACTTGTATCATAAACGTAACTGAGATGCTGTTTATACAATAAGGCGTTTATTAAATTGAGAATACGTGAGCAAAAGTAAGTGAATGGCAGCAACTTTCTCTCAAAGGCATAAGGTTCAAAACTTCTTATATACTTGACATGTTACCTATTTTATTTATTTTGGCTCACTTTTTATAGTTTGCACTAATTACTACTACTGTTGACTACTGTTTTTTATATATTATTGAATGTAACAAGAATAATCTAACAACAATTCAATTTGAATAACAATGGTTATTTTGTCAAAGAAAATTTTGAATCTAAAATACTGGAAATTAATTGATCCGAACGTTGAACCCTCTTGTTTTGTTCATTATTCTAAGTTCAAATTCAATTCAATTCTACTTATTTGTGCTTAATAAACACAAATTAAATACTTTGGTTACTGATTTATAATTAACTTAATACATAACATTTATTGCCAGTTCACAATGTGTCGTTAGTTCGTTACAGATTCTAATATTAAGAAAAACGAAGTCTCATTCTCCGCTAGGAACGTCGGTGAAGTTCATACTTCTAGTTAGACGGTAGACGCGAGTTGGCAGGGGAGGTGACATTGTATAATTTCTGACACTTTAATTAATAGTGTTGTCAACCAAAATAATTATATGTATTACCGTTGGGTACAATCGGTGTAAGTAGTAGAGATAGAGAGTGAAAAGGCATCAATTTTTCAAAGCTCTCTCACTGCCTGGTTGGTCTGGCGGTTCGCGTATGCGACTACTGATCAAGAGGTCTCAGATTCAAACGGGTTAGCCAAAAGCGTTATTGAATTTTCTGATTATAGAAGTACTTAATAACTAGCATCATCGGCATAGGCCGTCATGGTGTTGGTCTCCAAGCTGCATTGTCTGCATTCGCATTGAGTATGGTGCCGGCCACTCTTGGATTCTGCTTATGCTTTCCATCAGGCATCATAACAGCGAGGAGTTTGGAAGTTGGGTCTGAAACCCTGTACATTGGAGAGAGAAAAAGAGAATCAGAAAGTGCACCTGTGTTTGCATACACACTTGTGCACTATAATATCTCCTGCGTAGTTGTCTGGTCTCTGTTGAGACTGGCTGCCGGGGCCGTAATCTGCAAGGAGAACATCAAAAATTAGGTTCTATTGCTTTCTGTACCGATCAGTGAAATACACTATCAGCACACGTGTTTCTCTGCTACTATGATCCGGGGTCCTTTAAGCAGAGCGTGAAAAAGTATCTCACTAGGCCGCTAAAGTATCGTTCTCCATGCTGCATTGTCTACATTCGCAATGAATATGGTGACCACTACTCTTGGATTCTGCTCATGCTTTCCATCCTTATTTCTCAACACCAGTAGTTCTAGGTATGGTCAAAACAGTTTTCTTTGTCGTTCTTGTTGTCTTGTTGTTGTTCTTCGACTGCACGTTTGGCCTTGTGGTTAAGCGGTCGCAACGCCGTTCCCTACTTCGCCAAGTGTTGTGGGTTCAAATCCCACATGGAATAACACTTTGTGTGATCCACAAATTGTTGTTCTGAGTCAGGGTGTTCTTTGTGTCCGTTTCATGTATGTTTGTAAAGTCCCCCGCAACACAGGAATTATTCCTAGCGCGGGAGTTATCTTTTTTAAATAAATAAGAAATAATAAATAAGAATAAGGTGATGTTTAAAATAATGGACTCTATTTTAATTATTCTAAAAATAGTTAAATTTTTCTCCTTTTTGTTAATGGGTTTTCTTTTCTAAATAATTTATTTCTATGTGTGGAGATTTGTTAATGGCGTATTGTTGCTATTTTCATAATTTATGTTGAGTGTATTGCTGTAAGTTTCTCTAAGATTAATAATAAACCAGGCAGAGTAGGGTCATTTTGATAGCTCTTACTTAAAAAAATCCTTTCTTACAGTTATCCTCCGTTCTAATCTACCCTTTTTTAAGATTTTGTACCCCGTACAAAAACAGAATCCAAGTTGTTCGTCTCTATCATTCTGTCAATAACTCGTTTCTCAAGCCTGCATGAAATGTTTTAAATAATAATCACACCTAATAGTAACTACTATTTCAGTCAGTCAGTTCTTTACTGGTTTATAGGTTTGGAGGAGAATATCCAATTGGTTTCAAGTCTCTCCCTGATTCCATCCCTTTCACCTCTCTATTTTTTTCCGAAATTTTCTCGAAACTAATTACTGCTTAAACTTATTTGCTGTCGCCTTATTCTTTAAAAGTATAATTTTCTTCCAAAAACATTTCCCAAAAATTTTCAAAACAATTATTCTGAATTCATCTTGATTTTATAAAAAACAACAATGACCTTTGCTTTCTATCGAGTCGCATACAAAAGGAAGGTCAAGCTGCCTCTATATATTTCCTGAACGTTGTATTAGGAAGGTTACAATACGCTACTATTCTTGAATGCGCTCCCGCTTGAAATCAGAAAGTCCACCAACCATTACGTACTTAAATAGAAGGTACATGAGCTTTTTCTACATGATATATTAGAATTATGAAAAGGAAAAACGCCATGTAAATATATTAGGTCTTTACCTATGAAATTGCCGTTTTGTATGCAATAAGTGAAAGTACTTATTTTTTCAAACTTTTTTATTTCTGTTATTCGAAGTAATCACCCATGCAATCGACGCATCTTTGGCAACGCATTGGCAGTTTATTGATGCCCTTCTTGTAAAAATCAGCTGGACGGGAGGCAACAAACTCTTCAAAGGCATTTTGTACTGCCTCTCGGGAATTGAATTTTTTACCCACTAAAAAGTTGTCTAAATTTCTATGTTTATATTATGTATAATTTGTCTATGGAAAAAGTAATAGTCGGTAGGTGCAAGGTCTGGTGAGTATGGCGGATGAGGGAGAGCTTCCAACCCCAGCTCTTGCAGCTTGGAGATTGTCTGTTGCGTAGTATGGGGTCGCGCGTTGTCGTGTAGGAGCAGTGGGGACGACCGATTGACCAAAGCTGGTTGCAGATGTGCAAGCTTCTCCATCATTCTCTCCAGTTCTTCATAGTACACATCTGCATTAATGCTCTTGCCGTTTTGTAAAAAGCTGTGGTGAATCACACCCGCACTAGACCACCAAACAGTGACCATCACCTTTTTAGGGGTCATTTTTGGTTTAGGGCATTGCTTTGGTGCTGAACCAGGGTCTAACCAACTTGCTGAGCGCTTTCGATTGTCGAACAGAATCCATTTTTCGTCGCACGTAACTATTCGTTTCAAAATTCCTTCATTTCCTTGCCTGTTGAGCAGCGAAAGGCAAGTCTCGACGCGTACATTGCGCTGGCGATCGTTAAGGTCGTGGGGCACCCATTTATCAAGCTTTTTTACCTTGCCAATTTGTCGCAAATGGATCAATATTGTTTTGATGCTTACGTTAAAAACTGCTGCTAGCTCAGCTGTAGATTGAGTTTCGTCACCTTCCACAATCGCCTTTAATTCATTATTGTTAACCAAAGTCTCCGGACGACCACGAGCTTCATTTTTCAAGTCAAAATTTCCAGAACGGAACCGGGAAAACCAATAAAGGGTTGTGCGTTCGTTTGTACAGTTCTGTCTGTAATCGTTTTTGATGTTATATGCCGTTTGTGTCGCGTTGGTGCCACGACGGAACTCATATTCCATAATTACACGAATTTTTAAAGTATCCATTATGACGAAAAATGTTCAAATGTAATGAAAATACAACGCTAATCAAAAAACAAAAGACTGAGTTTGTAAATATAATGTCATGGTTTTAAAACAAAATTAATTTGAATTTAGAATACAGAGCCATTACAAACTTTTTTTTATTTGAAATGACCAGTACTGAAGAAACGCAATTTCATAGGTTTCAAAGACCTATTATATACGAACAGTATATTTTATATTTATATCTATGTATGTATATATACTCGTATATATACAGATTTATCATGTTTTCGGTAACTTCCGCAAAAAAATATGAAGGAGCTTTTAAACAACAGCGGCAAAAATTTATCCTTTCAAGGCGACTAGGTATCATGAACTGATTGTGGCCTTGTATATACGTAATGCCTTTTTATTTCCGACTAACTATGAGAAAACACTGATTGGATTTCTTGACATGACATTTCATTTATTATAGGCTTCAATTAAACTACGTATATTTCGCTACAAAGGATGTCCATCGCGGCCATTAATAATAAATCTGTCGTAAGACAACACACTCTTGCTGACTTTTAATATTTGTCATGCTCGTCAATCACTCTAAAAATTTGGCGCGGAGAGCCATGCTTTGGCATGAATGGGCCAGCCCGACCGGTGTGATACCACGGCCTCACAGAAAATTTGTGTGCAACAGCGCTTGCGCTGTGTTTCACCGAGTGAGTAAGGATACCTGAGGCCCATACCCCAACACCTCCCACCATCCCTCTCCCCATCCCCCAAAGGCCAGCAATGCACTCGTGACGCCTTTGGTGTTGCGGGTGTCGATGGGCGTCGATAATCGCTTGCTATCAGGATTAAACTGCATTTAAAAAAAAAGTCGCTGACCATTTTTTATATTATTTTGATAATTATTTGTTTTGTAAAGTTTTGATTAGAGTTACGATTAGCACTGACTGTGTTCTTCTGTCTATCTGCATACATCTTTTTTCATTGTAGACAAAAAGCGAAAAAAATATCGTATCAAAAACATGTAAAATATTTAGGTGGAAAAAGAAACTGTCACGTCGTTAATTTGACTTGACCATGAGCAGTAATAGATGATCGGTGATGACCCTCACATGTCTGTCCGAAAACCACCTGTCTTTTGTTTGTGTTCCTTATTAATTAATATTATAAATAAATTAATGGAGATGTCGATTGTAATTAACATTATGTTCTATTGGTTTGGTTAGAAAGTAACAGACTGGGCTCTGTAGTGTTCTTTGGGAGAGAACTATGTCTAGCAGCTCCTTGCAGTCCAGCAACTAACATAACATGACGATGATGATAAATGCTCAGCTTTATTAAGAGATCAGAAGCAGGGATAATTGATCTAAACACACTAAGGCCCTCACACACCACTTTTGCTTCCTCCTTGTATTCAATCGCTGCATGTATACTCGATTTGCTTTTTTTTAAAATACGATAAAGTAGAGTCACTTCGACAGGCTCATATTTAAAAGAAATAAATTTTAAATACCAAAACCCGTCTTAAATTAATTATTGTAAACACGTTAAACCAGATATGTTTTTTACCACAACACAATATCTACTTTTTAAAAGTCATCAAATGCCAAATAATCTTTTTGTTTACTTCACATTGTTTGCCTACGAAGACTAAGTCATAAATTCAATTAAACGTTTTAAGTAAAGTAAAAACAAAAAACATAAAGGCCGTAAAATAACCAACTAAAACTAAATTACTCAATAATTGATAATAATTAAGTTTTATCTTCATTGTAACAATGTTGAATAGTTTTGTAAGAACATTTGCCTTAAAAGGACAAAATTTCGGTTTATTTATTGTTGCTAGTTGTTAGTCTTTTTTCGTCGTATAGTTAAAAATATTAAACCACAGCTTTTGTCCATTACTCCACCCGCAATTATGTCGATTATCGCAGTACAGAATAGCATATGCCCTTAATAAACAATCATAGAATCTCCATGCCAAATTGCATTCAAATCGGTGCATACGTTACGTTTAGCCGTAACAGACAGATAGATATACAGACAGAATTACTTTCTGATTTACAAATTAGACCGTCCAACCAACCGAGACCTGTAATACGTGTAATAATATATTGAGGATTCGACGATTACCACTTTTATTCACGTGGATAAGTGAACAATAAGGGAACACACTATGTAGAACAACAGTACTGCAGAGAAATGATAACTTGAAACAAACCCTATACCGACACGTCTGGCAAGCGTGCTATAATTGGCCACAACCTCTTTTTAAAGAGGCCTATACCCATCAGTGTACTATTAAAAGTAGTTGGTGAAAACTGTGGACATTTATGCCCACTCTCATTGTAGAACCAATAGGCAATCAATTTTTTAAAGAAATTATGCATATTATTACCTAGATTGGGTCTTTTTATTGCATATTTATCGATTGAATTCACATTACGATGCTAATTCTCTTAGAGTGAAAGTTTAATTATTAATAATGGTATATTTCTAGGTGTGTAATAAAACATTTGTGATATTCTTATAATAATAAATCACTATCATGAGCATTTAATATATTGTTTATCGAGGTAATATTCACAAGACATGATATGTTTAGATTAAATATATTCTGTATTATCGACCAACTTGAATCATGACCCACTTTGTCGATAAATCGTTCAGAACCGTCAAAACAACAAAGATTTCCCTCCTTTAAAATGCATACCGCACTTATAGTCCGGTCAATTTAGACCAAAAAATGATAGTGAAGGTACATAAATTCCCAACAAGCTGAAAATTAGTAAAATTGTTCAAAACATAATTATAAACAATACCTGAAAGTTCCCCATCATTCGCGTGTGAGAAAAAAAAATATTCAAGGTCAAACGTCAAAAAAATGAGATTTTCACGATTTTCAGCAAAACGGTAAGTTTTATCATAAATGTACCTTGACAAAATTGTAGATCATAAAATTACCTATAAGATATGAATCAATACTTTTTTCCTACGAGCCACCGTTTCTGAGATATAACGATTCAAAAAGTTATAAAAGTTGTTATCGTCAGAATGTGCATGAGTATGCCACGTATCTCTAGAGTTGTTATATATGTATACAGGGTGTAAAAAGACGACTACCGAAAACGAAAGGGGCTGATCCAGCACCCAAAACTTATTAAAAAAAACAAACAGTTGCCTTTGAAAAAAATTGTAGCTTGAAAGAACAATGTGTCAAGATTTTTATTAATTTCAGAAGCCAGCAATGTACAACTTAACGCGCCCGCGCGCTCTGTCGCGGTCATTGCACTCACCCGGCCAGCTGTTTTGATATTAAAATACATTACTGTTTTATTGATTTTCTTTGTTTTTTGGTTTTCTAAATGAGATAATTAGGTAGTTTGGGTCCTGTTATGTTTTACTATGTGTATGTAAGCAGAAAAAAACATAAAACGACTTAGATAAATTAACATTTTTTTTGAGTTTTTTTTTCGCTAAACCTATTCAGTATCATGGTCTGATTGCAACCCCCAAGTTTTCGGTAGTAGTCTTTTTACACCCTGTATATTTTTTTACTCGAGTTTTTTCTCGGTTTTTATCCTAATACCCGCTCTGTAACCTTCAGAGAGGAGGAGGTTATGATTCCCTGGAATTTAAGAATACAGTGTCCCCTAAAACTTTTGTGAGTATTGTGCACTGCTTGTTTTTGTAAACAACTTTTCTAAACGTCTTATGAAACCTACTCCTTGTGCTCTAGCTTTAAAATAACAAAACATTAACTCGTGAATTTCGTCTTAGGACCACTTTCTTCGTGCATGTTGAGTATCTTGTGAACTTGTCGTGGTCGATTCCGATGTACTGGCAGAACCAATGGGAACATCCCTTTCCTGAAAAGTGTCATTGGCATCTCAGTTCAGGTCAGCTGTGGCATTTTCGAGTTCTCCGACTCCCCCCCGCCTGTTCAGTAGGGAGTCACTGAGACATCAGGAGCATCAACATTCATATGATTAGTGGATAATCATCATGATATTTTAAATCAAGCCTGGTACGAAAAAAAACAATTAATAAAACAGAAGAACGATTGAGAGTCCTAGACGCAGCTGCAGCAATTTTTTTTATATAATTCATACACCCTCCACCAAGTCGCATGTTTGAATATTTAAATAATGAAATCGCAGAATCGTTGACATTTCTTGTGGAAAGAATGATTTAAAAAAAAATAAACGATCAAATTTAGATCATTTAAAATTAATAAGCACAAATATTTGCCATTGTATCATGACTGCTGTTCGACCAAGGTCTTTTAAGTCTAAATTACAATTAGGCCTCGCAGTTTTTTTTCATCGAAGGTTCGAATCTAAACGACTTATACAAATCTTTTCGACTTTTGGTTTATGTGCTTCTTATAATGATACAATAATGTACGAGGCAGCAGCAGTTTTCCATCGTCCTCCTCATGTCCTGATCACATCTGACCCGTGGAGTAGGAGGAGTAGGCCTACTGGGGAAACCACGTTACAAAAACGCGCTAAGTACACTACCTCATAGGTGGCGTGGAAACGTGTGCATATTATGACAATAACAACTTTTATAACTTTTTGAATCGTTATATCTCAGAAACGGTGGCTCGTAGGAAAAAAAGTATTGATTCATATCTTATAGATAATTTTATGATCTACAATTTTGTTCAAGGTACTTTTATGATAAAACTTACCGTTTTGCTGAAAATCGCGAATAACTATTTTTTTTGACATTTGACCTTGAAAATTTTTTTTTCTCACACGGGAATGTTAGGGAACTCTCAGGTATTGTTTATAATTATGTTTTGAACAATTTTACTCATTTTCAGCTTGTTGGGAACTTATGTACCTTCAAATGTCTAAATTGACCGGACTATTATATTTTTCACACTATTCTATTTGTGATTTTTCAAAAATATTGTTACCACATCTTAGATTATAAACTGTACCTGTATTTGAGTAAATAAATATTATTATTATTATTATTATTATATTAGGACTTTTTGAATATTGTAAACTATGACAATTTTCATCGGAGATCAATGCAATTTTTACCTTAATCATCACTGCAGTAGATTTATATTGGAAAAACCGTAATGATCACATTTTGAATTCATATTCTATGGAATTACTTACAACTCAGAACAAAGGCTTTTTTGGATACTGCAACAGAAAATCCTTTGTGTAATTGTCGTTATCACGGAAATTCAGATCTACTTGAATGTAGACTTAATTGTATTCGTATTTGAATGCCTGTAACAAAGTATGGTTATGGTGGGTCTTGTTATTCAATCGATAGTATGTGTTAAAAATAATTCTAGCTTAAATGTACGATAGTTTAAAAATGATTGAATGAGTAACAGCGAAATGAATTATTATTTTTATTGATGTCAGTATTAGTCTGCAGTAATATTACTTGAAATACTAAGTAACTTCTATTTTCAAGTTTGGCTATAGGGTATAGCAGTTCTGGATGGAACATATGAGTACGACTCATATAATATGGAAAAAATATATACTCAGTGATATTGCCCTATCGATACTAGCCTCAAACCTTCAAGTATATAACTTACTCTTACTTCAAATGCAACTTGTGACTTTTGAGATGCAGACATTTGTAGGTGGTTCAAAATCGATCAGAATGGTTTGCCTCTACCATAGAGGCCTATGACCAGCAGTGGACTGCAACAGGTTGATAATGATTATGATTATGACACTTTATGTCAAAAGACCCTGGTACACACAGCTTGGTAGTCTGCCTACATATCACAAAATAGCAGCTTCCAGTAATGGCGAACCTGGTCGGGATATATCATAATAATTCTACTTCGAAAGTTAAAGCGATTAATAGTAATTACCATACCTATGATTTTAACCGACATATGTATATGTTATTAAGTTCTCAGTGTGATTGTGTTAATTGCGGAAACATTGTAGAACTTACGAAAATCGTTAATCTAACCACTTAAAATAAATAGTTAACTTTATAAAAACTACTATCATTGTAGATAATTGTTAAAACACAACGGGGCTATTTTTAAAAGTGGTGCTTTTTGGTTAAGGGATTCCCATAAAAGCCACAAACATAATTATTTACGTATCAAATGGATTACGGGTCATTCACAACGATTTAACAAAAAAGCAATTTTTTTCTATGACGCAGTAAGCAAATGATTAGCACGCCGATGATGCTAGCGTCCTGACTCCCTAGCAATGTTAGAATGATGTGGCTCAACGCTTAGTCATATAGTCAATTTAATATAGCTAATAATAAAAGAGAACAAAGGCGATACCGATTGTAGAAAGAGATTCGATGCGAAAGACTTGCATCTTGGCTATGGTAAAAGCAGAGTAGATTAGACTCCTAGTTGGAACAATGTTCTATGTGACTCGGAGTTGTTCTATATGAGTATATTTTATGTCTATTTAATAAGCTCAAATGTTATTGCTAAGTTCGTTTAAGTTAGCGCAGGACAGCAATGTTTTGGGCTTTAATAGTAATTTTATTTATACGCTGTTATGTTATGGGTTAACAAAAACACTAACGACGCAATTCACAAAAAGGATCACAAAACAAACCATGTTTGTTAAATACGTCTATTTTAAGGAACATTTGCTAACTGGGGAACGCCTGCGAATGCCATATAGAATAGCTTTCGCAAGAATAGGGACTATTATGTACCGATTTAATATATTTAATAAACTAGGTTTAAGTTGAGGCGTCTCCCGTTGTAATGACGAGATTATTGCATATGCATGATGCAAGCATCACTAGGCTGCCATCGTGTGGGTCACCATGCTGAATTGTTGCGTTGTCTACATTCGCAATCAGTGTGGTTGTTACCGCTTTTGAATTCTGATTATGCTTTCCATCAGCCAGAGTAGAGTCAATTTGGCAGGCCCATACTCACGAAAAAAAAATGTAAGAAAAGAGGATGTAAGTGAAAACTAGGTAATTTAATCCAATTCAGTTTTTTGTGTTTTTTAGAGAGTTTACATCTCATTTGGCGTTTATTTATATTTAAAAAATAAGTTGCATGTAATTATATAACACACTAGCTGACCCTCGCAACCTCGTTTACGTCTACTATTGCCCGTAGCATAATAATTTTTCCCCGTTTTTTAAACGTTCTTCATTGGGGCTCCGCTCCTATTAGTCTCAGCGTGATGGTATATAGCTTATAGCCTTCCTCGATAAATGGACTATCGAACCCAGAAAGATTTTTTTAAATCGGACCAACGATTCCTGAGATTAGCGCGTTCAAACAAACAAACAAACAAACTCTTCAGCTTTATTATATTATTATTATACGAGTATAACACATATAAGTTAATGTAGGCGTATTTAAAACGGTAGCACTCTTTTTAATTAATTATTTTATTTGCCAACAAGCTGCAAACTTATTCACTTTAAATACGGATTTACTTATAAACGAACACATATGAAGAAGATCACATCTGATTACACAGTTGTAAAGGAGACATGATTATCTCAATTTTTAAGAAGAATCAATCAAGTCGGTAAACATTCCACAGATTGCAGTTCCGTTCAAAAAGACCGGTCAAGTGGCGTGGCTCTCTCAAGGCTGTTCTGTACACCTTTTAAAATCAGCGTACCTTTTTGTATTGGTTTGCAATAAAAACAATGTTTTAAAATACCAAGTGACCGAGTTTGATACAAATAAAGCCTTTATAGAGCAACATTCTTTCTGTATGTTTCAATATGCTTTTAGTTACAGAATGTTTATTTTTGTTATTATCTTGGTTTTATCTCTGTTACTGCTTTGTAGACTTTCGAAGCTTCTAGCATGATACTGCGCATCTAAATGATATGTGTAAATGTAATAGAAGATTATTTAATCGCTAATGACTACGAACGAAAATAAAAATATGTTTTTTCTTGCAATTTTGAATAACCTGTTGACTCTACCGAGTCAAAGAAGTGTCATTCATCTAAGAGTAATGAAGATGCAAGTTTGAGTACAAACGATCTTTGTAAGTATATATTTTATGTAGTTGGGATATATCACATAACCTGCTGTAGATTTTATTAAGATCTATTACTGACTTTAAAAGATATACCTCTGTAGTTTGTTTCAGCATTTCTTCTCAGATTGAGTTTTAGAAAATAATGACGCATTCTATCTGTAAATTTCGACGTGTAAAATAATAATAAATATCTACATTTTTTGGAACTTTTGAACATAGTCGGTAGACTGCCTCGGTGGCGTAGTGGTAGCGTATGCGACTGCTAAGCAAGAGGTCTCGGGTTCGATTCCCGGGTCGGACCAAATGTTTGTATGATCTGCAAATATTTGTTTCGGAGTTTGGGTGTTTCCTATGTATAATATGTATGTATTTACAAAAAAAAAGTATATAAGTATTTATATCAGTTGTTTAGTACCCATAACACAAGCTTTGCTTAGCTTGGGACTAGATGGCGTTGTGAGTTAGATGTCCAGAATGTCCAGAAGATGTCCAGAATAGTTCATGCCAGTTCCATCTTAATCTAAACATATAAACATTATACACTAAAATATTTAGTTACGAAAATTTACACCATTTTCCTTTTTCAGATTTTCATTCACGATAAGCCCTTGGCCCTCTGGCTGCAGTGGCCAGCCTATTACCACTTCAGCATATTACTTCTGCCAAATTTAATTATTTTTAAACTTCACTATATCTTTATACGTAAAGACAATTCTCTGGAGAACCCTAAAAAGAAAAGAAATCCAATCGACACATCATTAGCACAATGATGTGTGTATTGGATTTTAACGTTCTGGCCTACTCATCTAAATGTGTTAAATCACAATGGGAGGATCGGTAACGGCATACACATTATACTTCATTATAATGATGATACAATTATATCTGAAATTGCATGTTACGAATATGCTTGTCACAAATAAAATTATGTTCATTTGCAAACGATTTTTTTGAAAGAAGTAAAACAGTAACGAATGAAATGTGTTTTAATTTTGCTGTCTTATGTATTATAATATTATAGGTTACATAAAGCGTTGTGTGGTTGATAAATACTACAGTTTGCAAAAAATGGTTTTGATTTTAATTCGGACAATGCCTTTTCAAGTCAGCGATTGATTGTTGATTTAACAACATTGTTAATTTCCTGGTTAATTTAATTATTTTTATTTTGTTTTTTTTATTTGCATGCAGACATTTCTTAAGACTGGACAACATCTATGGTTTCCATCAAAACAACTTTCTTTTACGAAAGTATATATTTCTACATATGGGTATCTACTTATCTACTGATATAAAATTGAATTATTTTTTTTACTATCTTGTAGTTATAATAAAATAAGTTATCTAAGTCCATTCTGGTTTTCTATAAGAAATTGCAAAATGTGATAAGACCTATTCTATCTAATAGAGTACATATAAGTACCGTCTGATTTCTAAATCAGGCAATACTTATACGTTTATCTAAAATGTAGTTTTCTTCAGTTTACATATAGTTAAATTAACAAATTTGTAATAATAGCTCTCGAGTGTCTTGACTCGGCCAATAATCATGTATTATAAACCTAGACTTATAGGAGATAAAATTACCTGATTCAAAGTTCAATACCTCGTAAGCGTATCTCTGTGTCAATGTCTTTTGCTGATAAATTATGTTCTGAGATATTACTATTATTACTATATAATTATTAGTACCCGGATGACCGAGCTTTGATCGTTATTTTTGTTCTGGTAATTTTTCAAAAAAAATCCTAGTTAGATCGATTTATCGCCCCGAAGCCCATTGCATACTAAATTTCATGAAAATCGTTGGAGTCGTTTCCGATGTTCAGTTTATTTATAAATATAATTGTGAATAGAAGTTTCTTTGTTGCGTTCTCACGCGAAAACTACTTAACCGATCATCATGAAACTCTGAACACATATTCTTGGAGGTAATCTGAGGATGAAAGATAGTATAATATATTTTACGAGCTATTTAAATACTATATACATAAATTGCTCGTTTAAAGGTACTCGTAATATATTAGAAGTAGGGACAGCCTTATGCTACGGCGACTACGTTAAGACGTCTTAAAGAAGAATTGAAGACAAAATCTGGCTGATTTTGGAAATTGTTTGATACTATTTTCGCCTTAACATTTATCTTTGTAATTTTTTGTAATGATACAGGAAAAGAAAACGGAAGTACTCACTGTATAGTTTATTTACATTACTGCACAAAATGAAAATCGAAGGTCAACATACACGTTTAAAGAACTATGACTAAGGCGATCAGAGCTAAATAAGTAAATAATGATTGTCTAAATAGTTTCCGCTATCATTGAAACTTCTGATAAATGAGTGAACTTTCACTTTCCTATGGTTTTACCCACCAAGTAAAGGTTTGCCAAAGGCTGTAAGGCATCCCAAAACTTTGTCTATTTTCAAGAAAATAGTCAAAGAACATTACTTAACATTTTAAATTTTTGTTGTATAACGGGACCTATTCGCAGTAAAATTATTACACACTAGATGTTGCCCGCGGCTCCGCCCGCGTTTATGTGGGTTTTTTTGGTGTTTTTTCGCGGTCGCGGATATGTGACTGATGCAAAAATTACATAAAAACAATCCTTGATGCGGATTATATATCATTCTAAAATTTCAGCTCAATCAGTGGAGAACTTTTTGAGTTTTTGAAGCGTATACAAACTAACATAACATTTTTAAATATATAGATAGATGTATGTGTGTGTATATATATAGATATATGCTATACAACAAAAACTTTATATAAAATAAACGAAAGTCTAAAAACTGTCATCTTAATATTTTTCTATGGCATATTGGGGAAACGAGCAGACGTATCACCTGGTAAGCGATTACCGTCGCCCATGGACACCCGCTACACCAGAAGCGTCACAAATGCTTTGCCGGTGTTTGGGGGATGGTGGGGAGGGGTTAGAATTTGGTCCTTTGGTATCCTCACTCACTCGGTGAAACACAGCGTGAGCGCTGTTTCACACCGGTTTTCTGTGAGGCCGTGGTGTCATTCCGGTCAAGCCGTGGCTCTCCCATGGTAAAAATTCTCCCACAAAAATTTATTATTAACCTAAAATTTTATTTTATGTTAATTCATTCGTATTAATGTGTTTGTGTTTTATTACTTACGTTTATCTTCATTTGAATTCTTTGATATGTTAGTTTTCATCTCCCACCAAAACTAGCCATGAATTGGTATTTATTTTTTCCATTCTAAAGTTGCCTAAAAATTTTCTTCTTAGCGATAAGGTCGCCATTTATACACTGTCGTACTATTTATATACTCTAATTTGTAATCTCTAGTAACTGGTGTACAATTAAGTTTATTATATTCTAACGATTTTATCATTTTATTTTATACTAGCTGACCGACGCAACCTCGTTTGCGTCTTTTATTGCCCGTAGCGAAAAAAAATCCCCCGTATAGTGTGTCGTGGACTTTTTTGTAGATATTTATAAGATCTACGATTAATTAGAACATTTTATGGTTCTATCTTTTATAGTTTACGCAGCGTACGCAAAATAAGTAACTTTTCTGGTTGATTTTTTACACCTTGTGTCCGAAAAACCCCAATATCTTACGGAACCCAATTTTTTTCCAAAATAAAATATAGCCTATGTTACTCGTGGATAATGTAGCTTTCGAATGGTGAAAGAATTTTTAAAATCGGTCCAGTAGTTTTTGAGCCTATTCATTACAAACAAACAAACATACAAACAAAGTTTTCCTCTTTATAATATTAGTATAGATATCTTTATTGTATATACAAGATGCATACATATAACAAAAGATGAATTATAAAAGTGCGGTAATTGGCGGTATTATCGCTCACGGCGATTTCTTCCAGACAACTTTAAATTTTGAGAGAGAACCTTACATAGATTTTGTTCTAGAACTCTTAATGAAATTTTATCAGCGATTGTTTTGGGGTTTGGCATTCGTGATAGTTAACTTTAGCACACCCTAACTAATACGAGTATCTATACTAATAAGCTAAAGAGTTTGTTTGTTTGCTTGAAGGTGCTAATTTTAGAAACTACTGATCCAATTTGAAAAATTATTTCAGTGCTATATAGCCCATTTATCGAGGGAGACAATATTCATTGTTACGCTAAGACCAATAGAAGCGGAGTACCAATAAAGAATGTTAAATAAAGGGGAAAATTATTACGCTACGGGAAGTTGCGTGGATCAGCTAGTGCTTTAACCAGTGATCCAGTGAACCAGTCTATCCGTTCAACAATTCATGCGTTAACGTATCTTGTAAGTTATACGTAGCATCACAGTGTGCAGCCAGTCTGGTAATCAATTTATCCTGACAAATATTAAATTTGTATCACCTTTCTATGTTCCTACGTCTTTGATACAGCTATCAACCAGTTTATCAAAAAATACTTATTTAATAGGCTTTTTTTGTGCGAAAGTCACCTCAGATACCACACCTGGTGGCTAGATACGAACCGACTAAAAACCGCACACCGTCTAAGATACTAGAAGACAGGGAACTAGGTGCACCCTGTGATAGGAAATCTTTGGAAACCCGACGTACCTCGGACTACCCACCGTTTGTAGATGGCCCTCTCCTTACTTACTTTACTTACACATTAAACGTTGGTGATTCTTTGACACATTTTTAGATTCTAATATATTTGTAAGAAATTAATATAATGTTTCTATGTGTATAGATAGTACACAGTATAAAGTTTTTTTTAGTATTTAAGTGATTTATGATGTGCATTATAAATCAATTTGACGGACACATTTTTGAAAGTAAAGTTCTGAGAATAGTTTTGTGTAATACAAAATATATTTTGTCTATATTAACAGTAGCAACATTCAACTTACCGGTAACTTAGTCACTTTCAAAAATATTATAGCATTGCCTGTAAAATCAGTTATCGTGTCTTTGAGGTTGTTATTTTTTTGTCAAAGATCTAAAAGAAGCCTTGTGTTACCGATCAGAATAGCCGTTTAACCTACCCTTTGCTGTATGGGACTGTGCTATATAATCTAAACTGGAAGTGTCTTAATATGCTATATTATAAATTAAGGTACAAAACATTACAAAATTTTAACTCATTCCTTATAATGAAGTCTCGACATAGCATTTTAAATGGATAAAATATAAGGCTTCAGCAATTTGTATTTTGAAACGTTCGGCATTTGGAGTTAGGTTTTGATCTTTGGTATTTTTATGATAGGTACGGTACACGTTTATTTACGAAATTAAAACACGTATCTATGCAGTTTTAGAAAGATTAGATAAGTTTGTTGCCTTGCATTTTTGTCAGTGAAAGTTAGTACGGTACGGTATATACCGTTCAAGCATTCTTGTAGGTTCGTTCTTCAGTCTTGACTTTTAAAATCCTTGAAAATTTCCATTACATAAAACTAGTAAAAGTTACCAAATTATTGTATTATTGATTTCAAAGAGAACTGGTCGAAATTAATAAATATTTTAGAGTCCAATTGCCTATTTATCGAAGGGTATGACTATTAGAAAGGGAGAAAAAAAATATAAAACTTATCTTTACATAGTATAAAATTAAGTTCGCATATCGATTCGTTTAGATCTTTTAACTACTCAATGGACTTGATTGCAGTTTTCAGCAATAGATGTGTGGAGGAACGAGTGTCATGTCCCTCCAACACAAAGGGAGGATCCTCCAACCAGGCGAGGTGATCATGCCTGGCGGGCCACTGTCCAACTGTTGATGTTGGGATGTTATACATATGATAATCGGCGCGAGAACTTCTATTGCGCGATTCAAGATTACTCCGTGTAGTGCGTTACTTCATAGTTCAGTGTATCTTCGGTAGATGGCGCTGTAGTATCAACAACTGTTGCGTTGTATGTGGAGGTCACCACAGATGTATTGATTCAAGAGGAAGGTTTTTAGGTATAGTACATGCATATTATAGCAGAGGAAATATGAGAATTTTAAAGACTTATTTAAAATATTTTTTTTAAAGACTTTTAAAATTGCCTTTTTGAAATCTAATTATTAGTTACTAAGTTAGAAACACGTACTCCATTTAAATCATTACCCAGAAATAAGTTAAGAGGTCGCTATGTCTTAATATACATACAATTAATGGTTTTACCAAATTAATAAAGTGACTTTTGTGTGTCCTTTTCACTTTTAATGTGCAGTTCAACTATGAATTTAAAATTGCTTCTTTGAAATCTAATTATTAGTTACTAAGTTAGAAACATGTACCAACTCCATTTAAAGCAATACGCAGAAATAGGTTAAGAGGTCGCAATGTCTAATTACACATACAGTAAATGGTTTTACCAAATGAATGAAGTGACTTTTGTGTGTCCTTTTCACTTTTAATGATGTGTCGTGTATTATGTTTGTCAGTTCGTATACTCATAATATGCGTTATTAATGAGCACTGAGAAATCTACTATTACTTGTATTAATTTTTTTCTTACTTCTTTTTGTGAAGGCAAAAATAGTAAGCAACAAGCAAGCTAGTGAAGAATTTATAATTTTATGTATACATTTATAATATTGGAAAAGGGTCTCCTTTTGACTCTAATTTAATACTACTTTTACTGTTTTTGTAGATGGACTTGATCAGTTCTATATAGACATTATTAGACATTTCCAATAAATAAAGGCGTGAGATAAGGAGACCCACTGTCTCCTAAGCTATTTAATGCCGTTCTGGAACACACATTTAGAGGATTGGACTGGGATAGTTACGGTATTACGATCAACGGAAGGCGTCTGAATCATTTGAGATTTGCAGATGATGTTGTCCTGCTAGAAGAAGATCCTAAGAAACTAGAACACATGATAAAAGATATAGTAGAGAAAAGCAGAGAGGCAGGTTTGGAAATTAACGCTAATAAAACGAAACTGATGACCAACTCGACAGAAAGCAACATAGAGGTCTGTGGAACCATTTTCGAATATGTACAAGAATATGTTTACTTAGGACAGATTATATCTCCTGAAGACAGCATGTCCAAGGAAATAAACAAAAGAATAGCCTGCGGTTGGAAAAAGTATTGGTCGTTGAAAGAAATAATGAAAAACAAAGATATAGCTATACATACCAAGCGAAGGATTTTCAACACCAGCATTCTCCCCTGAGACAAACTTCTTAGCACTCCATGGATTCACCGTGCGGGTGCCGGGTCCATCGTGTGGCAGAGGGAGAAACTCAAAGCAGTTCCCAGGACTTACGACCTGGATGTAGGTTTAAGGAGGCCCCCTTTAAGATGCGCATCAACGCTCACCTTCACTGCTCGAGTTTCCCGCCCTACCTAGCCAAATTTGGTAGGAACCTGTTAGTGCAGCCTTGGATACTCGTTCTAAAATAGAACTCACTGCAGATCTCGACAGGCCAAGGTCTTTCAGAAGGTTATAGAGAGATTTAGCTGGTATACCTCTCGCTCCTACTTCTACCGCGTATAAATTAACCACATAGCCATTTTTGTTAAGTTCAGTTGTTAGATCGTAATATTTATTTAATTTGATTCTATGGTCTTTAGGAATATTAGTTTCCCACGGAACAGTAAGCTCTACTAATATTATGTGTTTAATTTGTCTAGAGAAAAGGAATATGTCCGGTCTGGATGACGAAACACCAACATCCTCTGGGATTTTATAGTGCTTATCATACGTATCCAACAAAATAGTCCAGTCAGGTGCAGTACCTAGGATTGAGAAAGGCTTGCTTTTAGATTTGGTAGTTGAGCCATCCTTTATAAAGTTAATTTCTCGTTTATTTGTAGTCAATCCTTTTTGGGCTCTAGCTACTGAAAGACTTACTGCTTCACGTATGATTTCTAGTACTCTATCATGTCGGCGTGAGTAATAACCCCTATCAAGCAGCACCCTGCAACCTACCAGTAAGTGCCTAGCAGTACCTACTGCCTCACCACACGTATAGCAAGATCTTTCAGATGCTTTCCCCCATCTCACTAGGTTACTTTGGTCTGGGAGGGTCATTTGGAAGGCATTCAGATAGAATTTTAACAGGGCAGGAGACCAATCATATAGCAAGGTGCGCCATTTCAGGGCTAACGGGATGCAGAACTCACCTTTAGTTAACCACTCATTTTGCATTTCTAGATTCATTGCATGCACTTTATAGATATCATTTTCATCTTGTTGTATAAAGGATTTTATTATTTCTCGGTCTCCCTTCTTCTTTGCGAAACCCAGCCCGACTCTATTAAACTGTGCACCAGCCATAAATTGTTTATGGAACTGAAGTCTTGACTCAAGCTCTGTAACATATTTATCTTTTGGGAGTGATGAGACTATTTCATCCTGGGATTGTCCCAAGACATGCATTTTGGTAACTCTGAGGTGTTTATAGAGTTCCGATGGCTTCTTTAACTTCATCCCAAAATTGTTTTGATCCCTAAATAGAGTTGAGGGGTCAGCTGAGTGTGCAATTCCGAGCCATAACTTCAATATCTTTTTGACATTTGCATCTAGTTTTGCAAGGAGGCTTTTACCGATGTCATATACAAGGAAAGACCAAGTCAGACGCGACGTAAGATAATTGTCGTATATCCAAACTTTTTTAATATTGTTTAATGGTTGTTGGTCTACCTTATTTAAGTCATTAAGAAAATTTTCGACAGTTATCTCTAAGGATG
Source organism: Spilarctia lutea (assembly GCA_916048165.1). Lineage (NCBI taxonomy): Eukaryota > Metazoa > Arthropoda > Insecta > Lepidoptera > Erebidae > Spilarctia > Spilarctia lutea. The sequence continues at coordinate 2,408,377 of OU696476.1, read as the reverse complement.
GTGTACGTCCTATGTAATCAATCTTTCTACCAAGAAATTTGAAAGGCACTGCTTCAGCAATCGTGGTTACACATTGTCCTCCTATTGAGAGTCCCGGATCATATGAGGTATATTTGGTATTCCGTCTACCCAGACATAAACAGTGGCATTTACTTGGCTTTGCCCTCAGTCCGTCAGTCCATGTACAAAACTCATCCACTTCAATTAATAACTTCTGACATTGTTTTGGATTACGTGTCAGTATTGCAAGGTCGTCTGCAAAGGCTAAGATGGACTCTGTGTATTTGTTGTTTATTTTAAACCGATAGCCCCATTTTTTCTCATGACTTATTAACTTATCTATAAGAATATTTATAATTATATTAAAAGCTATTGGTGACAAGCAGCAGCCTTGGAACAACCCTACATTATAATGCAATGGTTCTGTGTGTTCCTTGTTTGCTGCTATGGTAAATTGTAATTTAGAATAATAAGATGTGATTATGTCGATAACCACAGTAGGAAAGTTATACCACTTCAGGGCGAAAATCATCAGTTCATGCTGTACAGAACCAAATGCGTTTTCAAGGTCTATCCAACAGACCGTTATTTGCCTCTCATGCATTCTGGCATCTTTCAAACTTTCCGCTAATAATGAGTTATGTTCCAGGCAGCCAGAAATACCGGGCAAGAACCCTTTCTGGTGGTTTGGCCTGAAATGACATATGGCTGCGAGACTTGGACATTGACAGATAAACATAGGGAAAAACTGGCTAAAGCGGAAAGGGCGATGGAGAGAAGCATGTTGGGAATCAGGCTAAGTGACAGAATCCGAAACTCTGAAATAAGAAGGAAAACTAAAGTAACGGATATAACGGCTCATATAGACTATTTAAAGTGGAGTTGGACGGGACATATGCTACGTTGCAAAATGGACAAATGGAGCAAGCAAGTAACCTTGTGGTATCCAAGAGGGGACAATAGAGGACGGGGGCGTCCGAAAACAAGATGGACTGATGAAATTTGCCGTACCCTGGGACCACACTGGACCAGAGTTGCAGAGGATCGAGTACAGTGGAGAGAGCTGGAGGAGGCCTATGCCATGAGGCACACCGAACTACGAGACTTATTGTAGGGATTGGGATTCATGACAGAAGTTTTATATTGCATGTAACAAGTTCGGAATAAAAGGGCTTTATTATTATTATTATTATTATTATTATTATACATTTATAATATAATTAAAAAGTTGGATAAACAAGACAATGTGACTGTCTATTTTTATGTAACAATCAAAGTCTGTGCATACATACTCATTGGTATATTTTTTTATTTTGTGAGTGAGCCTGCCAAATGCCTTTACTCTGCTTGATGGACAGCATGAGCAGAATCAAAGAGGAGGTAGCCACTATACTCATTCACACTATGGCGGCCTATTAAGATGCTTCTGCAAACAGCAGGACAGCACAAATGCTGTCATTTTCAGTTGGTTTTCTGTGAGAGGGTAGTACCACACCGGCCGAAGCGGCCTGTTCGTGCTTCAATCATAGATGCAGCAAAAAAATTGGATATATTTATTTTGTTACCATGGTCCCATTGTTATAGATATGTCGTCTGATATGCTGTACACCATATAACGTTTTGGAGTTGTTCCACAAGAAAAATTTAATACTAGAATTCAAATACAAACTACACCATCTCCTTCTGCGATCAAATTATGCTTGCAAAAGACATGGTGGAGCGGAACCGGGAGGGGTGCAAAACTGTCCTAGGCGTGAAACGGGCCCGGTACCGCAGACGGCTCATGTCCTGGAGGTCACAGAACGATCTCCCTATGGACCATCTGTCACCCTAGCAAAAGCAGGCCGTGGTGGTAGCGCAATGCGCTACGGGGTGCTCGTGTTCTAGGAGCATCAGGGTTGCCACTCAGAAGGGGGTCATCTGCTAGTAGTAGACGGCCTGAGGTACGTTAGGGTTTTGGAGTTTTCATTTCTAGGAAACAACTGATTCCCCGGTTACTGATGTCTGAGGCGGTGTGCAGTTAACTAACAGTAGGTGGTTAAAAGAGGGAGGCTTTATTTTTAACACGCATTATTTTATATAATGAGACTCTAAGTATCTCTTTTTTCCTGACATTGTTGTGATATGTGATCTTATAAAACTTATTTCTACATATCTTATCAAACGACAGGCTTAATAATCAATTAGAGATATTTTGATGACCTATTCGCACAATGTTCTTTTAAGTATTGTACGTGCTTGCACAATACAAAGACGACTTCTGATTTAAGCAAGTTTGAATTTAAAGACGAATTTATTAAACGTTCTATCAGTTTTTGATTGTGGTCGTTAAAAACAATATATTGATTCTGAATAAATCCACGCGTCTATAGACGCGAAATAAATCATGATTTATGTATTTATGCATTTACTATGTGACCCGGGCAACCTCGTCTGCATCTGCCATTGCCCGTAACCTGACAACATGTACAAATCTATAAAAAACTAGCTGTTGCCCGCGGCTCCGCCTGCGTTTATATCGGTTTTTTCCTGTTTTTTCGCGGTCGCGGATATGTGACTGATGCAAAAATTAGATAAAAACAATCTTTGATTATATGTCATTCTAAAATTTCAGCTCGATCGGTGCAGAACTTTTTGAGTTTTTGAAGCGTACACAAACCAACATAAAATTTTTAAATATATAGATAGTTTATCATAAAAGAGGTTTTATTATGCTTACTTCAAAAGTTAAATATATTCTGTATCGAATTTTTATTAGAACTAGAACTAGAAAGGAAAACCTTTTGAGGTACGAAACCCTAATAACTAACAATCTACCCAAATATTAACAATAGAAAGAGAAAACTTTTACGACAATGTACAGAAGTTTCGATATCGGCACAACATTGCATGTGAACTGAATGATATTGTTCCGCTGTTCCGAAGTTTTTATTGCAATTAGCAATAGTGAGGGTGAGCGTTGCAATGGTGAGACCACATAAATTGTTACGCCACTCATGCAATCATTTAATACGTACGTTCTTGAATGTGATCGTCAAAACTAAAACCTTTGTCATGAAGAGAAAATTAGCTCTGTACCTACCCATTAATACTGACGATATTACAGGGTTTGAATATTTTTATTAATACCTGTTCTAGAACTATCGATTGGTTATATTGGTTACTAGCTATTGCTCGTGGCCTCACCCAAACTTCTTTATAGGCAAACAGTGAATTAAACTTACTAAGAATACAGTACACACCGTGGGAGAGCTATGCTTCGGCGTGAATGGGTCGGCTCGACCGGAGTGATACCACGGCCTCACAGAAAACCGGTGTAAAATAGCGCTTGCGCTGTGTTTTACCGAGTGAGTGAGGATACCGGAGGCCCATACCCCAACCCCTCCCCCCATCCCCTTTCCCATCCCCCCAAAGGTCGGCAACGCACTTGTGACGCCTTTGGTGTTGCGGGTGTCCATGGGCGGCGGTAATCGTTTACCATCAGGTGATACGCCAGCTCGTTTGCCCACTATTCATTAATAAAAAAAAAAAAAAAACATTACAAGCAAGATAAATTTGTGACTACAACAAGAAATAGTGAAATACTCATTAAACAAAACCTTATTGAACAGTTGTCAAATATCAACAAGTCAACAATTAATAATATATATATATAAATAAAAACAATTTATGTTCGCATAATATCAACAAAACGGAGGAATGCAGTGTTGCTACAATAAATAAAAGAAATATTTGTAAGGCAGCCAACATAAAAACAATAAAAGAATATTTATTGCTCCGTAAAAATAGCACCAAGATGGCTGAAGAAATGTCAATATCCACCCACACTCTATAATATGATTAAACTAGAAATGAAAAATCAAGCTACATTGATAAAAGATAATACCGAAAAAAATTATGACCATAGATGATAAAATCAAACCATTAATCCAAGAAAACAAAAACTTAAAATTGGAAATCAAATCATTGAATAAACTAACTTCAACAACAACTTACCTTTGGTATTATGACCGTCTTCTTAATAACTGCATTCGATATATTTTTAATCTTCGGAAGTATGATCATGTGTCTGCTTTGCGTTCTCAGTTGAAATGGTTACCTATTCGTCTACGGCGCAATCAGAGAGCACTTACCATCCTATTTTCATTTCTCAACTCGCCATCCTTACCTACCTACCTTGCTCCGTATCTACGGTACCTGTGCTCTAATCACGATAGATCTTCGCTCAGTTAATAATCTGCTTCTCTCATGTCCCTCTCATAACTCCGACTTCCTGAACCGAACATTCTTTATTCAGGCAGTACTACTCTGGAATGCACTCCCCCTGGAAATCAGGACGTCCACTAACCATTTTACATTTAAAAAAATGTACATGACCTCCTTCTCAATGACAGATCTATTTAATCAATAGCAAACCTTACGTTTCTGTTATTCATAGTGTATAAATATAATATTTTTGTACATATAAATATATATATTTATATATATATATGTATGTTGTTATTAATTGGTTTATGAATAATAGTATTAATGTTTGTATATGTTGTGAACTATGTATATTTTAACTGACTTCATAAATATGTAACCTCTGTGCACCTACCATATAAGATTTCTACACCACCCGAAGGTTGACTGGAAGAGAATGCCCCGGGCATTAAGTCTGCCGATGTGGAAACTTAGTGCATAAAGTTAATAAATAAATAAAAAATAAATAAATAGGAAAACAAACACCCTAGAAAATGCAACTTAAAGGAACAACATCACAATTCATGGATTTAACGGGACAGAAACAAACAATACAGAATTATTTAACAACACTGTAAGATTGCTATGCTTGGGGTCTCTCTACGAGATCGAATCAGAAATGAGGAGATCCGTAGACGAACTAAAATTGCCGACATAGCAGAGCGGATCAGCAAGCTGAAGTGGCAGTGGGCAGGGCACATAGCCCGGAGAACCGATGGTCTATGGGGCAGAAAGGTTCTGGAGTGAAGACCACGTGATGGCAAACGCAGCGTAGGAAGACCTCCCGCGAGGTGGACGGACGACCTGATTAAGATCGCAGGGGGACACGTTGGATGCGGGCCGCTAACGACCGGTCAATGTGGAGATCATTGGGGGAGGCCTACGTTCAGCAGTGGACTTCCTGCGGCTGATATGATGATGATGACTGTAAGATTGTTTGCAAATTTGAGAATTAACAGTTCAGCGTCTAAAAGCCTGGCTCACTACCAACGTAAGGAAGACACCAACTTGGTTTGAGAAAAGATTTAGATAACGATGTTAGTAATTAATAAATTCAAGAATTACTTATCTACTTTAATAAATAAGGGATGATTTTATTGTCTTGCGTCTACCGCGTAGAGCGGGGTATCATAAGATTGGTCTTTTGACTACATTGAGGGGTTGGTAAAATGATTTTTTGATTTAAGTATTCGTTTGCGCGATTTGATTATAAATGCCTAACTTGTAGGATGCGCTTACTTGAAGAATTTCGTACAAAAATTACGAAATAGACATATAAAATATATAAAATAAAATCATAACAAATGGGTGACCACGGAACCCTATTCTATGCATGGCCTGACACGCACTCGACCGGGTTTCTTTTTTCAAATCATCACGCCTAAAATTCCTTTAAACAAACAAACAAACTCTTCAGCTTTATAATATTAGTATAGATTGTCACCGTTTACACAACAAGATACCATAAGTCGTGAAGTCACTCAGAAAGATTGATGGTACCTACAAAAGTACACAATTTAATTACCGTTCAAGGATTAACCTTTCACTTCACAATGTAAATCTAAGTTAGTCTAGAAACATTAGAACTTTTCTTAACCGACGTCGAAAAAGGTTACTAATTTGACCCATAAATAATAAATATTTCGGACATCTAAATACACAACGCCGTCTAGCCCCAAACTAAGCAGAGCTTGTATTATGGATACTAGACAACTGATATAAATACATTTATACTTTTTTGTAAATACATACATTTTATACATAGAAAACACCTAAACTCCGAAAAAAATATTTGCAGATCATACAAACATTTGGTCCGACACGGGAATCGAACCCGAGACCTTATGCACAGCAGTCGCATACGCTACTACTGCGCTACCGAGGCAGTCTAAAAATAATAAATGGGTACTAACTAATCATTATAAAGTATTTTTTTCTGGTTTTGTAATTTTTAGTGGTACTCGCCTTGTGGTAGCCGTTGTCTCACGTTATCAACCTTCCTCATTAAATAGGCTTTCCAACATTATGAATACTTTTCAATTGGAACCAGTAGTTCCTGAGATTACGCACATTCAACAGAACAAGCTCTCAATGGTTTTACTAATGACTAGCTGACCGACGCAACCTCGTTTGCGTCTTTTATTGCCCGTAGCGAAAAATTTTCCCCCGTATAGTGTGTCGCGGACTTTTTTGTAGATATTTATAAGATCTACGATTAATTAGAACATTTTATGGTTCTATCTTTTATAGTTTACGCAGCGTACGCAAAATATGCATGCCAAAGCGTGGCTCTCCCACGGTAAAGATCGACCTAATAAATGCTTACACTTACTATTTTTTAAGTTTGAAAGTGGAATAATTCTTTCATAAATTGTCTTTTTGAAACTTCAACCATTCATGCAATGGAGCTTACATTCCAGCTCAAAACAAATAATTTTCCTACGTTTTCGCAACATATTTTACTGATATATCACTCCTTTCGGTCATAGCGTGATGATACATCACTTATAGCCTGCCTCAATAACTGGACTATCTAATACTGAAATTTTTTTTCAATCGGACCATTAGGTACTTCCTAAAATTAACGCGTTGAACCAAACAAACAAACAAACCCTTCAGCAAATATAAGTATAGATATGGTTTAAATACTTTAAATATTTAGTTAGTATTTTTATATCGCTGATACTTTCAAGTTCCAGTATCTGGTTTGAATTTTATACCGTTTTTTCCGTTGTCTTTTACACAGATTTTTTTTTTTTATACAGAGTTTGGATACTTTTATTGTAAATTTTGTTATAAATACCAGTTTAATTGTCTTTATTTTAGAACTGAATCATCTGTTTGACTGATGCATTTAAATCCGAATTATGTACTTTTGTAATGGTTTAAAGCTTATTGTAAGCGACATCTGTTACTTTATAAATGAACTAGCAGATGTCATTATAATCAGGTTGTTGTTATTACACGTTAGTTCATCAAGATTACGATAGATGGAGTTAAAATAAGTTTTGACTGTCATATTTTTTTTTCAAACTGCGCTGTTAAAATTGAGCTAATAATACACGGGTTGGGAGTTTGAGACACAGGAAACTCAAGGAAGAAATTCTCAGAATACGGATTGCATTTTTTTTTGTTGAGAAGACTTCTCAGTTATGAAAATATTTAAGTAGGCAGTTTAAGAACATTCTCAAAATACCTAATGAGTATAAGATAAATGCAAGCCGAAATTTACTAGACCTGCGTTCGTCAACCTGAAAATGATCATGGGAACATTTGTACGCGTAGAACACAGGATCTGACGAGACTTCTGTTGAGTGGTAGAAATCCTGAAATTATGATGAAACTAACACTTACAGTATAACCCGTTTAATACTGCGACTGCCTCGGTGGCGCGAGTGGTAGCGTAAGCGACTGCTGTGCTTGAGGTCTCGGGTTCGATTCCCGGGTCGGTCCAAATGTTTGTATGATCTGCAAATATTTGTTTCGAAGTTTGGGTGTTTTCTATGTATATTATGTATGTATTTACAAAAAAAAAGTATATATGTATTTATATCAGTTGTCTAGTACCCATAACACAAGCTCTGCTTAGCTTGGGACTAGATGGCGTTGTGTGTTAAATTGTCCAAAAATATTTATTATTATTATTATAATACGATCAAGCTTAATAAGATTTCTCGCATAATACGCCGCTTTACGCCAGTCCCTGCAACTACAGACATATTTTCATACATTTCTTAACGCTTAATACGATTCGTCATCCCGTTTAATACACCTCGACACGCGCTCGACCAAACCTGAAACCATTCTAAATAGTATCAAGAAAGCAGGTTTCAGAAATAACGTGATTGACGTCGTGTTGGAAGAAGAAGAATACGAGATACTGCAGTGTTTTCTTGATATTCTTCCATTGATGACAATGTAGCACCGTACGAAATTCAATCAATTGAAAATCTTATTGAGAATGTGAATAACACACAAAACGAGGCCCATATAAGTGATAATGACGAAGATGAGTCAACTCCGGTTTTGTCAAACGCCCAGGCATTATCAGCTGTTAATGATTTAAGATGCAATGTAGCTTCTTTTGATCAAAATGAAGACGCACTGCAAAAGTTAAATTATTTTGAAAATCTTTTAATTGCCAATGCATCAAAATCTTTCTCTCAAACCAAAATAAGTGATTATTTTAAATAATGTATTGAATGTACATAATTTAAAATAAAAAGAACAAAATACATACATATGTACATAGTACGTTTTATTTTCCCTATCCCGCATAATACGCTTTCTCGTTTAAGACGCGTTTTTGGTGGGGTCCCTGAGAAATCGCCTTAAACGGGTTTTACTGTATTTAGACGTATACCTTCCAAAGACGAAACATTTATTTTAATAAGCCACCTACAGCCAGCCACACAAACTAACTTTATAGGCTCTATATCAAAACCCTGGATGATACTTTCAATACCACGCAACCACAAAAATTAACCATGGCAATTCGTTTTAATATATTTACAATTTGAAACACGATATACGCTAGTTGTGGTTATAAAATTTGTTACTCGTGTGTCCATGTAAAGTGGCTTTAGTATAACAAAAGCAGTCTGGTTTTAATGTTTTGTGGTTTTGTGAGCCGTTCTTCAGTACATCTATGATTGTTTCTCCACTCCTAACTATCAAAACTTTGAGTTACTCTAAAACTTTCTTTGATAAATACTCCTCCTACTTAAAAAATAAACATGTAAATCCTTAGGGAACAAAAAGAACTTTGTCGTTAATCAAACGAAACATTTGTATTTTAAATCCAAATTTACTGTATTACAATTTCAAAAGTAATTCTGTCTGTCTGTTATGCTTTCACAGCTAAACTGCTGCACTGATTTCAATGAAATTTGACATATAAATGCTGTGAGTCTTGTGGAAAGACCGCGATGACCGACATACACACGGTTCGAGGTCGCAGCTAATTCATTCTAATATTGCATTAAATAATGGACTTAATGTTCTTAATTATGAAATTAATGGATATGAAAAGCAAAGTTTGCTTAAATTGTGTCTTTATGATACGCTTTTGTTTGGTTTGTTTGTTTTGCCAAACTATTTCCGCCCTTAGTTTCTTAATTGGGTTGTTGTACGTGGGTTTGTCTTCTTCTTACTTTAACCATCCTAGATCATCTCAGTAGCTCAGCAGCCTTTTCAATCCACTACACGTTGCCGGGAGTTATGTTGATTGCAAGATGTCTGCCCGTTAATCTACTATATGATACTACATAATTTAACTTACTATTAATATATTGCTTGAAATTAGTATTTCGAAAATTAAACAAATTGACGCTACTGGCTAGTTTTAGAATACTTTAGGGAATGACTTAATGACAATATGACGATGGTTTTTAAAAGCTACCAAGTAAAAAAAAAATCATTTCAATCATCCCAGTTCGGAATTTTCTTACCTAAATTAAAGCCAGCGGCAAAACTGTCAATTTCAGAAGAGTTGATTTATTCAACTGATAAATTACGCCTTAGACAATTCTTATACTTATATGTCGCTTCTGCCCAGAAAACTGTTTTTGTCTTAACTTTCTACTTGGATAAGTTAAGTTAGTAGCTAACAAAACTATACTCAATCAAATACGAATTCACTAACGCTCAAGAGATAAATTCTATTTTTCAATCAAATAAATTAATTTTAAATCTTTTCAAATTTTAGATTGTCCTGTCTGTCTAGTCAAAGTTTTAAAATCATGTGGTGTTCTGTATTTATAGAGCAAATTACTATAATAGAAAAAATACAAACGCTCTCTCTCTCTCTATTTCATACACACACACTTACGCACATCCTGAAACAATATCTAATTCAATTTATGAAAATGAATCACTATATATTTATCTTAGTCACGAAATCACGTGTGAACGGCAGCACCAATATTGCTATTTCTTTAACTATTGGAGGGCAATAAACAATTACACATAATCAATACATAATTAACAGTAGCTGAATAAATGAAAAAATACAAAGCAGGGGAAAATTATTCGTTTTCAAAGATGTAGATGCAGACGAAGTTGCCCGGGTCAGCTACTCGTTGCTTCGTACATGTGACATTTAGTTTTATAACATTTTTCACACTTAAACTTTCTCTGAACTTTCGCGAATGTTTCATGACCATAATTAGCTAAATCGTAAGAACTTTCCCAATTTTTAGTAGGACTAACGAACAGCGATTATTTTAATTAATATTTAAGAAAACTAGCTTTTGTCCACGCGTGTACGACGTTTATTGCGGCAAAGAAGTAGCCATTAGCCTTCCTTAAGATTTCAAGATTTGTACAGGTATTAGTCACGCTGAATTCAGCACATATACGGGATGGCACGACTGGCGCGGTACTACCCTCGCATAGAAGGTCAACGTGAAATGATAGCGTTCATGCTGTCATGTTTTATTGGTGAGTGCGACACCAGAGGCCCAATAATGCAGAAACATCAGTAGGCTACCATAGTGTGGGTCACCATTCTGCATTGTTACACTGCCTGCATTATGACAACGAGCAGACGTATCGCCTGATAGTAAGCGATTACCGCCGCCCATGTACACCCGCAATACCAGACGCATCACAAGTACATTGCTTGTGAGCTGGTGAGAAGTTACACTGAACTACGAAGTAACGTACAAAACGAACAAAATACCAATCCTGAATCGCGCAATTGAAGTTCTCGGGCCGATTATCATTATATACAACATCCCAACATCAACCGCCAGTGGCCAGCCAGGCATGATCACCTCGCCTGGCCGGAGGATCCTCCTTTTGTGTTGGACGGACATGACACCCGTTCCTCCACACTAAGAGTATTATGAACTGTGTAGTAGGAGCAATTGGAACGTTACCTATATTAAGAATAGTTTCGAAGCATCTATAATACTTAACCATTGTATTACGAGTATAATGATAGAAAACCAAATAGTTCGTGTGGTGTCTTTCTAGTGAGAGGCCTATATACAGAAGTGGTCTGTTAAAGGTTAGTGTAAGGAAGGAGTTTGATATAATGACAACAAAAAGTATTCATTCTTCTGTCCAAATCCTTAAAATTTAATCCACTATTACCTCTATACTTACAAACTGTCTGGTTCTATAACAGATTAATAAAGCTCCGAAGACCCTTGAACTGTTCGCCCATTTGTTCGTACAACCATTTATTATCGCCCACCATTATTCACTAAGTAATTTTCGTATTTCTGTTGCTATAATGAACGGTAAAATTTGTTCTGAGTCGCAGATTCTACATCGACGGAGGGAAGATTTGTTTTTTTTTTCGAGGACAATGTGGGTTTTTCTTTTGAATGTAAGCCGATTATATTCGACGGAAAGGTCTTACAATGAGTATATTTGTGTTTATACATATACAAATATGCACGTGACACACATTTTTATTATTTATATTGAAAATGCTCCACAAGGTAGCACATTATTTATGGCATATAAATAGTGTTCTGAGTTTAGTTCTTGTCAGTAGTTGTAGTAGCGTTAAATTGAGCAAATCAATTCAAATTTGAATATTTTTTTTAATATTTTAATGGTAAATAGAGTATAAATTGCTTTCAGCGATAATTAACTTTGATTTGAAAAGGGAATATTTAATTTAATTTCAAAATGAAGAAACTATTTTGATGTTGCTTGAATAGCGATATCAGATTTTAGTTTTCGAAAAATAACGTACTACTTAGGTACTAATTTCAGTTAAAGTTTTATACAATACAAAATAGAGATTTAAATTTTCAGGCTAAAAATATGTTTATTCAATATTATTTCAAAGTTACCTGAAAGTTTTGGGGATTTTGGATACTTAATTCATCACAAGTTACAGGTTACTTTCAAGTTGTTATACAATGTGTTGTTGTACAAGGGGACTTATGTTAAGCACCCACATAAAATATCAACTTTTCCTTTGGAAAATTTATTTTCTTTTATGTACTAGCAAATTAAATAGAATATACTGGGCGTATTATGCATTTGTTTACTGTGGCACGATTTGATTGCAAAGAAGTGGTAAGAATTATCTTTGAAGCATGTTGTAAATTCTGTTAAAATTTTAACTCAACTAGTGATTCACTTAGGATTTAGAAGCATACGCAAAACAACTTATATCTAATATATAAAATTCTCGTGTCACGGGGTGCGTAACCGAACTACTCCGAAACGGCTTGACCGATTTTGATGAATTTTTTTGTGCTTATCCGGTATCTATGAGAATCGGCCAACATCTATTTTTCATCCCCCTAAATGTTAGGGGTAGTCCACCCCTAATTTTTTTTTTATTTTTTAGACAAAATTTTTAATTTCTATTTTTTATGATACAGCATTAGTAAATACATACAACCCTAGATTTTCAACTCTCTACGATCAACCCCTATTTTTCCATCGCGATTTTTATTGACCCACCTCGACAACATATATTCCCTTTTATGGCAAAGCAACGTTTGTCCGGTCAGCTAGTTTTTTTATATATTTAGATAGCGTGGATACTTTAACACGTGCTGGTCTAGGAAGTCACCGTTTTAGAGTAGCCGACATACACTCTCGAACTAAACGGTTCTGCTCTTTTTTTCTGTGCCGATCAGTTAATACCTGGAATTCACTACCAGCGCACGTGTTGCCCTGCCACGATGACCCCGGGTCCTTTAAGCGAGTTATGAATTTTTTTAATTTTTTTTATTGAACAGCGGGCAAACGAGCATACGTTTCGCCTGATAGTAAGCGATTACCGCCGCCCATGGACACCCGTAACACCAGAGGCGTCACAGGTGCGTTGCTAGCCTTTGGGGAATGTGGAGAGGGATAGGGGATGGGGTAAGGGGACGGGGTGTGGGCCTCCGGTATCCTCACTTACTCGGTGAAACACAGCGCAAGCGTTACTTCACACCGGTTTTCTGTGAGGCCGTGGTATCACTCCGGTCAGGCCGGCCCATTTATGCCGAAGCGTGGCTCTCCCACGGTAACTCACCAAGTTGCCATAGTGTGGCTCAACATGCTGCATTGTTCATGATCGCAATGGGCATAGTGGCCACCACTCTTGGATTCTGCTCATGCTTTCATGAGGCAGAGTAGAGTACTTTTCGCAGATCTTAAATTTAAAAAAAAAGATTACATGCCTTAATAGGACTGAAATAGACATTGGCACTTAATTTATCAAATTTACGTAGCTAGTAACGCTGACAAGTCCGCCTGTAATACAGAAAATATTAATAAATAAAAATAAAAAAGGGCCACAGCTCAGTTTTTGCTACGGTCCTGAAGATGATCACAGCAATTGAAGGTCGGAATAAAACCACGATCTATAAGAAAACCGGTGTTAAGTAGGTAGCATGTTTCGTTAGTTTTAAACCAGTGAGTCAGGCTTCCGATGTCACAAATAATTCTGTAATGAAAAGACTTCAATGCTAACGATAATCGATTAGCACCTCAGAGTTCTAGACGTCTTAATTTTAATAGTATCCCCATCATTACACCTACACTCAGCTAGAATATGGTCGAAATTATTTATAATTGTCAGACCAGAATCGTTAAATTATATTTTTAATTAACTCAGCCTCGCGGTGTTACCTGTGGTACAACAGTAACCACGGTTAAGGTCGCGGTGCAAAGCTAGTAAAAAGTAGCCTAAGTTACTCGTTATATCGTAGTTATTTGCCACTGAAATTCTCGTCGAAGTCGGTTAAGCCGTTCCAGAATCAGCCGGAACAGACAGACAAAAATTTAAAAATTGATATTTTGGTATAATTATGTACCGTGTATACATACATATGCATAGTAAAAAGCAGTTATTTCAATATTACAAAAAGACACTACAATTTTATTTATTTGTATAAATATACGAAACTCGGATATTTGCGTAGGAATACTGTAGAGGGAGAACCTTTGTGTTCTAGTTTTATTAAGTTATGTACATACTTTTATCTTGACATTTATAGAGAGACTTGGGTTTCAATAGTGAGAACCACAATACCTAAAAATGGACTTGACTTTAGTTTTTGGTTTTTTTGAATCGATATCAGTAAGAAAATATCTTTCGTTGGTGGTACTGATAAGTACAATTATGGTATTTGATTTTCAATTTATACAAACACCTTACATAAAATTTAACTGTTTTTTTATAATTTCAAAACAGTTTTTCAATAAATGCATATTTAGAAATTATATACATATGAGTTGAGGGGAGAGGGCAGATTAAAATTTTCTCGCCTCAAGAGATATACTCGTAGTATAACGGATCTCGCAATGAGATTCGCTGATAGTTGATGAGAGTAGCATCACTGGATTTGGAGCTCAGTTATGACATATTTTACGAGGGAAACCTGACAATCTATTAAATAATAATAATAATTAATTCAAACTTTTTTTTACATAATTCCTATGAAATCCCTAAATTCTGCGCTTCGTAAAAACCTGTGTTGCAAAAGTCAGTGCCCTCTCACAATTTGGTTGATACACTTAGTGAATAAGAGAATTAAAAATGATTAAATTACTGGATTATTGTTTGAAAAAAAACAGATTGCTAAATTGCAGGATATAAAAAAAATATATAATGAAATTTTCACTGGCATGGTATAAGGAGTCACTTAGGCTACTTACTTAGATTAGATTCACGTCGCGGCATTAACTGCAGTTGTTTTGTACAACACTTTGTTATTTTAGGTCTAGGTGTACTTGTATTGTATGTGTGTAAACCCCCGCGACACAGGTATTATTCCTACTGCAGGAGTTGTTTAAAACTAAAAATTACACCCCAACAAAAGATAGCATAAATTTAGATAAAGCTCAGGTTTAATTGTTTTTTCATATTTTCAATATGATTACCCAATATAATAGGCAGGATTATACTTCCAAAGTGGAATCTTCATCAGTATTTTTTGTTCGTATCGAGAGGTGATATATTATCAGTGAGCTGTCAAATTGACAAGGGTCATGGGACAGCTTTCATTTATGTTTTTGATATCACGGAATATGTTTACAAATAGGCATATTAAATATCTACATATCTATACTATAAAATGAATCGCTCAATGTGTTGGTAAGCGCATAACTCAACAACGCCTGGACCAATTTGGCCAATTCTTTTTTTAAATGTTCGTTGAAGTTCAAGGATGGTTTTTACGGCGAGAAAAAATCCAATAATAGTCGGAAAAGCCCTAAAAACAGCCCTTTTCTTTTTCCCATACAAACGTTTTCTAACTAAAACGTAAAGTCAATTTGAGGTTTATTGCTATTGTATAAAGTTCATATATTACAAGCACTCACTGTTGTCTACACAATGTCGGTGTGTTCCTAACGTCAATTAGTCAATTTGCACTTTATTACCGCTGTACAAAGTTCAAATTCCATGTAAAAACTCTATTTGTAGGTACTTCCACATATGTAAGTCCAATGCCGCCAACTAGACCTCCATGTGCTCCGGTTTGAAAAAGGTCCCACTTTGCTAATGAGGGAAGTGGACTTATTATATTTTCAACTCCTTTAGTATTTCTTCTGATTAATTTCGTTGCGGGTTCAAAGCCAATTTAATTTTTCCTGGAACTTCCCGAGTGTCATAACTCGGTGAGTTCGTGGGTCACTGCTGTTGATCCTGGTGTACAGGATTTAAAGTGATGGACGGGATTAATTCCTTTAAAAAAAAAACAAGACTCCTATTTTTACTCGACTGCGACAGAAGGAGGAAAATGGTTTTCGAGCATATATGTATGTAGGTATGTCATGTATGTCCACTTCTTTGACCTGTTCTACAACCCAAACCGCTGGACGATTTTTGATATGTGAGGTATCGTTGAATTCATCAGAATCGTGGTAGTGAGTGGAGAAAAGGGAGGAGTGCGTTTTTTTTTGATACCTTAGAAATATGAGTATCAAATGAAAAATCGTGAACAGATTACATCAAAAATACATATATCATGTCAATTTTATATAACCGTTTTAACACAAATTGACAATTAGTAAACTCAAACCCAAAAAGTTGTTAGATGCAAGTTGTAGTGCCGCCCCGGTTAAGCCAGCCGGCCAGCCGGTTAAGTACGTAATGAAGTCAGCGTGGCTCTACTTATCTTGAAGAATAGTAGTGGAATCGTCTTCCTTTGAAAATAACATTGCTATAAATATTTCATCAGGCAGTTTTACTCGATACATTGACTAAAATACATCACCAATCATTTTAATATCTAATCTACAAATATTCATATCACAGCTGTGCCTATTATAGTATGGTACACAGGGGCTGTCTATTGACCAATAGCTATCTCATTTCCGTAAGAAAAAGGCTGGATATAAAGAATATGATACTATTGCAGTTCAAAAATGCAAGGTTAGCTTAAAGCTCAGCGCAATAATCGTAGTTGTTATGGGCTGAAGACTTATTCTGGTTGATGTGAAATATCTGAATATTTTTAAAAAGACAGGAAGGTAGGGAAACGCTGTATTCATACAAAAAGTATAAATTCAAAAGTAACTTTGTCTGACATCTGTCTATATAAAAGTTGTTCTCGAACATTTTAGGTGTAGTATGGTGGGTAAAATTCTAAAAAACCACCTCGCGAAAAACCCCGGTCATGATTAGCGGTTCCAGTACATTCCAGTCAATATCTAAAATGTTTCAAATCAAAAGACATCTATACAAATAAATTAATTGACTTGTGTCTGTTTATAATTTCAAATTAACAGCTTTCATTAAAATCACATGAAATTATAATTACGGTCTTTAAATAAAATATCAATTTTGTAAATTTTCGTCTGTCTGTTTGTTAAGTCTAATGCCTTAAACGGTTAAACTGATTTCGATGAGGATAGCATATAGCTGATGATAAAAGTTGTAACTTAAACTACTTTTATTTGACTGCCTCGGTGGCGTAGTGGTAGCGTATGCGACTGCTAAGCTTGAGGTCTCGGGTTCGATTCCCGGGTCGGACCAAATGTTTGTATGATCTACAAATATTTGTTTCGGATTTTGGGTGTTTTCTATGTATAATATGTATGTATTTACAAAAAAAAAGTATATAAGTATTTATATCAGTTGTCTAGTACCCATAACACAAGCTCTGCTTAGCTTGGGACTAGATGGTGTTGTGTGTAACATGTCCGGAATATTTATTATTATTATTAATATTTTAAACTAGTTTCGCCCTCGCCGTTGTTGTTGTAAAGGTACAGCAACAATTGCGACTGCTAGTAAATAATATAATTAGTATCGTAAATAGAGCTACGAGTATAACATAATTTTACCCTAACCCTGTAGCGCGGAATAGGGACTATATACAAGAGTTAATATTATCTTTCGTCACGACCGCAGTTTCAGGCGTTATTACTTTTCAATTGCAGATAAACACACTTTCATATTTATTAATTTACTTTTAAATGTAGATTTTATTATCAGATATTTCTAGAGCTAAATTATGTCTCCATTAGGTATCAAAGAAAACTACATTTAATTTTCCAAAGTATGAGTCAGAAAACAAATTGTTCTGTCTAATTAACTACGAGTATTTTATACGAGATTTAACAAGTTAACGTTTTACGTTTTACGTACGTTTTAGTAAACTTAGTCGGCATTTGTGATTTAGTTTGTGCCGAGCAATCCCATTTACTGGTTTGAAAACTTTCGAAAGCCATTTATTTTGTTTTTAACTATATTGTACCAACTAATTGGCGGAAGTAACGTTCGCTAAAATAAAGATATATTAATATATCTCTATATCATCAAACGTTACCATACTGGTCGGTATGAACGTAAAATAATAATACGTACTATGGGTACTAGACAACTGATACAAATACATAGGGAATAGTACATCCATAATGTTACGAAGAAAGATTATTCAAGATCGATACTACACGCGTACACACTCGCTAGGAAATCCGAAACTTCTTGTTGATTTCCTGAGTCACAGTATAACGAACCTTACATCGATATACATAGCGTCGAATATTGATCGATTGTTGCGCGGTTGATTCCTGCGCTTTGAACCGTGAATGACCTTGTATGTACGAGTAGTTACTAGTACTACTACTAGTACTGGGTTCATATAATAATAATAGAGGTATAAATACGACGTCTTGAGGGCCGCAGTTCGGTTTAGTTTGAACTTCAGTGCGATAAATGTTGGAGTGATGTCAGTGATTAACCTAGCGACCTCGACGACAATGGCAAATACATTTTTTTATTTATGTCAAACATTTTTGTCTATATTCTATATGGTCTTTACAACATACTTAAATGGTATTTTTAGTGATTATTCAAACCCAGAAAATATTAAATAAAAGTGAAAATTATGGGAGGGAAATTCAAACTTAAAAATCGCATCACTATTGGTCACTTCATCGAAATTATCGGCGTCAAAATTCATACTGTTAGTAGTGTTTGTGAGAAAAATTTTACTCTTCCAATATTTTTATAGCAATAAAAACTGTAAATAATTATAAAGTAACTGAAACACTGAATAGTAAACAAACACGAAATGACAATGACATCATTAGCCGTGTCAAAAGGGCGGCGTTTGAATATCTCAAATTTAGTCAGTGTTAAATTTCACTTTAAAGATTTACTATTTTCAAACCAATTTTATTGTCTTTGTTATAGAGCTATGCATTATCAGATTAGGAATTAAAAAGAGAAAACATGCATTTTCCCTATTAAGGAATGTTATTCTAAGTGATATTGTTATTTTAAGAGTGTTTTAATAAATACTCTTTTATAATCAGAAGGTTCTCATATCCAATATTATACATATAAAACACCCAATCTCGGAAATAAACATTTGCAGATCATATTGGACGCGCCGAAAAGCGGTATATGTATGATACGATAATTTTGTGAACTGTATAATTGTTTCAAAGCAACAAGGAGCGGTTCAAGGATTGGAAAGGAACACACACGTACCTCGTCCGCAGCGCAGCGTCTCTCGAGAGCAGCAAGCTCGGCGCCGACAAGGTCCAAGGCGTCCAGGATTTTCCAGAAGCCGTTCACTGCTTTGAAGCGCGGTGTGGCGCGTCGCATATGGGGATTACAAAGGCGCAATGCCGTAGACTTAGCGATATTAAGCGAATTAGATTATGGATTATTGATTTCACACGTGATTTAGCATGCACGCGGGCGGTTAGATTCTTTCACGATAAGTATGTAAATTTCAGTAATTTACACACAAGCAATATAGAGTTGTAAGTTCTGCACGGTGATACACCACGGGATTAGGACATCCCATAGGGCGGTTTAGAGTATATTAATAAGTTACACACACAAGTTTGTACACTCGCGCGGGAATACATCCGATCTCCTCGACGTCGTCGGCGCAAGGCGCTTTGAATGTTCTAAAATTTCCATACGTCTTCTCATTATATCCGCCAGGCGGCACTGTATCAGCGTGCGCGAGTTGTGTGTTTCAAGGTAGGTTTTGGGGAAAAGGAACGTATCATAAAACAATTCATTTAAGTAACAATTTGGCGTAACCACATACAAATAAATACAAAAATAGTAGCCACAAATGTTCTCGTTCAAACTAATTAATGGCTAATTAGAATGCTACAATATTTAATAAATAAACAGATATTCAGTATCTACTAATAGTTGTAGTTGAGAATTATGTAGAAACAAACTTGTGTCTGAAGTTGAGACCGCTTTGGAAAAGGTCTCAAATTGGGGTAGACTTAATTTGGTCCAATTCAACCCGATAAAGACACAAATTTGCGCGTTCACCGCAAAAAAACTACCGTGGGTCGTATCTCCTCGGCCTGAAAACACTCCCCTATCTGCCTCAGCCAATATTGGGATACTTGGTCTCGACGTATCGAGCGAAATCCAGTTTCGTGGCCATTTGGAGGGTAAGGCTAAATTGGCCTCGAGAAAGCTAGGTGTGCTCAACAAATCGAGGCAGTATTTCACTCCGGCCCAACGCCTTCGGCTTTATAAGGCGCAGGTTCGGCCTCACATGGAATACTGTCCTCATCTTTGGGCAGGGGCACCCCAATACCAGCTCCTCCTTCTGGACCGCATTCAGCGGAGGGCGACTCGTATCGTCGTTTGCCAGGATCTCTAAACTAGGCTAGAATCTCTGGCGCTGCGTAGAGATGTGGCTTTGCTGTGCATCTCATACCGCATTTACCATGGGGAGTGCTCTGAGGAATTTTTCGGATTGATCCCTGCCGCATCATTCCGCCATCGTCCTACGCGACAGAAATTCATCATCTAGATGGTTGGCAGTTCACAACTGTGCGATTTTCCCGAAATTTTCTGCCACGCACAGCAAAACTGTGGAATGAGCTGTCGCCTGCGGTGTTCCCGGACCAATACGACCTTCAAACCTTCAAGAAAAAAGCGTACTCCTTCCTAAAAGGCCGGCAACGCACTTGTGACGCTTCTGGTGTTGCGGGTGTCCATGGGCGGCGGTAATTACTTCCATCAGGCGATACGTCCGCTCGTTTACTCCCATATAATAATAAAAAAAATTGTTTATTAAAATTGGAATAAAAAGCGGTCCGATATTTTCAGGTATTTTATTTTTTTAATATAAACCATCAACATAACAAAAGACAAAAAGTATGTAGACTATGCACAATGAACTATGTACAAGCAACTTATATTGTTAACTGCACGATAATGATCAAGTAGTCTTATTACAGAGGGGACTGATTACTTAAAAGTAGCCATGGTGTTTCTACCTATCATTTATGATATTTTTACTGAAGATAAAAAAATGTAGAAGCTTCTACTATAAAATATTATATGATTACACTTAATTATGAAAAAAATTTGCACAGGTTTTTCGTTAACAACTCACACCCGATTTTTGTGATGTTGAATTATTTATTTATTTCTACAACACACAATCGGAAACAGTAAATTCACTAAAATCTTGTTATTGATAGAATTATAGTACCATAAAACGTCCTATGTGGAATATAAAGTAGGTTCTAGACTAGACACCTGATTAAATTGACTGAATTAGATCAGTTAGTATTATAAAAAGATTCCGGCGAGTTGTGAACCTCAAATCTTTTTTTAAAGTCGGTTAGAAAATAAGAAAAAGGCAGCGAAGTTCGTTAACATCTCAATTTATCTATCACATTTTTTCTATAGTTTACCGTAGTATGTTTGTCTTCTACATAGGTATATAGTGACTAGCACCCAAGTTAAATCAACCCTTAAATTAGCTTGAATACGACATTATAGGAAAACTCACTTCTGCAATATCACTAGTCATTGCATGGAATATCCTTTCGATATAACGTTTATATTAAAACTCGATGCGTTCAGGAAATTGCTATCATACTTGATCTCAAACTGTCACTACTTTGCGGCTGCGGTATGAGATGGGCGGAGCGGAACAGCTCCCTTAGCCAAGTGACAAGTGTTTTTCTATAAAATGTTTATTCTCTTGTATGAATGGATAGCATTTAGTTAAGCAGTCCGTAGCTGCTACGTAAACCGGTGACAATGGGAAGGCGGTCTAATTCCAATACTTGAGGCGAAAGCGAGTCATGTCACAAAAATATTTAACAATACAGCAATATTAAGAACAGTACGTTACGGTCTACTGCTCGGCGATGGCGATAGTACTGTCAGCGATGTCCATTCGCGTGGTGCAGTTGCTCCTTAGCTATTAAATTAGATTTTAAGATTTTGTGTTGTAAGTAAATATACTTTTAAATATAATTTTAATTGTTAAAAATATTTAGTTATATGTTAACGAGCGTATCTCGATAACAAGCTGTGTAGCTTGGCATGGAATTTCTTTATGTTTACTTGTTTTATAATTTAATGAATAATTGATTTAAAAAAAAAAAACAAATCACTATGATTGAGTACAAAATAATTTTACTTGGAAAGTACTATCCCGCACGGGCGATGAGGTGAGTTTATATAGACTGCTAAGTTTAAAATGTCTGTTCTCATAATATTCCATATATTATTAAATTCTACATGGCCATCTGTACTATTTTTCCTTTTTCATTGAATACGCATTTATAAGTATCTACTATATATTCAAAATAATATATTAATGAATCGCTATTCTACCCGCTAGATATATTACAATAACCACGCCTTTCTACTTTGTAGTGCATTCGACTAGCATACACCGCCAACAAAACCCCAACTTTAACTCTGTGTCAATAAGGTTTACATTAAGTAAACAAAATGTATAAATGAGGATGTTCATAACATAGAAAACGTAAGTCTGGCTACAGATCAGAGCATGTTTAGCTTTGTGTTGCATTGTGGAGTGGTGCTATCTCTGAGATGTCATGTAAAGCGGGGCAACTAGTCGGTATTGGTAATAGATACAGTTTGTAAGATATTTGTAGGTATTTAAAATGTTCAAGAGTATTTGTATCATAAGGATAGATTGATCTGTACCTAGGTTGTTCCAAAAATGGATGGCCATAGAATAAATATAATCTCTTCTTTCATGAAACTATTTTAGATTGACAGCTAATTTCAACCCAAACGTTCTTTGTGAAAATAACTGGCCACCAAGGTATAGTTTTTTAAAATGTTTAAAGATTCCTTGTCACTCTTCTTTTGTTTGCAACAATGGCCTCGCGGGAATCTTTTCGTGATATGATTTTCTATGATTTTAACTAGGTTTAAACTTCAAAGAATCTCAGAAAAATCTACAAGCTGCTTTTGGTCTGCTCCTGCTTAACTTATTGGTTTCGTGAATTTAAACGTGGTTGAGAGAACTTAAACGACGATCCCAGACCCGGCCGAACACAAACTACAGTAACTCACAAAATCGTCATCGGGGTGGAGTGGCTATTGCAAGAGAATAGACATATTAGAAAAACAGTACCGTTATTTCTTAGGTTAAAAAATTGTTCGTGTGCGAAAATTTAGCTTTGCAGACGACAAGACATGTTTTTTAAATGTTTTGAAAGCAGGTTTACCCGAATGAATAAGTGCATTGAAGTTAGAGGGGGATTTAAAAAGCTGGAAATAGTTTGCTTACGTAGGTAAGTATATCATTATGCTTATTGACAATAAACTTAAGAACACCTTTATAGGTATTAATACGTGAAGCAAAAACGTTGGTGAAATTTGTCACAGTTACAGTTTGTATGTTGGAGTGCAGAAAGCTAAAAAAACAATAGAAAATTAATTGTGATTCTGGGCGACCTAAAGGTGCATATAATTTAAATATAAATTATTAAAATCCTCCTTTAATACAGTGGTATTTGTAATAAATATTTTTAAACTTCCAGTCAGTTTTAACTATCGATTCCTTACAACCTGGTTATCTAAAATACTCTCTTCCTAACAAACAACATGAGGACAAGAATGATGTCCACATAAGATAAGAGAAATTTTTCGAAAATTTCAAACTGGATTTGCAAGTATTTTATATAAATCAGGCTTTACTGGCATCGGGAGAGCCATATCATTTTAGTAGATATCTATTCAGAGGCTATGCCAGCCGTACGTGGTTGGAATACCAACTATTGTTTTGCAAGACTAAGTTTGCAATTTTGAAAAAGAAAATCTGTTGACACAAGATCTTAAAATCTATGACATAAGGTTCTTTATTGAGTGTTGGGATTTTGAATAGGGTTTTTTGGTAGGGTTGGATTTACACAATGTACCGAACACTATCTGTCAAAGCATGATATAAAGTGAGAATATATCGATGTATTATAATATGTAGTATTAAATTTAGAATGTTCTTCAGTTAAGGACGGACCATTTCGGGTTCATAATTAACGCAAAATGATCGATAAAGTTAAAATTAATTATAGAAAATAATAACTTTAAGTACCTTGCATATTTAATTATATAGAAATATTAAGAACAGAACCTAAACTAAGTAAAAATACGAGTAATATAAAATTAAAGTTGAAGTTTGTACTGAATTAAATGTTAAGATTTTGTTTTTGAATTAAATTTAGTTTTAATTTGTTTAAAATATAGTGGGGTTTCTCTTGCCAACAAGCTGTGTAGCTTGGCAAGGAATTCGTTTGTCTATTTTAAAGTTTTATGAATAAGTGAGTTAAAAAAATAATAGATAAATATTCCGGACATCTAACACACAACGTCATCTAGTCTCAAGCTAAGCAGAGCTTGTGTTATGGGTACTAGACAACTGATATAAATACATATATATACATTTTTTGTAAATACACATTATACATAGAAAACACCCAAACTTCGAAACAAATATTTGTAGATCATACAAATATTTGGTCCGACCCGGGAATCGAACCCGAGACCTGTCAGCCATCGAGGCAGTCAAATCATCTTATATCTCAAACTGCACACACTATGGTCAACAGACTTCTGACATATTTCAATGCATACATTTAATAGATGAATTACACCCATATGGAACCGATGACCTTGTTCATGACACAGTTGTTTGTTTCAAGTTAATTGAGAATCTGTATTCAATCAGGTGTCAGAGCCAATGACGACTAGAAAAATGATGATGTAAAAAAATCAATTAGCAATGAAATAATTTCAAATCCAACATCCAGCATAATAACGTTAAATAAAACCGCGGACTGAAGCTGCTCTAAATTATAAGTAGTTAATTAAGTCCTTATAATCAGCTGTCTACAAATAAAAGCCCCTTCATATTCGATCAAACCGACAGACAGGCAAACAAAAACAAAACTATTTTTCATAAAAGTACCGTATGATACTTTTATTTACATTTAGTGATAAATGAATGAAATGAAATAACAAACACCTTTGTACATTTTTACACTCTCAAGGGTTTTCGTTACACTTTATGTATGTACGTTACATTTTATGGATAAAAATAAAGTTTTTTTCCAACAAATGACATTGGTAATAACGTTTTGGACAATAGTCCAAAAAGCCTGTTATTGTTACCCATCAACGATAACGATATCCTATAACGGTTGGAAGTTTTCCAAAACTGTTATCTGTCAGTTGCAGTACCGTGATTGTCTTTGTCGTCTATGTTAAAAAAACTATAAGATTTATCTACCTTATAGAAACTACACACATACAAATGAAATATACTCGTAACTATATAATCGACTTCGACTTAATCAAGTTTCATAACGTTTTATAAGTGATTTTTTTACCTGATAAATCAATAAATGTTGAATTTTTGAGTGTCTTTGTATTTGAACTACGTGTCACTCATAATTTGTATGACTGATCAAGGTGATTCAACTACCTGATATAGCTCGCGAGAAACCGTTGGATAAGAGCAGTACAGGACCGGTTGTTTTTTTTTTTTTTTTTATACAGACTAACCTCCAACATTATTGGAGCCCTTATTTAACTAATTCTCTTGTATCACACTTTCATCTTCTATGCCTCTCGCACTTGTTTTCCGCATCCTGTATCTTTTTTTTACACATTCTATCTTTTATTCTCGGTGTGGTTGGAATTACCACTTAATGACCTATTCTATTCTATCTGTTTTCTGTTTCTTTATTTACTACTATTTTATTTCGGGTAAATAACTTTTAACAAGAAATTATAATTATTTTACTTACACTATTATCTTAATGTATATGGGTAGATAACTTTTAACATTTTTTTACTTACTTACACTATTTAACTCAATATGTATATATACGGGTAAATAACTTTTAACAAAAATTTTATTAACTTTATACTATTAGCTTAATATATACGGGTAGATAACTTTTAACAAATTTTATATTTACTTACGCTATTAACTTAATATGTACCTTATTTATCTATTACATTTTTTCTGTTTCTATTGAATTACACCTCTTACTGTGCTATTTACTTATTTCTATTTATCTTTACATATTATATGTATGCTTATGTATATATATTCCAAATATATATCCAAACATATTTGTTTTATCCATTTATTCTATATTTTTCATCTTTACAATTATTATAGCTTTTTAGGGATCCGTTTATTTTACTATTAAATTTTACATTTTTTGTGTGTTCTGAGTTAATATTGTCTTTATACTCCATCCGGACCCTGGAGTCTACTTGGCAAGTACCTAATGGGCCCCTCACTCCCGAAATAGTTCGGGTGTGTGGTGAGCCTTCCGTTCCCCAAAGGGGTTTGCACTGTAACACCTATCGGTCTCCCTGTGTGGTGTTGTCTGTCCGATGGATGAAGCGAGGCGCCACCCCGGTCCAGCCGTAATGCCAACTTTGAATTGCCATAAAATTCACAGCGGGCATCACTACGAATGGCGCCTGGCTTCATCCATGTGTGGTGTGCTATGATACTGTGGTTGTCCGCCTCGCATTCTCGGGTCCGGGTGCCGGCCTTGCCACCACTAGGAATACGCTACCCTGGATCTGGCCAGCGACTCCCATTTGCCTCGAACTGGGCACTCGGCACTGAACGCGTTGTGTTCAACGCTATCCAGGCCTTCACGCACGCAGTTGCAGCATCTGGGTTTAGCCCTGGCCAGCCAGTCAGCGCATTTCGTTTTCATATGTGGTCCCCTACAGTGGCTGCATTTTTCTGTACTCTCCTTACAGAGTCGTCTTCCGTGACCGTAGCCCAGGCATAAGGAGCACTGGACCAGAGGGGACTGGTCTTCGACTTTTACCCTCTGTAAGTCTATATGCACAGCCTGCCTTTCTTGCAGTTTCTGCCACATTTTCGGGGAGACTAGGACCGGTTGTTGTAGAAAGCTTTATGTGAGGTCTATGTCCAGCAGTGAACGTTTTTCGTCTTAAATGATGATGATGATTCCTGAGGTCAGGATAAAACATCTTTGTCAACAACAGTATTTACCAGTCCACAAGCTTTTCATTCGAAAGGAGCTTTTGTATTGCTATACCACGATAGCCTACATCATATTCTCACAAAATTATGCTGTAACACACCTAGACCCTAAACAGTATCATGACTTTCAGATTCTGTCTAGGGTCCGCAGATAGACGACAAACTAACCCTACCAAAATTCATCCAGCCCAAGTTGATACTAAATAAACCTGGTATTATTCAGTACCTTGCCTTTATTCCATACCAAACCAAAAAATCTACTATAGTCTAGATTGGTGGTAAATATATTTTACTTGAATATAGCTATGTATTGGTGGTTCAATATGCATAACAATACAATTCAGCGCACCAATAAAGCTCATCCGAATATCAAAGGCGATGGTGCTTTATAAAAATTTACAACGCATTTAAAATTTAACTGCAGCTCATTTGTTTTTGTGCCAAATATACTCCCTTGGGAGCATAACCACGAATGTATGTATGAGAGACAAAGGAAAATTTTAATTTGCCGTTTATCAAATCGAGTGAAGAAATTTTTCTAAGTAACTTAAGAGCCCAAAAGGAATACTTTGATGAATTGGGATAGACACGACAAAAATACTTTCCTGGGATCCTAAAATATCTGACTTTCGAAGGTTTATGACAAACTTGATTATTTATTTTAGTATACTCGTATTTGATTGAATCATAACATCCGCCAGTAACCTACGTCAATGTGGTTTCTCACCAACCTTCTTATTTCTGCTTAACTTATTTTCTTCCAAATTCTAGGGCAATTTGAAATACCCTGGATATTTAAATTAATTAATCGATCGAAGTGGTAATTGTTAAATGGTTGAACTCAATTCAATAGCTCAATTGACCGTAGGTAGATCAATTCTTTTAAATACTAACAGACTCACGGCTTTTGTTCGGCCATCTGAAAACATATATATATATCAACACCATAATTACAGAAGCACTGTTTAATTTAATAACATAAAGCAATTTTAGGGAGTTTAAGAACAATAATAAAAATATTATTTCTTCAAAAGCTACGCAAAGTTTGCGTACATATGCATCACAATATGAAATAAGTAAGGTTTGTGAAGGAAACCGCATTCATAACAGTAAATGGTCCGTTTACAAAGGAATACATTAAGAACTTTATCGTCTGGAAACGATTTTAGGCGTTGATGTTCTACCTCTTCGATATACCATTGTGAGTATTTACCGAAAATTATAATATTTATGTTAATTTTATTTGATTTGACGTCTGTTTTTGTCACGTCAGGTTTTTTAAGGTGGTGTTTTTCTTTTAATCTGATTTTTTTCTTATTTTTCTGCGGTCATGAGTTGAGGTAACTTATAAATTAAGTAATTTTAGTTATATAAGGACTTACCTGTAAATATTTTGTTCGCAGATTGCTGTTGATCCTGGTGTACTGGAGTAGGTGCATCAGGATCAAAAGCATAAGATGATCCACCTGTATCATAAAGTAACGGTCGCTTGTAAAAATATCTCATCAAACTATATTTATAAGCTGTTGAACACACAGAATAAGAAGATAAAAAATAGTGAGAAGTGTGATTGAAGTCTAAATATTTAATCTTACACACTTGCGATCTGTTTTCTTTGAAAGTATATTTATGTAGATTGATTTCTCTTGAATGTAGGGTAACCATTTATTTAAACATCTTGAGATTACGATGCTTTTGAATAAAACTCGATGCAATAGGTAATATAATTTAATATTTATTATTCGTTTCTTATCCAATTGCCAATCGCTACGTGGAAAAACTGAATTCAGGTTGAACTAGTAGCCGACCCCAAATAATTTTGGGATAAGGCTAGGAAGAAAAACAATTGGTTCCGTATCCAACAGTGTCAGTTTGATCAGAAGTTTAATATGAAAATTAGAGTTAAAATTGATGTTATCTAAATGATAAGGTATATAATATATTACAAGGAAACTCATGTATACAGGATATTTTTTTATTAACTTTATATATTCCTGAATAAAAAATGAACAATTCACAATTGTAAACTCTTTGCTTTAAGATTTCTGGATTTCTACACCCCCTAGAGTTTACCTGGTAGGGAATGCTTAGACATTAAATGCGACGATGTGCGTAGGAACATGAAATTGAAAATAAACCAGTAAATGAAATGAAATATCCCAAAATATATACTTCCAGTCCATTTTGGGATATTTTAAATTAATGATCAGGTTTAAAACAATTAGATATCATCATCATCCTATGTGCAGTCCACTATTGCACATAGGCCTCCTCCATTGCACGCCATTCTGATCAATTGTCGATTTTGGGTTTGCCAGCTGTCAGCCATCTTGCGCAAGGTAAAATAATAATAAGGTAGACGAAACAATAATAATAAAATGAAAAAGCTGATTTATCACAATATTACAGTAAATATACAAGCCACTGTCATCCTTCAAAATTCCAAACAAATCTAGAAAAATAAAGACACGTCCTCACCCTACAAAATATCATACTCGCTGAGACCACATGTTCGTATGTTCCTTTTTTCAAATGTTTTTTGGTAGATTTTTTGCAACGAACTCCGAAAGAGCTCACACGTGTCAAGGTTATAATTTTAAAGGGATTTATAACTCCCTCGGCCTAAGTTTAACTTAAACTTAGCTTAATCACACAGTTTTTGTGACACAGCTCAATTTGTTTTTCGAAAATATGTCCGCCTCTTTAGTTCTACAAATTTATGGTTTTATTAACTTAATGTAACATTATTAACTCTTTAGATCATAGTAGAAATACATCTTTAAAATATCATGAAAACAAAAGATCGCATTTAAACAGAAATAAAAAGTAGTATCTTATTTATTTAAGCTTTTTGTGTGCAAATAGGTTCAAATGTTATTCAGTCCGGCTTTGACATTTTATCAGAGGTAAACTTAGGGGTATCTCGAGATAATAGAACTAGGTGCATTAGGTGGATATAAAGTAAGCAAGGTATAGTAATTTAAACCCACCGAGCCTTTTATGAATGCTTATATTTTAGATAAACGGGAACTACTTGAATCAAATAATTAAAATATAATCTACGAACTCCGGCTTTGAAATCACGATCACTCATCACTAGGTATATGAACAAGCCTCAATAAGCTAGTCTAAATCTTATAGGCTGGTATTATTTATTTATTTATTAAAGAAATTTACGATTTTAAATTAAGTCAAGGCAATCGCAAGTCTCTGGGAACGACGTTAGTTTTGTAGTAACTTTGTAGTTATGATAAAACTTTGTATGTATACAAAAATTATATATATTGTTAAATTAGATCAGTTTAGATTTATCGTTAGCCGATGAATGAATGAATGGATAGAACGTTCGCGAACGGGCGTTATTTTTGGTGACTCTTCAACGTTTCTGCAGAGGTCTTTTATGAATTTTCGCTACTAAGTTGCTTTTAATACGGTTCATAAACTTATTTACTATACAAATATAAGTAATTAATCGTGGTAATTAAATTAGTAATTGTATAATTCCTTACCGGAAGTCATTTCTGAGATATTAGAATAAAAGTAGGGGAAAAATTAAGTAACAAAATATTTAACACTGATTTCAGCCATTATGTATTTCTAGAATAAAAAATAATGTGTTACTAAAAATTGTGACACACAGACAAACACACACACAACTAGTCGGCGCCTGTGTATGATAACCAGACTGCCAATAAAGAGCTAAGCAGGCAGAAATACTAACAATAAGAAAGAAGTACCAGATAGAAAGTAAAAAAAATTAAAATAAAATTTTGTCTTAGCAAAACAAGGTTAGTTAAAAGTTAATTTTCTCTAGCTAATGTTAGTTATGGATTCAAAAGCAAAGGAAATAAAGTTCATAGGGCAATTTAAATTTTTCATTCTCGTCAAAAATCGTCCACTATCGTACTGAATTATTCAACGACACTTTAATTGAGGGGGTTGGGTGGATGAATAGTGTTGCTAGAGTACAGAGAACGATGAGTAGATTTAAAAATTTACTGCTAAAAACAAGAGACTTTGTTTCAAAAGATTTTGTTAAAAATTTATGATTTTCGTCTCTACAGGTTGATCTCTACAGTTGCTCTCCTATATACCTCATTTTCATTTTCATTTTATGTAAAATATATGCTTGACTAATTACAAACCTTATTTCTTTTTTCCTTATCATATTAAGAAAGATCAATTGTGAGATCTTTTCTATTTAGATCATATACAGAATTGGAGACCCGACCCGGCTTCACACGGAAGTCTTTGAAATTCTAGTAATTCCTCTACTATTAAATAAATCAATATATTTAATATGCAAAATTTTAATATATAAATCTTTTTCTTTAACCACTCTATCTATTGCTGAAAACTTTCAAAGCAAACAAAACGCGGCAGCGACTTCATTTTATACTATGTAAAGATATACATTATATTAGTATTATATACAGACACAATATACTATAGGTAATTAAATATTCGATAAAATTTACCATCTGTCAAAAAATAAAGCTGAAAAATAACTATAAAAGCACAATTTTTCTGTTTTATGGCAACCCAGAGAGCTACAGTTTAATTTATTTTTATACGACAGATGGGCTCAAAGAGAGCTTTATTGGAGTTTTTACTAAAGTCAGTTCTAGAAGGTAGGTTATGATTCAAGTGCTCTATTTATTGAATTTATTATTCATGGAAAATCTAGATAGTATATATAAGGAATTTATTAAAAAACTTCGAAGAATTGCTTTTTTTGATGAGATGACAACTAGCCGGATCAGCTATTTCTATCAATGTCAAGTATTTAAAGACTGAAAGCCATGATGAAATTAACGATAAAAAAACAAAAAACATTGGATGAGATGAAATGGGGACCGTCTTTGCAAAATATCGATTAATAGTTTCTTTGCTTCACTGATTCAAAATTTTATTTTGACACGTTAAATGCTCACCAATAAATTTAGTGATCTGAGGTTAACTGTTAAAAATAAAAAGCTCATACCGGGCCACGTGTAGTTTACTGCCATCGTATATTCAGCCCTTGTTTTCTTACTTAATCAGATATTTAAAATAGTATTATGGTTAAGTAAACTGGCAAGGTCAATTGTAATTTTTAAGTTAGTACGAATGTTGTAAATTTTAAAAACGATTGTTTATATAAAACTACCAATTCTGCTTCTAGTAAAATGTACTTTCATTTAATTTCTCAAGATATAGAGTATATTTCCAATAAATATATATATATATATATGTTTTTTTTTTTTTTTTTGTAAAGTTAGTTCTAGAAGGTAGGTTATGATTCAAGTGCTCTATTTATTGAATTTATTATTCATGGAAAATCTAGATAGTATATATAAGGAATTTATTAAAAAACTTCGAAGAATTGCTTTTTTTGATGAGATGACAACTAGCCGGATCAGCTATTTCTATCAATGTCAAGTATTTAAAGACTGAAAGCCGTGATGAAATTAACGA
Source organism: Spilarctia lutea (assembly GCA_916048165.1). Classification (NCBI taxonomy): domain Eukaryota; kingdom Metazoa; phylum Arthropoda; class Insecta; order Lepidoptera; family Erebidae; genus Spilarctia; species Spilarctia lutea. The sequence continues at coordinate 2,375,951 of OU696476.1, read as the reverse complement.
GGAGTTGTCTTTTTAAAAAAAAAAATAAAAAAAAAATATATATATGTCAGAGATTTCAAAGTAAACGCTATTCTGGTAATTATTTAAGTATGACAACACTACGCAAATATCGAGTTCAATAGTCTATGTTAAAGACTTTCAACTGTCAGTGTCAAATGTCAGATGTTGTATCTGTCAGTAGTGCGTGGAACGCTCGTTGGTCAATTCACTTGCAATCGAGACCGCGCCTGCGCCGGACGTGCGCACTGACTTTAAACAAATACAAGATGGCCGACGGTCATATGGATGTTAATCCGCTTCAATCTCCGACATATATATATATAAACCCCAAAATCTCTGTTGAAAATGAAAAACCAAAGAAAATTTTAATAAGAAGCACTTAAAAATGTAAGAGTATATTTCTAATAAAGATAACTATATATATATATATATATAGAGATTTTGGGGTTTTCTCCCATTCCATTTGCTATTTTTTTTTTTCTTATTTATTAATTTCAAAGATTTACGAGCTGCTTATCCTATTTATCGTTTATAAAAACATGTAGTAGTAAATGTTGAAGGTAGTAGAGTCACGCTGATTTCAGCACGAACATAATTATAAAAACTATGGAACTCAATTCAATTAATTTTGTGAGAAGCGATGGAAGTATGTAACGGGAGGTGAAAGAAACACGGGATAACTGATTTGAGCATAGAGCAACACAGGCCATTGGACCGGAGGGGAGACGCTCCAGCATCTTTTCGCAAAAACAGTCTGTCATTTTTTGTAAGGGAAATCTTGACACATTTTAGACTCACCTACAAAAGCAATTGCCTGTCACTACTAACTCATACATAAAAAAATTTATAAACCATTCACAATTTTACACACACAAACACATTGTATGTCATAACAGTTTAAGGTATAGGTTTATTTGGGCATATGCTTTGACGGAATGGAACGCATGCGTATGTCTACTTCTTACCGAGTTGCTTTATGGGTTTGAGATGCAGATGGTAAGTGTTTAAAACAGGTAGGTGTTAGGATCAACTTTATTAACATTTACCTGAAGTTATGTCACCATACGTCATAGTACATAAACACGTAAAGTTAGATATCCATAACGGGGACATACTCCGAACTGTTTTCAAACTTTCTCTGCTAAAAACTTGGACGTGCTTGCTTGGCTTACATTTTCTCTCCTTGTCGTCATATGAGGCCATAAAAACCACGGGTAACAATATAAACTTAGATATTAAAATAACATAGATTCAAATGTAAAATTCATTATGAACTATAATTTTCATAACATTCATTTACATTTCATGTGTTTTGTGTATTATATGTATAAAAAAATATTGTATTTTTTTTTTTTTTTTTATTCTTGAGCTACCAAAATGACTCTGCCCTGCCTGATGGAAAGCACCAGCAGAATCCAAGAGTGGTAGCCACCATCCTCAATGCAAACAAGGACAGTGGAGCATGGCGACCAGCACTATGGCGGCCTAGTGAGATGCTTTTTCACGCCCCGCTTAAAGGACCCGGGATCATAGTGGGACGGAAACACGTGCGCTAGGTAGTGAGTTCCAGGCTTTAACCGCTCGGCACAGGAAGGAAGAGCCGAATCGATGAGTGCGAGAGTGTATGTCTTCCACTCTGAAGCGGTGACTTCCGAGGCCAGCACGTGTTGTCCTGTAGAGGAAGGGAGAAGGGGGGACCAGTTGGAACAGCTCTTCGAGTAGTTGAGTGTTCCGAAAAGTCGGAAGGGGAAGAAATGGAGACTTTTTGGCAGAGAACGCGCACACCTGTGTTTTCTTGGCGCTAAACTCGACCATATTCTCGCAGCCCCATTGTGAAATGCGGCCTAGAACATGGTCGAGCTCAGCGACAAGCTCCTGTCGTTTATTCTCTACATCTGCTGGCTTTGCTGTAGGGCGCCCAAAATGTCGCCCATGAACTGTGCTGTCGTCTGCATAGCAATGAATGTTGCCAAGGGCTAACATGTCATTAATATGCAGAAGAAACAGCGTGGGCGACAGGACGGAACCCTGCGGTACTCCTGCGTTAATCGACTGAACGTCGGAGGCCGCGCCGTCACAAAGTACTCTGATGCGGCGTTGGTGCAGGAATGCGGCAACCCAGTTGCAGAGTTTGGGGGGCAAGCCGAATGCCGGTAGCTTGGAGAGAAGCGAACGGTGCCAAACCCTATCAAAGGCCTTGGCCATGTCGAGGCTAATAGCCAAAGATTCCCCGTGCCTGTCAATAGCCTCACCCCAAAGGTGTGTGACATACGCTAGAAGATCACCCGTGGATCGGTTCGGCCTGAAACCATATTGACGATCATTAAGTAGGGTGTGATCCTCCAGGTAGTGGACCAATTGCTTGTTAATGATCCGTTCGAACACTTTGCAGATAATGAAGGTGATAGTTATTGGGCGGTAGTTGGCCGGGTTGGAGCGGTCGCCTTTTTTGGGAATGGGCTGAACATTCGCCTCCCTCCAGGCCTCCGGAACAGTTCCCGAGGAATATGACAGGCGATACAGGCGCGTCAAAACCGGAGACAACTCTGGTGCACAGTTCTTAAGAACCACCGCTGGGATACCGTCGGGTCCACTGGCTTTCCGAACGTCGAGTGATGACTCAGCCGGATGCGAATATCCCGCATTGTTGCATCGCAGGCCGAAATGGTAGGTGGGTGCATGCCGCAGTCATCGATTCGGGAGTTAGCCACGAAGAGCTCGACAAGCAGTTTTGCTTTTTCCTGCGGCTGATAGGCAAGCGATCCGTCGGGGCATTTCAGCGGTGGTAGCAAGGGCTGGCAGAAGTTGGACTGCACGACTTTAGCCAATCGCCAGAACTTTCGGCTACCCGTAGGGTATGCGACGAGTTCGTAGCCAAGCCGCGCAATGCGCTGGGCATCTGCTGTGATGTAAGCCTTCTTGCATTCCCTAGTGGCTTTGTTGAACGCTGCTTTTAGTCGATCCACGTCGGGGTGGCCGTGGGCGCGGGCCCTGGTCCATGCGCGGTAGGCCGATTGCTTTTGGGCAACTGCATGGGCGCATTCCCGATTGAACCAGCGACGGGTCGTTGCGCCGGCGACCTCACTGTAGGGAATGTAGTATTCCATTCCGACAGTGACCTCGCCGGCCACAGCGGCCGCACATTGCGACAGATCACTGTATTTAAAGCAGTGTTGTGCCCACGGGATAGATGCGAAATAGTCCCGCATTCCATCCCAGTCTGCAGACGAGTAGTGCCATAGCCGTCTTTTTGCTGCCACTGCTCGTGGGGGGGCAACAAGAGGCACAGTGGTGGACACCAAGCAGTGATCGGAGGATCCCAGAGGGGCGAGCACCGATACACTGTACTGCTCAGGCTGACTCGTCAGCAGAAGGTCCAGCAAGGAAGGCGCTTGACTCAGTATGTCTGGTATCCTGGTGGGCTGGAGTACCAACTGGGTGAGGTCATGCGTGAGAGCGAATGCGTGGACAGTCCGACCCGCGTGGTCAGTTCTGGAAGATCCCAACCAGGACTCATGGTGGGCGTTAAAGTCTCCCAGAAACACCAGTTCGGCGGTCGGGAACTGTTCCTGCGCTTTATTTACTGCCTGACTGAGATGTTCGAAGAGTTTAGTTGTCTCGTAGTCTCCAGAATGGGATCGGTATAGGCACACATAGATTCGGCTCGTGGAGCCAGTATCCACGTGTAGCCAAATAGTGGAGAAGGATGGGTCTTCAAGGCAACGTAATCGGCGACAACAAAACATCCGCCCTGACGAAAAGACACACTCCAGCCTTAGCGAGGAAGCGCTCCTCAAGCACGTATCCGGGGTATAGAAGGTATGTCGTGTCGGCAGGGCGGCGTATTTGTGTCTCCGTTAGGAAAAGCATGGCCGGCCGAGCCGTCTCAAGATGTTGGTGGACGGCGTTGAGGTTCGCATGGAGTCCACGGATGTTAGTGAACTCCACCTCAAAAAGCGGGTTGGTGGGAGAATGGTGTGCCGCTGTTGAACGTGTATATGTTTTCCTTGCTGCCATGATAAAAAGAGAGGGGGGAAGTGGGAGCGTAAAAGGCGTGACAGTCATCGCGGCAGTTTAATACTGAGGCTCGGAATGCTGTGTCGCCATACAATAGTGAGGTCTGACGGTGACCGAACCGCCGGACGGAAGGGCCCCCGTACCCTCCCGGAAGTAGTCGCCTGGTCCCACCGTCCGGTCACCAACCGGCACGACGAGCGACTCCGTGGATTATGCGCGACCTGACGGGGCAGCTTTATTTTTATTTTATTTTATTTTATTTATTTGGAAAAAAAAACAGTTACATGCTAAAATCTTAACTAAATACAATTAAATATTAGAGGTAATGAACATGTAACCCACACTATTGTTCACAGATTAACATAAATGAGATTGAGAGGAAACAGGTCACACTGTTACAGTGACATTTAAACTTAAACGTATTCAGGAACGTTACAAAATTGTAAAAACCAACTTATTTCGTTGGTAATGCAGACAATAATTTTATGGCCTGACTCTTGAAGAGACTATTGGATAAAGCAAATATGTCAACATCATTGAAATATTTATTATATGTAACCACAAGGCGTCGTAGAGGTATGCGGACACCAGCGTTAGTCCTACAAGATGGTGTGTGAAAAAGTTGGTATTGATGCGCTTTTCGCCGATAGGCTGTTCTTGGCACAATGAAGCAAATTTCATTTGTGATGACAGAGCAGTCAAATCTATTATTGCATAGTCCGTGCAACATCATGACATCAAGAAGCAGACGTCTAGACTCCAAGCTTAAAAGATTGAAATAGCTTAACAACTCAGGGTATGGCAGTCTAGATCCCGCACACCTATAATAAGCCGAGCGTAAGAATTTCTTCTGCACTAATTCTAGTCTGTCCGAATATTTCGCGTATATAGTGTTCCAAACAGGTATGGCAAATTCCAATTGAGAACGTATGAGTGTTTTATATAACAACAATTGTGTGGAGGGTCGCACAAAGTCAACGGAGGATCGTACGACAAAGCCATACATACGATAAGCTTTGTTTATGATATTATCGATGTGCTTGTCAAAGTGCAGACAGGGATCCAGTAAGACCCCAAGATCGCGAACCAGATCCACCTTATTTAAAGGGACATTATTAATTGCATATAAGAAATTGAGTTTATGTTTTTTTTTGGTAAATGAAATAGTGTGGCATTTAGGGAGGCTAAGAAATAGTTTATTTTGAATACAATAATTGTGTAATCGATACAGGTCTTCCTGAAGAAGCTGACAATCTTGTATATTTTTGCATGATTTATAAATTTTAATATCGTCAGCGTACATCAAGAACTTAGAGTGCTTGAAACATCGTTTTATGTCATTAACAAAAATTATAAAAAGCAGTGGGCCCAGTATCGACCCCTGCGGAACTCCAGAGCTGGCCACAATGGAGTCCGAATAGTGTCCATTTATAACAACTCTTTGTGTTCTATTAATAATATATGACATAAACCAGCGAAGTAAGTTCCCACGAATACCATTGAAAGCAATTTTATCTAATAGCAGTGAATGATCCACTTTATCAAATGCTTTCTTAAAATCCGTGTAAACGGCATCAACCTGAATCTGCTTGTCCATATTCGAAAATATATATCCAACAAAGGTCATAAGGTTCGTACAAGTAGAGCGCCGCCTGACAAAACCGTGTTGCTCATGTAAAATTAATTGGTGGATATGAGGATACACTGCATCGTGAACAAGTCTCTCAAAGACCTTTGGAGGAGTCTAACGATTTGAGAGCTTTTTGAATAGAGATTTCTGAAAGATATACGTCGGATAAACACAAGGAAAGCTCATTACATTGATCAGAAGGTTGCCAATTCAGTGGGTCGAGAGTAGAATGCTCATAGACAGAACAAAAGAATGAAGAAAATAGGTTGCAAATTTCTGTGGGATTGTCTGATGAAACATTTTTATGATACATTTTATTAGGAAAGTTAGCTTTATTTTTTTTATTCGAAATGTAAGACCAGAAATATTTAATATTACTAGGGATGCTGTCTTCTACAGTTTTTATGTAAACACGAAAACAATTAACCATTTCCCTGTGAAATAGCTTGCGGTAGTTGGAAAAGTTTTCGTAGTCAAAGGTATTTCTGTAAATTTTCCATTTGTTCCAGGCGCGATTTTTTTTTTTGAATATTCGAATTAGATTAGGGGAAAACCAAATAGGAAAACGTGAACTCTTTGACTGAACCAAGGGAACATGAGTTCTAACCACACTATACAGGATTTCGTAAAATGTATCAACGGCATGTTCAGCAGCAAGATGTGACAGTGTTGCCTTCCAGTTCATTCTAGCAAGTGCCTCATTAATGTGGTCGTAATTAGCTTTGAAGTATTTGTGAGTGAGCAATATCTGACGTTTCATGGATACAAACTCAGTATTCAAACTAGTATAGATAGAAAAAGGTGGATGATGAGGAACAGTGTTCAGAATGGCACCACAGGACACGGCATCACAATCGACATTCGAGATATACAAATCAAGTATTCGGTCCAAGTTGTTTTTAAATGTGTTATACTGAGTACCGTTTATCATTGACAAGAAATTAATTAATGTTTGCCCAGATGAGCTAACCGACGAAACTAAATTCGGAAAAACATGATTATCTTGAAATTGCCAGTCGATGTCGGGGCGATTAAAGTCTCCAGTAATAAAATAAGATTCTACAGATGAGTCATTGACAACATTCTGCAACATGTCCAGATATTTAATATACACTGCGTCGTTAGAGCGTGGTGGAATGTATACAGCACTAATAATGTGGCGAGTGTGTGCTTGAGAGGCTGGGAGCTCTAAAATAATCTGTTCAATAGCTGAGCTATCGAACTGTGTAATTAATTCAGTTGGACGCAGTTCACGTCGAACTGCCACCAGGACTCCACCACCCTCGGCCTTACAGGTGGCAGATCTATCGCGATCACATCGGAAAACCATGTAGCGACTATCAATAAACTGGTTATTTAGAATATCCGGTGTGAGCCAAGTTTCGGTTAGAATTACTACGTCATATGAGTTTGCCATTATGTTCATATATAAAGTTTGTAACTTTGTGCGAATGCCTCTACAGTTCTGATAATACATAACGATACTATTAGAAGCCATTAATAGTGAGTAAACTATAAATACATTTTATCATGGAACAGCTTAGAATTATAATAAATGATAGAATATGCAACCCTATCGAGATGGCACATCTCACTACAGGCGTTACGGAACACAGAACCATCATACCAACATATTTAAACTTCGAATTATGAAAAGCGACACAATTTGACACCACATACCTCATAGACCTGAACAATAAACAATATTTATGGTTACAAAAAACAGTTCTTACTATCACCAGATGTTGACTGTGTACGCATACAGTAGTATATATAAGAATAGTAAGTATAAGAATGTAGTTTAGTTGTATAATGAAAGTATTTGGGATGAAAAAACAACGCACACTATAAAAATTAAAACACAATAAAGAAAACTGAGTCATGACAGTCCGGCGAACGAGTAACTGATTGTTATCATTTGCGTAACCTTGATGATGATGATGATCAAGTTTTATTCCTTTCAGCAAACTTTTTAAGGTCGTCTTCGCAGCGAACAGCATGCGCCGGGGCTCCATCTCGCTCACGGACCAGTATAGTCCCGTTTTTGATCCACACGTATTTGTATCCAATATTGCGAGCGACTTCCCTGCTCTTCCGAAATAAGATCTTGTTCCTCAGAGTAAGATGTTCGTTAAGGTAGACTTGTACCACTGTGCCAGGAATTCCCAGTTGATCTGACTTAACACTCCCCTTCCTTCGGTAGGCGCTAATCAATTGGTCACGCATAATCTTTGCCTTCAGTTTAACAATGACATTTTTAGGCTTGTCACTATGCTGCTGAGCATGAGGAACCCTATGAATAGACAGGATGTCGTTTGATGAAACGGTAAAATTCACTGCTTTACCAATGGAGTCAAGTAGCGTAAGCAGGTTTTCATTCCTTTTTTCAGGCAAGTTGCATATTTCTACGTTGCACTGACGTGCCCGCTGTTCAATAGAATCGATTTTAGCCTCGAGCTCTGCTACCTTGATACTGCCACTACTCTGAGATAGATACTTCTCTTGGTCGCTTTGGTGCCTTTCTAAGGCTTCTATACGACTCTTCACGTCCTCGTAACCCCTGTTTATAAATGATATTGACCTTTCAATGTCTAAGTTAGTTTTCTGAATAGAGATGTTTTGTAATTTCAATTCAGCAATTTCGGAGACCAATTTGCTAAGAGTAACGTCCTGCTCAGTCTTCCAGGACAGAAGCATGTCCCTAAGCTCATCAAATCTATCTTCATGTAGCTGCAGCTGTACTGGTGAAACACCATCAAGTCTGGAACGCTTACCTGGTCTAGTGGTTATATTCATTGTGTCGCAGGGGCTGCGACTAGTAATCGAAGCAGCACCAGCCACCGAGATGTTCGGCTCCGATTGAGTTTCCTGAAGAGGACCAGCGGGGGGCGAGTACTCGATTCGCGGCATAATGGCTTATTTATGTGGAGTTGATAGTAGATAGTAAATTAGAGCTAATATTCCACTGCCACCGTGGTCTTGCGTGCAACGCACCGGTCCCGAGACACCACGCCGACCGATCTAATCCCAGCCCTCACTATAAGTTCTTTTTGTGATTTCAATAATTATTTAAATTCCAATTATCTATAGGGACCGTATGCATCACACAAATGAAAGGTAGCTCACTGACATCCGCTATCCTGCTCCGACTCCTCCCAGTGGGCGTACACTACCGGTTCAGATACCACAAGAGAGACAAGGAATCGTAAAATCGAACAAACAGCCAATAACAAATAGTTTATATCACAGATGCAATATTATCACTGCACAATGAGTAACACGACTGACCGCTTCCGTATATACGAGCTGACTGAGCTTCCCAGGGTGGTTAGCCGTGGTTGGGCCCCTCTCTATGCCGCGGGCTGCCAGCGGCACCACCGTTTCTACGGGTCTCCCTGGCCGACGGTTCGATCCACGTCACCCTCAACATGACTCTATGAACATTCCACTGCTCACACACTTACCACGATAACTGTCACCCCTGCATCATTGGGCCTCCGGTCTTGCACTCACCAGCGAAATACGACAGTACTAAAACCGTCATTTTAGGCTGATCTTCTGTGCGAGGGTAGTACCTCCCCGGTCGAGCCGACCCATTCATGCTGAAATCAGCATAGCTCTACTACCTCATAATTCCAACTGACTATCATAGTACAGAATTTTTTGTTTGAAGCCAGATTACATTGTGTAAAAAAGATGTTCAAAAATATTTTTCTACTATTTAGTTCGATCTGCCTGTTTGTCCTATTTAAAAAATATAATATCGAGAAGAATACACTCTCCGAAGTGTAGACTTCAACAACAATCCTCCTTGATCCTTCGTTGCTGCATCCTTGATGCATATAAATATCTTCTCACTTTTATTTACATCTGTTTTAAGGAACATTTCTACTTTCTTCTTCATTCTATGGCTCTACATTTAAGAATATGGGCGCCTACAAAATTTTGATATTTTGTGTAGTACAATATTTTATATCACAAATTGCATATCGTAAAGTCGCCTCGACATGCATCTGTGTACCATATTCCTGTATCTATTATTTAAGACATTAATACTAAAACTTGTGGACCCGTACTTCACTTCTACACTTCGTACGTGTCTTTCAAAAGTACCTCTATTTTCTCCATTCTCTCTCTCTCTCTTTTAATGCAAATGGAACCCTAATGTTAGCATTTATAAAGACTCTGGAAAATGGTATGTATTTTTGTATTGTTTACAATCAATTGTCAATCATACTAAATATAATTTTAGATTATTGGTTTGTGTTGCTTTTAACTTAAATAGTTATTTATTCCTGCAAAAATTTACTTAAATATTCCTTTACCTTCCTCACTAGATAAGCCTGTATCGAAGAAGAATTTGGTTTTAAAATGGTATAATAGTAATTGATATCATATTAGGAAAGACTTATTTTAATGTTTATAAATTTTTTTCACCTAGTTGCTGATGATAACGGCTAATAATTTTAAACTTACGTACGTCTTTGGAGCTCTTTAATATAATCAACATAATATAGAGCATCTCCAGTGTGACAATTACCACATAGAACTCGAAGTAATCTCACTTAGGAACTGCTTGCGGTGCAGCCAAAATGTTCGGAAATCTGATTGCAAGGATTGACATACTTGTGTCATAGTTTTCTGTGTCGAAACATGCATGCTTCAGGCTTACTTAAAAGCCGGCACGATCGAACCAAGGCGTCGCATTATGTTGGTGGTTTTCACAGCCCTCCCCCTTCCTATAATAGGATAGTTATCTCCTTAGTCAAAATGGTCACTTTTTATTATCTGTCAAAATTTCAATTTTGTTTGAAAAATGAACTTTTAAACAGCTTATGACGTTTCTGTTGTAGATAATTTTTGTTGATTTAAATTTGTAATGTTTATAACGAGCTAGAATAATAATAGGTATTTTTTGAGTTTTTTTTTATATTTGCTTAAAGGATTCGAGTTTGTTATTAATTTATGATAATTATTATTAATAGTAGTTTATGTCGCAATCATCAACGTTATCAATAGTCACTTATATATTCCAAAAAAACAGCTTACAGGCAAATCTCTGGAATACCCGAATAATCTTGAGAAACAAGGCCGTCGAGAAAGATCAAGGTAAGAAAATAAAAATCGATTACGAACTTATCGCTAACTTATTATTAACTTATGACAGTGATGTAGGTACATCGATGTAGGGAAGAGTATTTTTGGAACGGTATAGGTAAGTTTATCTGTTATACGTACTCTTCGAGAATCGATTGCCATCATGCGGTGAATACTACACAAAACTTTCTGCAAAATATGCTTTATCTATTTATTCATATTTATTTATTACAGACAAAAAAATTGATTGTCTGTAAAGTCGATGTACGGACGGTAGTTTAGCGTAACAACGTCATAACAAAGCATTGATGAAATAATTGTATTCTTTTAGTGGTTTAAATTTCAATTCATTAAATTGAATATTATGGTTTTTTCGTAGCTCAAACAGTTTAGACAAACGATGTTTTCGTTTTAAATGATTTTCACATCAAATAGATGCTATATACTGCGTCATACCGAGAGAGAGCCACGCTCTGGCATGAATGGGTCGGCTCGACCGGAAAACCGATGTGAAACAGTGCTTACGCTGTGTTTCACCGAGTGAATGAGGATACCGGAGGCCCATTATCCAACCCTTTCCCCTATCTCCCTCCCCATCCTCCAAAGGCCGGCAACGCACTTGTGACGCCTCGGGTGTTACGGGTCTTCATGGGTAATCGCTTACCATCAGGCTATATATCTGCACTTTTGCCAGCTATTCTATGAAATAAAATAAAAAATATATCATTTTAGAAACTTCCACATGGAATTAAATAAAACAAAAACAATCTGGTACCACACACTGAACAACGAAATAACGCCTAAGCCTTTTGTGATGATGATTTTCTCAATCAATTTGTCGGGATAAAATTCGTCATGGGATCTATTCTTTAAAATTTTCCGTCATTATACTAGTTTTTTGCATAGTAATAATCAAGAAGATGAGGCAGTAGTAGGGAATATCTTATCAACGTGCATACAACCGACTTGGCATGTAAATGCACTTCTCTTATTGCCGCTCTGTTGTCTTGTTCAGCTAGTTAATTATCTTTTAGAACTGTTTACTAGACTGTGTTTCACGACACACAATACAAGTTTAACATTGAGCAAGTTAAAGAGAGCTATGAGAGATAGGCGTTGGTACTCAATTTTTTTTTTTTTTTTTTTATTGAATAGTTGGCAAACGAGCAGACGTATCACCTGATGGTAAGCGATTACCGCCGCCCATGGACACTCGCAACATCAAAGGCGTCACAAGTGCGTTGCCGAACTTTGGAGGATGGGAAAGGGGATGGGGGAGGGGTTGGGGTATGGGCCTCCGGTATCCTCACTCACTCGGTGAAACACAGCGCAAGCGCTATTTCACACCGGTTTTCTGTGAGGCCGTGGTATCACTCCGGTCGAGCTGACCCATTCATGCCGAAGCATAGCTCTCCCACGGTAAAGTAAAAAAGTTAAAGTATATATATATATATATATATATATATATATATTTATACTTGAGCTATCAAAATGACTCTGCCCTGCCTGATGGAAAGCACCAGCAGAATCCAAGAGTGGTGGTCACCATCCTCAATGCAAACAAGGACAGTGCAGCATGGTGACCAGCACTATGGCGGCCTAGTGAGATGCTTTTTCACGCCCCGCTTAAAGGACCCGGGATCATAGTGGGACGGAAACACGTGCGCTAGGTAGTGAGTTCCAGGTTTTAACCGCTCGGTACAGGAAGGAAGAGCCGAATCGATGAGTGCGAGAGTGTATGTCTTCCACTCTGAAGCGGTGACTTCCGAGGCCAGCACGTGTTGTCCTGTGGAGGAAGGGAAAAGGGGGGACCAGTTGGAAGAGCTCTTCAGAACACTCCCCATGATATAGGCGATAGAGGACTGCCATAGAGGCGATTTCTCTACGAATTTGCAGAGGTTCAAGGGACTCGGTGTCTTCAGGATTGCCGACAATGCGAATTGCTCGCCGTTGCAACCGGTCGAGAGCGTCAAAAAAATACTGCGCGGCTCCATCGCAAAGGTGTGAACAGTACTCCACGCGCGAGCGAACCTGAGTCTTATAAAGGAGACACAGATGCCTCGGCGAGAAGAACCGTCTCACCTTGTTAAGAACACCTAACTTCCGCGAGGCCGCCTTAGTGACGCTCTCAACGTACTCGCGCGGATTGAGGTCGCAGCAGATGTCCATGCCCAGGACATCGAGCCTGCCTTGTAATGGTAGTTGAGTGCTCTGAAAAGTCGGAAGGGGAAGGAATGGAGACTTTTTGGCAGAGAACGCGCACACCTGTGTTTTCTTGGCGTTAAACTCGACCAGATTCTCGCAGCCCCATTGTGAAATGCGGCCTAGAACATGGTCGAGCTCAGCGACAAGCTCCTGTCGTTTATTCTCTACATCTGCTGGCTTTGCTGCATGGCGCCCAAAATATCGTCCATGAACTGTGCTGTCGTCTGCATAGCAATGAATGTTGCCAAGGGCTAACATATCATTGATATGCAGAAGAAACAGCGTGGGCGACAGGACGGAACCCTGCGGCACTCCTGCGTTAATCGACTGAACGTTGGAGGCCGCGCCGTCACAAAGTACTCTGATGCGGCGTTGGTGCAGGAATGCGGCAACCCAGTTGCAGAGTTTGGGGGGCAAGCCGAATGCCGGTAGCTTGGAGAGAAGCGAACGGTGCCAAACCCTATCAAAGGCCTTGGCCATGTCGAGGCTAATAGCCAAAGATTCCCCGTGCCTGTCAATAGCCTCACCCCAAAGGTGTGTGACATACGCTAGAAGATCACCCGTGGATCGGTTCGGCCTGAAACCATATTGACGATCATTAAGTAGGGTGTGATCCTCCAGGTAGTGGACCAATTGCTTGTTAATGATCCGTTCGAACTATTTGCGACTGTAGCACAGTTTACACTAGTACAGACAACAAAACAAAACATATGATGAGAATAAAGTATTATTATCATATATATGATAAATTTACTGAATTATATGTTTCTAAATTAATACATGTTCTCTCTCTCCCTCTTAAAAATACAAGTCCCGCATTAGAAATATATATATCCTGTGTCGAGAGGGACATAACAAACATACATAAAATGGACACAAAGAACGCTCAGACCTAGAACAAAAATTTGCAATCACACAAAGTCTTACCCCATGTGGGATTTGAACCAAGAACACTTGGCGCAGTGGAAAACGGCGTGGTGATCGCGTAAACAATTAGGCCAACCGTGCAGTCATATTATATGTAAACTACACCCAGATACACAATAAGTGTTTACACTTATCATAAAAATATTTGTCGTGTGTGAGAATTCAATTACCGAACTCAGGATTAGGATACTGGTCTATTAATCACCAGAACAATCAGTCAAAACCTGGAACAGACCACTAGCGCACGTGCTCTTCCTATTATGATAACGGATCCATTAAGTGGGCGTGAAAAGTATCTTACTAGAGCGCCATAATGTAAGTTAATATGCTGCACCATCTGCATTCCTAATAAGTAATGTGAGCATCACTCTTTGATTCTACTCACGCTTTTAATCAAGCAAAGTAGAGTAAGTTTGGGAGGCTCTTGTTAAAAAAATTGCAAAAAAGCAGTGTTAAACATTCTCAACCCTTATACCAATGTATACAAATTCTAAATAAAAGCAATAACTTAAAAGGCTATATATCATGTGAAGGTCATAGAACGTCACGTACTGATAAGTGGCCTACCATTGTCCTATACAAGTTAAATAAACTTGAAGAAGGCTGAAGGCCTTGAAGATTGATTACGCTATTGGTGGTTATAATATATTACTGTTTTGGGACAGTCCAATACGTAGCTCAAATGAATATAGATGTGGCTTAAGCGTACTGGGAGATGATTAATATTTGTTTTTATTATTATAGTTAATGTTTTTTACTTTAAATATTTTGTAGCATTAGTGTCATCAGTTTCGTGATAGTCGACAAAGTTTATCACAAAAACAGCAGCAGCACAGACATTCATCCTATATTATAAATGTGAATGTAAGTTTGTTTGTTACGATTTCACGCGAAAACTACGTAACCGATCATCATAAAACTTTGTAAACATATTCTTGGAGGTATTAGAAGTAGCATAGAATACTTTTTATTAAAAGCCGCGGGCGAAAGCTAATATAGGTATATAACAGATGGTGGCCTCACATTATCCTAAAACATTGAAAAGCAATCTTTGAAATCCTCTAAATCTCTGAAACAACGTTTGACTTAGCCATATTTGAAAAGGAAGAAGGACAAAAAAACGAAGTCATGAAAGGGACCAAATTGGAAATGTTTCACACATGAAGCACCAGCTATCAAATAAAAAGACATCGAAATAGGTTGGCGTAATATTGAGTTATTCGTCGATTTGTGGCGCACATACTTAATGTAAACTGAAGACATATAGGCACCAGCTTTCAAATAAAAAAAAGAATCATCAGAATCGGTTCACTCAGTCGAAAGTTCTGAGGTAACAAACATAAAAAACAAATTCAGTCGAATTGATAACCTCCTCTTTTATAATATTTGTAGATCATACAAAAGTTTGACCCAACCCGGAAATCGAACCTTAGACCTCAAATACAGCAGTCGCATTCGCTGCCACTTTGCCACCGAGATAGTTAAAATATTATTAATTCTATGCAAAACCACATCTAGTCTAAATCCTGGTCAATGTATTCCCAAGATCTGTATGCATTGGCTCACCAACCCTATTTGTTCGGTCCGTGCAGATCGCCATATCTCACGTTGACACGCGATTGATCAAATACTACCTACTTGTACACTATGTTACCCTGATACTTTTGATGGATAACTTAGACGACAGGTTTTATTAATGATTTTGTATCTATTTCTGGAGCTTCAAGGCGAATAGGAAATTAGATTATAGCCCAAAAACTAGATAGTTATTTTTATCCTTATAGCTAATATTTACATTGGGACATTACATACATAACATTTACCGTGGGAGAGCCACGCTTCGGCAGGCATGGGCCGGCTCGACCGGAGTTAAACCACGGCCTCACAGAAAACCGGTGTGAAACAGCGCCTGCGTTTCAACGAGTAAGTGAGGATACCGGAGTCCAACCCCTTCCCCCATCCCTTTCCTCATCCCCCAAAGGCCGGCAACGCACTTGTAATGCCTCTGGTGTTGCGAGTGTCCATGGGCGGCTGTAATCGCTTACCATCAGGCAATACGTCTTCTGGTTTGCCCACTATTCCATAAAAAAACATCCAGTGATAATAAGACAGTTAAATGATTATTTTGCATGGAAGTTAAAAGTAAAATCAGGTTCAAATGCGCCGGATGCGTTTTGAGTTTGTTAGTTAAGGTTTTTTTTTGTAGATACATATTATTTTGATTCGCAAAATGGGATTTTTGGTTAACTATTCCTTGAAACAATTGTGTATGTTAGTATGTATCTATTATTTCCATGTCTGTTACAACTGCAAGATAAAAGTTATTAAGAGAAATGCTTGTGGGTTTTATATCTGCACTATAGAACCTTACTGAAACCTTTGTAGCTAGTAATTTATGGTCTTCACCGTTTTATCTTTTACACAAATAAACATAATTAAAGTGACTGTACGTAATTTTAAATTATCAGATTTTCGCAGTACATAATATGGTATTATATTTTAAAACCATTTTTATAAATTTGTCTTTCTGTCTGTTCGTTCGGCCAATTCCGGGAACGGTTGAATTTATTTTGACGGGACTTTCACTAGTAGGTAGTTGATGATATATGGAGTGAGTTCTGTTACTTGTTTAGATTAGTTTCGCCTTACGGCCTTACACGCGGTTTTTGTTGTAAAGGTACAACAACAAAACGATAACACTACAGGGCTCAGCTAGTGTATAAATAAAAAGAGGCTTTCACTCACGACCTTGCACCACAAACTATATAAAAATCGTTGATGAGTGGAAGACCAGAGATCGTGAGACCATGGCGGTTTAATGATGCAATAATGGCGTGGGTCACCATGATGTATTGTTGCACTGTCTCCATCGCAATTAGTATAGTGACCACTATTCTTGTATTTTCCATATGTTTTTCAACAGGCAGAAGATATTCATTTTGCCAGGCCCATAACAAAAAAAAATCGTTCATATTTTTCCTTCTGTTGAAAAAACAATACATCTTATTTAGTGAGACCCAAAGACTTAGAGGCCCAATCTTGTAACGACTTAAAAAATGTAAGGTAATTTTTACTGGTTTAAATGAATTTATCTTCATGTTATTTATTACACGTTAATATTTCTTTTCTATATATATCTTTATTGTTATAACAATGATAGCGTACTTTTTCTCTGACTTCATATTTTTAAGGTTATCAGGGTAGCTTAATCTTGATAACAAATTTCATCCCAAGTGATTCAATGAAACCGTATCAGACAGAGAGACAATTACGAATTTATAATACTAGTATGGATTTATCTATTTTTTGTAGCATCAAACCAAACAAGGGTTGCATAGGACCGTTTATTGTGGAGTACCTTGGAAGAGGCATATGTCCATCTGTGGACATCTTTCAGCTGAGATGATGTTTTTATTCTTTGGTGATGTAAATTTATGGAAAATAGAGAAGCATGATGATGAGAAATTGAGGATCCTCCCTTTGTGTTGGAGGGACATGACACCCGTTCCCCTACAGTATCAAAATGTCGTGGGAGAGCCGCGCTTCGGCTTGAATGGGCCGGCTCGGCCGGAGTGATACCACGACCTCACAGAAAACCGGTGTGAAATAGCGCTTGCGCTGTGTTTCACCGAGTGAGTGAGGATACCTCAACCCCTCACCCATCCCCCTCCCCATACCCCAAAGGTCGGCAACGCACTTTTGACGCCTCTGGTGTTGCGGGTGTCCATGGGCGGCGGTAATCGCTTACCATCAGGCGATACGACTGCTCGTTTGCCACCTTATACATAAAAAAAAAAAAAAAGCAAAATACAAATTATTTACACCTAATTTGAAATCCTAATCTGTACGTATTTAGCAGTAGTATTAAACTAATCATATTTTCCAAAATTCCCTGCCCTGTCCCCAAAACAAATGAGTTGAAAAAAAATTATAACCTTAATTTCTACGAAATAAAAATAAAAGAATAAAAGCATATATCGTATCACCTTGTTCAAAAACGCAAGATAGTTTAATTTTCTATTCGATAGCAAGCACTTTACGTATGAAGTAGTGGATATCATGCCAACAAAATATACGTGGCCAATGCATACGAAATGCACAAACATCGTAAATATATCGGTTTACGAGTTTGGAACTTACGCTTTCTAAATTTATAATATGATTTTGCATTAAAGGTAGTCTGAGTATAGGTGAAATGTATTCAAAATAAATTTAGAAAAGTTGCCCTGTTGGGAATTTTATTACCTAACAGTGTCTTTTAATTTATTTTTTTACCCATTGTAGACTTCCCAAAAGTATCACGAAATAAAACACCACACTCAGACCAGAGACACAATTTTATTAATAACATATCCTTGTAAATACATGTTGGTATATCTTCCTAGTGCGATTCAGAAAACGTGATCAACGCCATCTACGGAAAAGTGGTAGAACTAAGTTTTGCAATATATCTTGTAAACAACATATTTAGACACCCATTCTTAATCTTTTTACCCTACTGACGAAGGGTCATGTTTTTCACGCGTATCGTGTTGCTATTATAAATTTTATATATCATTATCTTTATTATTCGACATCTATCTTGATAGCTTATTGCAAGAAATGGTTTAAAAAACCTTTACCCTTTCAATGCCATTGATACGGCCTATATCACCCTCGGTATTATTACAAATCTATTGACACCTATTTCATTAAAATCGTTTCAGTAGTTTAGATGCTACTGTAGAACATTCAAACATAATATATTGACTGCCAAAAATGTTATCCGTCCTTTTGATTTGGCTGTAATCGTGTAAAAGTTCAGTAATGCTCTAACAATCTTGCATGATGTAGAGTATGAAATACGTAAATTCACACAATAAAAATAGGCAAGTAAGTTATATGACAAACGTATAAATTGAAAACTATAATCTTTCATTTAGATATTTCTTCATCTGCTGCAAGAAACCATCATAAAGTAGGTCAGGATTATTATCATCAATATAAGTTAATTTATGTTTGCAAAATCATGCGCAAGTTCTAGACAGTTACAGTATTTTTAGGAACCTGTATTTATATGACATAATGCGCGAACGAGGTTCATCGATTCTTCGCTGAATAGCAATGAAGTGTTTTTTTTTACTCATTGTCTTCGGCAAACCATGGAGCAATCCGTCAAAGAAACTAATCAAAATATTTTATTGTATTGTATTTTTGGTTTTCCTAAGGACGTGAAAAAAATATAAGTACAATAAGATCAACCTTTAAAGGAAAGTCTAAACTATAAAAGAAATATACATTTCTTTTCTCATTACAAAAATGACGTATAATTTAATATTATTGTAGTTTATAGTTAGACGTTTGAACGTTCAAAGTTCAGTACATTGTAGGAAAACAATTTTAGCGGTTTACAATAAAACTGAAGTTAAGATGCAATATATTCGATCAGAAAACCATCAAATATTTGAAGTGTAAGTTATAAAATATGGACTGTGTGGCTTTCAAAGGGTCATATGTTACCATTATCGTAAATTATTTTTATCGACTGTTCATTCGAATTGTATTAATTTACAAGCTGGATGAAAAAGCTCAAATTTGAGTTTAATGGGTGAGGTCACCCTAGCAGAAGCAGTCCAGGATAGCGATGCGAGCGCTACGGAATAGGAGCAGAAAGGAAACATCGGGGCTTCTACGAAAGAGGGGGCCATCCACACACAGTTGCACGCAACTCTAATCGATTTTTAGCTTCACGCATCCAGGTATCCTAAAATTAGGTAAAAAGGTAGTTGTTTTTAATTTTTTTAAGGTTTTATCAAAACTAAATTCAGCAACGGTGTTAAGTAAATGTTTAAATTTAAACTTCTAAGATAAAGATTAAGCTTTTTCTGGTTGTAAAGATTTAATTCCGTCTGACCGCATCTCAATAAATAAGTTATAGTAGGTATGATTTGATAGATAGATAAACATGTCTTTATTTATACACCGTTTTACATATTTTCATGATATAAAATAATGCTTTGAGTGATTTTTTATATTTATAATAATTTATCACCCAACAAATAACAAGTTACAAAATGAATGCAAAATCGTTACCATTTAAGTTTTTAACTTACATATTGTTTGGTACAAATCAAACGAATAGCAGTATTCAATAATGTTGCAGTATTCGTAATAAATACATTTTCTCCCGCATCCTAATTCAAGGTAACCATCTGTCACATGAAGACTGAAGGGCAGCTATTCAATAAACAAAAACCGTCCACGTCATTGTCCGTTTGAGACCGAAAGCTTTGACCAAATAAGACAAATGTCCCGACTCCGTCGTACATGTACGTTATAGCGTGTGCAAGATGTTACAAGTTTAGTAGATAAGGGAGAAATTTATAGAGGCAAAGGAATATTATGGTTTACCATTGGCTTGTGGTATTCCTTTGATGTTGTTGAAATAGGTAGTGATTATAAAACCCGACCGTTTAGGAAATAGATCACATAATGAGTTAGCCTTTATAATCATCTGGTATTCAAATTTGGACCTTCATCCATTAAGTTTAAGTGTCTTGTATTTTGTCATTGACTAATATAACTTTCTTTTTTTTTATTGAGGTATTTGGTTTTAGTTACATATATATATAGAAGGTGCATGTCTAATTTTAGACGGTTTTATCTGCAATTGGAAGTAGCCCCAAAAATATAGATGTGAGAGAAAGTAGAAATGGAAATCATTTTTATTTTATTTTATTTTAAAACTTTATGCAAACATGTACAACGTCGGGCTTAATGCCCAAGGCATTCTCTACCAGTCAACCTTTGGGATATGTGAAAATTTTGTGAGGTAGGTGCATTGTGGTGGAAGTAAGAGGTAATTGCCATTAATGACTGACTGCCTCGGTGGCGTAGTGGTAGCGTATGCGACTGCTAAGCTTGAGGTCTCGGGTTCGATTTCCGGGTCGGACCAAATGTTTGTATGATCTGCAAATATTTGTTTCGGAGTTTGGGTGTTTTCTATCTATAATATGTATGTATTTACAAAAAAAAAGTATATAAGTATTTATATCAGCTGTCTAGTACCCATAACACAAGCTCTGCTTAGCTTGGGACTAGATGGCGTTGTGTTAGATGTCCGGAATATTTATTTATTTATTTTATTTATTAATATATGGACTAACATAGACTAACATAATTCATAATACATATATATATATATACATAAAATATCTTTATATGGATATACATACACACTAATACATAAACCTTACATATGTACACTGAGTAAGTACTAAATTGTATCTTAATTATAGTTTTCCTGCCATTTCGTCAAGAGGTGGTTTTCGAAGTTTGTTTTGAATGTAACACGACTTGTTGAGATCCTGATTTCGAGTGGGAGCGTGTTCCATGGCAGTACAGCTTGTACAAAAACCGAGGAGTTCATGATGTCGGAATTGTGAGAGGGGCACAAGAGAAGCAAATTGTTAGATGAGCGAAGATTTCTATCGTGATTCGAAGATAAGAAGCGGAGGTAGGTTTCAAGATAAGTAGGTGAAGATGAGGAGATGAGGAACGAAAAGAGATAGGTCAACGCTCGCTGACTGCGGCGCTGGCGAGTAGGTAGCCATTGCAATTGAGAACGGAAAGTAGAAACGTGGTCATACTTGCGGAGATTGAATATGAATCGAATGCAATTCAGAAGACGGTCAAGTTTTTTAAGGAGCATCTGCATTCAGTTCGAAATAACACACATCACCATAGTCGATTAACGGTATAATGAGAACCTGTGTGAGCGAGAGATTTGTTTTAGGAGGCAAGAAGTTACTAAGACAGTAGAGTGTTCATAGGCTACCTGTTCCTTTCTGGCTCACATGAGTAATCTGGGCCCGCCAATCAAGAATTGAGTCGATAAACAGGCCTAGGTCCTTGACTACGTGGCTCCAAGGTATTACTAAGCCGTTGAAGACGACCGGCGAGACTGACGTAGTATCTAATCGATTTATCATGTTCTTGCTGCCTATTACTATAGCTTGGCATTTAGTAGACTCATATTTATATTTCACATAACTTTGAGTTGTGTGAAACAAAGATTTTTACGTTTACACGAAGTTTATAAGGCTGGCGTGGTCTGTTAAGCGGTCGCCACACCGCTCTCTACTGCGCTGAGTGTTGTACGTTTAAACCCCATATGGGACAACACTTTGTGTGCTCCACACATCGTTGCTCTAAGTCTGTTTTTTGTTTTCATAGGTTTGTTTCATGTACAGGCACCAACATTCTAAATATATAATATACTTGCAGAGTAGTATCTTTAAAAGCATGTTTAAAGTGTCTCGTTGACCATTATTCCAAAAATCGTTAGTTCTTAGTTTGTGTACCAAATCTCCTTACAATACTTTAAGTATTTAGTTTCTAGAAAGTTTGTTCTAAAGAACATTATTCAAATTCATTTTATTTTTACAAATCTACAAACAAAGTTTCAGAGTCGGACTCTGAAGGTCCTTGTTAACTAATGATTGCCACAAGATTTAAATCTGCTTAAAATATATACTATAAACACTAACAAAGAGGTCGGACGCAGCTGCTATCGATCATGCGATTCGCCGTGACGGTACTCATCAATCATGACGTCACGCCTCCCAATCACGCCGGGATGAGCTTCACGAGGAGCGCTTGAATTAAGATCTGAATGTTGATTTCGAGGATTTTTATACAATGTCGAGCATTTGACATCGGTGACGTACTGCAAATGGACTATATTTTCTTTATATTAGAAATGGAAAGTTAGGTACGTATTATATGTTTTCGATTTATCTATTTAATAGATTTTAAGAGTGAAGGTTTTTAAGAAGAAATCTACTGAATTGCGGTCATAGGTTAGCGAATAACTCAATAAGAATTGTATCGTATCTTTGTCACTTTTTCACATTGCAAGGGCTAGAAATATGATTTACCACACAAAGGTGTTTTTATTTTATTTTGAATATTACATCCCCAAGGATGCAAAATAGAAGTTGAAAACTTATATGAATCTTCTTTATTTATGATAAGTTGAAGTATTAAAACACATAAATTATTATTTGAAAATATTAAAGAATAAGCCGATAAAATTGTTACGTTGTCGCTGGTCTTATAACACTAAATTTGTTTATGCTCATTGTGTGATCAGAATTAGTTGAATCGAACAGGTGCGTAACATAAAACTATTGAGCTATATATTTTCACTAAATCACCCTTTAATACGTTATGAGGCTTTAAATTCCATTAGCATTTGTACCGTTTCGCAGTTTGATAGAACAACTATTCCATTTAAATAGATCAATTATTTACAGGATACAATGAATTAGTTACATGTAACCGTGTTGTGGTTTTAGATTTGCTGCCGAGGCATGTATTTAGAGGAAATTTACTGAACATTTTGGGCAAATTAACCTGAGTAGTTTTAGCTGTTTGATTGGTTTTCGTTGGGACTCTTCTGTGATGTTTAAGAAAATTTATGATAAATGACACGATGCATAAACCATACTATATCCAATTCCACCATACGTGCCTACGTGATAATGTAAAACACGATTTATACCATGCAGAACATACAGCTTGCTATATCCTGTTATGCTTTGCTGTGGCATATTCTAGTTGCATTTGTGTATCGTGTAAAAGTTAGAACTCAATCGATTAAAACCTTTTTTAAAGCATATAAAAGTAAAAAAATCTCAACATTTTGATAAATAAAGTTTAACCTTTACATCCCACGTAGCCGAATAAAGGTAGGTAAACTGATAAAATAATTATTTATTTATATTTTAACAACAAACAAAACCGACTTCCAGAACAGGACCTTATGGATATGGGACCAGACGGGAAGCACCAGCTTTCAAATAAAAAATAATCATTGAAATCGGTTCACCCAGTTGAATTGATAGCCTCCTCTTTTTATGAAGTCGGTTAATGATGTATCCATTCAAAATTGACTGCTCTCTGGCACTCTCTACTCTTTAATAAAAGTGAGTCTCTCACGAAAATCTTTATCCTGATATTTAATTCTTGCAGCTGAATTACTTAAGTACCCGAAATGATGGATGATTCAATAAGTCAGAAAAAAAACAATGTGCTACAAAAACAACGTTTGTTTACATTGCACTGTATCAAAGTGCTTTATGAATATTTCACTTTGTTAAAGGGTATTAAAAAATAAAATCGACGCAACAAGAATGCCGATTATATCAATTTATATATTATTACTAGCTGACCGGACAAACGTTGCTTTGCCATAAAAGGGAATATATGTTGTCGAGGTGGGTCAATAAAAATTGCGATGGAAAAATAGGGGTTGATCGTAGAGGGTTGAAAATTTAGGGTTGTATGTATTTACTAATGCTGTATCATAAAAAAATAGAAATTAAAAATTTTGTCTAAAAAATAAAAAAAAAAATAGGGGTGGACTACCCCTAACATTTAGGGGGATGAAAAATAGATTACAACCGATTCTCATAGATACCGTATAATCACAAAAAAAATCATCAAAATCGGTCAAGCCGTTTCGGAGGAGTCCGATTACGCACCCCGTGACACGAGAATTTTATATATAAGATCTTACATTGCTATTTAGAAGTTAAAACAAAATGCGGATTATAATTTTACGACTGCAATTGTATTGAATTTGCTTTCAATGTACTCATCCACTTATATGATTCCCAAATTGGTAATTTTATTCAATATATAAGAGACTCAGAGAAATATTAGTTGTGTCGCTTATACACGCTTTGACTTCATATTTTTGCTACTATGATTCTTTACACAAGTAGCACCTAAATGCTAAATTAAAATATTAGGTTGGATGTCACAATTAAGGTGATATTTTTTTAGTTTTTAGTTCAATCTTAATGTACAAATTGTACACAATCAGACTGTATTAAATTTGGTGATGTAGAAATATATATTATTTTTATTATATATTTGATTATAATCAAAAATAAACCTTTTAATTTTTTTATTGAATACACATTAGTGGGAGAACCGCACTTTGGCATACATGGGTCGGCTCAACCGGAGTGATATCCTGTGTTTTAATGCTTGAACTTACCATAAATAAAGATTATTTATATAAGTTTCTTAATTTTCTTTTGCATCTTTAGGGATCAATCCAAATTTCCTTGCGATGTGAAAAGTGACGAAGATACGATACAACTCTTATTGACTTATTCGCAAACTTATGACCGCAATACAAGTAATGCAGTAGATTGTTTCATCGAATGAGTGAGGATACCGGAGGCCCATACCTCAACCCCTCCCCCATCCCTCTCCCCATCCTCCAAAGGCCGGCAACGCACTTGTGACGCCTCTGGAGTTGCGGGTGTACGTGGGCGGCTTATTACATAAAAAAATTATAAAGCGATATCAGACGGTGACTTCATGAGATGTCCATGGTGTGTGTGGTGGATCGCGCGATCCACACACACCGTACACACTGCGTGCGCCACGCAACCGAGGCACCTTTAGGCTGGCAAAACACCAACAACGTACGGATACGAACATATTTAATAAGTAGATTTAATGTTTATTAGATAGATGCAAAGTCTATAACCTTTACTTCAATTATGGTTAGAAAACGAGAACTAATGATTTCCTTCATTTTTCGACACTCGACATCCAGTCAGACATCAAATTAACATTAGTAAAGATGAAAGCCGTGAATGCACATGTCCTTTAATGTTAACCAACCATAATTTGATCGTGTTGATTGATCTATTCTCTCCTATGTCTCTTTTTTCCCAACGTCCCCTTGCGGCTGTTCACCCTTCAAATACCAAATTACTGTTGCTCTATTTACTGTTTCTTTATAAATGTGCTCTTTTTATTAAGACACATTTTGATATATCTACGATTACTTTCCCCTTATATATATTACCTTGTTTATTTCTTCTACATCTGGGTGTATTTACTTATATAAGATATTTATTCATCATCAGCCTATCGCAGTCCACTGCTGGACATAGGCCTCTCCAATAGCACGCCACTTAGTCCGATATTTATACTAATAATAAATAGGTATAAACATAATTATGTTTGCCATAACACAGGTCCTGCCTAGTTAAAAATCAGATTACTTTTTAAGTTATACTTATGTTATTTTGTTTACAGATTTTATAATTGCGTGTTATATAAATGTGGGTACAAAAAATGGGTAAAAAATGGATTTTATAATTGCATGTTATATAAATGTGGGTAAAAATCAGATTACTTTGTAAGTTATACTTACTTTTTAAGTATAACTTAAAAAGTTAGCAAAGCAATTATAAAACTCATTTTTTATCCATTTTTTGTACCCACATTTATATAACACGCAATTATAAAATCTGTGAACAAAATAACATAATAATAACGTGTATGCG
This sequence comes from Spilarctia lutea, assembly GCA_916048165.1. NCBI lineage: Eukaryota > Metazoa > Arthropoda > Insecta > Lepidoptera > Erebidae > Spilarctia > Spilarctia lutea. The sequence continues at coordinate 2,349,719 of OU696476.1, read as the reverse complement.
TGAAATTATGTGATTTTAAAAATATAGGAATGAGTGTTTTTTTACCGAAAGTACAATCGACGTAACCGTTACCATAAATTAGTAGATAATTCCATCTTTGAACCGTTTAGGGTCAAAACGGTTCATGGGATCCGAGTGCTCCTGCTATGTTTATACAACTAGCTAAGCGACTAATAGACACTTTCATGATCAGAAACATTAATAATTATTTGATTGCAAAGAATCTGCAAATCACCAAACATATATATTTATCTGTATCAATCACACGATTGCCAGTCCGCCTCATTATATTCCCCTATGTTATACGATTTGTCCCCTAACAAACGTCTCATTAGTATAACAATATACATTTATGTATACATTAAATGAACGCTTGATAACTAAATTGCTATGAGAAGAAGATTTGTGGCTAGTAACTCAATAACAATAAACTTCAAAATATGTTTTATATGTAGAAATAATTTTTATTTCTAAACAAAGTGCACGTTATAACTTAATTAACTGTCGAAATTTAGGCTTTGCCAAAGATATACCGTGTCGATCGGAGGGTAGTGCCCAAGTGTCCGGTGGCAAGAATACATTGAGCTTCTCCGAGTAAGTAACATCACTGGTGCTTTAAACAGTACCCCTTCCCTACTTTATTGACTGCTTGTAACACTCTAATGCTTTAATTATTCAACCGATCACCATAAAATTTCACATATCATCGTCGTGGTCAAGAATACACCACTCTTTGCTAAAGTTAACCTAATGTATATTAATATTATTATGTCGAGATGCCAATGAGTCATCTACAGCTGATTTTTCATCATTATCATAAACGATTTACATTAGTCCACTGCTTTTTTCTTCGTTTATTAAACCAAGTCAAGTTTATTATTTGTTATTAATTTTCTAGAAAGTCTTTGCGATGCTGTTGTCCTATGTGGTTAGTTAAGTTGTTTTTATTTACAATACCTACCCATTGAACGCATATTCATTCCATGGGTGTAGTAAGAAGCATATTGGGAGTGTCATTACACTCCGTATTGTTATTTCTTTACTAAGCAATAGTAGATGTTTCAACTCTCCTGATAGCAGCAACATGATATGTATAACGTATAACAATATCCTAAAATGTAGTGCTGTTAGAAATACTAATCCAATTATTATGGTTCCTAAAAAAACCTTATCTTCCATTTGCAGTTAGTATACAAAACTTTAAATAAAAACATTTCAGTACAAAAATATTTGTGATGAGTATTAATAATTTACCCGAATCATTCGCTAATCACATAATTACATATTCAACTAAACTTATGACCACAATGGTTTAATTACCCGGTACGAGTATATATACACGGCCCTATTAATTTGTTGTTTTCAATGTAATGTTTTTTCCAAACTTTGTTAGGGGATCAACGATTTTATTCTTGTTAGACAGATGATGGTTGAAATTCTAAATCTTACGAATATTTTGAAAGTTTTGTTTTTTGGAGAATACGCTTACGTCTACAAACCACTGTTCTGATTCTAGAGTTGTACGTAAACGTTGTTATCTATTTATTTCAATTACGTTTCTGTATTGTAATACCAGGTTTTGCCACGTGAAAGAGTTGTCATTAGTATAGATTGTAAAAAAAATTGGCTTGTCCCTATACATCTGGCCACTTATGTTACGCCAACCCTCGTAGTCGTTGTTATTTCATAATATAGGGGGGCAGACTGACCACCTAGTGGTACATGACTGCTGACTACCCCAACCCATGCATCATTACAACTCAAGAATCCCAAAAAGAGATCAGGTAAGGATTTCGTTAGTGTCGAGATTGGATTGGAACTGAGTTTAAAGAGGCCGGGTATCCAAATATCCGTCTGATATAAAACAAATTTAACAGCCCTAGGGTTTTTTTATTTTGTAAGTGTTTTAGATATAAACTGATTGTATTATGATTAATAATAAAGTGAATCATGGTATACTCATAGCATAGCGTGACTCGCGGCGATTGTCAAAGCGGTGTAACCATATGGTAAAACGTAGCTTTAAAATATTCAATGACGGTTATTGCTGGATGTTTTGATTCTAAAGGGATGAGTAAGTTTGAATATTAATACAAAAATGAATAATAAAAAGGCGGTTGTCAATTTGATTTGACTGAATTTATTTAGCCTTATGTTACCCGACATTTTTTATCAACTGGATATTTTCGCACTTCCACATATCAAAATTAAAAAGCAAGCTACATCCTCTAACTTATTTTAGAGTGCAAAAGTGTGGGTTACATGTTTTTTATAGATTGTTTTGTTACATTTTATACTGTGTTACGCAATATTTAAAATTCTAGCTTCATTTTCCTCCTATCTTTTATTATTCCCAATATTATTTGGGGTCAGTTACTAGTTCAACTAATTTTGCCTGAATGTTAGTTTATCCATAAAGTGACTGGCATCGGGGCTCTGCAACCCTGAGAGCTTTAAAATTGAACTAGTTTTTAGTATATTTGAGGGCACTTACTTCCCGATTACATATTTCTATAGATAGATGATTATGACAACTGGGACCGACGCTTAACGTGCTTTCGAAGGGACGAGTATAAAAATATTTCAATAAGTAACTATTTTACTGTTTGTAAGTTATTAATAAAATATTGTTTATTTTAGTAACCGTGCATATACAAGCAAATTTAATCATTTTCATTGTAACATTCCGATTGGGAAAGGGAGTGAAAAGGTTATAATTGTTACGTGCCGAAACGTGGACACTTACGGCACGACTGGTCCACAAGTTCAAAGTCACTCAGCGTGCTATGGAGAGGGCTATGCTCGGCGTTTATCTGAGACATCGTATCCGGAATGAGGTGATTCGGCAGAAAACTAAACTCATCGGCATAGCCCACAGAATTGACAAGCTGAAATGGCATCGAGCTGGCCATATTAGTCGCAGAAATTATTACCGTTGGGGTAAACGGGTTCTTGAGTGAAGACCGCGTCTGTACTGTAGTTTAGGACGTCCACAGGCCAGGTGGAGTGATGATATGCGCAAGACGGCTGATAGGAGCCGGATGCAAGAAGCCGAAGATCGAACTAAGTGGCGTGAAATTGGAGAGGCCTATTATGTCCAGCAATGGGATTTGATAGGCTGATGATTATGATATGTACAAACTACCTAATGTATATGTATTCCTTCGTAGAGTGTGACTAATTACCAATTATTGTTTTTATGTCTGTATCTGTTAAATAAAGGACAGGCGTGCCATTAAAAACTGTCCTGTTAACAGTTACAATATTGTGCCCATGTCGCGAAAATGCCTATGTAAAGGCAGAAAAAAAAATAAAAAAAATATTCACAAGATTCTTACATAATCTTAATCGCTAGTTTTTAGTGTTCTGGTGAACTTATAGGGGGCGTTACGAGGTTATTTGCATTGTTGTTTGTAATTTACGAGAATCAACGAGTTTATTTTTAAAATTAGAAATCACAGAACTTGAAAGTTTAAATTTTGAATGAATTGATGAATTCATTTATTTTTATAATTCATAGTATTGAATTTATTGAGGTACCTATTGACACTTATTATTGTACAATATAATATAATATTGTATAATTTTCCTGTAAAACTTTGTATGCAAGAGGGATTCTCTTACATACAATTTTATACAGGCAAATTAACCATTTAGTGGTTATGTGATATTTAGCCTAATTGTTTATATTTAACGTTATGTTATATGGGCCACCATTAAAATGGTAGTGCACGGTATAACAGTCCCTGAGAAATTTTGTTCAATGAACGCTTCTGTTTTGAAATTAGCTTCGTGCTGGAGTCTTCTCAAGGGACTACTCAATTTGATGTTCTTATTGTACAAAAGGTTGCATGTCCTCTTCAATGGCAAGTTTCTACGGACTAAGATATTTAAGTATCATCAAGAACGCCTCATACCTATTTACCATGGATACGTTAAAACGATAATTCCCTTTTTTTGTGCTGATAAAGTACATTATATTTATTAAGGAGATTCTTGACGTATTAGTTTAATATTTGACATTGTTTGACTTAATTTGGAATGATTAAGAAAGCTATGTACCGACATAATCATATTATTTGTTGATGTATTTATCAGCTCAATAATTTTTTTAAAAAAGCCCTGATAACAATCACAGTTAAAAACTGAACACTTTTATTTCACTTATCATTGAAGTCATTTGTTTAACGAAATATTAAAGTGTAATTTTTTTATTTTACTACTGCCTCGTTGGTCTAGTGGTTAGCGTAAGCGACTGCAAATCAAGAGACCCGGGAATTGAACCCGAGACGGGTTCAATTCCCGGGTCGGACTGCTGTCGGGTTTTTCCTACAAAAAGTTCCTAATAGTAGCCCGGAGTATGGAAGATGGCGGTGTTTCCTGCCCGTTCTTCGGAGAGCACGTTAAGCCGTCGGTCGCGGTTGTCATGAATATCTATGGCAATCGTTACTGGGATGTCAGTGCCATCAAATATACTGACAACTAGTTCAACCTTCGAATTCAGTTCGCCCTCAGGGTTGCGGAGGTCAGATGCCAGTCGCTCTGTGTAAAAACTGATATTCAGGTAAAACCGGTTGAACTGGTAGCCGACCCCAAATATTGGGAATAATAAAGTCTAGGAAGATGATGAATTTTTTATTTTACTAGCTGACCCACGCAACCTCGTTTGTGTTTTCGATTGCCCGTAGCGTGAAAATTTTCCCCCGATTTTGAAACATTATTCATTGGTGCTCTGCTCCTATTAGTATTAGCGTGATGATATATAGCCTATAGCCCTCCTCGATAAATGGACTATCCAACACTGAAAGAATTTTTTAAATCGGACCAGCGGTTCCTGAGATTAGCCCGTTCAAACAAACAAACAAACTTTTCAGCTTTATTATATTAGTATACGAGTATATGATATGATACGAGTATATTATACTATTATATGATACTAATGTTATTAAGGTAAAAGTTAGTGAGAACTTATACATGTGAATAACACATAGGCTACTGTTTGCCGCGAAGACCATGTGTAGTGTCTAATATTTTATACTAGCTGTTACCCGCCGCTCCGCTCGCATATAGGTTTTCGCAGCAAATAGTAGCCTCAGTGTAAATCTCAAAGTAGTAAATATATAGAAGGTAGTATACATTTGATTTACATTTACAGTAGCCTATGTGTTAATACAGGCTGTCAGCAGCCTGCATATCAAATTTTATCAAAATTGGTCTAGTCGTTTGCGCGTGAAGATTTAACAAACATACACACTCACAAACCTTTATCTTTATAATATTAGTGTGATGTGATAACGAGCAAAAATACTCGAACACAGTTCACTGCCACGCCAAAATAATCCCGAAAAACTACTCACGAATAAAGTTACAGAAAAAGTGTCATTTCGCTAAAAAAGATATTCCATTGATATAATAAATAATATATAAGCATGTCATACAGTAATTTTCTTTAGCATAAGGTTGAGAACAAATGGAATGGCTGTCGGAACACATCAGGGTTTCGGGATATTCAATGATTTTCTTCCTTCCTTGTAGCTATTTGCACCATTGATTACACTACCTGTTTTTTTGTTATATATGTCATAAATTATAAGATAGTTGTATATTTATCTAGATTTTCAGATACCAATTGTAATAATAGGCTCTCACATTTACGGTGTGTAGGATGGATCAAGAACATGGAGTGTCATTGCCCCTATTCATTCCCTGGATTTTGTAAGAGGCGACTAAGGAATCAAAGTAGTGAGGACAATACTACTGCACAGCCACTATTTATTAAAAAAATGAGACGACATGTCGCGAAAATGTCTTTGTAAAGGCATAAAAATAAAAAATAAAATTATTCACAAGATTTTTACATAATCTAAATCGCCAGTTTTTAGTATTCTGGTGTACTTATAGGGGGCGTTACGAGGTATTTTGCATTGTTGTTTGTAATTCACGAGAATCAACGAGTTTATTGATAAAATTAGAAATCACAGAACTTGAAAGTTTAAATTTTAAATGCATTTATTTATAATTCATAATATTACATTTATTCAGTTACCTATTGACACTTATTATTAGTAAATTAATTAAAGGATTCATAGTGGGAGCGAAACACTTGCGCTGGTAGTGAGTCCTAGGTTTTTATTGTTCAACACAGGAAAGAACCGAACTGTTTAAAATTATAATACAGGTGTCTTTTACATGTGGCAAACGTGCAGAAACGACGCCTGATGGTAAGTGATTGCCGCCGCCCATGGACATCCGCCACACCAGAGGCGTCACAAGTACGTTGCCGACCTTTGGGGTATGGGGAGACGGATGAAGAGAGGGGTTGGGGTATGGGCCACCGGTATCCTCACCTACTCGGTGAAACACAGCGCAAGCGATGTTTCATACCGGTTTTCTGTGAGGTTGTGGTATCACTCCGCTCGAGCCGGCCCATTCATACCGAAGCATGACTCTCCCACGGTAAAAAAATGATATGGGGTTAAGGTAAAAATAATAGTTATATGTTAAAGTTTTATAAATTGAGACATGGACGGAAAACCCTTGAAACCGTCGACACTCATACTTACATTCTTTCTTTATTCTTAGATATTGGGTTCAACATCATACAGTTGTTCAACGCAGTTTTTTAGTATATTTACTTAGAAGTTTATTTGCCTTACTGTCTCAGTAACTAACAGTACACAAACTCGCTCCTTTTGTGTTTAAAAAAATGGATGTAATAGATTCTATACATTACATTAAATTACATTTACAGATCTGAAAAATTAATATTTTTAAACATAAATTTTGCCAGCATGTAGATGTGAAAAGCCCTGTTCAATAATGAATGGGAACTTCGGTTTCGCTCCAGTGGATTAGCAGTCCATCTGCTCATCAAAAATATATATAATATTCATAATACATCGCATTACTCGTAAAATTTCCAACAATATCAGTGATTACTACTGGCTGGGCAAACGTATTTATGTTTAATGAGATATCAAATACCAAATCTGTAAAGCCGTAGGTTTAATACTGAATTATTTATATATAAAACAAATATGCACACTTATTTGCAGCTTTTGCTTTATATGTAACGGGTGTTTTTTTAAGCTAGATAGAACTTTAAATTGTAAAAAGTAACACAAAAAATTAAATTTTGATGAAACTTTTTTTTTTATTTGTTTCAGTATACTCTGACAAATCATCATGAATAGACTCACGCTTGAACAACGCTACGAAATTATCCAAATTTACTTTGAAAATCAGTCGTCGATTCGCGCAACTTATAGACGACTGTTTTATCGCAAAATTGTGTTCAGCGATGAGGCGCATTTTTGGCTTAACGGGTTTGTTAATAAGCAAAATTGCCGCATATGGAGTGAGACCAATCCACAACAGACCCTACAGACTCCATTACATCCAGAAAAATGCACCGTATGGTGCGGTTTTCACGCTGGTGGCATCATCGGACCTTATTTCTTCAAAAATGAGGCCGGAGCTCGCGTTACGGTCAATGGAGATCGTTACCGCACCATGATCAATGATTTTTTGTTTGAAAATATGGATGACATTGATCCGGAGGAGATGTGGTTTCAACAGGATGGCGCTACGTGCCATACGGCGAACGCAACCATCGACTTATTGAAATCAAAATTTGGCGATAAGTTGATTTCGAGAAATGGACCTGTCAATTGGCCTCCAAGGTCGTGCGATTTGACACCTCTCGATTATTTCCTGTGGGGCTACGTGAAGTCACTGGTTTATGCTGATAAACCAGCAACAATTGACGCCTTGGAGGCCAGCATTGTTCGTGTTATACGCCATACAAATGACGAAGTCGTCTATAAGTTGCGCGAATCGACGACTGATTTTCAAAGTAAATTTGGATAATTTCGTAGCGTTGTTCAAGCGTGAGTCTATTCATGATGATTTGTCAGAGTATACTGAAACAAATAAAAAAAAAAGTTTCATCAAAATTTAATTTTTTGTGTTACTTTTTACAATTTAAAGTTCTATCTAGCTTAAAATACACCCTATATATGTAAAAGTTTAGTATCCATTAGGATCAAAAAGAGAAGATCAACACGTGTAGAATGAGCGTTAGATACCTGAGATACTAGAGTACTACATTGCATTTTTAGGGTCTACCTTAGTAACATTACCTTAGATTGTTCACATTAGAAAAAAAATAACGTGATTAATTGTATCAATATCTGATCAATGCTAATACATTACCGCTGTGCCAATACAGAAGTCACTTGCTACATTTTAAAGCATCGCTCAAAGAAATAAAAATTGTTGAAACTGTTGTACAGAGTTACGCAAAAATAGACCCATTTTATATTCGGTAAACCGCTTTTTTCTTTGTCATATATCATAAAAAACAACAAAATAAAAATGTTACATTATTCGAAAAGACTTCACTACGGTAAGAACTTTATTACCACAGCTGAAAAGATTAATATATGTCAGCTATATGAAAGTAATATTGCTAACACTAAGAATAAAACGTTGTTCTAGTAAGCAGCTTTGAGAAGAGTGGTCGTTATCTTGTTGTTGTAAGAACTACATTCCTTCAACTTTAATATTGAACCTTAAAGCTAGATTGCTATAATCCAAATTACAATGAAAAGGAGCGATAGTCACGTATCGCGAAGGACTCTTGATTTCGAATGTATCAATATTATTCCTACATGTGTTTATATTCGGTAGTGCTAACACGGGTTAATATGAATTAGCTTCTAATTAAACAGTCGTAACGTCAATTTAGTTAATAATAAATCTGTAACTAATGCTGAATTTGAATTTACGTTTGTTAATTATGACGTTAATGAAGTCGTGAAAACTCGTTTGGAAACTATCCTAACATCACGCTGTTGTACTAATCGTGTTCTGATGACGGTGAGCGGTTACCTTTGAACCAGTTAGCTTGTGTGGTTATTGGCTGACTGGTGCGATGGCCTGTAGACGAAACACTTGCATTTTGGCTAAGGGAAGACTCAAATGATTCGCGAGAATTGAAGCGATCGTTAACGTTTCTATTAACTTATATTATTAACTAATAGTTTGGTTTGACCACGTGACTTAGTGTTAAGATGACGTCATTTTCATATAGTTGTTAGTTTTTTAATAACTTTTATGTTCGTAGAATGTCAACTAAGGCTGGGGGGAGGGGGGGGTGGTTGGATATTAAACGATAATTTAATATTGTGTTAATGATTTTGTTTATGTTTAGTTAGTAATTGGTTAATAAAATCAAAGGACAATTCTGAAATACGCTTGAAGAACCTGCCTGCCTTACCAAGAAAGAGCCTCGCAATTTATAATGTAAGGTTATTTTAATTTTACTCTAAAAATTATAGAACTTACCATATTCACCAACCTTTGCCTAAATCACAATCGAAGTCTATTTTATAGCGTAGTAAGCGTAGCGCATAAAGCGTTTACTTATGAAAACAATACTGTTTGAATTTACGGCGGGCAACTGCATAGCGAACATTGTATAAAAACTAAATGCTTTTGTACTCTAAAGAAAATCCATTAATCTTTGGTATATTTGTTCTTGCTAATGCAGCTGCACTATAAAATATTGGTATTGCATTAAACTGTCTGAGAAATCGAAAACCTGTTTCTTTGAAGTTACTTTGTATTTATTTATTCAAAGGAGTAATAATCTTTAATTCTACCTGTGTTTATGCTATTTTGAGAAGATATGTAGGCTTTTAGAAATTAAAACGGTGATTTGAACTCTTATTAACATTATTATTTTAAAGTCTGTTTGTAGTGGTTTTTGAGTGACTTAATTTAACGCAATAAGTTAAACTTTGATGAATGAATGATGAACGTATAAATTATTACATTTTTGTTTCTGAAAATACATTTCCCGCATTATATTTATATACATCCTGTGTTGATTTCGACTGCTATTTATTCACCTACAAATGAAAGAAAGGATTTATTTATAACACTACATCTCTCCATATCTATATTCACAATGATATACTTACATACTAACAAAAACTAATCATCCAACAGCATCCAACAGAAAAGCAATACAAAGCAACGTTGCAATATTACATTCAGGCTTCCATTCACTCCATATAACACTGGTTTATTGCAAGTGGTACGAGCACAGAGCGAATAAACTTTTATAATATTAGCACAGATAAAAAACACAATACAGATTAAAAACTATGTTTTACAGCATGCGGGTAAAAGTTTGTAACGAAAATTATTAAAAAAATCTCGAGTATGGATTTCGGAACAATTTTGCTCAATTATTATGATTGACATTAGACCTAAAATCCTCACCCAAATAGGGTGATCTTACTATACATGGGAGTATAAAGGCAAATAAAAAGTGGCTGACAGCGGATGTAAGTAGTCTGCTCATGACCAAAATAGTTAGCGCTCTTGGAACGATTGATCCATTTTGCAGAGGACAGCGATAGGTTTTTTGTGTTCACGTATATTTATACTTACATATCTTTTTTTACCAGAAAAAGTGAATAATTACTCTGAAAAATTTCGGTCTTTAACTTAAACACGGCTAAAAGAAATCAGTGATGCAGGAATCAATAAAATCTAAATGTTTTTGAACTTATGGGCCATAATATGTTGTGCTAAGTTTCTTATTTCTGCCTATACGTACATCTATTATATATGATTCTCGTGTCACGTTGTTGCTCACGATAATCTCAGAGACCATATAATTGATTTTCTCGATTTTTTTAACGTGTGTGTTGCTGACGTGTCTAAGATGTAATTGTAGTAACATCATTACGGACCAATAGAAGCAAGGATAATTGAAAAGTTTTGCAATTGAAGGTTGCAGACGAATATTCGTGAGCTAGTATATATCACATATGATGTCATCAATATGAGAATTATAATGAGTCCGCTAGTATTTTATAAAGTGATGTGTCTGCAACAACTATTGCAACTACTACATTTTTTGCAATTTCAAGAATGAAGTGAGTAAAATATGATTAATTTATGACAGTCTGTTTTATTTCATGCTATTGATTGCTTTGTAGATTTTTCCATGTTAATGGTTTTGGTGAGCTAAAAAATATATACCACTTTTCGTGGGAGAGCCACGCTTCGGCAAGAATGGGCCGGCTCGACCGGAGCGATACCACGCCTCACAGAAAACCGGTGTGACATAGCCCAACCACTCCCCCTATCCCACTTCCTATCCCCAAAGGTCGGTAACGCACTTGTGACGCCTTTGGTGTTGTGAGTGTATATGGACGGCGATAATTGCTTACCATGAGGTACCACCATACAATAAAAAAACACAAAAGTCATAAACCTGTTCTTAACATCTTTATGTATGTAACATTAAATGATCTCGTGCGAGAACAAATAAAGACAACGAAAAATATATATAAGCATCTTTCGCCTCTTATCCTAATGGAGGAGCTTTTATCTCCAATACAATAAGTTAAGAACATATATATACTCGAATGTATATTTTAAATCCAACAAAACCTGACATAAGCTTTTAGCTACAACAAAAAAAAACTTTCGATAGCAGAGTACTTAGAATAATGCTGTTCGTAAATAAAAATGAGTTTGCATTTACTCTGAATACCTTTTCTCTCTCGAGTAAACTTTTTTTTTTAAATTTATAGGATTATGTGTGCCTGATGGGCGTGTGTGATCATGCTAGAAACAAACCTCTACTATTGGAACCTTTGGGATGAGAAAATCTCTTGTCATTGGTACATTGAACCTTATTGCTGTATGATATTTTAATGTGGTAGACGAGAATTCAGAAGAACAACAATATTACAATCTATCGGTGATAAGTTCCGGCCTCATAATTAAATGTTGATTATTATAATTATTAAATACTAGCTGAACCCCGGTGTGTGTTTTTCTAATGCATAAGCTATGTTATGTAAAGTTTCATCAAAATCCATTCAGACTTTTTGCGTGAAAGATCAACCAACATACTTACTTACATACTAACCAACTTTCGCGTTTATAATATTAGTAGGATTATAAGGATTAAATATAAGAACATCTAACACGCAACGCCATCTAGTACTAAAATAAGCAGAGCTTGTATTATGGGTACTAGACAATTACGAGTATTACATAATTTGTTTGTAAATACATACATACAATATATGGAAAACTTCGAAACAAATATTTGCAGATAATACGAACATTTGGTTCGACCAGGGAATCGAACCCGAAAACTCAAGCACAGCAGTCGCTTACACTAACACTGCGCCACCAAGGCAGTCTATGTTACAAATCAAAGTATCTCAGCTCGGAAACAGCTTTTTTTTAACAGTAAAAAATGGATTAATCCTATTACTCCGTAAAGTATCTTGTAATATTTCAAGTAATGAAAAATATATTGACTCTGGGAAGCATTTCCTCCCTCTGATATTATGGGATTAGATAGAGCCGAGCATCAAGTACTTCATCAATAAAATATGTCAATACCGGTTGAGTATATACTGGCTACTCAGTTACACGGTGTTTGTTTAAGATTTATTAACTTTACACATATCCAAATCCATACTAATATTTTATTTTGAGATTATCTTCATGATTAACTTCAATGAAAGGTATGATTTTTGGGATAGGCGACGACCTAAATGCGACTTTTAAACACCCCTTTTTTATTATTATATATGGGGCAAACGAGCAGACGTATCGCCTGATGGTAACCGATTACCGCCGCCCATGGACACCTGCAACGTCAGAGTCGTCACAAGTGCGTTGCCGGCCTTTTAGGAAGGAGTACGCTCTTATGGACACTTATATTTGCACTTCTGGTCAAACATCATATTTGTTGTGCGTGAATTAATTCAAATAATTATCGGACTGGTTTTTTTATGACATTGTAGATTTTCTTGGTAGTTAGTATTCACGTGTCCATAAAATACGCAAACAAATCGAGAGTGTTTTGGAAATGTCATAAATAGATATTCTTTAAGAGAAATATTTCTAAACTAGCTCAACCCCTCGGTGCTACCCGCGGTACGACAATAACCGCGGCCAATGCCGCGAGGCGAAGCTAGTATCTTTATAAATTGTAGTCTGTGTATTATTCTGATGTATAAGCTATATTATTGTAGTTTCATCAAAATTTATTGAGTAGTTTTTGCATGCAAAAGCAACAAACATACTAACTTAAGAGTACATACTCGCAAACTTTCGCGTTTATGATGTTAGTATACCTCAGTAGTGCATATTTTGTAATTAAATTGAACACAATTAAAACTGATTTAGATATTAATCAAACCTAATCACTCACAGACAAAATAGTTGCGTTACTAGGACGATTACGTGTGTGTGTTTGGTTGCAAATTATCAATTTAATTAATAGTTTACTGATTAAAAATTGAACTATCATAGTTGAGTAAAAATATTACATCAGATTGACCACTAATTCAAATTGTTTATGGTCAAAATAACATAAATTGTTTTCAACTCTCACTTAAATAATTAAAGCCAGTCACATAAGTTTTAGAACTGTTACTTCGTATGCTGTTCGCAAATATTATAATCATATAAAACTAGTTTTCTATTGTGCATACCGTCATCGTCCTTGTAATACATTGTATTTTATTAAAATGTAAATAACAATATACTTATATGTTGACTTAAAAAATATCATAAATTTAAATGAAATATACATTATTAGATTCAAAATTATCCAAATATTTTAACCCCAAAAGCAATGTTTACCATTGGCTCCGTTCTAGATAGATTGTTAAACCAGAAAAAAAATAGAAAGTTTTTTTTTTTTTTTTTTATACTTGAGCTACCAAAATGACTCTGCCCTGCCTGATGGAAAGCACCAGCAGAATCCAAGAGTGGAGGTCACCATCCTCAATGCAAATAAGGGCAGTGCAGCATGGTGACCAGCACTATGGCGGCCTAGTGAGATGCTTTTTCACGCCCCGCTTAAAGGACCCGGGATCATAGTGGGACGGAAACACATGCGCTGGTAGTGAATTCCAGGTTTTAACCGCTCGGCACAAGAAGGAAGAGCCGAATCGATGAGTGCGAGAGTGTATGTCGTCCACTCTGAAAGAATAATCATATTCGTTTATCGAATAAATGTTCAATCAATAACAGTTATGACTGCCTCATTGGCAGAGTGGTAGCGTACGCGACTGCTGTGAAGTCTTGAATTCGGGTCCTGGGTTGAACCACGATAATCTCAAATGTTCGAAACCAACAATGTGTTGCAGGAAAATTGTTGATATTTACACTTACATTTTTTTTTCGAAGAATGTATGGACAGCACAGGTCTGACTGTTGTAGACTACCTTGGACCTATGTCCAGCAATGGACGTCTTTTGAATGGGGTAATGATAGTAATGATATGTACATTTTGATATAAATTTAAAAGATGACCGCGAAAATATAAAAATTACTTTCGATTAGCTTTTAGTTGATTTACGAGATCTGCTATCACCCTCTAAAATATGAACCGACCCCTCTGTAATAATTTAGGATAATCAAATTATTTCCGGACCGATACGACCTTTAATCATTCAAGAATACAACACACTTCGGCCTCACCAGTGCTCTTGTGACTCTTGCTCCCTTAGCCAAGTTCTCTTTCTACAATCCCAAAAGCCTCTATTCTCTTGCATTGTTGGTTAATATTTTCTTTTATCTTATGTACTTAGCGTTGAGATGCCACCATGCCTGTTTGTTAATTTTCTATTAACGTGTACGTTTATAGAATACCAACTTAGTTAGGGTGGCTGAGTTGATAACCTTTATGAGTGCCGTGGGTATCACCTTCCATCAGGTGACCTGAACGTTTGTCTGCCGCCTATATTTGTCCTTCAGAGGTCCGTAGCTACTAAGTAGGCTGTTTTGAAAGGGAACCGGTCTTATTATTTTATTTAAATACGTGTATGAAAATAATCCATATTCATTTCCAATGCAGAAAATGCAAAAGTGCAGCATGGTGACCTATACTATGGCGACTTATTGAGATACTTCTGCATCATTAGGCCTCGCACTCACCAACGAAACACACATGACGAACGAAACATGAATGCTGTTATTTGAGGTTGGTTGGTTTAGTAGAGCCACACTGATTTCAGCACAAACGGGCTGTTACAACCCTCGCACAAAAGATCGTGGTAAAATGACAGCGTTCGTTCTGTCGTGTTTGGTTGGCGAGTACGAGACCGCCAGCCCAATAATGCAAAAGCATCACTAGGTAATTTATAGTAATTAAATACCTATTACGTGATGGAGTTAATTCTCGTACATACACGTAATTAAATATTATAAACGGCAGAACTTAAAAAAGAAATTTTATGAAACGGAAAAGATTTTATTAGCCGATTTCGAAATAATATTTTACCGTACATAAATAAACTTATAACGCAACATCACTTACAAATCTTACACGCACTTAAATCCTTAAACCTAGTTGCCAATTCGTGAATGGTCTTTAACCTTTTTTATTGCCCATTATATTAAGCCGTTGGGCTATGAGTAGCGCCTCATTGGTTCTGAAGGCTCCATAGTTTGTAAGATCGAATGAAAGATAGGATAGGCCGAAGTATTTCGGAGATTATTGTCTATCTACAATATTATTATACGAGTATACAATATACATCTTGCTTCAATAACCATGTAATCATTGGAAGTATGTTATTAATCAAGTAGTATTAATTAATGTATATCATATACGGTAGTAGAGAAGGTTGAATATTACGAGTAGTTTTGCTTGTCTTTGAAACTTGAATTAAGTTCTAAGGTATATAATAATATATATCATATGAAGATCAATTTATAAATGAAAGTGAATTCCTTGAAATGTGTCAGTATCTATATTCTACTTTTACAATCAGAGACATGGATAAAGCGAATCTCGCCTCTAGGTTCTGTATTTGGATCGATACCTTCTCTTGTTTAGCCAAACCAAGGATAAACTTAGGATTAAGTAGAAAATCGGTAAAACAAGAAACTAACTAAAACTCTGTAGAAGAAAAATAATTGTTTTGTAGCGACCTCCACATACAGCGCCATCTACCGAAGATGCACTGAACTACAAAGTAACTACACGGAGTAACTACCAATCCTGAATCGCGCAATAGAAGTTCTCGCGCCGGTTATCATATATACAACAACCCAACATCAACCGTTGGGCAGTGGCCCGCCAAACTTGATCACCTCGCCTGGTCGGAGGATCCTCCCTTTGTGTTGGTGGAACATGATACCCGTTCCCCCACAGTTTTAATACTAATTAAAGTATTTTTGCCTTAAAAACTTATTTATGATTATACTTATGTTTTTGGTCCATTGGTAGCCGGCAAGGATATGTTAACTGCTCACGTAAACTACATATATATATAGTTTTAGATTCTATAAAAATATAAATGTATAATAAAAAAGCTAATGCACAATACAAAGTTGCGAAATAACTTTGGTTGAATTTATGCAAATTTTATTACCACGTCTTCAACTTTGTACCAAAAATCACGAAAGCACGATGTTACCTAATAAGGGAACTGCTCAACTTTCTCTACAGACCGGCACATAAAGTGAAACACACTGAATTACTGGGAAGAACCTGTAACAGCCTCTTGGAAAACTTTCAGTGGCAAAGTTTCATATCAACATGTAGGGCACTGATGTGTGAATTTGTTGAAGTAAAACAAACTACTGGGCCGCTTCTCTTACGGAAACTAAATGTCACTATTTGTACATTGAAATGAGAGCGGGCTGAATAGTATTCTAATAATATATTATGCTTTCGTTATTAGATAAAGTACAAAGAATGTTTGTGTTTCCAGAGACACAACGCTTGGTGTTTAATTTTTGTATACAGTATATAGTATATACAGCACATTCTGTCAAGGGGCAAAATAAATGCATATTCTTAATCTACCTCGTTGGTCTAGCAATGCTCATAACATGCCTTTTTTTTATATTAACTGTGATTTTTGTTTTAATTTTGATTTGGATTTGAATTTAATTGTAATTATTTTTTACTTTGACAATAACTATGATTTTATTTTGGATTTTGACTCGAATGTTAATTTTATTTTATGTTTTAATTTCATTTCATTTAATTTGTAATCAGATGCATGTTTCAAACATGGATTTGTATGGTCTGAATAAATAAAAATCTGATAAATGGTTATTACCACTAGAATACCGTTTTCTTCTGGTAAATTTTCTAAAAATTAATTGTAACTACGATCTAGTTAGTATTCATTTTTAGAAAATTTTAATGCCCCCGAATCCAAAATTCATGAAAATCGTTGGAGCCGTTACCAAGCCCTGTAAGTCTCTCAAAACTATGAGCTTGAGCAGTGAACTATAAGTCGAAAGATCAGAAATGGTAAAAGTGGCATCAGACATTTATAGAAAATAAAGCAACATAATAATAAGATAATAATATACATAATAAGTTCGAAACCCTTCTTTAAAAAATAAGTTTTATTTCCACTGAAAGTTTTGAAACACGATGACATCAACTAAATACATATTTATTCTCTAATGAGTGAAGTTATTTTTTTCTTATCTCTTAGACCATTCGAATTCTCTAACATATTTCATGGGTGCAAGTGAGTTCTAATTGCGGCTATTTGCACATCCGCTCTTTCGAGACATACTTGTCCATCGATGTGTGAGTGTATCTACGTCTGTGTGGTCGTTGTAGGTTAATGATCTTTTGTGTTTTAGCTTGTATGGCTGTGATTTAATGTGGTAAAGGGTGTGGTGTAATAAAACAGACGGATTGAATCAGGTGAAATATGTTCAAGGGTTTTGATGAAGAACTTCCTTTTGAAGTAAGTTTACTAAAGTATGTTGAGAATTTAAGTCCAATAGTTGTCGAAGTTGACAGTCTTCTTGTACCCCTTTTAGATTATATAATTCTAGATCCTTGTATATTTATTTTATCGAGAATTGTTTTTCAATAACTAAAATTATTTTAAAAATCATAAAGTTTTAATTATTTGTTTTATATACTGAATTTTGATTTAGATTTTTGAATTTCACATAAATAATATCGATTAGGAACACTAACAGCACCCACATTATCGGGTGTCATTTATTAATTCAATGTATTAACTGTCAGAACATTTGTCCCATGTGTTCATTAAAGGATTGTTTCCCTTGAACACATCTAAAAAAAGGTCCGCGATCTAAAAAAACGTCATTTTATTTATTTATTTTTATTTATTTATTTAGGTTCACCAACATTTATTTACACTAAAACTAATATAAAGTACATTCACAAGGATCTCAATAATGTGTAACAAATACTTATAGGTAAACACAACATGCTAATTATGAGTTAACAACCTATATTCATTAATTTAAGTACATGATATAATACGTCATGTTTATCTTTTAAGGTTGGCTCATCATAATCTTTTTAATGGCAAACAATTTTGTTTCCACGCTATAACACCACGCTACAGGCAATAGAAGACGCAGATAGGGCTGCGTGGGTCAGCTATTCTTATAGAGCTCAGCACCTTATAAAGCTATCGTCACTTTATTCCAAGTTACAATTTCTTTTCGTACTGACAATTCGAAGACTGCCAAGAAGTTCTTGACACAAACACTAAGTGTGGTTTAAAAGTAAGATTTAAAGTTAAATTATACTACCATTCTTGCATTAGGTACTCTTTGTGATTTCAATGATTTGATCATCATCATTATTTACTGAAGAGATACATTATTGTCGATGCAGCTTTTCATGGTCTCCCTATCAAGAGCCGTTTCCTCGACCTTCTTATACGTCGCTACCGCCACTTTTTCAGAATCTAGTTGATATAACTATGTCTCGGTCTTTCTCTTTTTCTGCTTCCTATGTTACTTATGAAGTTATCGTGACTTATAAGATGGCCTACCATCTTGCCTCTTCTAATTTCTTTAGTATTGCAACCTTTTCTCTTTTATTCTGCCTATAACTTCTTCGTTGATATTTTATTCCGCCCAGCTGATTTCTTCTATTTATATACAGGACCACATTTGAAAGGCTTCTACTCTTTTAAAGTAACAATTAGGTATTTAGTAATATAAATGAAATTATTTGATATTTTTTAAGTGTAGATAGTGTTTAAATTAAAATTAAATCGTTAAATCCTGTACCCAAATCACCACAATTATTAAAGAGAATCATTTCCTAACCTCAAAGTAACTTAGGTACTAATAAAAATTACTCTTCTATTGAACAACGAATCATAAATTTCTTAAAACCTAAATCATTTAAATAGTATCTATTTTAGCATAGTGTCCACTTATTATCTATGAAAACATTAGTCCATTTATAAACTTTAAACTTACTAATACAGATCAAAGTCAAATAATTAATGATAAATCCGAGAGTTAAAACTATAACATTTTGAAAGTCTCATCTGAACCGATTAACTAATAAAACAGAATTCATTACAGACGTATATAAAAAGATCGAGAGTGACAACTGCAAAAAGATGTTCAGATATGATGGCGCAAAAAGACTCCGACACTTGTCATATCACACATGCGTAGCTGAAACTAGTCTCAACATAATGTCGCTAGTGATGGGACAAGGCGGAAGAAACACTTTTTAACCATTTATTTTCGAAAAATTAAACTATACATACAGTCAATATTTTTTGATATATCCCCAACGTTTAACAGTTCACTGCTGGACATAGGCCCCTCCTTTGATGGGAGGTCTCGGCCTACTATGCCACGCTAACAAGACGAGAAAAATGATTATTTATTTTTAAATATTTACTCGTAGTTTACACAATATTTTTTTGCTGCAATTACTTAACAGCAATTCTTTCAAGGCAACTTTCAAGACAGTGTAATTATTATTATTTTCCAGTGACTCGGTTGTTGATGTGAGTGTATAATAATGATGAAAATCGTAATCTGTGGAATTAGTTTTTTTTTTTTTAAATCTTTATTTAAGGAGCTTAGCCACAATGATGACTATGTCGCTCCTGTAGAATAAGTTCACATGAAGAATGGATCAAAATAAGTAAAGTAATGACTATCTGCAAATAAGCAAAATTAAGAAATTGAGAATATAGTAGTAAAGTTTATTTTATAACAGTTGTATAACGTAATTCATTGCATATTTTCAAATTACAAAGTTATTATACGTATAAGTTATATTACGTTCGAGACTTAATAACTTCAAATTGTACTTTTGAAAGAAATGGAAATAAAAATGGTTAGAGAAAGTCCAAATAAAATTTCTTTACACTTAAACATAGCAACGGCAGTAGTTTGGATCAAATTAATAGCAGATTCTAAGTATTGATGAAAAATAAATATGAAATTATTATTAAAACACTGAATGACAAATCAACACAATAGGGGAATAGTAGACAATATTATGAAATATTTTTAACGTATTTGTACAGTCATTTTAGTATGTAGGGTGCATAGAATTAAAAGTGACAGTACAAAAATCATACCATATACATAATTACAAAATAAGATAATCCAAAAATCAATCTCAATAAAGAAAAAAATTCAACGCAATCACGAATTACTAAAAAATCCGAAAAAATCTTGTGTTAATAAAGTAAACGTTTTCGTGACGTCACCCCATTTGAACTGCAACAATAAAATACTGTTTACCTAAATCAATACCACAACTACGAAAACGATCCCCAACAAAAAGTGCCCCACTTCATACACACGTGTCGCGTCCCTACTGTAATGCTGACAAATCGGCGGTGGTTTCTGCCGCGCGCGATGATTCATGTATATTGGCGGCCTGCCAGACACTCCCATCGAACATTGGGACAAATATTTGACTTGGAGGCCAATGTTTCTTTGTATTTTCGACACTTATGAACTTACTCCTTGTGTACTGTATGTATTTCATTGCTAATTCTGTTGTTTGACCTGCGAAAACATATGTTACGCGATAAAAATAACAGCAAAAGAACAAAAGCACAAAATAATTTGATGTTTTTAATTATTTATTTAGCTGCGTTTACAGAGTTTAGCATAATACATTCCATTTGCGTTTATTTTTGTTAAAAAAATATGGTTCTTCTTATAGTATCGATTACCTCAACCGTTCCCACGACTTCCTTTTTCCCCTAAAAGTTGCTCAAACTTTATACGCCACTATGGATTTTATTATTATCTTGCTCTCAGAATCGTGTTTGCAAGATGGTGGTATTTCAGTAACTCAAAATTTTGAAGAGAAACTCTTTCATGGTTTTACTCTGTATTTGCAAACGATTAATTCGCAATCATAGGTATATTTATAGTCACATTTATAATCTAACTAACAGAGCTTCACCTGTTTGGTTTCGCTAATCGTAAGTTTGTGGGATAATCCGGGGTTAGAATTTATCTGTGAGCCAAATTCGTACCCATCTGTAAGCAGTAAATATGATAATTGAATAACAAATATCTTCAACTAATACATACTCGTATAATTATTTTGGGATGATTTCAGTCATAATATATATTAGGTTAAATCGGTTGAGAACTGCTCAACGGCTAAATGAGTAAGTAATAAACAAAGAAAGACGAAACACAAAGACTTGACCAAGTCAAGTCAGCTCAGTTCAGTCCTCATTCCTCTAAACTACAAAGATAAGAATTCAAAATTCGATAACTTCACTCTCTTACTAAGAAGTATGGAAAAAATTGTTCATACCATATTACTATGTAATGAGGATATTATAATACTCCTGTCGAGCAAAACCATTTGTGTATAACTCTCCTAAGGAAAAACCATTAACAAGGTAGGCACATATATTTATATTATTCATCTTGCTACATCTACAAAAAGTCAGCCATACAACGACAATTGTACTTAAATAAAATATACAAAGCTAGTATAAATTATAATATTCTCGTTTTAAGGTCAAAGTTTAAGAAAATGGGCCATTAGGAAGATTTTTGGCTCCAACTTATTGAAGTTATGTATCAAGTTCTTTTCTTTGCCGACAGTATCGCCGTGAACACGTCCATATTACTGAGGGGTAAAAGAGTCGTCGTTATAAAAATAGTTATCTAAATATACATCCCGTTTTGTAAGTCATTTCAGTTTCAAGTTCGGCTTCTGTGCCGAGGCGTAATGTTTGTGTGATGTAGTTAATAGAACGGTTTTGTTACATCGTTTATTTATTTGTAGAACACAGTTATGTTACACAGCTATGTTTATAACATGTCATGTTTGTAACCATAAAATGTCGACTATGATAATTGTTTCTACATATATAAACTTCTCTTCTAATGTGAGACCTATGCCCTTTAATGGTCTATTTGTCTTCTACCAACTACAGTAGAAGAAGGTTCTTAATGATTGGTGATGTCAAAACTTTGTTTTTTGAAGTGAAAACTTCTTTAGCGGCGCTGTGTACTTTTTTGGAATGGGTAAAAATGTATAAATTCGCGTCAGGGCGTCAGGTCACGTGACCATAAACTCGCGTCAGGTCACGTGTCCTGATCGAAAAAATTCGTAAGACGGATGTTTTTTGGTAACAGCGCCATCTACCGATATTCTTTGGTAGCATTCGTTTTTCTAGATAGTGGTCCTTTCTCAATATGATTTTATATAATTAAAGTTAATATTTCAGTATCTTAAAGTGATTTACAATAAATTAAAATAACGATTTTCTACTTACACAAAACCTTTTGTAAATCAAAAAGATTGTGTACAATTTTTTTGAAAACAGCGACATCTATTGGAGTATCAAAGCTTTACTTCCATTTACTACTTACAATCATAATAATTTTTAGCTCTTTTTATTGCACACTATTAAAAAAAGCATAGGTGTTCATTTCAGGTAAGTTAAAACAACTGTTTGTTTACAGTTATGAGTTTTC
The DNA here is from genome assembly GCA_916048165.1 of Spilarctia lutea. Classification (NCBI taxonomy): domain Eukaryota; kingdom Metazoa; phylum Arthropoda; class Insecta; order Lepidoptera; family Erebidae; genus Spilarctia; species Spilarctia lutea. Next base: position 2,326,928 of record OU696476.1, on the reverse strand, counting down.
ACTTCTGTCGGCAGTGCTTATGACTGTTTTGTGTTTTTTTTTTATTATCGTGTGGACAGAAATCATACCAAATTACCAACTAATATTTTTAGAACAGTTTCGGTTAAATGGGTGTTCAAGAAACTGACTCTTTTTATTTCAGTATTTCATTATGGTATTTAAACATCTCTATACATAGTACCTATATATTATTTAACTTAAAAGCCATATAATTTAACAAAGTTAACCGTGATTAATTGTTTCAATTTAATACAAATGTAATTATTTATCGGAAGGGTTATTCAGACACGGGTGGATTAAAAGGATTGTAACACAGAACTCGTCATGAGTCATTAACTCTGTATAAATTCTGTTTCTTCTCTAGAGACGGTTAAAAGTGAGGATTTGTGATTAATTGATTGATGAGTGTCTTTTAAAATGACTCAAAGTGCGAATGTGGCAAGATCCAAGAGTATATTATAATGAATTTTGTTCAAATTGTAGTCTATTTTTAACGAAATTACTTTATTTTCTTCACAGCCACAAATTTTGTGAAGTCGTCGACCCATCTTGGTGTTATATAAAAACACGTTTGTTTTGGTAGATCAGGATAGAATTTATGAGTAAGAAATGTTATTTCTTCTTTTTTTATTAATACTTTGATTCGATCATAGATAGACAGATAACATAGATACTAAAAGACAAAGAGATATATAGATAGATAGAAAATATATAATATAATAATAATAATATATTTAATAAATATGTGTACACTGTTTTACATCTTTTTAAGAGTGTTTTATTAAGAAAGAAAACTAAGAAACTATGAGTAAATAAGTATGCCCGGCATTGACTAAATTAATACCAATACTATAAATTCGAAAATTCTTTCACGGCTAAAATTTACATTGGGGCGAATTTAGACGAAGTTAACATTAAAGGTCCTTTGATTCTTGAAAAAGGATATAGAGTACTATTTACCGTGGTAGCAGAAGTATATGTGGGTGTAGCCGCGGGCAAAGACTTAACTATAAAATGGCAAAAGTCGTCAACGTTTTAATACTGAACTTTCTGTCACTTCGAAAAGATATGCGTGACCATATCTACACAAATAAATAAAATTTAAATATGTGTTATTTAAAAAAAACAGCTTTTCGTTATACGGATTTTATCAAATAGTCGAAACTATTATTATTTTTATATTTTGGTCTGTCTGTCTGTTTGTTTGTCTTTCTCTTCGTGACGCCTAATGTCTGTAATGAGCGGGCCGACACGTAGCTTATGATATAAGGAGTAACTTAGGCTCTTTTAGACTAGCTTTGCCCCGCGGCGTTACTTGCAGCTATTATACTGCCTCGGTGGCGTAGTGGTAGCGTATGCGACTGCTAAGCTGGAGGTCTCGGGTTCGATTCCCGGGTCGGACCAAATGTTTGTATGATCTGCAAATATTTGTTTCGGAGTTTGGGTGTTTTCTATGTATAATATGTATGTATTTACAAAAAAAAAAGTATATAAGTATTTATATCAGTTGTCTAGTACCCATAACACAAGCTCTGCTTAGCTTGGGACTAGATGGCGTTGTGTGTAAGATGTCCGGAATATTTATTATTATTATTATTATTATTATTATTGTGCCGCACCGCGTTACTCACCTAGTATATTATAAAATCGTGTTAATATGAAAAAAGTAATCATCTGAAACTTTCTATATACCTAGCCTAGCCTTAATACGAGCCCACGAGCCTTAATACGAGCCCACGAGCCTTAACACGAGCTTCCACCATAGTTTCGAAACGAGTGATACTTTTATCCGATAGTCAACAATTAAATCAATCATTCAACATTATGATATATTTGATAAGTTGAACTCGAATCGGGTTTAACTTCGGCGTTTGTTCTATCTCAACATCTCTGTATCACTGACCACTTGACATACTCACACACTCCCACAACATGCTCTACAGTACAGACACTTGAAGATTTCTGCTTATTTTCATTGGTCTGAGTTACATTAATCGTAAGTCACAGAGACAAATAATATCATGAAACCATCGTAATACATATGCGTGGAAACGAAGACAATCTGTTGGACGAATTTGCATTTATGAATCAGCAGTCCAGCGAACATTAATTCAATAATACAGTAGTTATAAATTCATTAGGAATATGTCATGAAATGTAAGTAGTTAGAACTTCATCAAGACATGGCACAGGCATGGAATAAATGAAAGCTGATGTAGAGCTTCGAATTATTTTGTCTTTTATAATCTGAATAACAACTTGTTGAATCAAACTTATATAACCTTTAGTGTCACAATGTTCAACTGAAAATCATAATTTTATATTGTTATACTTTTGCTTAAATTTCTACCACTACGAATATTATTTGAAAAGTAACTTAATGTTTAAAATACATATTAATAAATGTCTGCTCTTTGAAATGTTGATGTATAAGCCTTTTTTATGAAATCACATCACATTATGATAATAATAGAAATCACTAGTAAAATAAATGATTTTGTACACTCACTTCTTAGACCTTTAATTTAGTTATATAATAATGAGTAATAGCATCAGTTCCTAAAATACTTTCTCTATGGATATCAATCGCGGAAGTTTTGAAAAAAAACGACAGAGACTTTCTACTAAATGAGATTTTTGCCAACCTCAGGTTTGGAGATATTGGAGAAGGAGTAAACGAGTCAATCTAGTTTACTACTTGGCCCTTCCAAATAAGGTTCCTAATTAAATGCCAGATTTCAAAGATATATGTCACTGGCCTTTTAAATATTGTAATGAAATCACTAGTAGATAACTTAAGCGAAGTTCTAAGCCTTTGAGAATGCTAAAGTTGTAAGGGTAGTGGAGAGTCCTTTAAAAGTTGTGACGTAATTGATAGCGGCTATTTCAATTTGAAGTATCGTATCAGTCTGATTGATTTGTTCGCATTCAACTTCAGTAGAATATTTGAAAGACAACTATTCCAATATCTATTTTATTGGCACGTTCTAATTTTTACAGGAGTATCAAATAACTAACAGTTTTATTTTAACTAAGTTTATCATCAATTCAAACCGTAGAGATGAAAACATAAATAAATATTTTAGTGTTTGAATAACAAAATGTTTTCTAAAGTAAATAATTTCATAACACGAAGCAATGAACATTCCTTTTTAACTTCATTACCAGACCACAAAACAAACTCCGAGAAGTCAGTCGTTACAAAAATTTTATTCAAACAAACCGCTAAGATAGATCAAAGATTGTTTTAATACATACGAGTCTACAACCATATGACCAACCTCAGATTTACGGCATTATCCTGTTTATGCTACAGTAAGTTTGCTGCTTGGCTGAACTGACTTGAAGCTTTGCCCGTTTTCTGTGAATTGTATGACGAAACAACTCAGTTTGATCCTGACCGCGGTCGGAGTAGGACGTGTGTCCCATTTCGAAGTTGTGTTTCGAAAATAGTAACGTCTATTTTTCGTTTATCTATATTTGTCTGAAAAGTGAAAGTGACTAGTACATTATTCAGTGTAACTTTGATGAAGTGAATAAATATTGGGTTTGAATATTAATCGGAGTGGATTTTCTGGACATAAGTGAGTACTCTTAGTTTATCTTATTTATTAAATTAAGTCTGAGGTGTCTCAGACGGTCGTAAATATTTATTGCTATGAGTAGCGCATTATAATTATTTGAACAAGTTTATACTAATATCGTGAGACGATAAATTGAAATGTTTAATAGTTTTAAGAATTTCCATGAATCTTGTCAGTGATGAATGAGTTTGTTAATATGGGTACTTTTTCAAATATTAGTGATGAATTTAAGATTAAAGCATTTTTGTTCCTCATGTTAATCAGATAGTTATTTGAGTTAAACACTTCTCAAATTCAAAGTTTTATTTCCATTATTACATAAAAAATTAATATCTATAGATAATAATGAGATCGATAATAATTATTTTGTGAATTTAAATATACATGAGAATTTGGTATGCGAGTTCAAAGAAGAAATTTTACAATAAGAATTACAGAGTAAACAAGATTTATGGGATGCAAATCTAAATGAAAATATTCATGGGAATTTGCCGATCAAAGGCTTCGTTTCTGGGGGTCATAAATCGACCGCCAGGAGTTCAAAGTTCATCTGGAATCCAACATGTTCGTATAGAGGGAAGGACAGATTAATAAGCCAATCCACCTTTTTATGATCATGATGTGTTTATTTACCTTTTATGATTTGATTTGGCCTCTTCAGATTATCATTTTATATTTTCAGTACTGGTAATTTCGTGGATGGATGGTTTTATGCAGATGTTTGTCCATATTTTTAATTTCGTTAAATTCCGTTTTATTTTCAAGGCATTTTACTTTTTCATCTACTATTTAATACACTTTTACTACTAGCCTCCTAATTTATCTTTTCCTTATTGTATTTTTTTAATTTTGCCACGTTTAGTTCTATTAAGGTTTTATTTTTAATTAATTGAATTGGAAGTATGGTTTTGATAACAGGCTTATTTTTATGAAGTTTAAGATATGATTTTTATTAGTACTATTCATATGCTACTATCTAATTAGCGCAGCATCTTCTATTCTAAGATAACTCTTAGAATAGGCTAAGTACTCTAACTGTTTACCTCCCTAACTCCCCTATTTATCTCCTAGGGAAAAAGTCACCAATATTTAATAGGGAGGTGTTAGCTACAAACAAAATGTGTTTATAAGTAATTCCTATTTTTATTATATATAATAGAGAAAATAAGCTTTTTAAAGTAAATTCAACAATTTAATAATATATAAACTCTTTTATATTTTAAATCGGTTTAATATTATACACTTGGGACTTAGTACAAGTAACATAAATTTTGCTTTAGACTAAAGAATTTGATACACTGGCGTTTCAAAGGGATTGAATACCTGCCTTATGTGCGCATATTTTTGATAAATTTTTACTTCAAAGAAACGCTTATCTTAAACATCCGAAGAACATATTTTGTTTTAAAAATGTTTATACAATTTTAGAGTATCAAAGCATTTCACTCAAATACTCCGCAGTAGTGGTATAACTTTAATATACGTATATAATGTTAACAATACTACAGTTACCCTCAGAGATATATTTTCAACTTAAACTAGGGAACAATCCGTTCTAATGTTATAAATATCTCTCTGTTACCTTTTCACGGATAAACCACTGCACCGATTTCAATGAAATTTGGCACAGAGATACTATGATACTTGAGGAAGAACATAGGCTACTTTTTACTGCGATTACTTATATATACGCAGGTGGCACTAGTACGTTACAAATCAGAGAGGCGTGACCTTTTCTTATTTATAAAACATTGAGGACGCCATAGTGACGATGCAGAAGTCATGAATATCAATAAACAAACTGTGTTTAAAATAAAAAAAATAAATGTTCGTTTCAGACACAAAGAAGCATACAGTTGAAGCTAATAAAAATGTGTTAGAAACCTGTTGGGAGAGCTTTTAACACACATTTCTCTTCAAAATCTTCACGTGATTTCAAGATCCCCCTTTCTCAGATTGGTACCGTTCCGATTCTATTCCGAGGAGTTCGACATGATGTACCGACTAATTTACTATGTATTATTTTATTGCTTTTAAACACCCGCGATCATTCGCCAGCCTATAATTAGGTGGAACAACTGCTCTTTCTCCTTCAAGTAAGCCCTGCAACTTTCGTAATCATTGTTGTGGTGTGTATATTATATCATCATAATCATGTTAGCCGAAAGACGTCCACAGCCACACATATGGCCTATGTCCACAGACGGACATAGGCCTCCCCCAAGACTGCCCATAACAACCGGTCCTGTGCTGCTCGCATCCAGCAGTATGTATATATACTACAGGGTAAATAATTACTTTTATCCTTCGCGATTTTTTTTATCAAATATGGATGTATCACCCGACGGTAAGCGATTACCGCCACCCATGGACACCCGCTACACCGCAGGCATCACAAGTGCGTTGCCGGACTGCAAAGGCGTATTTAATTATGGGGGAGGGGTTGGGGTATGGGTTTTCTGAGAGGCCGTGGTATCAATCTTCGAATCGTCGACTGCAAGGAGTTTTCAATTCGACTGGACTCTTTAGCGATGCGTAGAGATGTGGCTTAGCTATGCATCTTTTACCGCATTTACTATGGGGAGTGCTCCGAGGAATTGTTCGGTCTAATTCCTGCCGCCACTTTCGGCCATCGTCCTGCGCGACAGCAGTTTCATCCCCATCACTTAGATGGCTGACAGTTCACAACTGTGCGCTTTTCCCGAAACTTTCTGCCTCGCAAAACAAAACTGTGAAATAAACTGTCGCCTGCGGTATTTCGGGACCAATACGACCTCCAAAACTTCAAGAAAAGAGCGTACTCCTTTTTAAAAGGTACGCAACGCACTTGTGACGCCTCTGGTGTTGTTGGTGTCCATGGGTGGCGGTAATCGCTTACCATCAAGTGATAAGTCTGCTCGTTTGCCACTATTCAATAAAAAATACCGTGGCTCTCCCACAAAAATGTTTTATTGATTCCCTATAAAAATTTTACTTTTTCCATGTTTATAATACACATACTCTAATTCGAATAATACAATACGCATTGTCATAGGTATTTAATTTAGATATTTGAACACTCCTGAATACCTAAATTATTTGTGGCCTACCTTTAAAATTTGAAGAATTCCACAAAGATTGCAATTTAACCATTAGCTGTCATTAAAATTTTAGCGCCGTGGTGTTCATGCATGGAAAAAGAAATTTCGTTTAATTTTCACTTTTAATTTCCCTAATGCTTTACATGCTTGGCAAGTAGTAGCTATGATATATCTTTTCCTGTCCCAGTTGCACTTGCAGTCTCTCTGAGTCGTCCTTTTTCGATATCACAATCTTTTTTTAAATACGCTCTTCTGAAAGTCACGATGTCGACCAACTTACTACACCTACATATAAACAACTTATAAGAATTACTAAAGAAATATTATTTGTGAAATGTTTGAGAAAACTGTTGAAGTTTATATTAAATTAAAGCGTATATATATATTAGGTATCCATTACGCACCTGTGTATTTTCTGTTATTTCATTACTTTTGTTCAATCGGACACTTTCCTCTTTGACCTTTAAACACCTACATAAATATCTGATACCTTCTAATATTCTTCTTTGTTCGTGAGATTGAATACTAAAAATATCTGAAGTATTAAGTTTGCTATTTATTATGCATAGTACGGAGTACAATTACTTATTACTGTGCGAAACGATCTGAATAGGGTAATATTCCCAGCTTATACAAATAATTTGAATAACAGCATCATCGCCAACCTTTAGCAGTTCACTGCTGAACATAACACTGACCAAACGATATACGGTTTGTTTCAAGTTTTCCTTCTCTCTGTAGTGCTATTGTTCTGCATAGTTAGCTCCATTAGTCGGTTCACACGACTTATCTAAATAGATACTAGTCTATTATTAAGAGGTTATGTTACCAGTATCCGTCTGACAGCAAAAGCTTGGGTTCAGCAGAAATTTTAGTTGGTACGATAACAGGTTGAAATTATCGAGTAATAAATTTTCATATAGTCGCTTATAACAGAACGCTTTATTTGGTATAGGAAAGTTGGGAATTCAAGTTATGATAAAAACATTGAACATTTCTCAAGTACGAATTGTAAACAACGGATTTCGATAGCTTTATTTGAAATTTTAAAGATTAATATATTATGTGTTCTTAATTTAGAACTAAGAATTTAGTCTAAATCATTATTAGAATATTGTACAAGAGTTTTATGGGATCGATAGTCATCTATTTAATTTTGTGGATGACTTAAATAATGAGATGTTGTAATTTTACAAAAATAGTTTTAATAATATCATATTACATGACCATGTGATAAGGTCGATCGTTTGTTTTGAATGTAGGTGTTATTTATGTAGGTATAAACATACAGTATTTAGACATATTACATATGTTGAGCAACAGTTTGGCTATCGTAGTACAGGCTGTGCCTAGTTCAGGATCAGGTCGTGTGTAAAATGAACAAATAAATGTGTTATAGGTAACGAAAGTTAGATAAAAGATAGAGCAAGTTACTTGGATGTAAAAGACGACGGATGTATTAAAACTTACTACTAGTAAATAAGTTTCAAAACACATCATGCAAACTTTATATGTTAACTGAGTATAAAACTTAAATGTCGAGTACATTTAAGCGTATGTCTTAAACCCTCTCCTGAGAGGAGACCAGAGCCCAGTAGTAGTATATTATGGGTTGTTAATGATGATGATGTCATTTAAGCGTCAGTGTTAGTAAATATGGCTTGTTTAATCACTGATTTTACATGACTACTTCTAATTTCAGGCAAAAACATATAAAACTAATTTTGATATTAAGTTAATTGATTACTATACTTTCTGGGTTTTGGGCTTTCCTCTGGACTTTGGGCTCATAGGACATCGGTTTTCAAATGAATGTAACAGAAATTCTACTTTACTGTTTTTTTTTTCTCACTACCGTCGCCTAATCTGGCAGCAAAAACTTGGGTTCAGCAGAAATTTTAGTCGGTACGAGTCATTACTAGCGGATCGATGCGCTGCGGTTCAAGGTGCATTTCAGCCAAGGTTTTATAATTCAATTCATCGACATATTTTTTTTAAAGATCTTCATTTAAATCTTGTCGTGCGCAATAAATACATAATATTGGTTGAATAGTAGTTAGAACTAACAACTTTATGAATACATTGAACTAAACCCTTAAATTTATAAGTAGATACCTATTTTCTCATTGGTTAGATGCGTCTTTCACACTTCTAAACACAATGAGTAAAAAAGTTGCTTATACACATCAAATGATGCCACATATACTTAAGAAAATGGAGCCCCTACCATTTTTCAGGAACAATGAAAGTAAAACCTTTCTACGTACCTAACTGAAGTATTATATGGAGAAAGAGGGAGTGAGCACAGTATGAATACAATGTTTTAAACGGGTACATGTAGACGGTTTATTCAAAGAGGTGAGTAAAGCAGTCCAATGAATACTTTTGTTGTTTACTTTCATCATCATTAAATATCGTTTTTCTGTGCAAATATATCATGATAATTTTCATACTTTCTTCCTTCAAAAGGTAGGTACCTATTGAAACACAATTATGTTTATGAGGGTTAACGTAATTACTTACGATGAGTATTTAGTACGTATCATCAACATTAATTATATTTGTATATTGTGGAACGCAAAATAATATATTTTATATGTCGTTCCTAAATATATTACCAGTCAAATTTTCTATCCAAAAGTCGCCTGTAAGAAGTCCGTTTTTGACGATAAAGTCCTAAGTTTTACAAGTTCATTATTTTAATGTACTCTTAAAAATAGTGTTTAGTAAAATTTTATTATATTCAGTCAGTGACTATGTCGGTTTATTTTATAAGTTCAATTAGTATATAAAAACCTGATATCGTGTACTTTTATTTAAGCTTCACTTGCAATTTGCGTTAACGTGTTTCAAATGTCTGTATAATTTTCCACAACGCTTTTAAGAAAGAAGGGAAATTAAATATGTCAACCGCTTGTCATCGCCGGTTAATTATAAGGCGGCTGAGGTCTTGTGTTGCAAAAATGATGGATGAATTGGCTGTTACATACTGACAAGTTTTAAATATACTTAAAAGGGAAATTCTTTTGAAGATATCGTCAAATCTTCAAATAATAGATACATAAACTGATGAAAGATTTTGTAATAATTAAATAGGTAAAACAAATGTTCACATTTAAGTTAGTATTTTTAGTCTTACTTCGATTTTGTATTAAGTTATGTTTATAACTAGGTATATCGATACTTTGAAGCCATTTTTAATGCAAGATGATTTTATTTTATTCTATTTTGTTGGTTCATTTCGGAGGAACCTTGAAAATGGCGAATAAAATTAAATAAAATGAATTCTTACTTAGATCTATCTTTACTACAATAATACTAAGTATCTCTAGTAGTAAGAGATACAAATACAGGTATTGACTATAAAGGTAGCTAAAATTGATAGTGGATTTTTCAATGCACTCGGTTGGAATATGCAGATGACGGCCATATAACGACAGACTTTGATAGCAATATCCAACCAATATTTTCATAGACATTTTTCATATTTGCATCAAAAATAACATGTGCATGAAAATCAAAAAAGAAAGATAAGGTTTCATATTAAATTAAGCTCCTTATCGTGATACAAAAATGACATTAAAATTTTATCCGGTGTGAACTAATGTTTTGTGCAACGTAATGAATATCAAGAAGATTTTCTAATCGAGGACTTTTTTGTAATTATTAATAATTCCTTTGGATATACGCCTCTCCTTCTTCCTTCAATTTTTTAATAGCTTAGTTCTTCTCAGTAATAAAAGCTATGCTCTAGTTGTTTGAGTTAACCTATCAAGTAAAAAGTAATCTTCAAAAATGTTAAAATATTAGTAAATTAAAATTAAAATTATTAAATGTAACTGAAAAATTATCTTGTTTCCCTATTAACGGCCGGTTTCAATATACCTACATATGTCCAGTTTTAACTAGCAATAAGTTGTTAAAATGGCCGTACTATAACTGTGTGTAATCGTGTATGTGTGTATGAAGTGATATGTGTGTGGATAATGATATAAAAAAGAATTCCTTTTCAAACGGTATCTATGGCAATCAATTAAACGGTGGTTGGTTAAGGTAAGATGGAACTATATACTAAGCCTGGCCATAAATACTGTTATAAATAAAAAAAAAACTAAATATTATTTGTTATTATTGTTTATGGTGTTATCTTATTTATTTTGTGATATAATAATGGAGTGGGGTAATAAAGAAAACCGAATCACTGTGATATAGCATTACATAAACTAGACATGGTACGAGAAAATACAATTTTAAAATCCGCCATACGCTTAGTATTAGTCAAATGTTTGTGTTGTGTCAGGCTATTGATAAGTACAATGATACCTCCTCTGCTTATGACAGAAAAAGATCTAGCCGTCCATGTTCGTACGAAAAAAGGCGACCAAAGCAGTAAGGCAACGAATTCGAAGAAATCCTGTCCGAAAACAACAGACTTTATCTCGCGAAATGATGACGTTTGAAGGACTGTATTGCAGCCAATGGAGAACAATTTGGACAATGTTTTTAATTTTAAAAAATTTATATTAATGTTTTTACCTAACTCAATATAATAGTAATATGTGTTACGTACAATAAAAAAATGTTATTCTTGTTTGTAACAATATTTATGGCAAAACTAAGTATACGTTATTTTTATAAGTAAATACATATTAATTTCGTTTATTCTCTTATAAATTTAATAAGTCTGAACAGTTGGTGTAAATACATCAATCTATATACGAGTATAACATCAAGCTACGATCTTTAGGAGCAGGCGATGGGCCTAATTTTATGTAAAACACTAACAATTTTTTTAAAGAAATGTAACCTTAGAATTCGTGTCGTAGATGGGGTTGATTTACAATTTCAAAATGTACGAATCGCAAGTTGTATAGATTTAATCGATATCTTTATTGAACTCTGCAGTAACTTAGGGGAATAATAATGAGTAGTTTAATTATGAGCTTGGGTGTTCAAACTGAATACGTAAACACACTTAATGAAATTGTAGAAAGACTAGCGTAGGGTAATGTATATATCACCATAAGGTTGTCTGGTAGATAATGCCTTAGGCATTATGTCCGCTAAAGTATCTAAAGTGCATGATGTATAATGAATAAATAACATAAACAAATCCACTAGTTTCTTTCCTATTCCAAAAAATAAAATAACAGACTCAAGGGGCTCTCATAACCTCTTTAAATTCACTTGTATTATTATAGTTCTGCGAAATTGATTTTTCGTTATTGTTTCTTATTATTCTCTTAATGTAAATATTTAGAAGAGGAGTACTATATTATTTGAATTGTGTTATTCTATAAGATATTGAAAAGGGTTTATGTCATTGTTAAGTTTGGTATATTTTGTTTTCTTGAATCTGATAATGAATAGCCTTAAATTAAATCATCCGTCCCTTCAGATTGGAAAGGGGTATTGGTGATTACCGTTTTATATGATGGGTGTGTTGGATTAGTAGTTGGTGATCCTGACTGCTAGGCCTAGAGATCGTGTGTTGAATTTCTACTCAGGACAAATATTTTTGTGATAAATACGACATAAGCGATCGATAATTCTATGTCTAGGTGTAATTTATCTATAATATGTATGTACTTAGAAATATATAAGTTATCAACGGTCAGGTGACCGTGGCTCTGCCTGGTTTGGAATCAGACATCCGTGAGTGAGATGTGTGAAGATATAGTACTATATAAATTCTATGTTAACTTATCATCAACATCTTTAACAGCTTTTAACAGTCCACTGCTGGACATAGGCCTCGGTTTTTATTTTTTTAACTGATTTCACGCAAGTTTTAAAATATAATACCTTTAACTCGGCAACGGCTCCTACCATTTTTATTAAATTTAGTGCACAAGGGGTTTTGGAGGCGAGCACAATCTAGTTGGGATTCATTTTTAGAAAAAATACCAAATAAAAGTAAAGTGAGCAAAGTTTAGTCCTCCAGGTTCTTTCAAATTGGTCAATACATTGTGCACTTGGGACTTAGTACAACTGACTAAGGCCCGTATTATAGAAGCGTCTCAAGTATCGTTTAAACTCTGATCAGCTGAAACTATGTAGTTTCAAGTTCTCATCAAATCTCAAGCGTCGCTCTTTTTGTAGAATGCGTTTTAAGTTCTACTCAGTTGAAACTAGTTTCAGTAACTAATCTTAACTCACAAGCCTGCTCTCAGTTACGTTTCTGCATGGTCGAAATTATTGTTCCGTATTACGCAGCAAATTATATTAAACAAATCATATCTAACAAATATAATTTATATAGTATTGGTTATTAGTTTATATATAATACACTATTGGCTAGTGGCTAGATTTAAATATAATAATAAGAAGCAGTTTGCCCTAAATTAAATACTTTAAATATTAAAATAAAAATTAATAGATACTACCTAAAATAAAAAGGATATTATTTGAAACCAATAGTTAATTGTGTATTTTAAGTGAACTGAATATAATTAAAGTGTATTTAAATGTGTATAATAAGCAATTCTTTCGTAAATAAAGTAAGGTAAAATAAATCTTTCGTTCGTCGTTTCGTTATTCAGAAAAATCATCATAAAATACTTTAATTTCCCTTATAAGTCATTAGAAATTACCACTTGAGACTAGATTGAGCTTGTCTCAGTTGAATAGAGATCACATCTGTCAAAATCTATTCCGAGGAGATTTTGACATAAACATCTTTCTAAAATAATAAATCTTTCTATTCATTGATCTTCACTTACTTGATTAACAATCAGTGAATCTTGTTTTAACAGACGTTAAAAAATAAAATCTCTTCTTGAAACTACTTTTAAAACTAGATTCACGACTGAGATACCTTTTAAAATACGGGCCTTAAATTACTACATACAACTGCTTTTGCAGTATTACAAAATTCATGGGTCATTCTGCAACCATTGTATGTGGAGTATGAGTCTACAAATAAAATTTATTTTTATATTTAGATATACAAATAATACGTCATCAATCCATATATATGATAACATAATACAATTGCTTTTACTCTAGCATCGTGCACCCCAGGAAACTAAAAAAATACAAGGGGGAATTACCCCATATAGTAAAGATTGCACCCTGAGTGGTGGTCATCACATTCGTTGAACTTCATGAAATAACATATATATTGTAGAATATTCTTTAAAAATGTTATTCAAAAGATTTAAGGGTAATATATATATATATATATATATGGATGTTACTTAATCACTGCACTGCACTAACCGCACGGTTGACCTATTAATTAAAGCGGTCGCCACGTCGCTTTCTACTGCGCCAAGTGTCGTTGGTTCATATCCTACACGGGACAACACTTTGTGTGATCCACAAATTGTCGTCTTGAGTCTATATTCTTTGTATCCATGATATGTTCCATAATTCCATGAAAATCGTTGAAGTGTTTCTAACATTCAGATTATATATATACAACAATTGGTCGTTTACAGGTATAATCATTAACTAATTATAAAACACAAAAGGATTTAATCGGATTGTAATGTAAAATACTGAATATAGATGTTGCGATGATGTTTAAAATTTGAGTTGAAGCTTCTAAACTACTCATTATCTGCAAATTAACAATTAAATTTGTATTGTTATTAACTTGTAAAGCAACTGTATGCATCAGGCCATTAGTAAAACGCTGATATTTTATTTTTACCCGACTACAGCAAAGCCAAAGGAGGGTTATATTGAATAGGTACAGATACAGATTGATAAAATACAAATACAGTCTTAACAGTGCAATACAGTGAACCTGTCATCCAGTTACAATTGAACACTACATTAACAATGCTTCGTTTTGGTATAAAACAAAAAAAAACCTATAATTAGACGCAAAGTTTGAAATCGACGTTAAAATTTAAGTCTATTATAATGAAGGAGAGAAAAAGAAAAGATAATCTTTTGTAAAAGATATCCAACTGTTAGCAATTGTATTATACTTCCTGCACATTCTGTTTAATAAGTTATTATGTGAAACATTATTGTTGCTTGCAGGAACACTGAACAACTATGGTATACGTACAGATTGTGTTGGTATTTTAATATCCATATTTTCTATGAGTTTCTAATTAGTTTTCTCTTTCTTGTTTCAAAATACTTTAAAATTAAAACGTCAAATATCTGGTTATCATGTGTACTTGGTCAACACTTATACGATTATCATTGTAATAACCCATCATAATATAATCCATGTCCTTCAAGTTTGAGAGAGAAATTGCAAAGGTATAACCATTTTTGGTTACGTATCAAAATTTATACTATACGATTTTATTTCCGCATCATGTGATATTACGGATTGGTGAGCCTCCCGTAATAACTAAGTTACATCATTCTTGTTGCCAATATCGCCTCGGATATTGGATTCTGGTTTTGTCCAGCGATACATATATATGTACATTATACATTTAATGTACATTTATTTATGTTTAAACGAAACCCATAAATATTGTTGTTTTCGAAAATCTAATGAAAAATATAGGTACATTTTGTTACATGTACATAGTTTGCACTAAGTCTGAAAGTATTCAACTTCAATGCGTTTACATTAAAATAAACTCATCTTCTCAACCTTCATTATTTTATTCTTATCTATATTATACTAGTTCAACCAGTCTAATTTGAATGACAGATTTGCCATGCAGCAACTTGCATTAGACCTCTGCAATACCGAGGAAGAACTGAATTCCAAGATTGAACTAGTTGTCAGCATATTTGAGAACACTGACTTCCCAATTCCGATTGCTATATGTGTTCATTAAAACCAGGATCTACGGCTTAACTTAAATATGGATATATTAATAAGTCCTAAATAAATAATTTTAATTTGAATTAACATACTCTCAAATCGTGAAACACCACCAAATTCGTGAAATCTGGTCACAGCCATAATATCATACATAATATCATACATGAGGACATCATTCGGTTCACGTGAGTGTTTCGTACAGGTCTATATTGAAACCTACAAAAACTTTGTCCCAATTATAGATTTTTTAAACAAATTTCAAAAGATTTTCTAAGAGAAGTCAAAAGAAAATGAAAAGTTTCAACGCATTTAAATCATAATACATATCGTCTGATCCAGTCTACCGGCTTTTGTTCACTTCAATGGCTGACAACACAAAAGGCCCGCTAACGTTTCAGCTTTCCACTTTAGTAAGATCCCTATTGCTACAAATTTTTGCTTCATTTTTTTATAAGTAAAAAATATGCGAACATTTCAAAGAAGATTATAGTGTTTGTAAAAGGTTTTGAGAAGTTTTACGTGAAGATCCTATGATGTTTTTACATACTTGTAACTTATTTTCAAGTTAGTAATGTATTCCAAAACTCTCATTCTGGCTCAGGTTGGTAGGATATAGGATATGCATAGAGCATCTAAGTATATTTATCCATATTCCAAAACGATCAATCGATGCTTGCAATCTAATTGATTCTGCTTTATATTACGGATTGAAATAACACTGGGCCAGCATTTTACATAAAAAATCGGCAATGACTGAATGCCTGAAAAGCACTGCATATGACGTCCACGAACATACTAGATAGGACATAATACAATGCTGAGTGCAACTTGGTTAAAACAATCAGGCATTTCAAAGATATGAACTTGAAACCTATCGTGAGTTGGTCGGTATCATTGCTTTTCGTCAACAGAATAGGATAGATGGCTGTATCTTAAATAAATACCAACGTCTCCTTCATTAAATCCAATATTACAAAACATTTCGGAAAATATAAGTATTATAGATTTTTGTTCCTATTAAAAAAAATAATAAAATAAACATTGAATAAATAGCTCAATTCTGTAGGCTAAAACTGTGACGTCACAAGTTTGTATTTTTTAAATTTTTCATGGAAACTTATCGTTTTGGCAGATTATAAAATTTGAATTTAAAGGTCAGGGGTACAGTGTAGAATATGATTGTTATTAAAATCATCAAAGTGCAAAAAAAAATGTTTAAGTTAAGACAAATAGAACAAATATTTCGTTTCACAGATTGCATTTAATTAAGAAGAATATCGTGAATTGTTCTTTGGTTAAATTGGAATGAGTTCGTAAGTCAAGTCTGAAATATATTAGGGTTCAGACAATTTTAAGTGAATAACTTAATACGTAGAAAGTTCAAGTAACTTTAAAATTAGTTTCACAATGTATGTATTCTCTCAAAATGAAGTAAATTTTCATATAAATCAATCTTGTGTCTTTCTTTATAATTCTTTTCAAATTTAATCTAAAACTGTAAAGTAATGAAATATAATATTAATCAATGAAATGAAAACAAAATTTATATTTAAATAATAACTAGGAAAATCTGCGGTAAAGGCTTTGTAATTACGATAGTTAGAAGAGAGTAGTTCTTTGCAATTTACACAAAGGCTACCAAAATAGAAATAGAAGAATAAGGAGTATTAAGATAGTTTTAAAAAGTAAAAAGGGACCGTAGTTTAAGAGTACTTTACAGTTATTTTTACGGTATTCTTATTTATTAAAATATATAATTATTATTTTCGGTTTCTTAATTTTGATAATGATATATATATATTTTTTATTTTTTTTTAAAAGACAACTCCCACATTAGGAATAAACATCCTGTCTCGTGGGGGACTTTACAAACATACATGAAACGGACACAAAGAACATCCAGACTCGGGACAACAATTCGTGGATCACACAAAGTGTTGTAGTTACCGCGTGGGATTTGAACCCACGACACTTGGCGCAGTAGCAAGCGGCATGGCGACCGCTGACACCACTCGGCCAACCGTCCATTCAAATGTACATATATGTACATATATAATGCGTTTCAAATAAGAATAGGATTGGAAATTCGCCACCTTGCCCTACATTTAACAATAAAAAAAAATATTACAGTTATACCGTTAATTGAAAATTTGTAATAAAGTTTTTTAATTGTAAATTCTCCTTTTTATTGCACACAATACAAAAATATAGTAAAAGTTGTTGACGAATGCAGGGCAAGATGGCGGATTTCCAATTCTATTCTTATTTGAAACGAATTTGTACATTTTAGACCCCTGCTTTGTTTAAAACAACTGTCCAAATGTTTACTTGTGTACTTATTATTAGGTCTTTACCTATGAAATTGCCGTTTTGTATGCAATAAGTGAAAGTACTTATTTTTTCAAACTTTTTTATTTCTGTTATTCGAAGTAATCACCCATGCAATCGACACATCTTTGCCAATGCATTGGCAGTTTATTGATGCCCTTCTTGTAAAAATCAGCTGGACGGGAGGCAACAAACTCTTCAAAGGCATTTTGTACTGCCTCTCGGGAATTGAATTTTTACCCACTAAAAAGTTGTCTAAATTTTGGAAAAAGTAATAGTCGGTAGGTGCAAGGTCTGGTGAGTATGGCGGATGAGGGAGAGCTTCCAACCCCAGCTCTTGCAGCTTGGAGACTGTCTGTTGCGCAGTATGGGGTCGCGCGTTGTCGTGAAGGAGCAGTGGGGACGACCGATTGACCAAAGCTGGTTGCAGATGTGCAAGCTTCTCCATCATTCTCTCCAGTTCTTCACAGTACACATCTGCATTAATGCTCATGCCGTTTTGTAAAAAGTTGTGGTGAATCACACCCGCACTAGACCACCAAACAGTGACCATCACCTTTCAAGGGGTCATTTTTGGTTTAGGGCATTGCTTTGGTGCTGAACCAGGGTCTAACCAACTTGCTGAGCGCTTTCGATTGTCGAACAGAATCCATTTTTCGTCGCACGTAACTATTCGTTTCAAAATTCCTTCATTTCTTTGCCTGTTGAGCAGCGAAAGGCAGGTCTCGACGCGTACGTTGCGCTGGCGATCGTTAAGGTCGTGGGGAACCCATCTATCAAGCTTTTTTACCTTGCCAATTTGTCGCAAATGGATCAATATTGTTTTGATGCTTACATTAAAAGCTGCTGCTAGCTCAGCTGTAGATTGAGTTTCGTCAGCTTCCACAATCGCCTTTAATTCATTATTGTTAACCAAAGTCTCCGGATGACCACGAGCTTCATTTTTCAAGTCAAAATTTCCAGAACGGAACCGGGAAAACCAATAAAGGGTTGTGCGTTCGTTTGTACAGTTCTCTCCGTAAACGTTTTTGATGTTACGTGCCGTTTGTGTCGCGTTGGTGCCACGACGGAACTCATATTCCATAATTACACGAATTTTTAAAGTATCCATTATGACGAAAAATGTTCAAATGTAATGAAAATACAACGCCAATCAAAAAACAAAAGACTGAGTTTGTAAATAGAATGTCATGGTTTTAAAACAAAATTAATTTGAATTTAGAATACAGAGCCATTACAAACTTTTTTTATTTGAAATGACCAGTACTGAAGAAACGCAATTTCTTAGGTAAAGACCTATTATAAACTGCATTTAGTATGCCGTGTTCCTTTTAAAATATTAGACTAGCAATTCACTATGAATTAAGGGAAGACTATGTAATTGGCAAGTTGTTATTATTAAATATAAGCTCTATATTAACTTCCATAAAGTAAAAAAATAGTAAATATGGTGTGAGCTTGTATTTAAGTCTTGATATTTGATCGTTTTTTTTTTTGTATCATTCAGAGAAATCTCATGACCACGGTGATCACTCTTTCTCGAGAAGACAGTTTACGAAATCAGTATGTAGGTTTATCGAAATCACAGTTTATTACTTTAAGATTATGTCACTGTATTCAACTATTACAAAGTTTAATTTTTGTCTGCGTTAACCTAAAATTTAATTTGTTATTCCAGTTCATCCCATCGTGCCCAACTATTTCTAGTGGGTGGAGTGTCGCATTGTCAACCCTTATCAGTTAGTGTTGAGTGGTGAGCAAGTTATAGGCGGGGAGCGGGGTCGGTGTTTATTTAAATACTAAAATATATCAAATGTACTGTTGAGGTAGTATTACTTTTTCTACAAAATAAATTCTAAGATTTTTTGCCGCATGGAGCTTGTTGATTTGGTTATTAGTAAAATAAATTTAAAAAAAATTGTTGATACGAAAAACTTTATTGAAATTATTTAAAACTAGGATATATAACTTGATAAACTAAAGGTAATACGGATAAGGTAAACCATGGTTCCCAAACTAGACAATAGTATGACTTAGGAATCAGAGTTCTAAAGTCAGTTATAATCATAAATAAAAAAATTAAAAACCCTCTACGCAGAATCAGGTTGAAGTTATCAATTAGTTGACATTTAACGATTATACTGGCTTGCGTGAAGTACTTTAGAGTAATCATACGCCAAAAATTCCTTGCATAATTTTGGAAAACAGCTGATACTCTTACGCTGCCGGGCCGTTATTAACCAACCAAACCAGGGCAAGGATCATCCTTTTAAGAGTTACGATGCCGTCAAACTTATAACACTTATAAATACAAACACACATATCCAAATAGACACACAGTATAAATAAAATTACACTCAGATAGTAAAAAATGATCTTGTTCTTTACAAAATTATCAAAATTATTTCATCAAAGTAAAAATTATAAGAGTTAAGTATTCACAAGCTTTATTACCTTGTGGCCACTTCCACATATAACACAACAATAACCTACTACAGCGCCATCTACCGATGATACATTGAACTACGAAGTAACGCACTACACGGAGAAACTACAAATCCTCAATCGCGCAATAAATAGTTCTCGCGCCGATTATCATATATGTTGTATCCCAACATCAACTGTTGGGCAGTGGCCCGCCAGGCATGATCACCTCCCTTTGTGTCGGAGGGGCATGATACCCGTTCCTCTACAACTTTAAACCAATAGTTAGGCTTTATTTCGGTCAAAGTATGGTTGAACAGCAAAAACATAGAAGATAACATTAGCAACCCGAATACTATTACGTAATAAAGTTGTAAGTACCTACTACAGGCATAGTTTGTTTTTCTGACCTTCTACCTCACAGCCCTAGTTAAAGCTACCTCCAGGGAGCAATAGCTATCTTTTAAAATTATATTTAATGCAAAGATAGAATTCAAGCCGAATGTTGTGCTCTTTACTTCATGTGGAAAATATTTGTGAATAGAGTAAAATTCTTACGAATGCTAAATAAATATTTAGTACTAGTTTTATTAGGTCATTTTGTGTGTATTACATTTATGTTGTAGGTTTATTATCTAAACTAATATTATAAAGCTAAAGTTTGTTTGTTTATCTGATTTAGCGCATTAATCTCAGGAATAAAAGCTGTTTTTTTTAAATCAGTGTCAGATAGTCCAGTCATCGACGAAGGCTTTATATAATCACGCTATTACTAAATGTACTAAAGTATTAATAAAAAAAACGAAACAATAGAAAAGTATTATTTCAAAGAGCTTTAGTTGCTTGCGCTGCGAAAACGTTTAAAGTTTCACATAAACAGTCCATGAAATAATTGTGCCCCTTTCAAAAAAATCCGTTACTGTTTATGTTTATCTTTTAAACAAGTTTGTTAATAGTGTTATAACATCACGCTACGAGCAACAAGAGACGTAGACAAGGTTGCGTGAGTCAGCTATCTGTTTTTTTTCATAAAATCACATATAGGACAAATAAATATAAATGTTGAATTGCCTGCACATTTGGCCTAGTGGTTTAAGCGGTCGCCACGCCGCTTTCCACTGAACTAAGTGTTGTAGGTTGAAATCCCAAATGGGATAACACTTTGTGTGATCTAAAAAATATTGTTCTTAGTATAAGTGTATTTTTCGTCAATTTCATGTATGTTTGTAAAGTCCCCCGCGACACAAGATGTATATTCCTAATAGGGGGGGATGCCTTGTAATATATATATTACACATTTACATTCTAATTCAAGTATGTATGTACCAAACCGCACCAGAAGTTCCGAAATATAATTAATACAATCAATTATACTCAATTAACCTTATTAATTTCTCGTTTTCTCGTTGAATTAATTTTTATTAGCTGTTAGTCAAGTAATTACTTTTCAATATATGAATTTTATTTCATTACCAATTGAATACATTTAATTATTTGTCTGTACTTATATTAGAAACAAGTAAAGTTTGTGAGTTTGTGAGGTTCTGGAGGGAAATCTCTGGATCAACTGAATTGATTTTATAAATGGTTTTATCAATAGAAAACAACATTAAAGAGTGTAAAAGTCTACATAATCCCCAGAAAAATATATTGCCGCAATATTCGACATACACGTGGGCGGAGCCGTGGAAAAATGTACTATTAAATCATTATACCACTTAAAATTGAGAAGTGAAAATAAAAACAAACTTATTCTGAGACCAATCCTTCATATTAATTTGTTTAAAATTCTTCTTCTTCTTCTTCTTAGCCTTGTCCCAAGATTATTTGGGGTCGGCTACTAGTTTTTTCACGAAGCGACCGGCATCAGACCTCCGCAATCCTGAGGGTAAACCGAATTCGAAGGTTGAAACTAGCGTCAGTGTATTTGAGGGCACTGAACTTCTCAATAACGATTACTATAGATGTTCATGGCAACCGGGACCAACGACTTAACCTGCTCTCCGAGGCACGGGCGGGTGGTAACACCGCAATTTTCCATACTCCGGGCCGGTTAATAAGAATTTCATAAACGAAAAACATATATATATGTTTTTCGTATATGAAATTATAAATATATATATATATATGTATATATATACATATATATGTAATACTTTACAAACATCGCTAAAGACGAGTCAAGAAGAGCAGTGCGACGTCCGATACCAACATGGTAGAGTGGTCAGAGATTAGGTGGGAAATGACAAAAATATATATTTGTGTAAAATGATAAGTATCTTACCAATGCTATTAAAACTAATGAACGCTACTGTTCTACGGAATAAACTCTAGCTTATACAGAGTCACTGTTCATTACTACAAATGACAGCAAAAAGCTAGCGCTCAGTATTGTCTAGCCACTCACACTCAGTTATATTAAATCCTTTTGTCCGCGTCTCACAATGCCTACGAGTGTACGCAAACTGGATAATTTGATTTTTATTAATTTCAAAATATTTATTTATTTATTATAATTTATTTTTATTATTATGACTATTCCTATACTGAAACACATTTTGAATTCAGTCAATAGTTCATGAGGTCGGTACGTTTAGACTAAAATAACAAAAGTATTATTTAAGCTTCATAGAGAGATCTTTTCATGACAAATCTTCTGTAGATGATCGATAATATACGAGTAGATTGGCCAAAAAACAGTTTTAAGTGATTGTACCTGCATTTTATTAATATTTATAGCTATAATATAGGGTTCAGCTGAACCCCGCGGAGCTACGCGAGGCTAGTATTTTTATACATAGTAGTAGCGTAGTCTTTGTGTTATTCTGATGTATAAAGCTATAATATTGTAAAGTTTCATCAAAATCCATTTAGTAGTTTTTGCGTAAAAGAGCAACAAACATACTTACATACTCACAAACTTTCGAGTTTATAATATTAATAGGATTAATAGTGATTCTATGAGACTGTAAATCATGTCAATACATTCACACATACATAAAAATATTTTTTATTGATATCTAATAATATAATTTTTGGCCGAATATTAGGTATTTATTAGTCTACCAAAATGAATCTACTCTGCCTGGTGGAAAGCATGAGCAGAATCCAAGAGCACTATTCTTCGACTAGCACTTTTCATCGTCACCATACTTATTGATTTAAAATAAACTATTTTCCAATAGTGTTGCCTCATGTACTTTAACGAAATTTTGTTTGTGCCAATATTTAACTTATCCTCATCAATCTTTTAATCACTTGTTCACTTTAAGTCAATGCAATGCTGTTTGCATACACTTAAAGTGAACAAGTAATTACTTCAACAACTTTTAAAATTATTTTATTTTCAATGCCTTTTTTAACGACCATTTTGTTACATTGAAGTTTCGTGAATTGTTTGTAAATGTTTGTTAATTCTAAGATTGATTAGTCCTCTAGTCAAGTTGCAAGCGTTTTTCTTTTGCAATCGTTAACGCCTAAATGCTTTGTTTGAGATTACTTTGTTTAGAATTAGCCAATGAGTAAAAATCGTATTCGTAGTAGAAAAATACTTGTGTTCAGTTATATTCTTGTCTTAGTTTCACATAATATTTTTTTACAAACATTGTTCAGGGAGTGAGCGGATATTGAATTTAGAATAAATTCTTATCTCGTTGAGTGTGTACATACATATAACGATTTTGTTGGCTTCCTTACATTTGAAAATGATAATGATGTTTTTCTAGTTCCTAGTAGACCAGCCAACTATGCAGCATACATTATAGTGCACAAATTTGTGCGTAAAACAGGCGAACTCTCTGTTTCTTCCCTCTTATAATCCGATGATCGGGACGGGACAAAAGTTTAATTTTGTGAAAATATATTCTTTTCTTAATCCCAATAGAGTAGATAAAGGCATTTGTGCAATACAAATTTTAGAACTGATACATGGTATTATTTACAATTTAGGAGTTCTCTAGGAATTAATATACTCGTAGCTGTAGAAAGTGGAATGAAATCTGGGATATCTAACTTTATTCATTTTCTTTAAACCTATATCAAAAGCACTTTTAATATAAATGAAATGGGTAACGTATAAAAATTCGTAGGCACGTAAATCAGAACGACTCGATTTATTAAACGGAACATCGAGTGAGCGAGCGAAAAAGTTTCAATGACAAATAAAAGGTTTTCAGTCTGAAATTGTTGAGTGTCGCATCGCTGCAATTGATTGGAATTCACTCACAAGTGTTGGTACATACTCGTACATCAAATATTTTCCAAATATTTTGCATTGAGATGCCACCGCTAACATCATCTCCTGTTTTATTACCATTTACTTATGTATACTCAGATCAAACATTGTATGATATGAATAAGTTATATAAAATGTAGGTACATACTCAAAAAAGTAAAATGGTACGTACTATTGACATATTTATACGTCAATAATATTAACATTTAATCCTCATCACATTTAATATACCTAAAGGATCTCATAAAATAGATTTCAAGGTTATGATGTTCGAAAAATGCGAAAAAAGTTGAATTTCATTTTGGCGTTGACACATTTCTCCTCTCTTTCGTCAACTGAGTTCAATACAACAAAAGTTGTTTCTTAACTAAAATATATAGAGCTGTCTCAATACCACTATTAATAAATATAGAATTTATTTATATCCTAATAATAAATAAAGAAATAAATATTTCTAGCACACAACACGCCATCTAGTCCCAAGCAAAACAGAGCGTCCTGCGGCACAATGGACCGACGACTTGAGGAAAGTGGCTGGCGGCGGGTGGATGCGGAAAACCGGGATGGTTGACGTTTTTCTGGGGAGGCTTTCATTGAGCAGTGGACGGCAATAGGCTGAAGAATTATACCTAGTCATATATAATTATGTACATACAAATCAAAAAAAATGTTTTTTAAAAGAGTAACTCATGGAGTTTTTTGCCAGTTCTCTCTATAAGAATGACATTTTGGGACCGAGTAAAAGTTATTTTATTTTGATTTTCAACTGATTTACAGTTTAATTTTAATAAAATATAGCTTGATCTCTGTAGCAATTGACAGCAGATCGTATCATTTAAAAAATTAGTCGTTCGTTGTATTTATATTTTATTTAATATTGGGCATACGAGCGGACGTATCACCTGATGGTAAGTGATTACCGCCGCCCATGGACACCCGCAACACCAAAGGCGTCACAAGTGCGTTGCCGACCTTTGAAGGGATGGGAAAGGGGATAGGGAGAGGGGTTGGGGTATGGGCCTCCGGTATCCTCACTCACTCGGTGAAACACAGCGCAAGCGCTATTTCACACCGGTTTTCTGTGAGGCCGTGGTATCACTCCGGTCGAGCCGACCCATTCACGCCGAAGCATAGCTCTCCCACGGTAAAGTATTCGTGCTGTCCTGTTTCGTTGGTGAGTGCGAGACCGAAGGCTAAATATTGCCTAAGCATCCCAATAGGCCACCATAGTGTGAGTCACCATGCTGAATTGTTGCCACTACTCTAGGATGCTGCTCATTCTTTCCATCAGGCATATTAGAGTCACTTTGACAGGCTGATACATTAAACTCTGCGCCTGAGAAGGGAGGGGTCCGGGAACTGCAGTTATTAACACGCCGGACCCCTCCCAGCGCCTGCCCGCACTGAAGCGGGCACCGTCTGATGTAAAACTCTCAATTTAGGCGACGCACGGCACACGCGTACGTCGCCCCTTCGCGGCTGGCCACTAAAGCGGATGGACGGTAAAACCCATCCCGTCCATCCGCGGAAAACCGGAGGCCCTACCCCAACCCCTTCCTCCATCCCCTTCCTCATCCCCCAAAGGCCGGCAACGCACTTTTAACGCCTCTGGTGTTGCGGGTGTAGATGGACGGCGGTAATCGCTTACCATCAGGCGATACGCCTGCTCGATTGCCCCCTATGCCATAAAAAAAAACAAATAAAAAAAAAACTAAAAAAAAATAATTAAATCTAGTTACTAAAAAAATCGAAGAACTTAGAACTCAGAGTATTTTTTAATGGTTAGTATTCCGTTGACCCTTACTTCCACAGTATTATATGAAATTCTGTAAAATTTTAGTAGCACGAGCGTTAGCTCGAAAGGGTTCGATTTTGAACTCATATCATATAAAATGAAGTCATATACAATGGAATCTATGGACATGCGGGCGAATATGAACTCTGCACACGTTCAGTATTGAATATTGAATTATCACTTTAAAGGATTGTTTACTTGAATTCCGTTATACTTATCTAGCAAAAAGGTAAAGTTTGTCAGTTTGTGAGGTAATAAGAGGTTATTTTGATTTTTTTTTTATTCGTAATTTTTGTCATAGTCACAAATTAACCCGTAAAATGATTACCGCGATACTCATAGTTTTGAATTAAAATATTTTTTATTAAAACTATTGATAACCAGTTGTACCTAACAACTTCGACAGCGTCTGTAAAAGCTGATACTTTTTCCATGCTGTATTTTTACTGATATTCGTAAAATTCTATTTATGATAGAACAAAAGTCGACTATGGAAACAAATAAAGTTCATTTTAAACTACTTCTCATTTTCATATCGTAGTGATTTAATAGTTTTATTTTTAGTATTTAAAAGGGAAAGTAATAGACATCGAACGGTAAGTATCCGTTGACCGCCCATCAATATCTGCAATTTACATCACTCGGTGAAAATAAAAAAAAAACACTTTTCATCAATCTCATATTAGTCCCTGGTGCCACTCAAGTCGAGACCAACCTAAAAAGCCTGATAAAATATCAACATTCGTGTTGTTGTATTTCATTGGAAAGTGCGAAACAGGGGACCCAATGATGCAGTAACATCTTAATAGACCGCCGTAGTGAAGGCATTATGTTGTATTGTTGCATTATCAGCAGTCGCAACGAGTACGGTGACCTCTACTCTCGGATTCCGGTCATGCTTTCTGTCAGGAAGGGTAGAATGAGTACACTTATTAAAAAATATCACTTCAAATGCCTTCAATAATTCACTCAAGGCCACAAGGATTGGCATAGAGTTTGTTAGAAGTTTTCCTTCTCTTTTGCATTGATGTTATTCTGCGTAGTTTGCTCGCTTAGTCGCCCCCTTACGACAGTCATAGAATGGATAGAGATGGTGATACTCTTTATTCTTCACCCGAAACCACACGAGACGGTAATGAAATTAATAAATTACAAGAGTTTCTAAACAGTCTTCTGCAAAACTCATAGAACGATTCCAACCCAACTCATAAAACAGTAACGTTAAAAGCAATTTACTGTACACATATTTGTGTTTAAGTAAATCTAGAAAATTTATAACAGCGTCTTAGGTATGTTTTCTCAAATAATATTAAAGTAATCCAAGTTTATTTAATCAAAATATTTCATTTGTTTAGCACTTGTTCAAAAACTCCACTTCCTCGAAGTGAAGATGCGGGAAGGACGTTGTACAAAAAGTATAACATTTGTGAAATAGGAAAAACATGGTACCAACTCAAGCACTTATTTAATTTAAGTTAGAAGAACTCGTAATAGCTTTTGCGCAGCTAAGTTTTGTACTAAAAGCGTTGCCGAAAATAAAAATGAAGTTGTATTTAGATTACTGAGTAGTATCAAAATTAAATATATATATTGTGTTTGCCCGAAAATGAATATTACTTTATTAGTTCATGGTTATTGAGGCTAAAATATATAAACTAATATAAAGACGATTTGGTTGTTCTTTGTCATTTTTAATTAAACGAAACAAGCCAAAAGCTGTTAGATTTTTTTAAGATTTTCATTCCAGCTTTTGACATAAACGTTCCCCATGTTGTGATAAATATATTTTGAGTAGGTAAAGGTTCCGTTAGAAGCTTATCCTCAGCAAGAAGAGAAATAAAAATATTCATAAACAAAAACAATATTTCTTGTGTTGACAACAACAACCAGCATTCTACAGCAAACAGCTTTGGTAGTGAATAAGTTCTAAAAATTTTGTAATGTAGAGGATACATTTCTTTAAATTCTTTAGATTAAAATCTCCTGTTTCAGATTTAAAATGATCCCTCATGTGTATCATAAAGAAACTTGAGGATCACTATACTCCGGTGACCTATCTGTTTACTTGTTCCTTTTTTTATGAGAAAACCTGATAAAAACTGTGTTGTTATTATAATCAATCACATTTTCCTCCTTTTGTATTCATTCTCTATTATACATACTAAATACATAAATTTAATAAGGGGTAAGGAAGTGTCATGTACAAAAATGAGCTTAACTCAAAATTGAGTTTTCTTCCAGCAAACCTTAAGAGCGCGAAACGCAAGGGCAAAGTCAAGCCTTTTTTAAGTATTATAGTTTTTTTATCTCTATTAATAGATTTCTGATTAACATACTCTGCTTATAATTATATTATAATAAATAAATTACTAGTAAACAAGTTTTTGCAAAGTTCACTAACTTGAGTATTGAAAATAAGTGCATGTCGCTTCTACTTCTCGTTTATACGGTGAATACAGTTTCGAACTAGTTGGGCGTTGACTATCGATGCAAAAGCGACACGTATACAACAATTCAGGAACGTCTGTGAACCGTACGAATTTTCTAACTACCTAATTCTTAGCAACTTTTATCGTTAAAATCTATTTTTCGTATTTTGCTTTTTTAAACTTATATTTATTATAAATGTCAATAAATTTGAGTAAGTTAGCGAAAAAGGACATTATTAATTCCAAAACTATGAAACTCGTGATTTGGTATAAACACCTGACCAAACACACACTACACTTAATTAATTCGCTGGTCAGCGAGACAAATCTCAAATTTACTAGATTACAAAGATCAATATTATTTATCAATGAGTAACTAAATGTATATTTTATAACTGGAACTGAAACTGTATCTTAATTAAATAGCTAAAAAATCCTTGATTCAGTGTTATACAAACGGAGCTCTAAATAAAAGAAGTAAATGTTGGTTTAATATTGCAGAACTTAAATTTAGCGACGGTGGTTGTTATTCAATCGTGGGTAAACCACTAGACGGATTTACTTTCTTAAAATTTGTAGTTAGATTTTACCCTTGATTTATGTATATCCGAACTAAAATCCGTACCGGGTCTAGACGAAAATAAAGTATGGATTTATTCAGACGTTGGTAAAAGCTGTTATTAATCACAACTTTAACATGTGGATAGAAGAATTAGGAATTTAATCTTAGTTCATGTATCATCATTTACTCAAGAGCTACGCTCTTGTCGATGCAGCTTTATTCAGCTTTCTCTATCAAGAGCTGTTTCCTTGATCTCCTTATACGTCGCAGAAGCCACTTGTCCCTTAATCTGGTCAATTTAACTATGCCTCGATCTTCCTCTTCCTCTCTTTGCTTCTATTTTCCCTCTATGTTGTTACTTAAAAAGTTATCGTGGGGTATAAGGTGGAATACCATCTTACCAGTTCTAATTTGTACAGTAGATATCAGTAGTATTTTTTATTTCAATAAGAAACAGGTCTATGAAAATAATAATAATTTGAAAATTCGTATTCATACATATTTAATCCAAACTACCGCTTGATGATTATTTTTTTTTATTTGGAAAATGAATACACATCATAGATAAAAGTCACACAATTACAAATGCGTTTAGACTTGTGTACTAGAATTTCCGAATACTTTACTATTGTAAATATACTATTTACAAAATTAAAATATTGTCATGATCAAACATGATCTCTAAGTACTGGATAAGTTCATGACATCCAGAATTTAACGTAATTAATAGTCATAGATATATATTTACATGTGATACATGATAATTTTTTTTTGATGAATGGAAGGCTTATAATTTGACCTGATTATTAATTAACATAAAAATAAAACAAGAAATATTATTTTTAATATAATAAATACTTTAAGTAGCAATACGTAATACGAGTACTAATACTTATCACCCACAAGATATACTAAACATTAACACCACATCAACGCGATTTTCAGAAATCTAATTGAAAAGGAAAAATAAATGTTAAATCTCGAGATTCCCACGGTTAAGTGTTGTTGCGACTTGATGCGTCAGTACCATTCCTCGTTCCTCTAGAGTCCCAGTTTCAACTAAAAGTTTGTACATGGAATTACCTTAGCACGTCTACTAAAAGGGTTGATTCAATATTTAGAAGAGCTTATACTAACTGCCTTATAGAAGTACTTTAAGAGGCGTTTCTAATATCTATAATATCTACAAAATAAATAAAATTGAAGTGTCTGTTTGTGATGATAAATTATCAGCTTTTCACTAAACGCGTATGAAATTATATTTACAATTTAAAAATGTTTTTTTTTTATGTAAGTACCTTACATAAAAAAAAAACATTTTTTAAATATTTGTCTATCGGTCTATCTCTCTATTTGTCCCGGCTAATCTCTGGAACGGCTGGACCAATTTTGACGGGACCTTCACTGGCAAATATCTGATGATATAAGAAACAATTTAGGTTCCTTTTTTTGACTAGCTTTACCCCGATGCGCGGGTAACACCACCTCTAATAGGTATAAAAAAGCTAAAAGATTTGTTGTCAATTTACATTTTGTTTTTAATGAACATAATTGGCTATCTATTCTTATTGATTCTGAAGCTGCCAAAAGCGTGTGTCTAGTAATTCACTTATTTATTAGAAGTTCAACAGGTGTATGACATTAAAATATGCATTATGTGGTCAATTACAGACCCTCACTATTAAATTTATTAAACTAATATTAAAATCATTGTTATAATTGAAATTGTACAATTTGTACAATTTCCATTGGCACAAATTCAAATCTGATCGCTCTGAAAATTAATAGAAAGATGAAATTTACGAACCAGTTTCTATTTTTGATTATGAAAATATCCAGAAAATCAAATCAAAGTCTAATAAACTGCCATAGTGTAGTTCACCATAATGTATTGTTACATGGTCTGCATTCGCAATGAGTATGGTACCACCACTCTTGGATTTCTGCTTATGCTTTCCATTAGGCAGAATATAGTCATTTTGGCAGAGCCATATTTTATATTGATGTAAAATCTTTTTTTTTAATAGGCTTACTTGAGTAAGCCTTTTCGATCACTTTTGAAACGTTTATCATTTATACTGCCTCTAGTTGCGCAGTTCCAAAATGTCCATTCGATCGAGTGTATAAAGATACTTTTTTGGACAAGCACTTGAAATATCGATATCATTTGGAAACAACAGAGAAGAGAATGTAAGAAACATTGAATTTATACTGGAGAT
Source organism: Spilarctia lutea (assembly GCA_916048165.1). NCBI lineage: Eukaryota > Metazoa > Arthropoda > Insecta > Lepidoptera > Erebidae > Spilarctia > Spilarctia lutea. Next base: position 2,295,527 of record OU696476.1, on the reverse strand, counting down.
AGCGGTTGCATCGATTGCGACTCCGCAAACTTGTGGATAGAATGTGCCATGCATGTTTACTTTAGAAGCACTGAATGACCTACATATTGGAAAGTGTATTGTGAGTTCATTGTTTTAAACGGAATTGTCAGATGACAAGATGAATTTACATTCTTGAAATTAAACTCTATTATTCTCCTATTTTACTATTTAAAGATTTTGAGATTATTTTTTTACTATGTTGTTCTTACCTGAAACATTTCGCCCTATAGTATTACCATAGGATACCAGTTAGGAATAAGGCGAAACTGCTCAGATAAAAAAATATGAATTAACAAGGTCCACGAAGTGCCGTAAATCGAGTTTATAACTTATATGAGATGGATTTACCTCTTTAAAAAAATATTTGTATCATATGACACTGTGTAAAATTATTTGCCACCGCCTCGGTGGCGTAGTGGTAGTATATGCGACTGCTAAACTTGAGGTTTCGGGTTCGACTCCCGGGTCGGACCAAATGTTTGTATAATCTGCAAATATATGTTTCGGAGTTTGGGTGCTTTCTATGTATAGTATAAATGTATTTAAAAAAAAAGTATATAATTATTTATATCAGTTGTATAGTACCCATAACACAAGATCTGCTTAGCTTGGCACTAGATGGCGTTGTGTGTTAAATGTCCGGAATATTTATTATAATTTATTTTAGCACTCTGATGGATAATTTTTTTACACGTTCAGATTTATGTTAAGAAACCAAGAAACCCGTTATTTTCACATCCACAGCGGGTCACACAAATTTTTGTAAAAATTTACAAGAAGCTGAGTGAAGGATAAAATTTCACTTGATTATAACCAATATTATGAAGCTACGCAATTAAAATCCAATTATAAAGTTCAAATGAACTTTACGGTACAAATTAACTCGGTAAATCAAATTTTGAACCGGACCTCCAAAATCAAATCACGATCTCATTTGTGTATTGCAATTAAGTTCAGTCATCCTGGTACTTATTGAATTTCTACTTAAAGATGGGTCAAGCTGACGAAGAAATAATATATTTATAATAAAATAAGTTACTATTTCTTTATATATTTAAAATGTATATAAATAAATAAATATTCCGGACATCTAACACACAACGCCATCTAGTCCCAAGCTAAGCAGAGCTTGTGTTATGGGTACTAGACAACTGATATAAGTACATATATACTGTTGTTTTTTTTTTGGAAATACCTACACATTATACATAGAAAACACCCAAACTCCGAAACAAATATTTGCAGATCATACAAACATTTGGTCCGACCCGGGAACTGAACCCGAGACCTCAAGCTTAGCAGTCGCATACGCTACCACTACGCTACCGAGGTAGTCAATGTCCATATTGGTTTAACAATTACGTGTCTCAATAGTATGAAATGTTCACCTAAAGCAAATTTAGAAATTTTATAATTACTTATTCTGCTGGTTCTGCTGTACCATGATGATGACTACCACTCATGGGTTCATGGAGCTGAGTCATTTTGACAGTTAAAACATAAAAAAAGCCAATTCAAGACAACACAATTAATTCGGGTATACGTTGTTTTTAAGTTAAACCAACAAGAAAGCATCTCACAATTGTAATAAAATACAACTTTTGAAATATATTTCGGGCAAAAACATGTTCATACAAATTCTATGATGTAAAACATTAGACGCTCTTAAAACTTTAAATAATAAATATGCAAGGAATTCATAAAACGTCTTCACTTTATCATACATTCGTAATGCTTGAAGGCCCCATTACACTTCAGGCGATCACAGTTAGCTAAGTAGAAAAGAAAGAGAAAGCCAAGTATTGAAACAGTGACTTAAAGTAAAAAGGAAGATGAACCAAGTTCCTTTACTTGCGGTATTTTTTTTTTAATGTCTTTCTTTGTTTCTTGTACATTTTGATTTCTTTCAAGTGTAATTTTTTAATGCATTGCGTCTGTGGGGTTTAATTTCATACGTCTTTGCATAGATGATGTTTGAAATATTTTTATTGCTATTTTTAACTGACTTAAAAGAAAAGAAAATGTTCTCAGTTTGGTTCTATAGTTTAAGTTAAGTAACAATTTACAACAACAATAACCAAATACCTCTAATTTATAAACCTGTTTAATTATTTTTCTTTAGTTATTTACCCTACATAACTGTCTATGTTATTGTTAATATCACTTTTAAAGGTGCAAAATTAAGAAATTAAGAATACAATGTATTAAAATTTGAAATGTACTTTTGGAAATGCTCACAGCTTCAAAAATTTCAAAATCAGTTCAAACATTTGAAATTTCAAGGATATTCTTATTTATATATAGGTACTATTAATTCTTTATGGATATTTTTAACAATCTGGTGACGTTAAACTTTTTTTTTTTTTTTTTATTGAATTGTGGGCAAACGAGCAGACGTATCACCTGATGGTAAGCGATTACCGTCGCCCATGGACACCCGCAACACCAAAGGCGTCACAAGTGCGTTGCCGACCTTTGGGGGATGGGAAAGGGGATGGGGGAGGGGTTGGGGTATGGGCCTCCGGTATCCTCACTCACTCGGTAAAACACAGCGCAAACGCTATTTCACACCGGTCTTCTGTGAGGCCGTGGTATCACTCCGGTCGAGCCGACCCATTCATGCCGAAGCATAGCTCTCCCACGGTTAAACATAATATTTTGACTTTCATGGATATGATAGTATCACCATCCCATTATTTTCTCTCTCTATACGAAGGATCTCTAAGCTAAGAAAATCAATAAGCATTATTTTTTACAACGTTCCTCTCCGCTAGCTCCCGCGCTCAGCCTCACGGTTGAGTCAAGCGATAATGTGTTTGCACTGCCTCTGTCACCGTTCCACGTTTTTACCCCTATACATATTTATCAGGTGGAATAGAAAAATATATCAATGTACAATGACTTGCTGTTCACTTTGTTTATTTTACGTTAGAATGTATCTTCTTTTATCTCTGGTTAACTGTCAGAAAAGCCTTTTATTCACTTATTTATTTTAACGATTGACGTATCAGTAATAAAAAAATATTGGTTTATATTTGTATAACAAGTACGTGTCATATCTCCCATCGCTTTTTATAACATAAGTAAAAAATAAATTCGTGAATGCCTAGTGTTCGAGGTAGGTATGTGCTGTGTTATGGATCCATTTCCGCGGGCGATAGAATGGCAGTGATATTATCATCGTGCTACGTATTTCTATGACGTCCCCTATGGATCACCAGGTGTTCAATATTAATTGAAAATGTTATTGGTATCTGTCAAACTACCGTTGTCCACTACTGAACAAAGATCTCCCCCAAGAAGTGCCAACGATATCAACTACGTAACTATAAAACTATTGTTAACCTGATATGAAATGTATTGAGTATAAATAGTTTTTCAACGTGGCGTATAAGAGCCATTCTTTGCCACAAAAAGGGTAAGGTAGCGATACTCGCATAAATTGTGTATGGACATAGCCGGTGCGGAGCATTTCAATGTATGTATGTATGTATAAGTGAAGATACTCGAGCCCAAAAGAAGAATTTAGATTTTTTGTATTAACAACAAAAAACAGCAGTCATAAGGACTGCCTATAGAAGTGAAAACTTATAACTTAGAATGTTATTTGTAAATATAACATGTAAAATTAGATTTTAGTTATTTTTTTTATAATGTTCACATTAAAATTATCAACATCAAACATTAGCATGTCAGTGTCGTGAAACCATAAGATTTTCCCCTATCAAAAAGTGCTCAACGCGGCCTAAGAAGTTTTCACTTCGAAAATATCATGTCAGCATGTCGGTGACGCGAACTCATAGGATTTCGAAACTGCCTCGGTGGCGCAGTGGTCGCATTCGCGACTGCTGTGCTTGAGGTCTCGGGTTCAAATCCTGGGTCGGACCAAATGTTTGTGTAATCTACAAATATTTGTTTCGGAGTTTGGGTGTTTTCTATGTATAATAATTATGTATTTACAAAAAAAAAAGAATTTAAGTATTTATATCAGTTGTCTAGTACCCATAACACAAGCTCTGCTTAGCTTGGGACTAGATGGCGTTGTGTGTTAGATGTCCGAAATATTATATATTATATTTTCTCCTACCAATAAGTGCTCTACGCGCCTAAAGAAGTTTTCACTACAAAATACTCTCTTTGACTTCCGATTCTACGAAAACGCCCGCTAGTAACGTGTGTGTGAAATTATAAATATTCAGTGATGACGAATAGACATTAAAGACGTTAGAGTGTGCTTAAAAACATTTTTGTTATTTTGTTTTGTTGCTGTGTGAATAATTATTCGATAAGTTATTGAACTGTTTCTATTTAACGTAATGTAAAATTAATTAATTATACATTTTATATGAATTAAACAAGAACATGTTCATCATTAAATTTAATGTAAATAAGAAAACGTAATATGATTTTACTTTATTTGTCTAAGAGAATATAACAAAAACTAATTTGTACAAAGAAAACATAGCCAACTTATTATCGTTAACCGCAGCGACGGCGTCTATTGAAATTAATAAGGTTCGTCTGGCCTAACCTTTTCAACTATTCAATAGCAGATTGTTTGGAGTTTCAGCTAAGTCTGGCATTTACGGCTAAATGTTATCAAGACCATTGTTGGGGTTCAGTTTAATATTTGGACAAACTCAATCTTCAAGATTTGCTTCAACATAAATCACTTATAAGATTAAAAATGGACACAGTAATTTGAAATCGTTTCTTTCTCTGTGGTCGATTTCTCATGTTTGAGTATCATGGTCAAAATCAGAGTTGCACTGGCAATGGATGAACTCTATCTCCTGAATTCTGTTCTGGGCGTTTTAAAAACCATGTTTAAATTAGGAGGAGATGAGTGTTTTATTTGGTCGGTCGGTATATTATTGATGAAAGACAACGCAATCTTTTGTCTTCTTTGTTTCCTATCACAATTTTTTTTTCTAAATTTCCCTCGTTTCGGCACTCCACATTTCGGCTAGACTGTGTAGTCGAAATGTAAAAGAATTCGTTGCTGTATATTATAATGGATTAACGATTTACGAAGTGGTGGCGAATGGTTTATTATACAGTTTAGTTTAGTTTAGTTCGGAATTTGAATTTTAATTCACGCTTGTCTATTTTTTAGAATTTCATTTAGCTCATAGTTCCAGATTTTAAGAACTTACTTTTTAGAAATAATTAGTACATAAAAAAATAAGAAGTAGTTTATGTTCTATCGCAGGGTGGAATCCAGTTCAGCGCCAACTTTTATCCATATTCATTCATAAAAATCTATCCAAATTTCTGTATATTAATAATTTAAATATGTATGTAAATAATGTGAGATTATCAAAGGTTAGCGGTGATAATCAAAAACTGTACGTCACGCCTTACTGCAGACTATAAAATTGTAACCATATGACTTCGATAGAATTTTACGCAAAATTTACATTTTTACGTGCAGATTCTAGCTTAATATTTATGAAGATCCAATAGTGATTTAAGTATGCATAGAGAAATCCTGGAAACCGAATACACAACTAGAACACTTCATACACGGCTGTCAGGTCCCAAGCTAGACAGACTGTACTGTATCCACCAAATTGCATTTAAATATATTTATAAATGTATAAATATATATACAGTTTAAAAGTAAAAGCTTCTACAAATTTATTCCATTGAATTTAATAGTATGGACACCGAGGTGTCACAGTGGTAGCGTATTTGGTTACTTTGCTTAAATTCTTGGGTTCGATTCACAGGTTAAAGTAAATTTTTGCATGACATATTTGTGACATGGAATATTCGTTTCGAAGTTTGGATGTTTTCTATGTAGGTTTAATATGTATGTATTTACATAAAATTATACATATATTTATATAAATTGTCTGGTACAACAATTCTTCTTACTTTTGCACAAGATGGCGTTGTCAGATGTCCGATGTCGGAGGAAATGTAATATTAAAAATATAATATACTAAATCTAAAATGCACCTCATAAATTAAAAAAATACACTAGTAATAAATGTCACAGAGATCAAGCTTTTTTATGAGATGGCAACAACAAGATGGCAGTAGAGAGAAAAATCAAAGAAAGAGGAAAATATCGTTTATTTAATTCAAAGGTTCTTATTACATAGCCGTCAGTTCAATTAATATTTCTTGTTAAGTAATGGCTCTCAAAGTTGGGCAGCTTGTCACCCGCATAAGCTTCAAAGGTCAAATTGTAACTTAAGCGAATAAATCAATTACTTAGGTACAACGGGCAAATAATTTGGTTCCTGATGCTTTTTGCTTATTGTTCGCGAACATTTAGATGTATAAACTGGTAATACTATTTTTACACGACGTTCAGCGTCGTTTCCTTTGCATATTTATTTAATCACTAGGCTATACCCTGCCACGCATAGCTATGAAACATATTGTACATAAAAAAAAACCGGCCAAGTGCGAGACGGACGCGCGCACCGAGAGATCCGTACAAACGTGTAGCTATATTATATGATGTAACTAAAATGTATCCATTTTGCATTTTTCCTTTGTATGTGTTAAGACGTTGCTTCGTACCAATTTTCAAGATTGAGTTCACGAGAAGTACCCTATAGGTTTTGATTCCCTTGCGAGTGTCGATAATTTGCAGCATAAACGGCTGTATCTTTTGATAATTGGCTTAGAAGTTTGAGTTTTCACAGCTTCAAGGGACAGTAGACTTGATTGTTTGATGTGAATTTCTGATTGATACCTCCACGCGTTCCTGAGGAAAATAGTCTTGAGAGACAGACAGACGGACAACAAAGTTATCCTATAAGGGTTCCGTTTTCTTCCTTTTGACGTACGACACCCTAAAAATGAATGAAAATCATGTTTGAAACATGTTCTACGGGAAAATTTCCACTAAACGTTATACATAAAAGAGTATGCACAATCACTTACAACCAAAGGTTGGCTGGTAGAAAATACAATGGGCATTAAGTCCGTTAATGTACACAAGTTCATGAAGTTGTAAATAAAATAATAAATTTGAGAACAATCGGTGCATAACTTTTTGAGTTTTTGAGTGTTCCCCAACCATTAACTGTTTGATATGAAGATTTTATGAATGAATAATAAATAATAAGAGAAAATAAGACAGTATAGTGCAAAAATCATAATAATTGGTAATGGTTGAAACAAGCTACAAAAACAATGGAGTCAATACGAGTATTGAGGATTAATATGGGATTTAAGTTGTTTTGAAAGTTCTGTGTGTATTTATGCATCTCAACTTGCTTTATATCAAATTCTTTTTTTTCTCAAGGTCATTCCATAATATTAGCAATAGGTACAGCTTTACAAAAATGATATTAGATTGTATTATATCGAACATTTATAAGGTTAATATTAGAACCAGAAGATCGGAGGAAGTAGATTAAAAAGGGAACTTATTGAAGTCACAAGGGACACTGTGGAGACTAGTAGATAGTTTAAAGAATAAGGTGGATGTTTACTTTTTTTTGTTCGCAGTAAAATCGTTTTTCGGTGAAGGAATGAAAAGCGTTTTTTCCTTGAGTGAACGTTTTGAAATCTACGCCATGCTTGGGAATAATAAACTTGAGCATTCGATAAATTAAATGATCTATTTTTGCTCTTAAGATATAATAATATATTATACTACACTGTCTTAAATATATAAGGGCCGGGTTTGAACCTTATATAAACTTAAAACCTGGTCTATGTTATGAGGTCAGTGTAGCATTACTGCGGTCACCAGTCAATACATAAATGTTAATGTCATGGATGATGTACCTAGTTACGTCTTCCCCTTATCGCTTCTAAATTGCAAGACGGCATCGTTTTATGCATGATCATTTTTATTCATAACTTTTTACTACTCTAAGCTTTGGCCTGTAAAACTAATCAACCAAATAACTATAATGTTTGTACATCAACAAAATATTTGTGCTATTCGTTTATTTTCGTGATGATTTAATGCTTATATATAGAAATCTTTAAAATTCTTTGTACAACTGTAATAGTTATGCTCGTATTATATTTATTTATAAATACGTATCTATGTATAAATTTTATTCTTGACTCACTTTTTCTATTAGTGAAAAACGCATTAAAATTCATTAGGTTCTTTCTGAGATCCAAGAATAGAGTAATAAAATTTTTTTCAACTAATCAATATTGTTATATTCCAAGAATGTGCAACTATTAAACGCTAATATACGATATAAACCTTAGTACAAAATGTACGCTACAGTTAATACTATAAGGTTTTTTCTATTTTTTCTGCTTCCATCGTTGTTTTGTATTCGACCTTAAAAATCTCACTCGTTATTTATTTTAAAAATAAAATGCATCAATACATTATTTTCTTCATTCTCAACGTATCACTATTTTATGGTACGTAAGATCACCGTAATTATAACAGCTAATTTTACTGTTCTAAGTGCCCTTTACACGAGGAGGGGTTGTCATTTCTAAAATATAAGATATAAATTTATGAAGATATGTTAAGAAATATGTTGTTTCATAGTAAGGAATTAAAGGCTTTTATCTTGTAATGCTACTGTCAAAACAATAACCCTTATTTCATGTTTTATAAGTTATAACGTTTTGTAATATGTTTTTAATTAATTGACGTTGTTAACTGCCTCGGCGGCGCAGTGGTAGTGTATGCGGCTGCTGTGCTTGAGGTCTCGGGTTCGATTCCAGGCTCGGACCAAATGTTTGTATGAACTGCAGATATTTGTTTCGGAGTTTGGGTGTTTTCTTTTTTTTTTAACACACAACGCCATCTAGTCCCAAGCTAAGCAGAGTTTGTGTTATGGGTACATGACAACTGATATAAATATTTATATACTTTTATTTTTTGTAAATACATACATATTATACATAGAAAACACCCAAACTCCGACACAAATATTTGGAGATCATACAAACATTTGGTCCGACCCGGGAATCAAACCCGAGACCTCAAGATTAGAAATCGCATACGCTACCACTACTACTATAATATGTATGTATTTACAAAAGAAGTATATTTGTATGTAATATCAGTTGTCTGGTATCCATAGTACAAGCTCTGCTTAGTTTGGGACTAAATGGCGTTGTGTGTTAAATGTCCGCAAAATATTTATTTATTAATTCAACAAGTCTATAATACTATCTTGATGTGAAACAATATACTTATTTAAGATTTCTGCTTTAACCGAATTCAATTTCACTAAGAATTGAAGCATTCATTTTTATAAACAGCCGCGTTGGGCTACAAGAAAATCTGTGGCTTCATTTTATTGTTTTTTTTATTGTTATGGAAAGCTATTTTGGCTTTATTGTGTACTAACTATGCGCTGTTTGTATGTAAGTATAGATTACTTTCATTACTTATTTATGTTGCTCATTAATGTGTGGGTAGAACATTAAATGAAATAACTAGTAATTTTATCTAAAAGGTTCTGGAAGCTTTATCTTCATATTCAAATAAAATGTTGAAAGATTAGGATACAGTAAAAGGTTTATTTTCGAGAGAATCCTTTACAACATTTTTAGTCGGCACGATATCAATGTCGGTTTTCCACGTCTTCATTACAACGCCGTAATAAATGTGTATACAAAAATTCAGTTCATTAGGAATTTTTCTGCAGGGACTAAAATACTTATTGGTGGTAAAGTTGTCTACCTAAAAGATATTGTCATTAATGAAAATACAAATAAAGAGGGTCCAAACAAATACGTCACGTGAAAATTAAATAAATCTTATAGTCTTATGCCAGTTTTACAAGTTTCTTAAAAAGTTCTAGATAGTTGTCTGCCGTATAACGCTATTTTACAGATAAATGTTGCTGATTTTATTATATAAATGATTATTTGACATAATTTGTGACTTGACTTGTGAATCCATAATTTGTAGTTTACCCACTAAATAAAATCTTAATAGTTCATTAAAGACCTTATCTGGAACTGGTAAAACTTACCCTTTTCATGACGTTCCATTACATGTAATTATGTAGTACAGTCATTTAAACGGTCATAATAATTCAGTAATTCTCACAATACATCTATGACATGGTCAGTGCATGATATATTATAATTATCTATTACAAGTGCGGCAATTAATTTAAAAAAAGTAAGTATATGTTTTTAAAATAAATTTTTGGCCTAAAATTAGTTATGTATCCTTAAAATATACTTGAATAAATTCTAAAATGATCTTAAGTTCGCTTTTCGCTTTCGCTTAAACGTTTTCATTTTAATTACACTTACAAATTTGTAATCAATCTAAAAGTGATATAATCGGCTATTAAATACACGTGTTCAAACGATTAAAATGCAATCAATCTCGGGCTGTACTACCTGCATGATTATTATAGCACGTGTCATGAACTAGGAAATTTTGTGATTATAACAATCACCTCTAACTAATGTGTCATGTTTAGATCAGAAGCGATTTCCCCTTTCGCACATTAACGTTCATTTAGTCTCATGTATTATTTCGGAAAAGCTCTTTTTCATTTAGATACTGATAAAACTGTATCTAGTATCAAATTAGTACTATATCCTTGCTTGTTACCAACCTTAATTGGTCACGTACATCAAGCATTAAGGTTGATAGTTAGAGAGGAACGTTCAGTGGTTCTTAAACTTTTATCGAAGCACCCCCGCTTTTTAAACTACGAGTATATGCTTCATGAGACAAAAATGATTTATGGGAATTAATTGTTTTGAAAGCTTTAATTCATTTTGTAATGTAAGAATGCATTGTCATATATTTTGAAGTAACGTATAACCATGCTATTCAGATAAGAAATTGCTTGAATCAAGCCACGTTTTAAATTTAAAGTATAAAAGATCATGAATTAATATAACCGTTTATTTTTTTAGCAAACAAACAAAGCAATGCAAGTATTTTTTTATTTTATATGCCCGTAACTGCCACTTATACTTTAATTTATTTAGTCTTTCAAAGAAAGACATGATAACTTCAAGAAATATAATACATTTACTTCTGGGTCTTAAAACAATTTTACTCGCACAACTATAGTCGAAGAAAAAGCGATATTTATCGAGTAAAATCTATAGTTCTGAGGACTGTCAGATTTTTTTAGCACTATTGAAATCTAATTTCGTTGTTTATTTATATAAGTTGAAGGTGTAATGAGACATCGTACTCGAATCGACATAAAGTATGTCATTAGGTAGTAGAGCTATGCTGATTTCAGCATGAATGGGCGGGCTCGACCGGGGCGGTACTACCCTCGCACAGAAGACCAGCCTAAAATGACAGTTTTAGAGCTGTCGTATTTCGCTGGTGAGTGCGAGACCGGAGCCCAATGATGCAGGGGTGACAGTTATCGTAGTAGTGTGCGAGCAGTGAATGTTCGTAGAGTTATGTTGAGGGTGATGTGGATCGAACCGTCGGCCAGGGAGACCCGTAGAAACGGTGGTGCCGCTGGCCGCCCGCGGCATAGAGAGGGGCCCAACCAAGGCTAACCACCCTGGGAGGCTGCCCCGTCAGGTCGCGCATAATCCACGGAGTGGCTCGTCGTGCCGGTTGGTGACCGGACGGTGGGACCAGGCGACCACTTCCGGGAGGGTACGGGGGCCCTTCCGTCCGACGGTTCGGTCACCGTCAGGCCTCACTATTGTATGGCGATACAGCATTCCGAGCCTCGGTATTACACTGCCGCGATGACTGTCGCGCCTTTTACGCTCCCACTTCCCCCCCTCTATTTTAATCATGGCAGCAAAGAAAAGATATAAACGTTCAACAGCGGCACCCCATTCACCCACCAACCCGCTTTTTGAGGTGGAGTTTACTAACATCCGTGGACTCCATGCAAACCTCAATGCCGTCCACCAACATCTTGAGACGGCTCGGCCGGCCATGCTTTTCTTAACGGAGACACAAATACGCCGCCCTGCCGACACGACATATCTTCTCTACCCCGGCTACGTGCTTGAGGAGCGCTTCCTCGCTAAGGCTGGAGTGTGTCTTTTCGTCAGGGCGGATGTTTGTTGTCGCCGATTACGTTGCCTTGAAGACCCATCCTTCTCCACTATTTGGCTACACGTGGATACCGGCTCCATGAGCCGAATCTACGTGTGCCTATACCGATCCCATTCTGGAGACTACGAGACAACTAAACTTTTCGAACATCTCAGTCAGGCAGTGGATAAAGCGCAGGAACAGTTCCCGACCGCTGAACTGGTGTTTCTGGGAGACTTTAACGCCCACCATGAGTCCTGGTTGGGATCTTCCAGAACTGACCACGCGGGTCGGACTGTCCACGCATTCGCTCTCACGCATGACCTCACCCAGTTGGTACTCCAGCCCACCAGGATACCAGACATACTGAGTCAAGCGCCTTCCTTGCTGGACCTTCTGCTGACGAGTCACCCAGAGCAGTACAGTGTATCGGTGCTCGCCCCTCTGGGATCCTCCGATCACTGCCTGGTGTCCACCACTGTGCCTCTTGTTGCCCTCCCACGAGCAGTGGCAGCAAAAAGACGGTTATGGCACTACTCGTCTGCAGACTGGGATGGAATGCGGGACTACTTCGCATCTATCCCGTGGGCACAACGCTGCTTTAAATACAGTGATCTGTCGCAATGTGCGGTTGCTGTGGCCGGCGAGGTCACTGTCGGAATGGAATACTACATTCCCTACAGTGAGGTCGCCGGCGCAACAACCCGTCGCTGGTTCAATCGCGAATGCGCCCATGCTGTTGCCCAAAAGCAGTCAGCCTACCGCGCATGGACCAGGGCCCGCGCTCACGGCCACCCCGACGTGGATCGACTAAAAGCAGCGTTCAACAAAGCCACTAGGGAATGCAAGAAGGCTTACATCACAGCGGATGCCCAGCGCATTGCGCGGCTTGGCCACGAACTCGTCGCATACCCTACGGGTAGCCGAAAGTTCTGGCGATTGGCTAAAGCCGTGCAGTCCAACTTCTGCCAGCCCACGCTACCACCGCTTAAATATCCCGACGGATCACTTGCCCATCAGCCGCAGGAGAAAGCGAAACTGCTTGTCGATCTCTTTGCGGCTAACTCCCGAGTCGATGACCGCGGCATGCACCCGCCTACCATTCCCGCCTGCGATGCAACAATGCGGGATATTCGCATCCGGCTGAGTGATGTCCGTGCGGAACTTCGGTCACTCGACGTTCGGAAAGCCAGTGGACCCGACGGTATCCCGGCGGTGGTTCTTAAGAACTGTGCACCAGAGTTGTCTCCGGTTTTGACGCGCCTGTATCGCCTGTCATATTCCTCGGGAACTGTTCCGGAGGCCTGGAGAGAGGCGAATATTCAACCCATTCCCAAAAAAGGCGACCGCTCCAACCCGGCCAACTACCGCCCAATAGCTGTCACCTCCATTATCTGCAAAGTATTCGAACGGATCATAAACAAGCAACTGGTCCACTACCTGGAGGATCACACCCTACTTAATGATCGTCAATATGGTTTCAGGCCGAACCGATCCACGGGTGATCTTCTAGCGTATGTCACACACCTTTGGGGTGAGGCTATTGACAGGCACGGGGAATCTTTGGCTATTAGCCTGGACATGGCCAAGGCCTTTGATAGGGTTTGGCACCGTTCGCTTCTCTCCAAGCTACCGGCATTCGGCTTGCCCCCCAAACTCTGCAACTGGGTTGCCGGATTCCTGCACCAACGTCGCATCAGAGTACTTTGTGACGGCGCGGCCTCCGACGTTCAGTCGATTAACGCAGGAGTACCACAGGGTTCCGTCCTGTCGCCCACGCTGTTTCTTCTGCATATCAATGACATGTTAGACCTTGGCAACATTCATTGCTATGCAGACGACAGCACAGTTCATGGACGATATATTGGGCGCCCTGCGGCAAAACCGGTAGATGTAGAGAAAAATCGACAGGAGCTTGTCGCTCAGCTCGACCATGTTCTAGGCCGCATTTCACAATGGGGCTGCGAGAATCTGGTCGAGTTTAGCGCCAAGAAAACACAGGTGTGCGCGTTCTCTGCCAAAAAGTCTCCATTCCTTCCCCTTCCGACTTTTCAGAACACTCAACTACCATTACGAGGCAGGCTCGGTGTCCTGGGCATGGACATCTGCTGCGACCTCAACCCGCGCGAGTACGTTGAGAGTGTCACTAAGGCGGCCTCGCGGAAGTTAGGAATCCTTAATAAGGTGAGACGGTTCTTCTCGCCCGGGCATCTGTGTCTGCTTTACAAGACCCAGGTTCGCTCCTGCGTGGAGTACTGTTCTCATCTTTGCGATGGAGCCGCGCAGTATCTGTTCGACGCTCTCGACCGGTTGCAGCGGCGAGCCATTCGCATTGTCGGCAGTCCCCAGGCCACCGAGTCCCTTGAGCCTCTGCAGTTGCGTAGAGATATCGCCTCTATGGCAGTCCTCTATCGCCTTTACCATGGAGAGTGTTCTGAAGAGCTGTTCCAACTGGTCCCCCCTTCTCCCTTCCTCTACAGGACAACTCGTGCTGGCCTCAGAAGTCACCGCTTCAGAGTGGAAGACATACACTCTCGCACTCATCGATTCGGCTCTTCCTTCCTCTGCCGAGCGGTCAAAGCCTGGAACTCACTGCCAGCGCACGTGTTTCCGTCCCACTATGATCCCGGGTCCTTTAAGCGGGGCGTAAAAAAGCATCTCACTAGGCCGCCATAGTGCTGGTCGCCATGCTGCACTGTCCTTGTTTGCATTGAGGATGGTGACCACCACTCTTGGATTCTGCTGGTGCTTTCCATCAGGCAGGGCAGAGTCATTTTGGTAGCTCATGTATAAAAAAAAAAAAAAAAAAAAAAAAAAAAAAAAGTCTTCTAGGTTCAGTCTTCTCTTACGAATATGGCTGAATGTCTTGATGAAGGTTAGATATCAATAGTCATCGTAAACAGATTTTCTGAACCCAATAAATATGTCGAAATGACGCAACGAATCTGTTGAAGGGTCTTAACATATTTTAAACTAATGATATAAAATATCATTAGTTTAAAATATGTTAACTTAACTTGTAACAAGTAGTCAGATATTTTTTTTTTCATAGGACTGTTTTTTACAATAGAAACAAAAATACGCAAAAAGATTTCGTTGTGAACGATCACAAATCAAGCTTACTTAAGATATTAAAAAGAAGATGAAGCAACCTCTTAAAATTTGAGGGAGGTAGTAACGTGCTTAAACAAAATAAATCGAAAAATTTAATATCACCCGCAAAGTAAAAATGAAAAAAAACACACCGGAAAATTTTTCGTCATAACTGTGGAAAAATCGTTGTCCTCGGCAGGTAGGGATAATCAAATATCTGGGAGAGCAGGACCGTATATCAAAGGCCTCCGTGGGGTGCTTACGTGAAAAGCGGGTTGGAATAACTTAGGACCAAATATTGTTATCTTAGGATACTATAAAAACTGAATCATTTACTCAAAATTTCTAAGTTTTATATAAAAATAATGACCGTAGGATAGATGTTAAATAATTGTGTAAAAATAGTGTGTACAGACGTTTAAATATAGGCATAGAGTAAATAGTGACTCCGAGTAATACGTAATTAAAAGCAAAACAGCTCGAGCTAAAATTAAATCAACAAGTCTCAGTCTTATTATATTTGCGTATCTTCAGTTTGCAGAACCAATTATCCAAACCAAGCTATTACTATAATGAGATAGTAAATAATCCCCGTTTTAACCTACTTCAAAAAAGGAGGAGATTCTCAAATCGACTGTATTTTTTTATGTTTGTTACATCAGAACTTTCGACTGGGTGAATCGATTGAAATAATATTTTTTAAATTAAATAAATAAATAATAAATAAATATTTTGGACATCTTACTCACAACGCCATCTAGTCCCAAGCTATGCAGAGCTTGTGTTATGGATACTAGACAACTGATATAAATACATATTTATACTTCTTTTTTTGTAAATATGTATGTAACATATAATACATAGAAAATACCCAAACTCCGAAAAAAATGTTTGTAGATTATACAAACATTTGGTCCAACCCGGGAATTGAACCCGAGACCTCAAGAACAGCAGTCGCATACGTTACCACTGCACCACAGAGGTAGATAATTAATCATAACAAATAATAAACTGTTAATTAGTCTTAGAAATTAATTTACAATCATGTCCTTAAGCTAAATTATGCACAGAGACTTACATTAGGGTACTAGCATTGGGTCCCAAACTAAGTAAAGCCTGTATTTTTTGAGTCAGTTATTTGAAAGATGGTGCTTCCATGTAGTTCATTTCTTGAACTCGTATTTTCTGTAACATTTTTACTTGTTATAGCTGGTATAAGATTCAATTCAATAATCTTAAGTCTTTACTCGTCGCAAGAGCGCTTATACTCTGTAACACATAATAGTATACAACATAATTTCAATCTTATAAGATATCAGAAGATCTGACTCGAAAACAGCAAATTTACAAATCTAGTTAAGTATAAAGTCCATTTCAAAGCATTGGCAAATTGCCAAGAAAAACTTAAAAACACCATTTCTGATGTTTAGGATGAAACAAAGCACTAGAAACATGATAGTCCCTCCAAAATTGAGATTGGATCATATACTAAGGAACGAAATATAAAACATGGTGTTTGTCTGTATTTTGTACGAATTTTCCGTCCATGCCGAGGACGTGGGATTGCACAATTGGATTTCGTGTTTATACCTTTTCAGATTAATGTCAGCTTGTAAACGTGGCTCTCCTAACGTGTGTGAGATCGTCTTGTCCTAATTACTTCCGTTTACGGGTTGATTGGTGGTCGTATGGTTTTATTGACATCATATATCTTGCTACTTATGTTGTGGATTTACTTGCTCTTAATATAGCTTTAGAGGAACATGTGTATGTATACGTTAAAGAATATGTAACAATCACTGATTAAAAATAAAAAGCTTTTAACGTGGGAGAGCTACGCTTCGGCATGCATAGGCCTGCTTGACCGGAGTGATAATACAGCCTCACAGAAAACCGGCGTGTAGCAGCGCCTGCACTGAGTTTCACCGATTCAGTGAGGATACCAGAGTCCCATATCCCAACCCTGTCGCCATCGCTCAATGGCCGGCAACGCACTTGTAACGCCCCTGGTGTTGGATCCATTAGGTGATACGTCTGCTCGTTTGCCCATTATTCCATAAAAAGAAATTGTCTTGACGCGAAAGCAATATCGTTGTGCCAAACTTTGAGTGAAGTAAATAATAGAAGTATTTTACAAGGAATGTTATTTTACAAGACAATTTAAGACGGCAAAAAGTCTGTAAAAAGCTTTGATAACAATTTCAAGCGGTTGATTCCTTTACTTCAATTACAAATCTCGTTAATCACCTTCGACATTTTGATGATTAAACATGTAATAAGGATAAAATAATCCGACCTTATCTAGCAATGAAGAAGTCGCACGACAATATATATTTTCTTTGGAGATAAACTCTCCCTAGATAAAATTTCTACACTGGCGTCATTAGCTAACCTAGCTTGAGAATCTTCCCATATGATCTTTTTTTCGTGATTATTATTTATGTAAATATATATATGTAGATACCTAACTTTAATTATGTTTTACTTACATACTTTAGTTAATAGATGGCAATTTTTCAAATTAAATTTTTACGAATTTCTCACTCGACTAATTTCAAGCGCACGCTAAAGTGGTCCTCTTAATATCTCAATTAAATGGAACCTGTAATAGCTGTCAGGGTGCTTATGTTTTTTGACACGGGGATATTAATCGAGTAGAAATCAAGATTTTTTAATTAATTATTTAAATCATCAGTTTTTTTGTTATAGCCACTTAATTATAAGAATTCGTATACTCGTATACTTGTGCGCTGTATTATAACTCCCTTTTCATATTAAAACCCTGTCTACCAAAATAAATAAAGAATTCTTACTTTTACTTTCTACTCATACAGGAAAGTGACACATATTTCATAAAATTAATAAATCTGATAAATCTAACTGTTTGGGTATTTAAGAACGATATTATTTATGAGGCAAAAATATATTTATATAAAATTGGATATAGATACATAAAAGACAAAGAAAAATAAAAATGAATATTTTGACCAAAGGAAAATAATTTATTATTTATTATACATTTACATTACTTACAATAAGCTAATAAATCTAAGTAATAGTAAAAAATTATAAAATATGTACCTTCTTATTTTTACACTAAATATATTTATATCTAAACAGAACTTTGGTATCTAAACAATGAATTAAACGTTGGATGAATTTTAATTAAAATACGATATTGCATTTTTGTTGATCAAAATTTCAGGAACTCACCAACTTCATTTACGTAACTTTAAAGAGCAACATTATTCAAACTTATCAGGCTAACAAATAAATCTTTCTTTGCTATTATAAAAGAAGTTTTCTTTCAAAGAAAATATGTTTTCATATTGTGAAGATAAAATCTCATACAATACATGTGGATCGACCGGCGCCGTGAGCTACGTTTAATGTCACCGCACAAAGAAAACATTTTGAAAAGAATTGAAAATTACGTTACGTAAATTGGTTCAAAATATGTTTAATATAAGGTTCAATTTCTTACGCCTTTTCTTATCTTATATTGAAACTCTGTCATTTTGAAATTAAAAGTAAAATATAGACTAAAAGACAAATTATACAACGATCTGTCCCTCTGTAACGCTTTTACGAAACCACTTTAAGCCACTGCACCAATTTCAATTAAATTTTTCATGGCATAGTTTTTCATGACATTGATTCTTGATGGCATAATGAATTGAGCTTCTTTTTCTCGCAATAACCGACAAATATACAGGCGGAGCTGCAGGTGGAAGGTAGCAGTTAATAAAATGAATGTAGATGACAAACGTAAATATAGTTGTATGATATGATTATTTGCTTCTAAATAATCACATCCTACAACTATGTTTACTGGAATAAACTGAAAAAAAGAAGCAGTAAATACCTGCATGGATCATTTAAAAATCACTTATAACGCCCGACCCAAGACAAGGCAATTTCATACAACTATATTTCCTGAGAATAATGCCGGGTTGCTCTGAAAGTCAGTCGAACGAACAAGTTTAGAACTAGTACAAGAGTAGTAGCAGTTTACAGGACTTTCTCAACACTTGCATTCCTCGCTTGAATTATTGCATAATATACGTTTAACGATAAAACTAAGTTTCTATTGTTCTGCATCACTGTTTTTATTGGTACTTGTAAAATGTATGATGATACATCGGGTTCATAATCAATAGTTTGTTTCGTCTTGGCAACGTTTAAGCTGAAATTTTGGATTCGTGTTTTTAATTGCTTATTTAAATTCTGGTTATTTAGTTTACATAATTATAATACTTACAGAATGAACATACAAATTTAGAATTGTTTTTGAATAAGTGACAGTACTAAAAAAGTCAAAATAGCGTAAAAGAAATATTATCTCATTCCTAAATATCATTAAAATTGGTGGATTACTTTTGAAAATGTAATTATAATATAGACTATATATACTTTTAGCTCTTATCGCGACTTTGCCAAATAATCGCATTAGGTTTCATTGCCATCAAAAATGTTAGAGTTTGAAATATATAAGTTTTCCCAAATTGTAAAATTGTGTTAGAATTCGCATAGATCTTCACAAGTATTTTCAATTGTCTGTACTTTGGAATTTAATATGCCCGGGTAATGTGGGTCGAGAAAATGCATGTCTGGAGTTTGTAGATAAGAAACTTGGAAAATAAAATATATTTT
Organism: Spilarctia lutea; assembly: GCA_916048165.1. Classification (NCBI taxonomy): domain Eukaryota; kingdom Metazoa; phylum Arthropoda; class Insecta; order Lepidoptera; family Erebidae; genus Spilarctia; species Spilarctia lutea. The sequence goes on along the minus strand of OU696476.1, from coordinate 2,275,816 downwards.
ATTGTTAATGTAGTATAAGGTTTAGTTATGAATACTATGAATAATTGAAATATACACAGATATACAATGGATAACTTTACATAACTTAAAACAAAGTTTAAAGTAAGTTAGTGACGTCAAAAAAAAAATTATTCACTTTTATAGTTTTCTAAATAGCGACAGATCATCAACAGCCTTTATTATTAAAGGCTGTTGATTATTCGGATTGGATTATTCCACTGCTGAAAATATATTCTAGAATCAACCTCACTTGTATTTATTCCACAATTCCAATTAAGTTAAGACCTGACCGGTTTTGCCTTATGGCATCCTCAAAAGTTAATGTTACGTGAACTTAATTAAAAAAATGGAATAAGTACAAGTGAGTTTGATTCTAGAATGTGTTGCAACATGTTCCATCAAGTGCCGACAATCGAGAGTATTAATTCCATAATAGCCTTAGGAAATAGCCTTTCCTTTGGAAGGAGCCTACTATAGCATATCAGCCAGTAAGGTTGGTGTCGCCTCACTGAAAAATAAAATTAAACATTAAATCTCCACTTTATTTCTATCTCACAAATCTTTAACGGTGTTGATCACACCATAAAACGCACCGAAGAAACCAAAAGCCGTAATCCAATTTACGGCGAACAACAAACATTATAAATAAACACCGAGGACCCCACAAATAGCGAAAACTATAAATAATACGAGCACATAAACATCGCTGTAGTTCAACGCCATGATATTGATAATAAAAATTCCTTTCCGGACTTGCGAAGGGGAGATCTTAAGAGTACGTACTGAATGCCCAAGTGTAGATAAATAGAAATCTAGCTTATAGACGTGTATTGGAAATTAAATTACGCGATAATTTCGGGTATAAATCGTTAAACACCATAGCATCTTTAGATCATTATGCATAATCCAATACACAGTAAATGTTTAATATTCGTATCTAGTTTTTCATAAAGTGTTATGAAAAAAGAACTTTCATGCGATTAATTTTTTTTCTGATTAAACAGCCATCAGTGGTTAACTTTTTAATTTTGATTTTGGGCAATGAATTTTATTTTGAGGTTGAAAGTAAAATGTTTGTTTGTTTTTCAATTTTAATGTTCTTCCCCTATATACTTGTAGTAGGATTTTCTTTTCATAATTTTACGAAAACCACTTTTTGTCTTAAAAATCAATGCCTACATAAAACGTTAGCATATTGGGTATTGAATAAACGCAAAACGGTCAGTCTAATACGATTATTCTTGTAGGTATGAGATTTCCTAGAGTAAATGAACCAGTATCCAGTTCCAATATACGTAATGAGCTTTGTAAGTTTAACTAGATATGAGATGTAGAGTACCATCATACTTAGAACTGAAGTACGAGTATTTTAGTTTCTAAGTAATAAAAATATAATCAACAGCTTAGTTGCCTCTGTTCTTTTTACGAAGCTTTAACGTCCTATGTTTTTTTTTGCAGGTTTTAAGCCAAAGCTGATATTTTACAATGTAAGTTTTTTTATGTATTACTTTTTATTCTTAAACTTTCTTCTTAACCTGTATTTTCTCTAAAGTTCTATTGCGTCGTTTTTGTAGGTTTTGTTCAAAATAATAAATCAGTACTATAAAATAATCTTTACGTCAATCTCGTGAATGAGTAGCCATGTATGTAATTTTATTATAATGAAATTAAACATACTATTCATTTTACATAACTGTTCAAACTTTACATTAATATTTTGAGAATAAAAGCATCGTGACAAGAATATTTTCTAAAACATGTTGAAAAACATTTCTCTTGAATTTCTTCTTCCTTTTTTCTTACACAAATTAGTAGATAATTTGTTTTAACTGACTCATAAAAATATCAAAATATTTGTAATAGAATAAGTACAAGTATAAAATTGAAAATTTTGGAGGCCAACTCAGCTGTCTGTCAAAGAGTGACAAAGCCAACTTAAATTTAAACGAATCTCAAATATAAAACTTGTTTTAAATTTATATTATATCTTTCAGACAAAAACAATATAACTCCTGCATTAGTAAAAGTGTCACAACATATATATTGAATTTTATGGAAAACGAAAGAAACATTATTGTAAATACTTATAGTATTCCTGTTATAATTTATCTGTAACTGACATAATGATTGTCTTCTCGCCCCATTACACTGATGTGTTCATATCGATGTTCACACATTGGAATTTCAAATTCACAATCCCAAAAGCCGTCAATAAAGTGAACCATAAAATTCGGTCACCCCACGGTAATATAAGATTGTTGACGTAGATAGTGCTATGTTTATATTTTGTGTTAGAATTGATATTTTTGGAGATACTTTCTTGATATTTGAAATTCAATTTGAGATTGTTTTCAAAATTTATTTTAAATAATTTGAAACTACATATTGTAGTATTTAGTTTTTGATATTATTTTGAAATATATTTAGAATGTATAAGGTGAAACGGGTTAAAGCTAAATGATATTGAAAGACGGAGAGATATATTTACTTGAGGTAACTACTACACTGTCAAACATACAAATACTTGGCTTATTAAGCGTTACTGAAGCCCTTCTCGACTGTCATAGTATGCGTTTAGTGAGTAGACTGGTTTCCCAAGAGTCCCACACACAGCCTCTGTCTCAACTAATTGAGGTAATGGTGCGAAAACCATTCCTCTTATTCAAACATCATTTTTGGAAAACCATCTTTACTGAATAGTACAGATTTGTGACTTTTAAAATTAGATGAAAATATAAATCCATTTCAGGTTTTCACGGAAACAAACAATAATATTTTTTTGGACAATACGGTCGTCTTCAGGAAAAAACGTTAATATCTATTTCAATGAATTCAATTGACAATATTCAGAAAACAATTCATAAAAGTAAACGAGTGATGATGTTATTTTCTTTTTCTTCTGTGCCAGGTCTATAGATGCAAAAAAGAAAAGGTCAATAGATGCAAATAAAAAAATTACACATAAAAGAAAATAATCATGAATTCATAATATATGTGGTAATGGCTTCTTATCAAGTAGATATAAACTTTCGTGTACGTTACTACTGTATCCTAATGTTAAGTTAAATATTAATTCTTAACCGTGGGTGATCTGTAATACAGTTCTGTACCTGAAATAGACACCAGCTCGTTGCATACACCAGACTGCAAATCAACTGTATTTTCATTAAGTTCTACTCATTATCTTGTAGCATAAAATCTTGTTTTTGTGAGGAGAAATAAATAAAGATATTATATTATAATGTACATTATTTTGGAGATATTATCCATAGCAGGTGTGTCACCAGCATCCCAAGTATGACATTTAATCAACCTTATATATAGGCATATTGATTTATGTACAGTCTAGTTCATTTGCAGTCCCGTTATCGATATATATCGATAAGTCGATTATCTGCCACAGGCGAGACGCCGACTTAAGCGTGTCTGTAAGACGAGAGAGAGAGAGGCATATAGTCTATAAGTTAATTGACATCAATTTTATATCACTAATTTATATTTTTTTAAGGTTAACCATTGACGATTATTACATTACGGCCACGGCGGCTAGTCTCAACGGAGACCAGCCAATTGCGCAGGAGATATTATAGTGCAAATGTATATGCACAAACACAGGTGCACTCTCTGTTACCTCTCTCATAATCTGATGGGACGGTTAACCGACGCAATCAAGGAGAATCAGGCGCAGGACGAACAGCTTTAGTGTACTGTGAGGCACGGGGGTGCCGACCCAAACTTCGAGCTATTATTAGGCATTTCTATAATCAAAAAAACTCAATAACACTTTTGGCCAGAACCGGGATTCGATCTCAAAACCACGTAATCATATAAAAATTGAGTGGAACATAAATTATTCATTATTACTAAAAAGTTAGTGCATGAATACTATCTTTATTTACAATTTTATACTAACATAATCATGAAAAAAACACAAAACATTGATCTGTTGTTTCCCGACCTGAAAAAAATAGTAATCGAGCTAGGTACGGCGTTATTGTACGAAGTTAATCTATACAAATAAATAAAATTGAAGTGTCTATTTGTAATATTTAAATAACCACTTTTTACTAAATGCATATATATGTACATATAATAATAATAATGAATATTATTTACACACACACACGGTACATATGAAAAAATTATATTTTTTTTACAATTTTTGTTTTTTGTTTTTTTGTCTGTTTGTTACGGCTAATCTCTGGAACGGCTGGGCCAATTTTGACGGGTACTTTCACTAGTAGGTAGCTAATGATATAAGTAGTAACTTAGGCTACTTCTTTAGACTAGCATCTTACCCGCGCTAAGATTATAACCACGGGGAACACCACGGGGTTCAACTGGTATGAAATAATCACACATAAAATACGTCTGAATTTGGGAATTCAGCACGTTTTATCTACTCGCAGTATTCACAGTATTATTGTGATCGTGTCAATAAACTTATTTACTTTCGTTAAGTCTGCATAGAGAATATTAAATGTAATTTGTTAAGCAAATAAAAACCATCTTGTATTTTATTTATATAAAAACCTTGACTATCAATTTGCCTTGCATTGTAAAATGAACTGTTATAATAAATTATTTTGCGCTAGCAAAGCTCCCCGGCCATTTTCCAAGGCATAATATTTTTTGTTGCGAGTGCAAGGCTTTGCTTTTAATGGAAACTTTCTCTGCAGCATCAAGCTGTCAGAGCTGTTACTTCTTTAATAGTATCTTATAGTTGTTACTTTCCTAATTTGTTAATATGTTGTTATTTTATTGTTGCTTTAGAAGTTAATTTATTACCGGAATGATTAATGTGTATTTTATATCTTTTTGGTGATTGGCTTTTTTCTATGAAACATCACACCTTTCGATGTTTCTTTAAATATTTATTATTTTTCTCAAACTAATGTCTCATACATTCTAGAATCATATTCACTTGTACTTATTATATATATTACCAGCTGAACCCCAAGGGGCTACCCGCGGTACGACAATAATCGCGGGCAACGCCGCCAGACGTTCTTTACAAATGGTAGCCTATGTGTTATTCTGATGTATAAGCTATATTATTGTAAAGTTTATTCAAAATCCATTCAGTAGTTCTTGCGTGAAAGAAGAACAAACGCACTCACTTATCTACTCACAATCTTTCGCATTTATAATATTACAGTAGGATATAAAATAGTGAAATAAGTACAAATGAATTTGATTCTAGAATGTATTGCAACAAGTTTCATCAAGTGCCGACAGTCGAGAGTATAAATTACATAATGTATCACAGTCAAATCATAATCAATACCTAAATTGTTTGGTCGATGAGCTACTTACCTGTTGTTGTCTGCATGCTAGGCAGTTAATATTTATTGATACATAAATGTGTAAAAACTTATTTAGTTATTAAAAGTTTATCTGTTGTGTACAATGCCAAATTTTAGTTAAAATTCATATTATTTTCAAACTTTACATGTCCACAAAAAGACCGAATCAAACAGTCAATCAATCAATCAAACTGTCTTACAGTTTGGCAGACTTGAGCATGTAGAATGTGTATATGATTTTGAATAAATAAATAATAAAAAAACAACTGTTATACTCAATAGTAATGAAAGTGATGCGTTTGAATTGGGAGCGTGGCGTCTCCTGTAATCCGGCAACTTGGAGGTCGGGAACGGTTCGGGCTCAACTATTTTGTATTTTTAACGGTTTTGAATGTAAGAGATGCGAGTTTATTTAGATTCTTTATTTCACTGTGGCATTATTTTATAATGTGTCGTTTTTAATTTAAAATAATTTTAAATCATTTATGTTCTTACAAAAACGAAGGATTTATTCCGAATACTGTCGTCACTGTGTTGTACTTTGTTATAAAGATCATTGCAATATGTGAGAACGTTACCCATTTTCTTCAGCCATCTTTATTACAAGCCAGCTTCAAGCAACATGACGTAAATGACATTTGATATTCATATTAAACTTTTGATTACTTTGATCCGTGTTATTAGAATTATGTTAATATTTGCGTAATATTAAACCTAGATTTAATTAAATCGGAGACGGTAAATCCTTCGTTGCAAATATTATGGGATGTTAATAATTTACAAAACAAAGTTAGACTTATTACGATTTTTACATAATTTTTAGGTAAAGACTTTGAAAATTTAGGTATATTGATAATATTCGCTATGCTCGAGATGTCACAAAAAAAATATCAAATGACTAGCTGACCCACGCAACCTCGTTTACGTGTAATATTGCCCGTAGCGTAATAACATTCCCCCATTTTTGTAACTTTATTCACTGATTCTCCTCTCAAGAAACATTTTTTAAATATATTTATTCACCTTTTAAACCTTCCCTGGACTACAACAAATATTTTAAAACTAAAATCAGCTAAATCGACCGAGTCATTCTCGAGTTTTAGCGAGACTAATGAACAGCAATTTATTTTTATATATATAGATAATAATAATGCATGGTTATGCATAAATAGATCTTTGTGAGACACACGGTTATAAAAAATACGCCATGCTTTCAATCATGCGAATAATAAAACTGATTTACACCAAAAACAAGCCAATACCATAAATCATATGAAAGGCATAAAAAAAACAATATAAGTGTTAGGTTATTTTTCGCACAGATATTATTGTTTTAGGGACAAGAAGTTAGGGTAGGTTGATATTTAATTTAATGGGAGGCCCATATAAAAACATGAGGGACATGTTTAGGGCACACTTTGTCGATTTCTCTACTCGAATTATTGAAGGGGAAATGTATAAGGGAATTTGACAACAATCCAAAATATGTCTTAATAGCTGTCTATAAGATTTAATTTTCCACGAATAGAATAAAGTGTATACCTAATGTCAGCTATTAAATTATCTAAATAATCTAGTGATAAAAATCTTGGTGTAAAATAAAATGTATCATTTATGCCGTCTTAAGTTAGGGTAACGAATAAATGTAACGGTGAGTGTGGACTGTTTGAAATTATATCGTGAAGGGAACACTTGGGAATCAAACTTAGAATAAACTTGTAGTTTCTAATTACTTTAGATATACTCGTAAATGTCTAAGATATTGTTTGAAACCTTAGTTACATTTACTTCAGTGTCATTTGAAGCAACATACTTTAAATGTTGGATTATAGCAAAATATATTAAAGAAATTTTGAAAAAAATATTTTGAGAATTTCTTTTTATAATCATATGTTATACTCTACATTAAGAGAATATTATACTTTCTAAATTTTGTCACAAAAAGTATTAAATATAGTGCTTTTAGTCATCACAAATTAAATTTTAGTTGAAAACATATATAATTGCACAGTGGCACAGTGACAGCGTATACGACTGCAGTGCTTGAGGTCTTGGGTTCGATTTCCGGGCAATGTTTGTATTATTTACAAATGTTTGTTTCGCAATTTGTGTGCTTTCTATGTATAATTATAGTTATTTAATTAGAGGTGAATTAGTTATAAGATACTGTATGTTTTCCAAATAAAATAAAATAAAATAAATAAAATAATATTGATGTGTTAAAAAAAGTATTCATAAATTAATATCAGTTGTCTATTACCCTTAATACAAGCTTTGCTCAGTTTGGGAATAGATGGCGTTGTGTGTTATATGTACAAAAACTTCGAATGAGCAAGCTATGATCTCTCAGTTAGGTTGTCGGATCCTAGTAAGAACTGACCAGCATGTATGTAACGATTAATAAATGTGTATCAAGCAAAACAGGTGTCAGAATCGTAGTAAGTGGAAATCAATTATCTCTGTCTAACCCTTTGGAAAATAGGCGGGACTTTATGTTACTACCTAGGATATTTATAACAGAATATTACCATCGAGAACAATGACAGAAAATCAGTTAGTTGTTGGTCATATTTTTAGCTGCGAAACAAGCAGTAGATTGTGTCTTAACGATTTAAAATATCGCACAGACTACGCAGTTACAAATTAAATAGAACTTATTATAAACAGAAATTATTTTTATATTATTAAGCAGTTCAAGTTAAATTCTGAGAATGTGGTAGAACGTTACTATTATTATATTAATTAAAAAAAACATAGTAAACGACTATCCGATTCATATATCTGTTTTCTATTTCCTCGAGTTCCCAACAATTGTTTATTTGCCAAAAACTGACCTTCACGTAATGACGTAAATGAGACGTTGACTAGTGAATGAAAGATACGAGTATATGAATTGAATTGCAAGTATTTTCATTTTATTATTTCATAAAAGAAGTGTTAGAATAGAAAATCCTTGGTAGTTGTGTTTCTAACTTTGATTGATCTGCCGCTGGGATTGCGTTGTAATTAAACTTTTTGTTTACGCAGTTCAATTGGGCCGAGGGGTGAATGAGGATAATACAGTGAAATATATTATCTTGGTACTTCTTTTACTACACTACTTGGTAGACAACAAATTGGTCTTGAAACAAAAGCTATAAAAAGTATAATATTTAAATTTTTTTTTTTTTCTATAATTTTATACATTTTTTTTCATTGACGGACTTTATGCCCAGGGCATGCTCTACCAGTCAAAGGGTGGTGTAGAAATATTACTTAGGTTATACAATTACGGATTTAAAATATACTTTGCACAAACACAAATAAGAAACATACATACATAAAATTTATATACAAATTATACAAATATACTACGTATACAAATATATATATATATTATTTATTTAAATAAGGGAATTTAACAACTATTCAAAATATGTCTTAATAGCTGTCTATAAGATTTAATTTTTCACAAATAGAATAAAGTGTATACCTAATGTCAGCTATTAAATTATCTAAATAATCTAGTGATAATTTTATATATATATACATTACAAATATGTATTTACTGTACTTACATATACCATACATGCCACATACATACATATTCGTGTATCCGTAACATGTATGTTTGTAAAGTCCCACGCGTCACAGGATGTAGATTCTTAATGCGGGTCAAAGAAAAAAGAAAAAACAAATCAATTTACACTTTGTTTATACACCATGGATTTGACAATTTCAGTTGGCGTGTTATCGATTATCGGTAATTTTTCTTGTCAACATTATTAAATTTATATTTAAAACAATTCCGTTCAACATTTGAATCCTCAGTTGATCGCAAACTTCAAAATTCAGAAACTATCAGGATGTAAATGGTTTTCTTTGTATTGCTTGTTAATTATTGTACTCCATTTGTCTTTTTCTATGACTTATTGTGTTGTTATAATACTAGACCTAATAGTTAAGCAAATTTAGTGTGTATGTGTAAACATAGGTCAATATTTTTAAGATTATCATTGATATAAAAATTATGTTATATACACATACTTAATATGTGTATTGTATTTTCCTAATAGGAAAAAAGTACACTGTTTCGAGATATACGTTTTATGAATTAAAAATTGTATCTTACTGACATGCCTCTAAAATGTAAGCGTTTAAGTGTTTCAGTATGAGTAGTATTGAATGTAATAATTTTAGATAACGTAACATGTATGACATTTGTTTTAATATAATTATTATTATCGCAAACTAAGAAGTGGGTAATAATATTCATTAAACGACACACTAAGCATAAAAAATTAATGAACGTAAAGGAGTTCGACGGTTAGAACGAATATTACCCGGGGAACCAGGTGCACCCTAGTAAGGAAAACCCTGGAACGCCCCCGAAACCCCCTGAAAATTGTTGAAGCCATTTCCGAGATTCAGATTATATATAAATAAGAATTGCTCGTTTAAAGATGTTACAAAGTTTTTACTAAATATATGAAGCTCCATGGAAATATCTTTTTTTTTCTGAAAAGATCGTAAATATTCCTTGTTGACCGAGTAAACAATAATTCCTTTTTACAACCATTTTTTCTTATTTCATATTGTTTACACTGATTGACTTCCGTGTAGCAACAAGTTATTTTACCGGAGTACTCTTGTATCTTTATTTATAACGCGGTACTCGATCACTTATTTATTTGAGTTTAATCTCAAGTAAAGTTTAAGTTTTGAAGAATAAAGGATTAGAGTCACGAATGCGTTGTCGCCCTTTAAACATTATCAAATTAATAGCCTTCAACAGTTCACTACATAAGCCTCTCCTTAGAAAGGAGGTTTTTCGGCCTATATATACCACGCTGGCTAGATTGTTACAGGATTTGTTTCAAGATGTCCTTCTCATTGCGATACTACTGTCCTGCTTATTTCGATGCCTTTTTTTCTCTTTTCATTTGATAGCCTGCCAAAGTGAGTAAATCCTTACTAATCCAGTTTTTGTGCAGTAAGTGCGTTGATCAATGTTACGGACGACATCAGGCGAGATATGGAGAATGGAAATCTCTCAGTTTTACTTTAGCAATGCTCTTAATAGCGTAGATTTCCACATCCTGCTGGACATATTGCGCTACATTGGTATATCTCTGACAGTGGTTGATTGATTTCTGAGTTACCTGTTTGGACGAAGGCAGCCTGGGAGAATATTTATATTCCTGGTGTAAAACGTCTGCTGGAGTTCTACAGGGTGGCATTTTATCTCCTTTAAATTTTCACTATATTTATAAATTCTATCTCCAAGACATTAGCCTCAACCTACCATTTTTATTTACTACCATTGGCGCCCAGCTGCGTGAGGTTAGTCGGAAATTATTCGCATCGGCGGGGTCCTTACGTAGACTGCGTAATTTTCTCCCAAAGACAACAAAAATTGCACTTGCACAAACCCTTCTTCTGCCCATACTCGACTATGCTCTTGTCAGCTATCTCGATTTCATGCAGGAGCATCTCGACAAACTTGAGCTTTAAAACTTTTGCATTAGAGTCATATATGGACTAGGCAAATATGATCTTATACCTGAGTTTCGCAACCAGCTTAAGTGCTCCCAATTCGCTTTGGACGAAATGCTCATATTCTTTCCATACTTTATGGTATTCTATTTAATTCGTGCACTCCACTTTTATTTGAAGGAATTAGTTTTTCTTAATGGTACACATTCAAGATCCCTGAGATCATCCAAACCTCTGGAACTAATAGTACCAACACATTGTACCAGATTCTGTGATAAGTCGTTTACTGCCTCGGTGGCGCGAGTGGTAGCGTAAGCGACTGCTGTGCTTGAGGTCTCGGGTTCGATTCCCGGGTCGGTCCAAATGTTTGTATGATCTGCAAATATTTGTTTCGAAGTTTGGGTGTTTTCTATGTATAATATGTATGTATTTACAAAAAAAAAGTATATATGTATTTATATCAGTTGTCTAGTACCCATAACACAAGCTCTGCTTAGCTTGGGACTAGATGGCGTTGTGTGTTAAATTGTCCAAAATATTTATTATTATTTATTATTTATTTATTATTGTACAGGCCGACTATGAAATACTTTACCACTGGCAATAAAGCGTGTTAAATCCCTGCCTAGGTATAAAATAATGGTCAAAGAACACTACTTATCTTCTTAATTTTTTACATGCATAAATCAATATTTTATGATGTTATTCCTGTTGTACATTACTTCATATTTATTCATTTAGGTGTATAATATAGTTTTTTCTTTTTGTTATTTATTTAATTTCATCTTTTATTTATTTTTTAACACCAAAGCTACCTAAATTTGTCTTGCTACATTATATTTGTCCATCCAAAGGTTGCCTGTAAAAATTGCTTTTTAGCGATAAAACCGCCATTTGTACATGGTTGTTACAGGAATATAACTACTGTCGGTTCGATTCCGACACACTACCCCGCCGCAAACCCCGGTGGGGTGACGGCCCGAGGGAGTTTCCACACGTTAAAAAAAAAAAAAAAGGAAAAAAAACTTGTGTACTGTAAACTGTATTAGTTGGTGTACAATAAAGTTTATTCAATTCTGTGTTCAGCAGATGACTGTTTAATCCTGTTGATGGTGACGATGATGAAGAATTAAAACTAGAAACCTACTGATATCCTAAGCCTAGGTGTCAGAAAAAAACAAAAACCTTACAATAATGTTTGTCCTATGGAGAATTACTGCTATCTAAAAGTTACCAAGCAAACTTTCTGGCTAAAAGCGGAAAATTTTAAAAATATATTCCTCTGGATAGGTTTTAACAGTCACAAGTTACATTCATGTTAAAACTATCTGTTAGTGTGACCTAATAAAGTATTCAATCGTGTTACGAGTTAAGTTCTAAACTTCACCATTAATGCATATCACGCTGAGTAACTAATAAAGACTTTATAACAGCGCTGAATGACAAACATGTCAAGTAGTTCTAGTTCGAGTTATTTGAACTAGAGAACTGCTAGTGTAGACATTCTTGATATATAACAGCATTCCTCTCGTTGTCATCGTGTCCAGTGTACATATTAAGTGGAAATGTCCGTTCCAAGCAGGACCTTAAATAAAAGGAGGTTTGGGCCTATTAAAAACTGGCCAGACATGTTGCCAAAGTGCTGCGTAGTTTGTTTCCTTAGTGAGCTCTTACGACACCCACGATGTGAATATGGGTGATAAGACTCCATATTTATAATGCTCCACTACTCAGACGAAGAGACTCAGTGCGAAGGGATTGGAAAAAGTAAAAGGAAACAATGGTTGATTTGACCAATGAGCGCACCCGGTTTTAGAGTTGCCAATCGGTTGCTTGGCTAGATCTGAATATGGGAAAAATTCAATACGTATTGAGAAAGTAATTTTGTTAGCATCACGATTATGTAGTAGGTTTCGTATTTGAAGTAAAAGCATTGACAAGTTTTCTGGTAATTCAACTGATCGACAGGACTAAGGTTTGTACTTAATATAAAACTATAACATACATTGCTAATAAGAGGAATGTATTTTAAAAACGTAATACCTATGTTGGATCTAACAAACAACTAAATAAATTGGGATAGAAAATAGTACCTTCCTCAGTTTTATTAAGTAGATACATGATATTCTCAAACTACGTAATTTCATTAGCAATAGTTACTGAGTCTATAAATATCAATTTTCATTACCGTAACAATTTAGCCGTTGCCGATGTTATACCCCAAGGAGGTTTGACCACACTCCTCGCTAACAGGAACACGATATTATATTGTGTCGTTTGTATATAGCTTGCAATTGAAATATTTATACAATTTCGGACTTGATTGATGTATAAACTTGATCAGAAAGTTCCTAATAAGACGACGGGTCTCTTGATGGTGAGTGACTGCCTCCAAGAGATACAAGAAAAACAGACTCCGGTAGTTCATTCAAGGTAGTATGTTCGAGATGAATGTATGCACGAGATAAGTACATAAATAATTAACACTATTAGCCCTAATAGTGTTAATTATTTATGTATTTCTCTCGTACGTTTATTTACTTATGCATTTCAGGTGTATCTGACGTTGGAAATGCATCAAAATGTAAAGGGACCACCGCGTCGGTATTATACGATTTACGAAATAAATACTTTTCTATCTAGCTCATATAAATTCCTTTGTATGTCTTTTTAATCATGTTCGGTTTCTATTGGTCTAAACGTGATGTTAACTGTCGTATGTTAGGCACGCACGGTGGTAAAAACAGTAAAAAAGAACATGAAAATCGATTGGATAGTTTTGGAGTTCACCGTGGGGAACAATATTTATGCAAACATTTTAAATAAAAGAGTTAAATTTTAATAAAATACTTGGCTTGAAGCATTTCAAAATTGTTGTGTATTAGTGTGTGTGTTGTTTAACACATACACACACACTAATACACTATTAGACACACAAATGTTGAGAAGGAAAAGAATGATTTAAAAGAGTCAAAGTATTTAACTAGGACCAACACTATCCATCTTGACGAAGGAAAAAGTAACAAAAAAACTACACAAATATACTCCTTACCCAAAACAGAAGCCCAAGGGTGCAAACTCAATGAATGATTTACAACATGGGAAACACATACAAATAAACATTTCACTTTTTATATTATACGTATCGTTTATCTCGAAGTGTTTTATTTTATGGTTCGTAAAATAAATTACAGATACGCACATTATCTGTTATTTTATGATAGGGTTAGTTTATAGTGGTGCGAAAGCACTACTGTGACAATGTATTCATATCACGTTGAATATTTTATAAAAATATTGATTTAAATATTGTATATTATTGCATTACATTATAGAGTTTACAATCGAATTAATATTTATGATAATATTTTAGACAGGACTCTTAAACTAAAAGAAGGATTTAATTTAAAAATGATTTTCATTACCTCGCTTTGTATAGTTAGATAGTTTTTCTGTATTATACCTGGTAATTACGTATAGTAATTATGAGCAGGAAAATTACAAATCTTTATAATAATGTTAGATCAAAAGTAACATTGAATAAATATATACAATGCTACTTTAATTTACTTTATCATTAAAAAAGTAAACATTAAAATCACACTCACTATATCGGGTAACTATACTTGGGTTAAGGTCTAACAAGAATCCTTACAAAGTACACATTAAATGTCTACATATTTTTTCTTTTTTTAATCTAAGTCTACAAAAATTTTAATGTAGTTATAATTCGTAAATAAAAATGACACTTTGGATTTATGATTTCAAACGTTTTCATTGCTTCACTATGTCGGATCGTTTGACTCAGCTTAGGGTCCATCAATAACCTTTACAAAGTATACGTTTTTATTTCAATATCTATTTCTATCTAGATCCGTAATATTTTTTTATGTACTCGTAAACCGTAGATAAAATATAAACTTTCGATTTACGATTTCGATCGAGCACATCCCCTCACTATTGAACTTAACTATCGAGCTTAAGGTCGAACTTCATACTCGAGTAAAACGAATAACAGCTGATAATTTATGTTCGTGGTTTTATTTGACAATGGAAATGGTTCCCCGGTATTGTTTCACACAATTTGTGTTCATAAGTAAATTACTACGCTTTTGGTGTTTTGTGTAACCCTAAGATATATGCATGTCCATTGTCTGATAAAAGAGAAAGATTTGTTTGTGTATGAAAAGGGCTTCCGAAAGGGGTAGATGAAGGTATTACAAAATGTATAATGTTACTATTTGTTCATTGTTGTGTTACAAAGTTAATCTGAGTTACATGTTGATTAATAAATATTTTGTTTGAATTTTGAAATTTAATTTTTAAAGTGTTTATTTGTGATCGATTAATCAGTTATAAATAATTGCAACTTTAAAATCAGTGCAAGTACGGTTCATTGAACCACTGCGATAGAACATGATTAATAGGTTAATAATGTTTATGATACAAAAATACAGTACACTACAGTAACATATTCGAATTACATGCAGTGATTTTAAAATTTTAAGTGTCAAAACCCTTTTTTTTACTGGTGGAAACCCCCAAGGTCCTTCACCCCACCGGGGTTTACTGCGGAGTGGTGCGTCACTCTGCGCCTGAGAAGGGAGGGGTCCGGGAACTGCTGTTATTATCGCGACCAGACCAGTAAATGTCAAAACCTAACCTAAACGAAAACATATAACTTTATTTTTATTCTATACTAATGTTCTAAAAAATATTAAGCTTTCCGTTTTATAAGTGGTCTTTTAGAATACGAAATAAATATAACTAAAAAAATATCAATGAATCATAATATGCATTTGTCAGAACTAGATCACATCTATCTACGCCACTGATTGGTAAAACAATCAACAAGCGTCTTGCTGATGATTGCCGCTTCCATGTGGTTAGCTACTCAAGAACTAACACGATGAAACTACTCACACGGGAATTAGTCACATGATGTTGGAATATTCATATTTTATAGTTAAATCATTAGAAGTTTTTGAATGTAGTTGAGCATTCCCAGATTTTGTTTGAAATTAAAATACCATCGTCACCATTTTTGACGATGCTGACGATGATGATGATCACAGGTTAGTGTGTGAAGTTGCTGAACAGTGAACTCGTATTATTAACATAAGAAACAATGTCAATTATCATCAATCTAGTTTCCTTAAGACAACTACCTACGGTAATATAGCCTACGTTGAGTCGCTTACATTGCTTTTTTGATATTTACAGGGCGAGAGATGTCTTTCTTTCACAGCCTTTTATAATCCTGTAAATCTGTATATATATATATATATATATATATATATATATATATATATATATATATATATATAAATGTTATGTTGGTTTGTGTACGCTTCAAAAATTCAAATAGTTCTGCACCGATCGAGGTGAAATTGAATGATCTATAATCCGCATCAAGGATTGTTTTTATCTAATTTTTATTATATTTTATTACAATACTTTTATGAATCATAATTTTGTTATCATGTTTTCTTTTGGGGTAGAAGGTCATACTGATTGTCTGAATTGACAATATTTGGTACAACCGGCAACGCACTTGTGATGCCTCTGATTGTGAGTTTATTTCATATCTTATCTCTTGATAGTGGCGACAGCTTTTGACCTTGCGATTGCTGGAAAGGTGAGAGCGAGTTGATGTGAACCTCTTCTAGGCTCTCTGTAAGTGCTTGAGAACCTATGAGGCAGCACGAGGTATCATTGAAATGCAGCAGTCGAGTATGACTGTCATCGTAGACACGGTCTTTAAATTTCTACCCATTTAAACAGTAATTTCTTTGCTAAATAGTTATCCAGAACTAAGCTGTTGTTTCTTTATTTTCATTTGTAAATTATTACACAACTTTATCACATACAGTTCCTGAATTTTTGTTTCAAAATCTTATCTGGGACCTTAAGTTATTATCCTACAGAAATAACGGGTGAAACGGTTTGAAGAATATGTGAGCATTACTTTTATTTTTCTTTAATATCTTATCTTTTTGTGACAAACTTTTGAAGCCCTCCTACGTAATATCTCATTACACCTCTCTCCAACCAAAAGTTGTTTTGTAAATACGTAGCATATACTTGGCCTGCCATATTAGTTATAAATTTGTGGCTCGTTCGCTTAGTTTTGTTTTGCATTTTTGGTATACATTTTAATTACCATATTGTCTTGTTGAATTGTATGCAATTATTTTACGTTAATTTTCTGTAGTTAACATCTGTATAATGTTATCTGCAATATCCTGTCTAGTGTTTTTTTCTTTAAGATCTATCGATCTTTCCTAATCTTTAACTTCTTCTATTAGATCAAGCGAATTTGTTGTATTTTGAATCCGTACTCAATGATGTTTAATTAAACCCACTTATATTTTAAAATAATTTTACGATACTAGTAAGCTTCGATAAAAACTATTCAACATATATTATATGATAGAGATTAACCTGAGTGACAACATGGCCTTACAAAATACCCGTGTGGTCTTTCACAAAGGAAGTGAGGCAGAGTTCAATAATACAAAGACTATAATTTGTGGCTCTTTAATAGTAGTTACTAAGTTTACTTGTCTTATATAATTTACATGCTGCGTTTATTACTTCTTCAGCGATTATCGATTCTACAACCTAATGCAACCAGCCCATTTGACCTACTAACTTCCAGAGCTTATTTGGTCACCGTGGCTCTCTGATGGATCACTTCGTTCCTAGTAAGCGTGTTCTGGAATGGAGATCACTTCATGGTAAACGTATTGTAGAACGTCCTCTGGTCAGATGGCGGGAAGGTCTGTGTAAGAAGGCAGGTGGCTACTGGGTGCATAAAGCAGCAGACCGGGCTCTGTGGTGTGCTTTGTAAGAGGTTTTTGTGCAGCAATGGACTGCAAAGGGCTGACGTTGATTTTCTATTACTGAATTAATAAATTATCTATAAAATCTGCATAGTAGGCACTCATTTTTATTAATTATTGTATATATAAGCTTATTGAATCTACACGTCTACAAATAAATCTCGTAATTCGTTTAGTCAGTATAAGTTTATGTTCGAAGCTCGTAACATAGAGCATACTCTCGTATGTGTAGTTTGAATCAAACGATATGATTTTATCAAAATCAGAAATAAATAATGCTAAGTATGTTTTTCTGTTTTTGATCTCCGTGAAAACAAGATGTTCTTCATCTGTTCAGTCAACATTACTTACAATATTATTGGGAAAAATATACTTCATGAATATTTAATACTGTTTATACGAGGCCAGTTCAAACATGAAAGAGGTACGAATTTAATACTCCTTTCGGAAGTAAATAGGACGCTCCTTATTATGGTAAATAGATTTTTTTTGCTCTACAGATTTCTGTCTAACAGACGCGCGATTATATATATTAGAAATAGACCAGCTTAGCTCACAGCTCAGTTAAATATTTTTCCACACAATAAATCCAATTTTTAACGTACCGTGCAAAAGAAATTACCAAACGTTTGTGATAAAATGCGTGGATGGTGTAAAAAATCCTAACCACAACAGTTAATTTTAAAAACTTCGAACCATATTATTCGAATTTGGCTTTTACATTGCAAAAGGTTATTATTTTCCATGAGCAAACCACCCACCGCATCATAAACATCACAATAGTATACAGACCTTAATCTACTACGGGTATTTACAACTCTATTTTGAGAACTTTAAGAACTAGAATTGTTTACATAACTGCAACTGTAAATGGTGTTTGCAAAGACATGTCACGCGTGGACAAATGTTATGCTCGAACAATTTTAGTGTCCACAATAACAATGATTCCTTTGGGTAAAGCTGGGTCGCAGTTTGTATTTCACCCATCGTAACCATTTAACTGGTTTTGTCTAAATTAAAAAAAAAACTTTAAAGTGAGATCTGAATCTCTAGTGATTTATTTGAATTTTGGTATTAGTATTTAGATTCTGATTGAATATTTGATAAGTTTTCAATTGATTGAATTATTTTTTGCAGATTTTACAGACTGCCTTGGTGGCGTATACGATTGCTGTGCTTAAGGTCTCGGGTTCGGTCTTTGGGTCGGATCAAATGTTTGTATGATCTGCAAATATTTGTCTCGGAGTTTAGATATATTATTTGTATAATATGTTTGTATTTACAAAAAAAATGACAAAGGGTTTCGAAATCTCTAATAATTGCAGTTTTCTTTTCAAATTGTTTTGCTACGTTAAGTGTATCATCCATACGTTTAATAGTGTGTATGAATTTTTGTATAATCTCCCATATTGTAGTTGAAAAAGCCTTGTCAGAAAGCAAATTCTAAAATTTTAAGGTACTCGTTCATTTTTATGAGTAAGTCCACGAAATAGAGCAAACTGTTTACAGCAATTATTGTGAGAAAAAATGAAATAAATAAGAAAGAAAAATGCGTCTAAATTTAGCTTCACCTATATTTTTGTTTGATTGTTGGTTTGCAAACGAAATTTGTAAGCGAGTTTTAAACTATTTTTTTTAGGTTTTATAAATTATATTTATTATATATGTCCGTTTCGTGCATGTTTGTAAAGTTTCGCGCGACTCAGGAATATTTCTAGTGCGAGAGTTCTCTTAACTAAAAACTCATGATTTTTGTCTGCTTGTAAAACATTTTTAAAAATTGCGTATTTCAGCCTGTCTTTGATATCATATGATTGATGGTAAATATTAAAACAATATGTTATGTTCAAACTTCAAATCAAAACTGATTAAATGAATTATTTTTCCTCGACATATCCAAAACCGCACATCAATAAAATATAATTTGGTTACACGTTAATAAATTACTTCAAAAATAGGAATTTAATATAATTCAGACCCGCATTGTTCGTAAGTAAACGGGCTTAGTACGAATCTTTCATTTGAGCCTTAATTCTTTACCGCGAAGAATTTCTATCTAACTCTGTGATTGTGTAATAGACAAAACTTTATTATTGTAGATCAAGCCCTAGATTAAAGATCTTTGCATTAATCAACACAGTATGTTTATTAGAGAACTGATATTGAATCAGTAGGTAAGTAATTGTACCGTGCAACTACTGATTAATTAAGCGAATATGTGAATGCTTGTTTCTTTATCTCCGAGACACAAACATTATTCTTAATAGGTGTGTTATATTTTTTCAAATAAAATAGCTAAATGTTCAAATAATCGTGATACAAAAATAAATTAAATATATAAACATTAAAAATACTTGAATGCTTAGGATGTAAACTGATTTCCTTACAATTTATTCTTCAAAAAAATTATTAAAATTATTTATTATAACAAGACCTCTTTTTGTGAAACATCTTTTTCAATCAAGATTAAGTACTCGTAACTTTTAAACTTTTACATAAAGTGATTGTGCTACGTAACTTCTAACACGACGATCACATAACTACAACTAGTTTCATTTGGATGGAATTTAGTTTCGTAATCGTATAAGTTACTATACCCTAATATAATTAAATTAAATAACGATATTTTTATAATCAAATTTGATCTTTGTAGGCATAAAACAAAATTTGTTTTCAACCAGAATATGAAATGAATAATGGTTTTTCGTTTAATTTCATTACGTCTGTTACGTCCATTTAATTCCATGGCGATATTCTAAGAAAATGGTAGGCTTCAGACAATTTCCTAATTCAAATCAGAAGATTCTCTTATCTCTGTATAAACAATGACCGGGCTTAGTCACGGGCTTAAGGCTATCGTAGAAAAAGGAAGAGAGATAAAACGAGGTCAACAAGACACTATTTGTTGCTGGATCTCATCTGGTCAAAGTGTAGACTTAGGACTTGACGAATTGAATTAAGAAACCTTTTAGACAGATCTCGTTTAGGGCGAGATATCTGATTTAATACATTTGTTTAACATTTCTGATTATTTCTGGGACGCAAAATTTGGGTTTAAAAAAGGCTCTTAATTTATGTAACAAAGGACACAAAAATAGATTCAAAGAAATGAATCGTACATTATGTGAAGGTATTTGGTTCAAAAAGAAATTATTTGGTAAGAAATATAACAAAAATTACAAATTAATTCGAGCTAAATGATTTCAGCCTTGTAACATTGTAATGGTTTTTTGGACGATTTTTCTTCTGTTTAAAGTTTCTTTAGCGTTTTTCCTTCTGAACATTGACATATACATTTAAAAATAATATATAAACTCCAACTGTATGGCAATGTGTCAGTCCTAATTAACAACGGCAAGTGAAAACGTTTTGCTGCTGCAGTGTGTGGTCCGCATATTCAAAGAAAAGTGAAGAATTTTAGATAAATTATTTTTCACGGGTTCTGTAATTGTTCGGTAATATTTATGGACGTTCCAGAATATGTATTATATATATATTTAAAGGGAAAGTTACTGAGTTTGTGAGGTTGAAGACAATAATCTCCGGAACAAATGAACAGATTTAAAAAAAAAAACAAAAGAAGCCACTTTATTTGTGAGTGACATAGGAAATAAAAAAATACACCCAATGAAGTGGGCATGGGTCAGCTAGTAATATATAAATTTATTCATGAGGTCAATTTTATTTATAGATTCGGACTGCACAAGACCGGCATAGATGGGGCTCCTTGGGGAGGCCTTCGTTCAGCAGTAGACGGCAATAGATTTTAGTATATTTATATTCACAAAGTTACCTATAGAAATATTCCTTAATGTTTCTGCCAACAAAAATCTGCATTGCTCTAAGATATTACGTCTCTGCTGCGTTATAAAACAACTAATTTCTGTTAATTGCAAATTCACCTTCAATATTTGTATAAATGTATTTAATATCATTGTACTGTCAAGCCTCATGAACAGTGTTTGCACCATGTCTAATGTCAACCATCATGACTCTGACAACGTGTGTAAACGTGTTCAAACGTATCTGTCAACCTTTCATATAACGTCCATCAGAATGTCATCACCAAACGTTTACGTAAGGTAGGTAGACATTTTAGAATAACCACAGTACAAATTTGGTTTTAATAAAATTTATTGCTGGTTATAATGAATTTTGGTGCTAAAATTGTTTATCTACCATAACCGTAGCAGTCATTTTTCAAACGGAACGAATGTTGAACGGTAGATCGCATAAAAGTAGATACAGCGAAGCTTTCGTCGCTTATTGATGAAATAAATGAAATGACGATCAATAGCAGAGAGTCAATTAATAAAATGATGAAATATAATATTTTACATGATCTAAAGATTGCTTTTCGGAATTCACTTAAAAAACTTTCATAGATATTGGTGAAACCGAAAACATCGCTAATGAACACAAATCGATTCAATCGTCAATCACAATAAGATATTTTCCCCGAACATATTGTATAGAATGGGGACCGCTTTTTGTCCAATCTACCAACAAAGAAAAGTATTAAACTCGGTTTCCAATATAAAGAAGTACAATAAGTTTGCGATGTCGATAGCTGCAGAGTTTTATGACTGACAGAGTTGCTACTCTGATAAAAAATTAATTAATGCTCAGTTTATTTGATTAAAATATGCTACAATACCTACGATGATTCCTATGTTAATTGTAATTGACAAATAATCGTACAGTTATTTTATGAAATACGGTAATATTAACTTTTTTTTTAAATTTTCGTTTCCTAACTTAAATTTGAAATTTTAATTTCAATACTGTTTTAAATAAATATTTTGAAGGTTTAGAAGGAATAGATTTTTTCAATATTATTATAGACTAGCTGACCGACGCATCCTCGTTTGCGTCTTTTATTGCCCGTAGTGAAAAATTTTCCCCCGTATAGGGTTGATTTTTTACACCTTGTGTCCGAAAAACCCCAATATCTTACGGAACCCTATTTTTTTCCAAAATAAAATATAGCCTATGTTACTCGTGGATAATGTAGCCTTCGAATGGTGAAAGAATTTTTAAAATCGGTCCAGTAGTTTTAGAGCCTATTCATTACAAACAAACAAACAAACAAACATACAAACAAAGTTTTCCTCTTTATAATATTATAGTATAGATAACAAACAAAAAAGTTTGACGAAGTTAATAAATTATAAAAGCCACTTCACAAATATAACAAATAGTCAGCGTAATTCCGTTGAAATACTCGTAACAAACCCCAAAATTATGTGTGTTATCATAAGTAAATTACTGTATACAAAAACATTTCTATCCCTAGTGATTGTGTAATTGATAAAGAATAAGAAGACTTAAAGCTATCATATTTTGAACTTTTATTTTACTAACTTAATTTCAAAGTGGTTTATTTTCATCTGTTACTAATGAAAAAATTCTTCCTACTTCTTGCGACTTATCCTATCAACCCTATTCAACCCGCCTAAACACATTTACTGCATCGTCCTCCTGGAATTAAATTTCTGTCTTGACTAAGTAAAAGAAAAGAAGAAATGTGACACTATAATATTATATTAACGTGATAAATTATAATACAAAATTAATATGTGATTGGTAGCTATATTAGTAGAGATTAGGGTACATTTTCTATGTTACGTTGCACACAAGATGACGCTTCGTTGCATTTCGACTCTGCTCTAGTTTGACTCTACGCAAAGGTTTTTAGAAGTTGGATTAAACTTCTGATGATCTTAAATACTTGATTAAAAGTGACTAAAAAAATCTCACTCCTGTCGGGCTGGTTTAGTTTTGCCTTAGTTAGTCAAACGTTAAACTTTTAAGCTAAACTAGCTCAACATTTTTAAACAACAAACTTCTGGAGATATTTTAATCCAATTACTTGATACAAAGGCAGAATGCAATAACTATTAATTCAGTCAAATAATGAAGAGCAACAACTCACAAAGTAGCGTGTAACGTCGGAAAGCTGGTTCGGGACAGAAAACGACAGTTAAATAGTCAACTCAGTAGTTGCGGAAGAAACACTAGCTGGAATTAAAGAAGGGTGGTCAATGAAAAAAGGAAATATGAAGATTTAACTTATTTATTTATTCATTATTTATTTAAGTCCTTATAAATGGTCTGGTTACTGGTTCTATCTGGTTGGATTCAGACTATTGTATGTGAGATTCATAGGGTTAATAATAAAGGCAATTTTCATCAAGATACTCGTATTTTAGGCCAAAGGGTTCGCTGATTATGTGTACCAAGAGTAATATTTAATTTTCATTTTTTAATCAGGTTTAACATTTTTTTTCAATGTACTTTATCAAATTGTAAAATTTACTAAGGTTATTCTATAAAAAACATTATTATATTGTATCCCCATTATTCCTGTGATAGAACATGAAATAAAATGATCGAGCCAGCATTGTAACTAAAATTAATCACAGATACGATTCATAAAAGCTTTTTCGCGCAACGACTATATTGAAACAATCCATCAACTCTTAATATTTCAATTACTGTTACTCACACTGAAAAACTGATATGCAAATATTAATATAACATCAAAACGATAAACAAACGATATAAAAACGATTATACATGTGGCATCAGTGTCCAATTTGAATTGTTTACAAAATTCGTTTCACACGTTGGGAATAACTAAAAAATACTTGATATCTTTTTACCCTACTACGCGAAGTCAAAAGGAAGGTAACAGTTTTGGCAGTCTATGTATGTTTGTATGTTCCACCGTAGCTCGTAAATTGCCAAAGCAATTTTAATAAATGAGTTGTTATTAGTTTCGTAATAACAGCCGTTTTATACATTTCATCAAAGGTTTCTTTTCTACGCAGTCGTTTGATAGATTTTTAAACTTTTTCTTGTTCAGACCATATTGTAACATATTCCAAGAATATAAATAGAAATTTTACAGAATGTTCTCACACACAGTCTCCTGATGGTAACCAGAATACTGATGAGACTTATATTTCTAAATACAAACATAATTAAGATAAATTGCATCCCGATATAAAATGATCGTGTTCATGATGTCATTAGTTATCCTGGGCAAAAATTAAGGTTCTTTTTCACATGTTTATATGTTTTCTTTTCTTGCATCTTACCTCTGCGGAATAAATAGGGAAGTTTGTTACTGATAGTTTGTACTAAGATAAATAAAAATACGTCTAACAAGTTTTAAGCCTTATGTGCAAATGTGTATGTTGCGCTCGTTAATCAAAATCTCGCTTCAGTTGCCATTATTCTCAATCTGCGTCAAACTCAATTCCTGTTTTAAACAAGAAATCGTTCTCATCAATTTTCTTGTCATCTATTAAAGAGTGTAAGAATTTACTGAACAATTTAACAGATTTATGTTTTAAATAAAAACACTAAATCAACGCTGGAAAGCAAATTGTTAATTTTATTATCCTTATATAAATCTCTGGGGATATCGTCGATTGTTCATATTTTTGTGTTAGCCTACATTCTGCCGAGTTTACATGCTTCGCTTTTGTACTTTATTTTTTATTGTCAGCAAAATGACCTTCGCTTATATTAAATGTCAGCCCTTTGTTGAATTTTAACATTTGACCGCACATTCGGTATTCTCGGTGGGTCTTGTTGACTACATTTGTTCTGGTTTTAGAGGGATTATCGCTGTATCTGTTATGCTTTGCTGGATTTGAATCATCTTACCCGAAGTCCATTAGTACGAGGGATGTAATTGTTTTTTTATTTTTGTAACATTTAAATTATGATTTACCTAAAGTAGGATTATTATTTTATCGTTTATACGTGATAGACCATTTGACTTCTCAGTTTTATTAGATTAGCAATCTATTCCAATGAAATATTTGATATTGTTAGAGTCTCAATACTTTTTTCTTCTGTATTATAACTTCTTCTACACCTTGGTCTTAGGTTTTTTTTGTATGAATTTGTCTAAAATCGATGAATCAACAACGATCCTATGTTTCATAAGCGAGAGTGAATGATGTAATTTTTTTACTAACTTTATTTATTTATTTATTTATTTATTTAAACTTAATGCACATTATGCACAAAGGCGGACTTAATGCCATAGGGCATTCTCTGCCAGTCAACCTTAAGGTGTTGTGAGAATATGATGAGGTGGTGCGTGAGAAAAAATATACACAATACATTTGATACGATGGTATTGGATAAAACTACTATATACAAATACTGAATATTATACATATTATACACAATAATTGAGTATATACACACATAAATATAATATAATATAATATATAATAACTCAGTCCGAGAACTATTGTTGAGACTGTTCCGCCGATTCTATCCGGAGTAAATCTCGTACTTTCATCTTAAATGTGAAGCGACTAGTAGACATCCTGATTTCGGTTGGGAGCGCGTTCCAGAGAAGAACTGACTGTACAAAGAAGGATGAATTAATGAAGTTGGACGTATGAGGGGCGCATAGAAGAAGCATATTGTTTCTTGACCGAAGGTTTCGATCATGACTAGAGCATAGCAGACGGAAGTGAGGTAAGAGGTATTCGGGTAATGATGGGGAGTTCAGAAAAGAAAAAAGAGAAGTGAGTGCACGCAAGCTACGGCGCTGTCGAATTGGGAGCCACTGCAGTTGGGTACGTAAAGCAGACACATGGTCATACTTGCGAAGATTAAAAACGAATCGAATGCAGTTATTAAGAAGGCGGTCTAGTTTATTAAGGAGGTCTGCATTCAGGTCGAAATAACACACATCACCATAATCGATCAAGGGAATAATAAGGGACTGCATAAGCGTAGCCTTGGTTTTAGTGGGAAGAAAGTTCTTGAGACGATATAACGCGCGTAAACACGAAGTGACTTTCTGGCTGACATGTGCAACCTGAGCTCGCCAATCGAGTGTTGAGTCCATATATAGCCCCAAGTTCCTTACAACTGCACACTGAGGTATGGTCTGGTTATTGTAGACAACCGGTGGGATAACACAACTTTACCAATACACTTAAAATTTACTTAAACAGAAAGTCCGTGGGAGAGCTATGCTTCGGCATGAATGGGTCGGCTCGACCGGAGTGATACCACGGCCTCACAGAAAACCGGTGTGAAATAGCGTTTGCGCTGTGTTTCACCGAGTGAGTGAGGATACCGGAGGCCCATACCCCAACCCCTCCCCCCATCCCCTTTCCCATCCCCCAAAGGTCGGCAACGCACTTGTGACGCCTTTGGTGTTGCGAGTGTCCATGGGCGGCGGTAATCGCTTACCATCAGGTGATACGTCTGCTCGTTTGCCAACTATTCAATAAAAAAAAAAAAAAAAGTAAAAAGACTGATCACAAGTATCCTCGATATTACACTACTTTATGTGATCATGATAAAGACACTGAGGTCAATAGTATTATTATAGTCAATTATATATGGTACAACTTCTTTGACAAAATCACAGGCCTTCTTAAGTGTGCTTTCTGTGGAGAACCATGATGTTACATATACTCAATGTTCATACGCCCTTTAGGGCCGCATATAAGAAATCAGGTATCGGTCATCTTGAATTTCTATCGTGAAAGTAATTCAATATTTGTATCAGTGATTTAGGTGCTATGATAAAACTTATAAACATACATAGATTGCAAAACATCGACCCTTACTTTTGGCTTTGCAGTAGTCAGGTAAAAAGCATCTAAAATTCAAGCTTGCATACAAGATATAAAAATATTTATATTATATATGTGATCAGCGAGAGAGAACTCCGAAGTTAAAAAAAGGTGTTAGTATGGGTTTAAAATATATAATACATGTTTCTTCTGCTATTAAGTAGGTTACAGTCTAGATTAATCACAACATAATTTTTGCCTAGAAATAAGGAGAAAAATTTTATGAAAAGTAGCACTCAGAAATCCTAAGTGATCTGTCAAGTAAATGAAGTGTAAAACCCAAACTGGGTACTACCGCTGCCGGTGTCGGC
Organism: Spilarctia lutea; assembly: GCA_916048165.1. Classification (NCBI taxonomy): domain Eukaryota; kingdom Metazoa; phylum Arthropoda; class Insecta; order Lepidoptera; family Erebidae; genus Spilarctia; species Spilarctia lutea. Next base: position 2,248,256 of record OU696476.1, on the reverse strand, counting down.
CAATTTTTTCGGATTACAGATTTACGATGTATCGAACTGGACCGGACGGCACTCCACCGTTGGAAAAAAACTACGTAAATTCGCCATTGAATTTAAGTCGGCTATTTATTTGGACAGGAGCTCTACGAATACCTATTAGAATGGTGCAGCAATATTTTGATATAAGCGGCTCTAACTGTTTCGAGTACTCAAAGTTTTATTGAATACGGAGAATATCTAAATATATACGAAAGCATCTCACTAGGCCGCCATAGTGTGGGCCGCCATGCTGCATTGTCCCTATTAGCATTGAGGATGGTGGTCACCACTCCCGGATTCTGCTCGTGCTTTCCACCAGGCAGAGCAGAGTCATTTTAGCAGCTAAAACATAAAAGAAAGAAAAAAAAGGGGGATGTCGTTGGTTGTATACAATTTGTGTGCGGACAACAGGGTCTGAAGTCCTAGTCACTTTAACGCTAAAACTTACATCACACGGCTCAAAGTCTATATCTTGGTATTCAAAATGTTTTTTGCTAGGTAAAACTGTAGTCTATTTTAGTAGATTTGTATGTTTGATTCCCGTACCTATATTTTATTCTTATACAGACTCATTCTTAACTTTGAGCCTCCTTGATATATCTTGGTCATCAATGCGTAATATTTAGTTTAAGGTTATCGTAGCAATAAATCATCACATCTTATCTTGTAGCAGAAAATATTCACATAACCTTTTACAACCATACTTCGATAATCGCACATCTTAAAAACGATATCCCTCAAAAAAATCTTTAATAAAAAACACTCAAAATAGAATAAATTTTGTAGGAGGTTTATTTCTAGAAATTTTTAATATATGTATATACGAGTAGAACAGTTATTCTATCACATTTAGATCGCTTACTAATTCTCGACAGTCACATTCAAAAACGCAATATTTGCAACGAATATTCCCTCAATACTGATATTCTCATACACGCTGCACAAAGCCATGAAACCGAGTTCTACAAGCGGTATACTTAACATTATAAAAATGGAAACGGAAGAAATTCGCAGGCGGTTATATAAACTTATGCAAAATTAAAAAAGCCGACAGAACTGAAGTATTCACACGATACACTTTTTTATAAATGATTTGACTTTAAAATTGGCAACACTGAATGTTTAAACATAAAATAATATAGAAGCAACAGCGTTATAGCCATGAGATAATGAAAAGAAATAAAAAAAATGTATTTGGGCTTTTGCAGAAATGAAATTGAATATAATTTCAGACAAAAGATTTCTTTAATCCCACCGACAATATCAGAGATTAGTGTCTTAATTATCCGTCTTTAAAGCTGGAAATTTAATTTTCAAATCTGTGTGGGTCCAACTCCAACCTGATTACAGCTTATAACATTTAAAAAGAATTATTAAAATCGTTCACAAATGGAACATCACAGACAGAAAATAATAAAAAAGAATCTCTCTTTTGAAGTAAAAGTAAAAGCAGCAGTAACTTAAATATATTTTACTTTATGTTATCAACGTATTTATAAAAAAAAACTATACCATGTGAGTCGGTGAACAAAGGCTTAGTGAATATCTAGAATATAAGGACACGATCGAAGCTCAAATTGAGCATTGCGAGTATGAGTACGTTTGTGAAAACTGTGGAGCTTCTCTTACGTGTATAAGTGCGTATTGCATGAAGCAATGTTTTCTCAATTTATTTAGATCATGCTAAACTTTGTCCCGAAACAAAGTGAATTCATGCTAAAAGAGTAAACGACGTCAGTATTTTATATACCTAATAGCAGTACTTATTTTGTTTTTTGTTTGTAAGGCACTGTTTAATGTGGTAGGTACACTTTTTTGTTTAATAATATACTGACTTCACGTATGGTCTAGTAGTTTAAGCGGTCAATACGCCGATTTACACTTCGCCAAGTATTGTGGGTTGAAAACCCACATGGAGTAACACTTTGACTGATCTATAAACTTTTGTTCTGAAGCTAGGCTTTTTTTGTGTCCGTTGATTTATCTCTAGTGCGGGAGTTTCCTTTCTATGAAGAAAAGAAAAATATAATATGTGTTGTGTTCTTATTAAGCACTGGCTACTTGGGTTATCTTACTATGGAGTATTAGTCTGTTTTTTGACTATCCTACATGCTTATTCATTGTTATTTAAAAAAAAGTTAGTCTAAACGTCAAACATCCTCTATATATATACTAATGACTCTATATATATATATGTGTGTGTGTGCTTATGTAAAAATATGTACTATAAATATACTTACATCTCGTCCTTGAAGGAGCGTACAGGGGCATATTAAAATACCATACTCTTCTATCTAAATATTATGCGATAACCTAGAAAACGGTGATGCCTAGTCTCGGTTTATTTTTCAGAATTATACGAGTGCTCTTGTTTTGGAATTTTAGGATTTCGTTTACTGTAAATAAAAACCAAAATTGAACGGAGTGGCATGCGATGGGAGATGCTTATGTTCAGCAGTGGGCTGCAATTTGCTGACGATGAAATAAAAACTGAACCACCATACTTTTACTCTTTAGTTCATCAGCCTGATTGTCTAAATGCAACATGTCCTCCCTCGGTTGTAGAGGATTTATAACCACTCCGTATTGCGACAAAGAATGTTCATTTTGTCTTTACTACCGAGAAAGTTCAAGCCGACTTCGAATTCAACTAAATATGTTACTCATTATTTATAAAAGTATTCCACTTCTTAGGGTGTTAGGGTGTTTGATCAAAGTCGATGATACTTTTTAGAAGGTAATAATTAACCAAAATATCTACACTAGGTACCTTTACAAGAAATCGCAATGGTTTGGATTTTTAACTGAACTGATTTAGGTACCTTTATATCAACAAAATATTAAGAAGGTCATGACTAAAAAAACATTGAACAATTCTACTGCGGATTCCCACGGGGTTAAGTTACTTATCCACTTGGGTAGTTCGGTACTTGAGCAGGTAAATAGGAGAAAATGTTCGTCCTTTTTGTGCCGAATCTCTAGTATACATTCCTAAATTACGTAGTCGGAAAGTAGGACACTGACATCTAACATGTAGCACAACATGTAGCACGAATATAACTTATTACATGAAAAATTCAAAAAATTACACCAAAAACTATTTAGGTAGCAGAGGTGAACGACAAACGTGGATATCGTGTGTTTCAACTTCTACCTTTGAGAATATATAAACATCTGAATATATATTATACATCTTTTTAACTTTTTGTTTTCTAAAACGAATTTTATATATTACTTTTTTTTAGTTGTGTCTAAATTGGTAGTAATTTAGTCGCTATCAACTCCAAGTCCTCTTTTCGTTTTTACTGTATCCAGATAAAAGAGTCTGACATACTAAGCGTCTGATTCAACTAACATGCGATGCATAAAACATGACGGAACTCAAACCCCGAGTGATTCGTAGCCTCTTTGCTAAAAGTTGAGCTTCGAGTATTTGATCGCATAAAACAACGGATTGTTGAATTGGTGGGTTGAGGTAAAACCCTGCAATCATATACAGTTTGCCCTTTTACTTCGATTGGAAATGCTTTTGGGAATGGTAGTTGGTTGTTGAAGGATATCTGAAGTTGAATATTGGATTTTGGTTTGCTTTCAATACTTTGATAACTTTTTTATATATTGTATGCTTTAAGGTTTCCAAATAAAGAAGTTGCAATAAATTAATGGAATGAGTATTTTAATGTATATATAATTCAGTAATATTTGTTTTGTTCTTGAAGTTGCCTACCTTTATTATATTGCCTACCTATATTACAGATATAGAATTTATATGGACTGGGCTCTTTAAGTTTCTGTCTTTTTTCTAGAAACTAGTCTAGATAGCAAATACATGCTCAATTTAGAACAATTTTAAAGACTTTAAAAATATTTTTTCTTCTTTCAAATAAAGTACCTGGATCAACTTATATAACTTGGTATTTTTTTGGTAATTTAAAAAATAAAAATTCTAGCTAGATCAATTTATCGGCCCTAAAATTCCCAGAATACTGAATATCATAAAAATCATTAGAGCTGTTTCCGAGATTCAGATTATATGAATATATATACAAACAAACGCTTAGTGTAGTGTTGTAACTTAGTGTTAGATTTCCATGTCATTTTTTACGACTTTTTCTTAATCATTCACTTCTAAAGAAATCGATGAAGTTGTTTGTTACTTAAGAAAATTAACTTGAACTAAAAATATCGACGTGTCTACATACAACGTTAATTTCTACAAAAAATGTAATCTTACTAATATAAAAGCGACAACTTGTGAGAATGAATAATTTTTACTCTTTCCCGCAAAAGTTCTGAACGGATTGTAATGCAATTTTAAAGTTATTAAGGTAATATACCCAAAGAACACATAGACTACTGTTAATAGAATAGAATCGTCTATGAGTGGGTGCAACCGTGGGCAAAAGCTAGCATATATATATATATATATGTATAATAAACGAACTGACAGAATATTAACAAACATGAAAGAAAATTAATAAGTTCAACGTTCTATAAACTCGTTTTCAATAGACTGAACAGCTCTAGACGTGAACAGTAAAAGTTTCAAAGAAATTGTTCATTGGATTCAATCTTTGTTGATTGTATAGCCTGTTTGAAGTTAATGATATCATTGGTTGCAAATGGCTTGAGATAAGTTCATGTTTTTGTCATATGTTTCAAATGTTTTAGGTTAGAGGCAGTTCATTACAGATATACGCAATGTTAAATGCAGACAATAGTATATATTTTAAATCTTTAGCAATTAGACTTGTTGCTAATTTAAATTCGTTTCAGGTGAGGAGATATTAAGTAGTGTGTGGATAAATCTCGTGTTAAGAGTGGATAAAACTCTAGTGAGTGGGTAGTCTCGGTGAATAGCCAGCAAAGTCAAGTGTCATGTTGGTACGAACTACTATGTTCTAGACATATTATTGACTTTTCAAGGCACGTTCACCCTATAATTTGGTATCATATCGAATTATGTGGATGAATTTTCACCTGGGTAACTGTTTGAATGATTCGCACATTTTTCAGTCTAGACTGTTCGATTATTTTTTGAAGTCCGGTTACACTGGCCGGGACTGAAATACAGAACCTAAGAAAAATAAATACCAGTTTGTTAGGATCATCAAGAACCCATAATGTCCCACTGGTTGGCTCGGGTCTCTTCTCAGGGGAGGGTTAAGGCAATACGTCCCCACGCTGGCCAAGTGCGATTTGGGGACTGGCAAGACTACGTTGTGGATATGAAATTTTGCCTTTGGATGTTTTTAAACCGCCCAAAGGCCTCGCAACTAAACGTCAAGACTGTTATCCCACGATAACAACCGGGACCGACTGCTTAACGTGACCTCCGAATCACGGAGACGCTCATGGTAATATGCCACCAGCAGTCACCCATCCAGGTACTGACGTCGTTGCTTATTTATTTATTTATTCAATTAGGGAACACAAACAGCTTACTCTCGGTGATGGGCTATGAGCGCCTTGTTTGCCTATATATACACAATTCAAGAAATGGGTGTAAGTTTAAAAAAATAGTATCGTCACTTTAACTTCCACTTATTGTATTCTCTCAAACTCAAAGGTAATAGAGCTTTTATTGACTTAATTGATTTGAATGGTACGTTTCGTAGAATCATCGTTGTACTAATTTCAGAGGAATTGGATAATGAATAGGATAGATGGACCGACGCTTTATAGTAAAATGGATGATTCAGAATACGATGGTTCGGGTTTATATTTACTTGGAACTGCCCGATGTTTTGATTTGATTAGACACTCCAGTTTTACTAGTGGACAGGTATCATATTCAAAGAGTGGCAGTGATTTCTGTTCATGAACAGCTGCACAGGGATGATCAGATAGGAAACCTTATGGTTAGCGATATTTTAGATATCGTAAGAATGTAATACTAACATCATATTGGTACATCAATAAGATGTGATTTGTTTTGTATCCAAAAAAACAGAGTGTGCTTAGAATTCGAGTGAATACGAAATTTGGAAGCAGTCAAGTCCTAAATTCACTTAACAGACTTTTATCATCTTCCAGTAAGGACACTTTCATGTCAACTTTAGACTCGTTTCAAAGATGATTGTCAATACTTTTTGATCCCAAATTTAAAAGCTCTATTGAACCTTTTATTTGTACCTATGTTGTATTACTTCTAAATTAGTTTGTGTCCGATTCATTATTGTACCGTTTGGTAGTTTATAAAATAAGACTATGCAAAAAACTCCTTTAAAATACATAATCTGACTGAAGCTAAAAAAAGGGACTTTAGTTATAATTAAGGACGTAAACAAAAATTTTACTGGGGGTTTTTGCAAGGATATCTAATCACTATCTACTGAATAGGTTTAGTGATTGTTTTGCACATAGTATATTTCAAATTTGTGCGCCCTTCTACTACTACCCTAATTATTGTTACTTATCATAATATTTGTACATTGGTTGTCTGTAAGAAATTGTTATGTGTGTACAATAAAGATACATAAATAAATCAGTTTGGTCTTGAAGGTACTAGTAAGTTATTTGCTAATTCAGGGGTAAAAAAATATTTCAATGACACAAATAATCATCAAACTCTATATGGTATACAAGATCTAAAATGAAACAGTTCATATGTCAAATTCAATATCGTTCTAATAAATCATTAAAACTCCCATCAAAACCACAAAGTGTCCCATCAATAAAATAGCCCCTTTAATAATTCTCAAAAATATTTCGATGAAATAACAACTATATTTAATAACATTAATGGTTAAACAAGTGAGGTGAATCGAACAATTACATCTGACAAGGATGGAAAAGTACAAACAATTTTGGGCATTATTTTCTTCGCAGCAAGACTGAGTTCACTATACACTGAATTTATCGTCAGACTTGCAAGAGACAATTGACCCCTATATAGCACGTCAATTGAAACTTATTTTAGGGTATATCTTAATGGTACATTAATTAACGCAGACCTCTAATTGATGATGCCTCTTTGATCCAAAACCGAAGTGATTCGTCAAGTTTATATTAGGTGCGGTTGATTCGAGAGAAACATGTTTAGTTGGGCTAATTGATGTTTGGGAGTCTCCACACTAACCTGGTTAAGCGTAATTATCTACACAATTGTATATATACACGTGTTTACTAAGCCGCGATGTTCGACATTGATTCCTTATTAGATGACTAGTTGAATTGTCTATGAATTTGCGTATTATTGGTTGTAGCTAATTAAATGTAAATTTAGTCATCGTTGATATGAATATTATTATTTAATTCAAGTGATTTACCCAATATCTGCTACTGTTTAATTACTTTTTTTTTTTTTTGAAGCTTTACATATTTAATTACCTATGCGACACGTTTATTTACTTAATTTTTAATACAACTACGCAACTGTATGATTAATATTGGACTTAGACGAGGGATTAAACGATGAGACGAACATTAACGTGCTATTAAAAACTAACATCTATAAACTATCAGTAAATAAAAAAAAAAACAAAAATAAGCTCCCTATCTATTTTTAAATAGAATTTAATGTAGTGTTTTATTAAATTCAAATGGAATTATTTATATATATTTCATTAGGTCTATCATATAGGTACTATTTTTCATACTCGGCTTACACTTATATAGCCTTACGGCTCGGGTAACAAAGCATCGCGTTGTCTGTCTTGATGTTTTTTGGGGTCCTGGTTATTTTATTAACATACCTGTTAGATTAAAATATGTATAAATAAATTTATGAAAAATTGCTTAAAATAATTTACAAGATTAAGTATTGTATAAAAATATTATGAACATAAAGTTTAGACAAAAAAATGAAACACCGACCACAGTTATTTATGATAAATAGAAAGTAATAAAACAAAAGTAAAAGCGAAAACCCAACTACGACCCAACACGACGCTGAAAAAGTGTCAAACAAGATTTTCAGGACACTGGATTTAACAACGTACAGACACACATATTCAAGTTTAAAAAACCGTAGTCACACATTAACTAGAAACGCACCATAACACTTTAACAGCGCGTGACTACGGCTGTACATAGCCTGACAAAATCATAACCCTCCTTTGGCTTTGCCGTAGTCGGTTAAAAATGTTACCTTACAACAGTGTCTGATGTCTTTATCTCTCAAATTAAACGATGATTATATTGGATATAAAGGGAGATATTTTTGTCTCAACTATTTGATTCTACCATCGAATAATGAATGTGTCACTTTTCCCTCGTTTTCAAACATCTAAAACATTATACCAAGTCTTGTCATCAAAATAATTGACACTGATTCGAAACAAATAAGTAATCGATTAAATATTTAGCTATAATATTTTTAATGACTAGTGTTTTAATATTCAATTATTTTAATACAACCAAATTAAAATTAGTAAATATCATAATGTTAAGTTCACTGTCTGGTAACAGTATTTCACAAAGATCTTGGCTTTAGGGTAATTTTAAGGTACGTTCATATGTACTCTACCTTCTTTTATATTATATCTTTATTTACAGACGTGAATGTATAAATTCATTCAGAAACATTTCAAAAGAAAGTATATAAAGATGTATCTGGTACAACCAATGAAAATCACTTCTATCCCAATATTGTCATCAAATTAAGTTAAATCGACCTTCAAGTTAATTTTGTATACTTTTCATATTACTACAATTAGTTAACCACACAATGTAACTAAATTTAGTATCATTGTTTTACAAATTTTCATTTACCAACAAGTAAAAAATCTTGCTCCTAGTATTTACCGCATTTTTATTAATATTATAATTTTAATTAACTTAGTAATTGCTTAAATAATTAGTAGTCGCGCCATGAAACTCTGTACACCTTGTTGAATACTAATTTGACCCTTTGCTGTTGTTTTATTTTTCGGCAATTTGAAAAGTTCCTTGAAAACTTTTAATTGAAGTTAGCGGTTACCGGAAAGATTTTTTCTAGAACCAAATTTGATAATAAAAAATTATATTTAAATTTATATAATGTACAATAGGCATTCACTTCCTGGGGATTTTGTTAAAAAAATATCAAAGTACCTTACGTTAACAGACTTTTATTAGCTTCACTTGTATGTGTGTGTTTGTGACCAAATTTTATAAGCATTTTTTTTTTATCTTTGTTTATTTTTAATGTACCAATCGTCACAATACTTCTTATTCGAACCTTTTCTCAGCTTGCCTCGTCAGGACTATTGGGCTTATGCTTAATGATACCAAGCTGGAGGTTGTAGGTTTCATTCCTACCAAGAATAAGTCATTGGGTGAGCACGATAATTTGTTCTGTCTGTGTGATTTTTTATTGATTTAGTATATCTATTAATCGGAGAAGATAAAATGCTGGTAGATGTACTTTTTTTTACTATTATATAGGGGGCAAACGAGCAGACGTATCGCCTGATGGTAAGCGATTACCGCCGCCCATGGACACCCGCTACACCAGAGGCGTTACAAGTGCGTTGCCGGCCTTTTAGGTAGGAGTACCCTTTTTCTTGAAGGTTTGAAGGTCGTATTGGTCCGGGAACAACGTTGGCGACAACTAATTATACAGTTTTGCTGAAAGTTTCGGGAAAATCGCACAGTTTTGGACTGCCAACCATCTAGATGATGGGGATGAAATTTCTGTCGCGTAGGACGACGGCGGAAAGACGTGTTTCGAGAACCGTCTTAACCTTAATTTTGTACAGAAAAATACTAATTTATATTGTCATTTTTATTCAAAAATAATGTTCCGTTATTGTAAATCATAAATTAATATGTGCAATATTATAGCTAGACAGACACAATAAATGATAACATTAACTACACGTTACTACCACTACAACATTACTATCACGCAGAAATAATTCTATCTATGAAGGAAATTACATTTCGATATTATCTAGAGCGGGACCCTCATCTATTATCTCTAGTTGGGGTGACCGAGGCTATAGGTTTGATTATGACAATGGCTAATACTTAATCGCTATTGTTATGACATAATTGTATCAAATATATCGTGAGACTTCAATCGTGAGATTTTGAGTACTTAGATAAAGATGTGTTAGTCACTATTTCTCGCTGACCCGCTAATTTTTAAGTCTCGATTCTTTGAGTACTAGTAAAAATCTCTTGTCCTCAGGGACGTAGGAGTTAGCAGTTTGTTTTGTTTCCACTAAAGACCACCCCGACAGTCGATCTCAGGTCCTTCAGAATTAATATGATGCTTAGACAAGATTTATCTTTGGAGAAGCAGAAGAGGTATCCCCTTATTTCTTAAGTATATATATATATATATATATATATATATATATATATATATATATATATATATATATATATATATCGTTATATTCTGTAACGTTGAACTCAAATTTTGATTACGAAAATTGTATCTTCGATTCATTCTATTGTAAATAATTAATTTCTACTACCAATAGACAATTAAGAAATCATAATCACTTCAACAGAGCTAATAATTATAAAATTACAGCTATTTATTAATATTACAATTACGAAATTACGGAATTCTGTTTCCAAGTAAAATAATTAAAGTGTTGTTCTTCTTAAATTAGTCTCTAAAGAAATATGGATAAAACTAAAATTTTGTTAAGAGGCATACATCTTTTATAGAACATAGACGTGCATATTAACACACACATATCAATATTTTCGTAGTCTTTAAAGTAGGCAAAGACAACACATCCACACACTTGTAACTCCTTTTTGTATTAGGTGTTTGATACTCTTTAAAAAAATACTCACTGTTATTGTCACTGTTATTTCTAAAAAATATGCCTCATTTTAATATGTAAAAGTATCTCATCAATGTTGAATACTAATTAAGTTCCATCATAATTTAATTTGAGGTACCTCAGAGACCTTTTCATACTTAGATCTTCAATGAATATTCATGTAATTCTATTAAATAAAACAATAGTCGGAGAGTTTTCTAAGTGTTATTTTAATAGTTAAAAAAATATCCACCAAAAACAGTAACGTTACAGCTTTTCTGCTTTGTTGCAAACTGATGAAAAAGCTGATTTGAATAACCATTTACGCAATCAACAAGAAAATGGCTGTAATGCGTCAGCTCTGTGCTCTCATAGTAACATTAAAATCAATACTTGTATGGATACATATTGTGTTGGAGCTTGCGTGGGATTTCCGTAAATGCTTTTTACTTTCTATATAAGTGCTTTATGAGTTACTAAAAAAAAACAAAATGCTGAATAAATTAAATCATATTCAGAATATTTCCACTCATAACTAAAACTAGCAGAGCACTATCGACTTTGCTCTGCCTGGATATTATTAATCTATAGTATTTATGTATTTATGCCTAGTTAGTCTAGCGGTTAGATTAAAAGGTCTTGGGTTCAATTGTCGGTCGGACCAAAAGTGTTGATGGGTTTTCTTACACGAAATTCATAAAAGCGCCCTGTAGTTGGGTATTTTGACGGTGTTTTACACCCGTGCCTCGGAGGATACGTTAAACTATCGATCCCGATTGTCATAAACGTCTATGAAAATCGTTATTGGAAAGTCAGTGCCCTCAAATATGCTGAAAACTAGTTCTATCTTCGAATTCAGGTTTATCATTATGGGTTGCAGAGGCACTCCTTGCAAAAAAAATATTTGGTCTCTCGTCTTACTAGTTCAAACACACACCTGCCACAAACAACTTCGCAACACCCAAAGGTTTGTCTGGAAGAAAATGCCTGTGGCATTAAGTCCACCTTGCGCAACATGTTTGCAGGAAGATTTAATAAATAAATAAATAAAATATTCTGATTGATAGTTCAATTTAGATAGATAGATAATTAGATTTATTATTACCAAGATAATTTTGAGTCAGTTACTAGTGTAACTGACTCAAAATTATCTTGGTAATAATAAATCTGGGAAGAAGAAGTTCTATCGCAAATAAATATTTTTAAAAATAAAGTTGGAAACGCAGAAGTAGGGAATATAGTAATGTATCGAATTTCACACATATTAGGATTTAAAGAAGAAATATGGGTCCACTTTTGTCCTCCAAAGGTCATAAACTAGAAAAGCATTATCTAATAGCATAATATAAAGTGAGGAAATTCCACAATTTCATAAATCGCCACAGAATTTCAGAAATCAAATATTTTTCGTTACGACATAAAATCGCCGGTTCGCCACAAGAATATTGTGGGACATCGAAATGATTTACTGTAATCGATTGTTTTGTTATGTATTTGTTCAGTAAATCGTTTTATGTGATTTATAAAAATGATAAGAGTTGAATTGTTTTTCTTAAAAATATTACTTACTTTTATCTGATATTTAAATCTTTAAAATGCTACTAGAAATAGGACATCGAGTGTATGTTACATATATCCTTTCTCAATAGCTGACTCATTTAAAACTGAAAGAATTTTTCAAATTATTCCAGTACTTCCTGAGATTAGCACGGTCAACTAAACAAACACAAACTTATCAGTTTTGTGATATTGGTATAGGAACTCATACAGAGCATTCAAAATTATGTCTTTATAGTATCCGACAGTTATATCCAATGCTTGTTTGATAAAATCGGCATTTATCAACTCTGTAATATAATGTTTGGCTTATTTATTCGTTATGTAAGCAGATAATAGTGTAAAGTATGTTTTGTAATTAAGCCTAATGATAAACATACACAGCGGAACAATGGCTTCCGAATTAATTGTTTCCAAACCGTTTAATTATATTGGTGGCATTACCTTGTGACGGAGCCCTGCTTTCCTCCAGTTTACATGTTATTTTTATGGAATAGGGGGCAAACGAAAAGACGTATCGCCTGATGGTAAGCGGATGGGGGGAAGGAGGAGAGAGGTTGGGGTATAAGCCTCCGGTATCCTCACTCGGGGAAACAGCGCATACGCTGTTTTACACTGTGTTGTAATTTTATTACCATTGCTTTGTTAATCTTAAAGAAACAGATTTCCACGGTTTTGTGAAGTAAACGTAGAATAACATGTAGCATTTTAATTTGCAACTCGTCATTTAATAATTTAATACACTATTTTTCATAAAATATAAAATAAAAATATTTCATAAATTCTCTTTTCTAAATTTGAAATTCAAAAAAAAATTATTAATAATTTCTAATATTGACAAAAAACACGTGGCCTTTTTATTTACAATTCGTCATTTGAGATTTCAATAAATTATTTTCCATAAAATATAAAATAATAATATTTCATAAATTCTCTTTACGAAATTTTCATTTTAAAAATATAATTTCTATAGTAATAATAAATTTACAGTGATTTTGTATAAATTTAAATTGAGGTTAGGTATTTTTACTATTTACAAAAATCACCAGGAATTTTAATTTAATATTCATCATCTGAGATTTTACTAAACAAATTTTAAACAATATAAAATAAATGTATTTTAATAATTTTCTTTAATTATTTTTATTAAAAAAAAAATACCAACAATTAAATTAATTAAATTCCTAACATACCTTTCATTTTCCCTTACTCTAAGTCTCAGAAACCAAAGTTTTAGATTCGTGTAAATATAAACTAGACTTTAAAATTAGTTTGCCAAAAAAGTTTCACTTCGGACATGTGTACTTTGTACGCACGCACTTTTTTTGTTTCACGTACAAATATGTAGATGAAAACAGATAATCCCTATTTTTAAATTGATTTTCTAAATTCAGAAAATAATAATAAAACGATTATTTTAATTAATATTAGTTTTAACATCTTTCTATACTGGAAAATGTCTTAGACGCAAAATTACCAACGCAATTTCAAGCACTCCTTCAAAGTATCAGAAAGTAACCAACAGAATCCAATCTAGCCCAGAGTACATCTATTTAAGCACTGGTTGGCATGAAGCCAGTTGAACATGAATCACGCGTAGTGTCAATGAAACATAATCCGATCATTTCGTTAAGTGACTCGTTACATTATACGCTGTACGATTGACGGATTTTGTAACGTTGCATCGTTTCAGTTTAATGGAACAGAACATCGTTTAAGGATTATAATGTACTCATTTATATGAGATTTAAGAGGTGAATCATGTTATGACATGTACAAATTTGTTTCTAAATTTAATTATGAAAGTAAAAGTAATCTTCTTTTTAAATTAATATGAATGAACTATACTGTACTAGAATGAAATCTGTTTGAGGACTTTTTTCAAGGAACTAAATTCGTTCGTTCTGTTGCATAAATATAACAAATACGTGATTAAAACCGTGTATCTTTATATAAACTTTTACTCTAATAATATTTAGTTTAGAAAGAAAGCACTATGGTTAAAGTAATTTGGTATTAAACAGAAGAAATTTAGTTCGCATCCATTTAAAATGATGATAAGTAGGTAATTAAAAAAGTGCAATAAATTATTGTTCTGACAACTTTACCTTTGGACTTGATCAATTAGCATTGATTAATGAAAAACGATCACGTTGTGAGGTAATTAATAGTAGGCAAGTCACAAAATCATTTTCAAGTGGTCGATGATTTCATGAATATACGGTTCCATTATTTTACATGTCAACAAAGTCAGTAGATAGTCTTATGTCTTTCGTAAGATAATAAATCTTCAAGATTGAATTCTAGTTTAACAGTTATTCTAGTTTGATCTCTTATTGATCGATTTGTCACTCGAATTTCGTTATTGAGACAATATTGGCTTACCGTTTCATCTTGTGCTAGATACTAAGTCTTTAGCTCAATCTACTCAAGTCCTTAAACAACATTCTGCATAAACGAGAGTAAATTATTCTGTTATACAAAGGTAAAGTTACATGGTAGATAGATTTTAGGAATATTTTCAGAGAATAATTAACAATTAACTTAAGTCAGTAGATCGGTCGATAAAACATCTTGCTGTAAAAATATGTATATACTAGTTTCTGCAAACTTCTCCGACTGCGTATAGGTTAGTTATCGTTGTAAAGAGTAACCTATATCTTTTTAGGGTCCTGTACCCCAAAAGAAAAAACGGAACACTTATAAGATCACCCTATTATCCGTCTGTCTGTCAAGATCCTTTTTCTCAGGAATGCTTCGAGGTATCAAGTTGAAATTCATATCGAAAACTCAGGTC
This sequence comes from Spilarctia lutea, assembly GCA_916048165.1. Lineage (NCBI taxonomy): Eukaryota > Metazoa > Arthropoda > Insecta > Lepidoptera > Erebidae > Spilarctia > Spilarctia lutea. Next base: position 2,233,175 of record OU696476.1, on the reverse strand, counting down.
TTCCATTTCTTGGAGCTGTAAAAAAATCAAACTAACACAATCAAAAGATACTGTCGTTTAAGCTGCAAATTTTCGATACTGGCAAGGGCATCCAAACCTACAGTATACTTCTCATGAACTCAGAATTGTAAAATATGGTGAGAAGCAACGTTTTATAGCACAGATAAAAGGAAAAAACACCGGAAAAACGTTTGTACGGAACCCTCGGTGTGCGACTCGCATGCAAAATTTTATTGAAATCATGGCAGTGGTTTAGCTGTGAAAGTACAACAACGGACGATAGAGTTACTTTCGAACTTATAATATTAGTGTGGAAGTATGGATTTATTTTATTCTAAAGGCGGTTTGATTCATTAGTTTTCATGATTTTTTATTTGTTAATAACGGAATAATTAAGGAATAGCAGAATACTAAGTACTTATATTATTATAAAAATTATGAAAGAATTTCATTTTCTCGTATCTTGTGTATGAAATCGGTTGAGGAGTACACAGCTATGGCTAAAAACGCAGGTAAAATGCGGAGATCCACTTTGAAATGAATTGGACTTTTATTACCTTTATGCAAAATTGACATCTGTCAATTTCATGTCCTAAATTTGGTCAATTTCCATATCCTTAAATTACACTCTTTAAAATGAAACATGGTTTTTAAACTGTTGAATTTTAGAGTCGTGATAATTCGTGAGTCTTCAAAATGTTTTAATTAAACTAAACTTTAATTAAAGTGCTGCAAAGTTAAAGTTTAAATAATTTTAAAACACATTTTGCTTTGGCTCGTATCCAATACATGAATCACTCACTTGAATCTAGAGCGATTTGTTACAATTACCGTATCCAGAACCTTAGATATCTCAGTTAATTTCAGACCTTATTACTGTTTCTTTAGGTTGATTTTTTGAGTTGAAATTGTCACATTTACAATTAATGTTAATAAGCTATGAATTCCTTTCTGTTTTGCAGAATTCAAAACGATATTTCGGTTTTAAATCTTATAAGCTTTGGAGTATGCTCTTTGGTAGACATTAATAAATTTAACATGATTATAAATAATGTTTCTGGTGATCTTATTTTTTATAAAATAATAAGTTGTTGATATTGTTACGAGCTGGGTATTGACCAAATTAAAGTAGTCGATTAATTACCAAAAATAACACAATATTTATTAATAACACTTTTTACAATAAGAAATCACTAAATCACTTGTTAGTCGCACTAGAAGATCTCTTCGATGTTTATCCGCTGTATCGTGAAACAATACTGTCCCTAAGGCCAACACGTTCCGCTTTTATATGGCCGTGGAAATTACTCGAAACTACGAAAATATTCGATCGATGTCTCTAGGCTAAATAGATTACTCTAGAGCTGCTTGTAGCGCCATCTAGCGTCGAGTAATCGTCATAATGCACACAGTTGCGCGCTTTCCGACACTAGATGGCGTTGTCCTCGACAGTTCTCGATTCTTCTAGTGGACACTAGATTCATCTGGTTATGGCGCAACACTGCCCCCTCCTAAGACATGCTCGTCCCGAGCATTATCGGTTCCATAGTATCGCGCCAGTCGATCTACATGAACTATCTTTGGGGCGCCTCTTGGACACTTCTGTATCCGGTAGGTAACATCATTGATTTTAGTGACTACCCGGTATGGCCCATCCCATTTTGCTTGTAGCTTCGGAGATCTCCCTTTACTGCGAACTGGATTATGTAGCCATACTAGCGAACACTCTTCGAAGCCCTTATTATTCGCTTTCCGGTCATAACTGGTTTTCATCTTTTCAGACATTTGTTGGCCCGATTGTCTGACATGCTCATAAATGTCATTCATCTTGTTCCGCAAGTCATTCGCGTACTCCGTTATACTTCGCGGGGTATCAGGGGGTATTCCAGTGATCAAGTCTGCGGGCAACCGTAGTTCTCTTCCGAAGTTTGCAAAAGCTGGTGTTACGGAAGTACATTCGTGGACTGCACTTCGGTATGACAGAAGAAACGGTTGGATGTGTTTGTCCCAATCTTTTTGCTTACTTTCAACTACTTTTGCCAGATACCTCTCTAGTGTTTGGTTAAATCGTTCCACCATTCCGTCCGATTGTGGGTGGTAAGAGGTGGTTCTGGTTTTGTGAGCACCCATCACTCGACACATTTCTTGAAATATTTGAGACTCAAAATTTCTTCCTTGGTCACTGTGGATTTCTAAAGGCACTCCAAAACGACAGAAGACTTCGTGCACTAATTTATCTGCAACTGTTGATGCCTCTTGGTTGGGAATGGCAAAGACTTCTGGCCACTTAGTGAAGTAATCCATTACGACCATGATTCCGCTTTCACTTTCAGGAAACGGTCCTGCCACGTCTATAGCAATTCTTTCCCAGGGTGCACCAACATTATACAATTTCAATGCGCCTCTGCTACGTGTATGAGGTCCCTTCACGGCCGCACAACTGGTACACTTGCGACACCAGTCCTCAACATCATCACGACAATGAATCCAGTAGAATCTTTCCCTTATCTTTAACAATGTCTTTTTAACTCCCATATGACCTCCTGAACATCCATTATGGTAGAGCTGCAGGACCACTGGTATCTTAGCTTTAGGAACAACCATTTGCAGGTGACAGCTGTCTCCTCGAGCGTTTTCCCATTTACGGCACAAGACTCCATCCTGGATGACTAGACTATCCCATTGAGCCCAATAACTCTTCGTGGTCGAGCTCAGCGATGCAACTTCGCTCCAGTGTGGCTTAGGAGTCTCAGCTTTAATCCACTCGAGAATTGGTTTGATATCTGCATCCTCTTGCTGTGCTTGCTGCAGGCTTTCCTTCCATTCGTTGCTAAGGTCCGTCTTTATCGTCCTTATAGGAACAGCTTCCTTTACTTCTTGCTTGGCGCAGTGCTTGCAGTCTTCAGGGCAAGGTCTTCTTGATAGTGCGTCTGCGTTACCGTGAGACTTTCCACTGCGATGTTGGGTAGTACTATCAACCGCCCTATTCTCCTGAGACCGCTCGTACTTTCTTCCTATGCTTCGCTTAGGGCAGCTGGACCGAAGGTGACCTTTTTCACCACAGGCGTAGCATCTAGGGCTGTACCCCTTAAATCGGTCTCGCACAGGTGATGCCACAACCTCCCGGACCCGATGAAACCGATGGTCTTGTCTCACAGCTTCCACCTCCAAAGCATGGGCCAGAGCGTCCTTGAGAGTTTCATGGTGTCCAAGTCTCACAGCAGCTCTAACTTCGAGGTCACAAATGCCATCGATGAAAGCTTGCACCAGATTTCCGCCAACGAGCGCAGGTGCAGACTGGTATGCCTTACGGACCAGTTTCTCAACTTCTAGAGCCCATTGTTGCAAGTTTTCACCGATGCGTTGGGCACGATCCTTCAGCTGTGCACGAAACACGTGCTCCAGATGAGCGTCACCATATCTTGCTTCCAATGCCTCCAGCAGTTGCTCATAGGTAACCTCTTTATCGAGGGCTTCGAGGACGGTTAGAGCCTGGTCTCGAAGACCCAAGGTGAGCGCGGTCATAGCCTGATCCTTAGTCCAGCCGTTCACCTTCATAACAGCCTCAAACTGAATCTTGTAGGCTGACCACGAAGATGTTCCATCAAACGGCGGTACTTTGAACCTCCGCACCGAAGGAGCAGCAGTTACTGTAGTCGCCACTCCGTCTGCAACTTTAAGGTTTCCTAAGGCCTTCTTCACGTCAGCAATCTGAGTTTCGGCCTCAGTGATACGGTTCTCGTGTTGAAGAACCTGATCCTTCACTACCTTGATTTCTTTGCCGAAAGTCTCATGAATGCCTTTTAACAAGAGCATCTGTTCTTCCTGGCGGCGAGCCTGTTCCTCCTTGTCCCGCTGCAGCTGCTCTTCTAAGCGGCGGGCCTGCTCCTCCTGGCGGCGGGCCTGCTCCTCCTGGCGGCGGGCCTGCTCCTCCTTGTCCCGCTGCAGCTGCTCTTCCAACCGGCGAGCCTGCTCCTAGAGCATCGCCATTAGGGCCGTGATATCTGGAGCTGCTGCCGATGCCGACGTGGACGGCGTGGTTTCCATGACTGGCTGCTGATCTTCCGATGTAGGCAGTTGTGCACTTCCAAATCGCCTCTGATCAGCCTCTTGCTGGCGCTGACTCCTGGTTCGGATACCTTCCGTGTCCTCTTTTGGTAATACCGGCATACTTTAATCCCACTTCTGACACCAAATTGTTACGAGCTGGGATTGAATTGTTACAGTTCTCGATTCTTCTAGTGGACACTAGATTCATCTGGTTATGGCGCAACAATATTATAAAGCCTGAAACAGATATTTCAACTGTATTAAAGTTTATTAGACTGCCTCGTTGGCGCAGTGGTAGTGTATGCGACTGCTGTGCTTGAGATCTCGGGTTCGATTCGGTCGGACCAAATGTTTGTATGATATGCAAATATTTTTTCCGGAGATTGGGTGTTTTCTATGTTTAATATGTATGCATTTAAAAAGAAAAGTATATGTATATGTATTATTATCAGTTGTCTAGTACCCATAGTACAAGCTCTGCTTAGTTTGGGACTAGATGGTGTTGTTTTTTTGAAATCGGACCAGCTATTCCTGAGATTAGCGCGTTCAAACAAACAAACAAACTCTTTAGCTTTATAATGTTAGTATAGATCAAAGATCATCTACAAAGTAAAACACAAGCAAAACCTTGCATTCTAAACATCTTAATGCTATTGTATTTAATGAATATAGTATACGTGTTACCCTCTGTTTATATCTGAAGTTAATTCATAATAACGAATTAAAATAACATGAATTAAATAACAAGATAAATAGTATCGAATAACCGAAATTAAATAACACACACCCTTAACACACCTAAAATAATTTATCAGTAAATATCTTACTTTCAATAAATAAACACGTATATAAACATATGTTAGTAGTATATGTATTTAAGGACATCAATTTACTGAGTCGTTCACTGCCATTACACCGAACGTATTATTGTGCATTCTGCCTCCAACGGCTTATTAATTCAAGTTGATGAAATAATTAGGAACGCAAATAAATATACTTGGGAAAGATTGATGGCAGTTTCAAGATCATATAAAATACCATTTTTATGTGTTCTTTATATGGTTCAAGCGAGCCAAATTAAATAGAAGATGATGTATGTTTGTACTGGCTTTAAGACTTAGGACATTCTGTCATTCCGTTTATTCAAGCATTATTAAAACTCTTCATTAAGTATTTTACTATTCAAGTACCAAAACACTATACAGTTCTTCTTTCTTCTTTTTTAAAAGACAACTCCCGCATTAAGAATATACATCCTGTGTCGCGGGGGACTTTACAAACATACATGTAACGGACACAAAGAACATCCAGACTCAGGACAACACTTTGTGGATCACACAAAGTGATGTCCCACGTAGGATTTGAACCCACGGCACTTGGCGCAGTAGCAAGCGTTGTAGTGAACACTAAAACCACTAGGCCAACCGTCCAGTCATCAGTCATCATCACAGTTACAAAGGTTGTATGCATTTCTTAAATCTATTTCAGGCTTTATGTGTCCTAAAAACTGGTTGATTTCCACTTCAACAAGTGTTCTTGGTTCAAATCCCATGTGGGACAATACTTTGTGTGAAATAATTATTATTGTTCTGAGTTTGGGTTTCCTCTATGTCTGTTTTGTAAATGTTTGTAAAGTTCAGTAAAGAGTGGTCTTTCAGGAAGTAATATTTAACAAAACATAAATTCAATGAGTCAAGACTACCTTATCAGTTACGTAGTAATATTAATAGTAATCTTAAAAAAATCCTAATAAATTATACTAATGAATAATAGTGTCTTTAAATAATTCATACTAATATTATAAATGAGAAAGTAAGTCTATCTATCTTTATGTCTGTCCCGCTTTCACAGCTGAACCACTGCACCGATTTCAATGACATTTGGCATGGAGAAACTTTGATTCCTGAGAAAGGACATACTTTTAATCGCAATAACCGATACAATCGCGGGCGCGTACAAAAGCTAGTAAATAGTATTTCAAACAATAATATTTCAGACACCTAATACACAACGCTATCTAGTGAAACATTTTAATATTCTCTTCATAAACAATATTCAAACTATATGGTTGATTTCAATAAAACTCAATAAAATAACACTTTTAAGAGTTGAATTCAAAATATGTGGTGTAATACGTATTGCAAGCTGGCAATATTCCAAATTCAGTACTTAGCTAACATTACTGCGGATTCAAATAAAACTAATTTCAAGTTTAGTACCTATCACGTTTATTGAATAAAATTTAAGCTCAACTCGTTAGGTAGTTGCTCATTTACGTAAATGTAATTGGGAAGAGGAAACAAATCATCTGTCAGCCAAACATATATAATAAACTGCATTTTATTGAATTTAAAACCGACTTCAAAAAAGAAGGTGTAAGTTTTCAATTGGGCTAGATTTTCTTTATGTTTGTCGAATTGTAAACTTTCAGCAGGGTGAACCAATTTTTATTTATTTTTTTAAAGCTGGTGCTTCCTGCTCCCCGTGCCGTCTCATTTCAACTTGATCCAGCTCCAAGTCCAAAAAAATCAGGTTATTATAGTTGCTGATAAAGAGTCAAATTTAAAAAAAAATATGAAATACGGGCACCGAGTCCGACCCTAAAAATTAAAATCGCTCGTTAGTAAACTATGGACTACCAGATTAGTCTAGTGATATAAGCAATTGCCGCTTCCTACTGCGCCAAGTGTTGTAGGTTCGAATCCTATATGGAACAATACTTTGTATGATCCACAAATTTTTGTTCTGAGTCTGAGTTGTATCCGTTAAATGTAAGTTTATAAAAAAAAAATAGTACTTATGAGTACACTTTCGTATTCGGACTTTATGTTTTTTTTACGTGTTTAAAAAAAAAAGTTTCAATACAATCATTTTACTCATGTCAATGATAAGTATATGTATCGTGTATCGTTTCGTTAACAGCGAGGACAATATTATTAAGTAACATAACACCGGATTTTGCGTTTACCTCATTATTTTGTAAACGATAATCCTCCTAATATATGAGGATCATTCCCGTCAAAATATATGACACGCTATAATCATTTTAATTATCCCAAGAATTAACAAGAGCTATAAAGCCTAATACCTTCAAGTTTGAAACTCCCTTTGTTGGAGAATGAAGATTTTAAATTATTATAAGCATGTTAGTATGTCGTGTGTATGAGTTACATACTCATACACGAACTCATACGAGTAAATTTGATATTTCATCGTTTACTATTAAAAGTTTTAATAAATGACACAAATTTGTTTTTTTTTGTGTTTTGTTGTTTGTTTGTTTTGTGTGGTCGCCTAAATTGAGAGTCCATCAGCAGACGGTGCCCGCTTCAGTACGGGCAGGCGCTGGGAGGGATCCGGTCGTGTTAATAACTGCAGTTCCCGGACTCCTCCCTTCTCAGGCGCACAGTGGCACACCGTGTGGTTTTAGTCGGTTCGATGCCGACACACCGCCCCGGCGCAAACCCCGGCAGGGTGACGGCCCGAGGGGGTTTCCACACGTAAAAAAAAAAAGGGTCTCCTCTCATAAGAAGGTTAAGGCCTTACGTCCCCACGCTGGCCGAGTGCGGGTTGGGGACTGGCAAGACTACGTTGTGGCTGCGTTATCTTGTCGTTCGATGTTTTAAGCCGCCCATAGGCCTCCAAGCTTGACGACTATTTATTCTATGATAACAACCGGGACCAACTGCTTAACGTGGCCTCTGAATCACGCAGACGCTTATGGTATCATGCCACCAGCGGTAACCCATCTGGGTACTGACCGCGCTGTCGTTGTTTACCCTCGGTGATTGTTTCTAATCACTATAGAAGAAAATAATCTTAAAATAATGTAAGATTAAAATTATTTTTGTCACAAGATTTCCTTAACATTTGTGATAACGTTTCAACTGGTGTTTTTAAATATTTGTACTCATTCAAATATAAATATAACATGAACTATTAGACTGTAAAATGAAAGGATTAGGAATTGAAGAGATATAAGTTTTTTTTTCTTAAATGTCCTTGCTCTAATGACTACTCTGCCAGATAGAAAGCATTAGCAGAATCCAAGAGTGATGGTCACCATACTCATTGCTCGTGCAGACAATGTAATAATGCAGCATGATGACCCACACTATGGCAGCCTAGTGATATTTCTGCATCATTGGGCCTCCGGTCTCGCACTTACCAACGAAACACAACAGCATAAACGCTGTCATTTTACCTTGATCTTCTGTGCGGTAGTACCACCCCGGACATATCCACCACTACCACTGATATCAGAGTGACTCTACTACCTGCATTTCGTGTAGTTATACAAAATATTAAATGAAATATGAACACCATCCATGTGAAATCAACAAAATAACCCACAAAATACCTCCATCGATATTAGTCAGTCCATAGTGCTATACTATATATACTATATTGGGAGCAGGAGTCACTAACCATGTTCCTACCTCTTTGATCAATCTCCGAAATAAGACTTCTAACTTTCAGTCATTAACTACCCAAACCTACACTGCAATAAGCATAAACGATACTATAAATTAAAATAAATTAATTTAATTAAAATAAAATCCCGTAAAATAAATCATTGTTTTAGGGGTTTGTTTATGGCGGTATTTACCATGAAATGAAACGAACGAACGGCTCTTACACGAAGTTATTAAATTTTCACTAAGTTCCCCTGCATTAAAAATACAGCTTTATTTGTCATCAAAGCCAATGTTAATTTTCTATTTAATTTTCTACAAGGGCTACAAATATTTTATGAACGATATTATAATTTTTGTAAATCTCGTTGAACGACCTCTATCTGTTAAAGCTCGTCGTTATATTATTGTATTTTCATCACATGTGAAAAGTTGAACCCTCTGGTAGTTTTCAATACTGTATGAGTTTCAATTATTGATGTCATATTTAATTAAAATATATCATTCTTCCTACATAGCCTTATCCTAAGATTATTTAGGGTCGGCTACTAGTTTGACCCAGTTCACCTAAATATCAGTTTTTACACGGAGCAACCGGAATCAGACCTCCGCAACCCTGAGGGTGAACTGAATTCGAAGGTTGAAACTAGTGTCAAAATATTTGAGGGTACTGACTTCTCAATAACTTTACCATAGATGTTCATGGCTACTGGGACCGGCGATTTAACGTGCTCTCCAGAGCATGGGCGGGAAATCTTCCATACTCCGAGCTGGTTAATAAGAATTTCATGTACGAAAAACACGATACATCACTCTGGCCCGATTCGGGAATCGAACCCGAGACTTCTTGATTGGCAGTCGCATACGCTAGCCGCTAAACCAACGAAGCAGTCGGCAGCAAAAAAATAAGCATAATTATTTAATATTATAAATGAAAATTTACTGGCTCGGTGGCGCAGTGGTAACGTATGCGACTGTTGTGCTTAAGGTCTGGGGTTCTATCCTCGGGTCGGATCAAATATTTGTATGATCTTTAAATATTTGTTTCGGAGTATTGGTGTTTTCTACGTATAATATATAGTATTTAAAAAAGTATATTTATGTATTTATATCAGTTGTCTAGTACCCATAACACAAGCTCTGCTTAGCTTGGGTCTAGATGGCGTTATGAGAAATAAAAAAAAAACTTAAAAAATTAAGTTACTCATAAACACTATAAACAAACTTTAGAATAACTTTTATTACTATTAGTTAGGTGAGTAGACAATGTAAAATTTAAAAAGCTATAACAAAATAAGTTTACTATTGAGACATGATTGTTCGAGTAAAAAAAATAAGATTAGGTTGAAAACTGCCATTTCTAATGTTGTTAATAGATTTTGGAGATTCTTTGCAGCGAAAGGGTATTATACATTGCCTGGAAAAAGCGATAGGTGAGTGTGATAAGATTAAGTGCGATTTAACTAGAACTGTACGTAATTTCTAAACGAAATATAATAAAAACTGATTTAGTAAGCAGTATTTTGTTCCTTTTCAGCAGAAGATTGAGGTAAAGACTAAACTTTTCTAACTCCTGAACAACTAATTTCATCCCTTCCATTCAATTAATCGCGGTGTTCACTTATCCTTAAGCGACCTGTCTACACATTTATTCTCTCTTCTTCTTCCTAGCCATTATTGATCCTAATTTTTATTTTACTTTTTTTTTTTAGATTAGAGGGCTTACTAAGTTCCAACCTGTTTTACCTGTCGGATTCAGTTTTTACACAAAGCGACCAGGCAACAGACCTTCTTGCAACCCTGAGGGTGAACTGGATTCGAAGGTTGAAACTCGAGGCGTCAGTATATTTGAGGGCACTGACTCGATTACCAAGTTTCATGGCAACCGGGACCGACGGCTTAACGTGCTCTGCGAGGCACCGGCTACACATTTATTTTCTAATTCATAAAAAAATTAAGATAAAAAATTTATTTTTATATAAAGTAATACAGTTCGTTACAAAGTGATCAATTATTAACAACTACTTGGTGCATGAAACACACTAAAAGCAAGTTTACAATTAAACTGTCATTATTGAACTTGGTGCGTAGGTGAAATTAGACGAACATCTCAGAATGTTGATAAAGACAAATAAATCTTTTGTGTAGTTTGCGATTTACAGTAATAAATTCTCAGGGTAGAAGTATCTGAATTTTCGAGGACAAATTACTCATTTGCCCTCATTTACTTTGTTCTCAAGTACGCACGAGTAATGTGTTGATAACTAATATTGAAACCGTTTTACATATCTTACGTTTTTTTGTATTTACGTACTGTGATATGAAAATGCAAGAAATATAAAAACAAACTGTATCCTGCCATGTTTCACTGAGGTACTTTGTGGTTGAATTATCGAGAAATAAAGGACAAAACTGTAGCTAGAAACAGAAAAGGAGATTTTTCAAAACAGATTGTACACCGTATTAAAATTTAAGTCCATTTTATGAATTGCATTTTGTATTTTTGTATCGTGCACATTTCTACTAACCTTTTTTATATAGGTATATAGATTTTGAAAGGACAATAATACGTGTGTACATTTTCTAGTTATATAATATACTAGTTTAGCCCGGCTCCGCCCGCGTTTGTCGGTTATTACAGCACAAAGTAACCTATGTCCTTCCTCAAGAATCAAAGGAATTTTGCTGAATTTTGAAATTAGCTGTGAAAGCAGGAAAATCAGAAAGAGTTACTTTCGCATTTATAATGTAGGTATGGATAAATGAATGGTCATGGCTTGATCTAAATATATTACCGTAACAGATGTGTCCACAAACATCGTTCAACTTTCCAAATTGGCCTCAACCGACAATTAGAAGTTTATTTTTGTTCAACAATAACTGACCTTGTTTTGTTTAAGTATTTCAGACAACCATTTTAGTTTAAAACAGATCCACTAGCAAAACTTATCCAAGAAATTCATTTGTTTTATCTACAAACTTGAAGTAAGCTAAAGTAAATTTGGATCGAGTTATGCAGAAACGAGCCAATTCAAGAAACAGATATTTGACTTGGATTATTGATTTGGAAGGTTGGAGAAAAATTTATTTTTCATGGGAAAAGCTCTTTAATCACCAGTATGATTTCAGCCGAATGTCATCAACTGATGATACCTGAAAAACCCTTTTCTAAAAAATAACACGAAATACCTTTGCAATCTTATATTGCTTATTCTTGCTCTATAGTTTTTTTCAACAACAAAACATTGTCTTGATATATATATTAAGAAAAATAATTATTGTAGAAAAAATCTAGAACTTATCCTTAATGTTAACTTTAGAAAATACTCCATCATGAAATAAGTAAAGAGAATTTTTGAAAAAACATATGAAATTAAATATAATAGTCTCATTCTTATTTCCTTTAAATAAATATAAACGAATAGTTTGTATGTTTTTATTATGTAACTTAATTTTTTATCTATCTTTTATAAGAATGATTTGAAAACAACAATATTTACATACAACGGTCAAAAAACTCCTTCACATCTTCGCCTGCTGGTAGTGTTCCCAAAATATTGGCAGCATTGCCACGTTGAATGGCAATGCTGATTGCTGAATAAAAGCCGGCCTTCTGGTCGCAATATGCGTCAATCAGTTGCTTAGCTAGTTGTTTAAACATAGGGCGAGCACTCGAGCCAATATCTATATAGATTAAGCAAACATAATACTTTTAAAAGTATCTTTCCAAATAACGTAGCAGCAGCTGCAAGACATACCATAATCGGTTGAATAATAAAAACCCAAGATAGTAAGAAATAATATTATTTCAACTTTTCACGATTTGGCGTAAACAATTCAATAAATTACAGAAAACTCTTAAGTTTGGTCGAATTTATTACAGGTATATTAAAAGTCAAATAACATTCAAACCAAGTATTAAAATGAGGGTACGGTTAAGTACGCCACCAGATTTAAATACAGATTCTGCATAATATGTTACTCAACTTTTCAACGCTAGTAGTTACATCGTCGTCTCGGTTTTTAGTTCAGCAATCTAGTCTTAATTATAATGATAGAGAAAAAAATCTCACAATAGAAGCTGCCCTAGCTACGTTAATCCGGTTGACCGCGGGACCTCCCTTAACGAGAGAACGTCAGTTAACTGATTACCTCCCTCCGTAACTCGAGTAGAGTTACATAGTTAGAACACTCGTTAGACTGTACCTATGTATTTACTTTGCTTCAGTTTTATGTAGCCAATGAATTTATTTATCTGTACTAAGCTTCTATTGTCTACCTTTTTACTTTGAAATTGAATATCTTTATCTCATTTCTTTCTTTTGAGTAGATTTTTTTTAGACAACCTAAACGAATTCTGTGTAATTCTTAGAAATATAAAACCCGTTTGATCTATTCACAAACAAGTTAGATTTGTGTTTTTTTATTATGTGATATGACGCTTTACCAGCACGATAAATTCCATAGAAATATTAGTTTTGGCGTAAACTTAATATTTATCTGAAGAAAAAATGATATTCTAAGTTAGTTACGAACTTGAAATAACAATTTTTCTTTCGTAACTGATTTCGGTTATTACTTTAATAGGTACAATGGTTTATGAATGATATTTCAGTATTACAATAGAACAATGAAAATATTTCAAGACAACAGGCAGAAGAATGATGCTGAATAATTTGATAACGGACTATTTATTTTCATAATGAATTTTGAAGATATTTAGACAAACGATAAAGAAAAACCTATTATATTAATTGACTTCAGTCCCGAGGTCAGACTAAATAACAATACATAATTCTATTACTTCAATTTAACATTCCAATTGTAATTCAAAAGACAAATTGTAGATTAGTTTGAATATTTAAATATTTTATGAATACGGAAAGCGCGTTAGTTTTTAAAAAATATTTCGTTTTTAATGGAAATCAACATTAAACTATAACTATACAACAATACAACAAAAAAAAAGAATGGTTTTAGTCACTTAAAAAGTCGTGAACGTGACGTGTCGTGACCCTTGTTAAATATAGCATACAGAATACACCCAATAAAAAAAGTTTAGTAGTGTATTAGCTTCAGGTATTTATTAGTATGTCATGTCAGGTACTAATACGTAAATATGGGTACAAGCTTCATTTTAAAAAAGTATATAAGTATTTACATCAGTTGTCTAGTACCCATAACACAAGCTCTGCTTAGCTTGGGACTAGATGGCGTTGTGTGTTAGATGTCCAGAATATTTATTTATTTTATTTATTTATTTTCATTACATACCTTATTAATTTCATACACCATAAATATAAAATCTAATGTCAGAATCATTTAAGAAATCGCCATTATTGAACATATCTATGTATTTAAATGTCTTAAGCATGTATTTTTATCGAACTGAATTATAAGTGGGTGTATTTCGGTACATCACTACGATTTTCCATTGTTACCTTCAGCTGATCTCCGGCTTTCTTTGTTCGATTTCGATATATACGTGGCAGCTAAAAAATAGCTGCTTTGTATATCGAATTGAGATTTTTGATCGGCTCTAACGTGTTTTGATTATGAATGGCCCTCCCAAAATGAGTCTACACTGCCAGATGGAAAGTATAAGTAGAATCCAAGAGTGGTGGTCACCAGACTCATTGGGACTGCAGACAATGCAACAATGCGGCATGGGTGACCCACAACATGGCGGCCTTGTGAGATGCTTCTGCATCATTGAGTCTCTATTTATTGGGCCGTCATTTTTAATTACTGATTTCCTATAATGGATAATTTAAAAGAATAAGTCTTCGAATTTTAAGTTAGTGTATATGTAATGAATTTAAAGTTAATGTAATATGGAATGTACTTTTTGATTAAATATTTTAATTTATTTGTATCATAGTTACGTCATATGGCAATTAAAAATCTTTCAAAGTTAAGTCAAGTCGCAAGCATCGATTATATTATTTTTTTTGTTAGTTTTTCTCCTAATCAGCGACAGACTATTTGAAGTTACTCAAAATTTATAATTTATTTTATACAAAAACATAATCTCTGCACATTCTGGGGCAAAAATTGGACAAGTACTCTGCTTTTATTTACAAGTATAAATATTATATTTCGATTTTATCTGTTTAACTTGTACGCTACTTTATATTATATAATAAAATCCATATACATTCCAAATACTTACTTTATGAGGAGAGACCTGTGATTAACATAAGAAATGTTAATCACAGGTCTCTCCTCATAAGGCTTTTTGATGACAATATTTTAGCTCACGTAAAACCAAGAGAAACGTGATTATAATTTGATGTTACAACTTAAAGATTTCCAGTTAAAACGTTGGTCGACATCAAAAAACACTTTTATTTATCGACAGCCTATTTCCACATCACTAAAAAATGTTTTTAAGTGAGGGACATTTTGCAAGTCACTCGAAGTGGGGTAGACATAAAGAAAACTTGAGCTTCTCTTGGGAAAGCGTATTGGATATGATTACCCATAAATACATAAAAAATGAAGGCAGCCATCCCTTGAATATAAACAAGCAATTATTTACCATATGTTTGTTTGACGAACAGAACATTATAGTCCACGGGCCCACGTACAAGGGATTTCAGTGATTAATAACAGGCTGAAAGTTTATACACAGCTTCGTTTTGATGAGACACTCAACTTTTATCATTAGACCAAATTCTGATAGTGGCAGGAAAAGCGGGATAGGGAGCGAAACACGTCGATTTGATGAGTGTCCCAAATTAATAAATAACAGTTTCTAAAAATCAATACTTCGAGAAAATACGATGGAAAGCTGAGAAAAACTTATGGCATACAAAGTGAATGGTACCTTCCCGAGTGACCCTCAGCTCTAACATGTCAGAATGGTGACTTGAAAGTTTTTATTCATTTTCATTAAGAAAAAATATTAACATAATTTTGACAATTTTCGACTGTAGGTCTCAAAAAAATTACCAACAAATTTGTATGCCGATGCATTTTATATAAAAATATATATTTTGCAAGCCCTAAAATAAAAATCAGCTTGTTATTAATAAATTTTTTCAAGTCACCATTCTGACATGTTAGAGCTGGGGGTCACTCGGGAAGGTACCATTCACTTTGTATGCCACCAGTTTTTCTCAGTTTTCTATCGTATTTTCTCAAAGAATTGATATTTAGAAACTGTTATTATTTAATTTGGGACACTCATCAAATCGACGTGTTTCGCTCCCTATCCCGCTTTTTCCTGCCACTATCAGAATTTGGTCCAATGATAAAAGTTGGGTGTCTCGTCAAAACGAAGCTGTGTATAAACTTTCAGCCTGTTATTAATCACTGCAATCCCTTGTACGTGGGCCCGTGGACTATTAGAATTACGTTTCAGTTTTTTCTTTCAGATTTTTTTAACAGTATCGTATTACAATATTCGCCATTCCAATTTTGTGTTACTGAATTTTTTATTCATCAGGCACTTACGCTTTCACTTACCTTAACTAATTTACTCTTTATATTTTTCTTTGCCATATCTTCCTATAATTTTTCCACACTTTCTATCAAATCCATCTAAAAATAACAACAACTAAAGAGCAAATAACTTTTGTAATGTTACACATTACACTGACGAGTATAAAATTGGGAGTAAGACTTGAGGAAATGATGAAAATTATGACGTTTTAATATTTACCGTGGGAGAGCCCTGCTTCGGCATGAATGGGCTGCCTCAAGCGGAGTAATACCATGGCCTCACAGAAAACCGGTGTGAAACAGCGCCTGGGCGGTGTTCAATCGAGTAAGTGAGGATAACGGAGGCCTATACCCCAACCCCTTCACTGATCTCCTCCGCATCCTCCAAAGGCTGGCAACGCACTTGTGACGCCTCTGGTGTAGCGGGTGTCCATGGGCGGCGGTAATCGCTTACCATCGGGCGATATGTCTGCTTGTGTGCCCGCTATTCCATAAAAAAATAACACATGAGGGTTTACCATGTTCAATTTTTATGTTTCCAAAAACTGTAAAAAACAATACACAGGAACGTACAGATACACTTTTAAGGATCTTTTCCAAATTAACATAAGAAAATAATTGCGTTTGAATCAATAATTTACATAGTCCATCCATATCTTTGTCCTTGAACACACAAACAATGATTGTCTATCCTCATTTTCATACTTTGATTTATGGACTTAATGTTACAAATAATTTCATATTCGTGGATGTATATCGGCCATTAAAAAGTAGACGTTTGATTTCCATTGTATGCAAGGAACCGTGTCGTTGTCTGATTGATGACCTGTAGTGAGCCATGACGGACGGACGTCGTGCAAACAATTGCTATTAGTGTCGTGGGCCGAAATGCAATTTGTAGTTGACTTTGAGATATCGGTCACGTAATTAGAAATTGATTTGTGAGCTCCACAGTTGTTTTGTCTTGTATTGATTGCACGAATGAACTTAAAAGGGACTGAGGGCAATGCGTAGGATAAAATGTAAATATAAAATAGTTATTTATTAGACAAGAGTGCAAAGTTGCTTTTTAACCGCGTGCTCGATTTTGATGACCATGCAAGTAAAGGATTCTAAAATTGAATCACGAGCTCAGCGAGTGATTTAAACATTAGAATGCTGAGCGTTAGCGAGGGCATCTAAAGAGTACGAGGTGAAAAATCTTTGCACTCGAATGCAATACGTAACTTTTCATCCCATCTCAGCGAGGAAATGAGTATTTACAATCACAAGATTGTTTTATTTCTGTTTCGGTATTAATATTTATCAGGTACTACATTATGATAGGGAAGTATTACAGAATATTTTTTTAATAATAATTAAAAAAGATAAGAAATATCAAATAATACAATTACAAAAATTAAAGCCAATTTAGGTTTTCACTTCTTTTCAAGTTTCTTGTTTTTAACCTAGGTTTTAGCAATATGACGTAAAAAGAAAATGGGGCGGGCAAAGCAAATAAAAGTACACCAAGAAGGTGCCGAGTCTGTGTTTTTGACAAATTAAAAAGGTTGTATGATAAATTCGGCACCATAAAGGTAAAAGTAAATAGATTTACTGATGTTTTGGATTCACAAACTTGGTGCACACGATGTTCTAAATTAAATTTACCTTATCGACTAGCGAATAAAAACGGCTTTTACACTCAGATATCGAAGGTCAAAAATAAACTTACCGAGATGGGGAGATGAAAAATTTTTTTGTAAAATTTAGATATATCAAACTAAACATTATAATAACCTCCACGCTATGATTGGACACTATTTCATGTATATTTTAATGTTCAATATTAATTTTACTAACTTATTATACAAATAACAAACTATTTTCCAAATTCATCTTAATTTGTTGCAATGATCGTTTAAACTATCCTCAGAATTTAAACAAATAAAAAATAACATGTGTTAGCTGAATATTAAACTTTTTTGTTTCTTTTCAGATTTTGAAGAACAGTGACAGTGTGTGTTTAAAAATGCTTGTGTGATGTGTTAATAGTGTCATAGTGTTGTGTACAAATATGTTGTCAAGATGAAGCTGTGGAAGAGCCTGAAGATATCCATAGGCAGTCGCACTGACCCCAAGTCGTACTCGCAAGAGTTGCCGCAGTGGGGTGGGCAAGGATATGAATTGGATGGTAAGATTATAACACTATGTTTTATAAAGAACATTCTCACTTCTATAAATTGAATAGGAACATTATCTTCGACAATAGGTAACTTTACACATGTTGCGCACGATGTAGGTTCTAAAACAGACAAAGTATATAGGTTCTTAGAAATAATAAAAAAAACTTACATTTATAATTTTTTGACCCGCTGATATTATAATTAATATTTTCATGGGCAATAATCATCCACAAATTTTGAAATACTCCTTCATAGTTTTCTCTTTCTATTCGTTGTTACGTCCATTAGTCGTACAATGTGTCAATTTTGTTTATTTATTCATTTATGAGCCTGACAATGTGAATGTACTCTGGCTTCATTATTTAATACATTTATAGTACAGCTCTTGTCGTTTGGGTACACGCATAGGCTTGGTAAAATAATGAAGCTTTCATAATAGTAAAGTAAAGGTGGTTTATATTTTCTCTAATTCAACTTAACGAGTGCCAAATCAACTTCTTTGAAATGCTTTTAATCTGTTGTCAGGAATATATTACATAAATAGATTTACTAATGTGTTTTAGTCTACGATTTCAGTTAATTTCAATAACAAATCTATCAAAAAATTGAATATAGATCAAAGGAGTTTAGGATTAAAATCAAATATAAACTAATATTCATCCTCGAGATTTTAGTAATCTCTTTTGGCAACTGTAAATTATCGTTTACGAGACAAAATGAGAAGGGACACCTGTTTTTGACGCGTAACAATATCTGTTGCATCTCATTATGAAAATGTGTGTTGTCGTTTAAAATAATTTTATCGCGAAAATCCTGTTACAGTTTATTATCGTAAATATATGACAGCCATGTTGCTTAGTAGATACGAATTATAACATCTGTTATTTCATTTTAGACGGTAAGCATGTTGTTAATTAGATTTAACTTATTAGTACGTGTTTGAATATCAAGTTTATGAAAGTAAATTAATTGTATGTGACGTAAACATATTCATATTACATATTCCCTGTCAACATTCGTGCTGCCGTGTTTTGTTGGCGAGTGCGAGACCGAGAGCTGCGAAGGCCCAATGCAGAAGCATCTCAGTAGACCGCCATAGTGTGGGTTACCATGCTGCGTTGTTGCATAGCCTGCATTCACAATTATTATACTGGTCACTACTTTTAGATTCAGCTCATGCCTTCCATCAAGGTGAAAAGAGTCACAATGGCAGGCCCATATAAAAAGAATGACTATTTCATTGTGCCTCACGTGGTCTGAGCTGTTATCGTCAACTGGGCATTTTTAACTTACACAGTTGCGCGCACAATTATAAAACATGTAGCAAAAATACACATAAACACATACCAAAAAGTCGTACACAAAATCAGCGTTACGCTATTCTTTCGTTGCTTTTCAGCGAGTGAGTTAGGTTACTCGACCTCTGACCCCTCCTCCTAAAACTCTTGAGTAGCAGATGTCCATGATCGAAATTCATTTTTTCAATTAAGTCACTAAGTACCATTTATAAACGTTAAATTGATTTTACAGTTAAAAATCATAAATCGACTTAAACAGACTAGACAGACAGAATGTGCTAGATTGTCGAAGTAAATTAGATAAAAACACCACTACTCACACTCTACTGCCTGCTTGTGTCAATCTATAACTTCCAGATTTCAAAAATATAATATACCCTAAAAATTTAGCTAAATGGAAATTTAGTTACAAATAAAATGAGTAACTATAAAAGTGGAACGTTGGCCGACTTTACGACGTTGTCATGATTCAATATTTTGCGTTAATTAGGCCATCTCAGGAATTTATATCGTTAAATCTATTCAAATGTATAATTATGTGTGCAAATATCGCGTGAATATGTTTAACAATCACAAAAAAATATGTTTTTCCTTTTTTTATGGAATAGAGGGCAAACGAGCAAACGTATCACCTGATAGTAAGCGATTACCGCCGCCCATGGACACCCGCAACACCAGTGGCGTCATAAGTGCGTTGCCGGCCTTTGTGGGATGAGGAGGGGGTGGGGGTTTGGGGTATGAAACACAGCGCAAGCGCTGTTTCACACCGCTTTTTTGTGAGGCCGTAGTATCACTCCGGTCGAGCCGGCCCATTCATGCGAAGCTCTCCCACGGAAAGCTCTCTTATTTCATGGTAACAAAGGCATCCAAACTATGGCGCTTTCTACTGCGCCAAGTTTTGTGGGTTTAAGTCTGACTTGGGACAACACTTACTGTGATCCATAAATTGTTGCTTTGACTCTGGGTGTTCTTAGTGTTCGTTTTATTTTTATAAAGTCCCCCACAGGGGGACTATTATTACTAATGCGGGAGTTGCCATTTAAAATGTAAATAAATTATATGACCCTTTTATTTATTGACCAGTACATTTTATATACAAATATGTGACAACATATGCCTACGGTTCTAGAAAAAATCATAAATATTAATGCCCGTTCAATATCTTACTTTCCATCAAATGAATGATAAATAGAAGATGATAAAAATGCGTACAGAGAAATTGCAGACCATCTTTGGTATATTAGATTGATATTTTTTAGGTTAAAATTGTTGCTAAATTAGGCATTTATTTATGGAGCAAAGGGTTTCTAATTGGACATTCAAGCGGAAATAACCTGCTATAAATTAACAATCAACTTTACTTATGTAAGTATTTTTAAGTTATGTTATATTTGCATAACCTTTAAAAAATACAAAGCTTTTACTGTTTTCTTTTAGAAAACAGTAAAAGCTTTTCAAACATACAATAAGTTTAAACAGAATGAACCACTTAAAGTCTTTGAGGGAGTTTTAATTTACCCGGTTGAAATTAAGGCTAAAGTTTTTTCGGGAACTTCCATCTCCAAACTTGATTCGGGTTGAAAACACGAGATAAGTTTTGCAAGACCCCTAAAAAGTTTTAATGTGCTTCAGCCCACAGTCCTTAACCATGAAATTTGAAAAAAAATATCCATCAAATTTTAAGATCAACATAAAAAGTAAATTAATCAAAAGTTCAATAAAATTACCATTGACTGCTCGTAGTCGTAAAAAATACGAAAATAAATGACACTAAGATTTTTGTACTGGATTATGTAGCTTTTATTTACTGTTAACAGAATTCAGGTATTGAACAAGTCATAAACTGTTAAAATTGTAGGAATTGTAGACACCAAAACTCAAGGCGAATACTCTAAAGGACAATAAATCAAGGTCTGTTGTTCCCTTTGACTTTAAGCTAATCCAGTATGCTCGCTATGTTGCGCGCACATTAAGACAACCATAATAACCACAATGGGCACCACTCAGTTTAACCATTCCTAACATAAAACTTTTTTTTTTCAATTATTAAATGAAAATGAAAATTTATAATACGAGTATTTGAACAAATTTACAGATTGAATGCCTATGATCAATCAATATGGGTGAAATATAACGACTGCTAACCAGTTTGACTTAATTTTTGGATCTATGTTAATGGATATACAATTGCATGAGATAATTAGGATATCATATAAATCTCTTATATTTATTTAGATAAAATTATAGATAAAAGACAAACATTTATTTAATGATTGCAGAAAATAACGACTTTCTTGTAGTACAATAAAACGAAAACTAATGTCAGTTACAAAGTTTATTTCATCCAACTCGGTGTATTGTTCTCACACTATATCTTCTACGTTCAGTGAACCATGGTTGTATAGCCATTCTTCTTTTACACTTAAAACACAATTTGCCAATAAATCTGCACCTTTGGGTGACATTATTACAAAGATAAACATAAATTCTACTTTTTGTTTACTGAATTGCGTAGTTATTTCATTATTTTATTTAACGAACGTTTTTATTAATGTGTCTTTACAGTATAACTATATCAAGTAAGATATAATTTGTTATAAAATATCTGAAACAAATATTTTGAAGGTCAAGATAGTTGTTACTTTAATTTCGTTTTTCCAAAATATGCTAGGGAAAATAAGTGACAAAATTGATCAATATATGGCATTTTTTACTAAAAGAATTAGAAACTCTTCATACTAGTATCTTAACTGATGGATGTATTCCCGTTGGGCAGAATTCTTTATTCATGTATAACTTATATTGAATGATAATTCGTCAAAAGTAGCACATCAAATACCATGCAATTAATATAGCTAAAACAATTGTTTCTATTTTTGTTTACGAAAGTAAACAACCTCTTTTCATTTAAGATATTCTGTTATAACCCAGTCCAGACGTGCACTAACGTCTAGGTTTTCATGTTTAATTAAAGTCTTTGCTAATTAGTTAGCACGCCAGACTTAAGAATGGCGGAAACGCAAGGCGCTGCGTAGTTAATTAAGGAAATTCTACTTTTTTAACTTACATTTGCACTAGGATTTGTCATGCAACCCAAAATCTAAACAAAAGTAATACCTAACATCATCCTTTCCCCAAACTAATTTAGGGTCAGCTTGTAGTCTACTACAACCCGGCTCAACTTCAGCTTTTTTCGTGAAACGGCTTTCATTAGTCTCTAGCAGTAGGCGATATTGTTGTCCGACTTTTTAGGGTTCCCATTACCCGTTACGTTTGCCCCAGATATTAGTATTGCTACCGGTACCAACAGGCGGTGCTTTCAAAACTACATAGACAGTGACCCATCTATTGACTGACCTGGTTGAGATTGCTTAACTTTGTAGTCTACTAACCTACTCGGTTACCACTAGGCAAGATATGAATAAAGCTACATATAAGTTAGATATTAAGGCAAAATTTTATGTTTGATTTTATGATAAAATTTAATATTATGACCATAATGCTAGATAAATTTTGATAAACAGCGAATAAAATAACTCGTCAACTTGAATAATAGAAGATATAAAAAATGAAATAGACTTTTGCAATTTTTACGATGTTACGAAGATAAAATATTTTATTAGCACCACCCTCTGGTTACTGGCATATATTTATTATATATCACTAAATGTGGTGTACATATGTACATAAAATTGGTCTTTAGCTTGTATTTTTATTTTAAATGAAAACCATGGAATCGCTATGTTTCGGTACATATGGGCCGACTGGTAACTATGCCGAGTGAGTTAAATCACATCTCTCTAGGGTTCATTTTATGCCGGTAACACACTTCTGTCACTGGATTTGTGCCTTTCGGCTGCAGTACTCACAGTAGGGTAACCTGTCTGTCTGTCTCATCCCTATTCATCCCGTGGGTGTCCTAAGACGTGACTAAGGGAGCAAACTACGAATGCCAATATCAATCCAAAGAGGAGGAATTCTCGAAACAAACTCTATACCAAGATATATACACGTCTGGCCAGATTAATATAGTATTCCAAAACCTTCTTTCTAAGTAGAGACATTAATCTACCAGCGCAATATTACCCTTTTTGCTTGTTTATCCTCTATTAAAAAAAAGATAACGTACTGAAATACCAACTTTGGTTTTAAGAACTCTTTGTTCTGAGTGGGCTAAATATCTTTGGAATGTTCATCTTTCGAAAATATGAGCAACCCAAATGTAAATAACATCTTTCTCATTCTTGAAATGGGTAAAAAAACACTAAATGTACTAGTCTTTTTTTACCCATTTCAAGAATGTCGTTTAGACGTCGATCTGGTTACCAGGAATGATTTTCTTAAATTTTCACTAAATATCTTCATCATCATCTTAACCAAAAGACGTCCACTGTTGAACATTAGTCTATCCCAAGGCTCTCCAAACATTCTAATCATTATTATTTTTTCTTCGTACATTGAGATACATTATGTTATAAGAAAATATTTTCTAATCAAAGTCAAACTTGAGAACGTAATAAGATTCTGCCTTAATTTAGTCTTACGCAAGTTTTTATTCAAATAAGGTGAACAGAAAATATAGTCTTTAGCACTTAGTCCTGTATTTTGTGGAAATATTCCAACATTCATCGTAAAAAAATGTACATACCTATAAACATACATATGGATTTTCTTTTATCTTCTGAAATTTATGCTAACGACTGGTGTCAGAATGAAGAATGGCTTAATGCAAAATCCAGGGGATTCGATAATTATAGTCATGTAAACGTTTACACAAGATTTTCGGGTTTACCTTGTTTGAGCTCTCTGTAATTTATTGTTTTAGACGGTGAAATTTCGTCGGGTTACTTATTAACTTTTTTACTTTAATAACTTTTGGGGTTCTTGTTCTCATAAAGTAAAAGTATTTGTTACAGAATGACTTAGGGTTTTGGAAATATCTAACAATAAATTACTATTTAAATATATCAACTTACTTCCGAGCTCATTATGATATCACCAAGAATAATTATTATACTAAAATCTGTGATATAAATTAACTTTAGACTCACTTATATACACATAAATACTTTGTCAAAAAATATTCCATAGAACAATTAAATTTGCTTGACGCTACACCACCTCGTTATATTTGAGGTTTATGGCAATTTTTTTCGTGTCGTCCGCAAAAATAGACTTGAGACAAAAACAAATCATCCTTTGTCACCCCTCCTTTTGTCGCCTGTCCCGAAATTGTTACGAGAAGGATCTTAATTAAGAAGCTGGAAGATTTTCATAAAATGTTTCCCATTTTGTTTAGCGTATTGTTTGATGTTTTGATTTCTGGATAGGAAATGAAAGTTAACCGGTTACTGTCGAAATAATTTGATCAACAAAGGTGCCAAGATTTTGTTATGTGTTTTTATATTTCACGACTCATAGATATGATCTAATTAATATTTTTATGTACGTCATATATCCCTTACCGTATTTTTATAAGGTCACGTTTTTTTTTGTTATAACTATGATTCTAGATTTATAATATTTACACCATCATCATAAACAACTTGTAATAATCCACTACTGGGCATAATCCCATTCGTAGAAAGGAGGTTATATAGTTAAATAATAATATTAATTATTTTCAAACATCTGACACACAACGTTTATTATTTTTTCGTAAATAGCCTATTTTTAAATTTTATTTTCTATATTGCCTCATATTTTTTTTAAGAATTTATTCCCGCTTCTAATCTCCTTTAATTGTGTAGTGGCGGACTTCGAAAATATAACACTTTCAGTTTTCTTTTCATTTTTTTCTAAACAAATCTTATTCTGAAAATAACAAACACATAAAAAAAATAATTTTACAATTTGGTGCAGTCAATCGGCAGTTCATTACTCCATTAATACATTTCACTGATTCATTTTAATTTATATAGATTTATGGGCGTTGAACCACTAATGATGTCCTGAAACACAAGCCTCGAGCTTAGCTTAGGCACCAGTCTTCCACAATATTATAAAAGATTTATATGCTTCTATATTTTTAATGTAATGTATATCTACTATATTATGGCAAGAAATAACCTATATTATTATTATTCTTATTAATAGTATATTTAATTTCTTGTAAATAAATACATATAACACATAGAAAACATCTAAAACTTGAAATAAATATTTTCAGATCATGCAAACATTTGGTACGACCCGGGAATCGATCCCGAGACCTCAAGGTCAGCAGTTGCATACACTACCACAGAGACAATTAAATATTTAGAGCAGGACATTTTGATTAAATACATTTTATTGTTCTAAATATATTTAAAAAATAACCAACGTTCTTTTAATTTATCTGCTTGGATCATTTTTGTATCTTCGCAAGACGTTCCCCATTTCATCTCATTCACATTTTTTGTATTTTTTATTATTTATTTTATTACGACGAAAACTTAAGATTTTAAACACTTGACACTGGCAGAAATAGCTGATCCGGCTGGTTGTCATCTCATCAAAATAAGAATTTGTGTAATTATTTTACAACTAATCTTTTCGTACCTGTTAACTTCTTTTGCGCCTTGTTTAGATTATGAAATCTGCGATTCAATATAATTATCCGCACTAATTCATTTCCAAGAAAACTTGTAATATCAAAATTTTATAGGAACAATGAACAATTTCACCAACAGTGAATATTAAATTTAACACTGAATTGTTCAATTAGAACTTCTGAATTTCCGGCTATAACTAATTTGAATAACAATCATGCAAACCCGTCCTGCGCCTTAGCTTTTGTTGACATCTCTAATTAATCGATATGAACAATATTCCTTTTCTACCACAACTTTTCCTTCATTTCTATATTAACTTTCTACCATCTTTGTTCATGCATATTGTTTCCACAATAACCTAATTTTGGTAAACATAATATTGTAATGGAGATACACAAAATTGATTTACACGTGCGTGCGAACAAGACAGTCAGAATTAGTTTTACATTTAGTTTTACATTGATATTAATAGTAGAGTTTTATAAAAATGTGTTATTAAATGAATAATGAATTTTACAAGTTTCACCAAGTACCGTCAACCGAGATTATAAAAATTTTACTCCCAATTCATTGATCCCAAAATTGCTCGAACGATTTTAATACTGTTGCTGTCAGCAGATTAAAATTATAGTTGTTTAAATTAAAATGTTTAAAACAATGTTACCTACCCATTCAAGGAAATAGGAGTGACTGAAACAATTGTCGTATTGAACTGAACAAAATGAAGGCTTATTCAGTTTGTACATTATTTGTCCCACATTTCGACCCTTTTGTTAATATAGGTCACGGTTGGTTGCCGTCCAGCTCTGAGTAAGTTGGACATCTTAACATGGAGTTTATGAGAAATACGGAGCGACAGATGTCAATGACCTGCAATATTACATGCTAAGCTTCTTTGTAAGAAGATTTAAGATTAATACCAAACTGTTTATAGCTTTACGACAATACGTCAATATGATGATAATAATATTTAATATTTTAATCCTAAGCGAAATGTGAGGTCTAAGAAAACAAAACGATAACCTTCTCATAAGGAGAGGCCTAAATCCAGCAGTAGACTGTTAAAAGTTGTTCATGATGATGGTAAAAAAAAAAACTTTAAATGATTATTGCACTGACAAATATACTTCGTGAACTGTCACTTATTTTAAGCAGCGTATCTATCAATGTTTTACGAAGAAAGATCATTTTAGAAAAAGCACATCGACACCTCAAAACATCGTGAAAGTTCTGGTTAGTTTCATGAGACACAGAACAATAAACCTTACATCGATATACAGAACGTCAAATATAGATTGATTGTCGCACGATTGAGATTACATTCGACGTCGCGTTCTTGGATCCGGTCAATGAATTCTCTCGAATGTACTAGTAAAAGCGGCATGCAACATTAAAAAGCGTCTCGCGGGCCGCAATTCTGTTCAATTTGAGCTACATTGCGGCAAATATTGGAGTGATTTCAGTGATTAACCAAGCGACTTCTAGTAGTATTCTTTACATCATATCGTGCTTTTAAGATTATTTCTAATAAAGTCCTTTGCCGCTTCAGAAGCTTTATTTTTCAAATTCATCGAAACCTAACACGTAACAAATGATTCAACTATTTGATTCTCGTATGTATTTCTATTCTTTTGCTCTTCAGCATATATACAGTTTTATCTCAAGATACATTACTCATTAATGGATAATTTGTGGACAAAAATATGGTTGTAAATCACACTTTATCACTTTTTGTTTCATTAGCATGATTAACGAATAAAATAATCTACAGGTCGCTCATATTACAAATCAAAACAAAATTACAACCGAATTTTACTTCACATAGTCACGTTAGCTATTTGATGAAAATTATAACTAGTTTAGAACAACGTAATGTTGTGTAATGGATTTGTTAATTGTCGAGCTTTCTGTTACAAGTACTTTAGACAGGTGCAGCTGTTACGGTATTTCTGCTAACTATGTAGGTACTTTGTCACTTATGTTATCCATGTGTGTTATTTGCATGTGTGTGGGTATGATTATTAACAATTTGTATAATAATAATTTTATTGGACTTAAGGAATAGCTTATGAGCTTTGATGAATTGACGATTATAATTTTAAAATCACCTTTATAATTTTGTTATTAGTTATCAGAATTGTCATGAGCTATAAAGCTAATCTTTTTTTTTACAATGGGATAATTATTAAATAATATTTAGTTGTAGTAAATTTGACGTTACGTTAGGAAACGGTGACGATGGTCATTGTAGTTTAATGTTTTCAATCTGCAACTGTAATTGTGTAATTTTTTCATCGAAATGGGAATCGAACTATAAAATCTATCAACTACTGACATCTATAGACATTCGCAACTGGAAAAGGGACTATACTATCTTGAAAACTTAAAAGCCACATCGGTACGAAAATACTCCTAGCTTCGCGACGATTTGTTCCATATATTGAATGCGTGATTCAAAAATTTTTGAAGAAGCACATTGTGGTGAAATGCTAATATTGTCAATGTCATATTTCTTATAAGATTTAAAACATTGATCACGACCGATATTTCGTTTATTTCCGATGTAAAATGGCAAGAAAATGTTACTTTTATTATTATTTAAGTCGGCCTTGGTTAACCATGACTATTACTTCAACCAATGGACATTTACTGTTCCCTATTC
The DNA here is from genome assembly GCA_916048165.1 of Spilarctia lutea. Classification (NCBI taxonomy): domain Eukaryota; kingdom Metazoa; phylum Arthropoda; class Insecta; order Lepidoptera; family Erebidae; genus Spilarctia; species Spilarctia lutea. The sequence continues at coordinate 2,204,606 of OU696476.1, read as the reverse complement.
AAGAAAGATTAATAGACTGTTCTGGTCTTAAATAAAAATGCAAACCTTCTAAACGACCCACAAGGCTGAGATCCAAACTTGTTCAAGGTCAATAGTACGTAAAGAATACTAATTAATGGTAAACCTTTCTTAGAGGAAAATGTCTGCCATACGAGGCCTTAGAGCTTATTAAGGGCTACAAAAGAGTTGTCATCTTTGGGGCCAAAAAGTTGCAACTTTAGGTTTGTGATTCTAAAGTATTTTGATATAGTTCATATTTATATTAATTAGTCAGCATATTAGTCCATCCCAAAGGAAAAAACTATTTAAACTTTCTATTGAGTGATCTATTTAATTAAGCTCTATGTGTGGATATAGTCCACAAAGTTTCATCTTCGATTAAAACTCAATAAAAACTTATTATATTTGCTGAAGAAATAATAATGTTCACTAAGCTGAGTACAAAATTCAGTTCACGACATAGAGAATATTCTAAAGCAAGTCTTGAGCAAAATTGCCAAATCATTGCATGCCGAGTTTCGTAGGCCAAGATCTTAGCGAAGGCACTCTTTATTCTGAGACAACATTTATGTAGATGTTTTTTAAAATTAACTTTGGTACGGTCTCCTTTTCTTGAAATATACAGTTGAATACTGATAAGGATTATTGAAGCTAGATTTGAATAATTTATTAAACTTTTATGAAATGAATCTAAAAATTTATAAAATCAAATATTCTTTTGTGAATCCGGATTGCCTACGCAATAAATAAGGAGAAAAAGGAATATAAATTATATAAGTGTAAATTGAGATAGTTAGTTTTAAACATTACTGAGTATATAATAAACGTATTTATCTGATCCAGAAAATATAAGTTACCTATATATTTTTTAATTATACAAAATATAATATTATTTTCTACTCAATTCCTATTCCTATTTTAAATTGTCTTTGTAATGAATTTACTTAGAAAATATATGAATATGCAAAATCATCTGTGAAGTATTTTGTTAAGAAGTCATCACTCGTTCATTTCTATGATCTCTACTAAATCAAACACTGTTCTTTCAGAAAAACCGCATACTTATAATAAACATCACAAATATCATATAAAAACAACAAATATTTGTGTAACAAGCCAATATTTTTTTTCCGAAGTTTATTTTTCTACTCTATCTAGTTAACTAATCATAACATAAACACTTCGTTCCTCTACAGAAAGTAGAACATAATTTTAAGAACAATCCTAAAACAACACGGAACCTGTAATTTAAAACAAGGTCAGAGTCTTTCGCATCAGCTAACCACGTAGATTTAGGAGTAAAAAGAATTATAATAAAATATTAGAATAGATTTAAACTACTACTATTATTTAAATACAATCATGAATACACAAATTATTCAGTAGTCATAGTGTCATTTCCCGATACAAAGATGTCGGTCATTTTGACCAAACAATTGCCTGTCACTACTAACACATTACATTTAAAATAAATTATGGAGTTCGTTTTTTGTTTTTTCGGAAGACGGTCCCCACTTCATGTCATCCACATTTTATATATTTTATATCATTAGTTTCATCACGACGACGACTTACAGACTCAAAGACTTGATAATTGAAGACTATAAATACTTGACATTGGCAGAAATAGCTGATCCGAGTGATCCGGCTGGTTGCCATATCATCAAAAAAAATATTCAAAGTTTTACGCAAACGTAAATACGTTATGTGTTATAACAGTGTAATGTGTAGGCTCGTTTGGATTTATACTTTGACAGAGGGAACGCCTGCGTAAGGCTATTCCCTACTGTGATAAAAAGAAAAACGATTAAAAATTAAAAAAGATAAGTAAGATAAACATTGCAACAATTTTAATCGTAGGATTGACGTCTATGAGTTTCAAGTTTGAGTTCCAAGAAGCTCAATTTCAGATCAGAAAATAAATCTTCGCTTTTGTTCCTAAATTATGTTATAGGTATTGTTAGATTAATATGCATTTTCAAGTGTACAAGGTTGGTAGGACACCAACCAATTGTGTGTTTCATAATTTATTTGATGATTTAAACGAATCGGAATTAACGCGTGATGGACATCCAAACCATTGCGTTAATTCTCGTTAGCGCAATATTACTATATACAGTATCATAATATATTAATATATTATTTCGAATAATGCACTACAATTATGTACACATTTAATAATTTGAATTGTGTACGAGTATAATGAGGAATGAAAAATTTGCACCGTGGGAGAGCCACGCTTCGGCATGAATGGGCCGGCTCGAGCGGAGTGATACCACGGCCTCACAGAAAACCGGTGTGAAATAGCACTTGCGCTGTATTTCACCGAGTGAGTGAGGATACCGGAGGCCCATATCTCATCCCCTCCCCAAACCCCCTCCCCTCCTCTCTCCCCCATCACCCTCCGCATCTCTCAAAGGCCGGCAACGCACTTGTGACGCCTCTGGTGTTGCGAGTGTCCATGGGCGGCGGTAATCGCTTCCATCAGGCGATACGTTTGCTCGTTTGCCCCCTCATTCAATAAAAATAAAAAATGAACACATGTGTACGGTAAAAATGTGTACATTTCTATAATTTAACATCTACCTACTTACCTACTTTTATTCTATCTATTTAAATTTCTTTGTATTTCAAATATGAAGATTTAAGTATGAACCACGCAGATTTAAGTATGAAAGTGCTGGCTCGATCAAGGCGATACTACCATAAAAGAACGACATAAAATAACAGCATTCGTGTTGTCATATGTCATTGGTGAGTGCAACAACGGGAACCCAACGGTGCAGAAGCATCACAATAGACCTATAGTATGAGTCACCATGCTACACTGTTGCGTAGTCTACATTTGCTGATTGATTGATTACATGATTATGTAGACCACTACTTTTGAATACTGCTCATGATTTCAATCAGGCAGAGTAAAGCCGCTCTAGCAGGTTTCTTTAAAAAAATAACAAATATATCTATACTAATATTATAAAGAGGAAAACTTTGTTTGTATGTTTGTTTGTAATGAATTGGCTCAAAAACTACGGGACCGATTTTAAAAATTTTTTCACCATTTGAAAGCTACATTACGAGTAACATAGGCTATATTTTATTTTGGAAAAAAATAGGGTTCCGTAAGATATTGTGGTTTTTCGGACACAAGGTGTAAAAAATCAACCAGAAAAGTTACTTATTTTGCGTACGCTGCGTAAACTATAAAAGATAGAACCATAAAATGTTCTAATTAATCGTAGATCTTATAAATATCTACAAAAAAGTCCGCGACACACTATACGGGGGAAAATTTTTCGCTACGGGCAATAAAAGACGCAAACGAGGTTGCGTCGGCCAGCTAGTTATTAATAAAGAGAAAATAAAAAAAAAATTAGAGAGAAGATGTCAAGAGAAGTACCGTCACGAGTGAACTATATCTTTTTCATAAGAAATCGAGTTTCTTTTAAAATGAAAATAATTTTGAAATAAGATTATCCCAAAATGTTTGTTTTTATTACAAATTAATTTTATAAGGCGAAATATAAATATGTACAGGGTCTGTCGTAAATAATGGATAAGTCGTAAACTGGAGTTGGTCCGGCTATGAGACTATTAGAAAATCGTATCTTTTTGCCAGGGTTTCTAACCGTATGGAAATGGCGTAGACTTTTATGTTTTTTTATAAATTTCGCTACTCTTTGCATTCATTCCGTTGCCATTTCGTTAAATTTAGGTATTTCTGTGTCATTTTTTTTGTATTATAGTCTTGAAGATGTGTATTATTTAGTTTTAGTACTGTTTTAGGCGTTTTTAACGTTGGTCATTTTCAAAATTGTCATTTTAAGATTTTTTATGTTTTTGTTTTACTTAGGGTCAACTTTTGATCATTTACTGTGTAAAAAAAAAGTACGGCGCTATAGCTGCCCATGATCTTAATAAATTATCTAGTATGTGTAGATTCTAAAAAGGTATAACAATGCATACTTCACAAGTAATATTAAGCTACATGAGCGAGATCAATATCAAGGTGAGAAAATATTTTTTTCATGTAATGTTGTAAATGGTTATAAAACTTCGTCATAATGATTTATTTCTGCCAAGATTCTTTACACAAACACTATGGGGTCACTATTAAGGATATTCAAAAGAAAACTAGGTTGTTTTAGTACGTAAAAATATTTATTCAACAACTTAAACTAAATGTTCGAAGTGTCCTCCGCCGGCAGCTATGCACGCTCTACATCGCCTAATAAACGATCGCTTAATCCGGCGCACATAACCGGCTTCTTCAATTTTTCTCGCTGCTACTTGAATGCGCGCACGCAACTCTTCTACAGAACTTATTGTTTCACTGTATACTTTTTCTTTTATACAGCCCCAGTAAAAGAAGTCCAAGGGGTTCAGGTCTGGCGAACGTGGAGGCCATAAAATTGGCCCCAATCGCCCTATCCATCTATCTGGATAAGTATTATTTAAATGTTCCCTGACACGAACAGCGTAATGTGCTGGACACCCATCATTTTGTAGCCACATCTCATTTCTTATCTCTTGTGGGACGTCTTGCAGTAAACTAGGTAAAGTATTTGCTAAAAAATTCAAATACATATCCGCATTTAATATTGCCGGCAATTCGAATGGACCAATGATTTTGCCATTAATAATGCCAGTCCATAAATTAATTTTAAATTGATATTGCGATCGGTCTTCTCGGATAAGTCTTGGGTTTTCGAGTTGCCAGCTGTGTATGTTGTGAAGATTCAAAAAACCATCTTTTCGACACGTTGACTCGTCACTCCATAAAATTTTATTAAAAAAACTTTGGTCTTCCCTCATCTTTCGCAGCATTATGCGACAAAATGTTATTCTCGCAGCAGCGTCCCTTGGCATTAATGTTTGGACCCTTTGATAATGATAGGGATATAATTCATGCCTTTTTAAAATCCTGTGTACAGATTTTTGAGGTATACCGGTGCGCCTTGAAATTACACTTATGGACGTACCAGGGTCTTCTGCAACTATTTCCAGTACTTCGGCTGCACTGTGGCGTTGTGGTCGTCCTTCACTCGCCCCGCCTACGCCGGTCCCAGGAAATCGTCCTTCCAAAAATGTGTTGTGCACTCTTATGAAGACACGATAGTCAGGATGCCGGGCATTTGGATATTTTTCCCGATAAACTCTAGCAGCTCTATTGGCGTTGCCATCACATAAACCATAAATGTAATGCATGTTTACGTATTCGGCCGGCGTGTATTGTTGAGGCATGATATACAAAATTTTCCAAAATAACACGTGCAATCGATAGCACAACACGATGCCCATAAATGAGAGCTGAGTTGTCAATATCACCAGGTTAACAAGTCCAAATCACAAAGAAAATCTAAGTCCGATATTAGAAAGCAGTAACAAATTGACGACAGTAATGAAAACGAGAGCACATGCGATGGTCAAAATCACACTGAGAGATGTATCAGGAGTGCGCCCTAGCTAAACGCATGCTAACCTTTTCACACATCGTGAGTGTGAAAGGGACGGTGCATCATGCAGTGTGCCTAGTAACAATGTCCTTTTCACGCGGGGAGACCCTTTGTATTGCTGTCTTTGTTCATTTTTTTACCTGATGATCCTTTTTACGAATAAACTTGTAACATGTTTGTCGCATGTAACTATTAGAGCACATCAATTTTAAAATTAAACACCTTTATGAAATGAGGAGGCATGAAATTTTTTTGACAAAAAACTACCTAGTTTTCTTTGAATATCCTTAATAGTGGCCCCATAGTGTTTGTGTAAAGAATCTTGGCAGAAATAAATCATTCTGACGAAGTTTTATAACCATTTACAACATTACATGAAAAAAATATTTTCTCACCTTGATATTGATCTCGCTCATGTAGCTTAATATTACTTGTGAAGTATGCATTGTTATACCTTTTTAGAATCTACACATACTAGATAATGAAGCCGGTTATGTGCGCCAGATTAAGCGATCGTTTATTAGGCGATGTAGAGCGTGCATAGCTGCCGGCGGAGGACACTTCGAACATTTAGTTTAAGTTGTTGAATAAATATTTTTACGTACTAAAACAACCTAGTTTTCTTTTGAATATCCTTAATAGTGACCCCATAGTGTTTGTGTAAAGAATCTTGGCAGAAATAAATCATTATGACGAAGTTTTATAACCATTTACAACATTACATGAAAAAAATATTTTCTCACCTTGATATTGATCTCGCTCATGTAGCTTAATATTACTTGTGAAGTATGCATTGTTATACCTTTTTAGAATCTACACATACTAGATAATTTATTAAGATCATGGGCAGCTATAGCGCCGTACTTTTTTTTTACACAGTAAATGATCAAAAGTTGACCCTAAGTAAAACAAAAACATAAAAAATCTTAAAATGACAATTTTGAAAATGACCAACGTTAAAAACGCCTAAAACAGTACTAAAACTAAATAATACACATCTTCAAGACTATAATACAAAAAAAATGACACAGAAATACCTAAATTTAACGAAATGGCAACGGAATGAATGCAAAGAGTAGCGAAATTTATAAAAAAACATAAAAGTCTACGCCATTTCCATACGGTTAGAAACCCTGGCAAAAAGATACGATTTTCTAATAGTCTCATAGCCGGACCAACTCCAGTTTACGACTTATCCATTATTTACGACAGACCCTGTATATGCTATCATTATTCAACATTAAATTGATACTGGTGATAAATTATTGCCATATAAACTCGTCTGATTAAGTGATTCCATGAAACGAGTTTCAGTAGACACATTTTCTTCTGTACTATCTATTTTCATAGTATTCCCTATGTACATTTTACATTACTTTATAATCGATTTTTAAGTTGTTTTTAAATGTGTTTCTTGTATTCCTTAAATAAATATGTCAGCACAATTAATATAGGCTATTTTAATAGTAAAAAAAAAACAATATGTAAACTAATAACTGCAGGTAACATTGCGAGGTTCAGCTAGTCCTTAAATAAATATGTCTGCACAATTTTTATTAACAAAACTTCGTAGCCTTTCTTGGAATTAAAAAGACAGCTTTTTGAATACTAAATCGATTATAAGAAGCTTATATGAATTTCATATTTTCTTTCAAACTCTGTGTAATATATTTTTAGCCCACAAGGTGCTTATGTCGACTCGTCTTTCACCCATTATGAATTCCACTTAGTAAGGCAGGATGTCTCAATGATTCACGAGCTTTGGCGACTAATTATAAAACCGGGCTTAGCTGTGTTACTTCTAAAAGTTTAACATTATTTCTGTGGACGTTTAGTTGCATATAAGCCAAACTGTTGAAATTTTAAGTAGTTCAGAATTATGATCATAAAGCATTAATAAGCTAGATAATTTCGATATTTGGTTAGAAACTCATACTTTCCAAAAATCCTGTTAGTCCACGAATTATAACTTATTATTCGTCGTTGTTATTGCTTAAATATATTCTCCACCAAAATTTCTTTTTTTTCTTTCTCTTGCAAACAACTTTTCTTTCAATATTCTCAATTTCAATATCGTATTGTTTTAATATTTTAATGTATTACTTTCTTTATGTATAATGACTATGACTAATGACTATGTATAATATGTATGTATTTACAAAAAAAACAGTATATATGTATTTATATCAGTTGTCTAGTACCCATAACACAAGCTCTGCTTAGCTTGGTACTAGATGGCGTTGTGTGATAGATGTCCGGAATATTTATTTATTATTTATTATTATTTGTCTAAATATGGTCGATAAAGGAACTATATATTTGTCAAAAGAACTTAGATGTCCTTTCCAGATGAATTATTTGTTTTCATTTTAAATAATATAGTAAATCAACCGCTTGGGTGGGAGAGCCACGCTTCGGCATGAACGGGCCGGCTCGACCGAAGTAATACCACGGCTTCACAGAAAACCGGTGTGAAATAGCGGTTGCGCTGTGTTTTATCATGAGTGAGGATACCGAAGGCCCATACCCCAAAGATCTCTCGCTTCTTGGTATGAGAAGCTGTGAGATGTAACATTTATTTTAGTCACTAAAAGACTTTCCAAGTGAATTCACTCTTATTGTTTCCAAAGCTTTTGATAATATTATTAGTACCATAAACTAAAACTTAAGTATTTATACAGTATAAATAGTAAATATTCTATCTTTTAGAAGAAAAGGTTAGTTGATGAAAAAATAATAAATAATTATAAATGCTGTGTAGAAAAAAATTGTCTTTGATTTGCAAATTGATTCAAAGACTTTGTCATGTATGTTAACATTAAAGTATGCATAGGTATTTTGTAGGGTTCTGTACCTCAAAAGGAAAAACGCAAAACCCTATAAAGGATCACTTTGTTGTCCGTCTGTCTGTCTGTCAAGACCCTTTTTCTCAGGAACTCGTAGAGTTATCAAGCTAAAATCCATATCAAATACTCAAATCTACTGTTTCGAGGAGCTGTAAAAGAATCATAGTTTTAAGCCAACGCAATCAAAAGATACAGCCGTTTATATTGCAAATTTTCGCGCTCGCAAGATAATCAAAACCTACGGGGTACTTCCCGTGAACTCAGAATCTTGAAATCTGATACGAAGCAACGTCTTATAGCACAACTAAAAAAAAATTGCGAAAAGCGTAAACTTTTAGTTATATCATATAATATATCCACAAATTTCTACGGAAACCTCGGTGCGCGAGTACGACTCGCACCTGGCCGGATTTTTTATGTATGGGCCTGTCAAAGTGACTCTACTTTGCCCGATAGAAAGCATAAGCAGAATCCGAGACCATCTCATTGCGAATGCAGACAATACATCAATGCAGCATGAGGATCCACACCATGGTGGCCTAGTAATGTATCTGTATTATTGGGCCTCCGGTCTTGCACTCACTAACGAAACACGACAACATGAATGCTGTTATTTTAGGTTGATCTTCTGCACAAGGGTCGCTTCGGTCGAGCCGGACCGTTCATATTTCATGTTTTTAAATGACACAAAGTAAATTTTCATGAACCATTACATTGCTATATATACATGCTCTCTGCTGTTTCAATCACCTAAGGCTTTTTATAATAAAATATTCTATTGATAATATCTGATATACTAAATTAAAAATCGTATGAAAACAGTTCAAAAAATGATTAACATAAAAGCATTATTTCAAGTTTTACTTATGCCAAGGCTCTGTCTACTAGTTGTTCTACTTTAAGTCACAGTTAAGCCTTGACTTGACTAAGGAGACATCGTTTAAACCTCCATTATTGTGGCCGATAGTGCAGAATTTAAATTTTACAAAACTAACTAGGTATATATTTCAGTAAATTTAAGACAACAATGAATTTCGTCTCTCCGATGTCTTTTTTTTTCAATTACTTGTGTTTTTTCAGAATTTGTTGTCACTATAAATATAACTATACAAATACAATCAGTTTAATGAAAGATCATTCCTTTGTCTTATATGACGCTTCAGTGGAGCCGTCTCTTATAATAGATTGTAATGAGCCATTATAGGATAAAGACAATAGAAATTTGAAATTCTTTCCTTTTTCCAACGGTAGTATAAACAAATTAAACGTTATTTTTATACATAAACACGAATATGTTTAAAATTTGAAATGTTGAATTATGTAAAATTATAACTTACATATTAATGTGTGTGTGTGTAAATTCACATAACTTTTAAAAATATTTTTCTACATTTTCACCTACTTAATGTAATAATAAAGAAGCCAGTGAATGCTATTAACCTAACGAGGCTAGAGGTCTGATAAGTGAAAGAGACAGTTTTTTATCAGATTTTGTATTCAAGTTGAAAAGATAAACTTTGAAATGGACTCGGGTATATTTTGACATGGAAAAAAGATTTATTAGACCAAAGACAGAACTTTTTGTGTTCTTGAAGTGGATCGAGTTTCAAACCTATTTCTTCAACAATGAAATGTTTGAAAATTAAAATTACGTAGAAATTAGTACATTCTGTTCTTCGTTTTTTATATAAACTCATTTAGAACTGTTAAGGAAATTTTATTCAAGTCATAAATTCTGAAAACATTCGCTTACAAATCTTAATCTCTTCCTCAGGCAAATATGAAAGTGGAAGCTAACTAATTTAAAATTAAACGGCAAAGAAGTTTTATTCATACATCAATGGTAGTAAAAGTTCAGAGTACGACGACGATCTTGACTTGGTATAGGTCTGGTGTTCTTATTTTAGTAGTTAGCAGTTCAGCATAAGTTGCTTTGAATAATTTATGGATGACATTACGTGGTTGAATGAACATGTTCTTGAAATAAATTTAGTTTCAAACTCAAGTATTTAAAATAATGATGATTTACGAGACTCTTAAAACTCTAATAAAGGGAAACTAGATTTTAATGGAATGAAATTTTTTAAACTCTTAAAATACTGGCTGAAGTAAGCTGTAATAATTATTTCTGAAGTTTTCTTTTTTATTACAAATAACGAAATAAAGAGCACTGCACTATGCATTACATATCTTATTAGTTGAATGGTACGAATTTATTGGTGTATTGTATTTAGTTTACTCTTTGTCGTGGTACATATTACATTATTTAGAATACATGAGACATGTGATTCTCAAACATTAAAATTAGAAAGTTAAAATTTTTTTGCAACTGGCAATAAGATTTTAGAGCCAATGAAACTGGGTAAGTAGTCTCGAAAAAGAAAATAGCGTTAAATGAGAAATCTATACCTTTTTTGCTTGTTAAATAATTTTGAGTCAAGATAGTCTCTTCTTCTTCCTAGCCATTATTAATCCCAAGATTAGGGGTCGGCTAATAGTTCCACCTGTTTTATCCTGAATATCAGTTTTTACACGAAGCGACCGGCATCAGAGACCTCCGCAACCCTGAGGGTGAACTGAAAACTGGGTGGGTGAAATTAGCGTCAGTATATTTAAGGGCACTGACTCGATTACCAAGTTTCATTCATGGCAACCGGGACCGATGGCTTAACGTGCTCTCCGAGTCAAGATAGTAATAATATAATTTTATTTGTATATTTATCTTAAAAAAATACCAACGAACGGTAAACTAAAATCGATTTTAAATGGAATTGAAACTCGTCTCTAGTCAGTCATATTTTAAACAGAAGAATTTCATTACGAGGATAAAAGTGTTTCTAGTCACGTAGTAGACAATGCCTTGTAATCGACACTTTTGTGACTCACTTTATAGCTTTGTGGTTTTATGGCAACCGTGAGACAACTCTTAGGATTGTGATTGAAAAGTGTGTGATCGAAAACTAAAACATTTCGTTCAAAAGTGCAGCATAAAGTAACGTTTTAAAGCCTTACTGATTTTTATTCTTAAACATGTATCAAATATTCTAGAATGAAACTCACTTGTACTTATTCCAATATTTTATTTTATATTTATAAAATAGCGAAATAACTACAAGTGAATTTGTTGTAGAATGTATTGCTACAAGTTCTATCAAGTGCCAATATAAATTACATGTGTCAAACAATCGATCGCTGTCCAAAGCTGAAGGCATAATAATGACAATCTATACGTATAATATTATCTGAAAATTTTACACGTGACACCATCATCAAAGCCGCTAAAAACCGGCCAAATGCGAGTTGGACTCGTGCACTGAGGGTTCCGTGCAGACCTGTATGTATAATGTGATGTAACTAAAAAAATATACTTTCTCAATTTTTTCTTTATCTGTGCTACAATACGTTGCTTCGTACCAAAGTTCAAGATTCTGAGTTGTCTGAGTACCCTGTAGGTTTTGATGCCCTTGCAAGTGTCGAAAATTTGCAACATAAACGGCTGTATCTTTTGATTGCGTTGGTTTAGAAGTTTCACTTTTCTCAGCCCCAAAGGACAGTAAGCCTGAGTATTTGATATAAATTTCAGCTTGATACCTCTACGCGTTTCTGATAAAAAGGGGAATTGCCAAAAAGATAGACGTACAACAAAGTGATCACATAAGGGTTCCTTTTGAGGTACAGAACCCTAAAAACGAACACTGCTGGATAAAGGTTCTCCATTATAATCGGTACCCGCATGTAATGACCCGTGACCTCTGCTAGGTCACATAATACTGCAAAACAACGTGTTAAGCAGTTCATTGGTTCTTTGTCCTATCAATTCGATCTAGAATTAGCGCAAGTCAAATAACCAAAGACCGGCATCGCAACATAATTCAATAATATATAAATAAAATAAAAATAATTACTCTCTGTAACTTTGGGACAGGGGTTATATATTATATCATCAGCTGATTCTTTTGCTGAAAAATTGTGTTATTATATTACTGTCTGTGTCTGTTTGTTTTTTTAAAGAAAGAAAAGTAAAAGCGAGCGTTTACTTTAATCTGGTACATGAAATAACCCTATGATGTACCGTGCAGTAGGATAATTGAAGTGATACTTCAGTAGTTTAGTTAATGCTAATTAGTTTTGAAACATTACTGCCAGATTAAAGGATTATTCAAACTACCAATATTATGTTTGATGCCAAAATTTCGATTACAAATCAAATCCTGAACTTCAAATTTCACAGATACCTTGTAACTTCTACTCGTTAAGTTTTAGTTTATTTACAGTTCTGGTGTCTATTTAAAATTATGAGATTAGTACAAATAATTCCGGATTACATAATCAAAACACGTTACTGTTTTAGTATTCGATCAGTTTGTTTTGAAGTTAGCAAAACAAACAACTTCCTTTCCTTTTAATGACCAAAAATTTCCTTATGAAAAAAGTTTCGACAAATGTTTTGTGAAGAATCTTTCTTGGATTTCAGCAGGTAATAAACACAGAAAAACATCGATATATAATGATAGTGGTATAGCTTGAGGAAAATGTCTTTCGATTCGTTTGACAGAAGAATATAAAGCGTGACACAGATTGGAGTTAATTTGAAATTTTAACTTAAATTTCAGGAACATATTTGATCAAACGGTTTAATTAAAAAAAAAATACGAAAAAACTGAAGTCCTTTGTTAAAGAGAGGCCTTTGACTATTTGTTTTTGATACTGTTCATTATATATAGCTACTAAAACGTTATACAGATGTATTTGTTCACTAATTACGGAGAACGTTTAACAGTGTTGGTTAACAACTTGAGTTAAAAGCCTCAAACATAAAGCTAAGTTTATGATCAGGCTTGTGATAATGTTCTCCGTAACTTTCAGTGAGATCCGACTATTATCACAAACATTATAATATAATATATATTTTTGTTAATTTACATATAACATCGTCTACAATGAAACAAGAAGTTTGTAATATATAGTAAAAATAAAACATAGCTTTAAAGCTTGTGTCTATATAAAGTAATAAGTCGTAGACGTCATAACAGAGAAGCAAACACATCATGTAAATATATACATATATGTCAGTAAATATATACTATACTACCCACGCAACCTCGTTTGCGTCTTATATTGCTCATAGCGTGAAAATTTTCTCCCCGTTTTTGAAACATTTATCATTGGTGCTCCGCTCCTATCTGTAGTAGCGTGATGATATATAGCCTATAGCCTTTCTCCATAAATGGACTATCCAGTACTGAAGAATTTTCTCAAATCGAACTAGCGGTTCCTGAGATTAGCGCGTTCAAACAAACAAACAAAAACAAACAAACTCTTCAGCTTTATTATTAGTATAGTCTAATATAGTCTTATAATAGAGGAAGGACATAGGCTACTATTTACCATAATAATCAATATACACGCGGGCGGAGCTACGATCGAAAACTAGTAATATAATGTTTCATCCATTACCTTGATGCTCAATTACTGTATAGAATATCTGAATTACACAGATTTCCGATAACATTTAACAAAACGGAAACCTTCAACTTACTGGGTTCAAGAGTTCATAATTCCAAAGATTCATTACCTTAATTAGAACTAATTAACATAATTAATATACCTTTATTCAAATGACGATATCTATTATAGTAATACAACATTAACGAGCCCTGTTCGTAATATTTAGCTATTATACATTTCCTGGAAGGGTGATTATTATATTTCATTTATCTAGTTATTATTACGGTATCCAGTTTTTTTTAGGATACCGTCTTTGCGGTTTGTCACATAAATATGATGTAGGTAATAGAGGACGATCATAATGAGATTTTTAAGATTTATAAGTTGAATACTAGATCTAAAAATATAAATAAAAAAGTTGCGTGAAATATTTACCCTTGGAAAATAGATAAATATAGAATAGAGTAGCAGGAATCCCACCTGAAAAATTAAAACAAGTATGAGAGAAAGTTAAGGCATGGAAGTACGAGAAGCAGTAACAGATAGAACTGGAGTGAAAGAATCGAATAAAATAGGCTCCAAATCAATATTGGAGGTGCTAGCAATAAAAATAAAAAAAACTACCTAACTAAGTGACTCCAAAATCTGTATGGTGAAATTAAAGTTATCTCACTAATTAGTTCATTTAGACTGCCTCGGTGGCGCGAGTGGTAGCGTAAGCGACTGCTGTGCTTGAGGTCTCGGGTTCGATTCCCGGGTCGGACCAAATGTTTGTATGATCTGCAAATATTTGTTTCGAAGTTTGGGTGTTTTCTATGTATAATATGTATGTCATCATCATCTTCCTAGCCTTTATTATTCCCAATATTTGGGGTCGGCTACCAGTTCAACCGGTTTTACCTGAATATCAGTTTTTACACAGAGCGACTGGCATCTGACCTCCGCAACCCTGAGGGCGAACTGAATTCGAAGGTTGAACTAGTTGTCAGTATATTTGAGGGCACTGACTTCCCAATAACGATTGCCATAGATGTTCATGACAACCGGGACCGACGGCTTAACGTGCTCTCCGAAGCACGGGCGGGAAACACCGCCATCTTCCATACTCCGGGCTGCTATTAGGAATTTCTTGTAGGAAAAACCCAACAGCAGTCCGACCCGGGAATTGAACCCGAGACCTCTTGATTTGCAGTCGCTTACGCTAACCACTAGACCAACGAGGCAGTATGTATAATATGTATGTATTTACAAAAAAAAAAAAGTATATAAGTATTTATATCAGTTGTCTAGTACCCATAACACAAGCTCTGCTTAGCTTGGGACTAGATGGCGTTGTGTGTTAGATGTCCGGAATATTTATTTATTTTATTTATTTATTTATTTAATTTAACTTATCATTAACAATCGTGGGAGGGGTCTCGCTAAGCATGTTCATTTTACTAAAATAAAAGATCCTCTATCTGTTTGAAGGCATATAACATGCGCTTTTCATCACATTTACAGTGAAAGCAATAACATTCAGAACCATATTTTTATGGTAATTGACAATTTAGACCTCCAGCCACATCTTGGTAAACAGCCCATTTCCCAAATCTCATTAAAGACTTCGGCAAAAAAAATGTTTTTACCAAACTTATACATTTAAAACATTTTGCGGATTTTAATGAGGTTTGCTAAACGGAAAGTATTTAGAGTTTTCATAAAAAGTTCAAAAAAGCTTTTAAAATTGCCAAATGTAAATTTTTCACTTACTCTTGACATACAATACGATTTGTTCAGTAAGTAACGCGATCATTCGGTTTCATATGCCTTCCATCATCACCAACAGCCTTTAATAGTCCACCGCTAGACATACGTCTCGCTTAGACACCACCAGACCCTAGAGACCAGACGGTTATAGTATACCATCTATATTATGACTAAATCGCACAGCTGTGTTCACACGTTTAAGGCCAAGAACCTCTCGGGACGCCAGACAGAAGTGATAACTTAAACTATTTAATAATAAAATTATTTAAGTTGAGAAATGCTTAGGCTGTCTACCACTGTCGTATGCGTGAAAGAAACTGGCACCGTAACATACATAGCGAAGCGGTTTAACCTCCCTTAAGAAGTTATCACATCATAAAACGATTTCCTAAACATTGTGCCACATCTAACTACACCATAATTTACGGTGCCATTGATCAGTTTTGAGCCATGATGTTCTTATTCGTATACAAATATGATTTACAGGGATAATTGAGCGTTACTGTCACAATAAGTGACTGTTATTGCGGTATATCGCTAACCCACTATTTCCTTTATGACTCATAGATTATTGAAGACGCCCATAGTCACGTACAAAGTACCTAAATATTAGTATAGTGAGATAACTTAATAGTTTACTGTGTATATCTCATTGAAATTGTTTAAATTATTCCCTATCGCTTCCATCGTGGGGAGCGCTCCAAGGCATTGTTAGAATTACTATTCAACGCAATTTGCCGTCATCATTCATTCTGGAAAATTTCTATAATCTTCAGTAAAATAAATTTACCACTCTGTAGTTAAAATAAAACCTTACTACCTTTCTTCCTCTATGATGCTCTTTTTCATACCTCCGATAGTTTACTTTTACCTAATTATTTAACGCACAGGTGATCTTTGGGCATGGGCGGTGAGGGTAACTTACCATCGGATAACTCGCTCGTCGATAAATTAATACATACTCTTTGCGCAATCATTAATATCATTAGAATTTACCATTTTGCAGTTTACACCTTGATAACTATACTAAAGTTATAACTAATCAATTAATCAGTGCTAGTTAATGAAACTTTGTGATACAATTAGAATAATATATTAGTGTTACAAGCACTGACTGTTGTGAAATACTTACAGCAACACTTTTTTGATATCAAGGCTAATTTACATTCATTAAGTTATAGGAACATAAATTTAAATAGGATATATTTCAACTTGAAATAGAGCTGAAAGAAAATTGGAAACATTTTACATTAATTCGTCTGGCCAATGTGGTATAGTAAGTCAATTGCACGGTTGGCCGAGTGGTTTCAGCGGTCGCCATGACGCTTGCTACTGCGCCAAGTGTCTTGGGTTTAAATCCCACGCGGTACAACACTTTGTGTGATCCACGAATTGTTGTCCCGAGTCTGGATTTCTTTCTAAGGAGACTGTTAAAAGCTATTGATCAAAGTCTTAAATCTATTGATATTTTCTTTCCCCTATTCCAAGGTCCATATTTAGATATGTACTTGTATATAGTTATTTTATTTTCAAGGAAGAAATGAAAATAAAATACACACATATTTGAATACGAGATTTCCAAATCTCAACGACAGTCGTCACGGTTGAGTCATTACTCTTCAACGTAAATGGCTCAACCATCACGTCACGGTTGAGTCGTTCACGGTCTATTTGCTTAATGACACATGGTTTGTAAGCTTCAGAGCGCACATTGGTTACCCTCTCAGATTAGATGTCCAAAGCTGACCACATGTTCGTAATGAAATTATTTCGGGCGATGTTGTTACGATTAGATAGATATCCAGTGTAAATGTATACTTAAATAATGTCTTTCATTTAATCTAAACATAGATTAATTGCCTTAAGAAGTAGTTTGATTCAAGACAGTAAATGGAAAATAGTACATATTCAATTATAAATAGAGCAGAGAAGTAGATGGGTCCTCTCTGGAAGTAGAAGAACTCCCGCTCCCAGAATATCTACTACTCAAGAGTGAAAAGTGCCTTGCTGGCTTTGAAGGTTGGTTACATTCACCTCACTATTGACTAAGAAAATTTACTAGAAAAGAATCAGTTCTAAAATTCTTAATGACGTATTTTCAGTCATGTGTCAACTTCCGTCACTCCCGTACTTAAAATACTTTTTGCATTACATTAGCAATTTGACAAGTTCTCATCATCGTATTAATATTATTTCAAAGTGCCACCCATCTAAGACTGAAAGAAAAGACAGACTGATCGTCTTCGAATGACTAAACAATATTTCCTAGCCATCAAATAACCTTCCATCATATAGCAACATGGTAGGAAGTAGCAAAATGCAGGTATTTCCCTCTGCCAAAGTACAAGCTCAAACGGGCCTACGCATAACATTGTTATTACTCGTACGTTGAATGTATTCATGTATGTGTAAAATTTTGAAAGTTTGAAAGAAATTTTAATTGTTACGTGTGAGTTTGTAGTGACAGTCGATATATATGTGAATCTAAAATGTACGTGTGAAGATTCTCCCACTACTAACTACTCATCTCTGGTCCGCCGTCATGTGGTGTTATATGCTTTCAATACTCGATCAAGAACTATGCTCAGAGGGTTTTATGTTCTGCCAAGCGGTCCTCCCGGGAAGGACTATGGCAATGGTTGCCATTCGGCGCTCGGCTCACACGCAAGCCGCGTTGCGCGTAAATAAGTTGAATATTACGTGAACTTACTGCGCAAAATAACTTCGAAACGAACTAATTATTGTAGTTACTTAGCAATCAAATTTGTTGTTTAGAATCTATTTTAAGACATGTATTATTAATACAAAAATCTCTCGCTTGGTGATGGCAGATATTGTTCGAAGACATTGAGGAATATATTAGTTCTATATTCGAAGAGCGCATAATTATAATTGTAGTGACAGAACTCTAAAAAAAGGTGTGCCTTACAATCTTATGTCGTCTTCTTTCTCATTCTTTGTCCACCCATCTGGGTTGTCCGTGTGCTCAGATTCTCTTGCTGTATCTCTTTCTGCGTATTTAACCACCAGGCAGCAAGTGGTATTCCTGTTCCTCGTAGGCAGTCAACGATATTTAGGGCCTTTTTCACCGAGCATTCGTCATTTCGTCTACTGATGCGGCTGTACCAGCGCATTCGGCTTTCTTTTAACTTTTCAACTTTTACAATCTAACGGCGTCTGCCGACGAAATAAAATATTTTTAAAAGGAAACTAAAAGTAATTAATAGATTCACTCTAATAAGTTTTTGGTGTACCTACCTTTAAATATATAAAAAATACTTTCTTAATTAGTTGTAAGTTTTGTTTTCCAGATGGTTAGTTTTTTTTAGTAAAATCTACTACTTTATAATAATATATTATATACTTATAAATAATACTTTATATAAACCATCAACCAGGTTTTTAGGGGACAATGATTGTAAGTCAGTTTATTTTGCTCTGTGTAGTAAATAAATAAAATAAAGTAAACAGAAATCACATAGGTACCTAGTACGAGTTGTACATTACGAAGACAACTATCATATTTGTTATAATGTTTTTATTTTGTTGCTAAAGGTGTTATCTTTATTGTTGATTTATTTTAATATTTACCGAAATGAACAACAAGTGGGTACCCTGTGCTTTTGCTGTAAATCGAGCGGTGTCTAACAGAATATGAACGCTCAGGTCACATGACAAGATTTAATTTCGCGTGTAAGCGGTGCAAGGTTTTTTTGCCATTATGCCTAAACTTGACTTTTGTTCGAGAGTGAACCTTCTGTACGTTAGTACTATTAGTTATTCTGTGCTATGGTGTCCAAGAAACCGAAGAATACACATCCTATTTACAACACTAAGTGTGTGGTTACTTTAAGTGGGCATAAATGCATGTATAAAACAAAACTGTATAGGATAAATTTCGTAATAAGATTATCCTTAGTTCGTAATCCAATTTACAGATTTTAACGCCTTGGTGAAAATACAGCTTTATGATTAAATGATTGAACATACCCGGCGGTATCTAACGAAGATGGATGAAATTACTTTGTAATTATTAAGTCTACATCACGATGTAACATCCTACAATCGGTATAATATAATCCTTTTATTAACTATCGCTTTGTTATGTCAAGACAAATTATTAAAGAATTTGCATGTCATTTTTAAATATATCTCACAGCAGTCGCATACACAACTACTGCGCCACCGAGGCAGTCAAAGTGACGAGTGATAGATGAGTATGGAAGAAAAAGTACACTGTGGTGCCTTTAAACATATTTGGGAAAATTAGTATAAGATGACACTGAGATTTCGAAAATAAGACGTGTTTTGTATTCCAATAAGCAAGTAAAGTGACTGATATTTTGATAGAAAATATACATGTCTATATTATACAATGAATCATTTTTGATTTTATTCTTACGATATCATCAAACACATTAAACAATTATTGAATTGCTTTCCGCGACTGAGTTAGTTTACCACAGACCAACAACCTCGATCACCATCAGCTGATCTTTCTGTTCTTTTGCCCTCTCTCTTTCTCTTTTTTGTGATACAAATAAGAAACATGGATTTACTTTCTGTGATTGCATTGTTGTACAAGAATTGCCACGTTCTTTTCTTCCAACGCGTAAAGTTAACAAAAAAAGATCAAGTAGACGACAGTTTCCACATCTCATCGCTTTTGCTGCTCAAAGTTCCGCGTGACAAACAAAACGAAACAAGTTTCCGATGGCCTGTGGTCTAAGGTGAAGAATATTTAAGTCGTAAATCGAAGATGCTTAAAAATAATAAATTACACACACATCGTCAACAACAACAATCATTATTCCAGAGCTGTATGTAGAACCCTCGTAAGCAAGAAAAGCTTATTAGTTATACACAATATAAAAAAATATTTTAATTTTGGAGTTCTAAAAGCCTTATTACATATGCCTAGTAAACAATAAATCTAATCTAAGAGTAAAGAATTTCATATCACAGCTTTAAGTAACTGCAGTTTTTGGTGTCACTCTAAAAATAATTATCGATACAACATTTTTATTATTAATTTTTTATTCTGAAATTTTATATTAGGAAAAAATTGCTGCTCTTTAAAATGACATAATAACAAACATACATACTAAACTAACAATAAAAGCTAGAGGATCTTCATTTGATTGTTATTTTAAGTGTCATATTAGTTACCTCTTACCGTGAGACAGCCACGCTTCGGTATGAGCTTTTATACTACTTCTTCTTTGCATGATTTTTTAAGCATAATGATTTGTGCAAGGCGTCTTGCAGAAGCTGGATGCGCTGAAAGCCTAAGTTCATAAGTGGATAGTCGATAGTCTGGTGTTGATGCTAATAATGGTATTGGTAAATGATTGTTTTTTATAAATTGATAATGATTGTAAACAAACACGAAAAGATAACTCGCTCGTGTTTCTTCACTTGTCCCGCATTAGTACCAAGAAGGTAAATAAAATTACCTACAGACTGTTCCGACTGAAAGAGTCACGTCCCTCCATGGTAATGGATTACGTGATCCCCTCTCATAGCGAGACTTCTATAGAGTAAGTAAACGAGGATTATAGAGCATGTTCCACTTTTAAACTGCGTACGCATTGTTCTGAGGATTAATAAAGTGTCTAATGAAAAATAGATCGGGAACAGACCTTTTGTTTCAACTTCAGTCTGTTTTTCTTAGTAATTGTTTTTTACAAGGTTTAGTGTGATCGTGTTTCTTTGTTAAACAGAACAAAAGAGACTTGCATATCACTGGGTTGATTTACCTCACGTCAAGATTCAAGTTAACTTTCTTTGTACTTGTTGATTTTAGAATAATGAAGTTACTGAAAAAAATACAATTTCGTTCAAAAATAGGTTTAGTCAAAATGGAATAAAATATATTTGTGTTACACACGGTATTTAGCAACTCAGTAAAGAAGAATTCATGTTCCATCATTCAACTTACATCACACCCTAATTTATCAATGGTTTAGTATAAAACATATCGAACTAATAATGAATATTCATTATCCTTCAAGAATAGCGATCAATTTCAATAAGTGATAATAAAACTTTGACACGTGGTAATTGAGAACATGTTTAATTTCGTGAAATTGGCTTATATTCAAGTTAACGTAAGATGAATCTTCAAAATTTTAATGAAAAATCTAGATTAATAGGAGTCTCCTTCAGATCCTACCTTTGAAAATAAATTATATATTTTCAAAGGTACAAGGTATAAATCTATTTTGAATTATGTTTATTTAATAACTTACTAACTCACACAACTCATCTACGTCTTCTATTGAGCATAGTATGATGTTAAAAAGCGCGAACACATTTCTATACGATAAAAAAGGTTACAGTAAACAATCATTAATGGATACATGCTGTCGTAGTTTTCTTTTTAGAATTTTTAAATGGGAACAATTCGTTATATAAATTTTTGCAAAAAATTAACAGCAATATGCAGCACACGCAGTGGAAGCTCTCAAAAGGTTTAATTTTTCACCGTTTTTGCAATATTTTTATTGACACTCCACTCCTTTTGGTTGTTGTGAGAATATATATAACGTTTCTTGATAACTGGGCTATCTAACAATGAATTAGATATCCAGTTCATTGATTTTTTAAATTTCTTGATAACTGTGCTATCTAGCGTTGCAAGAATTTTACCTATCAGACCAGTACTTCATCAAACAACAACTACAAACTCTTTAGCTGTATAATATTAGTATAAACTAGCTGAACCCCGTGGTGTTCCCCCAGTTATTGTCACACCGCGGGTAACGCCGCGGGGTGACGCTAGTCTAAAAAAAGTAGCCTAAGTTACTTCTTATACCATCAGCTACCTCTCAGTGAAAGTCTGATTAGCCGTAACAAACCAACAGACAAAAGTTATCAAAAAAAAGTTGGTATATGTACCGTGTATACATACATATATAGGCATTTAGTAAAAAGCGGTTATTTTAATATTACAAACAGACACTTCAATTTTATTTATCTATACAAAGATGAGACTAGTTATAGTAACGTGACTGACGTATATGCGGTTATTAATAATAAATAATAGAAATAATAAAAACTTTATTTGCTATACACAGCATACAATATTGAAGAACTTAAAATTTAAAAATCCAAACAAAAAAAAAACGAAAAATGTAAAAAACTGACATTTATGAGGCTTGCAACAATTGATGAAAGTCAAATGACGTGGCATTGATTACATGACACACTGACTATTATTGACAGATCTGACTGACGAATGATTACTTGTAGAATCTAACTATAATTAATAGTAACAGAGTTTCCTTATTTTCTTACATCTACTACGTAAAATGATTTACTATGTAACTTTGCCTAAGGTCTTATTTTATTATTATTTATCCCCTTCAACTTTCGCATTGCCAATTTATTATTCAAACTCACATATTCTTAACAGTCTGCCAAAAATTTCGGTGCAAACTTAAAATAAAATCCCCACAATTGAATAACAAGTCGTCTGCGTAAATTTGGAGCACAAATAACTTTTGTTAATTACTCGTTAGTCGAGCAAAAGTCTTAAAAGTTTCTGAGAATCAATAAAAACCGTTTGTAAGAAAGCGTCCAGACCTTTTCCGTTAAGTTGTAAATAAGTGTGAACGACTAAGAGATTGGAATCAAGCAAGGCATGTTAGGAAATAATGAATTAGGCAACTTTATCTTAGATTGAGCTCAAGAAAATTATTTAATAAATATAATTTGTAATTTCAAATTAACACATTCTTATTATGCATATGAACTTTCATATATTTATAAACTTATACGGTACTTACATTCAAAAGCCAATTTTTAATTTTTTTGTCTGTCTGTTTCTTTGTACCGGTGAATCATTGGAACGACTAGACTTATTTTGAACAAAGTTTCATTAGCAGATAGCTGATGATATAACAATTATCTTAAGCTACTTTTTTGTACTAGCTTCGCCCCGCGGCGTTACTCGCGGTTATTGTTGTAAAGGTACTCCGCGGGGCCAAGTCGTTCCTCTTTTAAGTGAAGTCTTTGTACAATCGAAATTACAATTCAACTAATTCGTCTATTGAACTTTAATAATCCATTTTCTTATTTTGTATCTTTCAAATTTTTTATTAATAATTTCTTGATAAAATCATTTGAGAATTTAAGGTATTAAAGCTCGATGCGTTAAAATACTGGTAATGATGATTATTTTGTTAAAGCTATAACTTAACAATAATTAAAAACTGTTCAAAGTCAAAGTCAAAGTCAAATCATTTATTTCCATAGGCCCCAAAAGGCACTTGAACACGTCAAAAATACAAACATCAAACATTATTAATACAAATATAAAAAAAAAAATAACTCAAGTACTGAATTGATCAGTGATAAAAGAATGTAACTCAAGTAATCAATGATTTGAATTACCGGAGCTTAGATTGATTTCGATTCAACTCAAAGGTTTAAATTGAAATCAATCCAAGTACCAGCTCCGATGGGTATTGCATTCATGAAAAGAGCTGGTGAGAAACTCATGTGCACCATCTTTTCAAATAATTTATACAAAGTTTGTTTGTTTTTGACAACAATACTTATATGTGCAAGTTAAGGCAACCAAAACACAAAGGCTAGAAAGCAGTCTAAAGAAATAATGTTCATTTTATTATTATATATTGCATGCATATTACAATTACCTACATATATTTGTGTGATTTCATCTACATTACATCGGGTAGATTACGTCCTTGCTAAATTATTACACAGAAAAAAGCATTTAGTTTATTAAAACGACAGAAAACCTTTGAGAGTTCATACGTCATTCACATAAAATATCGATAAGTGGCCTATGAAAATTTATTTCCATAAAACTGAAAATGTAAAAAAAACGGTACCTATTCACACAGCTGGATGTAATCAAAAGTTAAAAATATTATCTGGAAATTTTAACTGGCTCTCCATACTCGGAGCTTGGGCATCGAGCAGAAATATTAAACCAATTTTGACAACGCGCTAGAGCGGTGGCTTCGAAAATCTCATCAAAATATCTCTCCCGCTGTTGTTAACCTTAAAAAATATATATCTGGTTTTATTAATACTGACGTTATATTTTGGGTACACGGTAAACCTAAAGTAAGGCTTGGCAACAGTAAAATGACTTTTTGCATACGATATCAGAATAAGATGTTTATAAAAGAGAATGGTTCAAAACAAAATGGATACATAACGAAGGATTTTTTTTAAAGAATACGTAAAGCTTTAGTTAATTGTAATTTGGTTGTCAGAAGCTAAGATTAACAAGACATTACTATATTCTTAACGGGTATTTACAACATAAAATGGACTAAATGTTAAAATTTAAAAAATTCAAGCGCATACGAGCAGTCGTTTCGCCTGATGGTAAGCGATTATCGCTGCTCACACTGCCCTGCATGATTGGCCTAGTGGACAGTGATTTATTCGATATTCCTAATGCAGGAGCTGTCTTTTTTAAGAGATCAAAAATCTTAACTAATCCAAATGATTCAACAACAACAAAGTGGATCTGGGATGATAACTGTTATAACCTAAGCTAAACCTATACAATTCTGAATAAAATTGACTTTAAGCAAAGACATGTTTCTAGATAGTAATATAAAATTAATAAGATTAGACCAAAATCTATTTATTTAACACATTGCCGGTGGGCCCGTAGGTATTCTATACAGTCCTTAGGGATTAGGTAAAGTTTTTTTTTTTTTTTTTTTATTGAATAGTGGGCAAACGAGCAGACGTATCACCTGATGGTAAGCGATTACCGCCGCCCATGGACACCCGCAACACCAAAGGCGTCACAAGTGCGTTGCCGACCTTTGGGGGATGGGAAAGGGGATGGGGGGAGGGGTTTGGGTATGGGCCTCCGGTATCCTCACTCACTCGGTGAAACACAGCGCAAACGCAAAATATAAAAGTATGTGATGACTAAAATATTCATAATATTTCATACATAAATAAAATCATATAGTTTTTTTTATGTCTTAGCTGCCTAAATGAGTCTGCTCTGCCTGATGGAAAGTACGAACAGAACCCAGGAGTGGTGGTTACCACCCTCAAAGCTAATAGGGACAATGCAGCATGGTGACACACACTATAGCGGCCAGTATATCAATAAAAGCCTTGTTTCATGTCAGTTTTACCTGAATACCCTTTTGAATTTATAGTAACTGGTTACACAATCGTCAAAGATATTATTTTACGAAAGCAAAATAAAAGATAAGATGACGATGAGATACTATTTAGATTAAAATTGTAATCTTAATGGAATAAAATCGTGTCTTGAATTATTTTAGCTTAAATCATAAAAATTACGACATTAGTTTAAAAATTAAATTCCCGACCTAACTTAGTTCTTTTGCTCCTGGAGCTAGTATTGCTTGCTTAGGTACACTTTATCATACCTTCTATTATTAACGGCAGACCCTATATATAATTGCAGTCCAGTCCAAAAAAACGTATTAAGCAACAAAGATGTTTGTAATTTGTGTGGAATAATATCAATTTGATTGCTTCTTGATGAGTTTACGAGCTTCATATTCCCGATTAAAATACAATTTTATTATAGATACAATTATATTTTTAAATAATTAAATTTATACAGTGTCAGTGAAAAAATAACTAAAATTTAGTGTTTCTCAAAGAAAATTTAAATTAAAGTGATCTTTAAACTTCTGTTCTTCATTTTTGACAACTAACATGGAACATAAATTAAATTTCAATTTAAAGACATACATTATTTCAACGTATGGCCTAATTTATACTGTAAAGGGGCAAGTATTTTAATTAATGTTTTAAGCTAGTGACCAAAAATAAATGTGAGTATTTGTGGTGTGAGTGTCAGCCGAATACCGTAACGGCACATTGTGGATATGTGGCGTGCCAAATGCATTGGATCTTTTTATTTGGGGCTTCAATAAAAGCGATTTCATAGGCGGAGCGGGGCTAAACTTAAGAATATGAATGGCTTAAATAAGGTGTTAATGAGTTTTAATTGTAAAATACCTCAAGCTTATATCACTTATTTTCATTTTTATGGATAGTTTAATATATTTAAGTTTTTTAGCAATAGGTCAACGGGATGGGCTGTTAAAGTTAATATATAGATAGTAAGAGAGGATAAGACCAATATTTAAGAATTCTCAGACATCCAATTCTTAATTAAACCTATATCTATCTATGTAACACCAAGAGTTTTCATCGACTAAGACGACTAAGAGTCAAAAAACTACGCAGGAAAGTAGCAACGCGAAGAGAAGGAAAACTTGAAACAAGGTCTATATTAACCCCTTTAACCAACTGAATTTAGTAGTCAAAAATTTTCTTCTCAAAGGAATCCTATGTTTAACAGTGAACTAAAAAAGATGTTGATTATGATGAATATACCTCAATTATCTAATTGATAATGAACTATTTAAGCTAAAATATAGAATATATAGAAGGTATAATACAAAGTGTAATCAAAAATAAAATAATGGTTTGTAATTTTAGTTGTTTCACATCTTATCACTTTCTTTACTAGCACTAGTTTGCTAAAACAACTTGTGATTAAAAGGCCTTGAGTGAGATGTGTCAAATGATACACCTATTATTCAATGAAACCTTCACAAAATAGTAATAGTCCACGGGCCCACGTACAAGGGATTTCAGTGATTAATAACAGGCTGAAAGTTTATACACTATATTATATTTATATACTATACTATATTTCCATCGTATTTTCTCGAAGTATTGATTTTTAGAAACTGTTATTTATTAATTTGGGACACTCATAAAATCGACGTGTTTCGCTCCCTATCCCGCTTTTTCCTGCCATTATCAGAATTTGGTCCAATAATAAAAGTTGGGGGTCTCGTCAAAACGAAGCTGTGTATAAACTTTCAGCCTGTTATTAATCACTGAAATCCCTTGTACGTGGGCCCGTGGACTATAACATGTATATGAAAAATGTAAAGAAATAAAGTAACGCTGTCACTGACACCATACCATAGTGTGCTTTTAACGAGGGCTTGCAATTTACTCGAGTTTATACTTCTTATTTCGACCTCTTGATAAATGATACGTCAAGGAACGTTGGCTAATTCCCCGCTCCGAGGTTACGGCCTGGTCGATATTGTTTCGTACAATATAAATACCGTTATTTTCGTACAATATAAATACCGTTATTTCGGTTGTCTGCATTCCAGTTACATTACATTATTAGTACATTGTTTAGGGGAAGGGTGATAGTAATTTTGATTTTTAAACTCTTCATATTTTTAAACGTAAGAGAAGTTATCAGAATCCTTTTACTAATACATGATATTTTGTTACTTATAAAGTGCAACTGTTGGAAGTAAGGCGTAAGTTATTTATAACTTTGTAATCAAGAATGTCAAAGTTGGTTCTGTACGTACATATAGGTAACAAATTTTCTCATTTTAGCTTTATAAATTTTATCTTGCATGTAAACTAAGTCAATATTAACAAATGTACTTAAACATAAATATATCTACATTTTTTTAATTCATTTTTTTTACATTTGTACATAAATACACATCTACTCGTACACTTACAACTAAATATAGATTTATAATTAAACTAGCTGAACCCCGCTGTGCTACCCGCGGTACGACAATAACCGCGGGCAACACCGCGGGCAACACCGCAATTTATAAATTGTAACCTATGTGTAATTCTGATGTATAAGCTATATTATTGAAAAGTTTCATCAAAATCCATTCAGTAGTTTTTGCCTGAACGAGCAACAAACATACTCACTTACATACTCACAAACTTTCGCGTTTATAATATTAGTAGGATTAGTATGATGTTTATAATTAAATGTTTATATAATATAGTTTTGTGTTTTGGCTTATGTAATTTGTCACTTTTTTATATTTGTTACGAATAATGATAAATGGGATTAAAAAGTTAGTACCAAGTTAGAATTCAAAGTTCATACATATCAAAAGAAATAACAACGGAATTTATTTACAGCCAAACGTAGAACAAAGATAAAGCTGCAATATAATAAACTAGCTACAACGCGCGGCACCGTTCGCGTGTTTGTCGGTTATTGCAGCAAAAAGTAGCCTATGTCCTTCCGCAAGAATCAAAGTACCTACATGCCTAATTTCATTGCAATCGGTGCAGGAGGAGGATTCCCTCGCAAAATCTGCTAATATATATTTATGCTGCAATATTAAAAAAATATTGTACTCCATATAACTTAATCTTAAAACATAACAGCCCAAATAGAATAAAGATCTCTCAATACCCTCAAAACAAGCGTAAATCCAATTCATCTTAATCTTAAAAGGATAAAACATGAAGGACACCAATAAAGGCTTTTACATTTAGAATATTAATGACATTCGTTATAAGAATAATTACATAAAGGGTAAACGAGGTCTGAATTTCCGAAAGAGAAAAAGTTAGACAACAGTCTTCCGTAGCAAATTAGAGAGGGATAAAAAGTAATCCTTCTTTAACAAAATGAAACGTCAAGACAAGGACCCACGAAGCCACCGTTGAAATTTACAAACAAAAATTCAAAAGTTGTGTGGTATAAGACGTTGAAAGTAGCGGGTAATGTATTAGAGATCTGGAAATATAATGATAATATTTATTATCTTTATAATATTAACTAGCTGACCCGACAAACGAAAGCTTTGTCATAAAAAGAAATATATATTTAAGGGGTATCGGCAAACGTTGTTTTTGAGAAAAAAATCATAATTGAAGAAAATTATTAAAAATAAAAATCGCGAAGAAAAAATAGGGGTTGATCGTAGAGGGTTGAAAATTCAGGGTTGTATGTATTTTCTAATGCTGTATCATAAACAAATCTAAAAATTTAAATAAAAAATTTAGGGGTGGATTACCCTTAACATTTAGGGGGATGAAAAATAGATGTCCGATTCTTAGACCTACCCAATATGCACATAAAATTTCATGAGAATCGGTTAAGCCGTTTCGGAGTAGTTTAACCACAAACACCGCGACACGAGAATTTTATATATTAGATATTTGTTACAATAGTAGTAAAAGTTTTCCTTTAAGACGAAAGTAAAGCAACATCTTATTAAACAACTGGCAGAATAATCATCATCATAACTGTCATCCACTATTCTTATTATACCTATTTGTGTATGTGTACGTATTGTATGTAATTCTATAAATTTACATTTGTTTAGTTGTATGTATGATGTGTATTAGTTTTCGTGCGTACGTTAGGTTTATGTGTATTTGATATGGTATTTGATCTGTTTATTTTAATACAATTATTAATCAAAAAGCACCTATTTTCCGTTTTCTCTGTATCGCCCAATGGTTGACTGGTATAGAATGCCTTAGGCATTAAGTCCGTCAATGCACCACAAGTGCATAATGTATTAAATAAATAAATAAAAGCTGCACTAGGCGAAGAATTTTATATCACACGATGTAGTGGTACATGATGTAACATATTTTTGATATGAAATAAAATCAAAACATACAATAAAATCGTAACTAGTCGTGGACTATACAAGATAGATTTAAAAGAAAAACGCAATAGAACCTAAAACAATGATATTTCGAATTTTTGTCTAAACAGACAAAAATTCGAAATATCATTGTTTCGAACGTACGTTTGTGCACGTCAATCTCAGAAACGGTTTAACCGATTAAGAATGCAGTTTTCGCTAATGCGTTGTGGTTTGCTCCACTAAACACTTAGTGGTTTCATTTTAATCGGTTCATAAATGAATTTGGAAGAAAATATTTTAGGAATTAACTGTCCTTATCACTTATTAAATTAATAATCAATAATAAGTTAACAGATTCATAATTTAAAATTAAAATGTCGCTTTAATAAATAGCAATTCAGATTACGTAACGTATACCGTGTAATATTAAAGTAATTTTGAACAAGTTTTACCGGCGAACTGCAATGGATCGTCGTCATTATACTTAAGTTCTTCGTCCCCGTTTATTAGTTTGAAAAGTGCCACAAGTCACTATTGATGTCGGCGGTACAGTACGAGTACCATTATCCACAGTATTATTTTCTATTGTAGTAAGTGACATTTACTCAATAACTCAAACAGAATTACTTCCATAGTATTATTGCTGTGCTTGAGATCTCGGGTTGGATGCCCGGGTCGAACCAGATTTTTGTATGATCTGCAAATATTTGTATCGGAGTTTGGGTTTCTTCTATGTATAGTATGTATGTAATTACAAAAAATAAATGTACATATGTATTTATATCAGTTGTCTTGTACCAATAATATAAGGTCTGCTTAGTTTGGGACTAGATGGCGTTGTGTGTTAGATGTTCGAAATATTCATTGATTTTTATTATAAATTGTAGTCAAATGACTACTAGTTACTACTAATAGACTATTTTTTAGTAATATAGAATAGTTAACTAGATAACTATATATAGAATAACTGCGCTTTGCGATGTTATCAAATACTTGCTTATGCCACAGGAACACTTTGTAAGTGTATCTTATGTAGTAATCCAAGGTTTCGACTATATCTATTATAAAAAATAGCAATAAATATACAAACCTTTAAATTTATAATATTTACGTGATATATTCCATTAGAAACGATACTTACATTTCGGTTTGAGATTATTGCTTTTTATTGAACGGTTTTATTTAGCTTGTCCTGTTTGTTTGTTTGGGTCAAATGTAGTATTTGAAATTTGACCCCCTTCCTGTTGACAGATTGACCTGAAATTCGGTACGCACCGTTCTGGTGATAATACAATTAAATTCTGTTTGATTGTAAATCCAAGATGGCCGCCGTCACAAAATGACGGCTTACAAAATAAATGAAAAGACTTGATGAGAAATACTATGTAATGAAAATAAAGGCTAAAATCTTAAAATAAAAATATGTAAAAAACATTTTAATTCAAACGGTTCCAGGTTCCAGTTAGCACACCCCTCTCCCTCATCAATCTAGAATATAATAGAATAGAATAAACTTTATTGTACACCAATTGATACAGTTATATATAAGTGCTTAACAATATAATAACCATGTACAAATGGCGGCCTTAACGCTGAAAAGCAATTTCTTCCAGACGAACCTTTGGATCAATCTAAGACATTGATTAGACAAAAAAATTAAATCGTTGATTTTTTTTTGTCATAACTAGGGTTATTTAAGTTAAGTTTTTTATAGTTACGTGCTTTCCTTCGTCTTCTACGGGTTAGCTTAGAGGATAGTAGAGGGTCTATTCTTCGTTAGTCTGTGAATCGCACTATCAAGTAAACTTTTTTAAGCGTTATCATCATCATCATCATCTCAGCCACAAGAAGTCCACTGCTGAACATTGGCCCTATTGACTTCCACAAAGACAAACAAATTATTTTCTTATACCCATCCTGACTTGATATATAAGTATACAGGTTCTTTTTTATGTTGTATCATTTCAATTAAATGTATTTATCCAAAACCGTTTCAAGAATATAATATACTTACATTGGACCCATTATAATACGACCTTCTTGAAACTAAACACAATATTCCCGTCCAAACCGTATCATGAACGCAATCATCATTTTACAGAATAACTGAACTACAGTCGTTAACGTTCTATACCATGACTCATGGTAGGCTCCAACTTCGGTATTATTTTAAGAGACGGCAGTTCACAAGTGCAGTTACAGTAAAACTTTCTGCTAACGAGCGGCCGGAGATTTGTGCGTCCCCTAGTTAAATGTTTGGACCTGCGGTACAGGGCTATTTCGCTGCTGTGGCTAAACGTTCTCTTGGATTCGCTCGATTATAGCTGAAATAAAAAAGCGTTTGTAGACAGTTGGGTTATTTGAGTTAAGAATTTTATAGCTACACGCTTGACATTATCTTTGGCGGGATAGCTTAGAGGATTGTAGAGGGTTCGTTCTTTGTTTGTATGTGAATTGTATTTTCTAGCAAATTTTCTTAAGCGTTATTACTCGATTCTTAAGCGAGATAAGAGTGGGTGATTTTTCAGCACAAATAGGTCGGTTTGCTTCTGCATCATTTGGCCTCCGGTCTCTTATTGACCAACGAATCACGACAGCTTTATTGCTGTCACTTTAGCTTGGTCTTCTGTGAGAGTTCTTATATAGATAGAATTTCAATAAAGTAACATGATAAAAACTAAAGCAAAATATGTATTTCTGTTGCAGTTTTCAAATCCCAGACATCACTGTCTACCGATTCAGGCCTCTGCACGGAGAGAGGGCTTCGACGGACTCACATAGAATTAATTAAGCCTCCAGGGAAACGTATCGGACTTAAACTGGCAGGTAAGGTATTACAGTTTACTTCGATATTAAGATGTTAGTTTAGTTTGGGATGTAGTTTGCTATAAGACTTTTAATTATTCAATAGTAATGTAATATCAAATGCAATTCTATGAACCATTGATTCTAATGGTTTATGAAGTAGCTTTTAACAGTTTTCTAGAATAGAACTTTTAAAGGGTTATGATAATTTTAAGACTGTCGCGATCAATAATATGATTGTTAAGGTCCCGGTGATAGTGGAGAAATAAAAAAGGACTATATTTTTCGGTGGTTTTTAATGTCTACAAAGATACAGAATTGCACAGAGCAGTGATCCTGAAAAACATGGAAAGGCGAGTATCGTTAACAAGATATGGTGGGACGCGCTGCGCTCACACTTGTTACGTTCGTTCGCCAGTGGTTCAGCCCGTTGAAAGGACCGGCCCACCGCGATGTTGAAGATTGAGGTTCGAGCGCTGCGGAGCGCGCTCGCCCTCTTTTAGACACATCAACGGGAACATCAGGGTTCGCACACAGGTACCTCGGGCTATCCACAAACGGTAGGTGGCCCGAGGTACGTCGGGGTTCAAGAGGGTCGGGTTTCTTTTATAGGGAACCAGGTACATGGTTCCCTAGTTTCTAGTCCCCGAGACGGCGTTTCGACATGCCGCACAAAAAAGAGGGGGCAAACGATCAGATGGAACGCCTGATTCTAAGCGATCACCGCCACCCATGGACACCTCTAACACCAGAGGAATCATAAGAGCGTTACCGGCCTTTTAAGAAGGAATACGATCGACGCGCATAGTTGTGGACCGTCAACCATCTAAATGATGTAGTTTCTAATTACATGATAAACTGCTAATAAGAAATTACATGTTAAATCACAGTTTATTATGCTATTACATATCAATCATTACAATCAAAGAATTAACTTAAAAGATTAATCGTTTTCCACGTACATAAATAGGAGATTTCGGGCAGTTTTTCACATGTGACGTCACGATACACCGTATTGCCTTAATGTGTTGTGTCACTCGATTAATGATTCTGTACGCAATGTGCGATTTTACTGAATTAACATTGCTTGCTATTTTGAATATTACTTCATTTTATTATTATTTTTAGTATAAAATAAAATTACCCCTTTTTCAGCGTATTACTCGTATTTCTGTATTGTCCGTTGTTTCGTAACAAAAAACAGAAATTAAATTATTGTAGGTACTATATGGATCATAAAAATAAATTATCAGATACGACCTGATAGAGATAATGGGCAGAATCGACGGCTTTACTATCAGACTATAATAATGGCAGAATTATCATCGTCACCTATAGTGTACTGCTGGACATTTGCTCAGTAACAGCTTACATACTATTTACCTTTCATGCAATACTAACACTATTGTACCTGAATATCAGACTTTGAAAAAGAGTGGCCATGAGTTTCTTTGCCAGTATTCTTCTCATAAGGCCCTACGCACTTTTGAAACTGGAAGTTATAGATCGACACAAGCGGGCAGTAGATTTTGGTGTTTTCACCATATTTATCATGATGTTCCAGCTGTGGCGTCTGTTTGTGTCGATCTATGATTTTTAACTGTAGCTTCAATATAACGTTCATAATTGTCATTTAGTGTCTTAAGTGAATAAATTATTTTGGATTTAAAGGTTTATTAAATAGTATTGCATCTTGACCACAGATCAAAAACTTCATACGGCAGATACATATTACTATTATAATATTAGTACTTGTATGACCGGTATTTTTTTAGCTCGGTATTTTTTCTTGGTCGTCATCATCATTATCTTCCTAGCCTTTATTATTCCCAAGATTATTCGGGGTTGCCTACTTTGTTCAGCCGTTTTTACCTGAATATCAGTTTTTCCACGGAGCGACTGGCATCGAACCTCCGCAAACCTGAGGATGAACTGAATTCAAAGATTGAACTAGTTGTCAGTATATTCGAGGGCACGGTATTTTTTCTTACTAAATTTTCTAAAAATGAAACTCAGCTAAATCTGTTTATTGCACCTAAAACCTTCTGAATACTAAATTTCATTAAAATCGTTGAAGCCGTTTCCGGAATTCAGATTATATAATAAAATAGAAATGCTCGTTTAAATGTATTAGATATATAGTGTATTAATATGCACTTGGTGGTACTTATTAAAATACATTCTTGAAATTAAACTCACTTGTACTTTTATTCCACTATTTCATAGTCTTAAGGTTTTTGCACCTTTTTTCATGTGTGGTCCTGCTAAAATGACTCTACTCTACCTGAGGGAAAGCATAAGCACAATCCAAGAGTGGTGGTCACCATACTCATTACGAATGCAGACAATGCAACATGGTGACCCACATATGGCGGCCTAATATTGCTTCTGCATCATTGGGTCTCCGGTTTAGCACTGACCAACGAAACACGACATCACGAACGCTGTCATTTTACATTGATTTTATGTACGAGGGTTGTCCAGCCGGTCCCTGGTCAAACCGGGTCGTTCCTGCTGAAATTAGCATGGCTCTACAACCCACTAACTGTTTATAAGGCCTTAGGGCAAAACCAGTCAGGTAAAATAACTAATAGTAGAAAATAAGTACAAGTGAGTTTGATTTCAAGAATGTAAGAATAGAATAAAACAGATTATAATACGAATATATGATTCCTGTTAAACACTAAGGCAAAGTTTGTAATACACTTCCTATATTCATTCAACTATATGCGGACATTGACTGAAATAGTACCGTGCAAAATGTAGGAATACAAAGTTGTTAGCTTAGTAGACGTTTAGTGCCAGTCAAATTATTACCTCTCAAATCATGTCCTACAGAACAATGATCATTGTTCCTCGACAATGGTCTGAGGCGGGTCTCTTAAAAAGTGCGTCTTCCTTGCTCCGACCGCCATTCTTTCAACATATTATGAAACACCATCATAAAACCAATGGACACATTCGTAGCAAATGCTTCCATAATACCATAGTCGGCCTCCCATAGGCGCCGTGTGCTACCGCACATAAATTGTAGGGGGATAATAAATCTTATGGCCCCTGAATTCTTTTGCTACATTCGGAATTAAAACCATGTTTCTGCGGTCAATTTTCCTCGACCGTGTGATTCGGTTTATAAAAATGGGTGCATTTTGAAACCAACGAGAGATTTATATTTTATTTCTTTTTTTATTAATAGATTTAGTGATACAGAAAATATACTTGTGTGTAGGTAGTAACATCTAAACTATTATATAAAGCTGAACGCGGTTGAGTTGTAAGCGGGCTGAGAGAAGGAATATATTCTGGACTTGTCTTGTCGCGCTAAACCGGAACGCGCTAACCTTAGGAACTACTGGTCCACTTGATTTTTTTTTCAGCCCATTTATCGAGGAAGGCTATAAGCTATAATCACGCTAAGATCAATAGGAGCGGAGCACCAATGAAGAATGTTGCAAAAACGGGGAAAAATTACCACGCTACGAGCAATAGGTTTCAACCTCGTTTGAGTCTTTAAAATTATATAAATAAGGGTTAATGCCTATTTATATAATTTTAATAATGTAATACTAACATAGCAGAGCGAATCAGCAAGCTGAAGTGGCAGTGGGCAGGGCACATAGCCAGGAGAACCGATGGCCGATGGGGCAGAAAGGTTCTTGAGTGGAAACCACGTGACGGCAAACGCAGCGTGGGAAGACCTCCCGCTAGGTGGACGGACGACCTAGTTAAGATTGCAGAGACTCGTGGGATGCAGGCCGCTAACGACCGGTCAATGTGGAGGTCATTGGGGGAGGCCTACGTACAGCAGTGGACTTCTTGCGACTGATATGATGATTATGAATATTCTGTACGTATGTTTTAGATTTGCCCTTTTTTACCATATTACTTTTTTTTCTAAGTTTTTTCACAAAAACAAAATTATTATAGGTATCCACAACTCTAATCACTTCTCCCAAACCGTGTTCTCGACCTACTGAAGTGGAAACTAAATTACATTTAAAATTAACATTTTTAGAGCCTTTCAAAAGTAGCAATAAATAAAGATTTGAAAAAAAATCTAATTTAATAACCTTAAAAATGATTACTTGCGAAGACCGTCGGAATTTCCCATGGCTTCCTTCTCCAATTGGAGTTTATCCAAAGCCAATTTACATATTTATTGGGTGGTGTGCGGACAAATGCGGTGTCTAATCAATAAGGACCAAGTTTTGGGTTCGACTGTGATTGGGCATGTCCTGGCTGATTGGTGTTAATGCATTTGAAATGTAAATTCGATACTCGATGCGATTATCGATGTAATAACGATGTTCGTTATCTGATGATCTATGTTGGCTGCTTTTGTTGATTTTATAAGGGGTTCAAGTATTGTCGATTTGTTTAATAAGGAGTTTTGATGATGTAACCTGTAATTTGACTTAAAATATGTAGACCTCTTGTGATAGATATTGTTTGTTTGATGTATGTTCAGAGTTTCTGATTATATTTCTGTTTCTGTTACGTTTATTTCTACTAGTAATTTATTTCCATACAAATTTCCATAGATGAGATTTTCTTACATTTTAATGTAAAATAAACATCTATTCATAAATACAATATATCTTTCTCCTTTACCCCTGCTAGTAAATATACTTATATATTACTTAATACATAGATACTGTATAGCTTAGGATTGTGTCCATCACACAATTGATGCAAGTATTGGACTAGAACTGTACCTACAACCTCTAGCTAAGAGCATTAACCACTAGGCTATAGACTCAATAACTAGTAATATTGTATTGTAGTGCCTGGTTAGTTTAGCGGTTTGTGTGTACGACTGCCGATACGGGTTCGAGAGCACGTAAAGCTGTCTATCCTGCGCCTGACATCTCCCCGGTCATGTCTAATTATAAGAGTGATGGAACAGAAAGTGGACTTGTGTTTGCGCTCACGCTTGTGCACTATAATACCTTCAGCGTAGTTGGCTGGTCTTCGTTGAGACTAACCGCCGTGGCCGAAATCGACTAGGAGAAAATGAAAATTGAATATTGACCTATCCGACTGTGAAAGTTTTGCATGATATAAAATAAGATTTTATGACTTACTCCAAGGTTAGCATTTATAAATGATTAATTTACTAAGTTTATAAGCCAATAGAGTTTTATCGATAGTAATTTTCAAGTAGTGTCAAGTTGTTCAACTCTAAATTGAACAGATATCTACTGGAGCAGTACTTAATCTCTTATTTATATGCTTAGAGAGTAAATTGGATGAGTGTGGTGACCTAGACATGTAGGATCGCTCAACGATCTGTGATACCATTACATCAGGTCATTTTTATTACTTGTTATATTATTCACTAGATTTTAACCGTAGCTCCACCCACATATATCTCGGTTATCATGACAAAAGTAGCCTATATCCTTCACTAAGATCCAGTCTATCTTAATAACGCAATTCATCCAAATTGGTTAAGTGAATTAACCGTGAAAGCGTAACGGACAGTGTTACTTTTGATTGTTTTGTCATATTGGTCGACTGCTTGGAGGTAGTGCAATGGTATCAAGCGGTCACCTCGATAGTTTGTACTGTTCTGAATGTTGTGAGTTTGATTCCTAGTGCAAGGCTTTTTACCTGACTACAGTGAAGCCAAAAGAAGGTAAGTCACAACGCATGGTTGCATTGTCTGCATTCGCTATGAGAATTGTGACCACTATTATTAGATTCTGTTCATGCTTTCCACCAGACAATGTCATCAGACTGAATCAAGTGATTCTACTCTGTCAGTCTGAAACAGACCCATACAAATTTATAAAAAAAATTGTGGTAGTTTTGGCAGTCGATGTGAATTATTATTGTACGAATATAGATTTTTTATTAGTTCCACTGTAGCGCCTAAATTACTGAACCAATTTTATTATAATTGTAATGTTTTTTGTTATTAAATATGAATATAGGAGCGTGCAATGTCCTTCTGAATAGCATCTATAAAGGGAAATTGATATGACTTCATGCATGTATATTTATCAAATACAAATTGAATTATAATTACCCACAAGAAATCATCACACACAACGATTATTTAAAGAACACAATGGAATATACATTCTTAATACTCTGTCGGAGTTAATTCCGTCTAGTTAACGATTTACGGCGTAATTACCACGTCAAACGATACCGATGCTAAATCTGTACGCAATGCTATGCAGTTCCGTTATAAAGACATAGGTATAGTCGAAGCTAAATACTGAACAATTTGTTTGCGCAAAACGTAAACGATCGCGTTTCGTATATTGCTGGTAGTTAATATGATTCGAATAAGGGTTTGATTTTTAATTGAATTAAAATACTAAAAAATGATTATAGTTTTAACTTTTATTGAGAAAAGCAACATAAAAACGTAGTACGAACAAATATAAATATGTTCATCGTCTATAGTCATTGGGGGTTGATTATATTTATTAAGAGATTCAGCGTGTTCAACTGAGTGTCTTGTCATAGGGTAGTAGTAGTAGGCAGGGCGGCGCGGCGGCTTGAGAAGGAGACCCGCCAACAACAACACGCATAGCTATTTATTTTGTAAACACATACAAATTTATACAAAGAAAACACCCAAACTACGAAACAAGTATTTGCAAATCATACAAACATTTGCCCCGACCTAGGAATCAAACCCGATACCTTATGCACGACAGTCGCTTACGCTACCACTGTGCCAGTCGTCACTTCAATATATCGTATACGTACACTAAAGAAATATGTACCGAAGGACTGTTAATGTAATTATCTTTATTAAAAGCGAGATAATAGCATTCACAGTGTCTACGACACCGATCGCAATCATCGTAGGCCATCACATAATTAATTGCACGTGTGATCTCAAAGCCTATTACAGCTTGCCGCACCCTATTTAAAAGCATTTAAGTTCATTTTTCAAGATTTGTATGTTTCGTTTTTTCCACTATAGCGTTTTAGTATGTTGTTCTATTACTGTTATTTCTATAATCTGTAAATATATATAGCTTGTAGATACTTTAGTAGCTAGATTGGCACATAGAAAATACTAAAACTCCG
This sequence comes from Spilarctia lutea, assembly GCA_916048165.1. Classification (NCBI taxonomy): domain Eukaryota; kingdom Metazoa; phylum Arthropoda; class Insecta; order Lepidoptera; family Erebidae; genus Spilarctia; species Spilarctia lutea. Next base: position 2,164,799 of record OU696476.1, on the reverse strand, counting down.
AAATAAATATTTACAAATCCTCCAAACATTTTGTCCGACCCGTAGATTGAATCTAAGACCTCAAGCTCAGCAGTCGCATGCCCTACCACTGCGTCATCGAGACAATCGAAATAAAATATAACTTTGGGATAAAACAAACTACTTACTAGTAACAAATTGTAGATTAAACTTCATATTTTCTTTAAAAACCATTCTCCTTTAGCCATAATTTCAGTGAATACAATAGTTATAACACAGTTGTCAGATAGATAAGTAATTTCATAATAAGCACCTACAAATTAGCGATTCAATGTGATATGCAATCTTAGCTAATGTCTTACATCTCACCTTCGTAACAACGAAGGCGAGATGTAATATGTAATAATTGGTCAATAGACACATCCTAGAACCGCATGCGCTTGGCGGTCAAATTAAATAGTGCGCTATTACGCCGTTTTCCGGCTTCCTGTTGCAAATGTTCATCTCTTCCCGGAAATACTCGTATGTTACATATTTAAAAAAAACCATTCACAAAATACATAAGTTAAAATATCTTTTTATGATTTAATCGTAAAGAAACAACTGACATCAATCTTTTGATGAGAGTTTCGATGCAAACATTTCATTATAATAAACTTAGTGTAACATCAAAAGAAAAACTTGAATGAAACTTGTTGAGCGAGAGAAAATCATAATTAATAACGACTTCACTCGTTGCATACTTGTCTTGTGTTAATGTTATCGGTTTGTTAGCTTTAGATTTATTAATAATATAGCAATGAGACAAATTGTTTGGTCATGTTTTTACTGTAAAACTTCAACTTATTTTTACACTTCCATTTGGATTGTTATTAGGTAAAACGAATATATTATTATAATAATGGCAACTGGCGTAGAGGTTTATTCGATCACCATGCCACTCTATACCGTGTTGTGGGTTCAAACGCCACATGGGCCAACACTTCGTATCCGAAAACCGTGGGAGAGCCGCGCTTCGGCATGAATGGGCCGGCTCGACCGGAGTGATACCACGGCCTCACAGAAAACCGGTGTGAAATAGCGCTTGCGCTGTGTTTCACCGAGTGAGTGAGGATACCGGAGGCCCATACCCCAACCCCTCCCTCATTCCCCCTCCCCATCCCCCAAAGGTCGGCAACGCACTTGTGACACCTCTGGTGCTACGGGTGTCCATGGGCGGCGGTAATTGCTTACCATCAGGTGATACGCCTGCTCGTTTGCCATCTATTATATAAAAAAAAAAAAAAAAAAAAAAAAATGATCCTTAAATTGTCTTAAAAAAGAGAAAAAAGTTTTTAAATCTTTGCTGGCATATATTTGTAAGACATTTTTTTCTAAATTTTAGTTTAAGCAAAGAAATTGAGAGCTTAACAACAAGTAAATGTTTTAGTCAACATTATTAGCACAACAGATTGGTTGTGCGAGACATAAAGTTTCTTGAAAAGTACTCAGTCGTCAAGTATCAATGGTTCAAGTGATTGGGGTGGATGTTTTGTTGACGATGAATAGCTGTAGCTGGTATAAGTAGGCACAATCCTTGTGGAACTCTCTACTACACAAATGACATAGATTGCAGAGTGAAGTTTCATCTTGTCTTCATCAGATGTCAATATATTTCAGTAAATTTATACGAAACTTCATGAAAACACTTAATATTTTCTCTCACAAATTATTTATCCCATTTATGTAAGTCTTTTGAAAATTTATTAGTAGCTTTAGCATTTTTATTGCGTCAGAAAATACAGACGTACTCCCGTTTTACCCTTTGGGTACGGAACCCTAATAAAAACTAAGATATTGAAACTGTCATATGGTCTGTAAAAGATTGTAATACTAAAAGTATCATGACTGCAATCCTTAGCACAAAATTCCAGAGATTATACTCAGCAATATAATAAACTCGGTATTAACAACCGGCTTTTGAACTCAGTTAATACACGACCTCCCTACAAGTTCATATCTTTCATGTATGATTTTATGACGGCCCGTCACAACTTAGTATAAATTATTTGAACAAAACAAACAATAGTCGTAAATTTTTAAAACAAAGTCACTGATCCCGACCAAAGTGAATGTTTAAATGATAAAATCATAAACGTATGAATGTCGTGAGGGGCGTGGACAGATTTAAAGCATCAATTAGTACCTACGGTTTCTCTAAGAGGGACTAAATTTGTTCACGTGGGGGAATAAAAATAGAATCACATATTACGAAGAATTAGAAGCAAGCAAGATGTGTCTTAAGTATAAAAGACATAAAAATAATATTCTTAATTATTTCACTGTTTTTTTTTTAAATAATGTATATAATAGTTTAAATAAACTTATTTAAGGTTTAAAAAGAGTGTCGAAGCAAATGATGTGTATCATCCGACATCTCACGGTGAATTCTAGCAGAGCACGCTCATTGGTTTTCTACGTTACAGCTGAATTTAATTTTTTTACATGGCGCGATTACCATCAGACCTCCACAACTCAAATACAAGACGAAATCGAAGTTCTATAGAAAGACTGTTGTCGAACTTTTAGCGTTCTAACCTTTTTTTAATTATTAACTCCCGCATTACAAGTATACTTTCTGTGGCACGCGGGACTTTACAAACGTGAAACGTACACAAAGAACACACAAACTCAGACCAAAAGTTTGTGAATCTATCATCAATCACACAGTGATGTTCGATGTAGGATTTGAACCCACAACACCAGAAAGCGGCCAGGCAACCGCTTAAACCATAAGACTAACCGTGCAGTCAAAATTACAAACTACGCGTTAGTTCCTGTTTAACATAATCTAATAGTTAAGTTAACTACTTTAATACAAACATTGATTGTATTTAAGTATATTGCACTTTCGTTACTTCCATTTTAGTTTCCTTCCACTAACTCTGTGTCATATTTAAAGCCACGCAGCTGTCGAGACATTTCCATTGGTTTTAAAATTTTACCGACGGAAAAATACGAGCAAACACTACATCGTAAAGTTGAGTGTCTTGTACTCATGCGTTTACGACGGAACTTCTGTTATTTTGCCAAATGCTCAGTACTTAACTGCGGTCATAGGGCTGTTATTTCCACGCTCTGGTGTATCATGTGGCTGTATAAAAAGTGTTTGTTGTTGTAAACATTTACAGGAATAGCAGATTTCTCTGTTGGTTAAAATAGTTTTGGTTTGTTTTTAATTCTTTGTAACTGATGCCTGGAGGTTTATTCCAAAATTTGAGTAAAGCAGACAATAGCTATAGCCAGTTACGAATTAATAAAAAAACACATATAAAATACACGGCTGTCTAATCTGACTAACTTTTTTTTATGGAATTGGGGGTAAACCTTATGGTAAGCGATTACCGTTGCCCATGGACACCTGCAACACCAGAGGCGTCACAAGTGCGTTGCCGGCCCTTGGGGGATGGGGGAGGGGTTGGGGTATGGGCCTACGATATTCTCACTCACTTGGTGAAACACAGCGCAAGCGCTATTTCACACCGGTTTTCTGTGAGACCGTGGTATCGCTCCGGTCGAGCCGGCCCTTTCATGCTGAAGCGTGGCTCTCCCACATAACTGGGCACAGCTTGAGTGCTGATAAACATACTTAAGTATTTTAAAATACAAACATATCATAAATAAATTTTACACAGTCACATAAAAAATTATCATATTCATCACATAAAGATCTGTCCTAGGATGCAGCCGAACCCACGATCTTTAGTTTAGCAGTCCGGCAGGCCCATCACGACCAAGCCCGATCAAAATAACCATAATAAGTCCTTCCTCTATCGACAAAACTATGCCAATCATTTATAAATTACTATTAATATTTACCAAGAGCAGAATTTTTGTATTTGTTATCAAAACCATTCAAAATACCTATGCCTTAACGTGACTGGTCGCGAAGTCAGAACTCGATAACTTTTTGTACATCCAATTGGTTGTTTATTGCATATTTGCCATTGATAGCGTATATTTATAACTGTCGAACGCTTCAAATAACAAATCACTGAAAATATTCCAGGACTAATCGAAAAACAAACAAAAATAAAATAATCTGACACACGATAGACAATGCTTGGCTGGGAACCTAGCTGTTGGCAGAAAACTTTTGTTGGTCAATACTTGAGCCGACAGATAACATACTCTTGGATTTATCAGAATGGGATAAGAAATACCCTTTGAAATGTTGTTATTGGGAAAACAAGGACTATTTTACGAATAACAGATAAGTATATTACACGAATGCCTTATTACACGAATATTTTAATGTTGTGATTATTTTGATATGTACTATGTACGTGTGGTCAAAAAAAATGTGCAACTAGCAGACACACGCGGCCACGCCCGCATATTTGTTGGTTATCGCGATAAAGAAAGGCCCATCTCCTACCTCAAAGTCAAATTATCTCTATGCAAAATTTGATTAAAATCAGTTTACAATATTACTGAAAAAGATAGATTTCTCAGTTAAAACGGTGGCACGTATAACTAATGATTAATACTCAAACTCATTTATCCACAAAGTCACTGATATTGGTGAGATAATGATAATGTATCACACTGTACAAGTCAAAGGTGTTAGAAACAAAACAAAATAAATTAATGGAAGTTGGACTCCCGACACTCGACTAGTCTCATCATTCACAACTTTTGGGACTCCGAACAAATCCTAGATTTCTTACAGTAATAAAAATAAGGATAGGAGTGTATATCATAGTAAATACAAGAAACTAAGAATGATCAAAATTCAAGCAGCAAAATTGTTATATAAAAAAAAATACAAAAAAAAGTGTATGCAGAGGCATATTAGAAGGAGAATACTATTACCATCAACCGTGTACTTTATGGGTTAGAAAAATTAGAAATATATTGAAATTGTGATATCCAATTATTACGTAGTTTGTTAAACCAACAATAATCGTCGTTAAAATACATATAAACCTAGGATTCACCCGCGACAAATCTCGAATTTAAAAAAATATTCTATGTTACTCTTAATACCTCCAAAAATATATTGAGTACAAAGTTAGCGTTAAGCGTAACAAAGAAACTTATATTCGCCTTCAGTGTGATTAATTTGCATAAAATTAATAAATAAAAGTATATCTTAATTCTTATTTTTTTTTTGTTTAAACTTTAACAAGCAATAATGCAAAAGCTTCATAAATTTCACTATATTTCCAAAACTCATGATATCACTATTAATATTTAAATTACTTCTAGTTATATTACCTTAAGCTTCACACAATCCATCAATCCCTTACCCAATTATTCATACTGACACTATCCACACTCTCGAATCAGTCTCAAGTAAGTACGCAGTTCCATTTCCCAGTGCTTTATCTAAGTTTGAATTACTTCTGTATTCAAATGCTTGCGTGACCGCAACCGATTATAATGATTAAATCCGGAATTAGTCGAGCCCTATATCTTCTGGACCTCTATAACGCGTGATTGGGGTACTTCGGACCTTCTAATAATGTAGGGTGTGAAGTAATTTGTATAGCAATGAGATTAACATTGAGTAGGATTGGGCTGTTTTAATTTTCATTTTGGGCTGGATGAAAAGGGATAATGTATTTTGATTTTAGAGTTTGACTATGAATTTGGATCGGACGTGACTTTTGTTTAAGGTAATTTATTTATTGTTTACGGTATCTGTATTAAGAGCAAGTGAGAGTATCGTCTTTTATCGTTTTGCTTGTTTTTCTTTCTCATTTGATCAATGTGAAAGAGTTTCACTTAGCTTTGTTGATGGTGTCCAGCTACCTAATACGAATGGAAAATTAGGAAATGTATATGTGTATTTCAAAGAAAACCTATGAAAAATTAACTTAAAGTAAAGAAAATGGACAGGGCTATAGGACTTACCTAGGTACGAGATACCGGATAGTCGTATATGAAATGGATCTCACTCGTAGTATCTTTAACATCTAGAGAGGTTTTTGTAGATGAATTTTGTTCATTATCCTTTTAACTTTGTTGTAATTTTTTTTATAAACAATATGAAATACAGTTTAAAAAATATCTTAGTCTAGTGTAACAATCACTAACAGATAAGCACCCAGTGGGTAAACGAGCAGACGTATCGCCTCATGGTAAGCAACACGGTGGCAACACCAGAGGCGTCAAAAGTGCGTTGCCGACCTTTTAAGAAGGAGTACGCTCTTTTCTTGAAGGTTTGAAGGTCGTATTGGTCCGGGAATACCGCAGGCGACAGTTCATTCCACAGTTTTGTTGTACGAGGCAGAAAGTTTCGCGAAAAGCGCACAGTTGTTGACTGCCAGCCATCCAAGTAATGGGGAGCAAATTGCTGTCGCGTAGGACGATGGCGAAAAGAGGCGGCAGGAATCAGTCCAAACAATTCTTCGGAGCACTCCCCATAGTAGACACGGTAGGAGATGCATAACGAAGCCACGTCTCTACGGAGGGCCAAAGAGTTCATCCGAATTGAAAATTCCTGGCAGTCGACCGCCAGAACCAGAACCCATCAACGTTTATTAGAATAAAGCCCAGCATTCTTGTAGATATTTTTAAAAAGTTTAGATAGTGGTCAATGATTTCAACATATTTATTTCATATTTAAAATAAGAAGACAATATAGATATATTGTCTTCTTGCTTAGAAATCTATGCAAATAAATTAAATTGACGTGTTTGTTTGACATTTCAAATTAACAACTTTTTCCTGAATTCATTTGTAAGTAAATACGGTATTAACAGAAAAAACAATTATACTTACCTCACCCCGCGGCGCTATAACACAGCGGGGCTCAGTTAGTGATATTAACAATGTTTATAATAATTTGTCACAACTATGTTATCCCCAATTAAAACGTCCCCAAATAACATACAAACAACAATAAGTGAAAACAAACAACGAGTACATTTACTTTGAAAGCAACTAAGCACTATATACATCAAGTTTTTAGAACATCTTGATTAAACCTAAAATTGTACTAAATTACACAATTCGTTTGAGAATCTTCGAGTTTTAGTAATGAACGCATTCGGCTTTTGGGGTCTATATTTTTCGGCTTATACATTTTGTCTTTTATCGTATATGAATTTTAAGATGGCTAATAAACCAATAAATTAATCAATACTGTATTCACTTGATGTACCGAATCTGTAAATAAGAGGACTACAGAGTGTTATGACTCTATTCCTATGCATATATATAATATATGTTTTGTAGTCTTATTCATCCCGTGGGAGTCGTAAGAGCCTAATAAAGTAGAAAACTTCGCCGGAAAACAACAGTGTAAAGAGAAGACAAATACGAAATAAAATTTTGCGTTCCTGTCTAGTCAGCGCGGTATTGTGCTTAAATCTGAGCTGACTTATGTCTATCAGTGGACTTTTTGTGGTTGGTGATGAAGATCGTGTACCTCTGGCCAAATATTATTAACGATTATGAGATTTATATCGTTTATTAAGTAAATATTTTTAGAACTGTGCTAATAGAATTTAAATGCTGCTCATAAAGTTGTCACAACTGCATTAACAAAACGCATTCCTACGAGTTCTTAGCGCGCTATGCTTGAAGTCTATTTAGTCTAAAAACTAGATGGCATTGTGTGTCAGATTGCCTAAAAGATATCTTACATTATATTCTTTATATATATATTACAAAAAAAAGATTAAATATTTGAATTGACTTGTTCCTACTTGTGAATTAAGTACAAGTCTAAATTATTATCAATTTAAAAAACCCTCTACGCAAGCACTTCATCACGTAATCGTACGCCAAAAATACCTTACATTATTTTGGAAAAGAACTGTTACTATTACATTGCTGGACTGACATTAAACAGAATTAGCTTAGAACCACCACAAGGAAACTGGCTTTCAAATGAAAAAAACTGCAACGAAATCGGTCCGTCTGTTTGGCACGATGCCACAGACAGAGACACACACACAGACTGACATCAAAATCAAAACACCCCTCTTTTTGCTTTGGGAGTTAAAAGGAGCAACATTTAATTGACGGATCAAGAAACTCATACAACAAACATACTCATTTACATACTCACAAACTTTCGCGTTTATGATATTAGTAGGATTACGTTATTTTGTTGAAAACAATGACAACTCATTTGTTATCTATGTATTTCATTGTAATCAAAAAACTAAATTAAATCGAATTTAAAATGTTATTGTCGTTATATTGGCAGCCAAATAAATACAAAAACAATCCCTACCGCGAGGTACGCCAGGTGGTACAAAACTTCCATACAAACCTAGCATTGTCCTTTAATGCAAAGGAATGTTTTTTTTTTACTATTTTAAAATATATTTTACAAATCCTAAATTTCACGCTCCTATAGATGAATGTAGCACCAAACTGAGTGAAAGGACGCTACATTGAATTTCGTCTACAGTTCAGCTACTGAGAGCTACGTAACTTTATTTCCATTTTACTATCTCCAAAATGTTACTTCTAATAGCATAGACGATTCAAAATTTATTCACTACGGGGTTTATTTGTAGGGCATCTTTTACGCAAAATAACAATTTCGGCTTTACCCATTAAGTGTAAGGTCCCAACACTAACTATTCACCCACACCCACATGTCACTCTAAACAAACTAGTTAAACTGAAGCATTTATTTAATTAAAAAATTACGTCAACCGCAATTCGAAGGGACAAATTACAGGCCGTTTAATGAAAATGATTCTGGCGATAGATTACAATAATATATTCTATATAATATATATTTGAACTTATTTTTGTGTCCCACATAAAGTTTTTTTTTTTACCTTTAAAAAATAAAAATCCAGATTGATAGTGATTTAACAATATGCTGAAATAAACTTTTTATATCTAGACTAACAGAACGGTTTTGCCCTTAGGGTTCATCAAGGACTATTAATAAAAAGAGAGGAAAAAGAACGTTTACTCGTTTTTAAATTTAAAATAGTGTATACATCTGAATAATGAAAACTTATCTTCTTTTAGACTTTTCTTTTTTTAGACTACCTTCGCCCCGTGGCGTTACCCGCGGTATAACAATAACTGCAGGTAACACCGCGAGGTTCAGCTAGTGCTATATAATGTTTAATTTACCAAAAAAAAGTTATAATTTGAAATGCAAACTACTTGCGAAGTTCTAAAGAAGATTTACATCTCAAAATTTTAAACAGGTGACGGCGAAAACTCAGTCACTCACTCCTTAAAACGGAATGCCACTTATTTAAACTGCGACACACTTACTTGAAAACTCCTGCAGCAGTTTATAATTAAGCAAATTCAATACGGAAACTCAACCTTCTTTAATGATGCGTACAAAGGTTCGTTTCACAAATATCTTAGCCTCCATGTATTTACATACATTTTTGTGTCGGTTCAAAGCAATCTGTATGCTTGGTTTAGATAGACGAGAATCCGTATTTAGGACCGAGAATAATGTATAAGTGTTTTAGAGCCATGTGCAGAATTTATGGACCGTACACGGTGGGGAATTATTTAGTACGCCTTGGTATTTCTCCTTTGCGATACGACTATTTTCGAAAGGTAAAGTCGAAGTTGATGAATGACACCTAGGGATTGTTTCTTTGTGTTCCATTTAATAAATGTGCATGGAGATATCGTGAATTTGATAGATAAGCTGAATGAAAACGTATATTGAAAAACCTGTTTTTGAAGTAGCTAGTGATTCTAATTCGTAAGGTCCTTAGATCAATTTCCGATCGGAACAAACAATAGATTTAATTTAATTGTGTGGTGAGTATTATAATTTATAATATTTTACATAATATTTATATTACACTTGTCATTTCACTTTTATTTACGCGTAATAATGTCCGTATGATGTCGGTTACTCTAGTGCTCTGTCAAATTGTTCAATTTTATCGTCTAAAGAATTTTTTTTATGAAATTTGTTAAAATGTATAAATAATTCATACTTTTAGAGTGCGTCCGCTTTCATTTCGTATATTCATTAGATTCCAATTTCTTTTAGTGACTTTTTTTATGGAATAGGGGCAAACGAGCAGACGTATCGCCTGATGGTCAATCACAGCCGCCCATGGACATTTGCAACACCAGAGGCGTCACAAGTGCTTTGGGGGAAGGGTTTGGGGTATGGGCTTCCAGAATTCCAAGGACCTTAAAAGAGTTCAATATTTAATTTAATTTCATCCTTTGTTCATTTTATAACTAATTTTGCGGCAAACATAGACGGTTTCTGTTTTATTGTTTTCCTATCTGTAGATTTAGATATACACGTCTAATTTGTTAGCATATATAAAGTGTTCTTCAAATGAAAAGGAGAACTGAATAAAACCTTTAACCCTAATATAAATATACGAAATTCCAACAATAGAATAAATCATTTAAACTTGTACCGATTATACGTTCTATTTGATCAACGAAACTTCGGCTGAATTCACAAATTAACACTACCCAATTCCTGCGAAATTAATCTCAAATAATTGGTTAACTGTAATTAGATTAACACCAAATTTTACCAATTGTTTTCAACTAATAGTGTGGTCAATTAGAATATTTCCATAGAGCAGATATAAATTTATTATGTCAATAGTTGGTTCTGTATAGGTTGATGATAATTCATACTATTATTATTATAAATTGGAAAGTAGCTCTGTGTATCTGTATACCTATTACAATTAATTTTAAGTTTGATATGGAGATATTTAAAATCTTGAGTAAGGACATAGACTAATCTTTACCGCGATAGCTGATACATATTCACACAGATTCACCCACTCTTATTTTATAATACTGAATTTATGATCTGATTTTGTTAACTATTCTGTGTGAGAGAGAATTAATAAACGATAATTATAAACGATTTATCATTTATTATATATGGTTAGAGCCGCGGGCGAAAGGTAATCTATACCAATATAATAAAGCTAAAGAGTTTGTTTATTTGTTTGTTTTAACGGGTTGGTACGATTTGAAAAACTCTTTCAGTGTTGGATAGTCCATTTATGGAGGAAGGCTATAGGCTATATATCACCTAGGTAATACAAATAGGCGCGGTGCACCAATGAAGAATGTTTCAAAAACGGGGGAAAATTTTCACGCTACGGGCAATAGAAGACGCAAACGAGGTTGCGTGGGTCAGCTAGTGCTATATAAAACGGTTTTCATCTGTTTAAATTATTATTTTAATTCTTTTAAAAATACAAGTCCGCACTGAAAACATATTAAGTGTCACGGGGAACTTCATATAAATTAATGAAACGGATCCAAAAAACACTCTGAAAAATTTATTATGAATTAGACAAAATCAACAGGCCAACAACACTCGGCGCAGTAAGATCGCCGAAACCACTATGCAGTCGTACACTCTTAAATTATAAATTTTACCAGATATTGTTCTAATTTGTTTTTGTGTTTCATACTGCGATAATTCTTTCTACAATACTGCCAAGTTTAAAACAAACAGTTTAAGAAAGAAACATAAGCTCTTGACTCACATTTACCATACTTAAAAACTCATTCACTCGCTGACAATAAATTCCCAGCCATTTGTCGATATATTCTTCAAATAACCAGAAGCATCCCCACGCAAGAAGATTAATCGACCGTGAGAAAAATGAAAGAGCGATGTTACCTTAGGAACGTGTCGCCATTTATTATGCGAGAGTTCCATTATTATAGTCTACACAGGGACCTTTAGAACTGTCAACGAATTTCAGGTTTTTTGATTCAAAACATACATCATATAGAAAGCAAGATCTTGGCATAAACATTATGAGCTTCAAAATCTTGGAATTGAAGTATGTGATTTGAATTTATAATTCTTTGGTATCTGTAAAATATCCTATTAATCTTCTATATGTAAATAAGTTTTTCAGAAAATGATAGCCAAAGAGAGATTATAAATCTACGCAATCAGTGAAATCGATATAACGTAATTATTACATTTTATTTTATTCAAAACAAAATAGGAAAATACCACTCCGTCACGGTGAATTTTATTCATGTGTAATAAATAAAATTTAAAGTACACTTAACACTAATAGCTACTGTCAATCTATTGGTCACAATAGTCTCATGGTAGAATTTAACCGCTATTTCAAGAGGATCTGAGTTTAGGAATTAGTCATACAATTGTGCAATTTTTCATTCAGTCATTCGTCATTTTCCTTTTGATGACAATACAAACATGAAAAACAGATTACCAAATTATTAATACGATTCATACGTGTTATTTCATCATCATCATCGTTGCAGTCCACTGCTGGATATATCCACTCCCAAGGAACACCAAAGAGCCCGACCTGTTACTCTCTGCATCCAGTCGATGCCTGGGCCTTTTTCGTAAGCCGTCCCACCATCTGACCAGAGGGCGTCCCACTATATGATCAGAGGGCGTCCCACACTACTTCATTATTATGTTATTTATTTATCATCATTTGTATAATTGATTTTTGTGAAAATACACACAAAATACAGCCTTCGACACGACAATTTGTTACTATTTTACACTTGGACATTTACGTGATATAATTAATTATTGTAATATAACACTTCCTTGTAACTTATGCATACTTTTAAAAAGTATTTTGATGATAAAAACTCTAATTCGTTTTCCAGATAAAAGTAATCAATTATATAGCCCCTTAATGAGCTTATAGGATCATAAATTACTTTAATTTACGAACACAAATAAGACTAAAACAGTTAAAGTAATATGAACGTGTCTTATAAGTGAAATAATGGCGAAAATTCGCTATCACGTTCCCATCTAAATCCAACAACTTGCACGTAACAGGCATTTAATAAAGTCGTTGTAACTTTGATATTATAGCCACTAATAAACGAGAATGCGAACTATCAAGTGTAGTACAGTAACTTTTGCGAGTATACTCAAAGTAATTGAGTTTACACTCACTGATTTAGAATTCGCGCTTGCTTCTCTCCAACGGCTGAACACAATTGCAAAGCGTTTAAACTAAGATCTGCATTGTTTGAGCTGTGCACCATTCAGTTTCATTTTCATTTTTACCCTCTTTAGTTTTTACTTTATATCATGTTACGTTAGCGATGTTTCTTTGTTAATGTATTTTCTATAGATTGCACAAAATGTTTTAATATACGAGTATTTTTTTAGTTTAACCATATTTATTAGCCTTATAATGATTCTTGTCTGTTAGCTTTTATTGTATCTTCGATGACATTGACAAGTTCTAGAACAAATAAGGCGGTATTGGTATCAAAGTATGGTTTTAAAAAATTAATGACTAAATTCTTAATATCTTGAATTCTTGACCAATCCAAGAATCGTAAAGAACATAAGTACACACAAATTATTTGTTAATTTATTTTTTATTTATTAATAGCTATCCCCTAACCTCATCTGCATCTTCTATTGCCCGAAGCGTGATGTTGTATAGAATGAAATTTGGTCACTATAAAAAGGTTATAGTGAGCCAACCTCTCAAAAAGCATCGTTCTACCACGTTTTCACGATATATTTCTTTGAAACTCCGCTCCTTTTTAACCGACTTCAAAAAAGGAGGAGGTTCTCAATCGGACTGTTTTTCTTTTACGTTTGTTACCTCAATTTTCGACTGGGTGAACCGATTTAGATGATTATTTTTTATTTCAAAGCTGGTGCTTCCCATGTGGTCCAATTTCAATTCGGTCCAGTTTTGAAGTCGGTTTTTTTGTTGTTAAAATTTGTGCTTATGGTTGTAGTGTAATGATATATAGCCTTCCTCGATAGCTGTACTATCTTACACTAAGATAATGTTTCCCATCAGACTAGTATTTCAACAAACAAAACAACACTGATAGATATTTTCAAATCGGATCAGTATTTCTTGAAATTACTGCGTTCAACGTTCAATAGATTATAATATTAGTATAGATTTTATACGTTTTACTTCTATTAGAGACAAGGACATTTTACTTTTTTTTTTTATTGAATAAGTGGCAAACGAGCATACGCATCGCCTGATTGTAACGATTACCGCCGCCCATGGACACCCAATCAACACCAAAATCGTCACAAGTGCGTTGCCGACCTTTGGAGGATGGTGAGAGGGAATGGAGGGAGGGGTTGGGGTATGGGCCTCCGGTATCCTCACTCACTCGGTGAAACACAGCGCAAGCGCTATTTCACACCGGTTTTCTGTGAGGCCGTGGTATCACTTCGGTCGAGCCGGCCCATTCATGCCGAAGCATGGCTCTCCCATGGAAAATTACGTGCAAATACGAGCTTAATGCATATAAGTATTGTGAAACAAAACTCAGTAAAACATTCGTAGATATATTATAGTTGCAGTTATTGTTGTCACACTTACAAAATGCTAGTGCGTTTGCCATTCTTTATATCCATATGTCGTTCATACAAAAACTCCACATTCCTTTGAAGAAGAACAAAGACAGCTATAAATCCACACTAATTTTTGCCTCTATTATTATTGCTTTGTTATCTACTACAATGCCGTTTGAACAAGTCTATAGGAACATATATTACATGAGTGTATTATACAAAGCTGTGAACATACTCGCAGTTCAGAAGTACAGCGAAGAACTGCGAGTGTGGTTTAAACTATAATCCGAAGGAATAAGATTGGTAATCAAATTACCATTTTTTGATTTTTATCTTTATCTCTTCTTGTTCTTTAGATCGTGGTTTTACGGTTTACACCGTGTTTTAAAAAATATTACGTTTAATTTAGAATCATGTGTTTTTTTTTTAAATATCAACTTATCGCCGTTTCACTAATGAATGAAGTTAATCAAGGAACGCCAACGATAAAATGATAACAAATTAGGAGAATACTAAAATAATCGACCATTATTTGATATTAGAAGAAGCAATGAGAAAACTCATAAATAAAAACCCTATCAAAACAATAAAAACAGTAAAAAATAAAGTAACATCGTAATGATCTCAGTACCAACAAAAATTTTCAAGTAAAGTAAAATTTGTGAAAAATAAATAACACACAAATAATGAATAATTAATTAATAATTATGCTCATAACATAATCATTTATTTCTGTATGACCATCGAACCCATGACCTCTAGTCAAGCATCCAGAATCGTTAACCACGAAGCCCTACATACCAGTGGAAATTCACTTAATAGTTCATACTCACTCGGTTTATTACACACTATAATGTTACAAATACATTACAGTTCATTAAGAACGCAGTCGTGTCGGAGGGACAATAAAGATCTACTTATTTTTAAATACTAGTTGCGCCCCGCGGTATTACCTGCAGTTTTTGTTGCTTTGGAATTATTGTTCACTATTTCATTAGTTGAAATTTTGTTTACGCGTTACCTAATTTATTTCTAAAGCATAAGTAGCTTAAGTTATCTTAAAATCCTTAAAATCAATGCAACCCTTCCAGAGTTTTTGCTCTGGCATACAGACACTCATATAAAAATTTAAAAATTGTTTTTTGATGTAAGTACCGTAGACTTTAATTTGAAATTAAATAAATTCTGTTTGCAATCAACCAATTTAGACGGGACTCAAACTGGCAAATAGCTAAAGATATAAGGAGTAATTTAGCCTATGTTTATTATATTCTGCGCGGCAAAAATAAAACTAGTTTAAAATTGAAACCGTAATTAGTAAAATTTTCGTAGTGAAGTTTACGAAGGGTAATATCTTTATTTTATTATTCTGTGGTAATTCAGTACTTAATGTAGTGGCCGTACTAATTACTTAGGTAAATAAGCTTCAAGGTAGTAGTGTAATGCCATTACGTTGGCTGGCTCAGTGTGTACACAGTTAGGGGATTGTAATTATTACACATTACATTCGGTCATCAGACAAAATGCGTTAATTACTAACGATGCCTACTAATAAACGTTGAACGTAATTACGGCGGTACAGTGACATAACGTTTTATATATTGACACTAACTGAGCAATGTTGTGTTACTCGCGGTTCATCGCGTCTGTCTGTCTATATGTTCTGTGTTTCGCTGTGTGTGTGGTGTGTTGGTGTGTGTGTGTGTGTGTGCGTGTGTGTGTGTGTGTGTGTGTGTGAGAGTATAACGGAGGCCCATACCCCATTACCTCTCCCCATCCCCCAAAGGTCGGCAACGCACTTGTAACGCTTTTGGTGTTGCGGGTGTCCATGGGCGGCGGTAATCGCTTACCATCAGGTGACGCGTCTGCTCGTTTGCCCCAAATTCAATAAAAAAAATAAAAAAAATGTTCGTGATAAACTCAAAATCAACTGCATAGATTTTTATGCGGTTTTTACCAATAGGTAGTGTGTGTGATTCTTGAGGAAGGTTTTCGTATATATAAGTAACTAGCTTTTGCCCGCGACTTTGAAGGAATGAATGTCAAACACAGTAAATAATAATAAAAAACTACAAAACGTCTTTATAGACAATATTCTTACTAATCCAGGTGCCAAAACTACTAAACTATTGTGCTAACTCGTGAGCAAGTTACGTAGAACTGGCCATGAGAGAAGCAGTTTTCTCTTACATCTATCCCAGCATATATAAGTGTTTATTTATGTGTATTGTGTTAGTGTGTGTGTGCGAAGTAGACTTTGAGGGAAAACTGCAATCGTTCAAAATCGAAACTTAAGATCGTTAATCAAAGAAAATCGTGGTATACATACAGTTTCTCCTTGTGCACAGCTAGTTAAAATTGTGGCTTCCACCTTATTTCAATGTAAAGCTTTTACTATTAGCCTGGTTTCATTTCATACTCGTAATTTAGGGTGTTTTAAGTTTTGCAAGAACGTAACAGGGGTGTTCACGCGTAGACATAAGCCGATGCCTATTTAAGCTGGAATAAGGTGTACGTATATTGAGATAGTTTATTTTAATGAGTGCCTTCCAAATAATATGTGTGTCTATTGTTAAACCCAGTGAATATAGTTTGAATGTTTCTTTGGTTTCTAATTGTGTTGTGTAGTTGTTGTGTGTTATTGTATATTGTGTCAATGTTTATAAAGATGCGTTATAATATTAAAATTTATCATAATTGGTCATGACCAGTTCAATACGCTGAGTGATAAACATAGAGACACACACAAACTCTTACTCTTTTACGAACAGGCCGGTTCAACCAGGTGGCCAAACCCTCGCACAGAAGATTAACCTAAAATGACAGCATTCGCGATGACGTATTTTGTTGGTGAGTGTGAGTTCGGAGGCCAAATGATGCAGAAGCATCACTAAGTAACCATGGTGTGGGTCACGATGCTGCATTGTTGCGCTGTCTGTATTTGCAAGGAGTATGGTGACCACCACTCTTGGATTCTTATGCTGCTGAAAGCAACTTTACAAAAATCTTCTGATGAAAGAGCTGGAGTCAGAAATACTACTCTAACTGGAAATGAAATGTAAACCCATGCATTTATTTTGTGATTGTAAAGAAATATGAGAGAGTAGGTACCATAACAGCCTTAGCTACCTAACCATCACTTGGATCCTTTTCACTCAACTATTATTTGTTTTGTAAAACTTTGCCTTAAACATCTGCTTGGTGGATCGAATTGTCACATTCCGTTGTAGACTAACACGGCCTTTAAGAAAAAAGATATCTCAGTCAGACCGTTGTCACCAGTCTTAAAGAAAAACTATATCATGCGACACAGAGGTGTTAAAATATCGGACGTGTGTTTGTTTCTGTGTGCACGTGTGATAAGTAAATTTAAGTAGACATCTCACCGTCTCCTACTGCCCTAAGGTTTAAAGGTTCGATCTCCACATAGAACAATAACTTGTTCCTCAAATTGTTGTTAAGAGTCTTCTGTGTGTTCATTTTATATGTGTATGTATCCTCGTGATACAGAATTTGTTCTTAGTGTAGAATATCTTTAAATGACTATGGTTATGTTACGGGAAACTTTGATTATGTTCATTGTATTCCTTTGGCACTCTTCCATTTTCCATTAATATTTCACTTCAAGTTGTTAAGTTTTGTAGATTTCATAAGAATATTGCAGCTGTATATTTTGTGCAGCAGCTATTTGTACTACTTTTATTTTGGAAAAAATAACAATATATTGTTATTCATGCCGTTTCAAATATAGACCCATTTCAAATTAGTAGGTAGATAGTTAAGTTTATGCAATAAATTCGTAGCTATGTATGTATGTACATATAATTACTACCCTGAAAGAGGTTATGGCAATAAGGCCGTCCTTTATACACTACATATTTGACAATTTGACTGCCTTGGTGGCGCAGTGGTAGTGAATGCGACTGCTGTGCTTGAGATCTCGGGTTGAAATCCTGGGTCGTACCAAATGTTTGTGTGATCTACAAATATTTGTTTCGAAATTTGGGTGTTTTCTATGTATAAAATGTACGTATTTACAGAAAAAAGTATATATTTAATAATATCAGTTGTCTAGTACCCATAACACATGCTCTGCTTAGCTTGGGACTAGATGGTGTTGTGTGTTAGATGTCCGAAATATTTATTTATTATTAATATTTATTTTATGAACTATCTTGTATCTGTAATATGATGTGCAAAAACGAGTTTTCTATATATCTAAAATTACTCATCATTGTTATTCAAATAGCAAACTTGTCGAGCCAAAACAGACACGATCAATACCCCTAAAGTCGATGTCTTTATATTGAATAGTCCAAATAGATAACATTCATGACTTGACAGTATCCAAGAAACGTTTTAAGTAAAAAACATTAGGAATACTAATACAAAGTCGAGAAAGGCACTCACTCAAGGCTTGATATATTGCGCTCAATATTATGTACGGCTAAGATACATTATATACGCGCTCTGCGACCGAGAAGAACGCAGGCAATTGGTGTAAGTTATAAGAGGCAGAAGCTGTATTGTAAATTAAAAAGAGTTTTGGAATAACCGATTTCAAATTAATAATGCACGGTTGGCCTAGTGGTTTAAGCGGTCGCTACGCCTCTTTCTACGGCGCCAAGTGTCTTGGGTTCAAGTCCCACGTGGGACCTAAAATGGTTGTCCTGAGTCTGGTTGTTCTTTATGTCCGTTACATGTATGTTTGTATAGTTCCCCGCGACATAGGATTTATATTTCTGTAGGAGATGTCTTAAAAAAACTTTTTCTTATTTTCGTATGACGTATGCATAGTCATGATCCCCTACGACTCAAGTTATACCTATTTTTACCCGACTGCGGCAAAGAAGGGTAAAATTTGAAAATAAATTATATGCCTGCAGCACCATACAGTAGTTAATTTGACTAATTTAAATATACACAATATATGTTTTTTTCTTTACAGTTCATTACTTTTAAGCAGTCGGGGTTTTGTTTTATAATAATGTTAACTTAGGTTAGTTACCTATACCCATATTCCGATTCTGTTACTTCTTAATTCAAGCTTCAAATCTGATTTAGTTAATTATCAACGCAGGTTTAACACATGCCTTCTACACATCACGCAGAGTAGAATCATTTTGGCAATTAATGAATATGACAAAAAACCTAATCCTACACAAAAACGTTCATGATTAAGTTTAACAATAAAGCATTAAAGTAATCGCTACCGCTTGCTACTTTGACTCAAGCCTACACACGATATTGTAGGAATAATACGCAATACCTCACACTGGTGATAAATGGAGACACGTTACGTTGATAACATCGGTGACATCTTCCGTTTTTACTCTGTCATTTCACCTGTTCTCGTAGATAGTCACAATTTTATGAGGTTTTATCTTCATAAAATTGATCGTTGATCAAAATAATGTAGATTATACAAATAATGACGTATCAAATGTCAATAGCACCCGTTCGATTGTTTTATTTTTTTTCATTACACATAAAACTGTGTTAGAAGTAATGATATGATTTATTTCTTAAAAAAACACCCAAGGTAATGCCCAAGTACGTTAATAGTCTCAAATTATATTTTAGTTTGATATCGAAAGCTTTACTTTTTTATATCCGTTTTTGTACGGAAACACACACTTGGTGTACTTAAGTATGTTCAAGTAAAAAAAAACATGTTATAAAAGCAGTAAAGATACAGTTGCATATACAGCAGTAAGTGTCCCTCAAATATAACAAAATCTTATTATTATTAGCAGGAACAGCTTTAAATCACTTCTGGGTATAAAGTACTTCTTAAAAAATAGCTTTTGACATCAAAAGTACATCAACAGATATTCAAGTGAATAAAAAATCTAAATATTAACTATTTCCTTTACACCCATGTTCTACTAAAATAGCGGTCACTCACCTACGAGGACGTCTGACCTTGTCACCGCAGAGATAGGTGAGAACATCTGTCAAATCCTCATGAGGGTTTATTATCTCCGACAAGTGTGAGGGTCATTCAGAATACAGGAAGTTTATTCCTTTTACCGTGTTTTATATGAGTAATTGTCAATTTATAAATATAACGACATTTTATGAAAGGTCTTTTTATATAAATCTATTTTTAAATTCTATCAAAGAACAGAGGTTACAATTTATAATTTTATCGAAGAGTTTTAAGTTATGCTATTTCTTATGAGCAGCTTATTTAAGTATCTGGGTGGTATTAAGCTCTCACTGAAAATAAACTAAAATGACCGCATCCATATTGTCGTATTTCGTTGGTGACTGCGCGAGGCCCCATGACTCAGAAGCATTTCAACGATCCGCCATATTGTTTGTCACCATGCTGCATTGTCTGCATTTGCAGTGAGTATGGTGACCACTATTCTGCCATTCTGCTCATGCTTTCCATCTGGCAGGGTAGAGTCCTTTTGGTAGGCTCATAAATATAAAAAGAACATTTGCTGTGTATTAATCGATAAGTGTATGTATTTACTAGTATTTATATACCGTGTATTTAACATGTGAAGTTATTACTTTAATTTTCCTCTTTTCTTGTTGACAATTGATATTCCTTTCTATAAAAAGAAATATAGGGAATCTTTCCTTGACTGTCTCGTTAGTCTAGTGGTTAGCGTAAGCGACTGCAGATCAAGAGGTCTCGGGTTCAATTCCCGGGTCGGACTGCTGTTGGGTTTTTCCTACAAGAAATTCTTAATAGCAGCCCGGAGTATGGAAGATGGCGGTGTTTCCCGCCCGTGCTTCGGAGGGCACGTTAAGCCGTCGGTCCCGGTTGTCATGAACAGCTATGGCAATCGTTATTGGAAAGTCAGTGCCCTCAAATATACTGACAACTAGTTCAACCTTCGAATTCAGTTCGCCCTCAGGGTTGCGGAGGTCAGATGCCAGTCGCTCTGTGTAAAAACTGATATTCATGTAAAATCGGTTGAACTGGTAGCCAACCCCAAATAATATTGGGAATAATAAAGGCTAGGAAGATGATAGGGAATATTTCCTTATATAGAAAGTAATATTCTTAGTGAGAAATAATTGAATAGAAACGTAGGCAAAAGCTTAAGTGTATGTGAAAATAACAAACAAAATTGTGTTCTCGACACAACTTTATTTGCTATTTTCACCAAGCGTTGTTGAAACGATTATATCCCAAACGAGCTTCAAGCTTCTTATCTCTTTATCCTATAAACCGATTCTTATACTACACCTCAAAAACGAAACAATTTGCACTAAATAAAACCATTCTACGGCTTAAAAAAGTGATACCACAAAACGGTTAATCCCCTCTATTGTCTAAAAGAAAATTGCATTCCACTATTTCTATGAAAAAGTTTAAATTAACTGCATACATATGTTCAATCTAAATTAGAATTTGTTTACTTCAAAATAGAGGTTATTTTATGTAGAGGGTTACTATATTTTGAGTGCAATGTGTTTCGGTTTTCGTTGATGTAGGATACGTACCACGTTTGTGTTTGAGGTCCCATGTTTAAGTTGGAGCTTTGGTAATATAATTTAGTATTTACTGTACCTAGTATCGTGTTTCGAACTTCCTTTGTAACAAAACTTGTTTCCATTTCATATTTTGTTTTATTCCATATTTCTATTATTAATAATTATTTATATTTATTTTGATTTTTTTTTTTATGATTTTTTTTAGCTATATGTAAATAGTTATGCAGTAATAGTATACTAGTGGGAATACTTTCGAAAGGTTTTTACTCGACTGTACATTTTTGTGGTTTGATTCCAATATAGCCAAATGGATTGCAATTCAAATTCTACTATCTTTTAGAAAATCCTACTATTCACTAGCTATGTAGAGGCACTCTCTATATCATTAATATCGGTATATATTTAACATTATATTTATTTGCAAATCACTTGTTTGTATTGAGATAGATTAACAACCATGGTAGATGCCAGATTTTTATGAAGACTGATACTAAAACACCTAATCTCCTATTTACAACTTGTATGTAGCAATAACAACAGAAATCTTAGGTCTTCTAATAACTTCCTTCTTCGTTGACCCTCCCGTGCCTGCGTTCCCATTGAGGGACCACATTGGAATTTGAAGGTTTTGAATGCGCCAGGCTTTAGTAAAAGTTCTCAAACAATTGTAAATTAAGTAATTAATTTGTAAAAGCAGTAACTTAAAAGTTACAAACGGTCAAAGGTGGTCCCTCAATCGTGACCCATAGACATCCATATCTTGTAAACTAGTTAAAATTTACAACTGCACTAAGTGACTACTTTTAGTAAAAGATTTGTAAAAACCAATTGACAAAATATCTATCTTTCTTGTTCACTGTATAAAAAGATATAGCATGCGGAAGGTGGTCCCTCAATTGATCACCCTAGGTTCAGTTTGAGTGGAAACTACAACGAAATCTGGCATTCTGTGTGCTTCTGGTGTTAGTAAAAGTATCAGAACGATTGTAAATTCAACCTCTGGTTTGTAAAAGCAGGCTTTCAATAAGTTTTAATCCATTGAAGGTGGTCCCTCAATTGAAACGCTTGTCACAAAAGAAAGTCAATTTACAAATCATTCGGCAATTAAATAGATTAAGGATGCAGTCTATTCGTTAGTAGTATTTTTTTACTAAAGCTTACTTTACTAAAACGTCTCAAATAATGTATAGTTTTGTTGCAAAATAATAATTAAATTCCTACGAAGAAATACGACGTCGAGGTGACCACACAGTAGGATTTCCTTATATAAATAAAACTAGCGGCTGCTTAATTTCAATATTTTTTTACTATTTCATATCATCTACCAAATTTAAAACATACAACAAAATGTTTACTGTACTGTCAATGAACAATTTATAAAAAAAATAATAATCCGATTTTATAACTTTTTTTTCTTGTCATTGTTTAATGTAAATTAGAACTAAGTAAATTATACAATTACTATATTAATTACGTTATAAAGAACGATCCATGAAATAACAACGATCAATAACATTTAAGTCCTACTCCATTAAAAACCTAACGTCAGTAGGTACCATTGTTTCGTATTTATTTCAGAATATTGTCTTTGCCACTCAAAACACCCTAAAAATTGTGGCGCCCACTATTTTTCCATGTAATTATTATAAGTGAATTCTTATTTTGAAGTAAATTATTTTGAATTAATAATATTTTAAAAATGATATAACGCAAGAACATCATACTTTAGCCGCGATGAGTAATTTTTGGTAGATTTACTCGTATAATACAATGATTCGTGTTGACTTTCTTTGATGATCTTCAATCGTGAGCCCGATATCCACTGTAACTACACTGCGATGCACCCCCACATCAGTTTGTAGAAAATATTCTCTAAGATTACTTCGCGATTGTGTAGGGTCTTGATATTTAGTAATACACGACCCCCTAACCTTTGCGGGATATACAATCTCATAACCGACGAACGTGTGTGGTGCATTCGGAATGCAGTTATCAATGTACGGACTCTCCTGTCAATAGCATCTAATTCAGTCTGAGTCCATCTAAGTACACCAAAGGAATACATCTGCACCGGCATAACCCAACCATTGCAGGCTCGTACCTTGTTACCGCCTGATAAAAGACTTTTAAGTAGGTACTTTTTTCAGGCGGCTAAAGAAGCGTTTCCGCAACGATTGTTTCTGATTCTGAATGATGTCAGATTCTGGTATTCCTCAGGACTGTAAAAACCTAGATATTTGTAGGTTTCGGTTGCAGACAGAGATCTGAGTTCTCTATACCTTCAGATTCCACAATCTCACCTTTTTTTACATACATAACTGCACACTTGTCTACACCAAATTCCGTTTTGATAGAATTACTAAAGTTTTCCGTAACCTTTAGTAATGCTGACAGTATTGTAATTTAGTGGGGGCAAGTAGTTTCAAATCATCCATGTGAAGGAGGTGAGATATAACTAGATCTTCTTTCTGCAACCTGTAGCCTAACCTTGAACCCTCTAATAGAATGCTGAGAGCTAGACAAAACCACAAGAGGCTCAGACTGTCACCTTGAAAGATGCCTCGCTCGATCTTTATAAGTACATCGTTCATCGCAGACTGCCGACATCCAGGAAAGCGAAGTACTGTTCTCCATTACCCCATACATAACTTTAAGAAACAAAGAAGAAAGATCACAAAGTTGTATCAATTTTATACAACTCAAGCACTTTCAAAAGGCATGTATGAGGAAAGGAGTCAAAAGCCTTCTTGTAATCTATCCAGCATATCGCCAGGCTCTTACGATTACGACGCACCTGCTGGCTAATGGATGTCTATGATAAGGAGCTCTTTTGTGCCACAGGTTCCACTTCTACATCCATTCTGAGAAAGAGAAAGTGTCGAATTGTGATTAATATGTGTAATAATTTTGAGTCTTAGAATAGATGTCAGAACCTTGTACAAAGCTTGCTTATTTTTTTTTTTTGTTTTTATTATTATATATGTTCATGACAACTGGGACCGACGGTTTAACGAGCTCTACGAGGCACGGGCGGGAAACACCGCCATCTTCTATACTCCTGGTAACGGTTAAAATTTTCTTGTAAGAAATATCTAACAGCAGTCCAACTCGTGTATCGAACTCAAGACCTCTTGATATGCAGTCGGTTACGCCAACCACTATACCAACGAGGCAGTCTCCGACATGCTAATGTTGATAATTTTAATTAGTGCATTATAAAATATCTAATTTTACACATTAATTTTAAAATTAACATTCTAAGTTATCAGTTTTCACTTCTATCGGTGGTCAAATTCAAATTCAAAGTCATTTATTCAATTAAGACAATAAGTAACATTTATGAACATTACGTTGACATAAATAGATTGACACAAACAGACGCCACAGCATGTGCTGGATTGCCAAGGTAAACATGGATCGATCGATCCATAACTTTCTCTTTCCAAAGTGCATAGGGTCTTATGAGAAGATTACTGGTAAAGAAACTTATGACCAATCCTTTTAATAGTCTGAAATTCAGGTACAATAGTATTAGTGTTAAATGAATGGTAAACAGTACGCAAGCTGTTGTCACCCGAATATTTTTTTTTCTAATGCTACAAAAGATAACGTAACCAACATAAGAAAAAAAAAATTATTCCTTTTAAGTTCAGTTAACATTTTGTTTTAAATTTGGTAGATGATATGAAATAAAAAAATATTGAAATTAAGCAGCCGCTAGTTTTATTTATCCAAGGAAATCCTACTGTTTGGTCACCTTGACGTCGTATTTCTTCGTAGGAATTTAATTATTATTTTGCAACAAAACTATACATTATTTGAGACGTTTTAGTAAAGTAAGCTTTAGTAAAAAAATACTACTAACGAATAGACTGCATCCTTAATCTATTTAATTGCCGAATGATTTGTAAATTGACTTTCTTTTGTGACAAGCGTTTCAATTGAGGGACCACCTTCAATGGATTAAAACTTATTGAAAGCCTGCTTTTACAAACCAGAGGTTGAATTTACAATCGTTCTGATACTTTTACTAACACTAGAAGCACACAGAATGCCAGATTTCGTTGTAGTTTCCACTCAAACTGAACCTAGGGTGATCAATTGAGGGACCACCTTTCGCATGCTATATCTTTTTATACAGTGAACAAGAAAGATAGATATTTTGTCAATTGGTTTTTACAAATCTTTTACTAAAAGTAGTCACTTAGTGCAGTTGTAAATTTTAACTAGTTTACAAGATATGGATGTCTATGGGTCACGATTGAGGGACCACCTTTGACCGTTTGTAACTTTTAAGTTACTGCTTTTACAAATTAATTACTTAATTTACAATTGTTTGAGAACTTTTACTAAAGCCTGGCGCATTCAAAACCTTCAAATTCCAATGTGGTCCCTCAATGGGAACGCAGGCCCCTCCCGTACATCTAAATTTGTCGGCCCATCTTTTGTTGTTCGGTCCGTTTTTCTGTAAAATGAGCTTTGTTATATATTATATTATAATAAGGGGCAAGCGAGCAGACGTATCGCCTGATGGTAAGCGATTACCACCCGAAACACCAGAAGCGTCACAAGTACGTTGCCGGCTTTTTAAAAACGAGCACGCTCTTTGAAAGTTTGAAGGTAATGAACCGGGAATAATGTAGACGATAGTTCATTCCACAGTTTTGTTGCGCGAGGCAGAAAATTTCTAGAAAACCGACCATTTGTGGACTGCCAGCAAACTAAGTGATGGGGATGAAACTATTGTCGCGTAGGACGAAGGCGGAAAGAGGAGGCAGGAATCAGTCTAAAGAACTCCTCGGAACATTCTCCATAGTACATGCGGAAGAAAATGCATAGCGAAGCCACATGTCTACGCAGCGCAAGAGTCCAGTAGAATTAAAACTTCTTGGCAGTCGATGGTTGCTTCCTCTCGAAATCAGTATAGCAACCGACACTTTTTCTTTAAATACACAAAAGTAAAGCAGTATCTTATAAAACATTTGGCAGAATCAAGATCCAAATAATTTTCAAGTACTCCAATTGTATGTATTTATATAAGTTTATATGTATGTAAAATATGTATTAATATAGTGTGTTTTATTATCTGTCTCTGAAATATTACTTGATCTATATATTTTACTACAATTTTTGACAAAAATGCATCAAAGTTTTGTTTTTTTTTTGCATCATCCAATAGTTAAGTGGTAGAGAATGCTGCAGTCATTTAGTTCGCCAATGCACCAAATAAAGCATGATAAAAAACACAAAGCAGTCATAAGCACTGCCGACAGAAGTGAAAACTCATAACTATAAACAAACGGTTGTTTTAACTTACCTGAAATGAACATCTATGCTTTTTTTAATGGTGTGCAATAAAAAGAACTAAAAATTATTATGATTGTAAGTAGTAAATGGAAGTAAAGCTTTGATACTCCAATAGATGTCGCTGTTTTCAAAAAAATTGTAAACAATCTTTTTAATTTACAAAAGGTTTTGTGTAAGTAGAAAATCGTTATTTTATTTTTTTAATTTATTGTAAATCACTTTAAGATACTGAAATATTAACTTTAAGTATATAAAATCATATTGAGAAAGGACCACTATCTAGAAAAACGAATGCTACCAAAGTATATCGGTAGATGGCGCTGTTAACAATAAACATCCGTCTTACGAATTTTTTCGATCAGGACACGTGACCTGACGCGAGTTTATGGTCACTTGACCTGACGCCCTGACGCGAGTTTATACATTTTTGCCCATTCCAAAAAAGTACACAGCGCCGCTAAAGAAGTTTTCACTTCAAAAATAAAAATAAAATTTTAAAACCAGCTGAAATCAGGCCATTTACTTTTTGATATGCTAAACCAAAACACAAACTCATTGTAGACTTTTTGTTTGTTTTTGTGTAAAAGAATTCACGACATTACAATTACTGCTATAAATTGCAGTAATTGTAATGTCGTGAATTCTTTCACAAAATAATCTTCAACATTCTTATGTCAGACTCATAAGTGTATAGAAACAGGGGCATGCTTTGATGTAACTTCGTCTTTCCTTGCTTTCATGTCTTTCGTTTGACATCTTTTAACTTTGTTGTTTCACCACCATAATCTGCTACACGATCCTTTGGAAATGAAACTTTATTCTCGACAGTTTAAGATTTTGTATACCATATATCTCTCATACGTCTATCATTATCCTATCCTTAATGCAATACAGTTTTAATGAGGATACACGCAGAGCTCTATTTGTTATGTAAATTTCTTTCATTTTGTAGCCGTCATATTTAATACAACTTAGAAACAAAACTTATGAAATCTAAAAAGACATATAAGTAAATGTATCACATAATATTATGTACATTAACTAGGAAATTGTTTTCTTTATACTACAATAGGACAACTGTCTGAACTTAAGTTAACTCAAGTGTAAGTCTAAAATATAAATAAATATTTAGCACGAGAATAAATAACGCCATAGGTTCCTGATATCGTCAATAAGACAATACTGTATAAGATAATTTAATAAGTGGTGTACTTCCAAGAAAATGTACATCAACGCCTTTTATGCTATGACCTACTTCTCAAGTATTTCAATCTGTAATTCGACCTATCGAACCCCACTTAAATTATTGATTTTCAGTGGATGTCACAAAACCGGCTCATTATACATTTAAATATACAATAAACATCTTGCCATTGTTCTTGAAATAAGGGAACAAATCCGAATCATATTAATTATTTTTTGGAAATGAAATTTAAATTATACGAAGGCTGAGGAAACTTTGAACCGGGAAAGCTGTTACTAAAATGACAGGCGAATGGTAACAAATATAACTGAGTAATAAAACAAAACAAATTACTTCGCCCTCTTCCCAATTTCCAATTCTAATCTTCAGGAACATAATTATGGAGACAAAGAAACTTTTCACTTAGCACTCGTAATGAAAGCTTCAAATTAAACTTTTAGAACTACAGAATTATTTACGTCAATCATTATTATCTTGTTTCTGAGTCCAATTTATGAGGCAGAGATTTGATTTTTTAATAAAAATACCAGCTTGTAAAAAGACTTCAAAAGTTCGTAAAATCTAAGTTCACAAACAAGTCAAGTAAAATATACGTAACAAATCAGATTAAAAAATACGTCATGCACAGAAGAAGGTTGTTTGGTCGCAAACAAAGCAGCCGAGTGTTAAGATTTAACGCAGGGATTTATTTTACACAAATGTAAACAAGTTGCTTCTATTATTTTGTCTACAATAATATTATGACTTCTCTCTCAGATTGTTGACTTGATTTTATTTTGTACATCCACTTAGATCAATAACCACTCCTTTGATGTGAGAGGGTCTTATAAAAAACTGACGAGACACGTTCTTTCCTGAGGTTTGAGGGCACTTGGACATTGACGTCAAACTTGCGGATCTTTTAAGAGCCAACTCGTTTGGCTTCAAAGTGAATGCGTCAGCGTTTGCGGTCCAATGCTTGAGGCCTCTCGATTCGCGTCATCCAAGTCAAAACGCGCTGTTGTCACGTCGCCTGCACGAGTGGCTTTCATGTTCTGATTTTTGTCACGACTTTTTTGAACAAGGAATTTTGGTACGATAAGTGGAGTTGATATAGAATCATGCCTATTTTCAGGTAATAAAAATATGGGTTAAGTGGTCTAGTACATTAATCTATACTAATATTATAAAGAAGTAAAGTTTGTGTGTTTGTTAAATTGTAGGGGGTAATCTCGGGATCTACTAAACCGATTTTAAAAATTCTTTCACCCATAGAAAGACACATTATTGCTGAGTGTCATAGGCTCTATAAAAAACCGAAAAATAAAAAGGCTTTTACGTGGTAGTCGGTTTTGCAAAGTGAATCGGAGAAATTTCAACAAAAGGCCAAAGCAGCGGACGGCGCGCGATGGCTTCGGGCTTAATTCGGTTCGCGTTCGTGCTAGCTTCGGGAGAAGGAGGCGTGGCCTTTTATATCTGAGAGGTAGGTACCCGCGCGGCTCAGGCGCGTGGTCGGCTTCTTACGCAGCGTACGTCTCCGAAATTGAATTTTTCGAAACGTAATTAGTACACTTTCGACATGGTTTAAATAAAAGGTTCTTATCAGAACTACTTTCTATCTTATTCTTGGCAGTTAGAAATTAAAACATAACACTCTGTACTAAAAAAGGGTTATTAATATCATGCCCAACGAAGTGGGCACGGGTCAGCTATCTATACTAGCTAATTATATAAAGAAGTAAAGTTTGTGTGTTTGTATATTTGTTAAATTGTAAGGGGTCATCTCGGGATCTACTAAACCGATTTTAAAAATTCTTTCACTAATAGAAAGCCACATTATTGCTGAGTGTCATAGGTTACATAAAAAAACGAAAAATAAAAAGGCTTTTACGTGGTAGTCGGTTTTGCAGGTTTTGGTAGTGAATCGGACAAAAAACGGTCGAATGAAAGCGTTTCTTACGAACGCTGCCTTAACTATGAAAGATATATATTTGAGTTCTAGAGAAAAGATGTGGAGCTTGAAAATGCCTATTTTGAACAATTAAAATTACCATAACCAAACTAACTTTTCCCGCAACTTGGTCCTCAGGGAATTCGTTTATCGCAAATCCCGCAGAAAATGTTTTTCTTTCGTACATAGTTACTTTCGAATTTTGTATTAGCATGCAAATACAAACTATACCTACGTATAACCCTCCTTTTGGCAGTTAGAAATTAAAACACAACACTCTGTTCTAAAAAAGGCTATTTATTATCTAACATTATGCGCAACGAAGTGGGCACGGGTCAGCTAGTACTATATATAAAGTATTGTATATTGTGTATTTGAAATGAAATAGTCTTGAGGGTTTTAATAGGATGAAGATATTTTAATCTCATAGTATTCATGTATAACAATATTACTAATTCTACAATAATTATAATGATTTGTTTCTAGCTAATAAGTCTTTTAGCAAATCTCCCCACAAAGATGTTTTTTCATATTTTTATTTGCTTTTAACTCTGTATAATTTATCTTGTAGTATTTCACATCACATTATCATCAACGTGTCATAGGTCACGTCTTAAAAAGGTGGTTGAATAGTTGGCGTACTATACGAAACTGGCGAAATGGATTTAAATAAGGATTGTTTCAAGTTTCCCTTCACTTTGCAGTGTTGTTCTCCTGTGCAATTGACTTCATTAGTTGTCTTTTATGTCACCCAAGGCATGCGTACAATCCGTGTTCTTAATCCGTTTTCACATGAATTAATATAAAGTTAAATAATAATATATAATGTTCTATTGTTACAGGTATGACACTAAATATCTCGTTAAGTGATAATGAAGACTGTAATGGTAATAAATTTTCTTTTGTTTCAAGTTCTATGGCGGACATTTAATATTATACAAGAACATTATGTTCCCCAAAATGGTCATTTTGTTTTTAAAATGGTATAATATTGGTGAACATAATTACGTTTCTTGTAACTCATGCCTTATCTCCAGCTATTATGAAAAACAATTTAAAATTATGAAGGAGTTTTGGACTATTAAAATTTGAGGTGTATAATAATTCGATAAATAATTTATTTTACGATGGTTAATAAATTATATATTTATAATAATAATAATGTTCTCCTAGCTGATAGCGGCCACGACGGCCAGTCTCAACGGAGACCAGCCAACGCGCAGGAGATATTGTAGTGCACAAGTGTGTGCACAAACACAGGTGCACTCTCTGTTCCCTCTCTCTCATAATCTCATAACCGACACGATCTGGGAGAGATCAGCTCCCGACGAGCTTTACGTGCTCTACGAGGCACTGAGGTTCAGACCCCAACTTCCAAACTCCGAGCTGTTATTTATATAATCAGAGAAACTTAATAACACTTTTGTTTATTAAATGTTTGTTTTATATACACAAATTATATGTTTAGTGAGTACCTAAACGTTTTATTAACAACATACATTAACAGTCAGGTTTTGACCTACTACGCCTCATTGGCCAGGCAGTATGTATAAAAATATTCCATAATTATTTCCATCTAAGAACATTTTATTCCAGTTAATTAAAAAACTTATTGGGATTTCAAATAACGTACCATAATAAATATCACATACAAATTTTTTTTCAATGTACAATTTAATTTTGATTGCCGCTGTGGCGCAGTGGTAGCGTATGCGAATGTTTGTATGACCTACAAATATTTGTTTCGGAGTTTGGGTGTTTTCTTTGTATATAATTAATACGACCTTCAAACCCTCTAGAAAATAAATAAATAAATAAATATTTCGGATATTTAACACACAACGCCATCTAGTCCCAAACTAAGCAGAGCTTGTACTATGGGTACTAGACAACTGATATTAATACATAATATACTTTTTTTTTGTAAATACATACATATTATACATAGAAAACACCCAAACTCCGGAACAAATATTTGTAGATCATACAAACATTTAGTCCGACCCGGGAATCGAACCCGAGACCTCAAGCACAGCAGTCGCATACACTACCACTGCGCCAACGAGGCAGTCACGAACGAAAAAGAGCGTACTCCTTCCTAAAAGGCCGGCAACGCACTTGCGACGCCTCTGGTGTTACGGGTGTCCATGGGCGGCGGTAATCGCTTACCATCAGGCGATACGTCTGATCGTTTGCCCCTATATAATAATAAATATATATATATATATATATATATTTACAAAAAAAAAGTATATATGTATTTATATCAGTTGTCTAATACCCGTAACATAAGCTCTGCTTAGCTTGGGACTAGATGGCGTTGTGTGTTAGATGTCTGAAATATTTATTTATTATTTATTTCTTTAGTTATTAAAATCAAACAGTTTCATATTATGATCAAAATACTAGCCAAAACATTTAATAATTGTTTATTTGATTACCGACTAGCCTGGTAAAGAGTCTAACAGACAGCAGTAGGTACATTTTATGATATTCAAAGCAAATAATTGAAATGAATGCTTGATCGATATTAAGCATTTCACCAAGATAGTTAGTGAGCTTCGTGCAGGGTCTTGTCTGACCATTTGCTTTCCTGAAACATAACAAGACAAAGTGTAAGAAACTATTACCCGACTACATAAAAACTTTGACTAAAATTTATGTAACCAATATCATTCGGGCTAATGTTACAAATCTATTGACACCTCATTCATCAAAATCAGTTTAGAAGTTTAGGTGCTACGGTAGAACATACAACACACATAGATTGCCAAAACTTTTGAATAATTACCCTTCCTTTTGGCTTCGCCGAAGTCCACTAAAAATACCTACCTTTGGAATGACTTTTCTATTCTTCCGTATCAATTGATTTGTAGTCGGTGACAAAGTTCAATTAATTCCAGATAGGTTTAATAAAGAATCTTTGCAGGAAAATTAACCTTTCGCCTTACTAAGGAATTGACACTGTACATCACTAGACGACACTGAAAAATGTAAGGACTCGTTTACATTGGAAATCTTGCGAAAAATGAACGTACTTTAGTAGAGTTATAATTTAGGCGAGGACGTGATATTGTTTAGATTGTAGAATATATGTTTATTATGTATATAGCTGTTGTGGGAAACCTTGGGGAGGCCTATGTTCAGCAATGGACGTCTTTCGGTTGAGATGATGATGGTGTAGATAGTGATGTATTTCTGTTTTTTAATATGTAAACAATGGAACAAGTATTTATGGTTTATACAATTTTTATCCCGTATAGGATCCGATGCCCAAGCAGTCTCATAGCATAGTAATCACTTCAATCATTATGTTACCCGTTTCTTTTGAATAATTTAATAATACTTTCTTATTGACTGCCTCGGTGGCGTAGTGGTAGCGTATGCGATTGCTAAGCTTGAGGTCTCGGGTTCGATTCCCGGGTCGGACCAAATTTTTGTATGATCTGCAAATATTTGTTTCGGAGTTTGGGTGTTTGCTATGTATAATATGTATCTATTTCCAAAAAAAAAGTATTTAAATATTTCTATCAGTTGTCTAGTACCCATAACACAAGCTCTGCTTAGCTTGGGACTAGATGGCGTTGTGTGTTAGATGTACGGAATATTTACTATTTATTTTCGACTCCATATCTATTAGAGGGAATGTCTAAAGATTCTATCGTTTGATTTTGCTCTAGTCCAGTTTATTTTCTAAAAGAAAACGAAACGTATAGATATAAAAGCTCCAGGAATATTTTACGGTCTTTATTTGAATATAAATTTCAATACACCTCTGAGTAAATAAATTACTAAGAGTAAAGTTATAACACAGTCACGTAACAAATTCATTCTTGAATGCAACTAAATTCAGACTTGATTTAGGATTTGAAACGTTGTCTCAATTGAGTTAGAGTTTATTTTCAGTTGTAGAGATTGGTTTGTTTGCTTGTTATTGCTTGGTTAATTCTGTATATCTAGCTGTTTCTCAGAAGTTCGGCTTAATCAGTTTATCTTCTTTACACACTTCTAAGAAGAAAATTCTATGAACCTTTTTTCAAGGAAATTTTCATAAACTTATTTATCTCTTAAGTTTAGATGAAGAAACGTAAACACTAAATGTTTTGGTAAATAAATTAGTTAGCAAATAAATATGTGAATATAAAATAATATATAATATGATAGTTTTGGTTAAAATTAATGTAATTTAATAGTTAGTTAAACAACCGGTGTATAAAAACCGCTATAGCTGATAAACCTAATAAAATAATTTTGATATTTCTTATTTTTATTAATAACGTTCCCATTTAAATTACATTTTTTTTAAATTTTGAAGTGAAAATTACCAAAATGTCAAAATGGATATTTTAATGTTTTTATTTTGTTTTGTTAATAAACAACTTGTTATATTCACTGGTCTTACGAATTAAGTTTGCGATTATTTGTTGTTTAATTGAGTGATTTTTGATTTTTGTTTTTAATGGTATACGTGTTGTTTCATTTGAGATTGCTCTACTATGTAAAATTTTTCCTCTGCTTTATTGGTCCTATGTCGTACATTTGCAAGTCAAAATCTGTGACTACAGTTTTAATAAAAGTTAAAGTAAGATGTATTTCGTTAGCTTCGACAGTATTTATATCCCTCACTGTAGCAAAACGACAACGTGTTTCAGTTTTATATCACAACGCCATCTAGTATCCTTTTTTGCAAATACTGTTTTATATGAATGAGTATTGAACTAAGTAATCATAAATGTGACGGATATAAAAATAGCAAAGATGATTTTTTATTTACGAACGGCAAAAAGATATGAGTTTTATTAGACAACCAATGCTTTTTATTTATTTAGCGATAATGTTAACTCAGTTTGGGTAAAATAAGTTATTTCTATAGATTTATATTTTATGATTTCTTCCAACTTCAACTTCGAACTGCAACTAGTATGAAAGTTAAATAATAAATATGGTATATAATACGAATGAGTAATTTGACGTTGAAATATAAGTGAGAGGTATAAGAAAGTCAAAAAAGGTTTGGGTTTTATTTAATTTTCAAAAGTGCTGTCTTTCGTCTGAAGAAACAATTCTGTGGCGACATCCACATACGACATAACATACTACAGCGCCATCTACCCAAGTTATACTGAACTACGGAGTAACGTACCATACGAAGAAACTGCCGATCCTAAATCGTGCAATAGAAGTACTTGCGCCGATTATAATAAGTACAATATTCCAACATCAACTGTAGGGCAGTGGCCCGCCAGGCATGATCACCTAGCCTGGTTGGAGGATCCTCCCTTTGTGTTGGAGGGACATGGCATCCGTTCCCCTACAGTCGTGACAGTGGTGTGTTATTGTTACTAGACAACTGTAGTAACAATAACACTTATATATATTATATATATAATATATATATATATATATATATAATGTATAGATTGTACAAATATTTGGTCCGACCTGGGAATCGAACCCGAGACCTAAAGAACAGCAGTCGAATTCGCTACCACTGCGCCACAGAGGTAGTCAAATGAATAAAACTTTCTGTAAACACTGCACTTAATTAACTGTTGCACAGGAATCTCTACAAAATTTCAAAGGATATCATATAATTTACGAGAAACTGTGTACTTAATTCGTGTGTTTGTGCGGAATCCTACAAAATTTATTTAGGTGTTACAGCTAGTTGGATTTAACGAAAAGCAAAAATACAAGTATATACACATTCGCTCATGTTTGATTACGACAGAGCTTAGTAAAAACTAAATACGTAGGTGTATTTACGTTTCCTAAACAGTATCTATTTAAAGTTGTAGATACATTCGTACGATGTTATATTTTACAGAAATATCAAGCTGACAAGCCAGTGAAAATGAGTTTGAAGGAATTTTGAAAGTTAATCAAATTAAAATCTGATTGAAAATAATTATTTATTTGAAATCATTCCATTCTGACTAAGATTGAATGTGCTAATAAATAAATTACAATGGGTTACTGAAATTAATGTTCAAAGACAAATGGAGCTAAAAAGTAAAAAGAAAGTTTCACTACCTAGTTTTTGAGATTATTAAAAACCTATCGTTAACCTACCGTATCTATTGATTAGGATGAAAATTTATTTTATTACTTATTCGGAAATTGTCCTTTTATCTCAAAATGTACAAATCAGTCCTTTAAAATAATCTGTACATATTATGTATATTATATGAACCTAATAAATTGTTTTTGTTATCACGGAATATCGGATAATGTGTGAACACAAAATGTATAGAAATATTATACGTAACCTTATTAATTGTTCATTGTATTATATTTGTTTTGACTGTTTTGCTTAAATTTTTACTTGTTTTGCCTATTACATTCTACATTACATACATTTACACTACCTGCGAAGGGCGTGGTTTTTGTGATGGAGTTAAACGGAGACTATGTTACCATGGAAACCAAATATCTGGGTCTTACATTATTGTTCTAGGGTCTAAGATGTCATTGAGCTTCCATCTTGACTTTTAACCAAAAATAATCTATTACTAGATAATATTATAAAGACGGAGAGTTTCTTTGCGTATATATTTAGTCGAACGCGCTAATCTCAGAAACGGGCAATATGAGATGAAGTCGAGGCAGTGGGTATCAGCTAGTGATTGATATAACATTGCGTATTTTTGTAATTCAATATGGTTCATACTAACGTATAACCCATAATGTTTTACTATTTTATCAGGTTAAGTTATAAGAATTTATATTATCTTTTGATTACAATTACATTTATTGTATAAAACATATCTCTCTTAGTGTAATGAATATGGAAACACATTATATTGAGTGATAATGTCTGCCCTAAAACTTTTCAACCAACTGTGATAAGTTATTCATTGACGTGGTAGTTAATTACAACACGCGTTCCTTCGGGAAAAGCGTTGATTAATTTTGCAACTATCTGCTGAACATGTTTGTAGCAACTGCATGATGTTCTAACATTGCAATTAGTTGCAAGTTCTTGCAATCTTTTTGACGGTTAATGTATATGAAATTGCAATATTTTTTTAAGTTCTAAGATAAATTTAAAACCTCCCTATGCAAGCACTTAATCGAATAATCCTAAGTCAAAAATGCCTTACATCATTTTGGAAAAGATCTGATACTCTTACTCTGCTGGATCGATATTAATCAAATATAGCTAAAAACGGTCAGAAGGAAACTGGCTTTCGGATGAAAAAAACCGCATCGAAATCGCTCCATCTGTTTGAAATCTCAAAGCCACGGAGAGACACACTCACTTAAAAATAGTTGGTAAATAAAGCAATTAGTATCCCGTCAAGAGTTTTGAAATGATGATTGTCCTACAGTAATAAATATAAATGGAACATAAACTCATAGAATAGAATAGAATAGAATAGAATAATCTTTATTGTACATTACATAAATAGTTTACATAAAACTATGCATCAAATGACTGACCATGTACAAATGGCGGCCTTATTGCTAAAAAGCAATTTCTTCCAGGCAACCTTGGGATAGAAAAAAGCATTGAAAGAAAAGAAAACAAAAACGAATTCTTATACAGCAGTCTTAAAAAATCTGAATTCTAATTTGACATTATATAGCATATGTAAGCATGTATTTATATATTTTAAATTAACCTCGAGGTATACCTTGTATGTGGAATACTATTAGGATGGCAAAGTCAAGGTTTTATTTAAAAAACTTCGAGCATGCAACTAACATACAATATATACATTTATGAAATATGTGAATTAATGTTAATTTTAACCAAGATGCACAGGCCGTATTCACGAGCTGGCTTTCAGGCATTTCAAATTTATCCAATAAATTAAATAATGTATTATTATGTATGTTACCTAAATTCTGTATAAATACATAATTATCTACCTGTTGAAGAGTTACTCTATTTCAGTCCATAGCAAATTAGATGGCCTGTGTTTTAACAATTTTTATGAATATATGCGAGATTATCATACGAAAGAAAATACGTTGTAAAGAATTAGTTTCCTAAATCCATTTTAAATGGCATCGTTTGCTTATACATTGGCAGTGAGGACAAATGGAAGCAATCGTTAGAGAGTCCTCACAAATTTCTACAATAACACTGTTAATGAAATCCTCGACATAATATTATATCCTGGAATACAATTATGAATAAATATGTTGTATCTAAATTTAGAATATTAAGATTAAAGGAGCCTGTTAAAGATACTCTACTCTCCATGATAGAAAGCATGAAAAGAAGTAGTCCACAAGTAGTGGACACTATTCTCATTGCGAATGCAGACTATGTAATAATGCAGCATGGTGACCTGTATTATGGCGGCCTATTAATATGGTTCTGCACTATTGGGTCTCCGGTCTTCAAACCAAACAAGACAGCACGAAAGTTATTTTAGGTTGGTGTTCAGTGAGAGGGTATTACCGTTCGTGCTGAAATCATCGTGGCTGTGCTACCTTGGAAGTACAAGTAAGTAAGTAAAAGTATTTTATCCATTAAAGATAAAAGATTTTACTTTGATTAGACTGTCAGTCTTGTGGTTTGTGATCCTAACTGGAAAGCTAGAAATTGTTTTCACTCAGAAAAAGTAATCGCGCGATAAATACGATCATTTGTTATGTGTCTGATAGCAATTTATCTGTCTGTATGTTTGTTTATTTAGATCAAAAAACACTTACGAATATTAAACATTTCATATCTGAACTGTTCAAGATTAGAGTTCATTATTATCCCTTAAATAGATGCCATCTTAATCTTAATAAGTCTCATTCGTACTAAAAATAGACAACAAAACAGGTACAATCAACATACATACTATATATACATATATATATAGGTACGAGAGACAGAATAAATATAATAAAATGTAAGTAAAAGAAAAAGCTAAGGTCATACCACAATTAAATACCAAAAATAAAGTAAAATAAAATAATTATTATTACATCATCCATGATAAGGATATACATATATTCGGACATGACTCGGTCTGTCTGTATGTCTGTCTGTTATGATTTCACAGTTAAACCGTAAACCAATTTGGATGAAATTTTCAATGGAGTTTTACTGCAATAATTGACATACAAACGGGAAGAACCGCGGGTAATAAATTTTATTTTTCGATTAATATGTTGGAGTTTATAAAATACTAGCTGACCCAAGCAACCTCGTTTGCGTCTTCTATTGCCCGTAGCGTAAAAAAAAATTATATATTCTTCGTTGGTGCTTCGCTCCTATTAGTAAAGCCTATAACCTTCCTCGATAAATCCAACACTGAAAGATTTTTTCCAGCCAGCCCTTCCTGAGATTAGCGCATTCAAACAAACAAACAATCTCTTCAGCTTTAAAATATTATTAGTATAGATATAGATTACAATGTGGTTAATAATTTATTTTGACATTAAACCTACTCTAAGCAGAACCCATTCTTGATACTAAGGGACAGCCGTTGACTTATCATCTTTATATATCCATGTAGTTATTTTTTTTTATTTTTTTTTTCTTTCCATGGGGAATGCATTTACGCACTTTGCTAGACCACCGCGGTGGGTTTGCTTCGTGTGGGACTCCTGGCCTCCAAAAGAGGAGGCCAGACTGCCCACTAAACCCCACGTTGTTCCACATCACCTAAGACCAAGCCACGGGATAGAATGCTCACCGCGACTCGGCTAGGGACTCCCTTTCGGGCTCGCCTCGGGGGGCCAAATCGTTGGGTATATCCATGTAGTTAGTTGTAGTACCAATCAGTTGAACACATTTCGGTTTAATAAAATGTAATTGTTTTAGACTTTCACAATTACATTTATTTTTTACTTTCTGATATTTTTATATATTTAATTTAAACATTTTAGTTAATAATTTAATACCTTTGAACCAAAGTGTTTTTAATCTTGATCAAAAGGAATTTCTAAAAAATAAATGCATGAGAAAAGATATCAAGTAAAAAACATTTAAGACATTATATTAAAAAATAGCGACAAGACGATAAGATCGTAGATAAAGAAATCTCCTATCTTGATTAATCCCTCAAAGTTGAGGAGGAAAATAATTTCTTTCATTCCAAGATTAGCATAGGCGATATTTTCTCTTCAAAAACAGACTCCATTATTATGATCAAGATAATCCTAAGTATGAATACGAAACATCAACCGTTCAACACTTTTGGATGATATTAAACATAAAATAAATATTGTTTAGTTGAATACTTGATGTTTTTGAAATGTGATCATCCTAGCATTTATTTTCTTCAAAATTATTCAGAGTCGGCAACCAGTTCAACCGGTTTTAACTGAACATCAGTTTTCCAAGGGGTCGGATCTCGAGCGGGGATTCTGGACCTTCGCAATGCTAAGGGTGAACTTAACTCGAGGATTGAACTAGCTGTCAATGTCAATATATTAGAGGGCACTGTCTTTCTAATAACAATTTCCATAGACTGACGATCAACGATTAGGTACTAATAACCAAAATATAATTATGTAGAAACACGTAAGTAGTTTTAGGTTGGCTAATGAGTCTTGCCACTGCAAAGGCAAGATACTACTTAAATTAGACTAGATTATTGTAAGTTACGTACAGCAAATGACAGAAACAAATGGAAATCCTTAGAAGACGCCTTTGTCGAAAGACAAGCTGTTACGACGACATATAAGCCGAAAGTTAATTAATCATTTTCTATCACTATTGTTATCATTTTCTTTAAAAATTAATGTGCAGTTTTATTTTATTTTTATTGATTGTATCATATACATCTTACTTTATTAGAGAGGTAATTTTTGGGGTACCGTACCCAAAGGCTTCAGCCTATTACCAAGACTTCGCTGTCCGTTTGTCCGTCTATCACAAGGCTGTATCTCATGACCCGTGATAATTAAACTGTTACTACTGACTGATAGTTTAAATTTTCAGAGGTGATTTATTTCTGTTGCGGCTTTTATTTCGATAGCTGCTATAAAATGTGAAATTTTATTTTTTACTCGAGATTTTTTTTCTTTATTTCAGGCCTGCTTTAAGATTACTACGATACAGCAGCACTTTGATTTTTAATTTTCCGTTACACACCGTCCACAAGTCAAGTACCAGATGATAGGTACTAGGTGTAAAATTTCATAACTTAGGGTTATTAGTCATAATACCATACTTAGGACGTTGTACACGTATATAGTAACTTGAAATATAATAACTTTATTTAATAATTCGAACACACATATGTTTCCAAAAACATCAATAATACTTAGTATTGCCATAAATATTGTTACAAAGAAAATCATTTTTTTTAGTGTACATTTATTAATATTACAGTATGTTAGTTTTATACATTAATATAAAAACATTACAAATATTCAGGCTTATTCGAAGTGGTCTCCATTGTATGCAATACAGCCCATTAAACGTCGAGGCCAGTTATCAAAAGCAGCACGCACTCTTTCTATTGGAATTTTTTAATTGTCAATCGTATGAATTGTTTTTAGGGACTCCAAATAATCATGACGTTTAGAGCAAGCCCTACTCTCTAAAACTGACCATAAACCATAATCCAGTAAATTTAAATTAGGACTAGATGACGGCAAGTCTTCAGTTCTGATGAAGTCACGAACTTTCGTTTCTAACCAAGATTGGGTGGATCGAGCTTAATTACCCGGTGCCAAATCTTACTGAAAGAACCATTCTTGGTTATTGAACGTGGTGTTGTTAACGGACTGAACTACCTACTTAAGACCATTCTTAAGATACCATTATCTTGATACATTTGTGCCGTTATTTTGATACCCTTTGTATAAAAATATGGCCTTCATAGCTAACACCCTCCCAAACCATCACTGAAGTCAGATAATGCCCACGTTGTACTCTGTTGACTAATTGGGCAGCTTTTTTAGAGCTTTCAGCATAAATACTGTCATTTTGTTTGTTAAAATATTACTCAATTATAAAAAAATTGTACCTGTCAATATCCCGGTACACAAACATTTGAATACCAAGCGTATCGAGGATTTTAAAAATAGTTTTTGCCTCTATACCTACCTTATGTAATGCAATCACAGCGATTTGGTTCTCCTTATTACCCCACTCCATTGTAATATCACAAAATATCTATTGGCACGAAATAAAAAACACTATGAACAATTATGAAAATAACAAATTTCAAATGTTTAATTTTGTTTATTTTTAATTGTAATAGTATTTATGGCCAGACTAAGTATAGTACGCGACAGATCGATATCGATAAAAACTTGCCAGATATCTAAAATATTTCACGTGATACTGTATGATACAGTGAATAAATTCGCAATATGCACCATGTGCTGCGCCGCAACATGACAAATTGAAAAACTAGTGAACCAAGCGTCGTACCCAGTGAGACTAACTTACTTTGACCACCGTGAAATTAAGACCAAAAAATGATCAATAGCGATACTGTTTTGATGAATATTGTGTATTATGGCTGCAATGGACGTTGTTTATTTATTCACTACCAATCCTGTTCAGATAAATATCTATGTAGATAATAATTGTTTTATGGTAGGAAGCAAACGAACTTACGGATCATCCAATAGTCAATTACTATCACTGTCTGTAGACGTTTACAACTCAGGAGTTAATTCTTATGTATGTGTGAGTTCATTGCTGGGCATGTGTATGTCTTTCCTTTACAAGGAGGTCTTGATGTACAATACCACGCTGACAGACAGGTCGGTATAGGGATTTTTTCAAGTTTTGGCGTTTCCCGCGGTTATTGTCGTACCGCGGGTAGCACCGCGGAGTTTAGATAATATATATAATAAAAGTACGATTAAGTTATCGGTGTTTGTCATTTATGTCAGGCAAATAAACAATTTGAAAAATGATATCAGTAGATATTTGATTTTCAATTCGAAATGTAAAGAGTTAGCATGGCTTTCAAACGTACCTAACAGTAACGAATGCAACTTATGACTTACAAAGGAAGGCAGTACGGAAGCCAAAACTATTTTTGAACTGCATGAAAATCTGCAGCTATGGACTGTTTTGAAATGGCAAATGCTTTTAGTGGCATATTTTAAATTCATATGTTTAATAATTTCCAGTCAGTTTTAAATTGGGTTATTCAAACATGTCCAGGTTTTTATTTTAGAATTTATATTTGACTGCCATGTTAGCAAAGTGGTAGCGTGCACGACTGCTGTGCATGATATATCGGGTTCGATTCCCGGGTTGCACCAAATGTTTGTATGATCTGCAAATATTTGTTTCGGAGTTTGGGTGTTTTCTATATATAATATGTATGTACATGCAACAGTAAGTATATATGTATTTTTAACATTGTCCAGAACCCGTAATACAAGCTCTACTAAGTTTAAGACTTGACGGCGTTGTGTGTTAAATGTCCGAATTTATTTATTTATTACTAAAATAAATTGAATTATTGGTTTAGTTTTATGTTTGATTTTAATTTGAATTGAAACTCACTGTGCGAGGGAGGGTAGTTTTTTATTAACATTTATATGTACAGTTATAAAGTATGTATCGATATTGAAACGAATTGCTTTGATCTAGAAATTGTTTAAGTTCCAAGTATTTGGGACTGACTCGGTGGCGTAGTGGTAGCGTACGCGACTGCTAAGCATGAGGTCTCGGGTTCGATTCCCGGGTCAGATCAAATGTTTGTATGATCTGCAAATATTTGTTTCGAAGTTTGGGTGTTTTCTATGTATAATCTGTGTGTATTTACAAAAAAAATGTATATAAGTATTTATATCAGTTGTCTAGTACCCATAACACAAGCTCTGCTTAGCTTGGGACTAGATGGCGTTGTGTGTTAGATGTCCGAAATATTTATTTATTTATTTTATTTACTTGGGACCATATTTTATTTTATACTTTTATTGTCAACTAAATACAAGACTTTTCCCTAGTCGAATGGCTTCCGTGGCTATAAGCAAAACTGTAACTATAGTTTAAGACACAACTTTAAAAGTTATGATTGTATAAATTGTTAATTATCATGAAGTAAGCAAAAATTTTCACTAAATCGAACTTTGAACTAGCTCTTTAAACCAAAGTGAACAGTAAATCAACAAGAGCACCATCCCAGTATTACGCAACCGGCTGTATTGACTATTTGAATAATATTAAGCACGTTTCACGTTGCCACCTGATTGGTCAAGCTGTGCCATTAACCATGCATTTATTGCCTGCGACACTTCCGTCAACTACTTCAAAGGGTACTAAAATTAGTAGTTGCACTTTAATATAGTGTTACTAACGAAGATTTAGGCTTTCTACAAACTTGCGACTGGTAAATTAAAGAAGAATAATTTCTTACACATAAAAAAATTACAAGGATGTTTAGATATACAAATTATTACTAGTAATTTAAGTTAATCATTGGGGAATATTTACGCGAGTATTCATTGCAAATAAACTTCAGTCAAAAGCTTAATTTTTTTAGTACATCCTAAGCATTTGC
Organism: Spilarctia lutea; assembly: GCA_916048165.1. Classification (NCBI taxonomy): domain Eukaryota; kingdom Metazoa; phylum Arthropoda; class Insecta; order Lepidoptera; family Erebidae; genus Spilarctia; species Spilarctia lutea. The sequence goes on along the minus strand of OU696476.1, from coordinate 2,120,226 downwards.
TTAGGATTTGAATATAAAAAATATCCTGTAAATAAATATATTATTCCTGCTTTTACTATTTCATATTTTACGTTTCATTTTACGGTACTCTTAAAATATATCGTATTCACTAGTTGTCACTTATGATTTGATTTAACACTTATGTTACTTTAAAAATTCTACTAACTATATAATTTCTACCATCTATCTTTATGTTAAACCTATTTTCATGACCCACTTTTATGTTGTTATCGATGTTGACTGGTGTAAAAGTACTAACTATCTATGCAACAGTATTAGTCATAATAAGGAATAAGACGTTTAATTTGAAACTATTGTTTATCTTAACAATCTCACTTGACTTCAAAACGTACTCAGCTCGCTTCACATTACCTACCTTAAGTACCTTTAGAAACGATTTAGACGGTAATTTTAGATTTGATTCCTCGCTTGTCATCTGTTAGTTTAATAATGGCTTCCTTTCCTAATTTATTAGCGCCTAGATATAAATTATGATTATGTATCTCAGTGGGTAGTGTTTGCAAAACAAGTTCTGCAACAACCGTTATTTTCCATGTAACTTTTTAATTAATATGTATTGCTGAGAGATTTCCTTCAGTCTAAAAATTAAATTAAATATATCACTTCAAAGCAGATCTAAGGAAAACTTTGTGTACACAATTATTCTCAATATCTTCACAAGATATTTTAATGTTTACTGTGAACCTTTTAGCTATTCCATTTTAGCATCGTGACGAAACGGTTTGTCATGAGTTGGCTCATGCCCGCTCATGATTCTTCCTTAAATAGACTAGTCCTAAAGAGATATATTTGTCTTCTTAAAGTAACTCTCATTAGACAAGATATTTTCTTATTACAGTTATACACTGCCCTGAAATTTGCGAGATAGCTTAATAGTTTGAAATGATCGAAAGGATTTCTAGAAATTTTGAAAGTAATAATAATAAATCTCTTTATTGTACACCAGCTTATATGATTACATAGTAAACTTAGAACTATATATGAAGTATGTACAAGTGGCGGCCTTATCGCTACATGGCAATATCTTACAGGCAACCATGAAAGTATTGCAACATAACATACGTTGTGTACTTCTAATATGGGAAATTGAATTAGATTTTCAAATATCTTTATGCCGCAATCTTATAGTACGTTTTGTATACATAAATTTAGTACTGTTTTAATAACTTAAAACATTGCATTTGCATTGCAGTTATCCAACTGTACATAATAGCATCTTTGTATACAATTTCTATGCATATTTATGCATGCATAACAAATAGCATTGCAAAAAAACTATAATTTTTTATTTATTATAAATATCCTTTAATCCTCTTACATTGTATCAAAAATAGCCTAAAAGATAAAAGGAGTGCTAATCAACACCACTAAACCAAAGATGTCACAAGCGCCTTTGTCAGCATTATTTAACGCTGACCTGATTGGAAGCGGTGACTTAGCTCCTCTTGGGTCTTATCCACCGCCACTGATTAATAGGCGGACCTTTGTGCTCTTATGTAATATCATAAATATGACTTCGATAGTTACAATATGCTTACATCAAAGATTATCATACTATCGTTTATAAATTTGTTAGTAAATATTTATGGTGGTAAAATCAGTTTTAAGACATATTGCCAGCCCTAGACTTCCTAATGGGTTTAACTTTGACGTAGTTTACGCGTTTACGATTCGTTCGAACCAATCCCTTTTACCGAGAAAGCACAAAAGCCAGGAGAAGAGCATAGGAATCTATCTTTATCCATCTTAAGTCAACGATTCCTATTTTCAGGTTACCAACAGGTCAGTATTTGAATTTCATACAGCGGCGATACGGTTTAGCGAATGAGGCGACCGCACGTCCGACTGTTAATGAAACATGTCCTGGATTGTCCGTAGCGAAATGTGATTTAGAAATTAAAATTTTATTTTTTCTTGTCAGAGGGCCAAAATCAATTCCATGTAGTATAAATTACATTTTTATAGTACACTGGAGAACAGTTGTATAAATTACTAAAAAGTTTGTCCAAATATGGATGCATCAAATATAATGTAGATTTAAATGATCAAGATTCCTTATAATTTATTTCATAACACGAAGTGAAGTTTGAACCTATTTAATGAAAATAAAGTAACATCATGAATAATATTTGCAAGCTAGTAAGTCTCCAACCGTGCAAAAGCCATAGTTTGGCGTTCTATATGTAGGCCGCCCCAACTGAACTGATGGATCGATGGCCTTATAGCAAACTGCCTTTAATTAATTCACCAAAGGCGTGAGACAACCTCCTCTTCTCTTGTTCTTCATTCAAAGGAAACCATTGCACTTGTGTCACTAAAGTTACAATGCCCCATATGCGACCTGCCTATTTATATAGAAAAACTTTATTCCACTTTCAAGCTTGGTAATACAAAATTAGATCTCCAAAAACTCAAACTACAAAAGTTATAAGATATAAGGGTCTTAACACAATTACCTGTTAACTTGCCCGTTTATTTCTAACTCAACTGAAAACTTTGTTTGAATACGGGATGCAATGTACTGCATAATGTATTATATCACGGACAAACAACTTGGGTCCAGACACGTCGGCGAGCGGATTAAGCGTCCGTGTTTTATTAAAATTTATGAGCACCCTACATTTGATACCGAATTATATTGCCATCAGTTGAGTTCCGCCGTGTTAGTTTTATGATACCACTGCCGCACTGCCTCATACATCAGTGTCTTTGCCATCCTGTTATGGCTAATGTTAAATTTTGGTTAGGTAACTTTCACTGGTAATTTGCAAGATTGTATAACATTTTAGTAGAAATTTATTGAGTACTAGAGTAAATGTTTTATATTAAAATATGTTTAAGAATTGTAATTTCATATTATGTGTATTCCGGGAATAAATGTGCAGGTTTGGACCCGATGAAAACCATTTTTCAAGGAGGTGTCCTGCCGTAACGGTATCGCCACACCTATGTAAAGACCGATCCAAAACTCAAAGTATAAAATAAAAATGGAAAATTCGTTAAAAACCATGAGTTTTCTAACGATTCTATTCTTAATATTTAGTTCCTCATAGTAGAAAACATCTACCGTTCTGTTACATTATTCATGAATTGAATCTTTGTTCGGTAGATGCCCAACAATTTAATTCCATGAATTAACATTAGTTATTATGTACTCGTAAAGTAAATTAACACATTAGACACTCAACCTTATAAAAAGTAATAAATAGAGCTTTGATATTTTACTTCTTAATCTTCTTATATATAAAAATCAATTGCTCTTTATAGGAAGGAAAGGGAGGTTTAAACGGAGAATAATTAAAAATAACTTGAAAATCCAAATGACATGTGTACGAAGCAGCGGGCACAGCTAGTTATTAATATTTTCCAATATCAACGTCGCCCTCATCGTGGGACTAAAAGGACCCCCGATATTATATTAAGTTTTTTTTTTCATTTAGTATTACCACAACGCGACAAGGCTGGTATAATCGAGTGGGATGATCTGATCTTTACCATATATGGCTAGGAACCATTGCTAGAAAACCTGCTTATAAATGAAAAAACTGTATCTAAATTTTAATTGTATTTTCATCCCCCAAAGGCTGGCAACGCACTTCTGACGCCTCTGGTGTTGCGGGTGTCCATGGGCGGCGGTAATCGCTTACCATCAGGCGATACGTCTGCTCGTTTGCCCCCTATACAACAAAAAAAAAAAGATCTATTCGTTTAGTAGCTACAACTTCTTTGTAGATAGACACAGATTTAGACATAGTTACCGAACTTTAATCACACCCATTTGTATCAGTAAAATAATAATATTGTGTATCATAGACCTTTAGACTTTTCATTCACAAGTTCCTAGTAATTTTTTTGACATGATACGTATAATAAATTCTAAAGTGTTTTAATTAGTATGTCAAATTCAAGAAAGTTGTTCAACAGACGCACATAGCACTTAACGCTTCCGGCAATACTTAAACAAGTTCGGCTCCTACAACAATTAAACTCAAGAAACATTTTGCGTCTCTATACTCTGTTTATGTACTGAAGAAAATGGTTTCTTAAACAGAGTTCGGTTTGTTTCGAGTTTATGTTGTATGTATAACATTAATTTCATTGTTTCAAGTACATACAGTTTGCTGTTGTATCGTGTTCAGTACTACACATATAAATAACTTTAGAATTTGGTAATAAAGCATAAGTAGGTACTTAAATTATTATGTGTTAATACACAAAGACTGTATTGTTGCATGTTTTTTTTTACAAAGTATATAAAAGTAACTATTTTTAATTATTGGTTTGATAGCCAAAATCTACCACTCATGATTTGCAGCTTAAGAGCCGTAAGTAATAACTGGTTACTATATTAGTTAAGTCTATTGATTGACAAATTTGTACACTATTCTTATATTTTTAATGTATGACATTGTTAAAATGACTCTACTTGACCTGACCTAATGAAAAGCTCATGCAGAATCCAAAACAGATGGTCACCATACTCATTGCAAATGCAATCAATGAAAAATGCAGCATAGTGACGCACACCATGGTGGCCAAGTGATGCTTCTGCATTAATGGGCCTCCGGTCTCGCACTTACCAACGAACTCTGTCATTTTACGTTGCTTTTCTGTGCAAGGGGATCGAGCCAGCCCGTTCGTGCTGAAATCAGCGTGGCTCTACTACCTTGAGAATTAATACAACAATCTTCTAAATACAAATTACATTTACTATTTTGTTTCTTTATTTATCAGGCAGGAGCTTTTCAATTTAATACACTGCGACTTTCAGATGAAATTAATTAAAACATTTTATCACATTGTACTTTACAGAATGGATATTCAATTTAAAAGAACGGAAAAAATTAACACGGCAGATAAATTAAAGTTGCGAGCGCATTTAAAAACCAATTTTGTGGAAAATAAGTTAAAACCACTTCATGGACCAGTTAGATCACTCAGCAAATCGCGGATATCTAAATGGAGTTTAATTCAGTACCAAGCTTCGCTGAGCGCCAAAGTAGATTTGCGAATTTGCATCACAAGTCCAATTGAGTTTTTTTAAAGAATGGGTAACTCAAATTTGCGACCGCAGGGCTGGTTGTAAATCTTGTTTAAATTTTGAAACGTGTTGTAGAATATAAAATTGTTAGTGAAAGCGTTTTCTGTGATGTAATAATAAGTTTATAGTGTAGAGTAGAATATTTACTTATTTTATTCAAAATTTGAGTTTTAGTCTAGTTAAGCCGCTGCTAAGAGGTCTGGATAATATAATAGTCTGACCAAATGGGTATTAAACTGAAAGAGGGCTTTATTTAAGCACCGTATTAGTCAATGTATTGCTGACTGAATCTCGAGGAGGCTAGTTGTATGCCTATCTTAGAAATAAGTGAGACATTATTGTATCTATGTGTGTTATCTTTATTTATAAATAAAATAAAAAGAACGTAAATTTTTCATATCCATAGAACAGTTTAAATGTATTAGTAAATATTTGTAATTAATTATTTTGATTTCATTAATCTCTAAATGTTAGTGGTGTTAATTAGTGCATATAATGATGTTATTTTTTAATATGAATCCCTCCTTGGGTGAAGGCCCCTCCAGTTCTTTCCACTTGTCTCTATTTTGCCAATGGGCTTCCTACTATTTCTGAAATATCATCTGCCCATCTTCTTTTTGGCCTACCTACTCTTCTTTTTCCCGTGAGCCCTTCCATGTTGTAGTTTTGACTGTCTGAGTATCGAGCCAAGTGACCAGCCCATTGCCATTTCAGTTTTAAAGCTTGTGTTAGAGTATCTGTTTGTTTTGCTTTTATCTGTGACACACGCACACGCAAACACTTCATTTAGATATAGTTTTTCTATCTTGTATTGAATTTATTTAGTTTTTTTCTGCTTTTTTACCTTTTTCGAAAATAGTACTAGAATATCACTACTGTTTGTAAATTACCACACTTGGAACGCGCTGATAGCTGTTGTACATTTAATACCAGTACAGCTGTCAACGTTCAATATTCACAACTATTGTATTAACCAATTAGTCAATTTGAAAATAACATAAGCTTTTTTTATGGTATGGGGGGCAAACGAGCAGTCCTATCGCTTGATGATAAGCGATTACCGCCGCTCATGGACACCCGCAACACCAGAGGCGTCACAAGTGCATTGCCGGCCTTTGAGGGGAGGGGATAAGGTATGGGCCTCCGGTATCCTCAATCACTCGGTGAAACACAGCGCAAGCGCTATTTCACACCGGTTTTCTGTGAGGCCGTGGTATAACTCCGGTCGAGCTAGCCCATTCAAGTGATATGTAAACTGTACCATTATGTTGAAATTAATAATAATTATTATTATTATGTAATGGTTTCACTTCGGACTATGTGTATTTGCATTATGTTTAGGATACTCCGCTCCGCTCTATGTGTTGTCATAATCTTTATCTAGTTCTCTACAATAAGGAAGGCAATATATAGGTGTCTAAAAATGTTTTTTAGGTTTATTGAGTAGTATAGAGTAAGTAAGTCCTTCACTTAGTTTAAATCATTACTTAAACCCCTATGCATAATACTTTTCATACCCTTTTCCAAAAATTCTCTACGCACATGTAGTACAACAAAACTTCAATATTAATTATCTAAATACTTAATAATGTTGTTATTTGCTAATGCTAATATTAATTATGCATAGAACAACTTAATTAAAGATACCGCAGTTGGTTGTAAACTACTCAAGTTAGGAACTGGTACAGTTAGCACATTAAGTTTTATAATAATTTTATTCACAAAATTATTTCAGCTTACTACTGTTGTATAGCGTACACAAATGGTAAATAAAATGTTCAATAGCATTTGTATATTAATTTTAAAGATTTTATGTTAAATATCCTGGATATTGGATTTGGAAAGTGTTAATAGTACATAAACGTAAGGTTTGGAAATTGGGATTAATTGTAATATTAATCTGATATCGATGGGAGTCATTTGTGCAGTAAGTAAGTAGTGAAGAGACTTAGAAGCAAAGACTATCTACTTTAAATATTCTCCAGCTAGTATTAAATGGTGGAAAATTTTAGAATAAGTTCATTAATAGAGAAAAGGGTGTGTCGTACCACTAAATATCTTCACAGTTTGTGGTTTAGACGCAGAAAGCAGTACTTAGCAGCTTTATGTCTTAGTTACATTTAATTGCAGTAACTAAAATGTTAAAATTCTCCCTTAGTTTCTTCCTTCCGAAAGTTTTTTAATAGTAAAAAATGTCCAAGAAATATAGTAGTATGTTACATTATTATTAAATAACACTCAAAATGACGCTTACTGTGCGATGGAAATTGAGATGCAAACGAGAACTTGCTAGAAATATTACGGTGGTAACTACTGCAGTATATGATTAAATTATCTCTATGAATGAGCTCTGTTTATGGAAATAGCCTTTTGAATACCTACATATCGCTCAGGAGCAGTAGAAAATAAAATGAAAATTTTGTTTATGCCATAATAATTGACCCAGTTAAAAATATAGCTGCTTAAATAAAAGCTCGTACATACAACATGTTGATTTGAATTTAAATACTTCTCCCTGCAGAAGAATACAGTTGTATTACTTGTATTATTGTCGGTAAACAAATTCAACAGAAGTCATGAAATAAAATAGGGTTAATAAATGTGTAATAAAAACCCATTAGCTTATATAAATTATGATGTTTTCTACCATAGAGTGTGTTAGCGTGGTTGTCAAAACTATTAAACAAAAAACACTGAAGTGAAAGTTTGGCGGCCATATTTCAAGGTAGACTGATAGTCGTTGGAGCCGGTAGCGAGAGTGGAAACTGCAATTATACAAAAGTAGTATAGGGTCCCCTGCTGCACGACGTACAAAGGATTTAAAGAAACTAGCTAGCGGCAGATGGATTGGAATGCTCAAGATTGAGATAGTTGGTGCTCGATATGTTAAATAAATAAATAAAATGAAACCTAATTATAAGACTGCCTCGGTGGCATAGTGGTAGCGTATGCGACTGCTGTGCTTGAGGTCTCGTGTTCGATTCCGATTTATGTAGTTACGAAAATAAAGCATATATGTATCTACATCAGTTATCTAGTACGCGTAACACAAACTCTGCTTAGCTTGTGGCTAGAGGCGTTGTGTGTAAGGTGTTCAAAATCAAAAATGAATATAAAAACTTGCGTTTAAAAACTATAGTGTTCTATTTCTCTGAGAATTAAATTAACTTTACATAATTACGAAAACATATCAGCCGCCGACTGTACTACTGTGAGCAAACAACCGAGCAACGTTTCATGCGAAGTACCTCCGTATTACGTACAGAACAAAGGCTTGCCTGCTGCCTTATCTCTATACTACTAGTTTAAACTAATTTCAACCAGTTCCAACCGGTTATACATGCAAGGGATGCTATGCTCCACGTGATTTATTAAAGAAGCCGAATTTAAATTAGCATTTAAAGAGATTATTGAATTAATGACTTCATTTGTTTTTCAAATTATTTTTAATCAATTAAAATAATCAGATCGCTGTTTTAAAGTAACATGAATAATACGTACCTGTATAAGTTTACGTGTTTCAAACAAATAATAAAATATTAACGATATGAAGCAACTTCAGGAACAGGCAAATCTTTTTATTTTGTTAAAAGTAAGTAATGTTTTGTTAAATTACGCACACGTTTCTTACTGATAAAAATTTCAAACAAAATGAGATCTCCTTTGATCTTCTTTTTACATTTAGCCGAACGTATATAATTTAATTTGCTAACATTTTCCCCTACTTCAAGCAGTAGAGGTCTTCCGGTTGTATAGAAGAATTTGCTGGTTCATCTATCTGTTAGATATTGTGCTCTAAGCCTTAATCCTGGATCAGAGATAGTGAATTCGTCTTCAACCCAGAATTCATAATTATCCAATGAGTAGTATTACTTAGTAGTAAATACTCGTAGATATGTTTGTCAGCAGTTTGGGATTTTACCAATCTGGGTTACAACCGCTACTCATTCCGTGGGTGTCGTGATTGCCGACTAATGGAGCAAATTACGCAGGCGGGCAGGCAGTGTTACTGAAAACGAAGAAAAACTACAATCAAAAACCCTATAACAGCGCGGCTATCCAGAGTGGTACAGAGGGGTAAAACCTTCTTTCTTCTTTCTGTCAATCATGACGAAGATGTCGCGAGATATCTTAATACCAAATAAAAATAAATATTCTTCTTAATAAATCTGAAACCACTAGACCAAACTGCACTAGTGTCTCCACGGCGCTTGCTACTACGCTAAGTGTCGTCGGTTCAAATCTCACGCGGTACAACACTTTGTGTGATCCACAAATTGTCTGGGTGTTCTTTGTGTCCGTTTCATGTATGTTTGTAAAGTCCCCCGCGACACAGGATGTTTATTGTTAATGCGGGAGTTGTCTTTTAAAAATAAATCATGTTACATATATTTAGGTCAAACTTCTGTTTATCAACACCTAGATATCTTTTGAAGCATATTTGTTAAGCAGACAAATGGTAGATTTCAGCACAGTACTGAAAATAATGGCAAAACTTTTCTCTTTATAATTCAAGCGCGGTGCCCGAGACTTGTCAGCCCTAACAAGAACAGTTGGTTTGCATGGTACATACATTTTAGCGGCGTGTCAAAGTTTGTTGTTCCGAGTTAATTTTCTTTGTGAAAATTCTCTTTTTAACTTCATAAGTGTTAATCTCTGAAATTGAAGATTTGAAGTAAATCCTCTTTGTACGTAATAAGTATAACTTCTGGTGCTAGTTACGCGGTGAATATAATTATTATAGTGTACTTAACAACTCAAGTTTGAAAATAAAATGCAGTTACTGCAGTAATAAACAAACCTCACTTTGATAAAATTGTGTTTGTACAAGAGTCACGTGTTTACGAACAACCGTACAAAGAATACTCTCGTACTGCTGTTCTTTATTTACAGAAGATTTATTTACAAGATATGGAATAACAGTTTCATGATAATATCTATTATAAATGAAGAAACAGTAACAAATTCACTAGCCGCTAGACGATCAGGTTGGTCTTAGAGCATCATTTAAATTTGTCCTGACTTTTTGAACTCAAATAGATATGAGTAGGTACGAGTATATCAAAACAATACACTATTTAATGATAGACATTGCAAATTATTGTAAATTTAAGAATCCATTATTTATGAACTCCACAAGAAACAAACCAACGAACAGAATCCAGTAGCATTAGTAAACTCGTCACAGCACTCAAAGAAGAAGCCTTTAGTGAAAAAGTTAGCTTACCGTGTAAATACGCGCTGGACAGTTTCGTAGCTTTTAAAAGAGTTTCGGTTTTATCAAGTTTGTGTACGGGTGGGTTTACTTACTCCTTTTGGGTATCGTAAATTACTGGGATTGGGATTAGGGTTTCTTTTAACAATATAGCTTATATTCTAGGTATTTACATTAATGTTTTTTTCATTGTTCGCTTTTTTCTGTTTATCTGATCATTTCTAAGTGGTAAATCTTTATAACACTGTAAAAGCTTTTGCTGGCTTGAGTATTGCTATCCATTCTTGGGAAACAATCGTTATAAAACTGAACAAAAGACAGGCTAAGAAGACGAAATCAATGAGTTCAATTCTACTATTCTCATAATATATTAAGAATTCTATGACAAATCAACCAAGGGATAACACCATAAAAAATAAATTTCTATCTGCTATTTCAAATATGCAAAGCAATTTACAAAATTTAGGCAAAAGTAACAAAATGCATAATACTTTACTGTTCTCAACACCAGGTATAGCTATCAAAATCATTGTAGAAAAGCACAATTACAAGTCTCTATTGTGAATGGTGCCAGTGCACCATCCGGCGTTAGATAACTGTATTATTGTGGCACCTGACTGCGTAACGAACGTAACAGCGCTGTTAATACGGTTATATCAAATGTACAGGTTTACACTTGAGACGTGAAAGTAACAAGCAGCTTTTAACCGTGGGAGAGCTATGCTTCGGCATGAATGGGTCGGCTCGACCGGAGTGATACCACGGCCTCACAGAAAACCGGTGTGAAATAGCGCTTGCGCTGTGTTTCACCGAGTGAGTGAGGATACCGGAGGCCCATACCCCAACCCCTCCTCCCATCCCCTTTCCTATCCCCCAAAGGTCGGCAACGCACTTGTGATGCCTTTGGTGTTGCGGGTGTCCATGGGCGGCGGGAATCGCTTACCATCAGGTGATACGTATGCTCGTTTGCCCACTATTCAATAAAAAAAAAAAATAGCTTTTGGACGTTTCAGTAAAGCGATCTAATTAAATGAGAAGACAAACAATGAGCTGTAATCGCACAAAAATGAATAATATCTCTTTTCTATGTCGATACATATCCAAGAAATGGAAGAAAAATGTTTTATTGTAATTTAAAAGCCCTTTTTTCATTTGGATTAAATAGTTTCAAAAATTAACCATTGTTTTGTGACTGAATGTAATTCTGAAATTTTAACTAACACAAAATTTTACTTACAATATTTAGAAAAAATAAAATAAAGTTAGACTGCTTCAATTTCAAACAAAATAAACCAATTCAACGTACACCATCAAAGAAACTTATAATTACTTGAATAACGGCAGATCTCAAAATTTGAGCTCGTATATTCAAATAAGAATAATAAAGAGAGGCAAACGTTTGGCAAACTATAGCACGTGCTGTCGTTCTCTTTCATAATGAAGTTCCACAACAGCATGAGAGTTTTAAACAAACTTCTTCTTATATATGTAGAAAATTTTATTCAAATTATTTCATTTTAATACTGCACACGTACTGAACCAAAGTGTTTCAAAATTTGGAATACTTTTTGATGTTTCTCTGCAAGTGAAAAGTTAAGAGTACCAGATGATTGACGTCTTATGAGAGCTTTGATATTCATTGTTTGTTAAAGTTAGTTGATAACAGAATATTTTACATAACGAATTACAGTAGCTTTTCTTCAGATTTTAGATATTCTGTTAAGTCAGTCATAATTAATTTTAAAACGCAGTATCACTGTTTTTAATGCTTTAGGAACGTTGAAGTTGGCCCTCATAAATTGTACTAGATGTACTATTTATACCCCAATTTTCCACTCTTTCGTCATCTTTTATGTTATTATTTAGTATCTAAGGATTTTTTTAACAAATAGTTTAGTTTCTTATATCTTTTGGAACGTAGTTCCTTATCGCGCGTTGTGAAAGGGGGCTAGACGGAAAAAAATCATACGAAAAAGTTGTCACGACACTTTTTGCTATTTTAAATTATATTTGTTATTAGTTTATTTTTCATTGCTTGATTCACTATTTTTGTTATGGGAACGAAGTCTTAATATTTTTTTATTAAGAAAATATTGTTTTGTTATTATTTTTTAAAGAATTGGTGAAAAACATTTTTCAATTTTATATATAGCGCCATCTTTTGAATAGAAACTGAACTTACATTTACGTGTTATAGTTGTCGTTGCCAGTACTTTAATATTAATAATATAGATGTCGCTGTAAATTAATGATTTTTAAAATTATGTATATCAAATATAAATACAAAATATATCAATAAATAAGTTTAGCAGTGAACTGCGATAGGCTGGTAACGACACTTTTTGCTTCTCTGTCTGTCTCTCTATCTCTCTTATAGAAAGTAAGCCAGATATTTTCGTTTCGTCTTTCTATTTCGAACTTCGTTCCATCCGGGTGTCCCTTGACACCTCTCAAGTTTTTTTATGTCTATCTCGATATGCACTCACCACAAATTTAAAAATCAATATAAAAGTAATTGCTTGAACTTCCACAATTGATTTCATAAATGACCGTCTTTGCTTTACCTATTGTGGTTTTCGGTTCTACATGGGTGCCTATAAGAGATTGCCGACGAGGGATAAGGCTGCCACTTGTGCTTACTAGCTTTAAGTTACCTTTGTTATTAATCTGGTGTATAAAGCGATATATTATTACAACTATACTGCATGCAGTTTTCTTAACGTTGTGCATTATTTGTAGTTGAATTCTTTGCCAAGGAAGAACTTAATTTATAACACTGGGCTTTTTAAAATTATGTCAATGTAACACAATTCTTTTACTTCTTTTAACCTGAACAATTGTTTCAAAAACATCTGCCTTGAATTTAATGCAAGTATATTTAAAGAAGTAAAAGAATTATTCTTCGTAAGTTTTCCAAGTTTCTATTACTTTACTGAAGAAAAACGTGAGCTCAAAAGAGTTCTGACATTACTTTGAATAAACTTTTGATTCTATTAGAATAATATATGACATATGGAAATAGTTTTTTTATGAAGGTATTTCTTTAATACTTTGCATTTATGAACAGTTAAATATATGTATAAATACAGAAAGTAAACTTACTGAATAAGGTACGTATACTTCGTTATACGTATTTGAAGTTTGAAAGACTAAAATTTACATATCTTAATAAAGTCTTATAAAGTCAGAGAAAATATTTTCATCTGCCAAGGTATGAGATTTCTTGGGGAGTTGTTAAACTTTTTTCCTCATTCAGACTACCTGGCTTGAGTTGTGAAAGATGTGTTATATCACTACTGTAAGTTTAGTGGGCAATCTGTCCCATTCCTGAACTCAGTGTATAATAAATTTCCCAAATATGTTAAAATAAAGAAAAAGTGTTCAAAATATTGTTTACTTCCTTTTAAAGTTACATCAATAAACGGTCATTTAATTCAGACTTTTATACATCTTTAACGATTTTAGCAAACTGAGAAAAAAATCACTATCATTTAAATTAAGTTTACTCAAGTTGATCATATTATACCTAATGGTTCCGAAAAATAAAGAAATATTTTACGAATACATCTCTAACTAGATAATACTAACCACGTCTTTAGTACAATAAAAAGTCAAATAAAATTAAGTCAATATTAGGAATGACATAATAATATGTAGTAGTAATTATTTTTTGTACCATTTCGATTTACAGCAGTCCCTCTCAGGAAACATGTTTACACAAAATCTTCCAGCCACATCAAAGCTAAGGATCAAGAAGCATTTGAAATTCTGATGTGGTTTTCTTGTTTACTTCACTAACGGTCACATTGCGACTAGAGCTTACGTAAAAACACATTTTCGTAGATTGGTAAGTGCTTTACACAAGGTTTTTCGAAGTATAACACGTATAGCTGTTACCCATATTATTTAGAGATACTTTTCTAAGCTCTTGATTTCTATATTTTTCAAGTAAATATCTTTTATCTGTAATTAAACTACTGCCATGTCTATTTAATCTATGGAGGTATATTTACTTTTGTTCTTAGAATTATTATCTTATGGATTTGAACTTGTTAGACCATTAGCCCAGCACTAGTCAGTTTTCGGCTGATATTTTTTTGGTATGGTATAGGGGCAAATGAGCAGACATATCGCCTGATGGTAAGCGATTACAGCGGCCCATGGACTTCTAACACTGAAGGCACCACAAGAGCGTTGCCAGCCTTTAATAAGATAGGATATTATAGTGGATTTAATTTTTTAACCTTAGCATCTAGTTTTTAAACATACCTCGTATACCATAGTGGCAGGTAGAAGAGAGTAAATACATGAGTAAAAATTTATAAACACACAAAATGTAACACAAACGTACGATAATAGAGTATATTCAGGTACTAACGAGAACTGCATTTCTAATAGTGGATTGTACGTCAAACGCCAAATTTAGTGAACTTGTCGCCTGAAGTTAAGTGTACTTAACCGTACATCGGAAACCTTTATCAAAATATGTCAAAGAGGAACAATTTGATGACAGGACCAATGTAAATAAAGCAAAGACGATCATTTATGAAATGAATTTTTGAAGTTCAAGCAATAACTTTATATTTAGAATTTTACTAATTTGTGAAGAACTTTTGCTGAACTGAGAACTGAGAATTTAACCCAGCATCATTTTTGCCGGGTATTTAATACCCAACGGACTTTTATATTATTGTAACTTTAAAATAAAATGGGCGTGATAACAGCCATTCATAAAATACTCGCGAAATGAGCTACTCGTTATAGTGTCGCTGTGGACGACTGTAAAGTGCGGTCGGGTAGGTTATACCCGGCCATAATGGACACGTAATATTTCTACATACAGTTTGCTTGTCGTTATTTATTATTTATTTATCATTTTTCACTACTTACGTACCATGTCTTACAAAAACGACTGCTGTTTGAACAAGCTAACGTCAGTGACAATGAACAGTTCAGACGACGAAGGGTAAATCTACCAAGAGTCATCAATCAATCAGAGAGAAGTCAGGGCAGTGAAGAAAGCTATATATTATAAATTTATAATTTTATATTAATGGGTTATACAAAATTCAATATTTGTATCTAAATGATGATTACTTTTTGTTTTAAAAGATATTTTTAAGTAATGTTCTAACAAATTGATCTTAGGGGAAAGACTTTGATTTTTTATATTTAAGGGTAATGTGCTTATTCGATAACAAATAAATGTTTATTTTTTATAAATAATATGTATTAATACCTATTTCTCTTACGTAGAAAACTAGTTTTGACATAAGCTTCATTTACTGTAAAATTGTGTCTATAGGGTAAATATACCCGGGCACAACGGTCAAGTTGTGTATAGAAGCCACAATAACGCTGGGTTAAATCATTTATGGAGATACACATGAAAAGATATGAGATAGTAAGTGAAAGTAAGAGTGTATATAATACTATTTTTTCAATTAGTATGAAATACAAAGTAAAAGATATGAAGATATTTTACGCCTAAGTCTTATGAACTGAAGCTAAAGTTAGCTCTTAGAGAATACCCAAGTACTTTTCGAAAGTTACAGAGATAAAACGAATGTATGATATACACGAGTTTCACTCATATTAAAACATGTTTTAGGCTTAGTAAACTAAGATAAATGCTTTCACGTTTATATATTCTGGTTTTATATGGAATGATTTCATCTTTTTCTATCTTGCCGAGTTGTTATCACTGTACCTTGCTAATAAAAGCTACTAATATATAAAATATCACCAATTAACAATAAGATAAATATATGTTCGTCTGAGTAATTAAAAAAAGTGTTGAACTTTTTTTAATATTATTAATACTCTCGATTATCGGCACTTGAAAGAAATTCTTGAAATACATTTTTTAATTCAAGGCCAGATACACTAATTCATATTTTAAATAACTTTAATCCTGACCGGTTTCGCCCTACATTTATTATACGTTAAAAAAGCACAACAAACAAAAATACTACAGCTTGGTCATTCAATTACTATTTACAAATTATCTCAAAAAACATTACTATAGGTAATTCCAAACAAACTTTTTTATGGGATAGGTGGCAAACGATCAGACGTATGGTAAGCGATTACCCCGCAACACCAGAGACGTCACAAGTGCGTTGCCGGCCTTAGAAGGATGAGGACGGGGATGGAGGGAGGGGATGGGGTACGGGACTCGGGTATCCTCACTCACTCGGTGAAACACGGCGCTAACGTTGTTTCACACCGATTTTTGTGTGAGGCCGTGGTATCACTCTGGTCGAGCCGGCCCATTCATACTTACATCATCAACAGCTTTTAATAATTTACTGCTGGACCTAGCCCACTCTGAAGAACCTTACACAGTACAAAGGAAACAAGCTATCAGCCTCCCTTCGGCAATTTTATCCATCTACATTCTTGAATAGATAAGAGTACTAAAGAATGTAACGTCTACCTAAAGTACCTATTCACTCACATCTATTCATAGTTTAGGCTTTAGAATTAGGCAAACATAAGCTCTAGTTAGAATACAGAAACCTTATTTTTTTATGAAAATGAAACCTGTAAAATGAGTTTGTCTGAACATAAAAATGAATTGCTTATGACGTAGGTAATATTCAATGGAAATATTTGCCTTCGTATTAGATTTTTGTGTTATTGAGTCGGGGTATTGAGTCTGTCGAGTTTCGGCAAATTATATTTCAACTTTTATTTTGTTGTGAATATAATAAATTCAGATAGGAATATTCAAATAGGTTTGATTATTCGTTGAGACGTCATCTTTATCTTTTCAAGTGATATCGTAGTTACTTGCGAATATCATACCTACAAGCTAACCTTCAATCTACATTTAATATAACGGGAATAGTCAACAAATTTTAGGCTACAGCTTTGCACCGTTTTCGTAAAAAGTTTCAGACTATCAGGTAATAACAGGACTCCATATCTCAACAAGGGCTTCGAGCAAATTATAATTTAGAGCTTAGTGAAAATAAAATAAAAGGTAGACGTTTTTATAACGTAAATAGAATAGAAAATTGTATTGTACTATAATTGCCTACAAGGCACAACCATTTCTATATCAAGTTTGAACACATTCTCTTTATTTTTTCTTTATTTTTTATAATTAGAAGTAAGCTTAGCTAAATAAAAAAAAAGCTTTATTGACTCACATTCCGAGTCATGAATAATTAAAAAATGTAGTGGTATATATTAAAAACCTAAAAATATTGATCGGATTAAAGGTAAACTCAAACTCAAACTCAAAGTCAAATCATTTATTTCCATAGGCCCCAAAAGGCACTTGAACACGTCAAAAATACAAACATAAAAATATAAAACAAAACTCCTAATACTAAATGCACTGAGATGATTTGAATTACCGGAGCTTAGATTGATTTCGATTCAACTCTAAGGTTTAAATTGAAATCAATCCAAGTACCAGCTCCGATGGGTATTGCATTCATGAGAAGAGCTGGTGAGAAACTCATGTGCACCATCTTTTCAAATAATTCATACAAAGTTTGTTCGTTTTCGACAACAGTATTTCTATGTGCAAGTTAAGGCAACCAAAACACAAAGGCTAGAAAGCGGTCTAATAAGATATTAAAGCTAGGAAAATCAATTTTTTGTCTAATAAAATAATAAATATGAGACATCAAACTTTTTTTCGATTATTAATACAAATTACAGGTATGTGAACATGATATTCTAGAGCTATTGTTTTAATTACTCTTTAATTCGTCTGTTAAACAATATATCTTTTTATTCTTCTTTATAATCTTCCTTCTCTTCTAACGATATTTTTTCTCAAATAAGGGTAAGTACAGCTTTTAAGTGATTTTTTATAGATTGTTTATCTACATTTACTCCTAGTATAATCCCAATTTTGTCATCCAACTCTAAAATTCATCTATCGATCATACTCTACCCTACACCCCACTCACATAACAGTTAACAAAATGTGAGCATTTAAAATGTCTTAGCCTACCCATTTTGTAATAGTAATATATGCATACGCATATGAGGTGAAAGTACTCTAACATTTATGTATCCATTTTAATCCAGGCTCTCTACAGAAATTTAGCATTTTACCTGAGCCATGAGACCTAACAAAGGAGGAGGAAAGCCGTAACACTTTTGAGTAATAAATCCTTGACTTCCTTTGTACCTCTATAGTACTCTTAAAATATGATATGAAATGCTAAGAAGTACGATTATTTTAGAGCGTCACAATTGAAATTCAGATGTTGTTTGTTCCTGACAGTGGATGATAGCCATGGTTTAGATAATAAACGTTTGATTGCAATCAAAACGGGTGAATACGTGCCGGTTTGCAGATTTCTGGTTGGTTTTAAAATGGAACGAACTCGTGTGAATGACTGAAGTTTATGAGATTGGGAATAGGTTTGAATTTTTACTATATCGAAGCTCTGTACGGCTGACGCACTTCAAATAGACTATTCCGTTCATTTTTCTATTGCCAAAGGTTTCTATGTTATTATTTTAGAGAGGGAACTATATGTAGTTCGTTTGAAGCTGTTCACTTTAATTTATATTTTGTGTGTATGTGTGTGTATTTGCACTAGTACCCAGTATGAATTAATGATATTCTTTTGTTTATTACTGTTACACTGAATTCCATTTCTACCTTATTTAATATTTAATTACTATCATTTGTAATAGCACATTAGTTTAGACCATTCAGACTAAAATTATTATAAGCAGGTAGAATTGCTAGGGCTCTTTGCATCGTTATAATTACAGGAAAACAAAACATGAATTTCTCACAAAAGTCTAAAAGATTTTAACTCGACAATATTGGGTCTTTTATTTAGAGAAACTAATGAAAATAAAATGTAGTATAAAGAAAATCACAACCGTTTGTAGATAACCTAAACATTTGTTTTAGATGCGAATTGAACCGACAACATTAAGCGTGACATAATGTTGGTTCTTTAAAGATGTATGCAGTTAAACACAGTTCTTATGTATGGTCGTAATTTTTGACCAAAAACAAAGGGACGTACTATTTAAAAACCTTATTGCCTTCTAATATAAAGTCTGAGCTCTCGTACTACGAACTTTGGCCCCACTATCTATGTTAAATTTTTGCTAATAGAACATAGCTAAGGAACCCGTGCACCTGAATGGCTCACGTATCTCAAGCTGTCGAGTTACAACGCTGTTGCGCCGTACATTTCAGCTTTGTAGCAGAAGTATCGTAAATTACGGTATTAGCAGTTGTTGTTTTGTATTGTATGAAAAGTATTTGTGCACGTAAAATATTCTTATTATACTGAGGGCAAACCAGCACATGGGTCACCTGATACTAACCTCACTTCCACCGCCTAAGGGCACATGCAGCTTAAGACTCAGAAGTGGGTTACCGTTCTAAGGTGTCCTTCTTTTCCTTAATGAAATCATTTATTTTGCAATTAGGTTACATGAAAAATTTTGAATGTTAATCTTTTTTGAGCACATGAGTTTTGCCTTTCCTAACTAGACAAGCTTTTGAAGTCCAGCCAATGTTCTTGAAACAGTAGTTACATTCCCTCAGTATAATAACGAGAGCTATATTTTGAGTTGCATATATCAATTTGGTAATAAAATGACAATACCTATGTAAATGTACTAGTTTTATCGTGGGATGCCACACTTCGGTATGAGTAGGCCGGCTCGACTGGAGTGATACCACGGCCTCATAGAAAACCGATGTGAAACAGTGCTTGCGCTGTTTCACCGAGTGAGTGAGGATACCGGAGGCCTGTATCCAAACCCCTTCCTCCACCCTCATGCCCATCCCCCAAAGGCCGGAAACGCACTTGTGACGCCCCTGGTGTCGTAGTTGTCTATGGGCGTCGGTAATCGCTTACCATCAGGCGATACGTCTGCTCGTTTGCCCCTATTCTATTAAAAAAAGTTGTTAAATACAATGTATCTAAGCTAACAAAAGCTGTTGCACACAATGTGTTTATTACAGATATTTTTTAGCGGTTAGTTACCGCGATAGTCTCGGTACTGAAAGCGGTTTCCGCGTTAATTTCACTGCACTTCTAATGACACACATGTTGAAATTGTGACCAGGGTTGTAACGCTAAACAAACGTAAATAATTAACCGTTCAAGTTTTGCTCGTTTTGTTTTGTCATTTTATTTTTACATTTTGTTATTAGATAATTAATCGTTCAGGGAATTAACTACATTACCTAAATATACTACTAGCAATACATAGTCTGTATATATAGAATAATACCCTTCTTAAATATGTGCTTAAAATTTATACATATATGACAAGAAGAGATAGTTCCAGAATTGGAATACATAATGACGATTATGTGTGTTCTCATCTCTTTGCATTTATTTAAATTGCAGCTGGGATAAAATGTCATCTGATAAATAGAATATTAATATTATTTCATTCGCTTGGGATGCAGCCCTGCAAGCGAATCCCATGCATTTAGCTGTCGGATACAAAACCGCCGTGTTTATTCTGCTCTATATAATTCTTTCGTTTATACCTTTGATTGTTCTGCCTACAGTTGCTTTATCGCACTCCAATGATTTTAAGTGTTTCCTGTTAATGTTTTATGCAATTTATAATTAGCTTTATAGTAGCTTTGGTTGCTTTGTTTGAATAACGAATAAATCAAGGCTTTAAGGAGGCAAATAGTACTTTCGTACTGGGTTATTACTTCCGACTATAAAATTATAAACAAAGTAGACGAATATGGTTTAAAAATCAACCAAAAAGGAATGCTGCAATGAAGCAGTTACATCTGAATCGTTTGGATGTCGGTATAGTTCAAAGTGTTTTGGCTATATCGACATCAAAAAAGCTATTAAATTGTATAGTCCGGCGTATAATATATAAATTTACATTTGGTTAACTTAAGGCCTTATGGGGCTATATAGGCTAAGGGCTGGCATATCCTAATAGGGTAAAAGACTATTAAAATAAAGAGAAAAAAAAAGGTTTAAAAAAGGGTTCTAAGAGAAGTCATGATTAAAATATCGCAACATCTATCTACTACAAATAAAAAAAACTATTTTAGTGTTTCGTAGCCCTACATACGGAACCTTAAAAGTTTCGTTATATTCGGTATACTCACTTACTCAGTGAGACACAGCGCAAGCACTATTTCAGACCGGTTTTCTGTGAGGCCGTGTTATCACTCCGGTCGAGCCGACCCATTCATGCTGAAGCGTTGCTCTCCTAAGGCGTATAGTAGTGGTATTCCGTGGTCTGAAAAATATACTGTGTTAAATATGATCACTTGAGGTCAAGAAGACGTCAGCTTATACTATCACACATTCGCAATCTAATCTAATGAAAACAAACAAAATAAAATCAACTGCTTTTCAATTGAGTTAAAAGCTCAAGATAAACACTCGAACATAGACTTCGCAAAGAAATGTAAAAAGCAACGAAAACCGAAACGTTTAGGGACCGATAACAAACGGGATTAGAATATTGGACTAACAGATGTACTCATAGGAATTTCTGATAACTCTTTTCACTTGGGGATATGCCATGCAGTTGAATGTCAATTTAGTTTCCTCGTGTTATTTTTGACCTATCTATACCAATAAATGTTGAAATGAAAGTAACTATGATATGATGGCTTTAACTTAGGGTTTAATTCTAATGGAAAATGTAAAAAGACTAACATTTTCCAGTAACATCGCAATTTAACGATGATGATTTTGCTTTTTCGCCAGTTTATGCGAGAATACTTTAATTTTTTTTTAATGATTCCCCGTCATTTAAAAGGTGTTAACTCTTTTTAAATTATTTGAGTTGAATGAATGACAAAAGAATGAATGAATTATTGTAAGTATAATAATTGAATGAATGTACTATTTAACTAACAGTCGCTATCGCCTATGGGTCTATATCTCAGATTTTGGGCTTGGGACTTTATAACCTAGGCGCTTATAAACAAAAAATATTTTCAACTTAAGATAATGATATATAGATACGTGGATTAACAAGTTTAGTTTATTATTTTGTGATTTTTTTAAAGCTGAATCCTAGCTACCACGATTTATCAACCCCGAAACCCTCTTTATAGTAAATTTCATGAATATTTATTTATTTATTAAAACTTCCTGCAAACATGTTGCACAAGGCGGACTTAATGCCACAGGCATTTTCTTCCAGACAAACCATATCATTGGAGCTGTTCCGAATTGCTTGTTTAAAGGTATTACAAATTAACATTTACTTTATGGTTGTTGAAGTTGCTGCTACTTGTACACAATTGCTATTATGCATTAATATATAATGTTGCTGAACTAGGGTAGGTTTTGTCATTCAGGTAGGTTCCATCTAAGTTCATTTGATCTCATGGTTCGAAACAATACTAGAGTTTGACGTATAACTAAATCGATACTAATTTGAATAACACATTTTTTTTACACACAACGCCATCTAGTCCTAAATTAAGCCGAGCGTGTATTATGAGTACTAGACAACTGATATTAATACATATATACTTTAGTTTTTTGTAAATACATACATTTTATACATAGAAAACACCCAAACTCCGAAACAAATATTTGCAGATCATACAAACATTTGGGTCGACCCGAGAATCGAACCCAAGACCTCAAGCAAAGCAGCCGTATACGCTAGCACTGCGCCACCTAGGCGCACATTACATTAGTAATAACTCAAAACACAAATACATACAATGTTTAATCAACTTATTGTATTTTACAAACTCATGTCCATATTTAAAACGTTCATGAAAATAATGTAGCTGAGTAGAAAGATAATCTGTAAAAACAATTTTCATTCTCTAGTTATAAGAACCGGAGAGAGGAAATTGTTTGAATGTTTTAAATGAAATTTGACCATCATTGTGATTTGAAGTTAGTTTTACTGTCATCCTTTATACAAATAAAATATTAATTCGATGCGGGGGTTAAAGTCGTAGACAATATTTTGTAACATTTTGAATGGAGTTATTAACAGAAATATACTCGTTCTGTTAGAAATATTTTAATCCCATGATTATATTTGCTATTATTTCAACAAAAGATAATACAAGCTTGCTGTCTTATTTTACTTGAAAAATGTTGATAACTTGCCATCTTTGTACTTCGCGTTTGGGAATAAAATAATGTAATCGACTTTGAGTCGAGTTTTAATAGTTTGAGCTCTTGAAATATGCTTATTCGATTTATTTAAGATCAATTTATTTTTGATCGTAAATATTGATAATAATTACACAAGGCTTTACTTAATAAGTACGTATTCAATTTTAAATTAATTTAAATAACGTATTAGGGCTTCTCGAATGTAATCTTTCTGTTAATTTAATTAAAAACGACTGAGTAAAAAAGGATTTTTAATTAGTATTTCATCAAAACTATTAGTTTGTTTTTTTTTTTAATTTAAGGCAGATAATACAAAGTAGCAATAAAACAATAACACTGTCACAAAAAATTTAGCGTTAACAGAACTGAATTTAACCTTACTTTTTGTGCAATAAACTATCAGGAATCTAATGATTGATTTTTACGAATGTAAAAGATTAAATCTTAAGAAATTAACCATATTATTTTAAAATATAGTCTTACGATTAGTTACTAAGACTTCATGCTTAATTGCCTTTTTTCCTGATGTATTTATACATATTTATTAACACGATAATTCACACTATTAACTTATATAACAACTTTACTATCTGACAATTTGACCATATTACACTTCCCGTGGTCATAAAACAACCGCCTAACAAAATTATTAATTAGCGCTAATTTTCGTATAAATAATTATAAAACAACCAAGTAGATAAGAATTTCCATAAGTCTTCAAACTTCAAAGTCGTTGTCTCTTTGATGTGTGGAAGATAAAATTTCATATGCTAAATAAAATTAGAGGGGAGAACTTGGGACGACGCTAAGCGTACCGTGTCATGTGTAATAACCGTGCAAAAAGAGATGGCAGCTTCAAATGGCAAACTGTTACTATGGATGTAAGACGAGATGCTCTTAAATTATGGTTGTTAATTTTGGCACAATGTGCTCCTTAAAATGTCCGTTGTATATTTATTGCTGGTTCAAAGTTTACAGATGTATGTTATCGTTTTTTAAGGTGAATGTGCAAAAGAAAACATATGTATGCTTGAATTTGATTCTCACAGCTACACATAGTATATTTATATTTAGGAGTATTTTATTTTTAAATATATACGAGTCTTCTGTATAATGTTAGCATATAATCTAGTCTAATTTTTGTTCGTATAGGCTATGTGTAGAAAAAAATATAAGTTAAAGGGCGGGTGAAAGGTTAAAAAAAGTACCGCAGAATTTTGTTATTGTCGCCAATTTCGATTTCTTTGAAATGCTTAGTAATTATTTAGTTTTATTTTCTACAAGGTATACCTAAATGTATACTTAATATATACTGATCTGTCCAGGTTAAGTGAGTGTCTAGACACAAATATGATTACCAAAACACAATGTCTGACAAGTGAAGTCTATCTTGCCTTTTAAAAAACTGGTTTTCTTCGACAAAGATGAAAAATCTTGTCAACAATATTAGCAAAAATACTTTTTCAAAGTATTCTCAAAACACTTCTCGGGAATGTTATTATGATACTAGGGAGACCTTTGTGAGAATTCGAATACTGGGAAATAATGACATAGGCAGAGATGGCCATCTAACGATCAACTGAAACGATAATAGTAATCGTGAAATTTTATGAGTCCAATAATAGGATTATTAACAGCATGATTGAGAATCCTGATATTGCGATTGTTAAGAGAAAGGGTAGTGCCAAAATAAGGGTAGAATATTGATTTGTTTCGTGATCACGAACTTCTTTTAAAGTATTTTCTTTGTTAAAGTCATTTTCTATTATTTCATTATTTTGATGATATCTAATATTCTGTTATAAATTCTTTATATCGTACATAAAAAATAAGTTACTATCCGTGCTTGCTTCTTCTATCAATACGTTGCAGCGATGCTTGATGACATCACATCATTTTCACTCATTTCCCGCAGTAAATCAACGCCTGGTTTGCGAACAAATATAAAACCGTTTATAACTCGTAAAAGTAAAGTGAGATTCATGAATTTCAAGGAAAGTAAATAAATGATAAGACTCTGAACGGATTCGATGAAATCTTATGCCTCATGCATATAAATATGTTTGTTAAAATTCGAAATTGGTGTGATGTAGAATGGTTAATATTAAGCTGAGATAGGCTCTGCGTGATACAAGCTACGCATGATTACGCACGAACTTGTCTATTGCGTTCATTTAGGTATTTCTAATTGATGCTACTAGTCCAGAAAGTGGCATCTAGTAATTCTTATCATAAATTAATTACTATCCCGGCAGGAGGCGCTATCGGGTAACATTTTTCCACATAGCGCATAATTTTGTATATATATTATTTTTTCTGTACATTTTTGTGCAATGCCGTTTAATGTACAGAGTCTGTTGGCGTATGACGTGACGGGAGAGCCATGCTTCTGCATGAATGGGCCGGCTCGACCAGAGTAATACCACGGCCTCACAGAAAACCGGTGTAAAATATGTGTTTCTCCGAGTGAGTGATGATACCGGAGGACCATACCCCAACGGGCGGCGGTAATCGTTTACCATCAGGCGATACGGCTGCTCGTGTGCCCCAGATACAATATAAATTCAAAGTCATCTATTTTCAGCTACGTCAAAAGATATTGACTAGCCTCTTTATTAGATGATGTCTCGGCAAATGTAAACCTACCTGTATATTATGGAAAGTAAATAATAGTATTCTCACATAATTATCACACGGCTGTTTGACTTCAAACCATGCAGAACCTGCACTACGGCAACCAAACTGATGATTAACATACTTCTATATTTCCAAATACATAATTACATGTATAAATTAATGCCGAATATTGATTATGTATTACTTAGTGGTTTTTTTTTATATTGTATCTGCCAAAATGTCTCTGCTCTAACTGATCAAAAGCACGACCAGAATCTAGGAGTGGTGATCACCATACTTAATGCGAATAGGGACAAAGCAGCATGGTGACTCACACTATGGCGGCCTAATAAGAAGCTTTTTCACGCTTCGTTTAAAGGACCCGAAACCAACCAACTCATTAAGGAAGAAAGGCTGCTGAAGATACGATGGAATATTACTTTAAATACAAAAAAAAAACGACATAGCTAAAATATAAAACTGCATGGCCAGACGTGTTTAGTGGCAGTCTCGCTGCAAGGGAGGGGGGAGGGAGGGACGCGCGGGACGTGGTTACTCGTAGTCCACTTGAAAAAAAATTGAACAAGCTTCTAATCGCATTACTAAGCAGCTAACTTGCACTAATCAGTCGTTGTCCATACTTATTTTCTTCTCACTAAACACCAATCAAAGTGAATACCGGCCTTAAGTAATAGTGGTAGAGAATACTTTTTTTTTAATTACATATTTGCGAAGAATGTGTTCAAAATGTCAAGTCATTTGTAAAATATGTTAAGACATTTAGAACGTAGAATGTGTTAAGATGACTTTTTCTCAAAATAATACTCTTTTGATATTAATATTAAATGAATAATATAAATGTATATACATTTAAATTTTAATAATTATATGTATGTTTATGTTTTTTAGTATCAATCAGTTTTTTGGTGGTTTAATGCGGTTAGAGCATTTTTTTGTTTGTGTCACAATGCTAGGTGCATAATATTAAAACTTTTAAGCTGCGTTTTAATTTAAAAATAAAAACATTATATTAAAAGCTAAATAATTTGTTCTTATTATATCATATACATTGGTTTTATATAAATACCAGCTATCGCCCGCGGCTTCACTCGCATTTAATAAAAAGTATCCTATACGTATGGCCTTAACCCTCTCCTGAGAGGAGTCCCGAGCCCAGCTTTGAGACATTATGGGTTATTGATGATGATCCCATGTTACTTCTAATACCTCGAAGAATATGTGCACAAAGCCTCATAATGATTAGTTAAGTAGTTGTTGCGTGAAAGCGTAACAAACAAACTTACATTGACATTTATAATTATAGATTATGATTCATAAATTAACCAAAAATTTAATGTTTTAATTATTACCCGCTAACGACTCTCTGTATTGTAATATGGGGTGCTCCTCCCGCCGAGCTAATACTGTCCTGATCCGTCCTTGAATTTGGTTCCTTGTATCGGTTAATGGATCTAACCGATTGTTCTGATCTCATTCATGGTGTGTCTGCAATTTCATTATAAATATTTAGGTTACTCTTGTCACGATAGTATATAATGGCATGTTTTAAAATTAGGTCGAAATTTCCATACAACACAGAACGCTCACGGTGATCTTCTGAATATGTAACTTTTCAGAGAGTACATATTCTGTGAAAACTTTTTAAACGTTCCACGTCTGAGTAAAATGATCCCTCGCAAATGAACTCTAAGTTAAATAAAAACCAAAATAGTTGTTGTTATTGAAGTTTATTTAACAAATCGAGCCCGATAATTTTAGATATTAGTATAGATAGGATAGGATTTTGTATTTTACCAGTTATGAAGACAAGACAAATGAAAAACATTGAGCTTGGATTGTACCAAAGAAATCCATACTAATAATATAAATACGAAAGTAACTCCATCTGTTTGTCTTTAATATTTTCACGGCTAAGTGGCTGCACCGATTTCAATGAAATTTGGCCTTGAGATATTACGATTATAAAGAAAGACATAGGCTACTCTTTACTGCGACAACTGATAAACATAGTCACATATTAATAGTCAAACGTTCATTTCATGTTTAAACATAAATGTTGAAATATGTCACTCAAGAATAAGCGAAGTTCTGTCTAGAACTAGAACTCGTCTTCTATGTTCAGATTTACGGTCTTTAGATAACAAAACTTTATGTAATAGTAGATGTGTGTGCGTGATTCATTTATACAAATAAATAAAATTGGAGTGTCTGTTTGTAATATTAAAATAACCGCTTTCTACTACATGCATATGAATGTATATACGGTACACATACCAAAATATACATTTTTAAAATTTTGGTCAGTCTGTCTGTCTGTTTGTTCCGGCTAATCTCTGGAACGGCTGGACCGATTTGGACGGGACTTTCACTAGTAGGTAGCTGATGGTACAAGGAGTAACTTAGGCTTACATTTTTTAGACTAGCTTCGCCCCGCGGCGTTACCCACGATACGACAATAACCGCGGGTAACACCGCGGGCTTCAGCTAGTTCTTAATATATCAATATTGAAATAGTGAAAGCCTGTGCTAACAATTTACATACAGCTACAGAGCTAGATATCTATTAGCAGTTGGAGAAAAAATCATTCTTTAGGTTAAAATTTTATCATAGTTGTTTTGTGTATAGAGAATAAGTAGTTCCAGGTACAAGCTAAGCAATCAATTATTTCAGGACCCAATATGTGTTCTGTGTCGGTTGTTTGTGCAATAGATTCCAACGGTACTAACATCTTAAATTGCTTTGCGACTACTGTGCGATAAATGTTCTGTTAACGATTTCTCCAGCTCTGCCGATAAATGTGGCAATCAAGTACAGCTTAACTCACTGCTATTTTAAAATGTAAACTTCAGATCTTAAAATATTGCATGAGTAAGTTTTTTAAGCTTTAGGTGTGATATTACTTTTAATATTAGTACGAAATTCAACCTGATGTTATTCGAATTCAAGGTCTCATGACCAACCGTCATGGTAGAATACCTTGTTATATTTTAAGTTCTGCAATGGATTCTTCCATAATGCATTCATACGAAATATTAATGAAATCAACATCTAAATATCTTTAACTATTATATTTATTATATTATAATTCAAGATAGAATAGAAGAGCATAGAAAATGCTACATATAGTCGTTGGCAATGTCTTCAAATTATTTCATTATAATAATTTCCCGCAAACCTCTGTTCCTCATTATTGCCCTTATAATTTCCTTAAAGTACAAAATGGCTTAAAGACGTATACGGAACGTTTTAAGATCCTCTTTGACGCGAGTTGCGTGACAAAAGTGTTCCTCTATCACGTAATAACATCGCTACAGAATTCTATCCACAGAAAATGAAAATGTAGTCCATCCGAGCGTTTAGCCAATTACCAACAAACACACATTTAACCTGAACTGTATTACGAAAAGCATAAAGGTGGTTTTTGGTAGTTTCATTTAAAAGTGTTAGCGGTAAAATAACATTTTCGTAACGTGGACGTCTCGCATTTGAAATTCAGATGGAGTTTTTCAGGGCCAGTTTTGGGCAGGCGCCAATGTTTTGCGGTTGAGTTTGTTTTCAGTTAATTTATGGATGAATGTAGAATTATAAAGAGGTTATGAAAATTAAATTTGTGATGTGGCCCATGTGTGGTTTACAGCTTTAGGTTTCAGACACAAATTTGTTTAAGGGTTTCGAGCTGAGGACCAAATAACTTTCTTGAACCTTATTTAAATTAGCTAATTGTAACCGCTACCATCCACAGGCTAGGCAGTTTTGATACCGACTAAGGGTTTAATTGTCATTTAAAGATTTTCAAATAAATTAGGATAATACCTATAGGAGTTAATAGGATATTTGCATTAAGCATTTACCACCAATGCGGTCATTATATTATTTTTGGTATTGTCCGTGACGGGGTTCGATACTTTTATAAGTTTTCTCTCAAATGACTCCCTGGATGACTTACTGGACGCAAACGCCACCGCTTTAATGATTTACCTTTCTTTGTGCAAAATTTCTGTGATGTAGTACTTTTTGCAGATGACACTTCGCTTATTTTTAAAGTTAATCGTAATCAGAATAGTTTTGATAATATTAACAGGTCACTTACACTAGTCCAAGATTGGTTTACAAGCAATAACTTACTATTGAACTCGAATAAAACTAAATGTATAAAGTTCACTTTGCCTAATGTTAAGAAACTCAACACGAACATCATAATAAATAATGAAATGATTGATCTCGTAGAGTCAACTATGTTTTTAGGAATAACCTTGGATCATAAGCTTCAGTGGGGCGCCCATATATCGTATCTAGCAGGGAAACTGAGCTCCGCAGCATTCGCTGTTTGGAAAGTTCGCCAGTTAACTAATATTGAAACTGCGCGAATAGTTTATTTTATTTATTTTCACAGTGTCATGTCATATGGTATTTTACTATGGGGCAAGGCAGCTGATATTCAAACCATTTTTGTAATTCAAAAACGGGCAATTCGAGTTCAAGTTCGAGATTCTCTGAAAGAACGATTTAAGGAAATAGGTATTTTAACAGTAGCATCTCAATATATATTTGCTAATATTATGTTTGTACGAAAAAACATAGATAAATATAGTAGCAAAAGTGATCATCATTCACTAAACACAAGGAATAAGCACAAATTAGTAGGCCAATATTATCGCCTTAACAAAGTCCACAATTCATTTGAAGGACTTGGTGTGCGTTTTTATAATAAAATTCCTGTCGAAATCTTGAACTTGCCCCTACATAAGTTCAAGAGTACCATTAAGAATCGTCTTATGGAAAGGGGCTATTATACGATAAGCGATTTCTTGACTGATACAGTGCCTTGGATGTGAGTGAGAGTCTGGCATTGGCTCATGTACTGGTTGGGGTGATTTATTTTTATACGCAATGTATTTATTTACTTACAATCCTTAATATAATTTATTTGATTGTAATTAATTCTTCTTATTCTGCATTTATTACCTGACATTTGAACTTTGTTAAGTTAAGGCGATCTGTGTTTACATTGTTGGAGCGTAAATAATTTGTATTTATTATTTTATTACATTTTGAACGTTTTTTCTTTTTCTCTGGGACCAGTATGTATGCACACATTGCTTTTACTCCTTGATGTGTAAGTGATTGCAACCTTATATGCTATGGACTAATTTTTATTATTTTATTAGACAAAAAATTGATTTTCCTAGCTTTAATATCTTATTAGACCGCTTTCTAGCCTTTGTGTTTTGGTTGCCTTAACTTGCACATAGAAATACTGTTGTCAAAAACAAACAAGCTTTGTATGAATTATTTGAAAAGATGGTGCACATGAGTTTCTCACCAGCTCTTCTCATGAATGCAATACCCATCGGAGCTGGTACTTGGATTGATTTCAATTTAAACCATTGAGTTGAATCGAAATCAATCTAAGCACCATCCGGCATATTTATTATAATTCAAATCATCTCAGTGCATTTAGTATTAGGAGTTTTGTTTTATATTTTTATGTTTGTATTTTTGACGTGTTGAAGTGCCTTTTGGGGCCTATGGAAATAAATGATTTGAGTTTGAGTTTGAGTTTGAGTTACTGTGCCTTAAAAAATCTATTCGACAGCCATAGTGTAAAATATTCTCAGGATAAAACAATGATACAGAAGCATCTCAATAGGTCGCCATAGTGTGGATCACCATGCTGCATTATTGCATTGTCTGCATTTGTAATGAGTATGGTGACCACTACTCTAGGGTCCTGCTCATGCTTTCCATCAGCCAAAGTAGCCCTGAACATTTAAAAGGTAATGTAATCTAATATATTAACTCTAATTAAATATTATTTACGAATAGAATAATTTATAGTTTTGAGAAAATTGATGGAGTATAGGAGCATATTGAGAATATACTTGGATGTTAATTTGTTATATATGATGATGTCGACAAGAACACTGTGTAAGTGATACGTGTAACTTACGAACTTAAATCAAAAAACCAATTTTTCCCTATCTACGTTATTTGATTGATGGTACCGGGCACATGTCAGCCCCAAGAGACAATAGCGTGATGTATGATCCTGAACATTGATTTGTGGTTGGCCATGTTCATTAATAACGGTGGTGTTAATGTCTGGTCATGACTGGTTATTGGCTTTGATAATGGAACTGAATTGATTGACACCCATGTATAGATGTGACTGCGGTCCAGTCATTTGTTTTCTTTGATCGCTATAAAAATATTATTGAACATAAAAATAATTGATCTTGGCGAGTTTATAACAGTCGGGCGTTAGAAAGATGAAGCGATACTCACAAAGTGTTCTTTGCGATTCTGTGGGCTACCCATATTAAATAAGAAATACATTGGACATCTGACACACAACGCCATCTACCTTCAAACTAAGCCGAGCTTGTATTATGAAAGCTAGATTGACTTGTAAAATACTTTTTCTTTTATATGGTAGTAAAATCGTGTTGTATATGCATCTCTGGATTAGACTCCGCTCAGAAACAGCAGTGAAAAGGTAAAAGAACAAGCAAGCAAGAAAGTTATTCAATCAAAATACTCACCTGAATCTTGCATCTTGAACTAAAATCATTTTCTAGGTGCAGCTAAATTGATTACTGTATTATATAACTGTGTACCTATAAAGACTGGTGCTCTTATATATTTATTTTATTTACGAAGCTTAGCCACAATTGGCTATGACACTCAACCTGTCCTTCTGATGGGTGAAATATTTATACTCAATTCAATAAGCTTTCAAAGTCCTTGTAAGGACTTTGATTACTGTAGTAAATAAAATATATTAATCGTAGTAATATGTTTAATGAAAGTTGTTATTGTTACAGGTAAATAACGTGTGAATGCTGAATCATTCGATTCAATTCAGTAAGTTATCATCTCTGCAGACTATACAGATATGGAGGTATATCATATAATATTAAGGATTAAAGAAGAAAAGAAATCCCTTCGAGTTCAGCGGACCAATTGATACTATGTTTAAAAAAATAATAAATATTCCGGACATCTAACACACAACGCCATCTATTCCAAGCTAAGCAGAGCTTGTGTTATGGGTACTAGACAACTGATATAAATACTTATATACTTTTTTTTTGTAAATACATACAATAATACATAGAAAACACCCAAAAAAAAATACATAGAAACAAATATTTGCAGATCATACAAACATTTGGTCCGACCCGGGAATCGAACCCGAGACCTCAAGTTTAGCAGTCGCATACGCTACCACTAAGCTACTGAGGCAGTCAACATATGTTTGGCGACATTTATTTTATTACATTTTGACCATTCTGCTAAAATGTACATTTCTCAAGTTGACTCATTACTCGGCTTCTATTGGTCTAAGTGAGACGTTAACTACCCTATCCAAGGCATGCCAGCAGAACATACTTTTAAAAGAGAAATGTTTGGAAGTTCATCGCCAGCTACAACGTGACACGTGAATCTACACTAATATTATAACGAAGAAAGATTTGTATTTTTGTATGTAACGAATAAACTCAAAAAGTACTGGACCGATTTTAAAAATTCTTTTACCATTCGAAAGCTACATTATCTACGAGTAACATAGGCTATATTTTATTTTGGAAAAAAATAGGGTTCCGTAAGATATTTGCGTTTTTCAAGAAACAAGGTGTAAAAAATCAACCAGAAAAGTTACTTATTTTACGATATACAATAATATAGCTTATACATCAGAATAACACGTAGGCTATAATTTATAAAGATACTAGCTTCGCCTCGCGACGTCTCCTGTGATTATTGGCGTACCGCGGGTAGCACCGCGGGGTTCAGCTAGTTATATATAATAGAAATACTTACTATTATTACAGGGTTTGAGTTCCCACTACATTGTTTACAACATAATAAACACGATTGTTATTAATTAATATCAAAAGCTTAACTATAACTTTAAACTCCAGAACTCTGATATGTTAAAGAGGTAAGTTATCCCCACACAGCATGGTTTATAAACTAATTCAGCACCCATTTATCGGCAGAGTTTTATTAATTAAAAAAATCCTTTAAACTTTGCTTTGATTATGTAGTTTTAATCTGAATTTGAGCTTAAATTTGCATTCTAAATAAGTTCTGAAACAAAATGAGGCTTATAGTTTTTTACTTTATAAAATTAATAATGTAAATTGAGAAATTTGTTTTTGATTGATTTATTTGGCTGCCTCGTGTTCATGTATGTGACTGACCGACGACGATATATCGGACCAGATATTTGTATGACCTGCAAATATTTGTTTCGGAGTTTGGGTATTTTCTATGTATAATATGTATGTATTTACAGAAAATAACTGTTTATATGTATTTATATCAGTTGTCTAGTACCCATAACACAAGATGGCGTTGTGTGTTAGATGTCCGAAATATTTATTTATTTATGTTAGTTTTTATGGTCCCAAACTCATTTTAGATTACAAATCAAAGTCAGAGCTATATATAAAAATATACTTAAGTTTGACTTCTTAATAAAACACTCTTCTAAAATTGACATAGAATTAACACAAGCATTGTTTTTTTTAAAGTATATGTCGTGACCATTTCCAATTGTTAGAGTTAGTTTTAATAATAAAGTATTTTTCAGTTATTCTTCCAAATTGAATCAGTCGTCTATCAATCACAAGAGAACCGATTGTAAGTTTGATTCAGATAAAAACTACTTACAAAACTGTAAATTTTAAGTTTTTGAGAAAACTGAAAGAGAACGCACTGGTTCTAACTCAGATATTTGTAAATTTTATCTAAATTGCCATCGTGGTGTAAGAGTCAGAAAAAATGTAAAAAATGAAAGAATTGCCCGAAGGTGTCAACTTGAATTTTTCTCTGTGCAAAATAATTTACGGTAGGAAATGTTTTTTTAGGGTTTCTTGTTTGTTTAAAACGGACTCGGCTTAATTAGGTTTGTGATTTAAATCATTTGTAGGGACATTTTTTGTTTTTCACGTATTTTTTGGGAGTGATGAAACGTGCGGCTGTGATATTAGGTTTATTAGGTTTTTAGGTTTCGGTAATTGTTTTTCGATTATATTATTAGTCACATTTTAAACCTAATAAATGTCAGAAATTCGTGATTATTGGTTTTTATGGAAATAAATACTTGTATCCATAAAAGTGAATATATAAATATTTGAAGAAAGTATGTAAATGTAGACAAAACGAAAATAATAGACCACTTCCAGCCATTGTGAAACTAAGAGGACAGTAATATCTAGCATTGAAATTATTTATGTACATATAAATTACGTTAATGGCTCTACAATAAATGGGTAATAAAAAAGCTTATTTTGTTTCGTACCTAGCAAGCATTTTTTATATTATTAGTAATTTTCCATTCATTTACTTTAAAACTTTATCTATTTTAAAAATGAAAAATGTAGTTTCTCCAACTGCTTTTTCATGAATAATATATACCTATATTGTTTGGCTGTAAAATATTGTGGAAAAATAAAATACTGTGGTATAAAATTGTTAAAACTTTTTTAAAAATTCTCCACTGAATTTATCAAAACACATTCACAGTAGTGACTGCGGTAGACTGTAGGTATCAATTTGTGAACTGATTCCCAAATACAGACTCAAGCCTAGTTTGAAAACTAATGCTAGTAACTTGATCACCTGTACATATATTGCATATCTATTATACACAATTCCAGTGTCACGATGTTTGTCCGGGATGAACTCCGAAACTACTGAACCAATTTTAACGTTTTTTTTTAAATGTGTGCTTTGTTCCAACTTAAGATACAGGATAGTTTAGTTCTCAATTTGAGATTGCAATTTCATTTTTGCGAATCAACTGTTGTGGCTATATAAGACGCAAACGAGGTTGCGTGGATAAGCTAGTATTTTTAATTTAGCTTAAGGATGTATTTTTAATTGTTTTCTAAGACAATTAAACGTTATTATTTTTAAATATACTACACCTTTACTTTTGAAACTCGAAAACTTTTTTACTTGTCCGTTTTTTCAATTGAATCATTTTAATTTTCCGATATATAGATAAATTATTTAAGATAGAAAGTGTTATACGGTTCTATAATATTCCTTTGTAATAACTAAACCATAAACAAAAATCAAAAAGGAAAGAACAAATTCTTGTCATTAATACATAAAATGTTATCTTAGATCAAAGCAGACAATTTTCCTTTTACCTCCATATAAACAGCCTTATGATGAACAGAAACGTTTAAGTCCCCGGCAAAGAATGTGCACATCGTAAAACAACGTTATAGGTTTAAGTATACGTACGGGCAGAGGTCAGACGAGCAATACAGTTGAGTATTTCAAGTATTTCTAGTTTAGAACAAATGTTAGCTCAACTTCGCATACGTTATCAGTAGGAATTCAGAAGTACTCGTATATAGTAAAACAAATTCAATTATCTGAATTTTCGTTCTTCTATTTGCATTTCATAGTCAAATTGATAGTTTTAACTACTGTCACAATAAACTGATGAATAGTTAGTAGATGCTGAACTCATGGATATTCGAATATTTTCAGACCTCAAAAGACTTAGCAGTGAGTGATGATCTCGTCAGAATGAGGAGAATCGAATGAGAACTGATCGAATATTTATGTTCTTAGAAATTTCAGTAATTAGATAAAATTATAACAAAAGAACATTGTTTGTCTGTAAAAGCGTAGTCTCGCTCCACTTGATTATATATTTATTTTAACAAATACGTTTTAAAATTAATAATGGTTGTTGTATACAGAAAGTCCCGACAACAATATTACTTTTTACATGACTTTGAACTTTCTGCCACTAGCTTAACGGCTAAATGTAATTTGAAAGTTAACCCAATCAAAATATTAAGTTTGTGGACTTTGCAACAAGGTATGTTTAATAAAAAAGAAATACATTTTCAAGTTATTTATAGTTCCAGAAATAAAATTTACAACCTATTTTGGAATAATGCCATATGATACTGATTTGAGTTTAAAACATCAGTGTAACAAAAATAATACTCTGAACAAACAAACAAGATCTGCAGCTATTTGGTAAATAAACAAAGAGCTTAAAAATCTCTATTATGTAGTTTTCTACTTAATTTGTAATTAAAACATGTATAAAAACGGCTGAGAAAATGTAGAAAGCCAAAAATACAAATTGTTCCTTAGATTAAAAATAATACGTGATGCATATAAAGAGTATCCAGAGGTATATTGTTTTAAATAGACTACAAAGACTGGGTTCCTATAAAATATTATAGTTGATTGTTTTTATTTTTATGTTTTACGTTTTGACCGTTTTCAGATTCGCAGTTTTTCCTTTTTTAGAGATACCTTTTGCTCAACTTATATTTTAAGTGATGCTAGTTTAATTGCTTGAATAGGTTTTATGTTAATTGCGTAAGTTCGGGTTTATTCGGTACGACTTCATAGCATAACCTGAAAATTAGCTTTAGATTCGATTAGTTTTTTACGGTATTGATAGAGGACGCCAGTTGACAAGTCACCTCATGATAAGTGAATACCACCGCCTATGGTCACCTATAACTCCGAGTCCGGTCCCCTTTCAGAATCCCAGCTTCAGTCGCTCGAAAAAGATATGTTATAGTTTCAATACCAGTTTCATTTAAATCAATTCTTTTTTTAAATCGCTTGAACCCATTAAAATATTACTCCTTCATGTCACGCATTACTAGAAAAACGATAAACAGTAATACTATTAACCTTCTTCATTTATGAGTCGACAAGGCAAAGCGAAATGGACTACTAATTTATGATAACAATGAGAAGCTTTAGAAAAACCCCGCGGAACGCTACGAATAAAATGTAAGTTATTCGACCGCGACTTCTCTGGTCTTCATTTCAATATTTAAGAGTCAATGTGGAGCAACTGTTAAGTCTCAATAATTGACTTCATTAGAAACTGATATGTTTATTCCACATAAATTTTTTAAGTAGAAAAACGTCGGCTGGTCAAAATATGGTCGTTTTGATACCTAGAATAATTTGAAGCAGCTGTGTTTTAATAAATAGTAAACGACACATTATCTAATTAGAATTTAGTAAGCAATTTGAGAAATATATAGTTTGAAAGTACTAACTGTGAGAATTGAAAAAAAATGTTTAGAAAACACGGCGATTAAATATTCCAATGACTTTTATTTAACCACTCATAGTCCCCATGTATGTAAATGTAAATTCTTGACAAATGAAACTATATATACCCTAGAAATAATTATTTAAATGAATTTGTTACTTAACAGGTAGTAATAAGTTCATCGTCATAAGACTTTTCACTGCTGGCCACAGGCCTCTCTTAAAAAACTAGCCATAAAACTTTTGTCTTTAGGCACTGTAAGATCGATAACGAGAATACTCGACGTAGCCTTCCAAATGCGGATTTTTCCATTCATCTCGTCCTTGAAGTTGTTTCTATCAAACTTCAATATCTGGCCAAGGTAGACATCACAATATATTATTAGTAAGAAATTACAATATTTTAAATTGCACGTGGCGTGACAAGTATTTGATAACATTTATGTAAACAACTGCTCCTGTTTGTATTTCATAAAAATTATATAAAATATTCTATACAGTTTGATCACTTAGGTTAAATGAATAATTATGTACTAAACGCTAAAAGATTACGCACTGACAATGAAATTGAATTAAAATATTCGAAATTGTCCATCCGTAGAGACATTAACAGGCTGTCAGATGTCCGAAAATGTATTGCCTATTTCAAAGGCGTGCTCTAAACCCTTGTAAGTGATGGTCTAGAGTTACGGCTGGGTACTTCGATTACAGGCTTTTTTCTTCGCCAATTTTATGTGCGGATTAGTAAGGGACCGTTTCCCGGAGCAATCGGAATAGATTTCTGTCCCGTATTTTTATATGCAGTGCGTCATTGGAGGATCACCGTCAAGGTTTGGGAAGTCTTAAATTTTATGTTCATCCAACAAGATATAGTTAGGTAAATCTAAAAATATTAAGTTGTAAGAAAACGTAAGATGTATACGAAATGAAAATATTATCCTAATAAAATAAAACTCACTGATTACAGTGTAAGGCACGTCTCATATCAGGTTATTCGTGATTTAACTAAATCAAAGATACTTAATTTTATTATTCATTACTAAATATGAATACCTGATTACACAATTATTATAAATTTTCTGTTGGAGCAAAGAAAGCAATTGTAAATAAAATAGAGAAAGAGTTCGAAAAGCAGAATATGATGTTCTTTGTGTCCGTTTCATGTATGTTTGTAAAGTCCCCCGCGACACAGGACGTTTATTTTTAATACGGGAGTTGTCTTTTTTAACATAAAGAAGAAACAGAATAAAAAATGATAGGCTTCCATTTGATGATAATATTGACTGAATTCGTTACAAA
The DNA here is from genome assembly GCA_916048165.1 of Spilarctia lutea. Classification (NCBI taxonomy): domain Eukaryota; kingdom Metazoa; phylum Arthropoda; class Insecta; order Lepidoptera; family Erebidae; genus Spilarctia; species Spilarctia lutea. Next base: position 2,080,861 of record OU696476.1, on the reverse strand, counting down.
TAAACTAGTTGTAACGAAACTTGTTGAATGTTATTTTAAATCGCATTCTACATTATTTAAATTTTGTGGGAGAGCCGCGCTTCGGCATGAATGGGCCGGCTCGACCGGAGTGATACCACGGCCTCACAGAAAACCGGTGTGAAATAGCGCTTTCGCTGTATTTCACCGAGTGAGTGAGGATACCGGAAGCCCATACCCCAATCCCTCCCTCATTCCCTCTCCCCATCCCCCAAAAGTCGGCAACGCACTTGTGACGCCTCTGGTGTTGCGGGTGTCCATGGGCGGCGGTAATCGCTTACCATCAGGCGATACGCCTGCTCGTTTGCCACCTATTAAATAAAAAAAAAAATTTAAAAAATCCATCCTACATAGTCCAGTCCAGCCCAGTGGCATATTCACATAATAAAAAAAACAGAGTAGATCCTGAGGTACTCTTTTCTTTAGTCTGCGTAACCCCGGGAATATATTGTTCATTAGGTGTTGTGCGAGTGTATTTAGATGTTGTTGCAATCTGTTTTCGTAGATTGTAACTTTATCTTTTCATAAAGAAATATAAATATATATAAATAAAAGCTATCGCCTGTTCGCGGGTAAAATTGAATTTTCACTGTAATTGCCAGATAGTAGGTACATTAGGTACGATGAGAGAAATAAATTACGAGTACCATACCAACGTACGAGCAATAAATGCAATGAAAATAAAAGGTTGTTTTTATTTTTAATGTCTGACACACCCGGCTAATTGTGAATTGTGGTACAATGGTTCTGTTAAAATAATATTTGCAAACATATTTTATTTTTGAGTAATTATAAAGAGTATTTTATATTGCATGTGCTGTTTTAGTTTTGTTTCAAAGAAACAGTAATGGAATCCTTTTAAATTCAATTAGTATGAATCAAGATGCACTTTCACGAATCAGCCAGCCTAGTTTAGAATCATCTATCACCGGGTCTACGTGCACTAGTTTGCTACATGCCTGAAAAGTAATCACTTCCTAAGCTATAGTCTTTTCAATCGCTTATTTAACTTTTGACAGATCACGCACATAAAGTTTTGTAATAATTTTTGATACAATGTAATACTGGTAATACTGTACTTCATGGACGGGCTCCGCCCACTTAGAGATGTGTCATTCGTAATTTTTGACCACAGACTATAAAAACAGTTTTGAAATAAATCGATTATCGATTATATTAATAAAATACATTATATATTATTAATATATTATTATACTTTATTTTTTGTCATTTTGACAGTAACGAACGGAGAAAAAATACGCTCAACTCAACCAAACAAATAAATCAAAATGGAGGAATATAAATACTCAACTCGACGTATGAAAATGGGGATTAACACTGACATCAAAATGGCGTCGCGCGTCGGCTCCGCGTTCGGTGTTGCCGTTTAGTAATCGATAAAAGTACAAAATTATCTATAAAATAATGAGTGTGTTAAATCGATTAAAACTTCTACATGCATAAAATCGATCGTTAAAAGAAATCGAATCGGTAACAGGTCAGGGTATCACTATTTGATTAGGTATTAGAGCTATCAAAAGTTAAATAAACGATTGGAACGACTATAAGTAGTACGATATCACACATAAAACATATTATTGTTCCATTTCTATTAATTAGGTAGGTAGGAGGTAGTCATACCTCTGTGGCGCAGATTTAACGTATGTTACTGTTTTGCTTGAAGTCTCGGATTCAATTTCCGAGTCTTACCAACTGTTTTTATGATCTGCAAATATTTGTTTCGGAGTTTGGGAGTTTTCTATGTATATACTTACAACTATTCTAATATGTTATATATATATTCCATTATATTTGTTGTCTAGTACCCATAATACAAGCTTTGCTTAGTTTGGGACTAGATGGTGTTATGTGTAATATGTCCGAATTTTTTTTTTACTATGTTTTAATATTATTTTCTTTTAAATCTTCCCTTCTACTTTGCGTACTGACGATTTTTTTGTCACGCTATGAGGTAACTACACTACTGTACATACTGAAATTATTAAATAAAAATATAGATTTTTCTGTATTAAATATTATAATTATTAATGGATTGTCATTTTCTATACAAATAAATAAAATTGGAGTGTCTGTTTGTAATATTAAAATAACCGCTTTCTACTACATACATATGAATGTACGAGTATATACGTACACATACCAAAATATATATTTTTAAAATTTTTGTCTGTCTGTTTGTTCCGGCTAATCTCTGGAACGGCTGGAACGGCTGGACTTACATTTTTTAGACTAGCTTCACCCCGCGGCGTTACCCACGATACGACAATAACCGCGGGTAACACCGCGGGGTTCAGCTAGTATAAAATATAATTGTTTGAATTAAAATAGTACTTACTGAACCCTAAAGTAACAACAAAAATGTTAATACCCACATAAAAATGACTGATCCCGTTTCTCTTAATGTCCCAACGTGCAAACAAGTTTAATATTAACGGGCTGACATTAGCGCATTCTATTTTTTGTTGTTGACAAAATTAACAAAACACAGTACCTTTTATTTCTCATTATTAAAAGTATAAATAATATAGAAACCATGAAGATATGACAAATTTTAAAATATTTTAAGTTTAATTTAAGTTGTTAAACAAATAATATAATCGTAATGACTTTAGGAGTAAAGTTTAGGAGTAAATAGAAGCTTAAGAGTTCATTCTTAGAGGATCCATTGATCCTCTAAGAATGAACAACAATTAATGGATCTAATAAGATCATTTTTTCTCAATAATCTATTGATATACATTACTTGCTTTAACTCGAAAAAATGGATTTAATTAGAACATTTTATCTAACAAAACAATTACTAGAAAAAAATGAATATCGCTAAAACAAGTGAATATGATTCTTTTGAGTTCCTGACAGTTGTTTAGGATACAGTACAATATACTAGCATCCCCGCGATACAGAATAATATATTCTGTATCGTGGGGATGCTAGCGCGGGTGATCTAAAAATACTAATAAGTTAAGTAAGTTGTATTTTTAATACAAATGCTGCTCCCCAAGATACAATACAATAAAACAAGTTAATATGATCTACTTGCACAAAATATTAGCATTTTGTGCAACATATAGCTAATACAAGCAAATTAAAACATTATTTTCTAGAAGTGAGAAGGCCGTTAGTGTTCTGCACGGAAGCACTTATTTATTCTATTGTTTGTAGTGAAATAAACATAATATGAAACACGACTTTCTCACCCAACGGGCTTTCTTTTCTGAGAACGGACTGAATACTGGATACCACTGTTTTGTAATGTCAATGTTGTTGAGAAAAAAATGGAAAGACTTTCTTTTGAAAGAGGTTAAATAAGTAATATACAGTGTCTACTAAGTCATAAGCTATGATCTCTACTCTACTTCCTAATAACATTTTAATAATAAACTCGAGCACGAAACAAAAGAAATGCCTCGAATAAAATGTGGTGTAAGGATATAAGAGAAAGCGACTTACCGTCGGTCGGTATTTCGTGTTCAAATAAGTAATTAATAATTTAAATGTGAAATCAATTCTGCTTGTCTGTTACGTTTTCATGATTAAAACGCTGAATTAATACTTTAAATCTCGAAGAAAGGCATAGCCAAAGTGAATTCGCAAGTAAATACTTGTCTACTTTATTTGTTGTCTAATATTGGTAGCCACAGTTGTAAAGATGTTACTTATAAGTGATTTGATGACATAGAAGTCATTGCTCCAAGCTGCTTGATAGATTAATTTTCGCCTAAAAACAGAACAAATTACCGAAGGAGAAATGCATCGCCTATGTGAGATTGTATTTATGGTATAACGGCAGGTTTATTTTTTAAACAAAGTGTTCTAAATATGTAATTAGTATAAATAATATGGACGTCTCTTACAAGTTTGTATGAAACAACTAAGGTATACTTTAAATAAAACCTTTGTAAAATACTTGGAGTCAGAGCTACGAAATCCCTGTGTTACAGATCTTCAGGCTTCTTTCTCTTCTCTCATTCTTATCAATTTAAAAATTCTTAGTACAATTTACTATATTGAATTAGGGTAAATATATATCCTTACCAGTCATCTTGGAAATGCCCTATTTCTATCATATTTTAACACTGTAACTATATTTAATACTCGTAAGCGCTAAACTTATTACTCGAACCACAAAAAAGAAAAGCACGAAGATTTATAGAGGATTCCAGCGGCCACAAATCAACCGTAGCCGTCAGAATTTGTGTGAATTTATACGATATATATGCAGTTTTTTCTGGCCACTCACTGCTTCTTTGCCTACGAATATCGTAACAGCTTATTTTATTTGCACTCAAATATTTTAGCGTGAACAAAAAGAGAACCCTAACTAAATATGAATGATACAAAGATTGAGAAAACCGTGTTTGTTCGTGCATTTGTTTGAACGAAAAACTGCTCACGCCAGCATAATAGTAAGACTTTATGGGAATCGTTATTTGTACTCTGTGATGGATATTGTTTTATTATTGTCATAACCAATATGCAACTAAAAATGTTCCAATATAGAGTTGGTATATTCAATAACTGGTACATATTGTTACATTCAAGATGGTGAGATTAAACTGTTAATAGAATTTTACTTCACACGATTAATTAATTGAAGCGTTCATAGCCGAGTTACACTCGGTGACTAGAAACAATCACCGAAGGTAATCAACGATGGTGCGGTCAGGACCAAGATGGGTGACCACTGGTCGCATGATACTATAAATGTCTCCGTGATTCGGAGGTCACGTTAAGCAGTCGGTACCGGTTATTATCCTAGGATAACAGTCGTGAAGCTTAGTTGGAGGTCTTTGGGTGGCTTAAAAACATCTAACGACAAGATTACGAAGCCACAACCTACATTTTCCAGTCCCCAACCCGCACTCGACCAGCGTGGGGACGTATGGCCTTAACTATCTCTTGAGAGGTGACCCGAACCCAGAACTGGGACATTATGGGTTGTTGATAATTAATTTGCGATTCCTAAAAATCTTGTAAATATTTATTTCTTTATTGAAGAAAAACCGTTTCAATCTTAGCTTTTGCGTTTATCTGAAATTTAAAAAACTGTTTCAATTTGTCTTAAGGAATCGTGTCCGAATCAAGAAAATAAATTAAAGGTTTCAAGTATCTTAACGAGTAATTCGATAGTCGATTTATTTGATTCGTTCCAACTCAATGAGTCTTATCCTATTTGTGGGCGGATTATGTCAAGGAAGCTTTACCACGATGGTTGGGAGCGTTGCCAGATTATCCCTGAAGATCTTGGGTATCGTAACAATTTGAATTAAAGGTTTCTTAAAAGGATTTGTAAGAGGTTTTATTTTTACTTAGTTCAAGAACAGTGAAATTTATCAAAAATATTTTTATATTTTACCTCATTCTATTAATAACTAGTACACGGATGACCGAGCTTTGATCGATATTATCTTTTGGTATTTAAAAGAAATATAATTATAGCCAGATCGATTTATCACCCTGGGAACCTTCTGCATACTAATTGTCATGAAAGTTGTTGGAGTCGTTGCCGAGATTCAGATATATACAAGATTTTCTCGTTTGAAATGAAATTTGATGTTCACTTTTGAAAGCTTAAATACTTTCAATTTAGAGAGTATATAACTGAGTATATATATGAGTCCTTGTAGCGTCTACTACCATAGATCAAGACAGGCTGACATTATAATCAATATAGATTAGTTTAAAGTAAACCTTATGCCTGGTCACAGCTGAAGGAATTTCCCCGTTATAGAGCGCCAACTATCTACTTATTTGTTACATTTACACACTTATTGCAAATTACTTTTCTTGACTGACTGTTTAATCAACGTTGAGTCTGAATCGCTGAGGCTTAACTTAAAATTTTGCCATCTGATGCTCTTGTTGCAAAAAAAATAATTACAAATTCCACTCCTAGGTGTATAAATTGAAACACATGAATAAATAATTATGCGTACAATGCTGTGGGAAATATCTGCCCAATATTTTAATTATACAGTTTCATAATCGTATATCTACACTAATATTATTTCTGTTTGTCTGTCTTTACGGTTTCACGGAGAAGTTATAGCACTGATTTTAATGAAATTTGGTATGGATATACACTTTGATTCTTAAAGAAGAACTTCATATCCTTACCGTAATAACCGTAATTATTATAATAGCTTTATTAACGCAGCAAGAAAAAAAATAGCAAGCATTTCTAGCCTATATTAATGAAATCTTTTTCATCAGAAGAATTTTCAGACTTTTTGATCCCCTAAAAATTACATCAAAGTGAAATTTATGTTCCTTTCTTAAACACAATTAAAAAGCTGACACAAAAGTAAGTCAAGAATCAAGCAGATATAAGTTTTCTTTTTTATCAGGTTTAGCGACATCGGACAAAGCAAAGTCATCTAATGAAATTAAGCTCGTTTTTTTTTTCTTTAAAACAAAACAAAAAAGTTTTTCAATTAAGTGAACTGTACTTATTACGTGTTAGTCTCTGTCTTAGTCTGTTTAGTTTGAGTTTTTATCTGATTTATTTCTGCACTGTGGTATGTTTTAATTTTGATGATCAAAAGCTTTACATTTACTGTTTTTTTGACGGGCGTGTTTTGCTTATAATAAAAAAATCTGACTGCTATAGCAAATATTTCATTTACCATCACGACCAGATACTGACACTATGAAAGTTTGTAAAGAAAGATGTGTAGAGCGCCATCTACCGAAGACACACCGGACCGGAAACTAATCCTGCATCGTGATGTTCACTATAAGGTTGCCAATTGTACTACCGACCTACCTAGCTTTAAGTTATGTACTTAGTTTACTGGTGTACAATAAAGCGATATATTATTATTCTCTTTATTTCATCTATATATACATATTAATTACATTTTTAAATACATAAAAAAGATAAACAATAACAAATATTTAAAAATATAAAAAATAGTAGACCATCGACTTCGGGTACAGGGACCAAGAAACTGGTGGTAAGGGCTCCAAAGACAGGAACCTCATCACTATACGTGCCCTGTCAAGAAGGACTGCCTTCTGTATCAGACCCTTGATCCATCCTTCTAACGTAAGCCTCTTAAGGTGTGTATATTATTATTAATAATAATACCGATTATAAATAATTGCGTTGTCATCAGAACTGAAGGTATATCAGTCACTCACTCGGTAATTGGGAAGTAGATCATATTTAACTTACAACATTTGATTACAGACAAACATCGGGACAGGTGAAACTAAATAAAAGCTTGTAATAAAATGAAAAACAACTCAAAACAACAAATTTGACATTTCTTATTACTTAAAGCCAATTGTTATGACCATCTTTCAGGATGTATTTTCAAAGGAATTCTATGAATTTAATTTTAACTTAGCACATTTATGTTTTTCCTGTTAAACTCTTCATGGTTAACACAAGGAATACTTTTTAGAAGATGTCGGCTTTTCTTATATGAACATTAGCTATTTAAAAAGATTATAAGATTATAATCTTTTACACACACACTCACGGCTAAAATTAGACTCAAAGCGAATACATTTAATCGGCTTAACTTCAGTCAGTTTACTCACTCATAATGGCATTATGTGACGGCTGTTTCGCTAAGATATCGTGCCAACGCTCGCTTTGCCTAACTTATATGCTAATTTTAGTTAGCAGGTTAGTATATAATATATAAATTTTACTGCGCGCTTAAATCTTAAATTCCTTCCAATAGATGTATGTATAGTGTATAGAGTGATGACCTCTTCCATCGATTGTCCTGAGTTGCTGAATAAAGTTAAAATCTATGTTCCAGTGCATTCATTGCGCCATGCTCCGTTTTTCTCAACACCATTAGTTGCTACTAGGTATCGGCAAAACAGTTTCCTTTATCGATCTTGCCATATTTATAACGACTTAGTACGCAAACATGACCTTGACATATTTGCTAAGAGTATTTCCATTATGAGGAGGAGACTGCACTCAATGTCGTTTTGAAATCTAATTTTTTTATTGTAACTTAATTAATCCAATTCAACTTTATAACATTGTAATTGTTGGTTGGCAGGTAATATTTTTATAAACGGACTAAACTTAAATTTTTCTATAAATATTTAATTTTTTATCACTTTAGTATAAGGGATCTCTTCTTTTTTTTTTAATTATTTAGCTTCTATCTGTGGAGACTTGTAAATGGCGTGTTGTTACTACTTTTATAAGCTATGTTAAGTGTATTGCTGTAAGTTTCCCTAAGATTAATAAAAAAAAAAGAAAAAAAAAGATACAACCATACGAAACGTCAATTAAGCTACGAGTAACATAATGATATCTGGATATTCTTCTTCTATCTTCTAAAGCTCTTTAAAATGTGACTTCAAAATTCATACAATTTAGTGATATAAAAACGGTTCTATAGTTTAATTGCTAAGTGTAAAAGAAGTGTATTGAAGCGCTCGTGAGTAACACCGATTCGAGAACCGGCATTAGATTATAGTGCAGTGCTACGTGTCCACTGTGGATTTAATTGCGTAAGCGCAGAACTTTAGCAAAGCGTATAGGAGTGAACTCTATCAGCAAATAGTGGAATCCTGAACAATGCCACAAGCACGTGGCTATCAGCATTTTTATAGCAGCAACAATCATTTCGGTATCTTCACTATCAGCACCGGCATTCAGCAATAGTGTCAGTATTCAGCAGCAAGAAATCGGGGTTTTCGCATAGCAGAGCAGCAGCAGTTATCAGTCAGTAACAAATAAGTGAGAGATGTATTCGCCATTGATGTTGATGCCGCGACCTTTCCAGTGCAGCGTCTTGAAGAAGTCCTCCATTGCTTTAGTGAACAATTTCGGGGATATAACATCTCCTTGTCTCACTCCTCGATGCAATGGTACGGGTCTTGTATGCTGATTCTGTACTTGGTCGGACATTGTGGCGGCTTTGTAGAGACATTTCAACACTTGTATGTATCGCCAATCTACTTGGCAACGCTGCAGGGACTCCAGAAGAGATCAGATCTCTATCGAGTCAAAGGCCTTCTCATAGTCCACGAATGCTAGACACAGGGGCTGATTATACTCCTCGGTTTTCTGTATAATCTGCCGTACTGTGTGAATGTGGTCTATGGTGCCATATCCGCTCCGAAACCCAGCTTACTACGGTGGTTGAAATTCGTCGAGTCTTCGCGCAAGACGATTCGAAGGAGCTGGATGCGAGAAGCCGAGGATCGAACTAAGTGGCGTGAAATTGGAGAGGCCTATGTCCAGCAGTGGACTGCGATAGGCTGATGTTGATGATCAAATAAGATATTTCCTTTATTATTCCTATCAATTTGCGAAAAGACGCTTCCTTTAAAATTTTATTGTTAGAGCTTTAATTACACTTGCATAACGAACAATCATATTTGTGCCAAATTAACAAACCAATAAATCACTTTACTATCGATGAAAAATTCTGTAAAATGGACAATAAACTAAAACAACGTATTGTAATTAAATCCCCATGCCAAGATACTTGTGTACAATTAAATAACCAGTCGAAGTACTTTTATTTTTGTTGCAATATTTTTTCGGTGAGGGTCATTGTTACGGCTTGCGGAGTGGTCGTTATCTTGGCCGCATACTTCTTGTGGAGAAGGTGGCAAGCAGTGGAAATATCTCAAGGTGTGTCAAAAAGTGGTGTGTTTATGCGAAAGCAGAGTACGACTAACCGTAAGCCGAGTGAAGTGAACATAGACATAACCAGTGCAGACTATCAGAGCAATCGAGATAAAGCTACATCATCGATTGTTAAAAGATGTCACTTTATCTCAGAGCATGGCTAATTAACCGTTTTCACGGGAGCACGTTATCTTATTGGCTCGGGAGCACGTACGATGCAACCGTAGGTACACTAAGCCGAGTAAGCATTTTACGTTACTCTGTTACTTACTCGTATTGTAAATTATTTCAGTACACGTTTATGATTAGCGGTGATCGCGTGTACTCTCTCGCTCCTGTACAAAACATATCATTTTGGTCCTCAATAAATTAGTATATATTAAATTCTGACCGCATTATTATTTCGCAAATTACAAACTTCTTTAAGAAGAATTATGGATTCATTTTTTATAAATCACTCAACAGTATAATCCGAATAAATAAAAATTATATGCCTACTATTAGTTTGTAAGATCAAAGTGTAAATTTCAGAGGATTTAACCTTTGCATTTTAAAACGAGATTATTTGCCTATTTACGTGTTCTTAATCTAGGGTTTCACAAAACCATGCAATCGATATAAAACATGCCATGAGTCATATTATAAGCAACCACGAGACTCTCGTATTTTCTCATATTCACACACGCACACGAAAGGTGTAGGCAGAGAGGAATTAAACGTCCACATAATACCAACTATAACATGGTCCCACTCGCGAATAGTGGTCAAGTCCGTCCTATGTCCATCAACCAGCCACTTTAGGAATTAAAAATGATAATATTTGGAGTAGATTATGAAGCAAGTATAAACGAAAAACAATTCAAGGAAAGGATACTATTTAAACTGACGTATTTGAGATTGTAAGTAAAAAGATTTTTGTATGAATGAAGGTTCTTCAAGTACTATTATAATAACGGAAAAGAATTAGAGAGCTTTACCGTAGACGAATATCATGTACAGTGTCAGACATCTAGCACTGCAGCGTTATTAGTCAAAAAAAATAGCGAGCTCTCTCGGTTCCCTGCCACACATTTCCTTTTCTAGTTATAATAAAATCACCCACATTTTATAGGAAAGACTTAGACTTAGACTTTACACAGTTTGGTTTCTTATCGGATTCTGTGTTATACAAACATCAATATCACTAAACACTTTAAAAACCCTTAAGAGTCCACTGCTGGACATAGACCTATATAGGCTGGTCAGACGGGTTGATATCTTCCATTCATTTAGATAGTCGGTGCAGCCATACGCACTACAAACCAAGCAGTTGTACGGAGCTTATGTTATGGGTACTACTGATATAAATATATTTATACATACCTACGTATTATACATAGAAAACACCCGACTATGCCACTGCCCAGAAGGGTAAGCATAGAATTAATTTTCAAGCTTTCCTTCTCTTTGCAGTGGATATGGTTCTGGGTAGTTTGCTCCATTAGCCGCCTCTTGCGACACGGGTGACGACCGTCACCACACGGCTACATGTCTATTAAGCAATTACACAATATTATATTAATTAGATAATTGTTTTAATTCTAATATTGTAATGTTAGGTGTTATCTCTGGTGGTGATTGTTGTCTGTATCTATAAAGGATATGCATACCAGGTAATATTTTATTGTGAAATATTGTTAGTAGTTTGTTATATGAGTGCTGTTAACATGATTTTTATTCATCATCATTCATCAATCAACAACTCATAATGTCCTACTACTGAGTCAGGTCTCCTCTCAGGAGAGGGAAGCTTTACGACTGTTATCCTATAATAAGAAGCGGGACCGACTGCTTAACGTAACTCTGAATCAAGGAGACGTTCATGGTATCGTGCCTCTAGCGGTCACCCAGCCAGGTACTGGCTGCACCATCGTTGCTTACCCTCGACGATTGTTTCTAATCGCCATGTGGGCTATGGCGGTCTAAATTTTGTTCTACACATATTTAATAAAATTTAAAATCTAAAACTGGGACCTTAAAATTAATAATAAGTTATGTAACTATCTTAGAAACGCAGAATTCCAAAATAGGCAGTGAAGTATAAATTACTTTAAATTCGTACTTCTCATTGCACAGGATCGTATTACATAGGCTTATGTAAGATGGGCGCCCGCATAAACTTTGTTCAACTTAACACTGTTGAAGTTAAAGTTCTTAATTTAACAATTCACTTTAGTATAGCACTATTCGAAGAGCAATAATACAACAAGCTAAAATAAAAAAAAAATACCAAGTACTCAATCGGTTAATCATACGCCAAAAATTCCTTACATCATTTTGAAAAAGAGTTGATACTCTTACACTGCTGCACCGATCTTAACCAAACATAACTAAGAACCACCACAAGGAAACTGGCTTTAAAATGAAAAAGAAATGCATCGAAATCGGTTCATACGTTTCGGAGCTACGATGCCACAAACAGACATCGACGTCAAACTAATAGTAGGGAAAAATCTTTATCCCCTACAACCTCACAAAATTTATTTTCATAATATTAGTATAGGTATAAATCTGTCCATGCACCCTAAATATATACCACTAGCGACCCGCCCCGGCTTCGCACGGGTGCAATGCTGATACTAAATACACGTTGTATATAAAACATAGCTGACCCACGCAACCTCGTTTGCGTCTTATATAGCCCGTAGCATGAAAATTTTCGCAAAATAAGTAACTTTTATGGTTGATTTTTACACCTTGTGTCCGAAAAACCCAAATATCTTACGGAACCCTATTTTTTTCCAAAATAAAATATAGCCTATGTTACTCGTGGATAATATAGCTTTCGAATGGTGAAAGAATTTTTAAAATCGGTCCAGTAGTTTTTGAGCCTATTCATTACAAACATACAAAAATAGGTACAAATCTTTCCTCTTTGTAATATTAGTATAGATAAACATTATTATGTGTGTAGAAGATATTTGTTTCTTCTCTTTCAGTGCTACGAATTCTTGGCAAATGTACACGAAAAATCAATACAATTGCTTCTGTAATTTAGCTCTAGGTAGGATTGTTCTGATTTTATCTTTCTTGGGACATTCAACTAACAAAACCAAATTTGTGCACATACCTACACGAAAACCATTATTCAAATATTTTTTTCAAGAAGTATGTTTGAGTTGAGTAAAATGCCAAGTATTCCTCTCTCAGACAGTAATTAAGAGAATGTATCAGTAACAATGGCCAAACGTAAAATTAGGTAAACAATCATTGCCAGGCCAATCTATGGATGCGTAACCATTCTTAACTAATTAAGATCCTCCTTCCGGGCCTCACAGAGCACGGTTATCGTACGAACATCTGTGGCCTTGGTAACAGGTAGTTGGAGTCCTAAATATTCCGATGTCTTTATAAAAAAATCGAAGTCGACAAATGAAAATCAGAAAACTAGATTAAATTAATAATAACAAAGGAAACTAAACAGAAACCACAAAGTAAAAATATAAAAGCAGGCTAAAGAATTAAATCGTAAAACGTTTCAAGACAATCCACTTACTACGATGATATTTTACATCCTTATGTCGTTAGATGAAATATTAACATAAATATCTAAAAATAAAATGTATCTTCAGTGTGGAAAGATTTCTCAAGGATATATCGTCAAAATATTTTGCAGCCCTAAAACGGCTTGAGGCACCGGTGCCAATCTTACGACAAATAACATTTTTAAAAATAGCAACTTTGGAAAATAGAGATACAGTTTTCTGAACCGTTTAATAGTGATTTATGACCTGAGAAAAATTTCAACTTTTCACATTAACGAGTTGAGTGTCGGCTTTATTGTTCAACTTGGTTCCGACTTTGCAAAGTTAAGAAACATTATTGTTGTAAGCATAAGTCGTAGTTTTAGTTTTTTTAGTATATTATCATATTCTGTGTGACGTGGTTCTTTTAGTAAGTATATTTAGTAAGCTAACGCTTGCAAGTGTGTCTGTTTGTTAGTCCGTCAAGCAGAAAAGTCTGGCACCGTGTAGGGCAGAACATATATCTTCAGTTAATAGTGTAGTATAGATCCTCAGCGCTAAATCAGTAATCCAACAACTGTAATGTGATTAATATATTTATGACTATATATTAAGTTCAAGTACTGCCTCGGTGGCGTAGTGGTACGCGTATGCGACTGCTAAGCTTGAGGTCTCGGGTTCAAATCCTGGGTCGGACCAAATGTTTGTGGAATCTACAAATATTTGTTTCGGAGTTTGGATGTTTTCTATGTATAGTATGTATATATTTACAAAAAAAAAAAGTATATATAAGTATTTATATCAGTTGTCTAGTACCCATAACACAAGCACTGCTTAGCTTGGGACTAGATGGCGTTGTGTGTTAAATAGATGTCCGAAATATTTATTTATTTATTACTGACACATACATTGGTATAAGATAATAATCAATCATTATAGAGGTTACGAAATCGTCTGATCCTAAATTAGTTACAGCGTATTCTATGATGATGATGCTGATGATGATGATGATGATGACTCTACCTACTTAGATACATTTTAAAATAAATATACTCGTATATTACAGACAAATCACAGGTGGAGAAATTACCATTCTCAGTGCACAATTTTTCGACTTGATGGTATTCGAAGCCATGAATTCGAGTTCACTAGAAATTTAATGATAAATATTAATTACTATTAGAGAAAAAACATTTTACTTTATAGCGTTTGTTTTTCACAAATTATGGTTTTTAGTTCGTTTTCATAGCGTAAATAAAAGTTGAACCTAAAAACATCAACGATAATGGGACTAGATCAATGTTCGAACTATTCTGAACACGAAAGTCCTTGTAAAATATTGACCTAAAATACCTTTTCCTTAAGGTCCCTCATATTGATAAGGCAAAGCAATAGCACTTTGCTATAACAATAAAATATTATGAGATTTTTTGCATATTCTTGCTAACATGAAACGAATCGGCGGGAACGATTTAGAAACTGGAACCAATTTTGAATAGGCAAACACTTTTTTCAGCAAACAAGTGTAGATCTAACGATTTTAATACAGAAGATAGTAACTGATATTATAGTAAATGGTTAAATAAAAATGATTTATTAAGCAAAATCGAATTTTTATATTTATTTCCTAATACTATCATGTTTTTAACTTTTCTCAATTTTATTCATACTTGACGTCATGTGCAACATTGGGCACCATGTCATTCTTTTGTTGACTGCGAACATTTAAATCCATTTTGATAATAAAGCGCCAATCACTATGAAAGTGGTAATAACTGACCTTGTTGCTAAACATGAAAAAGAAAGTATTTTGGTCACTTCGACAACCTAATCGTTAGTGATCATATCTTTAGCCCTTTGCTTTGCCCTTTTGATCATAGCTTATACAGAGTACTACCATTCGCAAACCTATAGAAATATTATCAGGTTTTTCGAAAACTCAGCGAATACTAAAACGAAAATCTAACACCATTCAAGTATTATGTATGTACTTTCCGAGTCCTGTACGGGTGCGAAACTTCTTTACTCGAACTCATAGCAATTTTAACTTAACTTCAGAGGTGTTAGAGTTGATTTCGCTTTAGAATTCGTTTATTTTGATGTGATCACATATTACCAAGTGTAATTTCGAACGGTATGTACTCTATTCTCGAGGGTATACGGATGATTATCATTTAAAGTGGATGTAGATACGATTGGACTAGTTGAAGGTTTTTATAGACTTAGATTGTTCACAGTGTTGTGATGCGTAGATGTTTTATTACGAGGGTTGCTTGTCGATATCAAGTAATAACATTGTGTATAAAGTTAGGGCACACTCGAGTAATAAATAAAATCTTACATTGCCGTAACTTAAATGATTCTGTTTTGGTAAATTAGACTGTAAAACAATATACAGTGGATAGAAATTTCATGAGATGTAGAAAACTTTTAAGGTTCGTAAATAATATGGTCTGTGTTTCGTCAATATGGGTCAGTCATCATGAACTTAATCGCAGCTTACGGTTAGTTATGGTAAGTATCTTTTTATGCACAAGTAGTTTCCACTATTTTATGGCATTCGTAAAAATGTAGGTTTTCTACAAAGTGTCTGCATAAAACCTTATTCATATATTACTTATACAAATGAGGGGTGCTTTTGAAACTTGTAGATCTTTATTTAAACAATTATGGCGTATTGGTTAAGGATATCCTATGAGTTTAATTTCTTAACGAGTGCCAATCGCATATTATCTTTAAATAATACTCGTAGATGTAATACATGTATAGTGTTTAATTTTTGACATTACACACACGTGAAAAAATAAACACTATACATATATAGTTTATGTCCCAACTTCGTGATATTATATTATGAATTTGTTACTTTTCCGTGGGAGAGCTACGCTTCGGCATGAATGGGCCCGCTCGACCGGAGTGATACCACGGCCTCACAGAAAACCGGTGTGAAATAGCGCTTACGCTGTGTTTCACCAAGTGAATGAGGATATTAAAGGCCCATACCCTAACCCCCCCTTCCTCCTCCTTGGCTTCCTAGGCCATCAACGAATTTGTGACGCCACTGGTGTTACGGGAGCCCATGGGCGCGGTAATCGATTACAGTCAGGTGATACAGACGTATCGATCGATCGATGATTCAGAATATGCAAACGAGCAGACGCTCTTTTGCATATTCCATAAAGAAAAAGAAATTTGTAACAAACTAATTAACATTTTCAGATCGAAAGTCTTTAACGTCAAATTCTGTAAAGATATCTTGACAATTTATTTAAGCCACAGTTCAAAAAGTGAACTGACAGTGCATTGAAAGTTTGACAACCCTTTGTGAACTGTTAAAATATTTTACACGCTAGTCAATATCTCCTCAATAGTCTCAAAGACTTAAAGAAACAGTTTGATAAGATAACATTCAAAGTCGTCTATTACAAGAATCTGAAAACGTTCGAGAATTTTTAGAGTTGCGTCAAAATATGCCGGTTTTGGTCGTTTGATCTCTTTGGTTAAGTTTTCATTCAAACAAAGATAAAACTTATAATAAAAGTTAGTTTTGCTAAATCCTAAACATATCTTGTACTATAAATTTTAAAACTTTAAAAGTTAACTTGAAAGTTAACGGTTAGTTATGAAGATTTTTTTTTTAGTTTAATAGGGGCAAACGAGCAGACATATCGCCTGATAGTAAGGGATTACCGCCGGCCATGGACACCCGCAAACACCAGAGGCGTCTCAAGTGCGTTACTGGCCTTTGGGGGATGGGGAGAGGGATGCGGGGGTATGGGCCTCCGGTATCCTCACTCATTCGGTGAGACACAGCGTAGGCGCTGTTTCACACCGGTTTTCTGTGAGGCCGTTGTATTACTCTGGTCGAGCCGGCCCATGCATGCCGAAGCGAGGCTCTCCCACGGTAAGAAGTAAGAATGGAATGCGGTCAAAAGGTATTACTCCCGATTTTGAAGTTTTGGAGGTATCAATCACTCATCGCCCTGTGGCCGGATATAATTTATGGTAACTGATTCCAGTTACATCTTTTGGAAACCAATAAATGAAGTATCTAGTCTTTATCCACCAACAGAATTAGAACCCAAATTCCAAATTTTCCCCCGTTAGAGTTTAGGTACAAACTCTGATGAGAGGGCTTTGTTTAGGATTGAATCGTTTCATAACGTTTCATATATCAAAAAAAGTGGCCTATGCAGAATGTAGCTACTTGTTCTAAATCGTGCTATATAAGTTATTACAACAATTGGTGCAACGTCAACCGATCAAGACCTGGTCGGAGGACGTCTTTTTGAAGTGGCATTATCCCGTTTCCTAAAAAAACCTCTGATCAATACGTTTCATATTTTGAAATCTTATGAACATTTTTAATTATAACCCTATGTTTCAATATTTCTTTTTCTTCTGACTCCACTGTGGTGATGGATATTGCTTAGATCGATCACGCTCTGTTACTAACCGCTGTAAACTTATTTAAACATTTACGTGGTTTGGCCGAAACCATAAACTATCTATAACAGATTTCACAAGGAGTCAAGAATGCTAAACTTTATCGTTTATGTAGTATTCCTATCCATCACCAAATTGCACTTGTCGGTGTGGCATTTTCAACCATTTAGGTAAGTTGCAAAATAAATTGTTGGAGAGTTTCTTCGGCTGTATTAAGCTTTCTTTGTAAGTTATTAGTTCTAGTACTTTACTTAAATATGTTCTTGGTTAAGGAGCTTGATAAATAGTATCATTAATCTAAAGTAGATTAATAATCTTGAGATCGTCTGGCGGTTGTATTCCAACCCAATGCAGAAGCATCTAAATATATACCTATAATGACTGCCTCATTAGCGCAGTGTAGTGTACGCTACTGCTGTGCATGAGGTCTCGGGTTCGATTTTGGATTCAGAGTTGTTTATTATTATTATTATATCGCCATAGTGTGGGCTACCATGCCGTATTATTGCGTTGTCTGCATTTGCAATTAGTATGACGAAGATTCTGCTCATGCTTTCCATCAGGCAGAGTAGTCACTTCGACAGGCTCGTACATATAAAAATCATTTGAAATGTAATTTTCTCCTTTTACTTCAACGACCACTATAACTGGAACTGTCATTGTAATGACTTCTTTACTTCTTTAGTATTACTAAAAATTACTTGTCTTCTAAATGAACCAACCTCGATCGTCAATGTTCTCTACTACAATACAGCACACACTCGTGGCAAAAAGATATTACGAAAAATTTATGAGGTTAGTTACAGGGGTAAAATTTTAAGAGAATTTCTTTGAAACTTAAAAGGGGTAATAAGAAATTCTCTTAAAACTTTACTTTGAAACTCTGTTGAGAGCCAACCGAATATGGCAGTTGGAAGTTTTTAAAAAAATATAACGTCCGGAAAGTTAACACTCTTAAAAGTGAAATTATAATTCTAATACATCCAAAAACAGCAGAACCTAATATGAATTTCGTGTATAAATATAAAAAGGAAAATTATAGTAGTACGCTACAAGAAAAACGTAAATTGAAATTGGCAGTGAAAATTAAAAAGGAACCACGAGATTGTGATTACAAATCTAGCCGTTATTATAATATATTGTATTCTAAGGCTTAGAGAAATTACATATGATACTTAATAATAATTATTAGGTCTCTCCCATTGCACGCCACTCTGATCAAATTACTGAAATGATTGTCATTAATTATTTTATGTACATTGTGGTATAAAACACACTTCATACGTGTAATGCTTATGACATAAGAACACCATTTCATTGGAACGGGAAATAATTATTCACGTTATTTTCCGTGTCAATAATTTATCCTTAATTGCTATAACAACTTCATTAAATTTTAATCCCTTTGACATGTAGACCGTATGAAATTGATTGGGCAACGACTAACAATTTTTGTGAGAATTATATGCAGAGTGTAAGTAATACACTATAAGAAGTACGTTGTATATAGTATTCTAATAATCACGTTGTGTTACTTCACACAACTCACATTGGTACGTCTGATTCTAAATTAGGCACAGGCTCTAGAAACATACATCAAACCATGGTTAGAAAGAAAAAAACACAGGACAAGTTACGTCATGGACATTGCAGAACCTAAGCGAGGCTTACTACCTGGATGAGGACTATAAAAAACGACCTAAAGAAGACGGGACTGTGATCATAAGAGATACAGTTGCACTTAGACTGGCGAAAGAAAACTAGGACGGCCGATCCCAAAAGACATGGGAAATAAAGGCAAGGACACAAAAACTATCAAACGATCGTGGTGGGTTGGTGGGAATCAAATCCATAAACCTCGGCTCTAAAACCCATAAAACCATGTCTCTGGCTGCTAGTCACAGACACTAAACACCAAACAAAAAGGTGCGTTAAGATTTCTTTAAGCTTAATCAATGGTTCCGTAAAATAATGGATCAAGAATACGGATTGTTATCAACCCTATTCATCTTGTGCGTGTTATAAGAGCCGATTAAGTATGTGTGCCTACACAGGATAGCATAGGATACCGCACTGTAATGACAAAGAAAACTAATCCCAAACCACCTTGTCTGGTCATGTCTAGCAGTGGACTTGTAAAAGCTGATCATGTTACATTAATCCAGCGTTAGGATTTCACATCTAAAAAACAAATCATTACCCAGGGGTTAGGTTACAGAACCGAGCTGAAATTATTATTATTATATTATACAAAGTTGATTTTCATACTACCCTCGTGGGGGCCATAAATTTGTTACAAGTGCTGATTATTTTGAATATATACATCGTAAGTTTGTGTAAATTATTGCTCGTGATAACATTATACTTATAATGAATTTAGTTCGTAATTTTCACGTTCAATGTAAATATTTATAGGTTTAGAAGATAAACTCTAATTTTTAACAAATATTTAATGGTTTTGCTTGTAAAATTTATTATTTCGTGAATTAACTTTTTGAAAATTAATTTATTTATTTATTTATTCAACTTCATGCATCAAATTCGATTTCAAAAAGCTTGACACCTGGCGAAAACAACAAGCAGTTTAATAAAGCATGGCAAAATGATCAGGCACCTGTTAAAAGGAAAGCAGAACTGAGCCCTGAGACAGCGAACAAAAGCAAATTAATTAAAACAGCATATACTGTGACAACACAAAATAGATTCCAAATATTGGAAACTGAAGACAGCAATGAGCCACCTAAGCAGAACAGAGAGCCTAAACCTCCGAAACCAGAACCCATATTTGTAACAGGAGTCTTAGACATAAAAAAATTAAAGGAACTCCTTTCTACAATAACAGACATTGACAAATATACAATGACAACTTTAAGATCAGGTCACATAGTAAAGGTAATGCCACTGGATATAGACACGTACAAAACCATTAGAGCTAATTTTATTGAGAAGGATATTAGCCACTATACTTACAAACTAAAAAGCGAGAGGGCCTATCGTGTAGTGTTACGTGGTCTCCATTGTTCAGAAGACACTGAACTGATAAAGGATGAGCTTTCCGAACTGGGACACGAAGTCAGACACATTACAAATATAAGGCATAGAAGTTCAAAACAACCGATGCCACTATTTTACGTGGACTTTGAGCCAAAACATAACAATAAGGATATTTTCAAAATCAACAAATTAAACCACACTAAAATTACATTTGAGGCGCCGTATAAAAAGCTGGATATCCTACAGTGCAAGAGATGCCAGAGATTTGGACACGCCAAAAACCAATGTAACAGACCCTTTAGATGCGAAAAATGCGGCGAAGACCATACCACAACAAGCTGTTTAAAAAACCAGACACTGAGGCAACGTGCGCCAATTGTCAAGAAAAACACCCAGCAAGTTATAAAGGTTGCACTAAATACAAACAATATAAGAATTTAATAACAAAAAACAAAACAGAAAGGAAAAATAAATCAGAAGAAAAATATCAACAACAGCCCTACAATAACCCAATAGACAAAACAATTAGACATAATAGCTATCTAAACAAAAAAGACATGGTAACAAAAACCAACTTGACATATGCTCAAGCAACAAGAACACAAACTGACTTTAAGGATCCAAGCAACTTCTCTGAAGTACTGAATGTAATGTTTGAACGATTTCAAAACATAATGAATATTATGCTAGACAACATGATGGATCGCATGATTCAGCTGGTCACAAGTCTTATGAAACACCCCTAAACTTAAGAATAGTTACCTGGAACGCCAATGGACTGACAGAACGCAGGCAAGAATTTGAGTTAACGAGTCGATGTGGCACTGATCTCGGAAACGCGGTTCACATCAAAAAGTAATTTCAGACTACATAACTACAATGTTTATGGTACAAATCATCCGTCAGGTAACTCGCATGGAGGAACGGCAGTACTTGTAACAGAAAACCTCAAACATTACCCTTTTGAGGAATACCAAACCGATAAGATACAGGCTACAGCGGTTAGAATTCAAGACGACAAAGCTGAAATAACACTATCTGCAGTATATTGTCCACCTAAGCACACTATCACAACGAATGATTTTACAACATTCTTCAAAACACTAGGTAATAGATATATTTGCGGTGGTGATTGGAACGCAAAACATGTATTTTGGGGTTCCAGATTAACTACTACACGAGGCAGATAGCTATATGTAGCAATGAAAGAGTTTAACCTACACTGCGCTTCACACGGGTCACCCACATATTGGCCAGCAGATACCAATAAGTTACCAGACTTGTTGGACTTCTTTATGATTAAAAATATTTCTCAAAGTCTTATAAGTATTGAGGAATGTATTGACCTTTCATCTGATCATACACCGGTTATAATCAATGTCCAATGCAAAGCTATGCAGATTGAGTATCCTCGACGACTTTATAACCATAAAACCAACTGGGATAATTATAAGGCTATTGTGACGAAAACCATAAACTTGAACTCTCCATTAAATAGTGTAGCCAACATCGAGTTAACTATTGAGTCGTTAAGCAAACTTATACACCAAGCCATCAATAACTCGACACCCCTACTAAAGCCTAAAATTGCTTGCAATTCGTCTTACTCCAAGACAATAAAAAATAAAGTATGCGAAAAACGGAGACTGCGAAAAATATGGCATTCTACAAGATACCCTCAAGATAAGAAAGCCTTCAACAACAAGGCATCAGAGGATCTTAAGAAGATGATCTGTCAAGCAAACAACGAACGCCTGCAAAATCAACTTATCAATTTGACTCCATATGTGGATACTAACTACTCACTATGGAAGATAACAAAAAAGCTTAAGAGACCTATAGCACATATTCCACCTATAAAAACCTCTGAAGGTAAGTGGGCCAGAACAGATCTTGGCCCATGTGTACGCAGAGCACTTGCAATCTGTTTTCCAGCCGCTACCTAGCAAATACCCTGAACATGACAAAAAGGTAAACGACTATCTTGAAGCACCACTGCAAATGTGCATCCCACTAGAAAGTGCTAGCCCCAGAGAAGTGCGGAAAGAGATATTGAAGCTCCAGGAAGGTAAAGCGCCAGGATACGACCTTATCGATGCGCTACTACTAAAACAACTCCCTCAAAAGGGCATAATCCAAATCACAGCAATTTTTAATGCCTGTATAAGACTCCAAACTTATCCCGCTCAATGGAAAATGGCGCAGGTCATAATGATACCTAAACCGAGCAAACCACTACACGAAGCTTGCTCGTACAGACCAATAAGCCTTCTCAGTATACTTGGTAAACTACTGGAGAGGATATTACTTAATAGGATGCGCGCACACTTATCAGCAGTCATACCGCCTCACCAGTTCGGCTTCCGGGAGAAACATGGAACCATCGAACAGATCCATCGTATAACAGACACCATTAGTCGAACGTTGGAGTGTAAGCAATTCTGCTCTGCCGTATTTTTGGACATCAGCCAAGCTTTTGACAGAGTGTGGCATGAAGGGCTACTGTTTAAAATCAAACAGCTACTACCTCACTCGTTTTTTCTAATACTGAAATCATACCTGGACAAAAGATGCTTTATGGTAAAATGCAACAACGAAACTGCACCCTTAAAAAGAATCCTTTCTGGCGTACCACAGGGAAGTATATTGGGCCCTATCCTATACCTCCTATACACTGCTGATCTGCCTACAAAAGAGGATACTTATAACAGCCACTTATGCAGATGACACAGCCATACTATCGGTTCATGATAACCCAGTAGTAGCATCAGCCAAACTACAAGCCCACGTTCTAAAGATAGAAGAGTCGCTGGACAGATGGCATATTAGGGCAAACCAAAGCAAATCGGTCCATGTAACCTTCACCCTGAGAAAACCTACTTGCCCCTCCATAAAGCTCTACGACAAAGATATTCCTCAAGCTGAAGACGCTAAATATCTAGGGATGCATCTAGACCGCCGGCTAACCTGGAGGAAACACATATGGACAAAACGGAAACAGCTGGATATGAGAATGAGATCTATGTACTGGCTGATAGGTCGTAAGTCAAGCCTGTCAAATGAAAGCAAAGTAATCATTTATAAAACTATATTGAAACCTATATGGACATATGGTATCCAATTGTGGGGAACTACTAGCAATAGTAACATTGAAATCCTCGAAAGATTTCAAAGCAAAACACTAAGAGCCATGTTAAATATACCGTATTACGTGAGAAACAGACACATACACGCGGACTTAAACATCAGGACAGTTAGACAAGAGATTGCTGAGTACAGTAAAAGCTATCAAACCAGAATATCTAGTCACGTCAATGAGTTGGCCTCAAAACTACAGGGTACAGGCAGTGTATCGCACGACCGGTTAAAGCGGCATGATGTTCCCACGCTGAAAGCGAGATTTGATTAGGGAGTCTGAAGAGAATTCTCAGATTTTCTCTGCGTTCCAAGCCAATGAATTCAACAAATGTCAAATGATTGGCTCATTGTGTCAACACAGATCGCCAAGTGGCAGAAAGAGAAAGAGAAAAAAAAAAAAAAAAAAAAAAAAAAAAAAAAAAAAAAACTTCATGCATCCCGCTTCAGTATACAACTTATACAGACATACACACGTAGAGGTCTACATTAATTCCTACAAAGGCGATCTTATTGCTCACGGCGATCTCTTCCCGACCACTTTTTTTTTTTTTAATGCAACTCCCGCATTAGGAATATACATCCTGTGTCGCGGGGGACTTTACAAATATACATGTAACAAAGTCAAAGTCAAAAGAACACCTAGACTCAGGTCAACACTTTGTGGATCACACAAAGTGATGTCCCACGTGGGATTTGAACCCACGACACTTGGCGCAGTAGCAAACGGCGTAGTGACCGCTTAAACCACTAGGCCAACCGTGCAGTCGTTTGTTTAGATATTATGAAATCTGATACGGTAGAACACTTTTATATTAATATAGGTATTTAATAATATTTATTTAAAATATATTTATAGTATAAATACTACTTACACCTATAAATCACAGGTCCTTTACTAAATCATCCAAAGGTTCACTGGTACAAAATGTCTTTCGCATTAATTCCGCCTAATGCAAATATAATGATGGAGATATTAATAAATCTATACTATCTACACTAATATTATATAGAGGAAAGATTTGTATTTTTGTATGTAACGAATAAACTCAAAAAGTACAGGACCGATTTTAAAAATTTTTTCACCATTCGAAAGCTACATTATCCACGAGTAACATAGGCTATATTTTATTTTGGAAAAAAATAGGGTTCTGTAAGATATTTGGGTTTTTCGGACACAAGGTGTAAAAAATCAACCAGAAAAGTTACTTATTTTGCGTACGCTGCCTAGACTATAAAATATAGAACCATAAAATGTTATAATTAATCGTAGGTCTTATAAATATCTATAAAAAAAGTCCGCGACACACTATACCTATCTATGTAGTGTGAGGCACAACAACCATTTTTTTATTTAAAAATCTTGAATTTTTTTTGGACTACATTTAAACGCGTTTATTTTACTTATGCTATCAATCCTTATCAAAATAAATTATTTCATCACTAACTACAGTTTATGTAGATTATATTTGGTCTTTGAATGATGAAAATTGGACGTTTGGTTTTGAAGTTATGGCAAAAATTAAAATATGTTTTACACATAGGCAACTTTACGTTGCCTATGTGTCGGTCGGGGCTCCCGACCATCAGTATATTTTGTTACCTGAAAATAATTTAACGTCAAATGTTGTTTATAGAGAAACTGTATAATAATCGCTTTAGTTATCTATCCTAAAACAACGGGTTGCACTCGGGGACTGGCGGCAGAAGTGAAAACTTAATATTAATTACATTTAAATATTTTCCTCATTAACAACTTTAACATCCAGAGAAAGACGATCTGTGCAGCCTGCGGATTATGACTGCATCGTCGATGTTAGTGTTGATGTCTGTGAATTGACCTGGGTCATTTTGCTGACCGTGTCTTTCCTGGGTAGGCTTTTTGCAGCGGTAACCGACATCCACGCGGGCGGAGCCGCGGGCGACCGCTATATGTATATACAAAATGATATTTAGCTAATCCGGCAAACGTTGTTTTGTCATAAAAATATTTAAGGGTGGGTAACCCTTTCATTACGAGTATTGAAAATAGGTGTTGGCCAATTCTCACACCTACTCGATATGCACACAAAATTTCATAAAAATCGGTCCAACCGTTTCGGTGTAGTTTGATAATAAACTTTTATGCGTGTCCGTCTTATCATTTTAGAAATGCATTGTAGGTGTGTATTGAATTTGTTAAGTAGTTTTTGTAAATAATTTCAAAACGTAACACGTAACTTTTTTAAATTGTTTTAGTAATAGTTAATGGTAATTAAGCAAATAATTAACTATTGTATGAAAGACTGCAACACTATGTTTGTATGCCTATAACTGGCGAATTGTGTATCGTGCCTATTTTTATTTTTTTTACCATCTTTTGTACCACATTTATGCAAATAAATTGATATTATTATATTATTATTATAATAATATTGGCGGACCAAATAATAAAATTATAAACTTAAACAACTTATATAAATACTGCGTCGTTTACTATTTAAAGAGTCATTCCGTCAGAATACCGTTTCTATCATATAATCCTGCTAATATGATTCTTCTTTTGATGAAATGGCAACCAGCCGGATCACTCGGATAAGCTATTTCTGCCAATGTCAAGTATTTATCGTCTTCAATTATTAAGTCTTCGAGCATTCAAGTGGTCGTCGTGATGAAATTAATGATAAAAAATATATAAAATGTGGATGACAATAAATGGGACCGTCTTTCAAAAAAACGAAAAACGATCCCTGCTAATATGATAAACGCGAAAGTTTTTGAGTATGTAAGTATGTTTGTTGTTATTTCTCGCAAAAACTAATGAATGGATTTTGATGAAACTTTACAATAATATAGCTTATACATCAGAATAACACGTAGGCTATGATTTATAAAGATACTAGCTTTGCCTCGCGGCGTTGCCTGTGATTATTGTCGTACCGCGGGTAGCACCGCGGGGTTCAGCTAGTAATATTATAAAGAGGAAAACTTTGTTTGTTTGTAATGAATAGGCTCTAAAACTACTGGACCGATTTTAAAAATTCTTTCACCATTCGAAGGCTACATTATCCACGAGTAACAAAGGCTATATTTTATTTTGGAAAAAAATAGGGTTCCGTAAGATATTGGGGTTTTTCGGACACAAGGTGTAAAAAATCAACCCTATACGGGGGAAAATTTTTCGCTACGGGCAATAAAAGTCGCAAACGAGGTTGCGTCGGTCAGCTAGTACTAAATAAAATAAATGCATACACAAATATTTACATAAATACAACAAATATACCCATTACATTATTTTTTAATTTATTTCATTCGGTTCTGGGTCTTCAGTTGTAGGTACCCATTGGCGTTTACCATTGGGTAACAAATATACTCGTTTGCCCCCCCTACAAAAAAACAAAATAATACTACAGAAATATTATCGCTTCATCACGGCCTTTTGGCTATTATGTTCTCTCACCTGACTTTGACAAGCCAACTAAGCAAAATATATTATAGTGCACAAGTTTCTGCGCAAACACAGGTGTACTCTGTGTGCCTTTCCTCTCATGATTCGTTAGGACAGCTATCTGACAGAGATCAGGCACAAGACTGACTGTACGACGACGAATCCGAGATCTCCTGATCAGCATTCGCATACGATAATCGCTAGAAAAAAATGCAGATACTTTTGGCTACATACATTTGAAGAAAAAATAACATAACAATACATTTACATAAAACAAAGGGCATCTAAATTACAAATAATAAAATTACACATCGCCAATCAATGGGTTAAGTGTACCGTGACAGACAAACACGCTAACGTCTCGTCTGGTTCTGTATCAGTAGCCGGAAGCTAGTCGGGTATTTGTGGCGTGACTTACGGCCCGCTTCCGCCCGCCATATTTGCTTTACTTACGCCACATCCGGGGAGCTTACGTAATAGAGTTTGACAAATACTTTGGTAATCGATTTGTAAATACTGGCAGTCAATATGGTATTTTAGTTTTAAAATGTTTTTTCTTCTTTAAAGAATTCCTAAAATAATCAGGTTTCATATTAACAATGTTTACCTATTGTTATATGTGTAATTTGTGTGTCATGTGTACTACGTTTTTTATTTTCATCGCTTCTCAGACGTAAACTTTCCTCAAATATTGGACCTAATAACTAATACATCTGTATAAACTTCTTGAATAAATGTTTATCACTGCTAAAAGATACAATATTTATTAAGATACACGTTTTCCTATAAAACTTGTAACACATCTAGGGCTGTCAAACCATTCCAATTTGCACAAAATTAACAGCCAATACCCTAGAGCGCGGGATAGATAAACCGTCAATATTTCGAGTGTCGAACGTTCAATTGATTCTGTGACGTCACACTAAATTACGTCTAGCTACTCCAATGGTATTTCACCGTTAATAATGGAATAGAACGGTTACACTACGATGAATTGACTTCAAATAATAAATTGAATAAAGAGTGACAAAGCAGTAACCGTAAAAACACTGTGAAATAATTCTTTCTCTGACAACCCTGGGAAAGGTCAAGGTTAACCCTGCTTGTGCTTTATATTTTGTAGTAAATGAAAATGATCCCATTTGTTTCCCAACATCCTGTTCTGTCATGGATTTCCCGAGAGACTACAGACGTTTCTTTAGAAAGGTTTTTTATTTACAGGATTTGTATCGAAGTGTCATATTGACAAAAGAATTAAAGTCAATGCAACTTTGGAGTAGAGATATATATATCCTAACTGAAAAACAAATTCACAAATAATTTTATTTCTTTATAAATTATTTTATTTCTTAGTCGATCATTAGGAAATTTGCCATACTTGTAATTTGAAGGAGGCAAAACTTGTTTATTTATCCTTTAGTCCAAAAAAAACTACTCCCAAGAACCAGAAGGATTTCATACCATGGGAAAGCCATGCTTCAGCATGCATGGGCCAGCTCGACCGGAGTGATACCATGGCCTCACAAAAAAACCGGTGTGAAATAGCGCTTGCGCTGTGTTTCACTGAGTGAGTGAGGATATCGGAGGCCCATATCCCAAACCCTCCCCCATCCCCATTCCTTAAAGGCCGGCAACGACACACCTGTGACTGCCCCGGTGTTGCGGGTGTCCATGGGCGGCAGAAATCGCCCATCAGGTGATACGTCTGCTCGTTTGCTCACTATTCAATAAAAAAAAAAATTAAAAACTACAACATCCGAACCAAAAACGTCCTCCTTTTTTAAGTTGGTAAAAATACATTATTGCATTTAATTTCTAGAAATATGTCTACCAAAGCTATACAAGACTGCAATGTATTTTACAGCATCAAAATCATAAGATTTCATATTTTAAAAGCTTCATAACTTTCATGAATGAATAAAACCATCCTCACTCACACCCTTCAAAGTATGATCCAAAGCAAGCAATTTAGAATATCTTGGATGAAAATACTAAGTGACTTTGGCCATTAAGGCTGTAACGAGACTTAGCTGCTCATAAAATTTTGCCGAAAAGGTGTGGATAGGAAATTCGATTTCCTTCGAAAACTATCGCAGAAATTCTAAGGGCTATTATATTTTCTATACGAAACCATAATTTTAGTGTCGTTTTAGTAGTGGGTAGTTTAATGAGAAAAGTTTGATGAATGTTTCACTGTTACAATTTCGCCAAATTTGTCAAAATTGTTTTATGATTCACTTGTTTATTGTGTGTTTTTATGGGATTGTATATACTTATGTATATATATATATATATATATATATATATATATATATATATATTCATGTTTGTAGCCGACCCCAAATTATATTGGGAATAATAAAGTCTAAGAAAATGATATACATGTTTGTAACGAATTTCGAATGTAACTTTATTAAAGTAATAGTGATAAATTTGGGTACCTTTGATAAAATAACGTAAACTTACATCGATGTCAGGCAATTTAATCTTGTTTATTTTATTTTATATTGAATAAACTATTCTATACACTCAATCCTCGTGTTGCGTTGTTGCTCATGATGAGGTCCGAATTGTTTGCTTGTTTTAATGGTCTGATAAAAGGATAGTTACCATCACGCTTATACCAATAGAAGCAGAATATGATTCGAAAGACGCAGATGATGTTGCATGGGTCAGTTACTATTTAAAATATTAATAACAACCTTGAAAGATCTCATAGTTCTCATGTTCATACGTTAAAGTCTGTTCTATTCATGTCAAAATGTATTGTAATGGTTGGTTAAATACCCGACTGAGACAAATAATTACCATGACTACGATTATTTGTTCTATTTATTAATTAAATATCTTAATATAATACTTATCTAAATGTACATTAATTTTTATAAGAACTCTGCCTAGACGAATCTGTATTAGATGTATCAAGTTTCTATTTAAATGTATATTAAATAAAGGAAAAATATCAGTTTCCTTGCCAGGTTATTTTTTTATTTAATATTGTAGTAAAGCTTATAATACTGAAATATTAGTTTCTTTTACCACGAACTATAATCTAGAATATTCCAAAGAATTTCTCCCGCAATAAATTGATGGAACGCCTCAGGGATCGACTTAATAACTTTTTGATAATGATTTAGGGCAAGACTTTTTTCTACGAACCCCAGGCTTTATACCGCGAAAGTTTAACTGAATTTAGTGGCAGTTTGCGGAGCTATACGTTATGGTAATATGTGTTCTTTATTCGTTTTATGTGATCTTGTTTAACAAGATTACTTTGGCCATATTTGTGATTAAATTTATACGCTTGGGTGCCGCATTCCAAAAAAAAAAATATTATTTCATCACGTCTGTAACTACTTACAACTGGACCAGCAAGCACATCACACAATAAAAGGGTACCTGGATTTCCAAGCTTTGCGTGGTTATTTGGTTAATTTTCTAAAAATAAATCCTAGTTAGATCGATTTAGATTTAGTTAGATTGTTTTAAATAAATTATATATAAAATTTCATTATAATTCCATGATAATCGTTGGAGTCATTGCCGATATTCGGCTTATAAGCATATAATAATTGTAATAATAATAATAAATAAATAAATAATAAATAATAAATCATGACGAATAACTATCGGAAGTATATCCTGAAAGATGGTACGGTCGACATTTGTCGGGCATGTCACCGTCCCGGAGAATCTATCAGGCATATTATTTCTGGTTGTTCTCGTCTTGCTAACGGCGAGTATTTGCACAGGCACAACCAAGTAGCCAGGATCGTACACCAGCAACTTGCCCTTAAATATAATCTTGTGAACTCAGGGGTGCCATACTATAGGTATGTGCCCGACCCAGTTCTCGAGAATATAATATAATAATTTATTCAAAAAAAGGTATTTGTACAGGACTCATATTAATGACTTAATACACGATAATATTTTACAATTAGGCAATTGGACACCCCGTCCTAAACTAGGCAGGTGGGAACCCGTCTGTATCTTAGGAAAGAGTATCCAAATTTAACAGTCTTATATCGATATCTAGGTACGTACAAAGAGTGCATAAGTTAATAAAACAATTCCAACATCAGAAAAAAAAGAAAAGAGAATAAAAGGAAAAAGGTATGTGTGTCTATGAGTGCGCGCGCGTGTGTGTGTGTGTGTGTGTGTGTGTGTGTGTGTGTGTGTGTGTGTGTGTGTGTGTGTGTGTGTGTGTGTGTGTGTGTGTGTGTGTGTGTGTGTGTGTGTGTTGTGTGTGTGTTGTGTGTGTGTGTGCGAGTGGGTGAGTGTCCATGCCGATATATGTGCGTGTGTATGTGTGTAATTAATCTATATGACAGCGGCTAGCAACTCCTCGGCGTCACTGTAGGACAAAGTCAACAACCATGTGCTAAGCTTCCGTTTTACCTCAGACTTGGTTAGAGCGAAAATATTTAACTGTTTATGAGCCTTATTGTATAGTCTAGCACTTAATGCATTAAATTGCCGTTTTGCAAACGCAGTCCTACACGGCACAGTTGGACACAACGGAAAACCACGACGTCGCTGCATGACTAGGTCTTTATTGAAGGAGATCATGGAGTGTTTTCGAATGATAGCTCGTAGAATGTATAGCTTCCTGACTGATAAGACTCTGCACTCTGCATATAAGTAGTGTGTGGAGTAATCTCGTCGCTTAAAATTAATTACTTTTAGGATAGCTCTCTGCGCTCTTTCAAGGTCAATGGTCGTGCTACATTATATTGGGATCGATCTATTATTACAGACAGGACTATTGTTGCCAATAAGCCTGATATTGTGGTGATAGATCGATTAGAGCGCCGCGCAATTATTATCGATATCGCCGTTCCTCATGACGAGAATCTCGTGAAAGTCGAAAAAGAAAAACAAATAAAATATTTGGATCGATAGAGATCGTGAGATATCACGAGATTGTCGATATGTGGAATGTGGATTCGGTAATAATTGTTCCGATAGTCGTATCTGCTCACGGATTGATAGCCAAGAGCCTCGACCAACACCTTAAGAAGCTCACGTTAGAAGGCTGGATCAAGGGTCTGATACAGAAGGCAGTCCTTCTTGACACGGCACGCATAGTGAGGAGGTTCCTGTCTTTGGAGCCCTAACCACCGGTTTCTTGGTCCCTGTACCCGAAGTCGGTGGTCTACTATTTTTTATGTTTTTAAATATATATTATGTTATTGTTTATCTTTTTAATGTATTTAAAAATGTAATTAATATGTATATATAATTAAATAAAGAAAATAATAAATAACAAAAATGGTATCTACACTTATATATAATACATTGGTAGCTTGGCTCTTGGGGATTCAGTCGCTATGGAGCGTTTCTCGGGAGCAGACCGCGCGTTGTGCGTGCGAGAGTTTTACAAGAACGGTGATTCGACAACTGTCGCGCGTAGAAAATTCTGCAGTATTCGAGGTTTTCGCCACTTAAATGATGCGCCAAGCCTTCCTCTCATTTGACATTGGGTTAAAAAGTTTGAAGAGACTGGATCAACGCTGGATAAATCAAAATCCGGGCGACCTAGGTCATCAAGAACGGTAGAAAACGTGGAGAGTGTTAATCAATCTGTACGTGACGACCCGAGCCTTTCAATTCGGAAGCGCGCGAGTGCTTTAAATGTGCATAGATCATCATTACATCGCATTATGCACAAAGATCTAAAGCTGCACCCCTACAAAATTCAATTGGTGCAAGAATTAAAGCCCCAAGATGCCGGTCAGAGGCTTAATTTCGTAAATCAGATGATTGAGCGATTTTCAACGTTTACCAACATTTTGTTTTCGGATGAAGCTCATTTTCATCTTAATGGCCACGTAAATAAGCAAAACTACCGCTACTGGAGTTCAGCCAATCCGAAACGCAAACATCAGAAACCCCTACACTCGCCTAAAGTGACCGTATGGGCTGCCATGTCGGCGCGAGGAATTATCGGCCCTTAGTTTTTTGAAGACGAAATGGGGCGTACAGTTACAGTGAATTCAGAGCGTTATGTGGAGATGTTAGACAACTTCTTGGTACCTGAACTGCAAAACTTTCCTGGCTATAACCAAAGAACATGGTTTCAACAGGACGGAGCAACTTCACACACGTCCAATATATCTCTGCCACGTGTTCGTGAAATTTTCTCAGGAAAATTGATCTCCCGGAGAGGTGACATAAATTGGCCTCCACGTAGCCCAGATTTAACCCCTATGGACTTTTTCCTATGGGGTTATCTTAAATCTAAAGTTTACGCCAATAAACCAACTTCACTGGCGCATTTGAAAGAAAATATCCGTCACGAAATGGCAGCCATCCCTCACTCCACCTGTCGAGCAGTCATAAGTAATTTTACTGTTCGATTAAATGAGTGCCAACAACGTGAGGGTTTACATTTAGACGATATTATTTTTAAGAAATGAATTCCCAAAAAGTGTATTTTAACAATAAATAAACATTTTTTCTATATACCGCTTCCTTTTTTTTTAATCAATCCACTAAATATGAAATTTCTTTTGAGACACCTTGTATAATATAATAATATAATATTATAAAGAGGAAAGATTTGTATTTTTGTATCTAACGAATAAACTCAAAAAGTACTGGACCGATTTTAAAAATTCTTTCACCATTCGAAAGCTACATTATCCACTAGTAACATAGGCTATATTTTATTTTGGAAAAAATAGAGTTCCGTAAGATATTTGCGTTTTTCAAGAAACAAGGTGTAAAAAATCAACCAGAAAAGTTACTTATTTTACGATTTACAATAATATAGCTTATACATCAGAATAACACGTAGGCTATAATTTATAAAGATACTAGCTTCGCCTCGCGACGTTGCCTGTGATTATTGTCGTACCGCTGGTAGCACCGCGGGGTTCAGCTAGTGTGTTTATATATTTATATCCATACCATAAAAAATGATTTTAAAAAATATCTGTAATTTTCAGAAATTGTCTCTTTTGCATATTTACAGTTCAACTTTTACACATTATGTTATTTTGACTTCACGGTTGGCCAGCAGGGGTTTAAGCAGTCGCCACGTCGCTTTCTACTGCGCTAAGGGTCGTGGGTTCACTTTCAACACTTTGTTTGATCCACAAATTATTGTACTGAATCTGGGTGTACTTTGTGTCCGTTACATGTATGTTAATACCCACTACCTACGACACTGGAGTATATCCCGACCACGGAAGTTGCCTTTCTAAAAAAAGTTAATTCTATTCTTAATGTTCCTTGAAAAGTACGTGAATAGAAAATTTTCTACATTTAATTCAAATTTAAATATTACGTGCTCCTTATTTTTAAACCGTTTCCGTATTTTACTAGAACATAAAATACATTTTGAGTGAACATTCCTTCTTAAACCGTTAAAAATAAGTTTATAGCTTGTTTATGGTGCTTTTTCAAATTATTATGATAATTAAAAGGCTTACGAGTTTCATTTCTTAATAAACAGGAAGTCAATAATAATATTCTTAATGAAAATGGGGGAAAACTATGGACAGTAAATACGCTAATGTGGCATTGAGTAGTTGAACTCCGTTCTCATTCTGTGAACTCTTCCAAGGTGAATCCGTTCTTAATATTTTAAAGGCATATTAATTGAGGATTTTTGTTCATATCTTGGTTCGCGTGTATACTGGTTATCGCATTAATAGTAGCCATGTCTTACCACAAGTTTCAAACAACCTCCATGCCAAATTCCATTACAATCCGTTCAGTTACTTTCACATTTTAAATATTAATGACAATCGCTAATTTATTATGTTTTCCGATAATATATACTTTTATTTGATTTTCCTAATAAGTGATCTAGGGTTTAGGGAGTTGTATTATGTTTTCACAAAAAAAGGACGCAAGTTCAGATGCCAACTATAAAATAAAAACTGTTGATTCTACATGTCTTAATAAAAGATATAGACGGAATTGTTTTTTTTGTCCATTGAATAGGGGGCAAACGAGCAGGGGTATTACCTAATGGTAAGTGATTACCGTCACCCATGGACGGCAGTCACAAGTGCTTTGCCGGCCTTTTAAGAAGGAGTACGCTCTTTTCTTAGTCTATATTTTTTATGGTCCCAATATACATTGCATGTCCCGATAATATTTAGTTTTCGGAAGGTTTTCCTTTTTTTGTAGCTTTTACTTAATAACTCTTATTTGCCAAGACGAATAGCATCAAATTTGAAAGGGAAATCCTAACATAAGCTAAAAATATAATAAATAATAACTCGCCTCTGCACATTGATCACAAACTAGACTTACCTACTAAGATAAACTCAAGTCCGAACAGTTTCGCTACATAATTTCATGTCCGTAACACAGTAATATTTACACAAATGTATGTAAATAAAGCACATTGTACTAAACAAGTTTGGCTCCGGCTTTGTTCACATAAATCAGACTTATATAGGGGGTGAGCCAAACTCTGGCTTGTGATGTGTTGCAGTGAGTTTACGAAACTCGATTCTTTGCAAAACCTTCGGCATCTTAGTACCTTATATTTTTTTAATTATGAATTACAGCGAACCTGTAAATTCATAATTGTATCCTTTCATTTTCAATTGATAGCGTTTTTAGCACTGTAATTCGCATCGAGTCGCATCTCAATTTTATAATTTTGTACCTATAGCCATGTGAAATCATATAAAATCATGGTAAATGAAACTTATCTTTTATGCATGATTTTAAATTACTACGAAAATCAAACTCAATAGTTAATTAATAAAATAGGTTAAGATTTACAATTAAGATTAAAAACAAAGACGTATCATAATAAAAATCAAGACAATGTGATGATCTTATAGACAAGGTTTTAAATTACTACGAAAATAAAACTCGCCATTGTACGAGTATTTGTATGTATTAACTTAGTATTTTTATTTGCAATAAAAAACAAACCTCGTGAAAATTCTTGAAGAATATAAACTAGTCTCCGATAAAAATAAAAGATTATCCAACACACCGGAAATCTTTATTTTACAGCCACATGTATATTCTTTTCTTTGTTTTTCTCTATTTATAGCTTTGTTTCTTGTGAGTGACTTTGTAAGTTATCGTTACTATTTGACTATTGCTCATATTTTGTTCGAAATTCAAAACGGTTAGGAAACTTCTTCGCGACAGTTGTCCCGACAGTTATATAGTAAATCCTTTTAAAGTACAGCCAAGTTTTGGGTGAGGTTTGTTTAGCCATTTAAAGTTGATTCAAATCTACCAGTAAAAGCGTTGCGATCTAATAAAGTCTGCAGGGTTGGCCTAATGGTTTAAGTGGTCGTCATGCCGCTTTCTACTGCGCCAAGTGTTGTGAGTTTAAGTCCTACGTTGAACACACTATGTGTGATCCACAAAATTTTGTTTTAAGTCTTGGTGTACTTTGTGTCATATATGTTTGTATAGTCCTCCATGACACAGTATGTATATTTCTAATGCAGAAGTTGTCTTTAAAAAAAAGTAAAGGTGGTTAATGAATACTGGCGACTTAAACAGTTTCAGAAGATATTTATTTATTTTTTTATTAAATGGAATCTCTGAAATCTGTTCATGGTTTGTGTTTTGACTGTTGAGCCGGACGTCACCCATTATAAAAAAATATTTGGCCTGTTTCGGGTGTAATTCCATAATATATATCTATATACTATTATTTTGGTTCGTTCAACTGCAACTCTAGCCTCCTAATCCAGTCGCGAATTATTTTTACAGTAGATTAGAGTAAGTAGACCACCCAAAATAAGGGCTATGTTTAATCTTCAAACAGCATCAATGAGTGATATTTTTTGTTGGTACGGTTAGGCTACGGGTTCGTGTCGAAAATTTAGGGGTCATGTGAACCTCTAAGAGACCTTTGTAGAAAGATACAGGGGAATAAAATAATAACATCCAGCACATGCCGTCACTTGTAAGGTGTCCAACAAAAAGGGTGGTCATAGCAACCCTTGATTTTACTTCGTTTGGTTTTTTTTATTTTTTTTTTATATATAATAGTGGGCAAACGAGCAGACGTATCACCTGATGGTAAGCAATTACCGCCGCCCATGGACACCCGCAACACCAAAGGCGTCACAAGTGCGTAGCCGACTTTTGGGGGGATGGGAAAGGGGTTGGGGGGAGGGGTTGGGGTATGGGTCTACGGTATCCTCACTCACTCGGTGAAACACAGCGCAAGCGCTATTTCACACCGGTTTTCTGTGAGGCCGCGGTATCACTCCGGTCGAGCCGACCCATTCACGCCGAAGCATAGCTCTGCCACGGTAAAAATTTTTGTACGGCGTTGCAGAATGGATTTGAAATTGAAAGAAGAGGAATTGTAATTGTATGGAACCGATACCCGTACAATATTAGTGCGCCACAAAGTGGAAATTTTCTATAAAGGTAGTATATTTTCAGCCTGTAGTCCAATTGTAGTAATACAAAAAGGTTAATTTTAGAAGCAAATTTATTGATATTAATAAGAACAAAACTCGTTTTTATAGGACCATTCAACTACCTACATCTATGCTAATATAATAAACTTGAAAGTAACTCTATCTGTCTGTTTGAAATTTGGCACAAAGATACTTGAATTTCTGAGGAAGGACGTAGACTACTCCTTGTCATCATAATTGTTATACACGCGGGCTGAGCCGCGGTAAAAGCTAGTTATTATATAACGACACCAATAATAAATAATTCTTGATTATTAATATTAAAATTTACTTATTCATATTCCACTAAAATAAATAAAATGAGACAAAGCAGTTCGCCCACAAAGTATAGAATGATTACTTTTAACGATTGTAATAAAGAGGCTACTCAAATTTTTATGTACGAATTCATAATATATTAAGCCTTTACCGAAGATTTATTACGAAAACCATAAAAACCAATAACTTTATCACTCGTAACAATGTTGGAGTATCTCGTGTAATGTTATAGTGTAGTATACAATATTGCATTGTTTATGAGAAAGGCACTACAAAGTCGTCTATTTGTAGGTGTTCTTACCACTATTTATCTTTAGTTTCATCCACTTTGTTTTCACTTCCATTTCTGGGGACGTAGTAGTACCATCACCAAGTCGAGAAATAAAAGGGACAGATAATTATGTCCACTTTTTTTTTTAAATTGAGCTTTACCTAGCACAGTTATTAAACTTAGGTCTTGTATGAAACTATGGAGAAATATAATATTATGCTTATTTATTACTAAAGGCGTAATAAATATGACCCACTGTAATACACCTCAGCTAACCCCAACAAAGAACAAGATTCTAATATTTAAAGATTAGAAAGTGTGATTTAGAAAAGTCCATTCATTGCCGCAGATGCTGCGGGTAGTTGTTGTCAATTCTGAGGCAAATATTCTACTATGTAATAGTTTTTTATGCCTTCTAAGTTACCACGAGGCGGAACCCTGGAAAAATAAAATCTCATACTCACAATCTCAGAATCATAATATACATTTTGTAGATCAGCTCTTTGACTGCTATATGTGATATAAAGATCACGTTTTGAACTGTGTCACCTGTATAACACTATTTGCAAATAAAAGTAGACAGATGACGATAAAATAGCGCCGATATGCATTAACAAATTATTTATATAATTATTTGTTGATAAATAGTATTAAAAGCTTTCTATTACATTTGTACTTTCAAGCATGACCACCAAAAATCCAATTGCGTATAGCTTAGTAAACAGTTTAAGAAACTTGCATTAAAATGGTACTTCTAGGTTAGTACACATTGTGGTTCTAACATAATAGTAAATTCAGCTCAGACAGAACTTTCTTGAGCACTTAAAAAGACCATCAATTCTTTTTATCTCCTAAGTCCAATAAAGGATTATTTACCAGCTAGATGAAACGTTGGGACCAATAAACCTCCAAGTTCAGACATAAAGGATCAAAAAATATCGTAAAGGTTTTCGTTGTATTTTTGTTACGTACGAGTATTTGTTTGATAAACTTACATGTCGATGTTGCGGT
Source organism: Spilarctia lutea (assembly GCA_916048165.1). Classification (NCBI taxonomy): domain Eukaryota; kingdom Metazoa; phylum Arthropoda; class Insecta; order Lepidoptera; family Erebidae; genus Spilarctia; species Spilarctia lutea. The sequence continues at coordinate 2,041,731 of OU696476.1, read as the reverse complement.
CGTTATAACTTTTATTTTGAACCTTGTGTAGTAAAACTCTCACCTGATCAATAAATTAGCCTTAAAATATATTTCGTGAGTCTCAAAATTAGCTCTATTATTCAGTTTTCTGGTAGTCTAACCAGAAAAGTTTTCCAGGAGACCTATAGAACTATGTTTTAACTTTTAAAAATATCATTACATTACATTTTTATATTTAAAATATACTAAAATAGTAGACCACCAACTTCGGGTACGGTGACCAAAAAACCGGTGGTTAGGGCTCCAAAGACAGGAACCTCCTTACTTTACGTGCCGTGTCAAGAAGGATTGCCTTCTGTATCAGACTCTTGATCCAGGCTTCTAACGTGAGCCTCTTAAGGTGTAGGTCGAGGCTCTTGGCTAACAATCCATGAGCAGATACGACTATCGGAACAATGATCACCGAATCCACGTTCCACATTTTGACAATCTCGTGAGATAAATCCAAATATTTTATAAATTTTTCATTTTCGACTCTTACGAGATAAAAAATATTTTAATGAAATGTTTCGATAGGTCTTAGGTGCCAGTTATACTACTCGTCTCAAGAACCTAGGACATGGGTCGGACAAATAATTAAAGTAAATCTTAATTTTATTAAGATACTAAATACAGCGTGCAGTATTGTACTAGTCACGGCCTTTCATATAGTACCCATATTGAGATAGTTGTGAAAATTTTTATAATTCGTTTTTATGAAGCAGCGGTACTCTTGGCTCGTATTGCTTGAACTGGCTAATTATTATGTTCTATGAAATCATTATAGTCCGACCGCTCAGAGAATGCGTTTCTGACACTTGTAAATTCGTCATGAGTAGTGATGTACCATAAACATTAATAATATTTGGTAACAGTATTTATAGCATTAATAATGCATAATTATTCAATTTATATATATTTTATTATATTTCTAACAAAATGTTAACAAAATTGTTGATGGATGAATTAAATTTAATCATAATTTCTGAATGAAACGGAGGGAAAGAAAAGACCGCCAATTGTTATACATCTTTACATACCTTGTAACTCATTTTGTTATACTGTTAAATAAATAAATAAAATTAAATATTATAAAATTAGAACGTTTTATTTAACTATATACCGATCGACAGAATACATTACGATTACAAAAATACTCAGTTACAATTGTCTCGATATTTTGTCTCATCACTACAAAAACAAACGGTTGACATAACTTGAAACAACGTAGTTTGACGTCGTTAGACTTTTGAAAATTATTGTTCTGAAATTTATTAATTAATTAATTGTTAATAACTTTAGCCCAAAAAAAACGTTTATTTTAAGTTGGCATTATTATTTATTTTTTTATGTTATTACTCATTATTAAGGTTAATAAAAAATATTTAAATTTTGCCATAAATTGTACGCCAGTTCAAAGTTACATCGCCCATTCGATCACGATGACGCATTCTCTCAGCGACCAGACAATAATTGGAAAGGTAAAATACTCTATCATCTAAAAACCTCTCTCAAGATCTAGGTAAAAAGTAACACTGGTAGTAATATTCAGGTGGAGTACTTGTTCCATTGATACAAGGACCTAAGCAATAACTTCTAAGAGTTAATTAAACTTGTCTCAGCGAGTTTAGTGAAGTGATTTACAACGCTAACTCCAGTTTTAAGATTAATTTTACTAGTTGAGATGGATTGTGTAGTATGAGGTCTAATTTTGTGAATTTCTCGTGAAAATTTTGCATGTGTGAATTAGATTTAGTTTGTGAGATACGTTTTAATTGTTTCGTTGAAACGTGAGTTGGTTTAATAAAATATTTGGGATATTTTGCCATTTAAGTGAAACTTGCTTGATTAACTGCATACTTGTCTGCTGCTTCATTGGAGACTATTAAATTTTAAAACATATATCTTAACTAAATTAGGCCACAAGCTTGTTTTAGCTTGAAATTGAAGTTTTAAATTTTAATCATATTGCATGATTAGGTAAATAAATATTTACAAATAAACTTTAACTTAGTCTTTAATCGATATTACAACAGTATTTTCATTTAATTATAAAATAAATGAAAATACCAAAAAATCAAATTAATATATTCTTTGAACTCTTGGTTCTTGGTTCAAATTCTTCATAAGTTTGTAGATATTACTATTTAAATTCTTGTCCCGTTACGCTACTCCGCCGAACTGGAAATTGTTTTATATTATATATATATAACCTTTACCTAACTTTTTTTTATATTTATCTGTTCAATAGCATTTAAACAAATTGTAGAATAACATCCTTAACTAACAATAGAACTTACTAATTTGTTTATATCTAAACTTTAAGGACCTACCACAAAAGATCCACGTGCCTACGAAAACAAAAACCTCCGAGTACAAATATCCCAAGTTTGACCATTTCTACCTGTCAACAGTACCTGGCGTAGACCGGCTTTTAACGACCCAACATTGGGCTCGTTAAAAGCGTAATTAAGGATATTGTAGACTCCAGAACATTCCTGATCCCTATTGTCCGATTAGTAATGATGGGCTCCTGAAAGTTGAGCTGTAACTTGATTATTGCTATGACATAGAACATTGAACTATATTTTTTATTGTATTGTGCTTTTTATGGAATAGGGGGCAAAAATAGAATTTCACAAAAACTATAATACATTCAACATCGATATCAAAGTGATAAATAAAATTGTAAACGAGCAATTCAAAAATTCATCTGCATATTACATTTTTTTTTAATATGGGGCGTACCAATATAAGTGTCGCCTAAAGGTAAGCGATTACCGCCGCCCATGGACACCCGCAACACCAGAGGTGTCACAAGTGCGTGGAGGGAGGGAGGGAGGAGGGAGCCTGAGCCTCCAATATCCATACTCACTCGGTGAAACACAGCGTAAGCGAGGCAAATATCTACAACAGTATTTTAACGACATGATTAACAGAGCTTTAAGCTATACAACCAAATATATATTCCTATACATTATCAACAGCAAAACCATAAATTACAAATGTGATTACTAATTTCATTCCTATTACTTAGTAGTTTTGGCATCATTCCAAAACCCACCAAGTAACTATTGCGTCAAGCCGGTACTACATAATATAAAGCAATGACGTTAAGGGATTCAATTAATAATTAGTTTTTCGGTTAATTAGATGAGCTTGTAAAATATATGGAAATATATAGAAAAGAAAAGAAAACACACGTACTTACTACTTCTTAAAAGGCCGACAAAGCACTTGTGACGCCTCTGGTGTTGCGGGTCTCCTTGGGCGGCGGTAATCGCTTACCATCAGGCGATACGTCTGCTTGTTTGCCCCTTATACAATATATATATATATATATATATATATATACAAAAAATAGTCAGACAGAAAATCAATTTTTGAAATGGATTCATTTACACATAGCTTTGAGATACAAATTAACCATTTAGTAAATGAATTCAAAAAAGTTTATAACAAATCGCAAAATCTCACCATTCATTAATATTCAAGATGGTTGACTTCCGTTACAGATATAAACAGATTATTTTCAGAATGTATTCTTTTCACCACAAGTTTTTTGGCATCATTTTATATTTTTATTTTATATTTTATTCGATGACATTGAAGACTCGACGACAAACATTTATTTCATGTGTGAACATTAGATAGTTGTCGCTTCTGAGGCCTTTTGTAACATATTAAAATACAAAAACTGACTCATTGCTCGTTAGACTGATGAGTCAATTTAAAAAAAACCAAAAGAAAAGGTGATTTCTGAGAATTTTCGTCATATATGATGATTCATAGCACATCAGTTAAATTCTTCATGTCTACCTTTAAAAGCTTGGCTGGAGGATCCTACTGAGATATAAGAATTACGTACATATGGTGGGTATGAACGTAATTAGATGGCGCTGATAATCTAAGAATGTCGAATGAAATAGTGTTTATTAGGTAACATAATTATTATGTCTTTATATCTAATGGGAGACAGAAGATCTTAACTGTCAATCAACGAGGCATATGTTAAAAATGCTTTTCTTTTGAGAGCGTATTTTGTAGACGCAAGACTTTGTCGATGCAATGATAAAAATGTCTTAAGGTTTTCGTTAGGTTGAATGTTAATATTATTTAATTTGCTTTAATTGATTTTCTTTCTTTTCAGGTAAGAAAAGGAATAGATCTTAACTGTGCATACCAGTGTCTAAGGTCACCTTATTTGTAAGTAATGTTTATAATTGTAGTGATAAGTAAATAATGAAGTGAAATATCATCATTTATTAATACCAACAAACTAGTACACTATGATTCTCTATCATATAAATTATGTATCCATGAGAAACCGTAAATTCAAAGCAACAGGTTAGTCAATTTAAATGTAAGAAATATTGATATACACCCCAATCCCATATTGTCCCACTACTGGGCTCGGGTCTCCTCTCAGGAGAGGGTTGACCTTGAAACTCGTGGGCTGGGTCTCCGCAACTCGACGTCTTCAGTGCGTCTATTTTGCGTGGTGGGTTGGCATTATTCGTGCCAACCCAGTTCCTCCAAGAAGCCTAGCAGACCCTTCACGTTGCCGACGACTTCAGGTAGTGACCTCGATGATCCGAGGTCTCATCCGGTATTCTGCCACCTCAGGACTCGGGAGAGGGTTAAGGCCATACGTCCCCACACTGGCCGTGTGTGGATTGGGGACTACTAATCACTAACAATTAATTCTTAATCGCACATTGTTTTTTTTTATGGAATAGGGGGCAAACGAGCAGACGTATCGCCTGATGGTAAGCGATTGTTGCCGCCCATGGTCATTCGAATATGTTAATGCATCTTAAAAAAATATGCAAATATATAAATGGAACTGTCTTTTCGTAATTTTAGTTTTTCACTAAATGCATTTAATTATAATGAAAGTACGGTATTTACATAAAAAATCAGTTTTTATAATTTTTGGTGGTCTGTTTGTTGCGGCAAATGTCTGGAACAAACAGACAGACCGGTAGACGGACAGATAGACAAAAATTGAAAAAAATGATATTTTGGTACATGTACCCTGTATACATATTATAGACATTTGGTAAAAAGCGGTTATTCTAATATTACAAACAGTCTCTAATTTTATTTATTTGTATAGACTACACTACACACAGTGTTACCCGTAGTTGTTATAAAGGCACAATAATGGCCGCGGGTATCTGCGGAGCACAGCTAGTAAATTAGTATGTACCTATAGTATTAACACCAGTTCTAACATAATGAGTAACAAAACACTGTTACTTTATGGAATAAAACCGAAGTATTATACCCAACCATTTGTTTTTACTAGGTAATAATTACATGAGAGAACCTTACCAATATGTACGTATATATTACCTATACTCGTACCTTTCATCGCTCACAAAACCAGAGGAAAATACTGTGCTAATAAATGTTACGAGTATGCCCGTGGGTGCCTTTGGCAGAGGTTAATACATCAATGATGAAAATAAGGCTCTTACAGCTCGTTAAGATTGTAAGTGAATTACTTATTTGTTCGGTGGTTAATCTTCTTATAGCAATATGTTTATTTACCTTTTTGGGTTTTGCTTATGTAAGTGGAAGTTTTTGATATGATTTAAGTGAATACATGCTAGTTTTTTAGCCGACTGCGAAAGAAGGAGGGTTATGTTATTTTTCCAGTGTACGTATGTGTGTATTTCTTTGGCACGCCCTAGAGCCTAAATGGCTTGTCGTATTTTTATGTGAGTGGTGTCAACAGATTCATCACGTCGTGAGAGTGACACTGGTTTTTTTATGGATAAGGTGGCAAACGAGCAGACGTGTTGCGCCAATGGTAAGCGATTACCGCCCATGGACACCTGCAACACCAGAAGCCTCACAAGTGCATTGCCGGCCTTTGGGGGGTTGAGGCATGGACCTCCGGTGTCTTCTCTAACTCGGTAAAACACAGCGCAAGTGCACACACCGGTTTTCTGTGAGGCCGTGGTATCTCTCCGGTCGAGCCTGCCCATTCATACCGAAGCGTGGCTCTCCTACGGTAAAAATATACACACGGTTACTTCAAAATTAAAAAACAAACAAAAAGTTATTGCGCCAATATCTGCAATCTTTATTAAATTAATTGAAGAATTGAAAAGATAGTAACAAGATTTTAATTTGAATATTTTATTTTGGTTTGGAATACTCTTAGTTGATAGAGTTCACAAATAGTCGGAGGCATCTGCTCACTCCGAAATTTTATTGCTGTACCTATATCACTAATAAAATTATGAAAAGTGAGTTTTCTATAATAAACTACGCGTTAATTATTATAAAATCTAGAAAAAAAATAGGTCGGACCTCAATTCTGAGCATTCGAATGTTTAGTGTTGATATTAAACATTAATATTAAACAAGCATCTGGCTGCACTGAATAAATCCGATCACGCACGTGCGCAAGCAATCCATTAAGACGAGATAAAAGGACCGACTACATCAAACTACAACTATTTATAATACTTTATTGCTGGTAATATTTGTATCAGGTTTTATTTATTAAAAAAATGTATGTGTATAACGGACGCCCAGAGCAGAGCAGACGCGTGTGTTCTAAAATTAAACAGGCCGCGTGCTCACAAAACAACAACCCACAATATTTAGGAGCGACGCGCGGACGCACGCTTCTTCTACGAACTGTGTGTTCTACAGACAAATACAAAAATGATTTCCTTCTTATCGTGATAGTGACGTGTTTTTTTTAATAGTGAGAGTGTAGTGATGTGCCTGAAATGTTCTCGAACTTCAAACTGCCAATGCTCAAGCAAAAATCGACTAAAGACGAACCTCAATATTGCTACAGTCGTAACGTCAAGTCGAAACCGCCGAAAACTCCGACGTTGTCTCGCGTTAAGCGACATCAAAGACGTAAGTTTCGTTATAACACAGATTATATTTGTATAATGCGAAAATAAACACGGTTTAATGAGGTGCGGGCTTCTATTTGTTCGTTTGGTGCGAACAAACTTCGAAATTAGATGTTTCTGTTAATGGGATGCGTCGCGAAAGCCGGGATAAACCTTGCAATGTGGTTGGTATTTGTGTAAATTGGAGCCGAAGGAGTCTACTCTCAATTCACGTTTATACAAGGATTGTTTCTTAGGTTGACAGTTTTGATTAGAGTCGTGAACGCAGGTGTCTTAGTTTGCATTTGTACACGTGACTTACATTCAGAGGTGTATTTGCTGCACGTAGTCTGCAAACTCAAACGATGTCGTAATTCTGTGACATTCTACGGTAAGGCTAAATTAAGTTCTTCAATGAAAGTGAATTGGAATTGATCTACAAAGCTGCTATAGCTACGCAATCAGTGTCGTCTATACTGTTCTGTATTTGAAGGGCTGTAAATTGTAATGAATATATGTACCTGTTACATACACATATATATATTATACCTAAGAAATCGCACGTTGTTTGATTTACATAGTGTCTTGTTGTTTTTTTTTGCATTGAAGTACATTTATTTCAGTTACCTAAAATTGTTTACCAAAAGTAAAAACTAATGTCTATTACGATGTTTTCGATTTAACATAGGAAAAAAAGAGGATTCTAATAAAAAGTGGTATTTTCACTCATTTCACGTAATCTAATTTCAAGCAGAGTCTGTATTATGGTAACGAGACCGCTAATAAACAAACTTAAATATTTCTAAAAACATACATGTTTCAGAGTCTGGGTCACCAGACAAAACACAAATAATAGCGATCATTATTTGTCCCAAGTGGGAATCATAATTTATGAAGCTCCAAATCATATGAAGCTTATTTTATATGGTTTATATAAAAAAGTAACAAATATACAATTACATACTCGTCTGATGTTCACCTAGCCGATTACGGCCACGGCCAGTATCAACGGAAACCAACCAACTACGAAGGAGATATTACAGTGCACAAGTGTGTGCGCAAACACAGGTGCATTCTCTGTTCCCTTTCTCTCATAATCCGAAGGGACGGTTAACCGACACGACCAGGAAGAGATCAGGTGCAGGACCGACAGGTTTACGTGCTCTCCGAGGCACGGGGGTTCAGATCTCAATTTCCAAACTCCAAGCTGTTATTAAGTATTTCTATAATCAGAAAACTCTAACACTTTCGGCCCGACCCGGGCTTCGAACCCGAGAACTCTTATTTGGCAGTCGCATACGTCAACCGCTTACCAGAGATCTCATACTCGTATATTGATAAGACTAAGACTTAGAATCGAGAGTGATCGAGATCAAGATCGATCGATCAATCGAATCGAGAGAGACTTAGAGTGTATATTTTTATTTCATTCTTGATATTATAAGATTGAACTTAAGATAAAATTTAGATCACATTGTCTTATATAAAGGACTCGTCCAGAGTCACTTTTATCTCTTTTTGCTATCACAGTTTTTTAAACTAATTTATAGCTCTGTATAATACATGTTTTTGGAAAGATATATTCATTGCTTAAATCAATCTCCTAATAATACCTATTAATATCACAAATAACCGATGCTAATGAGACTAGTAGGGGGTACGGTGGCCTAATAACGGTTTGTTTACTAATATACGCTATTTATAACTAGTTGTAGCTGTGCAACAGTTTACAAGTCGCGTGATTAGTTGAATTTCTTTATAAACGGTTTTATGAGCTTTACTTGTTACCGACTAGTTGATGTTGTAATATTTATAATTTCTACAATCAGAATGAAAGGAAAAACAAACAGTATAACCGTAGGAACGGATGAATACCACGGCCTCATTGAACCACGGCCTCATTGAAAACCCCTATCGAATGATTTTAACTGCCTCGGTAGAGCAGTGGTATCGTATGTGACTGCTGTGCTCAAAGTCTCGGGTTCGATTCTCGGGTAGGACCAAATATTTGTATCATCTGCAAATATTTATTTTGGAGTTTAGGTGTTTCCTCTGCATATTTATACATTTACAAAAAGGTAATAAAATAATATTTACTTAAATCAGTTTTCTAGTAGGTACCCATAATATAAAATTTGCTCAGTCAGGACTAGATGACGTTTTGTGAATGTTGACTGAAGTTACCAAATCTTAAATCTTTTTTTTTATTGATTAGGTGGCAAGCGAGGATACGTATCGCCTAATGGTAAGCGATTACCGCCGCGCAGGAACGCTCGCAACACCATAGGCGTCACAAGTGCTGACCTTAAATGTTGAATTTTCCTGGTTTTGGGGGGAATGGACTCAAAAGGCGACAACACATTTATTACTCTTGATTTCTGATGAACCTAAACGTCGATAATCCCTTACCATTAGGTTACTTGTCTACTTAATTGTTACTATCCGTCCCACTTTGATTCCGGGTCCTTTAAGCGGGGCGTGAAAAAGCATCTCACTAGGCCGCCATAGTGCTGGTCACCATGCTGCACTGTCCTTATTTGCATTGAGGATGGTGACCACCACTCTTGGATTGGAGCTGGTGCTTTCCATCAGGCAGGGCAGAGTTATTTTGGTAGCTCACGTATAAAAAAAAAAATTACGACACTAGGTGTAAAGGTTTTCTGACAAATCGCTCCAATCAGTATATTGGTGTCTATTTAAAATGTCATTTAACTAATGTAGCCGTGTAATGACGATTGCTACCAGTCCTTGTCATTTCGTTGGTATGGTAAAAACCAACTAAGAAGCAGACTTCATACATATAAATATAAACAATATGGAAGGAAAACTTGAAACGTAGCCGCATCGTTGTCTAGCTATCGTGGTTACGTGGGCCAAAACCTCTTTTCCAAAGAAAGAGCCTCAGTTGATCAATTGAGTACCACAGTGGTTTTGAGTATTGAAAATAACTCCTTGTGTATCTAAATAACTGTCCTACAAAATTTAAAATTATTTTACTCCAGATAATTTTAAGAACGTAAATAAAAGTTCAAAAGTGATGTCTGTATTCAATATAGGGGCGACTGAAGACGGAGTTATGACTAATATTCATTCTAAACTAAGCTTGTCCCAGCTCATAAATCATCATTATTACGTCACGAATGAGGGATAGAAAAACAGTGCTGGCTTCTTACACAAATAATACAGCCAAAGAGTTTGTCCGTATTTATTTTCGATCACTGTGGTATTAACAACTCAATGGCCTATACAATATTTTTAAAAGAAAATATAAATATCGATTTAATAAACAATATTTTCAAGATATGATATTTTAAATTGGTACGGTTTTTCTGTACAACTAGGCTATAAAATGACCTTCAGCAATATGACATCTTAATCTTTAAGGAATATATATTTGTTATATAAGCCTTGATGTCTTTAAATTCTTCCATTCTCGTGCTTCTCGTAAATTATCGTTTAAAATAACAATCCACATAAATACTACGACATAAATACAAATGAACAGTGTCTCAGACGATTACATCTAGCAGAAAATCGCAGTTAAAATTTAAAAGCTAATAGACATATCTTCAACACAAACAACTTTTAAAAATAATAAACAAACCACAAATGTGACTAAAGCAAAACTCCTGAAGTCTTTTAGCTGTATCTATTACCATCTGTCCGTCAGCGAAGCATCGATGCTCCATTCAGAGGGTCAGTTATTTAGAGAAGTATTACGCAAGTTGGCCCTAATTATGGACTCATTGGACTTGGGCCATGCCGAACTGGAGATGAGTGTTATGACCGAGAGTCTTGGCAAATGGACGCAAGAAAAATACGCCTCGGGAAAATACACTTACATTTTTGTGAAGGAAATCGTCTGAGCTTTTTAACTTTGCATGATATTATCACAGAAGTGTACGAGGTCGCTTTCCGACATTTAGAAAGAGTACAAGTTGAAAATTCATGAATTAATATTATGTATATATTAGTTTGTACTTTTTGATGGTTCCCTAAAATTAAAGACTAAATATAAGAAAGGGAACAAAACGGGCAGCCAATATAAAACGACCCGTTAAAAAAATTAAGAGAACGCAAAGATTGATAAATAACTAAATAATATAATAATTTACCATAACACTAACAAATGTTTTAATTTTTTTGTTTTTTATCCATAAATAAATAATTTATATGTTAGAGTGAATTTTCATTTACGCCATTAAAACTAGTTCGCCTGTTCTTCCGCGAACAAGGTTTTATTATTATTGTTTTGTTACTCGAAACTGCTGAAGCACATCCTCTTTACTGAGTTAAAAACAGATTATAGAAGTAAATAAATGTAGAATATTTACACATAAATCGTTCTTGTTCTCTTAAACCTATAAATCGACAACAATGTTACATTAACCAGATACAAAACACTAATATTTATTCATGAAACCCAAGTACAATTTTACATGTTGTAAAAAACTAAATGTTTAGCCTAATCGCATACTTTATAGTGCAGGTGTACTTACACTGCTACGTGACTGGAAGAAAAAAGAATATGTTTCAGATTAAACCCAATAATTTTGAATTTAAAATGCCCATTTTCGAAACTTATGCGAACAATATTAATGTATTACAACTGACATACATGTACATGACATACAATATTGATGCAAATTATGCAACATTTCCAGATAGGCAGTTTAAAGAGTTAAAGTTTGGATTGACTTGACATTGAATTTCTTTCTTTTACCCGCAGCCAAGTTCTTAAAAAAGAACATAGTATATCTTTTAGTCGAGATATAAGAAGCAAAGTAGCGGACCGATCCACATAGAGACCTGTAATCTCAAAGTCACAGTGGGAGTCGACATCATATCTTATTTTAATATCTTGTCTTATCTTTTTTATATCTCATACTGGTATACAAACTAACTCCATATCTTATAGTAACTGGAAAAAGCTATTAGCGGAGTTCTTCAGAATGACTCTTGGTAACATCATAGAAGTATAAAAATAGTTTCTTTGCTGACAGAGCTACTATGAGGGAGCATTGACCGAAATGAATGTTCTCTTTAACAACTGAAAAAGCACAAAGTATATTACGAAATAGTACTTAGTACTGTACACGTGTTACGCACGCACAGTGAAGGCAGAATGCTGACGCATGTCCTGCCCCAGATTGGCGCATTGCACGTGGATAAGTAAACTGCTGACATCGCACAACGAACCTCGCAACACACCAAAAACCGAGTTAACATGAACAATAGAAAACTGAGGACAATTACTTTTTGGTCGATCGTCGACTTAGCTAGTTATTAAGTCTTAATTATATATTGTAATTATTTTAAATTAAATTAATATTAACTTAAATTGGTTTCCTTTGGAACTCTTGCTGCCGCCGCACATTTCTGGCGCAGTCGGTAGGATTTTTAGGATTAGATAGGGCTAAAATCGCGCTACGATCCTGAACCTACACGTGGTGACAGCAGGAGGAATCCAGACATCGATTCGCCAAAGAAGACCATCAATGTTGTAAGTACTTTGAGTCTTTCAAATCCTTACTTGTCATATTCCTAGTGCTACTTATACGGATCATAATATAGGTATTTTATGTGCAACATTTTTTGTGCGTAATTTCTTTTAGGTATACGAAACATCGGTTGTTAGTTATTTCTCTTAGGCAGCATTTTATTTTATGAATAATATCTTTTATGCGTGCTTTCATTTAATTCGTTAGTCGTTTAATTATTGTGTGAATTATTTTTACCACTAGCATTATATTTAATAGTCAAAATTTTCCATCCGAAGGCTACGCGAAGTCCTAGCGTTAACAGCAATACAATTAGGCACTCTAGTAGGGCAAACTTGTTAGACAATCACAGATTTGCAGCAGACAGGTCTAATATGTCTCACGAGAATATGGATGTGATTTATAAATCACTCCGAATGGTGCCGGAATTCGACGGTAACCCCCACGTTCTAACAAGATTCATAAAAATTTGTGACCAACTAGTACTAACCCACTTTAGTACAGTCGAGGGTAGCGAATTTAATAATTTAGCTCTCATTAACGGAATCCTAAACAAAGTGACAGGCTCTGCGGCCCGGTTAATAAATTCTAACGGCATATCAGATAACTGGCACGGTATTCGTAATGCACTTATTAATAACTTCGCTGACCATCGCGACGAAACAGCCTTATACAACGATTTGTCGTTACAAACGCAAGGGTCTTCAACCCCACAGGAGTTTTATGAACGTTGTCAAAATTTGTTCAGTACAGTAATGACTTATATCACGTTACATGAGTCTTTGCCTACCACTATTGAGGCTAAACGTGAACTTTATAGGAAACTTACATTACAATGTTTCATGCGTGGACTAAAGGATCCTTTAGGCTCCAGGATACGTTGTATGCGACCTGAGTCTATGGAAAAAGCCCTAGAGTTTGTTCAGGATGAAGTAAATATAATATATATGCAGCAACGTTGCGATCCTGGTTACAATAAAAAGGAAACGCAACACCCGTATAACAATAGCTTTCACTTACCTTGGAATAACGTAGGTTTTAAACCACCCTTCCCTAATATGCCTGGGCAATCCAAACCCCATTTTAATATACCCGGTCTACCTCGACCACACCTTGCATATAACCAACATAGCTCGAATTGGAAGCCCAACGTGCCACAATTCGCACAACCACGTGGCCCGTCACGTACGCAGCAGATGTTCCGCGCGCCTCCACCAAATTATAGTGCTCAAAGTAATACATTTAGATTACAAAATAGACAACAGCCTCAAACCTCCCACAACTATAATAACACCCCACGTCCTATGAGTGGAGTTAGCCACTTTGTTCCTAAACCTCCACCGATGACCAGTCATGACTGGCGTAAATTTGGAAACCCACCAGCTAGTAATTATTTTACCAAACCCCGTGAGCTCAATATGAAAGAATTTAACTATGACTATGGATTCGAATCATGTAACGATTATGACCAAAGTTACACCGACTATTACTACGAGGACAATACTTACGAACCATACATGGAGAGCCATGACAACTGGGAACAACATCCCTATTTCGAGGCCCCCATTGTAGAAGAATTAGAATCTAGTACGAACACTGTTTCAAATGAAAATTTTTCCAATGTCCCGAAATCCGAAAAGCCAAAATAGAGGTTAATTTTCAAATTCAAAGACAACTCGGGTATATTCAAATACACAACCCACCATTAAAATTCCTAATAGACACCGGCGCTAATCAATCTTTCATAACACCCCAAGCAGTACAAAATTATTTCCCTAACATCCCTCTTAACTATGATCCATTCGAAGTAACGAACGTTCATGCTGTTAGTAAGAACGATTATTCTATCACATTACCTTCCTTCCCAGAGTTCGCCGGAAGAGATAACATAACTCTTTATATATATAACTTTCACAAGTACTTTGACGGTTTGATAGGTTTCGATTTACTAGACTCCTGGGATTCTAACATAGACTTAAAAAATAAAATAATTAAAACGCGTAACGCTGAAATACCCATCCATATGTATGATTCGCGTAGTGCCAACTTATATGAAGAAATAATACCTGCTAAATCTTCCAAGTTAGTTCGATTACCAATTAATTCTCGAGATGGTGATGTATTTGTCCCGGATCAAATTATTTGTAACTGCCTAATATCCGATTGTTTTACGAAAGTAAAAGATAATCGTGGTTGGGTACAAATATGTAACACTTCAAGTAACGACGTCATCTTCTCAATGGACCGCCCAGTATCAGCAGAGTTATTTAATTTCGAATCCAACCACACAGAAAGCGTAACGTACCGTACTCAAGAAGTTCTTTCGCGACTTCGGACTGGTCATCTAAACCCCGAGGAGATAACTAATTTAAAAATGTTGTGCTCTCGGTATTCGGATGTGTTCTACCTCGAAGGAGAACCACTAAGCTTCACTAACAAAATCAAACATAAAATTAAAACTACCGACGAAATACCCGTTCATGTCAAAAGCTATAGATATCCATATATTCACAAAGAAGAAGTCAGAAGTCAAATAAAAAAGATGCTAGAGCAGAATATCATAAGGCCTTCAGACTCTGCTTGGAGCTCGCCTATATGGGTAGTTCCCAAGAAGACTGACGCCTCAGGTAAAACTAAGTGGCGCATCGTCATAGACTTCCGCAAAGTGAACGAAAAAACAATAAATGATAAATACCCTATTCCAAACATTTCTGACATATTAGACAAATTAGGCAAATGCCAGTATTTTACAACCCTCGATTTAGCTAGCGGATTCTACCAAGTAGAATTAGATCCTTCAGATATTCACAAAACCGCATTTAACGTAGAGAATGGTCACTATGAATTTTTGAGAATGCCTATGGGACTTAAAAATTCTCCAGCGACTTTCCAACGCGTAATGGATAACGTGCTTAGAGATCTCCAGGATATTTGCCTAGTATACCTTGATGACGTCATCATTTTCAGTACCTCCCTTCAGGAGCATATGATAAATCTAGAAAAAGTCTTCAAAAAACTAAGAGAATCAAACTTTAAAATCCAAATGGACAAATCGGAATTTTTAAAATTAGAAACCGAGTTCTTAGGCCATGTGGTTGGTAAGGATGGCGTTAAACCGAACCCAAACAAAATCACATCAATCACAAATTATCCCTTGCCCAAGACTCCTACAGAAATAAAACGTTTTTTAGGGTTACTCGGTTACTACCGTAAGTTTATTCCGGATTTTGCACGCCTTACAAAGCCACTTACACAATGCTTAAAGAAAGGCTCTAAGATAGTATGCGATCAAAATTATATTAACTGTTTCGAACACTGCAAAACACTACTAACCAATGACCCCATCCTGCAGTACCCCGATTTTAATAGAGAATTTTTACTAACCACAGACGCCTCTAATGTTGCTATTGGCGCTATTTTATCTCAAGGCATAGTTGGTTCGGATAAACCAATCGCTTATGCGTCTAGAACATTAAACTCCAGTGAACTTAACTACAGCACCATAGAGAAGGAACTGTTAGCTATTGTTTGGGCTACGAAGTACTTCAGACCATACCTTTTTGGCCGCAAATTCAAAATTATTACTGACCATAAACCCCTTCAATGGATGATGAGTTTAAAGGAACCAAACTCTCGACTTACAAGATGGCGTTTGAAATTAAGCGAATACGACTTCGTTGTAGAGTATAAGCAGGGACGTCATAATACAAATGCCGACGCTTTATCTAGAATAGAAATCCACAATGACGAAATCAGTTCCATAATTGTCAATCCTTCTGAAAAAGAACCGGCCTTAGATGACTCCAGAACAGAAACAGCTTCAGAAGCTGCAGACGAGTCCCGGACCCTTACAGTACATACAGAAAACGAAAATCCTATATTAGAAATCCCTATTACCGATGATCCCTTAAACAAATTCTCCGAACAATTAGTGCTAACCGTCGTAGGTGATCTTAAAAGCAAACCAACCGTAACTAAACCTTTTGAAAATCATACGCGAACGTCTATTCAGGTCTCGGAATCAAATCTAGAAGAAGACATAATAAATGCCATCAAAGAGTATGTCCATCCAAAAATAAAGACAGGTCTTCTGATTAATCCACATCTAGCCATGTACACCATAATTCCTACCATACAAAAGACTTTTAAAAACTCATCAATGAACCTTATGTTAACCAAAACCGAACGGATAAATGTCAGAGAATATTTGCGACAGCAAGATATGATCAGTAAGTACCATGAAGGAAAAACGAACCATAGAGGTATTAACGAGTGTTATTTAGCCCTTTCCCATAGATACTACTGGCCAAAAATGCGCGAACACATTACTAAGTTAATAAACGAGTGTACAGTTTGCGGCCAGGCTAAATATGACCGGAATCCAATTAAACAGCAACTCCGTATAGTTCCCCCATCAAATAAACCTTTTGAATTAGTCCATCTAGATTTATTAACCATACAAAGCGAAAAGTTTCTAACCCTGGTAGACTCATTTTCCAAATATGCACAGGCCTATTACCTAAGGGATGGAACTGCAGTAAGCGTAGTACAAGCGTTATTAAAATACTGTACTCATCATGGGATACCTTTAACTATAGTGACTGACAATGGCCCAGAATTCACCAACCAATTGATAGCCGAGTTTTTGAGAGTACACAAAATCCAACATCATAGAGTAGCTCCACATACCCCAAACGAAAATGGTATCGTAGAGAGATTCCACTCAACCATATTAGAACAGTTACGGATACTAAGGATTGAACAGAAAAACGAATCAGTTCAAAATTTAATGCCTTATGCCCTTCTAGCATATAACAGTACTATTCACAGTTTCACGAAATGTAGACCGATAGAAGTAGTAACCGGACACTTTGACCCACGCGACCCTTTTGACATAGATTTATCATCTCATATAGTACAACAGTACACGACGGACCATAAAAATAAAATGAGCACAGCCTACAATTTGATTCACGATTTTAGTAAGGATTGTCGTAAAGAA
This sequence comes from Spilarctia lutea, assembly GCA_916048165.1. Classification (NCBI taxonomy): domain Eukaryota; kingdom Metazoa; phylum Arthropoda; class Insecta; order Lepidoptera; family Erebidae; genus Spilarctia; species Spilarctia lutea. Next base: position 2,024,362 of record OU696476.1, on the reverse strand, counting down.
CTTATAGATAATCGAAATAAAACCCGCGAAGTTGAAACTGAGTATCCTCCCGAACAACAAATATTTGTAAAGAATCCCTCCGCTGCTCGACAGAAAATAGCACCCCGTTTTACTCATGACGTAGTTATGGCAAATCTCCCTATCCACATATACACGAGAAAGAAACGCGGACCCGTTGCAAAATCGAGATTAAAAAGAGTTCCTAAAAGTTCACGCTTGTTACAGGACCCTCCTAGTACTCAGCCTCCTAATGAGGTCGGCGCAAATGCAAGAAATAAAACTTGAAAGTCTTAACGATGGTCCCGGTGTTTTACCCTTTAAATTAGGTCCTTGTCATATTATATCCCACTACCATTCCTTCCTACATTATGTAAATCTAGAACAGTTGCAAGATACTATAAGTAAAGTTCACAACCAAATAAACAATTTTAGCCCAAGTTTCTTTAATAAAACCTCTTTATTTCAACCTCATATTAATTACCTAAATCATAAGCTTCATTCTGTACTGGAACAACTTGAATCGTTTGAATTAAGTCGTAGTAAGAGAGGTCTCGTAGATGGTCTCGGATCTATAATAAAAAGTATTACTGGTAACCTCGATCATACAGACGCTGAATATTACGATAAGGCGATTAAGTCACTGAAAGACAGTAATAATTTATTGCTTACAGAATTTAATAACCACGTTAGCTTAACTAAGGATTGGATATCCCAGCATTCTAAGGTTATAGATAATATTGTAGAGAACCAAAATAAGTTCATTTCAATCATTAAAAGTATAAGTGAGACTATAGATAGTGATTATGACTCGGTTAAATATTTTCATTTAGCACAAATGATTTCTATTGTCAGCGATAACGTAGACACCTTATCGCAAGAAATTTCAAACTTACAAAACGTTTTAGCTTTCATTAGGACCTCCACAGCACATCATTCTTCAATAACTTCAAGCTCCATAAAGTCTATTATTAATAAACTACGTAAATTATACGGTGAAAATAGAGTATTAGATTTAGGTATCCGCGAATATTACGATATTATAAAAATAGGGTCTTACTATCTGAAAAATGAAATAGTTATAGTTTATAAATTTCCAATTACTTTAGCACAGTGTTATGATCTGTATAAGATATCCATAGTCCCTAACAAAAACAACGAAATTCTTACTCCCTCATTCCGATTCCTTGCAACCCATTTGAAAGATTTCAAGTACATAGAGGCAGAATGCCCGAAGTCCAGTAAAGGGTATCTATGTGAAGAGATACACAACGTATATAGCCGATCCTCTCAAGATTGTATCCACGCGCTCATCACGATGCAACAGAAGATTCCTGAGTGTCATTCCACTACCACTTCGTTACAAAAACCAGCCTACGAGAAACTTGACGACCGTCACTACACCGTCAGCTTCCCGTTTCCAACGAAGATAAGACTGTCGTGCGATCAAGACCTCTATAGAAATATTCAAGGAAGCTACCTCATTAACATTCCTCAAAATTGCTACCTGGAAACCACAGACTTCACTATATTAAACTCTAATGACCGTATCAAGGGTCAAGCATTAAAAATAACAGATATACCCGATCCTGAAAAACCTGATGCTAAACCATTACTATCATCAGCCATCAAACTGAACTCGATCAACCTGGATCATCTACATTCAGTCAATGCTAAAATATCTCTTCAACCACCAATCCAACCAGCAGCTAATACAGACACAAGCCTATATCACACAACTATACCCATATACGCCCTACTATTAGGTGCATCTGTACTCATCAGTGGACTGACGCTGAGAAAATATTGTTTCAACCGTATACTGCCTGACCAGAAACCGACAAGTAATAGTCCAATCGAACTGCAAAGAATTTATGCTGTTCCAAGTACCAGAACAATTGAACCTGCACAGCTGCCAGCGCAATTTACGACGAGCGTCTTCAATACGCGCTGTTCTACGGGGGGAGGTGTTACGCACGCACAGTGAAGGCAGAATGCTGACGCATGTCCTGCCCCAGATTGGCGCATTGCACGTGGATAAGTAAACTGCTGACATCGCACAACGAACCTCGCAACACACCAAAAACCGAGTTAACATGAACAATAGAAAACTGAGGACAATTACTTTTTGGTCGATCGTCGACTTAGCTAGTTATTAAGTCTTAATTATATATTGTAATTATTTTAAATTAAATTAATATTAACTTAAATTGGTTTCCTTTGGAACTCTTGCTGCCGCCGCACATTTCTCACGTAGCTCAGATGACGTCAATATTTCTAAAAGTTTATTTTGTTTATAAATAGAGTTAGTACCAATTACAATTAAACGTAGTTGTCACTTTTTACAAGCTTTTAATTAGTTTCATCTGCCCCGATGTTTGGCTGTAATCAAATATTACAAGTTAAATTTGATTCACTTCCCGATTTTCGATTGAGCTTGAAATTTTAAATTTACTTTTAGTTCTGATGATGATGCAATTAAATATATACGCTTTTATTATTAATCCAATATGGCCGCGGTAACAAAATGGCGGCTTACATATTTCTGAACAACCCACCCAATATGGGTACCAAATAAAGGCTTAAAGTTACTTTATTTTATTAACAAGTATTAAAAGATCATTTTAAAAAAAATCTTTTAAATTAATCACTTGTTTCGTTACTTTTCCAATTTTCCATTCTAATTCCTGAAGTATCACGAGCCAGCATGCTCACTATTATACAAAGTGAACTGAAACTGTCTACTCCTACTTGGGGATATAGGCATAATTACACAACTTTTACAAATCTATACTAATATTGTTAAGCTTCGGAGTCTGTTTGATGGAACGCGCTAATATTGAAATACTGGCCTGTTTTCAAATAATATTTCAGTGTTAGCCTTTTTGTTTAGAAAGGCTATTTAGCCTATAGGCTATATACTATATTATCAAAAGACGCGGAGAATCAATAAAAATATTGCAAAACTGGAAAAAACTACTTTTTAGGCGTCCGTTGCGTGCACTGCGCAAACACTGTGCAATGTTTCACAAAAACCATTTATGAAAGAATTGTTCCCGTTTCAAAGTTCTGAAAAATACAGCGACAGCATGTCTATCTTTCGGTACTTTGGTTGGCTCACTATAACCTTTTTTATGGTTTAAACATCACGCTACGGGCAATATGAGACTCAGACGTGGTTATGTAAGACAGCAAGTAAACTAATATAATAATTAAACTCAAATAATAATTATACATTACAACTATAACTCCAAAAATTCATCCACTTAAATATACGTAGACGTACGCGTCAACCCGTAAAAGACCACCGCGGTCCCAAATTCCAGACGCGAGTCCCCTGACCCGGCACTAACTCGCCGAACCTTATCACGTGTCTCGAAACCCAACGAAATGTGGCCGAATAAAGGTGTAGACATATTTGATCGTATTATTAGGTGAAACTTTCAAACTAATATTAATTTTCAAATGAAATTTGGGGTAGTTTAGGAATGTGATGATATTAAAGGATAAATTTAGTACTAAGTTTGCGAATGTTTATTCAGATTGTAGCTCTGATGGAAAAAAAATACGGTCACATTTTGCAAATATTGGTTCTCCATAGTCAATAGATTAAAAAAAGCAAGAGGCAAACAACACAATTGTGTAAATATTACAGATTAAGTTTTTTCCGATTGAACTAAAAAGGAAGTTGTAATTTTATTCGTTTTTATTGCCACTTATTTTCTTTAATTATAAATAAAACTACTTTGGAGCAAAATTTAAACTGGATAAGTGTTGTAGGAAGCAAACGGGATAAACAATGAGATAGATGTAAAAAAACCTTTTGCTTGGTTAGACGGTTCTCGTTTTGGAAACATCTAGTTTTATTTTCAAATTTGTGACCGTAACATTCAACACTTCAGCTATTTCAGACATGCCTCAATCTATTACCTCCCATTTTATCATTCATTCAATCTCCTTCTAATTGGTTTAGTATAAAATTTTAAAGTCCAGCCAGTCCAAATCAATATTTTATCACATCACATCACATTAAACCAAATTATATTAAATTTATTTAAAATTGCCTTTAAACATACCGTGTTAATTTTAAAAAGTAATTAACGGTTCAGACACATTTCAATTTGAAAAGTGTTATGCATTTGTATATTTGTATATTGATTTTAATATAATGAACGCAGAAAAATTTTCAATACATTCGCAATTGTCAGTCTGCGTTTAAGCCATAAAAATATTTTTAATCTTTGGATGTCAAATCATTTTTTTGGAATTTGTTTGGACTTTAATAGTATCTTCGCATCGTAGTATTAAAAAATAAATGAATAACGTCTTAGAAGAGTGTTGTATATTTAATATTTGATCACAATGTTGGCGCAGAACATTTTATAGCATTCGTGGAAAAGTGATAATACGAGTAAATAAATATTCCGGATTTTTAACACACAACGCCATCTAGGCCCAAGCTAAGCGGTGCTTGTGTTATGGGTACTAGACCACTGATATAAACACATTTTTGCGTTTTTTTTTAAACATGCATATTATGCATAGAAAACACCCAAACTCCGAAACACATATTTGCAGATCATACAAACATTTGGTACGACCCGGGAATGGAATCCGAGACCTCTACATAGCAGTAGCATACACTACACTGCGCCACCAAGGCTGTCAAGGTGAAAATTTATGTAATTTAAAAATAGTAATGACAGCATTGCAATTGGCAATATATTATAGGTGTGTTCATTTATTAATAAAATTTAAAATATATATCTCATTTGGTCTCGATTTTACAGCCATTTACTAGACGGATAAAAGTCGATCTTCAGCAGCTTCAAATTTTGAGTTTTTGAAGTGTACACAATCTTTTATACATACGTATATAGGTGGTTATAATTGTCCATATATGTTTATACTTATGAACGTGACCTTAATCGCGACCAATTTTATAGCTCACCCGTTTTCCCGGTTCGACACGTCGAGACGACACCAGGTGGCGTGACACCGAGTATACTAGGTTACGAAAAGGACAATGCGATCTTTTATCATCGGAAAGGATTGAATAAAGCATTTTCGAAAATTATTTCTATAAACCTTTTGCTCAGTCACTTCTTCATAGTTCGATACATACGTTATTCGTTAACTGAAAACATTTAAAACTACCTTTTTAACGCTGCTCCGCCCGCATACATATATACTTTTAACCGGTAATCGCGGTTAAAAGTAGCCTATCCGTCCTCAAGAATCAAAGTATCTCCATACCAAATTTCATTAATATCAGTGCAGTACTTTAGCCTTGAAAAGTTACAGACAGATAGACAGAAAGACCGAGTTAATTTTGAATTTATTATATACTAGCAAACTGCCCTGCCACGGGCTCTTTACGGAAAATTATATTACCCTGAGATGTGCGGTTTATTTTTTTCCGACGTCTTCATCTATCACTCTATCGATCTATCTATTGGAAAAAACCACATCAAAGTTCGTGAGTTCGAGTTTATTGTAAACAGACAGACAGACAGACAGACGCGGCGGAGGACTTTGTTTTATGATATGTACTGATAGTGAAATATTTACAAATAGTTATTTGGAAAACATCAATGTTGATTTCAACATTTTTTTACGAAACGGTGAGCGTGTGATGTGTATGCAAGAGTCTTTGTATTTTCGATAAAATACTGCACTCTTGTTTTGCAATGTTATCTCATACTACAAAAGTTACAACAAAACATGTTTTTCAATGTAGTGAGTTCGTTCTTTTAAAAGTTTGATGATAACATTTTAAATGTTAAAAATATAAGAGTGATGTGTATAAAGAACAGGAAATAAGAAAAAAGCCAGAGAAAATATTTTCATGGTAAGTGCCCAATCGTAGGTTTACGATCAAACATTTTAGTGCGTATATAAAATTTAATCCTAGGAGGCTAAAGGCAACTTAAGTTTAAAAAACTTCGTTATTTGAGCCTTATTTTTTCGAGTGAGATTTTCCACTTCTTGTCACTTCATTAATGGTAACTGTAAGAATTTAAATTTGAATGGAGATGACTTTAACTCGATAGTACTCCAGAAATAAATTTATTATGAAGTCTGGTATGTAACAAACAGAACCTCATCTTGGTATTTTCGAGATAGCCAGTGCCTTAAAATCATCATCATCATGTCAGCCGAAAGACGTACACTGCTGGACATAGGCCTCCCCCAAGGCTTCCCATAACAACCGAGCCTGTGCTGCCCGCATCCAGAGGTCTCCTGCGACCCTCACCAGGTCGTCGGATCATCTTGTAGGCCTACCCACGCTCCGTTTTCCAATGTAGTAGTCGCCACTCCAGAACTTTTTGGCCCCATCGGCTTGTCTGCAAGCAATGTGCCCTGCCACACTGCCACTTAAGTCTGGTAATTTTACGGGCAATGTCGGTAACCTTTGTTCGACTGCGGATCTCCTTATTCCTGATTCGATCACGCAGAGAATTTCCGAGCTTTGATCTCTCCATTACTCTTTATACAACTTTAAACCTTCTTTTCAGGCCCATTGTGAGTGACCACGTCTCTGTACCGTAGGTCATAACTGGCAATACAATTATAATGCAATAAAAATATTTTCAGCTACTGGAAAGAGATGTGACCCTTTGTTGTTTCATTGCTAACCAAAACTAAGTTGAAATTAAATAAATCCATATTTATATTAGAAATTTGCAAATAATTATGTCTGACCTGCTTTCACGGCCAAACCGCTGCACAGATTTCAATCAAATTGGCATAGAGATACTTTGATTCTTGAGTAAGGACATAGGCTATTCTTTGCTGCGATAACTGACAAACACACAGGCGGAGCCGCACACAAAAGCTAGTTCAATATAAAAGATTTTGGTATAAAATTACTTGCTTATTTTTGCAATGGTCTGGTAGTTATGAGTTTTGTGTTCCAGTAAACCCATGCCTTTAAACTTGTCCATTTATGGGTAAATCATAGCTCTCCCAACGGTTAATTATTTATTTCTTCACCGTACACGTGTAATAAAAAAAGATAAAATTTATATACCTATACGTAACAATCGGCGAACTTATCGCTGGCGCATGGCGATCTCTTACAGACGACAGACAGCCCTTATACATATATTATAAAACAAAGTCCTCCTCCGCGTCTGTCTGAATGTCTGTTCTGTTCTCAATAGTTACTGCACGAATTTTAAAGCGGTTTTTACCAATAAATAGGGTGATTCTCGAGGAAGATTTTAGTTTTTAGTTTAATTTTTTGAGTCTTCTGGCTAAAATATAACGATATTTATTAATGACAATAGGAAAAAGTAAATATACTTCATCGACTGTTTTATATTTTACTATTTACGAAAATTATGTGAATGAAGGAGTATTCAATTTAGCACAGCATTTTTGTATGGAGGAGTAGTGCTGAACGCTAATATGTAAATGTATATACATGTATGTGCATATTGTTCACCAGATTCATTACAAGGTTAACTTAAAACTAGGGCAGTACCAGTGGCACTTATCACTCCAAGACGATCTCTCACAGACAACTATTAACTATTCATTATGTAAATAAAGAAAGTAAAGTAAAACTTTAAAATTAACATTTTACGGAGCCGTCCCTCCATCTTTTGAGTGTATAAAATAACGACGTAATAGAAGATATTTATTAAATTAACTTCTGAAGCATTTTACTCCAGAACATTTCTAAATTCATATTCTTAAGAGAACTGTCAAAACAAAAAGAAAGTACAATCGACGACAAAAGTCTATCACAATAAATATTTATCACTCGAGTAATACATTGATATTTATCAGAATAATAATGTAATGAAGATGGATAAGTAGGGATCCTTTTATGTCAGAAACAATAAACGGCTGGCTCACCAATACAACTAGATTAACATAAGCGATCTTTGTGGTATATTAACTTATTCTTTTGAGTTGATCAATAAGTAACAACATGTATCCGATTAGATAGTGTTGGTATATATTCATATTAATTTGATATTCAGTTGGTAGTTATGGATTTAAAATACACACTGTCACCACTTGTGTTTATCCCGTAGGTATCGTAAGATGTAACTGAGGAAGCGAACTACGCAAAACAATACCACTACAAAGAAAACGAAAATTTTAAACAAGCCCTATAACAGTCTATCTGGCCAGTACAACATAGAAGACTCATCATCTTCATCTTCCTAGCCTTTATTATTCTCAAAAGTATTTTGGGGTCGGCTGTTGGTTCAACCGGTTTTACCTGAATATTAGTTTTTCCACGGAGCGACTGACATCGGACGTCCGCAACCCTGAGGGTGAACTGAATTCGAAGGTTGAACTAGTTGTCAGTATATTTTAGGGCCCTGACTTCCCAATAGCGATTGCCATTCCATTGATGTTCATGACAACCGGCACCAACAGCTTAACGTGCTATTAAGAATTTCTTGTAAGAAAATCCCAACAGAAGTCCGACCCGTGAATCGAACCTGAGACCTGTTCCGAAATCGAAGATGAGATCGGCAGTTGCTTACGCTTTACCGCTAAACCAACGAGTGTACTATAGTAGACCAAATAAAATATTAATAAGTATAGGCCTATGTCCAGGACTGGACTATTCCTTAAGGGGTATTGATGTGATATGATATCATATTATGGCATATGAATATTTGGCAGATCGAAGATTTACATGCAATTCCTACAACGGAGTCACATTAATTCCTGTACATTTTATGTACGAGTATGTATATTGTATTCAGCTTACAGTAGGTAGGTATGCATATTAATTGAATTATATTATTCTCACCTTGCTAGTGAATTAAGTAAGGCGCTCAAGATATGGAAGTGTGAGAGAAATATGCCTTATTCAGAAGCGATGCACGTATCGAAGTGTTTTCAGATGCATTTTTTTTGGTGCCTTCCGTCTGATAAAGTCACAAGTTTGGACTACCTACGAATTTTGATAAGAGAATTCTTTAGTAAATAATTCTTTTAATATTTTTTCATTTGAAGTTTGTCATGAAGAGACATCTCACTTTAGACACTGTATTTTTTTCATTTGTAGACTGATTGTATCACGGCATTACTTGAATTATCCATACTAACAATAAAAATTCGAAAGTAACAAAGTCGTAGCAAAGTCTTAAGGTTTGTTATGTATTTATGGCTAAACCACTTAACGAATTTAAATGAATTTCGGTATAACGATACATTGGACTTTGTGGAAGGATATAGACTACTTTTATGGCGACAACCGACATATAACTACGCTTGCTTAGCCGCGGGCAAAAGCTAGTTACCATTAAGTTCACTTCTGTATAATAATAAACGTGTGTTTTTAATTAATTGTGTGTACGATAATAATAATTAATTATTTGTGATCAGATGATCCGATTGCTCATTTGTGTCCATACCAGTAAAAAAGCTACACAGCCCCGACCTCCAACAGAGACTTCTTGCTGTATCGATTAGTTCTTAATTTCTAAATAGTGAAGACGTAAATTACATCGTCATTGCTTAGAATGCAAAAATATTAGTTACTAATATGTAAAGAAGATTATTTCAAATTAGAATATTAGTTTTGGTAACTTTTTGACTAAAATTATAGAGATTTTTTGTTCTTTTTACGTACGAAGATAAGATTAAGATCAGAGAGAGATCAGAGATCATAAGTTAAGTCGAGATCAAGGACAAACATACATAAAAGATTGTGAGTTTGTCTCTTAATACTTTCTTTGCGTTTTTTTTGGGGACGAGATCTTTATTCATTAATAATCTGGCTTACTAGTTTTTTATCAAAGTATATTTAATATAACAGAAAATAATAACACTTTTCTCTAAAATTTTCTTTTATCATCAAAACAAAATATAATCACAAAAACATCATATCCCATAAAACCTTCATAGAACATTTTTACAACTTCTATTAACAAATAAATTTAGATCTGCAGTGATGTTCCCAGACAATACAGTTCTAGAGCAGCCTAAAGGAGTCCAATTTAAAGTTTACCACCTCCTTGAAACTTTAGATTACTATCGGTATTGAAGTGGCTAAAACGGTGAGATAACATTATTGTGTCTACATAATGTATATATAGCATATCTTCGATAATTGTTCATGTAGAATGAATATACTATTTTTCTACTGGTTTTGAAATATTAAACAAATAAGTTCATCGCGATTGCAATTGTAAGATTTTGGATTTTGAAGAGTTAATCATAAGATGAGTTTTATACGGTTAATCCAAATGCATTGACTGTATGAAACTCATCTTGTTTACAAAAAATGATTTACTTTTTAAATCCTCTTTTTAAAAATTGTTTTAACTGAGTTTACGGTAATTTACTATCTAACATGAATAGTTCTGTTTTGTAATAAATTTGTCTATGCTATTATATTATAAAGTTTTATTTACCCTATGAATATCCGTATATTAGGTTTATATCATTCATCCCATTAGACAATAGCACTGTAAAGAGACGGATATCTTGACATAATCCCTAGGATTCCCTCTGTCTATAATATAGTCTATACAGTATAGTAGTAACAGTATGTAGCAGTACCGTATACTATAGCGTACAGTAGCCCAAAAGATCCTAAAATACAAACAAATCACCAGTGTCAATAACAATAACTTAAAAAAAAATTAAAAGTCCTTACGTTCCTTCTAGAAATGATATCTCAATGTTACCAAGTATTTTGTAAAAATGTGACTGCATACGTAACTAGGTCTTGTAAGTCCCAGAGAATTATACCAGCGACGGGGGAATGGTAAGTAATTGGGATTATGGTAATAAGGCTGGTGCACTAGACGATTGTTCCCAGTAAGATCTTTTTATAGCCAACGAGAGATGAGTTATGAGAGCGTTGTTTATGTAAGACGTTCTTTGGTATACTTACTGAAATTAAACCTTAATCATTGCTTTCGGTTTTTTGACGACATATTAATGCCCGGTTCCTATATTTAACGAATCGGCATCGTGTAAAAATTTTCTACAACCGACTACGAGTCGTAAATACCGTTCCTCAATTATTTTTTATAGGAACGATTTTAGCTTACATCCCGTATAATATACTACTATTCGTTCCTAGAACGGATCGTTTTTCAAATGTAGGAATCGGGCATTAGACAATTTTCTGACTCTACTATTACAGAATAGGTAATTATTAATAATTTAGTAAGCAGGTATTTCTTCTACGAGAACAAAAACTTTGTAAAATAAGGATATTTGTATTGAAATAATTTTACTTAAAACCTATATCACTATGTTCAGATAGTTATATGTCAATCCTATATATATAATATTTAAACATGTAATAGATATGTCAGATTTACATTTATATTACAGATAAGTTAATATATTAGTCAGTTAGATAAGTTGCCATCAGCAAGTGGTGAAACTCGCCCTGAGTCAGCTAAATACATATAATACTGTCCAGGTATTTTCGGTTTTGTGTCGAAAAGCTATGTTTTGTTGATTTTTGTTTTGCATTACAACTATAGATAACCTTAATCTCCCGCGATGTTGATAATCGACCATAAACTATTATGAAATAATTGAAGTTGAAGAAGGGAAGTGAACTTATTAAATTTTCAACACCTCCAGTTTTCTTCTGATTAACCCTTCGAGGGTCGCGCACCTAATTGAGATAGTCCTAGTTGCATAATAATTGCATAACGCAAATAAAATTATACTCGTATATAAGTGAAATTTCTTTAATTGTGCTGCTGTGCTTGTGTGTGGCGCATAAAAGAGAAATATTCATTAAATGAAATAAATAAATTAAGAGCTCTCTACTGTATGTGTTATCTCTTTTTAGAACCGACCCGAAAAAAAAAATTAAAAGTGTTGTCCAGGCACTTTATAGATGGAGCTTCTGTAACACCTGCGCATGCGACTAGGCGCTTGTATGGTACTGTGGTATTGAGCACGTCCCGGGATTTTTCATTTGGAAGTACCTAGTGGCACATGAACCTAATACTTACTGTTTTAGAGATTAATTTCGTTGCGGGTTTCAAGACTTTGCGAGTGTCATAACTCAATGTATTCGTCTCACTGCTGCTGACCCTAGTGTACAAAAATTGCAGTGGTGGGAGTGTAGGCGGGATTAGTCCCATAAAAAAAGTTTAAAGAGTTAGAATAGCCTTTCATTTGCTTCTGCCTACTCGAGTATATTCATATATATGTATAAGATAAATGTACATTATATGTTGCACTAAAATCAATTTCTATTGCCTCAATCACATTTAAACATAGTCTTCAACTAAGTTTAATTTTATTTTTATTTTACGAATACATCAAATTTACACCTTTATTCTAAATGGGTAGTGTATAAGTAGTCCCACTCAAGTATGTATTGTTCGCTAAAGGCATTAGATTAAAATAAAAATTGTGTACCCTGCCAATATGACGAAATGTAATTATTTTGTTATTCGTACGAAAATTATTTCCGAAAAGATTTTAAATGTAATAAGCTTCTCTTCATTTTACGAATTACGTTAGGGTTGTCAAAATATCAGTTTCATTTAAACTTTCAGAAAAAACACATCTCTCTGTGGAATAGGAAATAATTCTTACTAGATTATTCTTATAAAGAATTGTAGGCACGTACAGTCACCGACAGTCTCATTCCGGTGGCAATATTAAAAATTCCACTTGATACACTGTTCTCACCTGCTAGGTTAATGGACCGCAGTATAAGGAAATAAAATAAAAATACATTGAAATTTGGACCTGTCTGGGTTTTAACCTGCTAAAAATGTTCCATTTCTCTTTCGCGGGTGCCCTGTGAGGCGACTGTAAATGGATTATTCATTTGATTATTGGAGCAGTCGTAAAGGAATTCAATTTTGGGTTCCGCGAAATGAAATTTCTGAAACCTCCTTTTCTCGACTGCAAATAAATTTACAGCTTGGAAATAGGTTAGCCCGGTTCGTGTTAACGCTGACTTGTAAACGTGTATTTCACCGGTTTATTAAATCGTAAATGTTCTGAAAGAAAAAATACAGGAAAAGTGTATAAAATTTTATTTTCCATTTATTTAAAAAAATATTATTTAATTAATATGAAATTAAATAAATAAAAGTGACTCGAATATTATGATTTTTATAAAAGTTTACTAATAGGTTTAGATCTCTTTCAATATCTTTAAAGATCTAAAGAGTCATATCAATGCCTATTTTTTTTAAAGTGTAAATCGGAATATTATAAAACTGACTTAAACTGCTTAGATACTATAAATTGAATTGAAACATTAACTATTTAATTCCTGAAATCATTTTAACATATGGAAAACATACAGCTTTAAATATTAACAAAACGAAACAGAATAATTCTCTAAGCACCGATCTAAATTTCTGCCTGTATATGTGAGTAACAAGTAACTAAACGTATGTAGACTTCCGTTCTTTAGATAATTGACAGTTATGACCGCAGCTGGTCACCTGTCAAGTTCACTGTCGGATTTAGGAGTGACATTAAACCGTTGTGTGCGACTGTACTGAAACGTGATTTGACTTGCTATTGACTTTTATGAAATCTTTCGACGTTTGATAAGTTTTTAGGCTGTAAACTATATTACTATATCATTATCGTGTTATTTGTTCGAAGTAGTTTTAATTAAGAATAATATATTATTATTGTGATAAGTTTTTTTTTCATGTTGAATTTTATTTTTGAGATAACTTTAATTGCTAGGTTAAAGACTTTTAATATCTCTTTATTTAAACACTGCTTATGTGTTAATTAAAATGTGTTAAGTATAATAATTTTGGAAAATACTTTATGTTGAAATTTAAAATAAGGTAAAGCTAAGGTTAATTCATCGAGCCATCGAAGGAACCCGTTTGAATTTTGGAAGTGATAACTTCTAATGGGAGGTTAAACCGTTACGTAAGGCGTTACGATGTCAGTCTGTCTGGCTTCACTTTTACTCACGCATACGGCAGCGATAGGTAGACTCCTTCTCTCTCAGTTAACCCACAGCGGTAGCCATATTTCGGACCGATTAAATACCGGAGTATGTAAAATGGCGGTATTTAACACACAGCACATTAAGTCATCGGTCCCGATTGATATGAACACCTATGACAATCGTTATTGGGAAGTCACTGCTCAAATATACAACTAGTTCAAACTTCGAATTTAGTTCACCCTCAAAGTTGCCTCTGATGCCAGTCGCTCCGAGGAAAAACTGATATTCAGGTAAAACCGGTTGAACCAGTAGCTGACTCCAATAAATCTTGTGAATAATAAAGGCAAGGCAGAAGCAGTAATCATGAACCATAACCGTAGTACTATAACATCGACTGTTGCTACGGGCTGACAGACAGTGACGATATCCAGAGTAATCTCGTCAAAATGACATTCAGTTCTGGGATGCCATTATATTTCTAAATACACACACAATCACTCACTAAGTGATACATAGATAATGTAAATCTAGAGATCAAGATTTACAATCAATATTTTGTTATTGTTATAAATTTAATAACATTCAAATAAATTGGAGAGTAACATATATACCTATGTAGGTACTACTTTAATAATGTAAAGCATATTTCTTTAACTTAATGAAGTATACATTTTTATATTTCATCTTCTATAATCTAGATTATAAATTGATTATAAATATCTCATCCATTATAATATTTTAAATTCGAAAATAACTTTCACTATCTGCCTGTCTATTACAGTTTCATGGCTGGATCGATTTTGATTTATTTCCAAATTTTATTCCTTTTATAAATAAGTTATGAAAATTGCATTTCTATCTAGTAAAAGCATTCGTTCTTATGACCATTTAAATAATGACATTGAATGATATACAAGACATCATTGAACCCAAACATTCCTGTATCTAAAAACAAACACACAAGCTATGTTCAAGGAATATAATACTTATATGCCTTAATATTTCTATACCCTCGTCAAAAACGAGCCGACTATAAAAACCCGGCAGCTATTTAAAGATTCATTGATCAAATGCAAACAGGGCTAAACAAAGACCACGAGGGTTTTTCTTTGATGCGGTGCGGACCCCTAAAACGTTAAAAATGAGCAAAGTAAACTTTGACATCATGCTTCTCAGTGCAAATGACAGTTGTTCCTACCCAAGCTCACTGAGAGCCGTATAAAATAAAAAGCAAATGACTTTTGTTATTGGCTGTGCATTTCGTTTCGACGAAGAATTTTCGAGCTGTTGTTGGAATGTGATGCGAATGTTCATATTTTATTCTTGTTGACTTTTGTGGTTGGAATTTAAATATGGTAAAAATTATTTGAGGGTAAACAGTGTTCTCCGGGAAAAACGGGATTTCCAAAGAGGAGGGGGCCATTTACTAATCGTAGATGGCCCGAGGTACGTCAGGGTTCCAGGGTTTTCCTTCCTAGGGTGCACCTGGTTCCCCGGCATCTAGTACCCGAGATGGCGTGCGGTTTTAGTCAGTTTGAGTCCGACATGCCACCGTAGTATCCGAGGCGATTTACACACGAGGAAAAAAAAAAGGGTAAACAGTGTTCTGTAGCTGTAACCGATTCTATATTTTATAAAAAAATGTATACGTATTCGTAAATGTATTAATTTGTTTTTAAAAATATAATATTACATTACTTGCTTCACAAACAACCACAAACAAACGGTTGTATGTTAGTTTTGAAAGAATTGAAACAACGCTCTTATATAGTTCAATAAATCATATCTGTCTAATGTTTTTCACTCGTTAGTGATATAACCATGAACGAGTGAAAAATAATCTGTTCCTTTTAATCATTTGGTGCGAAATTAAATGAATAACAGTTAAGCCTTGCCATTAGGTGATTCGTATTACATATATTGCTTTTTAATTATTGATTGAATAGATTTAGAAAGTGTCGGTACACCCTCATGCAGTTGTGGTTATTGTTGTGAAATATGAATATATTATTTTATACAACTGCGTAAACTGACAAACCAAACTTAATTGTGGGTGTGCGCCGCAGGCGGGCCCTTTGATTTTGTAGCGACTTTTCAGTGAAAAAAGCTGCAAGTATGACGACGGCGCGATCAAAACGACTTTATCTAAGCGAATGGACTATACGTTTTCTTCCTTACGCAGACGCTGCCAAAAAAGAAACTGCTACAAAAAAAAACAATTTTATGCTTTAAATGCTTCAAAGAACGTTATTCTGTGAACTAAGTTACATGGTAGTAAATTCACTTGTTTTTAACAAATATATTGTAAAGTAAGAATTTCCATTAATTAAATAGAACAAAATTTAAACGGTTAAGTTTCCTAAATTTTAAGATTTTCACACTTAAATATAATTGTGCTTACTCCCTAATTTGTCCTTATTACACATTAATGGAAAACCTCTAAATATAATTAATACTGAAAACGGTCCGAAAGACAGATAATACCGAAAAACGAACATTAATCTCTACTGAAAAGGTATCAAAACAAAAATTTAATTACAGAAATCCCAAATTTAAAGCACATGCGAGTACATACTTTATCTAGTACCTGAAGAACCCTTTTCACGTGGTTAGAACGCCGCCTTCTGACCACAAATGAAAATATTTATGGAGCCCGAACGTTGGGCAGGTTGACAGTTACCCAATTCATGGTTAAGGTGTACTGCATTAAGGTGTAAAAGTTCCAATGAACCTTCGCGGCAGTTTATGGTGGTACAATTGTTATTTTATTGAGTCAACACCGTTGTAGACTAGAGTGTAGGTTCTATAAATCATCGTTTTCTAATACATTTGGGTGAAATTTATGGCTTTAAGTATCGTTTTTGTTAATGATATAACATTACTTAAACTCTTCTAGCCGATTACGGCCACGGCGGCCAGTCTTAATGTAGACCAGCCTACTACGCAGGAGTGCATAAGTGTCTGCGCAAACACAGGTGCACTCTCTATTCCCTCTCTCTCATAATCCGATGGGACGGTTAACCGACACGACCGGGAAGACATCAGGCGCAAGACTGACAGTTTTACGCGCTTTCCGAGGCATAGGGGTTCATACCCCAACTTCCAAACTCCGAGCTGTTATTAAGTATTACTATAATCAGAAAAACTCAATAACACTTTTGGCCTGACCCGGGATTCGAACCCGAGACCTCTTGATATGCAGTCACGTCAACAGCTAGACCAATTTCTTTAACTACTGCTACATTAAATAATAAAACGTGAAAATCAGTTAGAAAGTTTCCGTTTCATCATGAGCAACAACATGACATGAGAATTAAATGAAACGGGTAATCCAAATTAATATGAAAGTCGCTTATTTATGAATGTAAACCCTTTTCAGTCAGTTAGCATGTTATATATGACTTTAATATAAACAAGAGGTATAAAGTTTTAAGAGGTAAAAACTAACAAATATTTCGCAGCGAACTCGCAAAACCGTATTGGCTTCCTTTCAGATACTTGCGTAATCGATTTTTCACTCTTGAAATAAAAACTTTAAGAAAAACTAAGAGTACATTTCATTTCTGTTGGAAACAGCTGGTGCATCGAGTTTTATATTATTTGCTAGTGAATTCAATTTAGAAATTGTTCCTTAGCAAATTTTATAAGCTTAGTAAGAAAAATATAGTTTATGAATAATTTTTTAATATTTATTTGAAGTTCGTGGTAAAATAAATAAGACTACTGTGTATATCTTTAAGTAGGGTTCAAAGCTGGTTAGGTAATGAAGCTGAAAGCCTTATTATTATGATACTGGTATATTACATGAAAATTACGTTTCTTTCTACACTCTTTTAGCGGACAATTTTACTTTTTGGAAGGATAATTGTTAATACACCAAATGAGTATGTACAAGAATAGAACGTTTAAATATACTCGTACCAATAACATTAAAATAAGATACAGGTAAACAGTTTTGTTATAAGTAAAGACAGGTTTTAATCATTCTATATAAATAAAAATGAATCACTGAAATGTACGTACGCGCATAACTTTCGATGGACTGCAGCAAATTGGGTCTTTATTTCATGCGTTTGTGATTATCAGAACTAGGTTTGTTTAGAAGAGAATTAAAAGAAAACTGGAAGTGTTTTATTCTTGAAATCCGCCACTGCACACTTACCGTGGGAATCTAACGCGGGTTTAAATACAAAGCAACTATGATGAAATTTAGAAAATAACTAATAAATAAAATAATAAACATTTCGGACATTTTACACATAACGCCATCTAGTCCCAAGCTAAGCAGAGCTTGTGTTATAGGTACTAGACAGTATTTATATCAGTTGTCTAGTACTTGTTTTTGTAAATACATACATATTATACATACAACTGCACGGTTGGCCGAGTGGTGTCAGCGGTCGCCATGCCGCTTGCTACTGCGCCAAGTGTCGTGGGTTCAAATCCCACGCGGTACTTACAACACTTTGTGTGATCCACGAATTGTTGTCCCGAGTCTGGATGTTCTTTGTGTCCGTTTCATGTATGTTTGTAAAGTCCCCCACGACACAGGATGTTTATTCGTAATGTGGGAGTTGTCTTTTTATATGATTATATGAGAAAACACCCAAACTCCGAAACAAATATTTGTAGATCATACAAACATTTGGTCCGACCCGGGGGAATCGAACCCGAGACCTCAAGAACAGCAGTTGCATACGCTACCACTGCACAGAGGCAGAAGTTCGCTGAGTCCGCAAGTTTTTTTTTAAATTTATTTATAAGTTAATATTGAGTTATATATAATAGTTATAAATTAAGTTATGTATAATAATATTTCGAACATTTAACACACAACGGCATCTAGTCCCCAACTAATCAGAGCATGTACTATGGTTACTAGACAACTGATACAAATATATCAGTACTTTTTTTGTAAATACATACATATTATACATATAAGAAAACTACGAAATTACATTTTTTTTTTTTTTTTTTTTATTTATACTTTATGCACATTATAGTAACAAAGGTGAACTTAATGCCGTAGGCATTTTCTACCAGTCGACCTTAGGGCGATGCAGAGCCAAACAAGGTAGATGCACAAACTAAAAATTTATACCGACTTCTCAACAAGGAATTCACCAATTAATAATAAATTTCTCATCGAGAAATCAACAAGATTAAGAATAATAAATTAAACAATAATTAGTAATAATTTATATAGATACACATAACATATACGTATTAAATACTTATACATACATAGGTACTAATATATATATATATACATGTATACACACAAACATATAATACATACATAATATAAATTCTAAAAGGGGAGAGAGTATGATGAAATCAGCGTGGATCCGATAGGGTGCTCAAGAAATGTCTCTGCAACAAGTGTTTAAAATTTTGTTTAGTTTTAGCCATCCTGATCGTGAGAGGGAGCTCGTTCCATAGTAGGACAGCTTGTATGAAGAAGGTTGAGTGTAAAAAATCAGAGCGGTGAGTGGGACATTGTAGAAGCAAGTTGTTGGAAGACCTAAGGTTCCTATCGTGGTTTGAACCTAGATAATGAAATTGAGTAGTTAGGTAGGAAGGAGAGCTTGAAGAGAAGAGTAAAGAATAAAGGGTAGTTAATGCCCGTATATGTCTACGTTGGCGAATTGGAAGCCACTTCAAATAAGACCGATACTCGGACACGTGATCATATTTCCGTAAGTTGAAAACGAATCGAATGCAATTGTTGAGAAGACGGTCGAGCTTATTGAGCAGATCTGCATTCAGGTCAAAGTAGCACACGTCACCATAGTCGATTATTGGGAATATTAGGGTCTGGACAAGCATTACCTTAGTTTTCATTGGCAGAAAGTTTTTAAGCCTATAGAGAGTTCGTAACGAGCCCGTGACTTTCTGGCACACAGATGCAACTTGTTTTTGCCAGCTGAGTGTTGTATCGATGTACAATCCGAGGTCCTTCACATTTTCACAGTATGGGATAACCATACCATCGTAGGTAAGTGGTGGAAGCGAAGCAAAGTCTAACTGGCTCATGCGACGGTTACTTCCGATGATGATACCCTGACATTTATTTGGATTTACCGATACGCCAAACATATCGGACCAGTGTTTAATGGCTCCCAGGTCACTGTTTACGATCGAGATCGCGGACGATACATCGCACAAATCAGTTTGATAATATAATTGCAAGTCATCAGCATACAGATGATAGGAACACCGAAGTCTTAACGTGATGAGATTAATGAATATTGAAAAGAGAAGAGGTGAAAGAATACCGCCTTGGGGGACGCCAGCATGGAGATGGCACCAGCTAGAGGAACAATCTTCCATCTTCACTGACTGCTGACGATCCCGAAGGTAAGAGGAGAACCAGTCCAGCGCTTCTTGAGAGACTGAGAAATTGGATAGGACAGCGAGAAGGAGTTCATGACTGACAGTGTTGAAGGCATTGGAGAAATCAATCAGTACCATGGTGGTAACCTTGGCATTCTCCATTCCCGCCTTAACATCACCAGTCACTTTAAGAAGGGCAGAAACTGTGCTGTGGCCTGGTCGAAATCCAGACTGAAGAGGACTGAGTAAGTTGTTACAATATATGAAGCGAGAGAACTGTTTGTGGACACAGGCTTCTAGCACTTTGGAGAGAAAAGGAAGAATAGAAATAGGACGAAAATGACTGGGAAGAGACGGATTAGGAATTTTAGGCAATGGGCGTACATACGCTTTACGCCACAGAGAAGGAAATGTGCCGGACACAAGGGAGAAGTTAATAATATGGGAAATAGCAGGGAGGAGGTGAACTATTAATGTGGTGATCATTCTCCGGCTAATTCCATCACAACCAACCGCTTGGGATTTGATGGATAGGATTACTTTCTCAATTTCTCCTTCCGCGACTGGAGCAAAGTGAAAAGGGCTTGAGTTAGAGCGCGGTAGACTATTAATGTAGTTAAGGGTATTATGTTCAGACAGACTGTCCATAACAAAAGATGTAGTAAAATGTTGATTCAGGGAATCGAGACTTACTGATTGTGGAAAGTCTACATGCCGCGATCTGCCGACACCAAGAGTTCCAAGGAACTTCCAGACGTCGGCAGGAGAAGAAGAAGAAATATTATCTAGAATATGGCGGCGTTTAGCGTTCCGTATCATCTGGTTACACCGATTTCTTGCAGTCTTATACAGTTGGCAGTTGACTTCTACACGGTCCCTCTTAAAAGTTCTAAAAGCTCGATTTCGGTGTTTCATGGCCGTCCGTATATCCCTGGTCATCCAGGGCGCTGGCGGTCGTTTAACCCTAACCTTTTTAATTGGAGCGTGAGTGTCATACAACTTAGTGACTAGTTCGTTGAATATGTTTACCTTGTCATCTATGGAAGAACAGTCGATCAAGGGTGTCCAGTCAATACATGAAGCATCACCACTCAATTCATCGATGTTCATTCTCCTAAAGCAACGCCTGTATAGGATTTCGGGTTTGGGTTTAGAGGGTTTGAGGATATAGGAGAGGAAAATTAGGTCATGATGTGAGAATCCGGGAGCATCTAGTTGCCCATGAGAGGAAACAAGGGAAGGATTGGAGGCGATGATTAGGTCGAGCCAAGTGTCCTCGCCGTTATTGTTGTGATGAGTGGCATGTAGTGGCAGAACATTAAGGCTGACCGACTCAAGAAGGAGTTGGAGTTTACAGGAACGACGGGAGGTTTGATCTAGGAGATTGGTATTAAAATCACCCATGATGACGTGATGAGCATACTCTGTACCCAAGGATTCAAGGACTGATTCGAATTCAGTGAAATAGTCAACAGAAGGGGGACAATAGGTAACACCAAGGACAGTTTTAACGCCCCCGACACAAACCTCTAAGAATAAGTACTCAGCAGCGGCAGCAGAAGAGGAAGATGAAATAATTTTATGAGAAAAATCACTGCGTAGGTAAATAGCCACGCCGCCCCCTCTTCCCTCCATCCGGTCATTTCGGATAAGGATAAAGCCAGGGAGCGAGTAAGAGGTAGATAAAAGATGTGGTTTGAGCCAAGTCTCAGAAACCAGGACGGCATGAACATTAACATCACTGAACGCCTCGTACAAATCAGAATAGTGGCTAGGAACACTTTGGGCGTTTAAATGACATACGTTAAATAGATGATTATTATTAAAATTAAATTTATTGCGTAGAACACCACCGAGAGTATCTGATAAGGAGGAGAAGCTTTCATCGCTTAAGCCGATCTCGGACCCACATGCAGAACCATAACATTCACTATCTGATGACATATATATAAATAAACTATAAATATATAATAAAATAAAAGTTAGGAGAATAAAACTTATTAATAAAACAGAATATATTAAAATATATGTGTATACCTATCAATGTGCAAATATTCTGGTACACCGTTTGTATCTCTGCACCACCCGCCAGCTTACATCACTAGAAAAAGAGAAAAAAAATATATATAAGAAAATTAAACAGAAAACTAAACAGGATACATTTTATAAAAGTTCTCAACACGAATGCAAAACAATATTTATGGTGCAGCGTATCCGAACTGTAATGAGTAAAATGAGTGAACGATTGCATCTTTAATCTATGATATCACTCATAATGCACCGCACACAATTGCTAAGTTACATAAAAACAGAGAGGGTATATTAATATTTTGTCGTTTCAATCAAAACAAAGGTGCAGAAATCAACACAATTTGTGATAGTGTGTTACATAAATTTAGGTATGACTTTTGTTTACATGGAGATTTTAGGATTAAAATTGTTAAAATAAAGAAGAAAAAATAAATAAAATGAACTGAAATACCCAAAACAGAAAACTTGAATAACTATTTTAGTTGTTTACGAGATCTGATATCTCCCGCGGATCGGTCACTGGGACCCGCGGAAGCCGATTGTGGCTTTGGGTACTTCGTCAGTAGCGGGTTCAACTCGTCGATGGTCGTGACTTTATGTCTGATACCACCTGGGACCTTGATAACTATGGTGCCATTCTGAGTCCAGCTAGCAGAGACCCCAAAATGAATCCTAGCCTTGGCGAAGATGGATTGCCTGGTTTTTGTGAGGAACTCCTTAACACTGATAGAAGAACCCTTAAGCCCTGATTTCGCATTCCATACCGATGATCTGTCGTCCACACTTGAAAACTTTACTAATATAGGCCGCCGACGCTCCCCACTCGCCGCTCCAAGTCGGTGGCAGAGCACGATAGATGAAGCAGTTATGCTCTTGAGGCTTAAGTGGTTGTTGATGATTTGCAGCGCGACAGCCTTGCAGTCCTCCATTTGAGCCTCTTCGACACCCAAAAAAATTAGTGACTTACGTCGCTGTCTGGTTTCTATGTCGTCGATCTGTCTGGAGCACTCGCCTATCTGCTTCCGGAGCAAGCCTAGCATCGAGAAGATCAGCTCTCGAAAGCATCGAAATTCCTCCGCCACCTTAGCCACGGTGTCTTTGGCGGGACCAGCACCCTGAATCTGAGACTCAAGGTCTGACATCTTCCTCATAAAAGTGTCTTCAAGTGTCCTCTGCGCCGATATTATATCACTGATTTGTGACATTCTTCAATATATTTAAGATACTCGTAGTTGTTGTTTAGCACTGTAAAGCGATGCGCTGGCAGGTGGTGTGTATCAATTGTCCAATTATTACATTAAATATGTTGCGAACGTGAGTACCAGTAATTTAACTATATTTACTTGTCCCAAGATAAAGAATTGAGTCAAATGTATAATAAATTGTAATTAATTTTTAATTCCGAAATTTACGACACGTCTATATTTTTCTACACCTACCGCCGAATTTTTCTTCTTCTTTCTGTTTTAAAACAAAAGAATAAATAAAACAAGTACTTACCAAAAATATAAAATACATATAATACTCGTAGCGTTGTTTACTAAGTCGAAAAGTCTGAAAAAGCACAATGAAATAAACACAAGTCGAAAAGTCTGAAAAAGAACATTGAAATAAAATGACTGAACGACAAATGTTTAACGTCACGCGCATCAAACCGGATGTTTTCACTTACAGATATTTAACCTTATGATCTTTTCACGCTACAAATAATAAATAAGTCTGTCATGTGACACTGCATGCGAGGCATCAATGTCTAGGGGTCGTACGTTCTGTCAAATTTGACCCACACCAAGCGCTAACAAACACTACTTTCGTTTCTTTCAACACCTTGTTATTAATGGAGACACTACATCCTCGGGCACATTCCAATGGCTATTGAATAGCGAGGACGGGGAACTGTCGGCCGACAATCCCCCAGGAAAACGCAAAGTCAAACTATGTCAAACGAGTGATACTCTGCGTCATGTTTCGTGAAAAATGTGTTTATTATTTTCTATTTCTTATGTTTCCTTTCTAATATTTCTTCATTTTTAGAATCCATATTCAGAGGGTTAATCGGGACACTAGTACTAAGACCCCGCTGTCCGTCTGTCTATCCGTCCATCCGTCCGTTTGTCAGTAACCAGCCTGAATCTCGAGAATCGTGATAGCTAGACAATTCAAATTGTCACAGATGATGATACTATAACAACAAATACTATAACAGTCGATTTTCATAGCATAACTAGCTTTTGCCCGCAGATTCGTTCACGTATTTCAGGTATCGCGGTAAAAAGCAGCCTATATCCTTCCTCAAGAGCCAAATTACCTCCATGTTAAATTTCATTGAATCAATAAGGACAAAAACATTTCCGAAAAAAATGGTAGTTATCGTTGTAAGTATTATGTGAATAAAACAGTCATGAGTTTGTTTCCCTCGTTTACAGCACACTGGACTCTATAAGCAGACCTTTTTGTTTTTGTTGTCTGTTCTTAATTATTTATACAATTAAATTTATACTGATACACCAATCTGTTGTTATGGTAACTTTGCTTGTTTTACAGAATATATTGTATGTATTCATGTCATGAGATGTATGTATATATACAAAGTTTCTGCCACACATGTCTGTCTGTTTGCGAAAAGTTTAAAATCTTTAAACTAATTTTAATAAATATATCAATAATTGACGCAGTGATTCAATAACAAGATTTAAAGGAATACATAATTCGTAAAGTTTGTTGAAAGACGACTATAGTTTGATTGTTAAAAATCTATTTAAAATAGTTTTCTTTATAGACAAATTTTACATATAAATTTCATTGACAACAATTTCATTTTTTGTCCGTTTTTCTGTATTTCTGTCTGTCTTGGTTCCGGCTGATCTCTGGAACGGCTGGATTTTGGCGAAAATTTCACTAATAGGTAGCTGATGATATAAGGAATAACTTTTGCTACTTTTACAAGCTTTTATTTAGTTTCACCTGTCCCGATGTTTGTCTGTAATCAAATCTCACAAGTTTAATTTGATCTACTTTCCGATTTCCGATTAAGCTGAAATTTCAAACATACCTTTAGTTCTAATGACAATGCGTTATATATAATCGGTATTAGTATTAATCGAAAATGGCCGCCGTAACAAAATGGCGGCGTACATTAACAGTAATAAAAATATTTTTTTTAAAAAACTTTTTAAATTAATCACTTGTTTAGACTAGCTACGCCTCGCAGCATTATTGTCGTACCGCGGGTAATACCGCGGGTTCAACCTAATTAAATATACATAGTATTAAAAGCTGAAGTATTCCTATCCTACCAAAGTTTGCGAGGATATGTGATTGTTTGTTACCCTTTCACGCAAAAACTACTAAAGGGATTTATATGAAACCTTATAATCATATAGCTTATACTTCAGATTAACACATAGGCTATTTATCACGGTTACTTACGAACATGCAGATGGAGCCGCGGGCAAAAACTAGTACTACTATATATTTCACCTTCATTAAAGTCACATCCATACCGTGTCTGTTCAACTACTCACGACATTACAGAAAGAGCCGATTTACTCTTCAAATTACAAATTCCCTGTATGTCTATAATACCTGGTGCTCACGATACTAGGTGTTTAATCAAGACCGGGGTTATATAGTCAAAGAGAATATTGTTGGCTTATGCGGAACCTTTAGTATTTGAACTTGATTGAGGTATGCGATTTGAATTTTAATTTGTTTGATTCCTGGAGTTACTGATATATATAAAGCGACTACGCTAAGTTTACATCTTTTCTTATAAGCTTAATATATATAATCGGTGGAGGGAATAGGTGTGATATCCTTCCAAACAAAAGGAGAATCCTCCGACCAAGCGAGGTGATCATGCCTAGCGGGCCACGGTCCAACAGTTGATGTTGGGAAGTTGTATATTTGATATTCAGCGAGAGAACTTCTATTGCGCGTTTCAGGACTGGTAGTTTTTTCGTATTGTACGTTACTCCGTAGTTCAGTGTAACTTCGGTAAATGGCGCTGTAGTATGTTATGTTGTTGTTGCGCTGCCCTACATAATCCATATCTAAAACCTTGTACACTTTTTACGAACATTATGTGAATAAAGGAGTATCACATTAGGCACAGTTAAAGTTTAATGAAGAAAGAGGACAGAAAGCTAAAAAATGAAAAGAATATAATTACACTTGAATTTCGACCTTTGACGACCACTTATATTACTATCTAACCCACGCAACTCACCATTTCCCCATTTTCGCATCATTATCCAGTAATATTCGGCTCCTATTATTAATACCGTCGTATTATATATAGCCTATAAGCTTCCTTGAGAAATAGGTTAATCAATATACAAGAATTAGTGAATTCAGTTTAGTCGTTCACGCGTGATGCCGTGATCAAGGGAGAAGGGATTTTTGCCAAACCGAAATAAACAAACTCGTTGTTCATTACCATTTTTTATGCGGCCTGTTTGCAACGTATTATTAATTAAACTTGATTTAAATTTAGATTGTTTTTCCGCCAAGTCAATAAATACTTTGCTTTCCTTAAACCTAATCCTATTAATTTATTACCTAATTTCAAAATCTGATTTCGGAAGTTCCTTTAAAGTATAAACAAATATCACACACACATAGATATTTATCAAGCCTGTTGTGTGTACAATTGATATGAAGGATTCATTTAACACGGGGTCGATTTTGTCTACCTCTTTATATAATTCTGTACATGTCCTGATAGTCTATTCAGCCCTGGATGCTTACATGTCACTTTTATTCCCATCTTTCTTTTACTCACTATCCTTTATACGTGTTTACAAAGACAACTGCATTAGAAATTTATATTATATATTCTGTGTCACAGAGGATATTATAAACATACATGAAAAGAATATAAAGAACACCCAGACTTACTTGATATCCGTTATTTTTGAGCGCCTCCTCTATACGGTCCAGCGGCGAAACAGATTCGAAATATTCAGGATGATAATGACACGTGATATAAGTGCGAGAAGGCTTCTAGTTCGCATAGTATGACAGGGACCCATGTGATCTTACGGGTTTGACGTCTAAGGTGGACATCGACCTATTCACTTCTATTTGAAATGTGAACTTCAGCCCGGGGTCAATGGAGTTGAGATGTTATACATAATGATATGTTTCCTGTTTGTTTTACTATTATTCTGAATATGTCATCCATGAATATCTTCCTAGCCTATTAATATAATATATATTTACGTGTATATTGAAATAAATTTTTGAAATCAAGGTCTCTTAAACTTTTATTCTACTTTTGTATATAAATTGTAATATTTTTATGATATAGTAGGATGAAAGTTTAAGTTTTAAAAAATTACTTGACCGATTTTGCCCATTATCAATTTCAAGAATGTTTTATCCAGTTTTCTGTAAATTGATTTCGTTGTGGGTTCCAAGACATTTTAATTTTTCCTGGGACTTCTCGCATGACATAAATCGATGTGTGGGTCTCAGCTGCAGGAGTTGCAGTGGTGGGCGTGTGAGCAGGATCAGTCTCTGTAGCCTAACGTTCTTTGGACTGGGAAGCAGCGTGTTCCCTTTAAAACGTTCAATTTTATTTTCAATACTGTTGTTCAAATGTACATAAAACACAATACCTATTACAAAATCTCGTTAATTCTCGTAGACATAAATGATTAAATGTTGCCGGTGCCGGTAAAGTTTCACACACATTTATTTCATGAATGCTGAAAAGAACATCTACACTTTATTTGTCCTTCGATAGGTTGCCTCTTAGATTTTTCTTTGTTCTTTTTTCGTTTTGGAAATTTTACGCACAGCGCATACCAGTTCCATCGTATCCTGAACAAGTTACTACATATTTATCGTCTAACAACAATCGACATGAATCTGAACAGAGCCTTCGCATTATCTCTAGAAATTGATTCGCAATAAGGCCACCATTTGTTTAATTGTCTGATCTCTCTTATTAAAATAACAGATTAACTTATTAAAATAAAGTGATTTTCATTATATTCTATCTTCTACCTAAAAATCAACGTTTACACTTCTATATAATATTCATTATTAAAACCAAAACGTTGTGATGAAGGTTTATACTACACTGTATGTTATTCCAATAGCAATTTTGCTTTCGGTCCTAAAATATCTAGACGCCAATTAAAACAGTTTGTAATCCGTTTGGAGCCAAAACAATCATGGGCTAATCCCAGAACTGTACCAATTCTAACCTAAAATCACTTTCTAATTAAATTCTCTAATCATTATTTAATATTGAGCTGCATTTCGCTCCAGATTTGCCTATTATTTCTTATTAAACCTCCAAATGGTACGTTATAATAGATATTTATTGAATCTATTGTTATAAACAGTGACTAAAATGTAATATTGTCAGTTTGGAGGCATAATAGTAACTGAATCGGGCTTCTAAATTATATTTTACACTGTAATGTGAAGGTAAAATTTCGCTTATTAGACTACGCAACTCAATATTTATGATAGTAAGTGTGGTAACGGTTTAATTGGGCATTATGTACCCACTTAATAATGGTTTTATTACTCTATTATGAATAGAAATAATTGAATCTCTATTGTAATATTACGATTGAATACAAAGTTGAAGATGCTAACAATTATAAGCAAATATTTTGGGTATTGAATATAATTCAAACTTATAACAATTTCTTAAATATTTTAAATGGTTTAATTCTAATGTTTATTTCAAAGATAACTAGCTAGTTCCGGGGATTATTTATGTTAATATAATTTAAATACATCTATACTAATATTATAAAGCTGAAGAGTTTGTTTGTTAGTTTATCGAGGAAGGCTATAGGCTACATATCATCACGCTAATACTAATAGGAGCGGAGCACCAATGAAGAATGTTTCAAAAACGGGGAAAAATTTTCACGCTACAGGCAATAGAAAACGTAAACTAGGTTGCGTGGGTTAGCTAGTACTTTATAAAATTCATATATATTCATTCAAATATGTGAATCCATTTTTTGTTTGTTTTGAGACTTTTTGACATGTTTTGATAATAGTAACAGACTTCAGATAACAGTAGTTATTTTGATATACGTTTATATACATTTAAATTGTAATACTCGTAACATTGCATATTTAACAAACAAATGTATTAGAGCAATTCATGCCATAACTTACGGTATACTATCTCTAAAATTCACTACACAAAGGTTACTTAAATTCCTGAACCATCTCCGCTAGGGACCTTATTATGCTAGAATCATTGAAAAACAACGAACCTCTTTTTCCTTTGTTCGTTGTCATATTTTCACTAGGAAAAAACAGAGCAAAAACGGATTTCATATAAAGTTTCTGCCTTTTTGCTTAACTTTAGTGTTTAGTTAGTTAACTATATTATTAAAAATATTAAATCATCTTCAACAAAAATAATAATAATTTGTGCTCTTAAGTATGTGTTCTTTTTTAACTTGTTTTATGTTTAGATACTTTATTTAAAAATGGGCACATAATTCTATGAAAAGCTTGCTTGTCTGAAAGTGATAAATTGAAGTTCCAAAAAAGCTTAATATCTTTAAAAAACTAATACCCTAAGATATTTACCCTAAGATCAGAACATATGTGTTAAAAAATTCCATACTCGAGAAATGCTTTTAAGGCCTTTAGATCTATCATTACTTGTCCATATTTTATATGTCTAAATATATACGGTAAATGTATATAGTAATTTACTATACTTTAAGTTGTGTATGCTATTATAAGTACATTGTCTGATGCAATCGGAAACTATTTAGAGTGGACAGTTATAAAGATAACGACTTGAGTGGCTACTACGAAACCTTGCAGCACAAGTTATGGCCTAAATCACAATCCATTTGACAATATTAAAACGATAAATGAAGTATGATAGTGTCTTCTGTCTGTCAGCTAAAAATGCACAGTTACACAGTTGTTCGATATCTAGGGAATCGCGACCCTTATTAATAAATATAACGACGGGAGGAAAATATGGTATTTAACACCAAAAATAAAATTGGCTCAATCTAAGATTTGTACTATCATAACATTTTAACGAAATAAACCGACTTCACTTGACTTCGACAAAAAAGAACTGAACCACACGGGAAGCACCAGCTTTCATACTTATTTCACAAAAAGTATAATAATCTGAATGGGTCTGTTTTTAAAGATTCGTACACTAATATCTTTAGACACTTATTATTTTTCACCGACTTCAAAACACGATAAGGTTAATTCGACTTTACTTTTTTTACGTTTGTTACCTCAGAAATTTTGACTGGGTGAACCGATTTTTATGATTCTTTTTATAAAAATATTTTAAATGAAGAAATTATTAAGTACCTTTCGAAAGAATTATTGTTATAAAATTCATGAAGGTAAATTTCAACCTGCCTCATTTCAAAACTTGTACCACACAAATTAAACATCGCAAGTGGTAAATTCAGCAAGTTGTTCCCGACAGGCCGGACATCGGCAGAGTGAACAGATGGCCCGCTTAAAGTTTCAACCATAGATACGCTGTAAAGATGTCCCCTCCAAGTTGTGAAGCAGTCCTGTACTTATATTTATTACATTTAAGTTTTGTTAATGGTCTGTTAGCAATTCGTCTGACTAAATATTCAAACTGATCAGTAGCCTATGTGTGACTTCTGTCTATTCTTTATCGTGAAGTATTCGTGAATATGAACTAATTTGAGATTAGAGAGGGACAAATTTAAGAGACATCAGCTGTATAACTCTTCGAAATTTTATTCTTACGCGTAGCATGAATGAGTTATTTTAAGAAAAGTAGTAATACGCTAGCTCGCAACCCAGTTTAGCAGTAATAATATGGTTTTTAACACAAACAAATCGTTTTTATGCAAACAGAATAGTCGTTAACCTGTAACAGTGCAATAAATCAATCAGCGGACAAATTTTATAGACAGCATTAGATTAAAAAGTGTATTTATATTTTTAAAGGATGAATTTAAATACTTTGTAAATAACATCATATTAACAGCCTTTTAAAAGTCCACGGCTGGACATACGCCTCGTCTTGAAAAGTAAATTTTGGGCTACTAAAACCCACCGGCCACAGAAAGGTCTTACTAATTTCTTTTTGAAACATCAAAACTTGAAAAGTTTTCACGTACAGATATTATAATTTCGTGATATATTTTTGGGTATTGCCTTTTGATTACAACAATATAAAATATCATTATGGAGTTGTCACTTTCATCAATGTGAAAATGTAATGTAAAATAAATATCTTGAATTGAAATCTAACTGAGGGTCTTAGGCTTTGCAATCAGGAACGCTAATCAATAGACCAACAGGCCCCACGCCTCATTAAAGAAAAAAATAACATCTATTTATATACAAATAACTAAAACTGAAAGGTTGTTTGTTTTTTTTTTAATGGATTAGCGGGCAACCCTGCAGACGTATCGCCTGATGGTAAGCGATTACCCCCGCCCATGGACCGTAACACCAGAGGCGTTACAAGTGCATTGCCCGTCTTTGGGTGGATGAGGAAGGGGATGGGGGATGTTTGCTTGATTAAACGAGCTAAGGAACTACTGGTCAGGGATGACAAAATTCTTTGAGTGTCAGATAGTTTAGTTATCAAGGTGTATTTGATTACGCTGAAAAGGAATGCAATATTAGTATTGGTACTCGTATTGCGTTCCTCGTTGTACTACATCAACGATGAACAAACAGCTTAAAATTATTCCTTTTGAGAGCTACCAGTAACTATGCTACTACCTACCTACTTAACATTATTTGTATTTGAGTCTTCAAATACATTATTATTATGTCAACCATTAATGACTGAACTTCTCAATATTTGTACAGAGATAAAATGGACCTGCTTGTCGTACAGTTATTTCTAAATGGTACGAGTAAACATCGAATCGATGACCTTGACATTCACACAAAATTTTGTACATCATTAAAATGTAATTATATCCTCAGTATAGAAATCTATCACTTACCTGCTGACATAAACCAAAAATATCTTCTACCTCGTTCATATAAGTAATTGGCTTGTAATATGATTATCCTCAAAGCATTCGATCGATACATGTAACCTTCAAACGAGGGCTTCCCTTTCACCGATATACCAAAATTTAGTTATGACGCCAATTACTCTCATTGTACTGGTATATACCTTGCGATAATATTCGAGACAATCAGCTCAATTTTATGTAACACAATTTGGAAAACATATGAACACGTATCATGACTAGTTAAATATAGAATCAGGGATAAAATTTGTACCTTTCATCATCTTCTAAGATTTTTCCAAAACTGGGTTAGAGTCAGAACTTTTATAGCGTGGTACGACTCCTATCAGATCTCCACCATTTAAATGCTATATGATATCGAAGCTATGTAGATAGACTGTTATTGAATTTTATAGGCTTATTATTAAATCAGACTGTTACCAAGACCAGTGTTACCTGGTCAAAACGTCAGGGATTTTAAATGTGCACCTCTGTCGTAAAGGTGGTAATTCCCCTGACACAACTATAACGTTGAAGAAGAAAAACTCTTTTTTACAAGCTTTTATTTAGATTCACCTGTCCCGATGTTTGTCTGTAATCAAATCTTGCACGATAAGTTTGGTCCACTTGCCGATTTTCGATTGAGCTGAAATTTGAAATATAGCATTAGTTCTGATGAAAATGCAATTTTTTCTAATCGGTAAAATTATTAATCCAAATGGCCGCCGTAACAAAATGGCGGCGTAAATATTTCTGAACAAACCTGGGTACCCAACCCTACCAATATGAGTATCAAAGGAAAGCGCTTAGAGTTATTTTTTTATTAATAAGTAATAAAAGATTGTTTTTAAAAAACCTTTTTAAATTAATCACTTATTTAAAATTTCAATTGTTTGTTCCATTTACTCATACTGGACTTAACGTGATTATAATAGAGTCAAATATATTTAGATATAGATACATAGATATTTTTTTAACTATATATATTTCGAGTAGTATATATATAATTTCACCTAACATTTGCTATCGGCTGTATTACAGTAAATTTCCATTCAAATTGGGAAGTACGTTTTCCAGAAAATGAAGCCTCTCCATTTAATATAGTTGAACTAAGCTAAATCAACAACACTAGTAATTAATTCTCGACAAAACTTAATCTCTAGTTTCACCTTGGGTGGGGTTAATGACGCGACGAAAATGTCAAATAAATAGTTGAAACACAGAACAATAAGTCTGTTACGTATTTTGAATTGACTAGAATTAGGGCAATTCTCTGGTATATATAATTTTGGGGCTTTTATGATCTTATGGAGCAAATAAGGTCTGTGCCTTCATTGTAAACCTGCAAATTGATACAAAAGTCATAGTCACTCTTGGTAATTGGGATTGAGACCTTAATAATCTCATTCTCTCTCTAGGTGTAAAACAAGCAAAGGATTGTTGTGTACATTTTGTGTGGATGAATTTATTGTTGGTCGCCTAAACTTTTAATGTAAAATACATAATTTATTGAATGTTTGAGAGAGTGCACATTATTAAGCGTCATCAATGCCACGTAATCTGCCTTTGATTGTCGTTTGAAATGTTGCAGTCTCAAAAAAAAAAGTATTTGTTAAAATCTTATTTTTTATATTTTTTAATGTGTTTGAAAATCTGTATTTTGGTTGTGTGTTGTGTTTTTCAAATAAAGTTTTTATTATTATTTCCTTTATTACATTTAAATATACATATAAATTACATTTTTAAATATACATATAAAAATAAATACATTTAAAAATATAAAAAATAGTAGACCACCGACTTCGGGTACAGGGACCAAGAAACCGGTGGCTAGGGCTCCAAAGACAGGAACCTCCTCACTATACGTGCCGTGTCAAGAAGGACTGCCTTCTGTATCAGACCCTTGATCCAGCCCTCTAACGTGAGCTTCTTAAGGTGTTGGTCGAGGCTCTTGGCTATCAATCCGTGCACAGATACGATTATCGGAACAATAATCACCGAATCCACATTCCACATATCGACAATCTCGTGAGATAAATCCAAATATTTTATTTGTTTTTCTTTTTCGACCTTCACGAGATTCTCGTCATGAGGAACGGCGATATCGACAATCATTGCGCGGCGCTCTAATCGATCTATCACCACAATATCAGGCTTATTGGCAACAATAGTTCTGTCTGTAATAATAGATCGATCCCAATATAACGTAGCACGACCATTCTCGAGAACTGGGTCGGGCACATACCTATAGTATGGTACCTCTGAACTCACAAGATTGTATTTAAGGGCAAGTTGCTGATGTATGATCCTGGCTACTTGGTTGTGCCTGTGCAAATACTCGCCGTTAGCAAGACGAGAACAACCAGAAATAATATGTCTGATAGATTCTCCTGGGCGGTGACATGCCCGACAAATGTCAACCGTCCCATCTTTCAGGATATATTTCCGATAGTTATTTGTCATGATAACTTCGTCCATAATCGCACAGACAAAACCTTCGGTTTCTCCGAAGAGATCACCATACCGTAGCCAGGACGTAGATGCTTTGAAGTCTATATCAGGCCCATTTAGGGCCCGATAGAATCGACCATGAAGTACTTTGCCTTTCCATACTTCCCTGCGATCATTAGTACCAAGTACTACAGGTTTGCGCCAATTCTCTTTAGCCAGAGCGAGCGGAGTGAGCCCGGTATCCACTGTAACTACACTACGATGCACTCCCATATCAGTTTGTTTGTTTGTTTGTTATTATTATTATTATTATTATATTATATTATTATTACTTACCAACAATGAAAACACTCATATAGGTGTCGGATCATGACTAACATGTGTTTTTTTAAATCTTCTTCATATACATTATTCTATGTTCTCACAGTAAGGAAATGTTTAGATGTAAGTTAACCTTTATCAATTTTTTTAGGCATCAAAAGTGTAAAAAAAAATGGAAATAGTTTATTTTTAAGTGTATTTTTACGACAATCTTTTATGTATAAGTGGATTGAAAATCTCTAATCTCAGCCTTTTAGATAAATTGTGAGAACTGAAAAATATTTTAGAAATTAAGACATAACGTTTACTCAGAAACGAGTTCATTTACTTATTGTTTTACACTATACAAGGTTGTGGACTTTGCTTAGCTTAGAAAAAGCTTAAGGAGTAACAATGAGAACTGTGAAATAGTTCTTTTATTCTATACTATATATTATACTTGTATGTCATGAATGTTTCTAAAGAAATTATAATTAAAATACTTTTTATAAACAAGACATGAATGACAATAATAATGATTGCAAAATGAAACATAGGGCTATAATTTGAAATTATATATATATATATATATATATATATGAAAACGAACCTCAGAAGGACTAACGTCAATATTTTATACATTTGCTATTTGTTTTCTGTAAGAAAGCGAAATTAAGGTCTTAGAGAAAAAAAGGATTCAGTGATATTCTTTGACATGTCAAGTGCTTTTGATATTGTTTAATATCTATAGATTTTACGCGACTATGATATTTATAGCTATATAAGTACAAGTAATATATATATTTTCAAATTATCAGCTGGTTTTTGTTTACCTAAAACAATTTGTAAATGTTAAATCACCATTTTGTACAGATATTTTGCTATGAATGTGGATAGGTTAGGAGTGCTACTAGGGAGTATTCATGGCCCCTGTTATACCGAGTTTATGACAAAAAAAAAGGAAATTTAAGTTTTACTGCAACTAGTGATGACGTTAGTTAGATTTAATAACATTCCGAAATTCCGAAAGTACCAAGTACAGTTTTTATCGGATTTTATGGATTTATTTTGAAAATTACTTATTTTCCTGTATCTTCGTTATCAGTCGTGTGTTCGTTATCAGTATGTATATTATATATATATATATATATATATATGTAATGTTTCTTAAAGTAATAATTCCAGATGAGCTAAGGTTTGTACCGAATATACAAACACATCAAATTCTTAATTAAATTATAAACTATTTATTTCAACAAAATCATAATTATGTAAAAAATATTATTTTCAAATATTCTACGTACGATCTCATTTTACTCTGAGTTTGTATTCACACAACATATATGTATAAAATTAACCACCAACCAGAACTCAATTAGTATAATCGAAGCGTTTTTACGAAATAGATTACAGTGGCACTCCTACAGTTGAAATACGATATTGTCATAACCATCAGACAGTTATAGCTAGTAAAGTATTCTCTAATGCTAATTGGACTCGCCTAGTCGGTATGGGTGTGTCTCAGTCAGTTAATAGGTGTAGCTTAAAAAGTGCGCGTTGTTGCGTTATTGATTTTGCTTTATTTCAACTTAGAATCCAAACTTTGTGATGCTTACCACTGGTTTTCTGTAATAATACGTTATAACTTCGGTTCAGCCCGTATATTTAAGCAGAAAATGACACTGCTACAGAAGACCGATAATCTTTAAGTTTCTAAGAAAGGTAAGAATAAATTACATAAGGTATATCTAACCATTCATAAAAATCCAGACAACAAAGAAATATAGTGATTGATATACCAAAGTCTATCAATCGAATTCTGAAATACTATTCAAATTCTCCATTTAATCGTAATATAATTTGGCAGTTATATTGAAAGAATCCTCATAAAAAATGTGACAAGAATAAGGCTTGATTCAAAAGATCTGAATAAAATAAAGTGAACAATTTATGAAGCTATGTAAAGTACTTATTATAAATCTATTCAATCTAATCTACAATATAAAGGAATGGACCATTTCTTCATATAAATAATATACATTTCTAATATTTTATAGGATTTTTTTTTACTGATTACATTCTTTATACCTCACGATCAACACCTGCCTTAAATTAATTCCAAAACCAAGTACCTATTCATTTTGTGTACAACAAAGGAAATACCGAAATTTTATTATATTTGCTCCAGTCTACATAAGAGACTAAAGCATTTTCTTAAGGTGAATTATTGAAAGGGCTTTTCCGAAAATTACCTCGAAATGAGAAAATAAAAAATCTATGAAAATTGTGATTCTGGCTGCTCCACTCCACCCAATTCGTTTCGCGTGAAAAATATTGAAACACAAGGCAGTAGAGAGACAAAAATATATATTATTCATGTTCCAATGTATGAGCGGAAGCGATTTGATTATGTTTATAAATATGAATGCGAGCCAATTCAGAATAATGAATGAGTTGTTTTGAACAAATTTTGATTGTTTTACGTAATAAATTATTTGTTTTATGTACCGTGCGGGGTTTTGTTCATAAATAAAATATACGGTGCATCATTAGCTCAGTAAACAGGATGGTTATTTAGTGGAAATTGTTTTGTTTTTTTTAAATAAATGTTACTCTAATTTAAGTCAGTTGTTGTGGTTTTATTGCCAGAAGTACGTATAAAAGTTTTACAATTTTATCCGTAGTTTTAACAGGCATGATAATTAACAGACTGTTTTAAATTTATATGATAACATTACCATTGTTATTTCGTTAAAGCTAGTGGTGGAAAACAAATTAGTGACTAATAATCCTTAAAGCTCTATGAAAGTAGACATATGGAAGAACGTAATATGTAATAGTATAAACATTTCTACACATAGATACTAGTTAACCATATCGGCGACTAGTAGACTATACATTTATTTTCCAGATCAACAATTTTTTCCGTTTCAATCATCATTCTGAAAGGTATATTGACAGGTTTTTTATGTAATAGGGGAAAACGAGCAGACGTGTCGCCTGAGGTTAAGTGATTACCGCCGCCCGGTGTTTCACACCGGTTTTCTGTAAAACCGTGATATCACTCCGGTCAAGTCGGCCCATGGCCTATTCTTCTAAGTTTTATTTTAGAGTATTCCTGAAAATTTCTAGTCAGTGTCATGTTGTATTTGTAGTCTTCTACATAACACACACATATTCTCATACTGAAAGAAATTCGACATTATTTAATAAGTTTAAGTAAAAATAGGTTAGGGGACAAATCATCAATTTCATATTACAAAGGACCACTTGCCTTTTGATAAAACAGATTTTAAATTACAAAATACCTATAATAATAAATTTTCTTATAGAAAAAGCTGTCGCTTGTAGCTAGAATCTCAAGCTGCGCGCACTTGCTCACTGAACTACTGAATTAAAGATAGCATACGTACTCAGTGGCTGATATGATTCACTGGGCCAGTGCAAGTTGACTCAGCTGATGTATCGTCCACACTACCGCTATGTTTGAGTCTCTCTTAATAAATTATTGGCGGTGAAAGATTAATACTTTAATTTGTTTTCACAGCTTGATTGTCTTATAGTCCAAGCTAGATAGAAAAAACCTGTATAAACGTAAGTGACAATTCGATATACAGGTTTAAAGATCTCTCTCCTGAGCTAAGAAACCAGTGTTTCGCATTGAATTTCTTTCTCATGCCTCTATTCTCTTGTATTGTTCATCATCTTCCTAGCCTTTATTATTCCTAAAATTATTTGGGGTCGACTACTAGTTCAACTGTTTATTACCTACATATAAGTTTTAATCCTTTTGTATTATTGGATAATATTTTATTTCGACAACGTGACTTAACGCTAGTTAGTTTTCTAAAAATCTTTACGTTTCAAGAATGTCAGCTTGGATTGGGTCAGCTGAACAAATTGCGCTATTCTTAAAACACTTTAAAAGTTTTGAATATCCCTCTTTTTAATTGTTTTTTCTTCATCAATATACTCCTACTCATGTACTTTTAATACTCATATAGACGCTAAAAAGTTTAAGTGGGACATCAATTTCTATTGAACAAAATATTCACGCTTATAACTTGTTATTTGTGTATACAAGCGTAACTAAATGTATACCTCCCTATACCTAT
Organism: Spilarctia lutea; assembly: GCA_916048165.1. NCBI lineage: Eukaryota > Metazoa > Arthropoda > Insecta > Lepidoptera > Erebidae > Spilarctia > Spilarctia lutea. The sequence continues at coordinate 1,985,258 of OU696476.1, read as the reverse complement.
ATAAATACTTATAGTCCCTCCTCCAAGCACTCTTTAATAGTCTAAATCGCATTTAAATGCAAAGAACCATACTTCAAGATTGTTCATTTTAATACGAACTTCTGTACAACAAAGTTGATTAAAACACCTTTAAAATTCTTAGCCGGCTCTAAACTCCTGTTAACTGGTGGGTAACGATTGGCTAAATTGTAAGCTCCAAGCTACATTGTAACGGATAACTTTATTATAGAAGATCATGAATTAAAGATAAGTTGAAATACTTTCAGATGTGAAGCTTCATAAATGGGCCATGCGGTAGCAGATATTACTCGGTTACATCAAAGTAAAATAAGAGGAAATTATTATTTGGAGACCTGTTTGTTTTTTGATATCTCGGGTAAAGTTAGGCAGCTTCTTTTTAGTACCCGTTCAGTTCCTCCACCAGAATCAAAAAGCCCTAATCCCCTCCGGGTTAGGACTTTCATTCAAACATCCCAAAGCAATGCAAAAAAATCATTCAACACTGGTCCATTTTCCCATCTGACCCGAAATATTGCTGTCCTATAGTTTAATATGTTTATGCAATATTTAGGCTACATGAACGAGTCATGTGTTTTTTAGGACTGTATATGTGTTAGTGTTTTATGACATTGAGACAGTAGTATCAGCATTGATTTTTTCACTGACGCAGCTCAGATAACTCAAACACATCTTTGCTTCACTTGCATTAACGTTTGTATATTCAGTTTCTACTACATACAATCGGAATTCAGTCACAATAATGCCGGTACCAATACGTTCAAACATGAAATTTGTCATCGTCTCAACTGCAGATCCCACATTTATATGCAAAACGCTCAAACTCTGTAATCATGGTCGTATATCCCGCTATTATTGTCATTTATGTAGATCACTGACAGAAATGCTATTGAGGTGTACATGAATATTCAATATCGATTACATTGTGATTTTGTGAGGGATGTTCTGTTTTCATTAAATGACATATTATGTAGTTTGCAACAAAAAAATCTACCTTTCTTATAGTCGGTGAGTCATAGGCCTCTCCTAACGTCGTCCACTATTGAATGAAGGTCTTCCCCAAAGAACGTCAACCAACCCGGTTCTTGGCAGTCCGCATCCATCTGATGCCACTTTCTTCAAATCGACGATTCATCGTCCCACAGGGCGTCCAGCAACAGCAGCAACGTTTGCCTGATTGTGGTTTCCACTCTAGCACACTTTGGCTCTAGCGGTCATCAGTTCATCTGGAGATATGACATGTTATATACTATAAGTTTTTACAAAATGGTAGTAAATTTGCCGGAGTACCAATTCTTTACTTTTTTACTTTAAAACAATTGACTCAAACAAAGAGGATGTATTGCTAATATAATCATGTATAAGTAGATCAAATTTCATTGTGACGTCTAGGTAACATGCTTTTCCACTTATATTTTTACCATTACCGTTGGGAATCCTCTTTCTCTATCGTGATGATGAGAGCAGTAGTGAAATTTATTCTTCCTACTAATATTATGAACGCGAAAGTTTGTGAGTATGTAAGTGACTATTGTTTTGTTGCTCTTTCACTCAATAACTACTGAATGGATTCTGATGAAACTTTAAAATGGATTGAATGAAATAATCAGATCAGAATAACACATAGGCTACCATTTATAAAAATACTAGTTTCACCTCGCGGCCTTGCCTGCGGTTATTGCCATACCGCGGGTAGCACCGCGGGGTTCAGCTAGTTTATATATGTATTTTAATGGAGATTTTGTGGGTGGACTTCTCATAGAGACTTTAACATACATTTATTTGCCGTATTCTTGTACTAAAATCAGTATCAGGCGACGGAGTTTGTACCTCATGTTGTAAAATCAATTAAAAAGTACAACTATACCTAAAAGGATTACCGTCAGTAGTCGTACATTATTGTTAAAAAAAGAAACCAAGAAATCAAAAGAATCCAAGGATAGAGTGGCATGTAATTAGAGAGGCCTGTGTCCAGAAGTGAATTGCGATAGGTTGATGAAGGTGAAGAAATAAATAATATAATTGAAAATTTACTCGTAAACTCACGATTACATTGTATTAATCTAAACATTAATGGTAACAATCGACATATTGGTAAATAAAAACAAGAAATTTTACATTATGGATTTAACGTTATTAGTTAAACCACACACAATACTATATCGCAAAACATTTGCTATTATTACTTTAGTTTCCATTTTTTGATATAATGCCTACTCGTAAAAGAGCGAGGAACTCATAACCATTGCCAATTTTCACGCACGAGCAGTTCCCTGTAGGAGGAAATCGGCAGAATCGATGTAACAAAAAATATGAAAGTTAGTCATAAATTTTATATCCACAGAAAATGAAATATTACCAGGAATTGGTACATTATTTTTCGAATGTAAAAATCATTTCGTAGTTGCTTTCACCGAAAATAAATAAATAATGTAACCGTTATCTGTAAAAATAAAACAAAACCTAAAGGAAACAGCAGATTCCCCTAAAATTAATTTACTATGCCTACCTTGATTTTTGGGATGGCGAGATTTGATACATTTTTGTAAAGACATATCCTACACCAGAAATATATTATTTTCATGTGTTGTGTGGTACGAGTACTTTATAGACACACATGAAGCGGACACAAAGAATACTTTGACTTAATACAACGATTGCCAGATTACATAAAATATTCTCCTATTTGTAGATCGAACTAACAACACTCAGCACAATTGGAACCGGCGTGTAAGCACTTAGCCATCCATGCAGTCGAATTTAAAGGCACTCGGAGATATCGCTATAGATTCAGTATCATTGTGACTCCTTGTTCTCTGTTTAAATGGAAAATGGAATACACACGAGATGTACTCAGATACTAAATGATAAATGACATTAGCTCCCCTCGCCTCCTAAGGAAGTGTGCTGAGTTGACCTTTGATTCGGAGTCAATAATTTCTCAATGATATCAATTTTCAGTGTCACGAACAAAGCATTGATTTTTGTGTGAAAGAAAATATAATTTACTTTATTTCTCATGTTACAGATTATTTATTTGTCAAAGTCAACAGTAACATATGCACTAGCATTGGTTTTCTGATACGGTATGATTATAATAATCACACACATGTCGGCAGTCTGGTCCAAAACTAGGTAAGATCTATGCTATGATAACCAGACTACTAAAGATACTTATTGACTTTGCAAATACCTATCATCATCTTCCTATCCTTTTCTCGAATTTATTAGGGGTCGGTGCAATGAGTTTTCTTCCTCCATTCACCTCTATCACTCGTTAGTTCCTGACCATATCCTCTTTTACGCAGTCCATCCATTTTTTCTTTGGTCGTCCTCTATTCTTATATCCGTCGACTTCAATACTTATAACCTTCCCAACAATATCTTGCTCATCTCTACGCATCACATGTCCATACCAGGTTAACCTGCTGCTTCTCAACTTTTCAGCAACTGGTGCAACTTTCAGGCTTTCTCTGATGTAGTCGTTCTTCACCTTATCCATTTAAGTCACACCATACGTACATCTCAACATTCACATTTCAGCTACATGCAGGCTTCTCTCATCCGTTATCTCAGATACATGCAGAACGGCAGGTTTGACAAAATACCTATATAAAATCTAATAGATAAATAACGCTTAATACAGATCCCTAATCCTCCTCGTTATTAACCTTGTGTCATGGTAGGAAAAGAATCCCACGAACTTCGGTTCAGTAAATAGGTAAAAGTCTAACCGCAATCTGTGAGATATGGTCACTAACCACTTAACAAATAGATTCACCAATTCCTTGATCATGTTAAGCAGTAGTTTAACCACATCAACACTATCTTGATAAAAGTAAAGAAACACGGACTTTCTTATGAAGTTCTTGTTATCTAGTATTTTACAAAGGAATAACAATAATTGAATTCGAGTAACAAATCGAATATACCTATTTACGCTCCCAAATTATTTTATTCTCGCTTCACACCTACAAAATGTGTGGAATTTCATTTTGCCCATAAATTGCTAAATTACCATATTAGCTGGCACAAACGTACAATCAGCTTCATTAACTCTAACATTATCGATGACAACGTGAACTGAATATCGCAATCAAATGAATTATGTATTTTCGACATGTGTGTTACTGTTAACTGAGTGTGACAATGCATTTGCCCAAAATATGAATCGTGACATAACACACTATGTTTCTTTTGACTTAACAAGTTGAAGATCTTTTTCTTTAGTATTGATCAATTCATCAATTTTAATTTAGTAAGTAACTGTTATCTTTTTGGTGATGGGTAGTAGTCAAAAATATTAAGTGTCTCCATCCCTTTTTTATCACATAGGTGCTAAATAGGTAAAATGGTAAAAATGTAGGTAATTAAAAAATCATGCTTTTAGCAATTTTTCTTTCATCAGTGCTATAAGATGTTGCTTCGTTTCTTTAAAGATTCTGACTTCGCGGGTACCCTATAGATTTGGATTCCGTTGCGAGTGTCCAAAAGATCCATAAACGGCTGTCTATGTTGATTGCTATGTAGTTTGATTTAGATACAAATAAAAGAATAACAACGAACTTCGAATGGACCCATTTGCGGTATGACTATTAAATCGTAATACTCATAGACTGCTTGTTGTGATCGTTTGAATAACCGATAATGCGGTACTATTACATACATGGCAAGCTTTGGACGCGATTCAAACAGCTACGTTCGAGCTCGAAGTAAGTCGTTGAGTCCGCAAACTGCATGTTACATGGAATAAAGTGAGGGGTATGTTGATGTCGTATCCGGTCGTTAGACTGACTTGAACTGATTCCATACAGAATACATTTTATGGCTCGCTTTAGCACCAGGATATGGCTTTATTAGAATTAGAATTTTTATGGATCACAACGATGCAGTTGTAAAATTAGGGTTTATGGGCAGTTAGTAGGTTAATATGGATTTAGAATTGGTGTGTGAATACATGCCCTTATTGCTGTAAAATTTTTATCCATTTTGTTAGCAATGTACAATCTTTTTAAAGGGCCTTAGCTTTCAATCCTTAGGATTTAATAAATTTACTATCGTTTAGTAAGCACTATCATATTTTAATTAACATCAAATTAAATCAGTACCTATGACTATCTCATCTGTATATTAAGTTTTGGATAAAATAGTACTTTAAAGAAACCCTGCAAAAAACGATATTCGCTGAATACTGAAAGGTGCGACACCAACTGATACCAATTATATTTGGGTAAATGAAATTCTGCAATCACTACAAATGACAATCTTGCGCTACACAGTAACAAGTTTCTATTCTAATCTATAGGTACTTTAACATTTAGGCAGAAAGTTCAAATTTTTATGTAAAATGAAACATTTTTTATTTTTCACTACATTTGTATGAAACTATTTACAGTTTACTATCGCAATCAGCCAGTGGATTTACAAAGACTTTTTGAGTTTTGCGTAGGTCTACTTCCACATAAAGCGCTACAAAAACATATGTCAGTGCCATCTACCGAAGATACACTGAACTACGGAGTAACGCAACAACAACACTAGTAACCCTGAATCGCGTAATGGAAGTTCTCGCGCCGATTAGCATATTATATACAACATCACAACATCAATGGCATTGGCCTGCCAGGCATGATCACCGCGCCTGGTCGAAGGATCCTCCGTTTCTGTCGGAGGGACATGACACCCGATCCTCTTTGCGTCTTTGACAACATGACTTGGGTCCCTCTAAACATTAGAACTACAGGTTGCCCAGTGGTTGTCACGAGGATAATATAACTTTTGTTGACATTTGAAATATTAGTTTCGTAATATTTAAACGCTGTTGAAGATAGGAAAAACATATTTTCGATTCTTTAGATAAAATATAATGTTGTATATTATACAACACTAAAATAAATCTTCCTCATCGTTACCGAGTAAAATGAAAAAAACAATCTAATTTAAGCCTATGATATTTTTTTATTTTATCAAAACTTGCTCTTCTATATATTTCTAAGGTTGTGAAATATTTAAATCACTAAAATAAATTGCTCCCTCACTTGAAAATTTTAGTGTTTTTTAATTTCTCTTATGAGGCGTAATTTCAATGGGATTTAAAAAGTCTTTAGATTTATCTGCAAAAGATGTTTCGAATATTTTTATTCAAAATGAAATTCTCACATTTATTTTAATACCTACTACAACATCTTTATAATAATAATTTTTATCCAATACAGATATCAATAAATAAAAGAAAAACCTACAATATAATTTCCCGGTAAGTTTCTGCGCATGCCAGTTTCCTGCAATTGCGGAAATTATAAGTTATGTTTCATATATTTTGTCTGAATATACATTGCGGTGTGTTCCCTAGATAAATTTCAGCACTATAATAATGGATAATCAAATTTTGCACGGTTCCGTTTTGTGGCAATTTGAATCTGTTCAAAGAAAAGTACTGTGTAAATGATATATGGTGTTATTACTCCTATTTATGATTTGAAGTCAGAGATGGTATGGACATGACGATAAAATGGCTTGAATATTTATGCAAATTTCTTGAATTAATCCATACATACTACTCGTATCAATACAAATAAATAAAATTGAAGTGTATGTTTGTATTATAACCGCATTTTATCAAATGCATATATTTACACAATACATATACCAAAAGATTTTGTTTTACAATTTTTGTCTGTCTGTCTGTCTGTCAGTCTGTCTGTATGTTCCAAAGATTAGCCGTCTCTGGAACAGCTGAACCGATTTTAACGGAACTTTTACTGGCAAATAATTGATGATATAAGGAGTAACTTATGCCATTTTTATTAGACTAGCTTTGCCGCGCGGCGTTACCCAGGGTTATTGTTGTACCGCGGGTAACGCCGCGGGGCTTAGCTAGTAATATTATAAATTCGAAAGTGACTCTGTCTGTCTATCTGTTATGCTTTTACAGCTAAAGTGCTGAACTTCCTTTCGAAAGAGAAGCTTATGTTCAGCGGGAAACTAATAAAGTGTTGATATATAGTAATAATGTAAGTATGCAAAAGAATAATATAGCTAACAAACGATTAAATTACACCTCTGTGACTATATTTGTACCAAATGAATATAACATACTTCATAGACATAACCTTTAACATCCTTGGATGACATCAATCTGTAACTCTTTATCGATTTAACATCACCAATCCAATATACCGTACGCTTTGGGAATAAAATTTGATATTGGAAAGTAAGTTTGAATGCATGACACAAATTTTATTTAGATTTGGGTATAAAACGTATCAGTTATCGAGGTCTGATATATTTTAACGTAAAAAGCTCAATAAAATAAAATAAGGAGACGTGAACATCATACCAACATCTAAATAAGTTTTGTGACACAATTCATCAATATAATACTCGTATAAATATTTGATAATACTCTTACAGGTGTTTAACAGACCAATACTAGACATGAAATTTTCGGTACAATAAAACTTTGGGCTGCTATACTATGCTAATACTTGCGGTTAATATAGACCTTGTTTCAAGTTTATGTTCTCTTTGCAGTGTTGTTGTCCTTCATAGTTTACTCTTTTAGTGTTCTCTTATGACAACCGTGGGATAAACATTCATGTTTGTAAACAGATATAATATGTAACTTATATATATAGTAACGAGCACTCCGACCAGTTGGTTAAGGAAGCGGCACTTTCGTGCAGAAGGAATCCCGACTATGATCTGTGTCCGGTTTCATTCGTCAAGCGTCAGATTCACAGCGAATCGCTAGACGAATGGAACCGTCGATACCAGTCAGGCCACACTGCCTCTGTCACGAAAGTGTTCTGCCCGGACGCGAGAGATGCGTACTGCTTGGTGCAGAAGATCCGTCTCCAAGGCGTTGTCACGCAGATGCTGACGGGGCATGGGGAGTTCTGCCAATACTTGCATCATTTCAAGTATCGGGAGAGCCCGTCATGTATCTGCGATCCAACCGAGGAGGATACCACCCTGCATATAGTTTTTGAGTGCCCCGTATTCTGAGCTCTATGGTACGGGGCTAAACAACGTCTTGGGGTACAGCTGGTTGAGAAAGAGGCACACCTCCTACTGAGTAACAAGGAAACACGGACAGTATTTACAAACCTTGCCGTAAGAATTTGCGAAATAGTTATAGGTAAAATAAAAAAAGCAAAAATCTTAAACCGAAGTGAAACCTAAAACAAATCATAATGAGAATGAACAAAAATATCAAAGGGCAAATGAAAGAATAAACGAAAGAAAAGGGCTCTTGTTATGCAAGAGGTTGATAGTTATATAAAAAAAAACCATAATGAATATCTTACGCTAATGTAAAATGTATCACCCAATTTGACATAAAGCTTGAACTTAATGTACCTTGAAACATTTTTCCTTTGACCCCACTTCACATAATAGCTTATTTTACATAGCACACGAGTACTAAATGACCGCTCGCAGCCATTTCATATTTACGAGCTATACCGATACTTTTATGAAGGTCCAAACAGCTAGATGTTTATGACTTGGTTAACAGAGCCTATACATTAGCCCTCAAAACTTCGCGTAACTGTGGTTTCGCTGTTGTATACACAGGTTAAGGTTTTAAGGGCTGGTTGTAAATTATTTTGTTTGTTGATGTGTTATATCTTTAGTCTTAGTTACTGTTTATTTTATGAAGGTCATTATGGCGATAGTTAGTAAATATATTTCAATGATGTATGTGTATAACCAAACATGTAGTTTTCTCTCCTTAGTAAGGTGGTTTTACTTAGTTATATATTATTGTAAGCAAGCTGCTCCCCGCGGGTTTGTAAAAGCATGTTATTGTATCTTTGGAACAACATCCGCGGGTAACTTCGCGGCTCAAAGCTAATCTTATATATAAAATTCTCGTGTCACGGGGTGCGTAATCGAACTCCTCCGAAACGGCTCGACCGATTTTGATGAAATTTTTTGTGATTATCCGGTATCTATGAGAATCGGTTGTAATCTATTTTTCATCCCCCTAAATGTTAGGGGTAGTCCACCCCTAAATTTTTTTTTTTATTTTTTTGACAAAATTTTTAATTTCTATTTTTTTATGATGCAGCATTAGAAAATACATACAACCCTAGATTTTCAACCCTCTACGATCAACCCCTATTTTTCCATCGCGATTTTTATTGACCCACCTCTACAACATATATTCCCTTTTATGGCAAAGCAACGTTTGCCGGGACCGCTAGTATAAAATAAAAGTATCATAAGTTACTTCTTATATTATGAGTGATTTGCAAGTGATAGTCCCATCAAAATCGGTCAAGCCGCTCCAGAAGTTAGTCGCAAGAAACTGACAGATTAACATAAAAAAAAGATTTTTCGTTGTAAATACCGTATATACTTTTATATCATCAACTCAGTCAAAATACTATTAATTTGGAATTACAGACACACACTTCAATATTATTTATTTGTGTAGATAGTACCTGCAGTATTTCCAAACCGATACAGCTAATCAGACCACTCAACTAACTTCAAACCATCAAGAAAAGAGTGTACATCTTCCTTAAGTAGGTATTCACTTTCTCTAAGGTGACCCACCTGTTTGTTTAGGTTTTTTATCATAAAATATAATCTGCGTACGTTTAATAAACCTAAAACATAATCTGTGCAAGTTTAAAAAACATTAAATATTATCTGTGTAAATTTAATAAAAATAAAATATAATCTGTGTAAATTTAATAAAAATAAAATATTATCTGTTTAAGTTTATTAAACATCATTTCCTTTGTTCCCAGGACGTTCAGAACCAGGCATTGTACCCTCAATCGTGGGCTTCACCAAAGACTCCGTAGCCCACGAGTCAGATCGCCTGGCTCCTGGAGACAGGATCTGCAGCGTCAATGGCATTTCCACAGCTCGCCTTACCAACGATGAAGTTCTTCGGCTGTTGGACAACGTGGAGGAAAGGGCATCGCTGGAGGTGGAATATTACATGCCCAATTATGGTTAGTACTGATACGATGTTCTATGTATGTTATACTGTAATAGAAACGTAGTGCGTTTGAGAACAAAGTCAGTAGTTTTGAATTCGATTGCAAATATTTGTAATCATGGATATGATTTTTTAATATTTTAGTGCATTATTTAACTTATTTGACTGCACGTTCTGCGTAGTGGTTTAAGTGGTCGCCACGCCACTTTCCACTGCGCCAAGTGTTCTGAGTTCAAATCTCACATAGGACAACAATTTGTGTGATCCGCGTATTGTTGTTCTGAGTCTACGTGTTCTTTGTGTCCGTTTCAAGTCAAAGTCCCACGCGATGCATGATGTATATTCCTAATGCGAGAATTGTCTTTTTTAAAGAAAGTAAAGAAAACTTTAAAAACTTCTGAGTCAAAGTTCAATTGAGCAGAGTGATATGTCCACCATTGTAACTATTAATTTGTTATTCTTGCCTTTGAAAAGGAACTGACTCCCAATACACAACTAGCGCCATTTGGGAGTCAGGGCTGTATAGTGTTTTGTAATTCAGTTTTGTTAAAATAAAGAAATGTTTATTATTATTACCGTGATAGAGCCATGCTTATAAACTGGCTCATATTTAAGTCGGTTTAAAACAGGAGACCACTGCGCCCAATGCATGCAGTACCATTTCTGTTACGCGGGGTATGTTTTTCTTTCCATACCATTAGTGGGTAGACGAAGGCCGTATGTGAGAGGTAAGTAGCTAAGTCAATCGGCAGGTGATACAGTCGGTCCTCCCTATCTAAGCTTCGAAGCTCGGCAGAACGGCACCGACAGCGCGTTGGCTAGCACAGCACTGTATTTCAAGCCGTACCTGCCAAGCCCGTAGGGCCTGCACATGAGCGTTCCGCCGTAGCATTCCGGGCTCATGGTCCGGTGCTATCTAAAGATAGATCGTCATTCCGACCGACAGAACGAATTAGGTCGTAGACCATCGTACTCATGTCGACCAGAATATCGCCAGGAGGCATAGAGTACCAACTAGCATTTAGACAGATGTTGGCCGTTTTTATCGACCAGCACCTCCCGTTTAGACGTCCATTCGAAGTAGTCTTTCAGAGTGTCTGATCAGCTTGCAGTGTGAACACTCTACACAGCTGTCGTGTCTAAGAAGTCAGTGACCAAGTTCACGGTAAGTGACACGATCTCCTCCCTAATTTATCAACTTGGTAGGGGCCCACATAACTATTCTTCTAATGAATAACTTGGTATGTGAGTAAAATTTTAATTTTACCCTAAAAAATCAGGAAATCCACAAGTCGCTTTACGTTCAAGACGAAAGTATCTTCTCTGGAATGAATTGGCAGAATAGTCACAACTATAGTTCTTCGACTGAGTAATTATATATTATTTTATATTTATGTATGTCTATATTAATGTTTTGTGTAGGGTATTTTGTACTTCTATGTATCTGTGTACAAAATTCAGTATTGATTTGTGTATATCAGTTTCATCCAATTTACATCACCTTAAGGTCGACTGGCAGAGAATGCCCCATGGCATTAAGTCCGCTTTTATGCAAAATACGTTAATAAATAAATAAAATAAATAATATTCGAATATATTTATTGTAAATAGTATTCGTAAAAGCATTATCTCTCACAGAAAGAACTACAAACTCGTACATTATACCTACATTACTAGTTCAGACGTCCTCTGGTCTGCATGTGAGTGAGAATTCATTGAATTTTCATCGGCTATGGAAATTCTAATACAAAGGAGATCGGATCTCAATAGCTGTGATATTAATATTTATCTATGTAAATCTGGTTTACGAGTAAATCATCTTGTATTCAGGTTTGTATGGTTGAATGACCTCAAATACTATTTATTAGATCTGTTTAGATAGATACAATTAAATGAAAATACTTTCTTTTCTTGAGTGTTTTGTTTCAAAGTGAAAATATAGCAGAAGACGCTATTCATTCATCCTAACTGTTCAACTATTTGTTGGCAAAACATATTGTGTGCTACTTTTCAAGTTAAAATTGGACTAAATGGAAAGTATGTTCTTTTTAATGAAATTAATAATTTCTGTTCATGAAATTAAATGTTAAATTTATAATTTATCACACTAATGTCTTCTCGTTCTTGTCTCTCGTTAAGGTAATTCTCGAATAAAACACAGTACTGTGACTTTAGACGTGTTAAATATTAATGTTTCAGTCGGACATAGAAGTTTACAAATCGTATTTGATGTCGCACAAGACACCGAAACACAATTTGTATTAGCAGTGACACTTCTCTTTTAGGTCAGTACATCATTCATTCTTGGGTACCAGTATTAAGTAGTGGACTAGACAGCGGGATAGCTGTTTAAATGGTTGGCACTCGACAAGAGTCGAGTTTAATATCTGTTATATGTTTACACCAGAGCAGGTGGTTCAATTTTTCTAAAGGAGACATTTAATATTGCAAAAATTTTACACACACACACACATACATGACGATTAATTAATTGGCTGCACAGTTTGTCTGGTGTTTAAGTGTCGTGGATTCAAATCCCACATGGGACAGCGCTCTGTATGATCCACAAATTGTTGTCCTGAATCTGGGTGTTTGTGTCCGTTTCATGTATTTTTGTAAAATTCCCCGCGATACATAATGTATGAGATATTGTACAAGGTGTCTCAAAAGAAATTTCATATTTAGTGGATTGATTAAAAAAAAAGGAAGCGGTATATAGAAAAAATGTTTATTTATTGTTAAAATACACTTTTTGGGAATTCATTTCTTAAAAATAATATCGTCTAAATGTAAACCCTCACGTTGTTGGCACTCATTTAATCGAACAGTAAAATTACTTATAACTGCTCGACAGGTGGAGTGAGGGATGGCTGCCATTTCGTGACGGATATTTTCTTTCAAATGCGCCAGTGAAGTTGGTTTATTGGCGTAAACTTTAGATTTAAGATAACCCCATAGGAAAAAGTCCATAGGGGTTAAATCTGGGCTACGTGGAGGCCAATTTATGTCACCTCTCCGGGAGATCAATTTTCCTGAGAAAATTTCACGAACACGTGGCAGAGATATATTGGACGTGTGTGAAGTTGCTCCGTCCTGTTGAAACCATGTTCTTTGGTTATAGCCAGGAAAGTTTTGCAGTTCAGGTACCAAGAAGTTGTCTAACATCTCCACATAACGCTCTGAATTCACTGTAACTGTACGCCCCATTTCGTCTTCAAAAAAGTAAGGGCCGATAATTCCTCGCGCCGACATGGCAGCCCATACGGTCACTTTAGGCGAGTGTAGGGGTTTCTGATGTTTGCGTTTCGGATTGGCTGAACTCCAGTAGCGGCAGTTTTGCTTATTTACGTGGCCATTAAGATGAAAATGAGCTTCATCCGAAAACAAAATGTTGGTTGACGAACGAAAACAAACGTTGAAAATCGCTCAATCATCTGATTTACGAAATTAAGCCTCTGACCGGCATCTTGGGGCTTTAATTCTTGCACCAATTGAATTTTGTAGGGGTGCAGCTTTAGATCTTTGTGCATAATGCGATGTAATGATGATCTATGCACATTTAAAGCACTCGCGCGCTTCCGAATTGAAAGGCTCGGGTCGTCACGTACAGATACAGATTAACACTCTCCACGTTTTCTACCGTTCTTGATGACCTAGGTCGCCCGGATTTTGATTTATCCAGCGTTGATCCAGTCTCTTCAAACTTTTTAACCCAATGTCGAATGAGAGGAAGGCTTGGCGCATCATTTAAGTGGCGAAAACCTCGAATACTGCAGAATTTTCTACGCGCGACAGTTGTCGAATCACCGTTCTTGTAAAACTCTCGCACGCACAACGCGCGGTCTGCTCCCGAGAAACGCTCCATAGCGACTGAATCCCCAAGAGCCAAGCTACCAATTGACATAACCCCCGCACCCCTCAAGTACGCAGCGTTCACGCAGTAAGCTAAACAAATATAAAATTTCTTTTGAGACACCCGTTATATTCCTAATGCGAGAGCTGTCTTTTCAAAAATATGTGAACACAAATGATCACCATTGTCAATAACCTTTCATAGCTCACTGGTGGACGTAAGTGTCACTTCAGAAAGGACTTCTCTTTGCAATTCTTATTATTATACTATGCACCCACGAGATGAATTGGGACGGTTTTGTTTAACACAAATTACGTCGTGTTTTAACTGAATTACTGCAATAATACATTAAGCATGCAGTTTTTAATAGTTTTGATGAATAATATACAATATACTCGTATATAAGAAATTAGGAATAGTGTGCTTCCCTTTTATTACTTCATATTGAAAGCGTAGGCTACTGTAGTGATAACAGTGTCACATAAATTGGCGTAAATAATTGACGTATGTACAAAGTTATATCACCTACGGCAAAGTTACATAAGTTCGCCGTTACTGATATTCGGAAAGTACTCGTATCTTCTAGAATTTGTGTGCAATATATAGATATTTTACACTCCATATGTACTTTCATATTACGCTTTAAATTTAATGTTACTGTGTGATAGACCGGTGTAATAAATAAATCAGTTCCGAATATGCGTATATTCGTAATAAACATACTTCTTAAAGCCCTTAAGCTATCTCAACTATGAAATGCATGAACACTAGCAGCAGGATGTTATTCTATATTTACCCTAATCACGTTATTGGTGTTCAAATAAAAATAACTCCAAATTTCTGAAGTGGTTATAAATACCATCACCTGTCAAGGAACTTCCGAAGCGGAGTTCCATTTGAACCATTATATCCCATCGTTGGCAGTTCCGTCCGCTTATCTGATCTTCAATATAATTAACGTCGTATCCTTGATATATTTTATTGCAACCAATTTTCTTTTTTGAAATATATTTCATTTATATTTATGCAGTAAAGAAGTGTACATTTTTATCTGCTATACATATTTAGTAATAAACTTGAGCTTTTATTAAATTCTAGAATTAAACTCAGTTGTACTTATTCCACTATTTTTATAAAAAAATTCCTGACCAGTGTTGCCTATTGGCATTATTAAAGGTTACTAAAGTTAAACGTTGTTAGTAGTTGTTTTTAGGGTTTAGTTTATTTGTGTATTAAAAATGTCTATCAAGTTTCATCAAGTGCCGACAATGAAGAGTATAAATTACATCAAGCCTTTAATAAAAGGATTGTTTCCTTTCAACAATTAAACAAATAGCACAAATGAAACTATCACCATTTTGTTAAAATAAGTGATCATTTAAAAAGATATACATTTGAGCCTATCAAAATGACACTATCGGCCTGATGGAAAGCATGAGCAGAATCTAAGAGTGGTGGTCACCATCCTCATTGCGAATGTAGATAAAGCCGCATGGGGGTCTATGCTATAGCCTCCTATTTAATTAATTTGGCATCATTAGACCTCCGGTCTCGCAAACCAGCCAATGTAACATGACAGCAAATACTGTCATTTGAGGTTGGTAGTCTGTGAGAAGGTTCTACCGTTCTGGTCAAACCGTTCACCGTTCGTTTTCCATTCATGCTGAAATCAGCCTGGCTCTACTACCTTATAGAAAAGAATTATACAATATTTTTAAAACATCTTGTTTTTCTTTGTTACAGCATCTCAAAACTCACTATACATCACAACCAAGCTAGCAGAAGTCCCCGTAGAGAAGATCAACGGTTCCTTGGGCATCACTATCCGAGGTGGTCTCCCAGAGAACTCCGCTCCGAGTGCAGACCTCGTGCTTAACAGCAGATCTTTAGATGCCCAACCTTTAGTGGTGACGCATGTAAGGCCTGGTGGAGCAGCCTACAGTACTTCTAGAATAAAACCTGGGGACAGATTGTTAAAAGTTGACCATGTAAGTAGATTTAATTATATTAGACTACTAGCTGGCCCACGCAACCTCGTATGCGTCTTATATTGCCCGTAGCATGAAAATTTTCCCCGTTGAAACATTCTTCGTTGTTGCTTCGCTCCTAACAGTAGTAGCGTGATGATATATACCCTATAGCCTTCATCATTAAATGAACATTCCAACACCGAAAGACTTTTTCAAATCGGACCCGTGGTTCCTGAGATTTGCGCGTTCAAACAAACAAACAAACTCTTCAGCTTTATTACTCGTATATTAGTACAGATTTGTTACTACATAAGGTGAATTGATTGCATAGATGTTTGAGTGGCTGTCACCTCACCTTTTTACTGCGTATTGTGGGTTAAAACCCTACATGGAACATCACTTTGTGTGATTCATAATTTGTTCTTCTGAATCTAGGTGTTATTTGTGTCCGTTTAATGTATGCCTGGGGCAGGAGTTTTACTTAAAAAAATCTGTGTGCGCGTATTTAAATCAAATGCATAAAAACAGAAAGTAAAATCTTGTATTTGCTATAGGTACCGAAGTTTTCGTTTAATTAAAAATAAGAATTCAATCGAGAAAACTTATGTAGCACACATATAAAATAAGTTTATTTTTAAAAAAAAGAACTATGCGTTTCTTTTAATTTATATAAAGATCATTTTCCAGAAATCAATGGAAATAAAAAAACACCCTTACAAGAATCGCATAATATGTGTGACCTTTAACATGTCACCTAATATCGATCATCATACTCACTGACGTTATTACAGCTCATGCACAAAATTATATATCCTATTCATTGACCTTAATAGAACCTGTTATTTTTTAGAACTAGGTTTAAAAGGACTTTAATTTTTAAATTATTTTATTATTTTTGTTCACAGGTTTCCTTAACAAATAAAACACTATCAGAAGTTCACTCCATCCTTCAGAACTGTCCTCAAGTCACAAGCTTAACCATAGAATATGATGTGTCCATCATGGAATCTGTGAAATTAGCCACTGGTCCTTTACTGATAGAAATCGAAAGGCCTTGCAACGAAGACTTGGGCCTATTTCTAACAAACCAGAGGTGTTCTGAAGATGTCTACAGTTCTGGTTCTGATACGTACCAAAGAGTTGGCAGTGGGACATGTAATGCTATTTATATTGATAGTATATTGCCAGCCAGTATAAGTGACAGGTAAGGCTCTTTATCGTGAATTAAAATAATGATGGACAGTGACAAATAAATTACCAGAGGTTGACGTCAAAGGTTGGGTTATAATTCTAATTTTCACGCTGCGTACTGTTCAGTTAAGTGACATTTGTGAACAGGGATTTATTAATATTTTTTTTACTGCACCATTAGCATGCATTCTTATGTATGTATGTCCATTATACTTTTGTATTACTGTTAACTACATCATCTATATAAAATAACAAAATCAACGAAATGTAAAGGGTGTTTTTTTAAGCCCGATAGAACTTGAAATTGTAAAAAATAACACAAAAAATTAAATTGTAATCAAAATTTTTTTTTATTCGAAAGATCAATACGTGACATTAACATTTGAAAATGATTGCGGGCATATGGACACCGCGGCTGTTCTTGACGAAGTGCATTCTGGACGTCCAATTTTGGGCCACTTTTTCGAGCACTGCTGGCCGTATGTCACGAATAACACGAACAATGCTGGCCTCCAAGGCGTCAATTGTTGCTGGTTTATCAGCATAAACCAGTGACTTCACGTAGCCCCACAGGAAATAATCGAGAGGTGTCAAATCGCACGACCTTGGAGGCCAATTGACAGGTCCATTTCTCGAAATCAACTTATCGCCAAATTTTGATTTCAATAAGTCGATGGTTGCGTTCGCCGTATGGCACGTAGCGCCATCCTGTTGAAACCACATCTCCTCCGGATCAATGTCATCCATATTTTCAAACAAAAAATCATTGATCATGGTGCGGTAACGATCTCCATTGACCGTAACGCGAGCTCCGGCCTCATTTTTGAAGAAATAAGGTCCGATGATGCCACCAGCGTGAAAACCGCACCATACGGTGCATTTTTCTGGATGTAATGGAGTCTGTAGGGTCTGTTGTGGATTGGTCTCACTCCATATGCGGCAATTTTGCTTATTAACAAACCCGTTAAGCCAAAAATGCGCCTCATCGCTGAACACAATTTTGCGATAAAACAACGGGTCAGTTGCCAACTGCTCTAGAGCCCAATCGGCGAAAGAACGACGCATATAATGGTCTCGTGGCTTCAATTCCTGCACCAGCTGGATCTTATACGGGTGTAGGCCGAGATCTATGCGCAAAATTTTCCACGTAGTGGACGGACAGAGCCCCAATTCCTGCGACCGACGACGAATCGATTAATTTGGATCTTCTTCCACACTTTCGTTTACAGCGGCGATATTGTCTTCAGTACGCACATTCCTTCGACGTGCTGGTATTATTGCATCCTCTAGAGAGTATGTGGTACGAAATCTATCCACAGTTCGACGAATGGCTTGTTCAGAAGGACGATTATGTACGCCATACAAATGACGAAGTCGTCTATAAGTTGCGCGAATCGACGACTGATTTTCAAAGTAAATTTGGATAATTTCGTAGCGTTGTTCAAGCGTGAGTCTATTCATGATGATTTGTCAGAGTATACTGAAACAAATAAAAGAAAAAGTTTCATCAAAATTTAATTTTTTGTGTTACTTTTTACAATTTAAAGTTCTATCTAGCTTAAAAAAACACCCCTTATATTAATATAAAATTTTTCGATCTGTTTAAATTTTGTAAATTATTGAATTATCGTAAAGACTTACTAATAAAGAAGAAAATACTTGCGTGTTCAGTTTGATTATGTGATTTTGATTTTTAAGTAAATATTTGTCATTTTTCCTTCTTTTTACAATATATGTATATAGATTCATAACAGCAATTTCTAGCGTTCAATATATAATTACTGTCAGATTGATAACGGATGAACTATCGATATTTTAATTGTGTCTCGAGAAAGCTTAGCCTAGTTTCGGCTTGACGCCATCGCTGCTTGTAGTTAGTTAGATAACCTCTTTGTAGCTGGGTAATCTTAGAGTGCTGTTATTGGACGTTGAGTGTCTTGAAATTGAACGGAATTTCGAGTTCAAATATATTATTCAATACTATTTCGAAGACACGAGATTAACACAGTAGAGGTTATTGAAACAGAGATACAGGAATACAAATTGGTTACCTTCAATATTCACCAAAACGAATATATTTCCCTTAACAGGATTCACTAAATTACAAATATCGTATGTGATCAAATTGTTCATTTCACATATTCAAGAAAATAATTCACTTAAATTCAAATCAACCACAAAAACTGCTGACAAAAACAACACAAGATTCTCTTTCCAATATTCTATGAATCTTCATACGTCATCTATAGAATCCCTTCGTTCCTAAGGGATGTTTGACCCTTGTCAACCTTCCATGTCTATAGCTTTCCAATGCCCAATTGTATTTTTAAAAGGGAAAATTCAATATGTGATGTCATGTTTTTTTTCTACATGAGTACCTTCAAAAGGTAACCTGTGGCAAACAGAGTGCGCAGGCATACTTTAGCTCCTTTGTTTTTTAAAAGATTAACAAAAGAAAAGAACTATTTTTAATTAAATGAGTAAGATAGAAAGAAATCAATGTAACTGCCCTGTGATAGAAATAAAATATGTAACATTCCATATTAAATTAAATATGAAGTAGGTCAGCCTGTGAAAGGATCCATAGATTATATTGTTCTGGGTCTGGGTGTTCTTTTTATCCGTTTTATGTATGTCTGAAGTACCTGGTGACTCGGGATATATTTTTAGTATGGGATTTGTCCTTCTAAAACCGAAAAAAAACATTAATCCTTAATCCAAACAATATTGTTATTTTAACAAAAATCTTTAAAACTATTGCTATTTCATATTTTTTTAAAACGTAACCAGCTCTCAGCTGTAACCATAACACTGCTGTTTGGACAAAAATTAAATTTTCGTGGTTATATATATAGGTTCAACGAAAATAACAAAATCAAAGAACAATGTCAATTCACTCAACAAGATCACAAGAAAGACAGTAATTGTAATTATTTTTTTACGTTTTAATTAGCTCATTAGCTACTTTGTTACTTTCTGTGTAAGTTGAAACATATTCGATATTTATTTGTCATCAGTACACGAAACATTTTTGTGGGTTATTAATAATCCTCACAAAAAGAAAACTAAACAAGAAATGTCATTATATTGAACAGGATCAAGTTGTCAAACCTACATTTAAGGACAATGTTGCCATATGCAATGATAGGTTGTCATCGGATCCTTCGGCTGGTTATGTAATCCCTTGGTTTTCTTAGATGATACCTCTGGGAAATAATAGAGAGATCTCCTTGTAACTCACTTGGTTGTTTGTAACTGTTGTCAACGTATGAATATGATATCCAAGCAATTGTATTTAATGTATTGTTATTTGGAAGTTACTGTAAATATACACAGGTAAAATACTGTGCAATATATAATAAAAGTCCTCAAAATAGTCTTGCACCATGTGAAGTTGAAACACGCTTAATATGGGCAATGTTTTTCCTATTTACTTAGTAAGCAGGATCACTAATCATTCGAGCAACAAATCTAACAAATGTATCATTAATCCAAAAAATATTGTATATTATATACATTTCAATACAATATTATTTGTTCATACTATCTATCTGTGAAATAAAATTCTCAGAGATATAGAATCCTAAAATCCTACCAAAGCCGTAAAGAAAAATGGCAGATATAAGTCAGTCACCCGGAATCGAATCAATAGATCAAATGAGAACTCCAATTATCTTCACCAGTGAGATTATTTTAATCCATTTGAGTGGAAGCGAATTAAATTACTTCTCATTAGGAAAATATATTTCTTTTTGTACATTTCATGTTCTTTTGAGAATGCTTTATTGAATATATAAATTTAATTATTAACTGTTCATGTTTTAAACATTTAATGAATTAGTCATACAGCGAGTTATTTTTATATTATATAGGGGGCAAACGAGCAGACGTATCGCCCGATGATAAGCGATTACCACCGCCCATAGACAACCGCAACACCAGAGGCGTTACAAGTGCGTTACTTTTTAAGGTTTCACGAACATGTAGTGAAAACAAATCTCATACGATAATTCATGAGGTTTATAAACGGTTAGTAAGAATCTGAAAATTTTACACAGTGTTTATTTCTATTGCTATTTTAAAAGTAAATAATAATGATACAAAGTTGTAAAATTTTGTACGATTTTACAGACTACTTTTGTTTTTAAAACTAAAACTTGGACAGTTGTTTAAAATTAAAAATTATCGAGCGCTAGAGTAACCTCAGAGTAATTGGTCGATGGCTTAAGAAGTGGTTTGTTTGAAGTATTCAAAATAATACTTTGTATAATATTATTCCATTATTCCAACCGCATTCTCGGTTTCTTTAAGAAATTGGTATTAATTAGAAACTTTCTTCGCAAGCTGCCGCGTAGTTTTACTTACGTACTTAACTAATATTGCGAGACACTTAAATGCGCAACTAATGTCTTAAACTTGTTTACTTCGAATTAAATAGTTGCGAAGTTGTGTGCAATTCCGTTAATTTACTTTTAAACACAAAGAGAGAAAATTAAACAACTTTTTCTATTTTAATTTCTTTTATAATTTCCATTGTTGAGTTCTTTTCGTGTATTTGTTTAATGATACTAATGTTTTATGCTACTAATGTTTTCATAATTATCTCTGGTTAGATCTGTAGTACTAGGTGAACTAATTACTCGTTGTATGTTTAATCCTGTACATCAAGAATACCTTGCATGACATATTGAAATCATGGTCAGATCAGCTCTGAATTTTGGATATTTTTTATCGATAGACTGCTGCGTTGGCCGTGGTCTGAGACACTGGTTTATAATGGTTCTTGTGTCGTGTTTGACTATAATAGTACTTATTATACCCAACCTCCTTGTCAAGAACTCTTCATTGCTATATCTAGCGATGAACTGTTCAATATTTTTGATGTAATGTGATGTGGTTATAGCTAAACCTATCATCTATTTACACATGAATTGTTTAACCTAAGTTAGTAGTAATTATCCTAATTATTGATGTTGAGAGGGATATTTTCTAGACTTTGAGACTTCAGATCACGTTAAGATTAGATCGGAAAGCTCAATCAACTTGTCACACATGTCCTTCCTGAATTACTAACAACAGCAATTTTTTTTATCAAAATGTAACGTGAAAGGACGTTTGTTTACACACTCACTCTCAAAGTGTATATTACTAAGTGTAATAGATTAAAATCCAATCGAATTTAAGATTGTCTAGTAAATATTACTTTTAGCCTACTATGAAACGGTGTAACATTAATATAAACTATTATTCTACTGTATAAATGAAAAAAGTAAGCAAATATAAAAAAGCAGTTAACATACATTTTTCAATACTAAATAAATCCAAAAGTATCCTACCCAATACATAGCTTCTGACTTTATTTTTCTTCTGTAAGGAAACACTCAAAATATAAGCCGCAATTCTTAACTTAACTTCGGAAGCGAATAAAGCCCCAAACAAATAAAGATACACTTAATGCCGTTGATTGCAAGCCTAGGCTTGAAGTAAGCCCGGAGATCGGCAACTCGGCTTAACAATAAGCCGGGATCGAAGTGATGCAGGCGCATTGCGAATTTTAAAGCACTGTTGCCCTTGTGGCAAGAAGCGTTTAACTGGGTGATTAAATTGTGTTAACATTTGTCTATTGGTGAACTTATGTTGAATAAGAATATTGTGTAGCCTTGGATATCAAAAATATTTTCAGTTGTAGCACCTACTCGTGCTTAACTTGAACAAGGTCTGCGGAATCTCGTCTTTCAACGAATTCATTTTAATATCCATCTCTCTTACTTCTAAATCGAACTGAAATAAAATAAATCGTAGCTGGAATGCATTTTTTAGAAGATCTTGTTTATATAATATATTCTATAGGTATTTTTAATTGTAGTAACTTATGTGTTTTGGTGATGATATAATCGACTATTATGGTTACGTCGAAAGCTTTAACTTAAGAGTAAACAAACATATTAAACTAGTAAAGTATTGAACATGAGTACAAACTTCTTTCTATAATCTTCAATCACAGTAAATCTTTGTTCGTTTAGTAGTTAATGATTCTTGCTGCAAAATTAGAGAAGTTCGAATCATACTCAGAAGTTACAATTAATTGAGACTGCCTCGGTGGCGCAGTACCATTAATGGATCGGACCAAATGGTTGTATGATCTGCAAATATTTGTTTCCGAGTTTGGGCATTTTTTACGTATAATATATATATATGTATTTACAAAAAAAAAGTAGGTATATATTATTTAAAATAATAAATAATAAAGACGTCTAATGTCAGATATAAATTAAAAACCTTATTTGTGTTGTTTCTGTTTCAATGTTAATGAACTTTTTATTTACAGATGTGGAGCCCTGCACCCAGGTGATCAAGTCTTAGCTTTCGATGACCATGTCATTGATGGGAATAACTACACTGCAGAAGAAGTGATGTGCTATCTAGAAAATTGTGAAGGAGGATTTACGAGACTCCATGTGGCGCCAAGACACGTTGTTGGACACTGTGGGAGATACACTAGAGGTAATAAATTGTGACTTATCCAAAGCATTTGACTGCGTTGAACATCAAACGCTTTTGCGAAAACTCAGGCACTATGGCATTAGGGATACTGCACTTGATCTGGTTGCCTCGTACCTTGGAGACAGAGTTCAACGAGTGGATATAAATGGAATTAGGTCCTCCGGATTACCTGTCTCAATGGGCGTGCCACAGGGCTCAATTCTCGGTCCTTTTCTCTTTCTAGTGTATATTAATGATTTACCTTTCTTTGTGCAAAATTTCTGTGATGTAGTACTTTTTGCAGATGACACTTCGCTTGTTTTTAAAGTTGATCGTAATCAGAATAGTTTTGATGATATTAACAGGTCACTTACACTAGTCCAAGATTGGTTTACAAGCAACAACTTACTATTGAACTCGAATAAAACTAAATGTATAAAGTTCACTTTGCCTAATGTTAAGAAACTCAACACGAACATCATAATAAATAACGAAATGATTGATCTCGTAGAGTCAACTATGTTTTTAGGAATAACCTTGGATCATAAGCTTCAGTGGGGCGCCCATATATCGTATCTAGTAGGGAAACTGAGCTCCGCGGCATTCGCTGTTTGGAAAGTTCGCCAGTTAACTAATATTGAAACTGCGCGAATGGTTTATTTTAGTTATTTTCACAGTGTCATGTCATATGGTATTCTACTATGGGGCAAGGCAGCTGATATTGAAACCATTTTTGTAATTCAAAAACGGGCAATTCGTGCGATTTACAAACTCAAAGTTCGAGATTCTCTGAAAGAACGATTTAAGGAAATAGGTATTTTAACAGTAGCATCTCAATATATATTTGCTAATATTATGTTTGTACGAAAAAACATACATAAATACACTAACAAAAGTGATCATCATTCACTAAACACAAGGAATAAGCACAAATTAGTAGGCCAATATTATCGCTTGAACAAAGTCTACAATTCATTTGAAGGACTTGGTGTGCGTTTATATAACAAAATTCCTGTCGAAATCTTGAACTTACCCCTGCAGAGGTTCAAGAGTGCCGTTAAGAGTCGTCTTGTGGAGAGGGGCTATTATGCGGTGAACGGTTTCTTGACCGACGCGGTGCCTTGGGTGTGAGTGAGAATTTGGTGTTGATTTGATTGATTGATTTGATACGCAATATATTTATTTATTTACAATCCTTAATATAATTTATTTGATTGTAATTAATTCTTGGCATCTTATTCTGCATTGATTACCAGACATTTGAATTTTGTTAAGTTAAGGCGATCTGTGTTTACATTGTTGGAGCGTGAATAATTAGTATTTATTATTTTATTACATTTTGAACGTTTTCTTTCTGGAACCAGTATGTATGCACACATTGCTTTTACTCCTTGATGTGTAAGTGATTGCAACCTTATATGCTATGGACTAATTATAATTATTTTATTAGACAAAAAATTGATTTCCCTAATTTTAATATTTCTTTAGACCGTTTTCTAGCCTTTGTGTTTTGGTTGCCTTAACTTGCACATATAAGTATTATTGTCAAAAACAAACAAACTTTGTATGAATTATTGGAAAAGATGGTGCACATGAGTTTCTCACCAGCTCTTCTCATGAATGCAATACCCATCGGAGCTGGTACTTGGATTGATTTCAATTTAAACCTTTGAGTTGAATCGAAATCAATCTAAGCTCCGGTAATTCAAATCATTGATTACTTGAGTTACATCCTTTTATCACTGATCAATTCAGTACTTGAGTTTTATTTTATATTTGTATTAATAATGTTTGATGTTTGTATTTTTGACGTGTTCAAGTGCCTTTTGGGGCCTATGGAAATAAATGATTTGACTTTGACTTTGACTTTGAGTATAAGAAGGTACTTTAGTGAAAAGTTGCCGACCAACCACTTAATGGTAGGTAGCTGCCAACATCAATGTATATCCATAGTTACAAGTACGTTGTTGCGCTTTGAGATATATTGCGCTTCATCTATAACCAAAAGAGGCAGAACATGTACTCAATCTTAATAGTTACTTAACTCACTCGGAATAAAGTAACAAAATTTTAATTTGGCATATGTATAAATTAATTCTTTAGGCAAAAACATAATGTGTCTTAATATTGAAGAACTTTGTGTTAGATATGAAGTGTTAATGAATAAAAACTATTTCCCCTCATTATTAGAACTTCCATATCTTGAATTCGCAAAATATAAGAATTTACCAAAGCACCGTAAAGTATTTATATGTATATAAATATGTTAGCCAGAGTTTCTACTTCCAAGAACGCCTGCAGCACGTCTTCATGACTCTGGAAATATAATAATTACTGAGTTAATTCTTCGCAAGCCCGCAGCGGTATTACCTTCAATGAACTAACTTGAGAGACGTACGGTACTCTAAGTCAGAAGGTAAAATATTATGCAATGTCATGAATTTATATATTTTTTAACCTATATACATTTGTTATGCTGTTCATCGTATGGTGAACATATAAAACGACTTTTCTAGAGTAACACTATAGCCTCACAGTCCTTTCCTTTCGGCCTTCGTCGGCAGAAATCTGTGATCATCAGATGATCAGCCTGGTCGTTCACGTCTTTAACATAAAAAATAGACCAACTTATTGTAAAATAATACTTTAAACATTTAGTAGTAGTAGTAATATTAGCTTAAGTATTATAATGTAGAGTTATAAATACTATATCGCTCTTAGAAAATAAATTAGAGTTGAACGCAAAACAAACCACGACAGACAGAATCATACTCTCGTAGTGGTTTAAATATTATAAGTAACATTTGTAGCGTAAAATAAAAAAAAAACATACACATACGTATATCTAGTGTATATGTCAATATATTGCAATGTGGCTCTTATCGCTTGAACCGTTTCTAACTAGAAGTAATATATGAACGTGAAACTTAGCTCGTATAACTCAAAAGGCTTAAGTTCTGATGTCTGTAATACGCTTTTACTAATGTATAGCTCAGGTACATTAATCCAACTTAAAACTCCAGTTAAGAGTTCAGCTCTCGAACATACTTCACTTATAACTTATTTTTGAAGTTAAAATTCATCGACAGAGCTAGTAAATGAAGGATGGTAATAAGTGGATGGAAAATTGCAGAAACTGGTTTATGAACCTCTCTCACGAGGACGAGTAATCAAATGGTCGGGTTACTTTATGATAAGTGACAAGGGCCAGTTAGGGATACCTATATATTAAGGATTAGATTGGACTCATGTAATCTCACTCTATTCTTAACGTAAATAAATACAGTTTAAAAAACACGCTTGTAAAAGTCGGTTACTAACAAACATACCAGTGAAGCTATCATAAGCATATTAAAATCCCTTCACAGCGATTTTCTGTGAGGCAATAGTATCACTCTGATCGAGCTGATCCATTTTAGTCAAAGTAAGTAGTAAGTATAAGTAAAAGTACATGCAATATTGGACACTGTGGCCTGGCAAGTAAACCAGAAGAGAAAAGTATTTTCTTGTCCATCTGACATTTCACATCATTAACAAAAGTGGCAAACGATCGCGATAAGTAAGTTCACCTATTACTTCAGGAAACCGTTGGATGCGGGCAGCACAGAACCGGTTATAGTGGGGAGTCTTCTGGGAGGAAGTATACGTCTTTCGGTTGAAATCATGAAGTGACTACCATCGCATTTGGATTCCACTAAATAATAACATATTTTTACCTTCTTGAAGCACCCAGCTTTTTTGCTAACGTTATTTACCTGGTGATATACAATTAAAGAATATCTTAATACCACTTTCAATAAGATCATTAAATCATTTCAACGACCTGTATTTAAGCCAAAGATTGCTCTTACCACATTCACTTTAACTTTAATTCATTTAGAAATTAATTTGGAAGGCACAAACACGTAGACTATTTCTTTATATTTATTATTATTTTTTTATATTTACCTACCTAGCAAGATAGCTATCGATAAAATTAGTAGACTAGGTACCCTAACTTTATCTTCATTAACAATGCTTCATGTCTATAATACTTAATTTAAATCCAAGACAAGTGACTAGATAACTCCACCGGACTGTCTTAACTATGTAAATTAGCATGTTAAGATTCCAACTTCGTGTATGATATTCTCAGTGTTTATGCAGAGTTGTGTCTTATTATTTACCTTCTGAGATTCACAATATCATGTAATCACTTCATCTTTGTACTCTTTGTCTTACTTCAAATTGTGAATATTGAGATGTAGAATATGCGAACTGTTATATTTGTTCGCAGGTGACATAAATAACATTTTATTCGTTGTTTTTTAAATATTCAGTATTGAAATGTGTGTTTATCCTAACAGCACCCAAAGACGAAGGTTCGAATAGTAAACGGTTATCCAACAGAAACCCAGTCACTCTATTCTTGAAAATTCTATAATTATATTTTTTTCAGTGCTGATTTTCATAATATATGATCTTTTTAAAGATTTAGCTGAGTTTAAAGAAAGGTTGAAAACCATATTGTAGTAAAAAGCATTACAATATTCTCTACTAAAATTAACTAGTTTAACGCAGTACATTGTCTATGCAATTAAATATGTAGCTAACAGTGTATCTCTATTAGGTTTTTTGGGCGAATCAGAAAGACGTATATCTAAGAAAACTTTTCCAATTACGTTACTATCGTATTAAAAGGATTTGGTTAGAGAAAATGAGAAGTTTCCGACTAATCCTTAATTCTTAGATACAGACAATTAGATAATATAAATGTATGTAAGACAAGTACCTACTATCAGTACTTGTCATACAGTCATTGCAGCATCAGTTTTTGCAGTATTATGTTTTTTATCGTTTGGAACCCTCACGGGTCATCACTTCATACTCAAGGTCTAAAGAACTAAGAACTTTGTCTGGATGTTTGTAACGCTTTAAATCGTTACACCAATTTCAGTGAATATAGCTATGATGATACTTTGTGTCTTGAGAAAGGATATGACTTTTAACCGTCGTAACGGAAATACATAAGGGTAGAACCGCGAGCAAAGCTTGTTTACAATATTAGAATGCAAAATTAACTCTTTTGCCAATTTTATCTGCCTCCTGCCTTTTAAATTAGGGGAATTACCTGTATCTTAAGACACAATGGACTCAAGTTAAAATAGAACTTACTAAAACTTAATTTTGTTCCATCATACATAGGTGTTTCGTAACAAAATTAAACGACTTCTTATACACTTTAAAAAAAAAACTGAATTCTGAGTCATATTCAGAATTTCTATTATACTCATTTATATTGGTATTCACCATATGCTTATTCATCTGTAAGTCTTCTTTAACAATTAATCTATATTTATATTATCAAGCTGAAGAGTTTGTTTGTTTGTTTGATTGTTTGAACGCGATAATCTCAGGAACCGCTGGTCCGATTTGAAAAATTCTTTCAGCGTTGGATAGTCCATTTATCGAGGAAGTCTATAGAGGATATATCATCACGCTACTACTAATAGGAGCGGAGCACCAATGAAGAATGTTTCAAAAATGGGGGAAATTTTCACACCACGGGCAATATAAGACGCAAACGAGGTTGCGAGGGTCAGCTAGTAAATAACAATAAATAAACCGGTAAAATTGTAGAAACATATAAGTAGCCTTGTGACAAATAAATAACTTAAAAATGACATCAGCTATTAGGCACTGTTCCAATTTTGGCAGTATTTTAACATTATTCAACGAAAAATATTTATGTTACTACTGCTTTAGAGACTTGACTTACCTGTTCAATACTTTGAAATGTGTACGAATTTAAATAATATAATGTATTTACCATTTTACTTTCAGTCTTTTAAGTCCCACAAAATATCTAAATTTGTATCGCTTGTTACTCCTATTATTATTTTCACACTTGACAAATATTAAATTGTGGAAAGCTTGGCAATCATAAAATTTTAATAGTCTCTGTCACAAATGTAAAATTGACGCCCCTTATATCTTTGGAAACAAAGTTCCACAAAGTTTGAAATTAAAATATTAAAAAAAATTCTATTAGCAGCCTTGGGATTTTTTTGAGAGCATAACTGGAAATTGTGTGCGAAATTACTGACAAAGTTTTTGATAAATTCTTAGTCTGGTTCATCATGAATGACCCATAGTCTGACTCGCAATTTAGAAGGTTAAAGGTACAGTCAGCATCAGATTGATTTCAGCTTACAAAGTACACATGAATTCAATTATATGTTGGCAGACAAGGCGCTCAAATTGTTTTATGTTTGTAGTTTGCACTTATATACCATTGAACTACCTATTCGAAAATATTAATATGAACAGAATCAGCTTAGACAATAGTAACAAATGAAATTTAATATATTTTACCACTCTGATTATTCACAATAATTTTGACTACTTTGAAAGTGAAATCAATATAATGCTGACTGATCCTTTTTTTAAGTGTCACTGTACAGTGCAACCGTACAGTGCGAATTTGTAAACATCGCGTCAGCAAATCCATCAACATTATTATTAATTTCCATTTTAAAGTTAGTTCACTACCGGTCATTGAACGCACCGTGTGTTTTCAACTATCAATATCATTAGCAATCAATCATATTTTATATCATATCAGATCATTTTTTTAATAAAACATTTTGGACTCTAAAGTCTCATATTATTTGAGTATTATATCATAGCAGTAAAAGTTGTGTGGTAACATACCATACAGTAACTCTTTAAATATTTTGTTCCGTTCATAGAAGTGCTTTTACAAATCGATGGCTATAGTTCTAGAATGATTCAACTACTTCCTGACCTAGATAAATGTACCTAAAGATAACGTTCTACGTTTATATCTTCATGTTTTTTTTTATTGTTTGAGGGCAATGACTCTTTACACCGATTCACTTAAGTGTTTATGACAATCGGGAATAACAACTTTGTATTAGTTTACTTGGTTGAGAAATATTTTGACTTTTCTGCCAGCATGAGCGGTAGACTTTTGTCTAACATTTTGAGTATTTGGTGAGTAAAATAAAGTAAAGTAAAAAAAAGTAAAATATTATAGGTGAGTTTTACATGGTAAAAATTATATTGCAATATCATCATCGTTAGTCCAATTTAATCAATAAATTGCCACTAATCTTAAATAAAAGTTTCTTCTTTTTCTCTTTAAACATGCGGATCAAATAGTTTAGTATACAAAACGATCTTATCGAAGAAATTTCCTAAACATTGGTGTTTTGTTCATCATTCTATTTTTATTTTGGTCAATCATATATTACATAATTAAGATGTCGTCAAATGTCATTTTTAAAGCAATGAATTAAAAGTGTTCTTCAAGGGAAATTTATCGATAGGTACATGATAATGTTTTTGTTACAGAAAATTCAATATCGGGTACATCGACGTTGAACACGAAAAAACATCGTCAACGAAACTACAGGCAGAGTTCGATGCCCAAACTAGGTTTACAAGACGATTATGGTAAGATATTGCACATGAGATCGATTATATAAGCTTTTAAAGAGCTATTAACTCATGGTATATAATAATTAACAATGAGTTGTATAAATGTGTATTCAAAGATACAGACAATTTCAATTCAATACAAATATTTGAAAAAATCAATATGACACATTTGAATTGATAAATATTAAACTACTCGTATATTCTTTTAGATTAAAGATATTTCTCATTACAAAGAATGAAATTTTGTACTGAGAAATATTAATTATTAAACTAAAAAACTTTAACAATATATTTTATAAAGCATCTACTACGTGAGGATTGATCGCATTCAGTAGCCACAAAGTGACCCTACGATTAAAATATATTTCAGAGAGATTAACGGAAATATCACTAGTGTATAAATGACGCCACTATACACTATTTAAAACATACAAAGACACACAATAACGAGACAAAAAATGAAAAGCGTAGTATTATAACATTTCATTAAACAATTTCACATAGACATACACAAATGTTCAGTCAATGATTAAATCATAATTTGATTACAAACACATCCTTAATAAATTAAAGGAAATCAACCGTTTACACTTCACCTCAAGTGTAACGGAACGGGGACACCACTTCAAAGCTCGGAAACTAAATTTTTGTCATGAGTGATGCTCAAGTTATTGGACAACTATTTTGGGCTCTCAAATTAAATCATAATACAAAAATAAAGCAAGTGCCACTTATGATCTTAAGATCTTGTGTTATACTATTGTGTAGATGTAAAATATTTTCTATTACGACTTCTAAATTTGTTATGGTTATTTAATGTAATTCGTTCCCTCTTTTTCTATATACAAATATTGATGAGGCCGCCAAAACACCACAAATTACCTTATCACATTAATTCATATTTGTGAAGCTCGTGTGATAACCGACAATGCACTCATTTTATTTTGAACTACACAATATATAATATATTTCGAGACACAATCCTATAGTTAAAGTATTTTTTATCTTTTTACGCTAATAATTCTTATTTCTATAGTATATGCGTTTTTAATACTATTCCTTCAATCTAACTTTTGGCTTATAGCATATTAGA
This sequence comes from Spilarctia lutea, assembly GCA_916048165.1. Classification (NCBI taxonomy): domain Eukaryota; kingdom Metazoa; phylum Arthropoda; class Insecta; order Lepidoptera; family Erebidae; genus Spilarctia; species Spilarctia lutea. Next base: position 1,953,249 of record OU696476.1, on the reverse strand, counting down.
TTTTAAATAAAATTATATGTAAGTCTTGACTCTTACAAAAGTTGTAAAACGAAGACTCTTTTGTAACAGCGGCCTTTCTAAAAATACTGCCTATGTTTAACCTAAAAAAGTTACAAAAGGTCATAATTGATTAGAAAAGTCAATAAACCCTGTGAAGTCAGTTAAACCAAAATATTCAAAGGTTCCGCTTACTCTGCCCCACTATTCCGAAACTCAAACAAAACGATCGTAAACAAAACCAGCCTAATTTTACCAAACAAAGTGGGAAGGATAGACGTATTAATTAATTTGCGCCATAAAAACAAAATTCCGCACAGGTAGATCATCCCCTGGTTCCTAAACTTTGATTTAAGTCCCCAAAAAGGTCACATTTCTGCAAAAGCTTGAAGTTAACATAATGATCTCATTAATATTTGACCGTCCGACATCCTATTCAAATTAAGTTTACGAAAGGCGATGTTTTGAGGCCGAAGCCAATCATTTGACTGGTCCTGTCTATTTAAATACGGGTTGGCAGACTTACCCACGAGAACTTTAAGCCTAGGGGTTTCGAAACTAAAAAGGTTGAGAAACAATGGCTTAGTATATTTGTTTAGGACCTTCCAACTTCCTAGTTGGTTCAAACAAGCGAGGGCATTGGTGTAAAACATCATGTTAATTAATTCGACAACAGTGTTGATAGTCTTGTTCGAGAAGCATTCTACTTAGAGGCACTAAAGGGTTAAAGGATTTTAGAAGGAACTTCACTTGGATTCTACGTGTCACGATTTGCATCTACAAAGCAGTTACTTTTTACTCAACAGATAGTCAACAGAACTACATGAGTATGGGTGTATGCAGAACTGAGTCCTTAAACATTCAGTTAGAAGTTCCTCCAGGTCAAAGTTCTGGATTAGCTGTTCACGAAGACAATGCTATGTTGGTTATATCACATGTTGCTGCTCAATCGCCTGCATACAGGTAAAATTTGTGTTAATATTCCACTTCAGCCTTCTCGGTGATGTTTAAAATAATAAAATTGAAAAAGGAAAAGTTTGAAAGTGAATTCCAATGTTTCTAAATTATTGTTTTAGTAACTATCTTCTGGAGTTTTAATAAAAGTCCGTATTTACAGATCCGGTTGTCTTCAAATACGCGACCGAGTGATGTCTATTAATGGACACGAGAACTTGACCGTAGATGTTGCTAACGAGATCCTGCAGCGGAGAAATGATTCTCACAATCCTAAATATTTGACACTAAATATAGAATTCAGTATGCCAAATACTATTGAAGCTTCTAGTGGCGTGTTCAACGTCAAGCTGGCGAAAACTACAGCTGGACTTGGTGTTACTATTACAGGTAACTTATGAAATATTTTAAGGACAGCAATATTAGTTATTTCGCCAGGACGCGATACGTGAATTCACTTTTTTCAAGCTACTGCTTTTCAGTCCCATTTCTTATCTATAAATTTGCGTTATAGATTCTTCGATAAGTATCTTACTTGAACATTGGCGTTTTGTTTATTACTTTGTGAGTTATTTTGGTCAATCATACATGATTGAGATGTCGTCAAATGCCATTTGTAAAAGTATTAACATAAATTAAAAATGCTCTTTAAGGGAAATTTATCGTCACATATTTTTGTTACAGAAAATTTAATATTAGCTAGCTTCATTAATCAATCCGCTTTTCTTGTCCTAGTTATCCATCATCTTTTATACTTTTTTAAAGCAATTATATCTTAAGGAGAATTAGTGGCATGCAGTCACGAAATAATGAAGCCAAAATTTTTGCAATGTTACACATTTCAAACCAACTAAATAGATTCTCAATTTTTAGGGTGTAAACAAAAACTATTAAGCAATGAGGAACCAATGGTGATATCTGATATAAAGCCCGGTTCTGTAGCTCATCGAAGTGGGGCATTGGCTCCTGGTGATCAACTTCTAGCAATCAATGGACAACCTCTTCATAATTTATCTTTGGTAAGCAATTTAAAAAATTTTAAACTGCCACTATTCACTTTCCAAGAAATGTACTCTAACTCATACAATCAATCTGTGAAGAAAATATCACGATGTTGCCGGACTAAAGCAATCTTCAAGTAAAAAGCCTACGCGATGGTCAAAAGTATAGCTTTGTGACTCTACTTTTGATCGACGAAAGTCACTTTCCTTTAAATAATGCGCTTACACAGTTACTCCATACATCTTATATAATCAAATCTAATAATTAATTATATTACATATCCATCTTTTCGACATCACAACCAAACCACATTGCACCTTAATTCTATAGTAATATAATCCATAATATTACCTACTTCAAATTAATAGACGTCGGTTGAACTTCCAATCTATGATCGTTTAGTGGAAGCTGTCCTATTGAACTATTCCAGTCAACTAGCTCCCGTTGAAGTTTATTAGAGGAGGTTAACTGGAACGTCAATAATATATCCGGCACAATGACTGATTACATGAGAGCGTTTGAACAATGATCGAGGAATTTGTGTTTGTGAATACACGAAATTCATAGGGTTTGACAAACTTTAATCTTAGTTATAATAAATATTAAACCGTTAAGGTACATAAAATAAATATTTCCCTTTATTTCTTCATCTCGCATCATAGCTGCATGCAAAAAATGAACTATGTTTAGTTTTATAGTTTCTTAATAAGTATGCCTACGCCACTAAACAAGTTAAATTTTGACAAAAAAAACCTACTTCAAGAGCAGGACCAAAATGAACCACATGGGAAGCAGCAGATTTCAAATAAACAAGAATCATCAAATTCGGTTAACCCAGTTCAACGAAAGTTATAGGTTATAAACATAAAAAATACAGTCGTATCGAGAACTTTCTCATTATTTTAAATCGTCTAAAAATTGCAATGTAAATGGCACAAACGGTAAAAATATTAAGGTTTGAAGAACCCTTTGTAAAATCATGAATTACCATTTTGCTAATGTCTATGCAAAACACATGAATTCTCGTCACTTCTATTCATTTTAAAACTGACCATATCGGTTAGAGGATAAATAAAAATTTCTTCGAATTCATCAGCATACATGAAGTATAATCATGGTGAAATATAATGATGTTTGAAAATTTTTAGGATACGGCTTTCAATATTCTCCAAAACTCGCCTGAGGATATTATTACTCTTAAAATTCGGAAACGAGACCTTACAGAAGACTGGTCAAACATTCATAAACACAATGCCAAATTAACTCTTCAGAGCTTTAGTAACATTGAAACGAAAGCTGTAATCCACAGCGGGGAAGACTCTGGCCATCACACTGAAAGTCCCAACAATAGTGCAAAAGAAAGTGAAAGAAGTCATACCAGTAGTAACGAGACCAATAATTCTGTTGTATTTACCATTGAACTGATAAAACAGGAAAGCGGGCCTTTAGGTTTGACCATTGCAGGAAGTGAAGATATCACTCAACCTATTTTACTCAGTGGACTTGTTGAAGGTATGTAAAACTATGTTACGTTTGAGTTAAAACGATTTACAAATAAGACTATTATCGCCTAGTTATTATTTTACTTTATACTGTTTATTAAGTGAGCTTTCTTTCGCAAGATCACTTTATTCGTAATCGAATAGCGACAAAATTTAAATTAGAATCAAAAATTTGTAGTTATTAGAGAGATTTTTTTTAGCAATAAGGCCAGCCATTGTACATATTTTCTGTGCATTTTCAAGTTTACTACTGTGATTGATGTTCGGTAAATATGTATAAAAGGCAATCGTTACTGACTGACTGACCTATCAACGCACAGCTCAAACAATTGGACCTGGTACACATACAGCTATTATGATGCAGATTCGCGCTTAAAAAAAATTTATAAAGCTCAACCCTTTATTTAGTACCAACATTACGTAGGTTTTTCGTTTTAAAACTTTGTCAGGGTTATGGTTTATCTAAATAAACAAATACTTGTATTATATATTTTTCTAGTTTAAGGAAAAAACATGTATTCCTTTAAAAATAAATAGGTATGTAACATTTAAATTTATTGACAAAAGCTTATTTACTTTACTACTTTAATTATTCATGCTCAAACAATATTGCTTTCAAAAGGTGGCGTTGCAGAAAAATGTGGCAAGCTAGCTATAGGCGACGAACTACTAACAATAAATGGAGAAAGTGTTTTAAATAAACCACTTTCTGAAGCAATTAAACTTCTACAACAAAGTGGACAAAGAGTACAATTGCAGCTCTGTAGAAAAATTACTGGTAAGAAATGGTTATGTTAGCATGTTTTCAAAGAGTATAGTTTTAGAAATTGCAATTTACTTTGGATTTCTGTAGTTAGTCTCATTTTAACTTTTGATCATAGAATATAAAAACAAGATCTCTAAAAAAATATCTACTATTTAAAATTTCTAGTAAGCTAATTAGATTGAAATGCCTCATAATATCCACATGACTACAAATTCTTGTCCGCATGAACAAATATATTCTACTGTATTTGATACATCAAAATTATTTTAATAAAAGTATTAATTTCGTTGTGTGCGTGTTCAATATACTGTTACGACAGTTAAAACTTGAGCTATATATATTATTTTTCGGTTTAAGGTTCTCTCGAGAGTGCAGAATCTAGCGCTAGAGACTCAAGTCATTCCACATCGAGTCCAGGTTTATCTAACGACAGTGCTGTTGAATCGTGGGATCAAAACACGCCAGTCAGAACAAGCGCTAATTGTGGTAAGACGTCTAAACCTGTATTCAAAAAGTTAAAGTTATTTCAGCTAATAGTAAAAACATAAAAATAGTATTAGACTATTTCTAAGTCATTACGATTTTCGCGATGGCCTTTAGTAATATGCAGTCACATACAGCCATAATATAATGTTATTTTTATATTAGCACGTGAAGCAAAAACTTTGTCCACCTTTTACAAAAAATATGCAAACGGAGAAGTATGAAATTGAGCACAGTTTATACGGAGGTGGAAAGCATAAAGTTATATAAATATAAAATGAATAATAGTGGAATTTCGACCGCTGGGCGACCACTAATTTATTTAAATAGTAACTGGAAGTTCCAATGAAATGAAAATAAAAAACTTCAACAGTAGTGAACAAGTTTCTCTTGGATGGGATTGCTACATGTTTTACTTTCTACCAAGTTGGAAAAACACCTTCAAAATATCTAGACAGATTTCATTTATTTTTACTCGACATCAGATATTTTATTTATATTTTTCATGATTTTTTTCTATTTTATATTGATACTAATTTAATTCAGTATTAACAGTGGCTTTGGTAAATTAATGACTAAGAAAATTCTAAACAGTACCACATCACATAAGAAATTAAGTTTATGTTATAGGTAACTCCGAAGTAATAGAATATGCAGTACCTGACAAAACAAGAATGATGGATAAACAACCATACTCGCCGACTGACGAGGATAAATTATTAGCATCCAGTTTTAATGCTGCAGCACCATATAATATCAATGACCTGCCACTACCGAATTATTCTCTAAACAATTCTCTGAAGACTTTTCACTATGAAAACACATGCATCATTCCCGATAATACTCTAAAGAATAAAACACATATTACAAGGGAAGACGATGTTCAACAAATAGAAATTTTAACTACAAATATGAAGGATTGTCAACTTCATAATATGGAGAAATCATCATGCAAATGTGACTACGTTCAAATGGGTCCATACGGAATAGTATCACCGAAAAGTAGAAGGCCAAATTGGGACAGTGATTATCTAAGTAATGGAATTTACACAGTAACTACGCCCCAGAAATCTCCCTTGAAACCCGGCGTCCCAGGAACGAGTTTTCAATTTTCAACAAGTCCTATTTACGAAAACGATGTACCAGGTAAATTTAAAGTTGGTAGTGTTATTTTAAGTCTGTGATTAAATTTGAATGGGGATTCAAATAAATAGGAACTACAGTTTTCTATTAATACCATTGTTTAGTTTAGAGATATCTTTGGGACCTTATTGAGTTTTTATTTACTGTTGGATTGCAATTTGTTGAAATTTATTGTAGGACTCTACAGTTCTGAAGCCGTATCTCCAGCCCGAGGGTCAGTCCACCACGTGATTCTTTACAAAGATGCGATCTATGACGACTATGGATTTTCAGTATCAGACGGCCTATATGAAAGAGGAGTATATATCAATCGAATTCGAAAAGGAGGTCCAGCTGATATTGTGGGGCTCTTAAGACCTTATGATAGGATTCTTCAGGTAGGAATTATATGCATATACTTATATGTACTTAAGTCTTATTTCCGAATAGGCATTGTAAGAACTTTATTGAATAAGTAAATAGCTACATCAACATTTAAGCTATACTACAATTCATCAAAAAAAGGTAACAAATATTTAACACTAACCAATTTTCCATTTTGTCTAAATGTTTAACTTAACATTTGAATAATTTTATATCAAGTAAAATATCTAGATAAATCATAACAAGACATTGATTTAGATAGAATGTTTAAGTCAACGTTTATAAGTAAACTTACTGTGTCTCAAATGGAACTAACGAGAATTTGTCGTCATCGCACGCCACACTAAATGCTCAAAGCCCATCGATTTTTTATCAACTTGCTAAGCTCACAAACTTAAACGAACTGAAACTAAGTATATAGGTCGATCCACCTCTAAAAAAGTTTATTCCAAGATTATTTTATATTCATACTATTAATATAAATTCGCAATGAAATAGGTATGTCTGTTCGTTACGCTTTCACTACTAAAGAGTTACTTACTTATTGTCCTGCTTGGTTTGCTCTTATCTTTTACTATACCCAATGGATAAATTGAGGTGGCGATACTCTGTGTTCTTAATCTATCACCACATAGAATAATAAAAACTATATTATGAAATACGTGTAGTCAAGCAAAGTAATTATTTGAAGTACTTAGTTAATAATAATAGCTTAGGGCTAAATATATTTGATCCAATGATTTTAATTATAAAACCTTTACTTTATAAAGCAAAGCTACATTGGGCAATTAGTATATACAGCCAGGTGTGTTTAATGACCAACCTTCGTTACTTTGCACAAAGCTGTGTAGCTGTTTAAAATTTTGCTTTTAGAATTTTACTATAACTTCGCAGTGAACAAATTCTTTATTTGTATTATTAACAACTGTAATATTACTTGAATATTATACAATTTCACATTGCTAGTAACGAGAAAATGATTGTTCTTTTTTACAACTTTACAAGACCGTTATTCTAGAAAGGTTTTAATGAATGAGAAAAGTGTAATTATTTATTTTAACTACAAAGATTTTTAAAAGTATTTATAAAAGTAGTTGTTTTCTAAGGATTTAAAATGAGAATACTATTATATTAAATCGTAAAAGACATGCTTAAACATATAATGCGACGGTAATATTTATTAAGTTTTTACCCAATAAGTGAGAAAGTCAATGCGGAAGCATTTCAAGAGGCCGACATAGTGTGGGTTACCTTGTTGTATTGTTTCGATTCGTAATGAGTATGTTGACAGCACTCTTGGATTCTGCTCATGCTTTCCATCAGGCAGAATAGAGTCACTTTAGCAGGCATAAAAAAACCTACTTTCTTTGTTTCTGGAGAGAGAGAATAAAGGGGCGTTGATGCACTTGCGACTCTTGAGTTGCATATTATTATAAACGTTGAAAGTTATTTATTATCAGATGACTCCCTTAGACGATTGTCCCTTTACTCCATTATATGCAGCTAAATCCTGTCGGCTTAACAAAGACATTATTGATTTCAACAGGTAAATGGAACAAGGACGGTGGAATACGACTGCTGTCTAACAGTTCCCCTCATCGCATCGGCTGGAGATCGACTTGAAATTATCGTTCAGAGACTCGTCACGTCGCGGGTAAGACTATTATAATTTTATTCAATGAGTCAAAAGAAATTTCAGCGTCAGGTGGTGCGAATTAGACGGAGTCAGCGATTATTTTCAGAAAGGAATTATAAGCGTCCTCTTTGAAAATAATACGACCTAAGAGCGTTTGATTTCTTGCGGGGAACAAAATAAAGACTATGAATAATACCTTTGAACATATTTTAGTAGTCTAAAGACTACCAAAATTACATTATTACTAAGAACTATAATAATGATTACTTCCTGTACCTCAGACGCGGCAATCTATTCTCAAAGTAGGAAAAGTCTATGCTATACTATACACATATTTTAAATATTTCTAAATACTCATTAGTGATAAATGACACATATCATTGTAGTGCAACACGGTAGGGAGAAACCATGCGTTGGCGTTTCGCTCTGTCAAACTATAAGCCTAAATGTACCTACGCATTAATAACGCCTGGATATTTTGTTTTAATTGTTTTGTTATATATGAATAGTGACAGGCAATTGTTTTTGTATGTGAGTCTAAATGTGTAAGTGAAGGGAGATTTCCCTTCACAAAAAGTCACAGACTCTTTGGTATCGGAATAACATGACTATGACTACTCTTCTCCGGTCCGCCGGCCTCTGTTGCTCTATGCATTATTATAGATGCATACAGACGCATAACAAAAATGATCATAATAATAATAATAATAAATGTTTCGGACATCTAACACACAACGCCATCTAGTCCCAAGCTAAGCAGAGCTTGTGTTATGGGTACTAGACAACTGATATAAATACTTATATACTTTTTTTTTGTAAATACATACATATTATACATAGAAAACACCCAAACTTCTAAACAAATATTTGCAGATCGTACAAACATTTGGTCCGACCCGGGAATCGAACCCGAGACCTCAAGCTTAGCAGTCGCATACACTTACCACTACGCCACCAAGGCAGTTTATCATGCTCATTATGCAATCATTTGACGTTGACTTCGGAACAAATCGGACGACGTTCTCCGGCGTAGCAATCAACTTCACTACCCCTTGATCCACGACCCCAACACTAGTGATAAACTACTTTGTCACTAAAATAATTAAGCCTAAGGCTTCAAAACATTTGTTTTCTTTATTCAAATTAAATTTACACCTATTTTAAATTTTATAGTCGTTCATAAAATGACCTTAATTATTTTGTATCTCTGTCGTATTGCATTGATACTAGGACTACTTTTATAATTCATGCTTCAAAAACGTAGATTTATAAATAAAAACTCAATGGCTTCAGACACAAATATTCCGATTTGTTACTATTTTTCTTAATCAACATGGGTCCACCATCAAAGCCTTTAAACCCTATCCAGCAAAAAGGATGATTGAAATCGGACTACTCCGTAAATGTTACATAAAAAGAAAATCAAAAAATATATGGATTGATTTGAGAGCCTTCAATTTCTACTTCGGTTCCGCTTTTCAATACCTTCTTTTTAGGGCAATTGCAAATTATAAAATAGAAAATAACTACTCCAGTCTCTCTATTCATCTATGTATATATGACATAAGTAGATATTTATTTATAATATAACGCCAGTACCTATTCTGTTAAAATCAAGTCACACGAAATTTTTCAACATCGTTTTTAACAAGAAAACTGTCCAATTCCTTAACATGCTGCCGCATAATATTTCATATCATACCGAAAAGCACAAAGGAATTCAGAAACTGTATATTTTAATGTAGAAACAGTATATAATGTATTTTATATTCTGTACGAACCCAATAATGTATCATTTTCATACACGACTGGTTAAGAGATGCTTATTCTATGATTTGGAGGCATTTCGCTTTTGCATTTGACGTAAAATTGATCCTTTGACAGAAAAAAAATATGTTAAGTGACAAGCTTCTTTGTTTTCACTTTGACTTATAAGAAATCGTGAAAAAAAAACATAAATTTTAATGTTCTATGTTCGGATGTTTTATACATGAAAATATCGTTTCTTAAATTATTTAAGACTTTCTTTGGTTTTGTGGCCTTGCAGTTGTCTCTGATACCGTCTTATGCCAAACTGGATAGGATTTGTATCTCAATAATATTTATGTTCAAAAATAAAAGCAAAATATTATAGCAGTTTAGTAAAACATATAACCTTCTCTATTTATTTTATCAATATAATAGCACTAAAAAATCTGAGATATACATATCTGAGAATTGAATCTGTAACCTATTGCTCTGAAGTCGAGGTCACTAAAAAGTTGATAAAAAAACTAAATTGCCTTCATTCTAACAATAACATCTACTTAACTGTGGTAACAATTTTACACTAAATTAATCAAATTCTGATTAAACTAGAAAGCGCCCTAAATTTCTACTATTGCTATATGTATGTCTAAAGTGAAAGCTTACAATCACTATTTGATTGTACAAAGGGTCAGATAATACGGATGAGGAAGTTAAATTTACATTGGTTTGAACCAGGATTGATCGTTTCATTTAAAAGCGAAATATATTTTTATCATGCAGAATAACTTTTGAATTGCACAGGTATAATTTAATGCATCTCTTTGATATTGATGTCGACTGTAATACTATGTGAAACAATTTTTTATTACTGAAATGCACAAAAAAATCATCACAAACGTATCGCAGTCAACTGCTGAACATAGGTATTTCCAATAGCACGCTAATTGGTACACGATTTTCGGCTAAAAATGGGTTTTATTTTTCTAATTCATACTAATATTATAAATTCTAAATTCTTTCTGACTATCTGTTATGCTTTCACGGTTAAGCGGCTGCACTGAATTCAACGATATTTCTCATAGAAATACCTACTTTAATTCTTGAGTAAGGACATAGGCTTGTCTTTAAAACACAGGTGAAAGCATGTTGACTGACATGTTGATCCAGTGATAAGCGTTCAGTACAACTTAGCAAGAGATTGTAGATTTGTTTTATCTAACATTATGTTAATCAGTAATCTGACTACCATAGTACAGTACAAAACTAAGCATACCTAATTTAGGATCACAAAATCGTATATGTAAGGGGTGGTTCATTTATGGTATGGTATGGTATTATGGTAATAGTTCATTTACAATTTTAATTGTCAGCACTTGGTGGAATTTTGAAATACATTCTTGAAATTAAACTCACTTGTACTTTAATTTAACTATTGATGAATGTAAATTTAATCTGTACGATTTCGCCTTATGGCATTATCAAAGCATAAGACGAAACCTGTCAAAGTAAGTTTCAAAGTACAAGTAAATAAGTAAGAATTAATATCATTATTACTATTCATCCAAAGCTCTTTAATAATTTTCTTGGGTTATACTCGTATACTAGGCTTATTAAGTTTCTAATTTTTATTCGGTTTTTTTTTTCATTTAATACTCTTTATTACTTACAAACCTGTTACTTTAGAATGTTTATTAAACTAATTAATTTATTGCCTTAGTCTTGATTTTTTTTTAATCTTACATTTGTTCCAGGATTTGAAAAATCAACGCCTGGATGACAACTCAAGCCCGAGTGACAGCAGTATTGTAACAAAGACAATTTAGTGTATAACCCGACTTTAGTGAAATTCACAACAAAAACTTCGAAAGTGTTAGCTTTAAGTAAATATTTAATACGGCCGTGTCATAGTGTAGTACTTAATATTAGATTAAGCGTTGTAAATATTGCAAATTGTAAGCTTTGGCCCTTTGGAGTTAGAGTTTAGATTTCAATAAATATGTTTCTGTTATTCTTTGACAAATAGAATATGTATAAATGACAGCTTAATGTCTGTCTGTATGTTATTTTGTATTTGTTTCTGTAATTTTAAAAAAGCTACGATAGATTCAACTGGATGAAAAGTCTATTAACCGACTTTAACTTAACTTAATCGAATTATTATATCCCCATTACCACATATTATTTAAAGCTAGCTGATCTATGTTACGATATCATCACATAGAATTAATAAAATTACTAATTTATCAACTAATTTTAATAATTATTTATAATAATTCATATTATAATCATATTTGTTAGTTTTGTTAATAAAATTAACTTAACAAAGTATTCTGTCATGTTCTCTAATTACATGAATCATGATTTACTTTTTGATTTCATAATTACGTCTACATACGTAATAAAAGTGTCATATGCTGTTTAGGTCATCTGGCTTTAAATATGAATATATCAAAAATAATTATCACTATGCTTTAGGTGGTTTTCAGTAAAGACACATTTAGTTTTTCACATGAATCAGTTTGGGTTTAGCTTAAATCAAAACCGTTGAATCGTTTTAATTTCTTTCAATTGTGTAAAAATGTATTGGTTGTAGTATATTTATGCTAAAAGAAATACATTATACTGTACATACAAAGTATAAATGAAGCCTATTGTCTATTTAGTATGCTCCCAAAACATACATGTATAGACATATTCGTTATAATAATTATTAACAGAAAAATCTACTTTTGATTTGCATTTCAATAATAAGAATAAATGAAATGAATCTTAAGCTTGGTGCAAGTATATCTTAAGAATTTATTAATAACTTAATATTATATCGCCAAAGACGATTAATAAAATGTAAATAAAATAAATAAATGTAGTGTTTAAAATATAATTTTAGGTTAAAATTAGATTTAAATGTTGTTTTAAAATCCCATAATGTGCCTAAGTGTTCAAATAATGCCTGGATTGTGTGGGAGGAATACACGGTTATTTTTTGTTCTTTCGGAGTGAAAATTAATCGTAATTAATTTTACACAATAATATCGGCGATCGCAACATAAATCGTTTAAGTTTAGCTAAGCTAGGCTTAAGTGTATATAAAATATAAAGGAGTTAATAAAAGGTAATCGGACAGTTATCGAAAATATATACTTATTAAAAATGAATATCTGTATAACATGATACTTTATTTAATTAATATAATAATTTTAATAATGATATTCGAGTGTTTGTGTATTTTACTTTTAATTAATAAGTTTTTAAGTTTATAAGTTATAGTGTTATAAAACTAAATGGGTATTTGTTTTGTTTTGTAAATTAGTTTTGAATATGTTGATTGAAATTGTCCGATTGCCTATATCTCATACATTTCAGGTATGGAAAACTACCAAAGATGGTATACAAAAGCAATGCCACATCTTGCCGTATAAAGTAAATTCTTTGTCTTACAGTAATTTAGTTCCCTTAACTTTAATTTGTGTTGTATCTTAGCATAATAAACTGAATAAACCAAAAATTTATAATAAATTATGAAATCAAATAAAATGTGTTATTCAATATGTATTTTATAAAAAAAAATTATAATACGAGTATACTAATGAACTTATATTAATTTAAAAGATAAACTATCTTTATAATTTCTGAAGTTTTGTAAATGGCTTTTAAAAATAAATAAAAATAAACCTGTAATTGTGTGATCATATATATAATAAATAGTAAAAGGTTTCCATTTATAAATGTATATAATAACAATAACTGTGTAAAAGTAGCTGTATTGTTGTTGAAATCAGACTGATAGCGATTTTAAAAATAGTTATGGTAGAGAATGTATACAAATGTAGAAATAAAATAAAACTGGTCTGCTTTTAGTGTTTTTTTTATAAAATATCTTCAGTAATTCATAAATTAACTTTTCATGAATATGATAAATTTTACTCTCCGACTTTTTTTATTGTGATATAGCCATATGGGTTAGCCAATTCTCAATGTAGAACTGGTGAATAATTTTAGATTCGGCTGTAGCAAATGATTCTACATTTATTTAGATCACTTAAGGAGGATCACTTAAGGTTATCTTATAACTAAAGAAAACATTAAAATCCTTTTTAATTCTGATAAAATTAATTGATAAAATCACCTTTCACAATATCACTGCCTACTTTCACAGTGTGGTATTGTAAGGATTAATCTAAAATATTCGAACAAAATCTAAACGAGATACAGTAGCATTGAACTAACTATTTGAAATTCTGTTCTAGATTAAAAATAATAAAATTAACTATGATTTTGTAGCAATTTTTTTGCATAAAAATTACAATCACCAAAGTTAAATGTAAGTATTTAATAGTAAATAAAATGTAAGGTTTGTAAACACTAATAAACTCTTAGAAATCTGAAAGACTTTGTTATCTTATAGGAGTTACTGTCATACATAGTTTGTTGTAGATAGAAGAAAATATATAAGTATTTAACAAAAATACATTATTTCTGTTTATGAGTGTTTTTATTACAAGTTGTCGCACATTTATTATACATTGTTTTATTAAATGTATATTTATTTATTAAAAAATTAAATAATATTCGTATTTGGAACTCTTTTTTTCTATTTTGCATAAAAGCTCCGTTTTATTACAACACTACCTTCAAACAATATTACCATTGGCTATATTTAATAAATTAAATATAATTATTAAGTAAATTTTATCGACTAATTTCAAATATTACTCTATAAAGTTTTACCGACTAATTTAATAATTGATTTTTTAATAATCATAATTAAGTTATAAAATTTATTGTATTAGTGTGGTTAAATAAATAAATTTCTTTGACAAATTCATTTTCTTCGCATTGTGGTATGACAACTTATTAAAAAATATCTAATTTTAAGTAAAATAGTTTTAAAAATATTCTAATAAAAGTTTATGATATTTCGCTTTGAAAGGTTTTCCTATAGTTTGCTTAGTGATTGAACATTCTCCCTTAACATAATAAATGATTATGTATGTAGATAGTTTGTAATTTTTTACATTTTATTTTTGTACCCTTAATTTTAAGAATAATTTATATTACGGTCAATTAATGTGTAATTAATTGAAACAAATAGAAGAGAGCCTAGCTACAACACTCTTAATAAAATGATATGCGTGACTAAATGTTCCTTGTTTCATTTACTTAGTTCACCTTATTATTACAATAAAACAATTATTGTATAATAAATTTGTACTTATTTTCATTAGTATTATTAATAAATAACTATTTAGTATTATAAAAAATTATTTAAATAATTTGGGGTTCCCTGTAGAATGTATATGTATGCGGGCCGGTAGAGTTCTAAACCTCTATCTATGATCTACCTACCTTTCAACATTGGTTGAATAAAACGTACATGAAGTCCATTATAAAACGAATATTTTCATATTAATATTTAAAAGATTAACAATTTAGAAAAAGATTGTGCATGTAATGGTAATCAATTATCGTCCAAATAAAACGGCCCGTTAAAACGGAACGCGTCATTGTATCCAAAAACCAATACAAATAATTATAATGCCGACCATGGACACGGTTTGTATAATAAAATCGGTGAAACACCCATTAATCCACCGCCCACAACGATTAAACATTGATACAACCATGAATCGAATAAAAGAGAGTAAAAGTAGATGGTAAAAGTTTTTGGGTAAATGTTTGTACGTAAGTATGTCTAGTTGATGTATCTCCTCTAATTATAGGATGGACATAACATTATTATGGGATGGACATAATTTATGTGTTCAACCTCGTTTCTCATTTTGGTATCGTTAATCCTTTGATGGGCATATTGGTCTAGTAGTTACTGGTTAGTGCTGCTAAATCGGAAGTCGATGATTTGAATAGTTCTATGATAAACACGATGTCCTGTATTTACACGATATTTGAGAATAGAAACAACGAACTCTGATGAAATAGTCAAGATCGACAACCACTAGACGGACAGAAAAAAAAATGTTTTGGTGTATATGTCTTTTTAATTGCAAGAAATAATATAGTCGAATTAAATAATAATATTTATCGCTTTATTGTACACCAGGTTAATTGCAAAGGTAACTAAAAGGAGATACAATTGGCGGCCTTATCGCTCGAAGGCAATATCTTACGAGCAACCATGGGATTGAAAAAAAATACAGGGTAAGTATAAATAGTGCCTGGTGGATTAATAGTTGATAGGAAAAAGCAGTATATATACATATTATATTAAGTAATAGTAACACCTAATGTGGATTATTAAATAAATCCATAGAAATATTAATAAATAACTATAATATTAATTATATTATTATTCCACATATGCTCTAATGGAGTTTTGTGTATAAGTTAAAATTTTATTTCTGACATTTCGTTTTAATGTTTACTTTTAAGAAGTACGTGCCCACAAGATGTATTTTAGTACAGTGTGTTTAAACTCATCCTGTTTTCCAAATAAAAAAAATATAATGCAGGGATTTTAAAATGAGAATTAATACCACTCGAATTACACTTACCCGAAATTAAAAGTGTAGACTGTGACCCTTAAGCTGTTTACTGTTTAAGTACGAGTATCACCTCGATAGCGTCAGATCGATGAAAAGAAAATTAATTGCGTTCTCTGCGCTAGTATTAAGCCGTAGCCACAACATTGTCGCGACTGCTCGTTAGCTAGTGTCACTCAAGAGCAGTGAGACGTGAATTTTGATTGTGGACACGGACAAAATGATAATAAGCCTCTGAATTAGAACTCAGCTATAATGGGCCGTGTTACGTCATTAGTGGTGTAGAATTTGCCGGTGAAATCGGTAAGGTTTTTCAAATTAACCAAAAAAGTGTATTTACAGTTTAATATAAATGTTAATGTTTATTTTTCAATTGTATATTAAATACGCCAAAACAGTATACGAGGGAATTAGTTCTAAGAAGCTAGTGTGACTTTTATATGTCTATTGAATTGACGGTGACCGCGTTCAGCATTGTGATTTCTTTCCATTGAAATCTTCACCAATACCAACACCGAAAGCGTTTGCCGTCGAAAGCGAGTTGATGTAAAATGAAAACCTAGCCCTGACCTTTGATCTAATTGCTGAGTCTATAATTTTATTGAAAAGCTGGTAATATAGTCAAAAGGGACGCGACCATGTAGTTTAAAAGAATCAATAAAAACCTTGCGGAGGCCTAACGCTTTAGTTGTGCATTGATTAATGTGAAGGTATTCACTTCTGAAGGTTAAAAAATTGGTATCTTAATCTATGAATGTAGAAAAATTTCACAGCAGTGTTTAGGAAAACATTCAGTTCAAGCTAATTCAACCCTGAAATGAAATGAATGAAATGAAATGAATGAAATGAAATGAATGAAATGAAATGAATGAAATGAAACAATCAACATTATATAGATAGTTTTTATCTTATGAGAAAGATGGAGGATGAAGATATCATCAGGATCATTAGGAGCTACCGCACGATGTCTTTTGATGCGACAAGTCTCCTGGCCGGAACTCCACCATAGGAACTCGAGGCGACAGCTTTTGCGGCTCTTTATCAGTGGCGCTAGGAGGTGCGGGAGTTGGGTATGTGTCAGAAATCCCAACCAGGTCAATCCATCCAAACCACCAATATTTTAAAAAACTAAATGACCATATTTAAAATGAAAACTCTAAAGAAGCTTCAAAGTATGGCAACACCACTAAAGACCACTGTGTTGCTCTACTTTGGAATAAAAAAATCTTAGTAACTATATATATTACTAAGTAATAAAAACACATGTACAAAATTTATATCATGACCAGTAAAACTTTTTTAAATATGAAATTCTATTAACATGTGTATTTAAACTAAGGACTCGAAAAATTCTTCTTTCAAGGAGTGACAGGTTGCGACGGTATCATGACAAGCGACAAAGAACACAAGTGAGTACACCATATAATTCGCTGGCTCAAAGAACCAAAACGAGTCTTAATCAACGACCATAGAATGCGCCACGATTTAGTCAAAAAAATAAGGTTGCCAAAGATATGAAAGAGATCAAAGTGTTCAATTGATCTAAACTGACACAGAATGGGAAAGAATAAGTTAACAGATACCTTTATGAATAAAAATGTTTGAGTCAGAACCAATCATAATCGTTATATTTATCGTAAGTTGTTAAGCTTGAGTTTCTAACCTTCAAAGGTCAAATAAGAGTGTTGTAAATTTTATCCAGTTACACATTTCTAACTTCCTACAAATGATCCAATTTCAATGTTGTTTACTTTTTCGGCCAAAGAGAATTATGAGAATTTCCATGGGGTGGCCATACTTTGCTAGGTATAGGTCAGCTTAATAAGAGTGATACTTTGACTCCACAAAATAACTGTGTTAAACTTACCTTATTTTGTCAATGGCATTTAATAGCCCACAGCTGGATATGGATCGGCGTGTCCTTAAATAAAAGATTTTGGTCTAATCTACCACGCTGTCAAGATGGGCTGGTATGGCAGTACTGTTATTCTTCGTAGTTTTATTGCTTAGTCAGCTCTTACGACACCTGGGATGAGTTGGGTGGTGACACACTCTATTCTTAATCCGTCACCACGCGTAAATTGCCTTACTTTATTACCTCATTTCCCGGTGTTCAAATTTGATAAAATTCACCTTTAACTTATAGTTATTAACATTATTTTATTAATTTATAATAATAATTGTGACTCAAATTATTTCAAAATATTTTTCTGCATTTTGTAAGTGTCTGTACTTTAAAAGAGACGATGATGCCAGAGTTCATAGGGCTAGTTAAGTTTTGAGAGGCCGAACTCACCTGATTAAAAAAAATGAACATACCAAAGTGTTCTGAAACATAATTGCATAATTATTTATTTCATTGCATTTCAAATTTTTTTTTTGTTGCTTTTCCCTGAGCTTGGTAACGGGAACCAAAACCATGTTTGCCTGGGGGGAGCACTATTAGGACGGGTACTTGTAACTCGTGACTGCTGTGCATGAGTACTCAGGTTCGATTCCCGGGTCGGACCAAATTTTTGTATGATCTGCAAACAATTGTTGCGGAGTTTGGGTGTTCTCTACGTATTTACGAAAAAAAACCTATATATGTATTTATATCGGTTATCTAGTACCCATAATACAAACTCTGCTTAGTTTGGAACTAGATGGCGTGTTGTGAAAAAAAAGGAGTAATGGGCAGCAGTAAATAACTTAACATCAGGTGATCCGCCTGCTTATTAATACCAGAAAAAAATATCAAATACTAAAATAAATAATAAATTACGAAATTGTTTACAATTGTGAGTCTTTGCTTACTTCGTCACTTTAGTGACTATTCCAAAGTTATTCTAATAAAATACTTTAGATGTATTTATTAATAAAAACTCAGATCATCATTAAAAATCACTTCCAATATTCTCATCACGTCTCACGCAACCATACTTATTTGTAAAAAAATTCTTGTTGCCAATATCCAAAATATTAAAAATCAACAACCTTATCCCATTGTACTAAGATTGATTTTGGAACAGAAATTTGTATGGTTTTGTTGGTTTTAATGTAAACGTAAGTTTGTCGAAGCTTAGAAGCCGGGGGCTGCACAAAATTTCCATTTTCCACGCGATTTACCACAAATTAATGCTACGAATCCGTCGGCGCCTCGCCAATTTATAGTGGGGATTTGCATCTAACCAACTTAAAGCTAAGTTTTTCACGCTCTAAAAATGATTGCAATATATTAATACAAATTTAGTACCCTTGATTTTTTCCACTAATATAAATAAATATTTCGGACATATTTTACACACACCGCCATCTAGTCCCAAGCTAAGCAGAGCTTGTGTTATGGGTACTATATAGACAACTGATATAAATTCATATATACTTTTTTTTTTTAAATACTTACATATTATACATAGAAATCACCCAAACTCCGAAACAAATATTTGTAGATTATGCAAACATTTGGTCCGACCCGGGAATCGAACCCGAGACCTCAAGAACAGCAGTCGCATACGCTACCACTGCGCCACAGAGACAATTAAATTAAATATCAGTCGGCCCTCAATACAAAGTTGTACATAAATGCTAACAGCGATATCTAATGATGATGTGGAAGCATATCAATGGGCCGCCATAGTGTGGGTCACCATGCTGCATTGTCTGCATTCGCATTGAAATATAGTGACCACTACACTTAGATTCGGCTTACGCTTTCCATCAAGCCAAGAAGAGTAACTTTGGCAGGCTCATATATATAAAAAGGGGTGGGCAAAAACATGTCAAGTATCGTTAATTTTATTACCCAATGACTAAAAAAAAATTAAAACAAAAACCCAACTACGAAAATAAACGAAACTGAAAAAGTATGATACATGTTTGAAAAACCGTAGTCACGCGTTACATAGAAACGTACCATAACACTTTAATAACGTGTCACTTTTTTGTCGTACTAGGGTTATAGTTTTTACTTTTTTTTCATTTTTAATGTTTTGGTGCCGTTATAACATTAATTTCTATGCTAGAAGTTAATAAATCCATAATCTAATACTTCAAGGTTAGATTATAAATCCATAGCTATTCAAGGAATCATCAAAATGGGTTCATCGAGTAGAAAGATCTGAGGCAACGAACATAAAAAAATACAGTCGAATTGAGAACCTCCTCCTATTTTGAAGTCAGTTAAAATGGCAAAAAAAAAATTTAATAAATAATAAATAAATAAATATTTCGGACATCTAACACACAAGCCATCTAGTCCCAAGCTAAGCAGAGCTTGTGTTATGGGTACTAGACAACTGATATGAATACATATATACTTTTTTTTGTAAATACATACATATTATACATAGAAAACACCCAAACTCCGAAACAAATATTTGTAAATTACACAAACATTTGGTCCGACCCAGGATTTGAACCCGAGACCTCAAGGACAGCAGTCGCATACACTACCACTGCGCCACCGAGGTAGTTAAAGCATTAAAAGGTAATGTAATATCAATGACAATATTTTATTCAGATACAGGTTTAAACGTTCACTACTACGCCAAGTGCCGTGGGTTCAAATCCCACGTGGGACATAACTTTGTGTGATCCACAAAATGTTGTCCTGAGTCTGGGTGTTATTTGTGTCCGTTACATGTATGTTTGTAAAGTCCCCCGCGACACAGGATGTATATTCCTAATGCGGGAGTTGTCTTTAAAAAAAAAATACCATATGTATCTGAATAAAATATTTGGGGAATGTTAGCAGATTCATCACTGTGCTTCTATAAAAGTGACGTGTAAACTCAAATGTCAATTCTCCGAAATGGGCGAAGAACATCCATGAGGATCTTCACCCCCGTGAACAAAAAGGTCATATCACTTCTTCGCAACTCAATTTGATTATTCACAAAAAAAATGGGATATCTTGAAAGCAAAATATTTTATTAGTTATTACTTCACTACATAGTATAAAACAAAGTCGCCTTTTCTGTCCCTATATCCCTATGTGCGCTTAAATCTTTAAAACTACGCAACGGATTTTGATGCGGTTTTTTCCAATAGATAGAGTGATTCAAGAGGAAGGTTTATATGTATAATACATGCATCATATATTAAGGCAACATTGCTAATTTTAGAGGTTTCTATTTTATGCCCGTGCAAAGTCGGAGCGGGCCGCTATGTTTTTATATACAACGTTCATAGTTTTTCTGTAGTGTATTTAATTTAGTATCAGCATTGCACCCGTGCGAAGCCGGGGCGGGTCGCTAGTACTTGATAATTGTGATCATAGTGAGCAGTCGTTTACTCATTTAAAAGTATAAGAGTTATAAGCCGACAATCTGAAACTTAACTTTCATTTAAAAAACCATTAAGAATACTTAACATTTTATGTTTACGAAATGCGGACTAGTCTTTAATGGAAAACGATGAAATTTAACAATTAGCAAATAGAAGCGTTGCAGCTAATCTAAGTATAATAACGCTCAGGAGAAAACCAGATAAGTCAAGTGAGATTCACTTAAAGCTTTTGTATTAACGCAGTTAGCTTGTTTACTGTTTCAACAAAGAGTTAATAAACCTCTAGAAGTGAATATTTCATCAGAATTTAATTTATTCAATTCTTTTTAATCAATAAAAAATTGGTGATTCGGTATATTAAGACTTTACTTGTAGTTTCATTTTTAAGAAACTAATAAATACATCAAGTAGTGCATAGGTTTTTATTAATGGAATGTTAATAGTAAGTAGTAATTTAAATAATATAATGATATATAATAAATATATATATATGATGATATTTTTATTATAATAAACCTTTTATGTTAAGATATCAATAATTTTTTTTTAATTTTATAAAAAAGGCAAAAAAAAACATCATTTTATAAATAATATATTATTATAATATTTCTTCGAGTCGTCGATCCCACAATCACTGAAAGCCAAGGTTTTCAACCAGTGCGTCCTGCCCGTAATGACGTATGGAGCCGAGACGTGGACACTCACTGTTGGACTGGTACACAAGTTTAAAGTAGCTCAGCGTGCGATGGAGCGTGCGATGTTGGGTGTTTCTCTTGTCGATAGAATTTGTAATGAGACAATTCGGAAGAGAACTGGAGTAACTGATGTCGCACGGAGGATAAGCACTCTGAAGTGGAAGTGGGCCGGTCATGTCTCCAGGCGGACTGATTGTCGCTGGAGCCGACAAGTGTTAGAGTGGAGACCACGAATAGGCAAACGTCGTGTAGGGCGCCCTGCGGCACGATGGACCGACGACTTGAGGAAAGTGGCTGGCGGCGGGTGGATGCGGAATGCCCAGGACCGGGATGGTTGGCGCTCTTTGGGGGAGGCCTTCGTTCAGCAGTGGACGGCAATAGACTGACTGCAAAAAAAAAAAAATATTTCTTTATTTCGTATCTAGTATATCAATATCCATTGACCTGTAAGAGGCTTAGCTTCGAAGGTGTAATCTAGTACAAATTATTTTATGGTGAAAAGGTGGGATTATCCGAAAACTATTTAAACAATAGCTTAGTTTTACCGTGGGAGAGCTATAGCTATATATAGAGTGATACCACGGCCTTACAGAAAACCGGTGTGAAATAGCGTTTGCGCTGTGTTTCACCGAGTGAGTGAGGATACTGGAGGCCCATATCCCCACCCCCTCCCCCTATCCCCTTTCCCATCCCCCAAAGGTCGGCAACGCACTTGTGACACCTTTGGTGTTGCGGGTGTCCATGGGCGGCGGTAATCGCTTACCATCAGGTTATACGTCTGCTCGTTTGCCCACTATTCAATAAAAAAAAAAAAAAGAAAAGTTTATAGAAGCCGTCACGACAGTTTTTTTATTGTAACTTTACTTACGATTTGTGAAACATTTACTTCACAACGGAGAGGATATACATAGCTGAACTAGTGAGCCTGTGAGCACCTCTATCAAGTTTATCCAATCAAACACAAGAATTTTTCGAATCGATTAATAAATAAAAGAGTTTTGTCTCAACATTTTACAACCGAATTGATAACTTACTTTTTTGAACGTATTTTAAGACTTGATTGATATCAGTTAGAAAATTTCAGTATTGAGAAAAGATCAAATCAGTTGAACCCGCAAAAATGTAAATTTCCGAAAATTAAAATTCACCATATAATTTTACACCGTTTGCACTTAGCACACAGCAAATAACAAAACTAAATGAAATAACAAAGCGAAAACAGAAATAGAAAAATAAACTAGAACAGATTGGAATGACACCATACGGGAGTTCGGATAGCAAGTCAAGCCATGAGTCCCTGTTGTAGTGAACATTTATGGCAATGAGTATTGAGAAGTCAGTACCTTCAAACATACTGACAATTTGTTCAACCTTCAAATTCAGTTCGCCCTTAGAGTTGTAGAAGTCCGATGCTAGACACTCCGTAAAAAACTGATATTGAGGTAAAAACAGTTGAACTAGTAGTCGACCTCAAATAATCTTGGGAATAATGAAGGCAGGAAGAAAAGGTAGTAGAGAAAATTATCGAAACATAGAACGCGTAGATTATTTACATGTACATAATGATAAATGGAAATTTCATTAATTCACTTTTAAAACTTTCTTTTCACTTATTTATATCATTAATATAAATATATCATTAATTACTTCATAAACTAGATTCACCTAAGTCTTTGTTCTTTATCACACGAACATTTAAAACCGAAATCCTTCACTACTCTCTATTGAAGAAAATTAAACTCTCAGAGAAGCAGGTACGTAATTTAATTAAAATTCAATTCGATTGAATTGGACAATCTAATCCGGTTCATCTATAAGGACAGAGCTGGATCTAGGTCGTTTTACAAAGTAAAATGTACATACGTAATAATTAAAATGATTGTTTTTGAACTGTAAGTAGCCAAGTTTTAGTTTATTTTTGTCATCAATGTGTTATTTGCCCTCTACTTAGTACCATGTTACTTATAATTATTTGTATAATTAGCACTGACTATTAACGTTTTATACATACGTACGTACATAACGTTTTATTAATTTATCGGAAAAGTATAATAATGATTTTATTATCTTGAGCAGAAAAGTTCACACATACCTTACTGCTTACATCCGTATCCCAAAATGTATAAACCTATAGGCGTATCATCTGTAGGTTATCTCTAACAGTAAATAAGGCTAGCTGTTCAGATTTTATTTCTGTTCCGTCAACATTTTTTATTTAATTAGCAGATTAATCAACACAAAGGCAACACCTGCGCTTTAAATCCGTACCTGTAACTAGTGATGTGAAACCGCGAGAGCTCACAGAAATTAATCGCGGATTCGGGACCCGGGAATTAATTCTTAATCCAGACTAAATGAGGCCGATTGTCGGCCACTTACGGAACGTGTACCTAATCAAAACTCGGCTTTGAACAAACGGCCGACTCGAGAATTAGCTATTACGTGTGATTTAGGATGTTGCTCTCGTAACTGCTTCTTCCAAGTTTAGATTGCTAGTATAAATTATTTGTAAATGTTTTGAGATAAGTAATAAAATTTTAGATCTAATTTGAAAGCGGAAGAGTTTCTGAAATTATAAATTTAATGTTCTAAGTTTCATCCTTGGTTTAACTCCAGAAGCTGTTTTTACAAAGATATATTATACTATTTTGTGTAATTATTTTACTGTTGGATGTATTTTACGACCTAAGGTAATATTAATTCATTTTGTATCAGGTACAAGTTTTTCGTCATCTTACTTCTTTGAACATAAAATAAATCAAACAAATAATACTGCATTATGTAGTGTGTACACAATCTTGAGATTTGTAAATGAGATTACGTTGTCAAATATTGAGTTTTACATTCACTGTGGTCACAAACGTATGGTTATTAAAAAATAGTACGATGTACGTAGTAGACGTTGACATATTCATGAATAAAATCATTTCCGCATGGGAAAGGTACTTTGATCATTCGTATTAAGCCGCTTCAAGAGGAGACATATAATTCAGCCACGTTTCCTCGTCTACAATTTTAGTTTTACCTCCGTAATCGATGTTTATTTATAACGCAAGTTTATAATTATCAACTGGTAAATTTGAAGACTAGAAGATAAATTACATAGTGAAAGAAAAGTAGTTAAAGAAAGAAGGTACTGGTAAAGGAAGAATATTGCACATATTAGAAAGTGTATATGCAAAAACTTGAGCTAATTAGAATTGAATTGATAAAATCGCTTTTTTAACCGACTACTGCGAAACCAAAAGGAAGGAAGGGTAATATTCTTGGTAGTATAATTCTATGCATCTTTGTATGTTCCACCGTAGCGTTTGAACTATTGAACTAATTTTAATGAATGAGGTGTCAATGAATAATAAAAGTAATCCGGGTGAAGCAAGTTATATCAATTTTATCACTCGTTTTACATAGTCGGGTATCAAAGTCAAGTTATCGATTTATAACTTATTTTCTAGGAAATAATAATAAAGAAAGAAACAACAATATTTACATATAAACGTCAAAATATTCCTCCGCATCATCGCCTACTGGTAGCGTTCTCAAAAGGCTGGCAGCTTTGCCACGTTGAATGGCAATGTTAATTCTCCGTGCTAGAAAAAGGCCGGCCTCCTGGTCACGAGAAGCGTCAGTCAGTTACTTAGCTAGTGGTTCAAAGGGTTCTAAAATGTAATTACCTATTAGATTTTAGTATATTTTTTTCTTGTTTGTTACAGCTATCAAAAATAAATTTTCATCGGGTTAAATACAACGCAATTTGTCGGACAATGTGGCTGTTAAATTTTATAAATATTAACTAAAATTATTACTTACTAGCTGAACCCCGCGATGCTACCCGCGGTACGATGATAACTGCGGGCAACGCCGCGAGGCGAAGCTATATCTTTATAAATAGTAGCCTATGTGTTATTCTGATGTATAAGCTATATTGTGGTAAAGTTTCATTCAAATCCATTCAGTAGTTTTTACGTGAAAGAGTAACAAACATCCATACATACATACATCCATACTTACAAACTTTCGCCTTTATAATAGTAGAAGGATTGAAAAAATAAGTGTCCTACAAAATGTATGGCTTAATCCTTCCAACATGTATAGATAACGAGATCATCACTCGTCAACGTAACTGTTGCTTAATTAATATTTCTATAATTAAACAACTACATTGTCCTACAAAAAGCTACCCTTGTTAACTACCACAGTCAAAAATTTTTGTTAGAGGAAAAGTTGGCGTCTCATCAAAATGAAGCCACTTATCTCGATAGTAATAGATTGTAAAAATTTGTACTGGGGATCCCGGACTAACAATACTATTCAACAAAACTACGCAAGAATTTAACCGGAATTTTGCTGCAGATTTCACAGGCTTATTAACGACTTGTTTGGCAATAAAATCATCTTGCTTCCTCGTGGTAAATGATGGTGTATCTACGTTTATCTCGTTCATAACTTTAAGTGCTCACATTCTTGCAGAACCAGCGAAGCTATATTATATTTACAAACGATAACCATTAACTTTATTCAAACAGAATATTCGCCAGCATACCATTAAAACAAGAAGATTGAAAACCTCAACGAAATTAAAACAGAAACCATTTTGTAGAATGACTTTGATAGGTAAGTATAGAAAGGGACTGAAGGTTCTATTTAACCTGGTCGCATTTACCTGCAGATTGTGGCTACGGCCGCCAATTAGCTCGCCTTCGAAGATTAAGTAGATTTTTTCAGCGTTTCAGAAGAATATTGGAGCATAAAGAATCTGGAAATGGTTAAGTTTATGTTGTAAATAAGTTTCTATTTGGGTAAAGCTTTTAGAACTCTCCAGAAAATAAAATCCTCTTACGGTTAGGCGATTAAACTAAAAACTTTTAGTATTTTCGTGAATTTAATGAATGGAAAACAATTCTTATGGCATCATAATGTTAAAAGGTCCTCCTTGTATCATTATTTAAACATATCAATAGATATACCTATGGATTAATAGCTGCAGCTGGGCAGCTGATTAGGAACTAAAAAAATAACCTCAAAATAAATTCCATAACAAAATATTTCCTAAAGTTTGATTTAATTCTTTACTCAAAATATAATCTTTTTGCATGTTACCAACAGCAAGTATCAAAATCAATGTCAAAATAATTTCTCGTGTCACAAATAAACACGACCCCCGAACCCTGAGAGAATTGAATCCGACAAAATAAACAGGACACATCTCGTGGGTCCACTGGTTTTTGTTTTGTGTTATCTCCGTGAAATAATCAGGTCAAACTCAGTTATATATGGAACGAACCGGTGTCTTTGTTTATTGGTTAACGATTTTCGAAGAAACATCGAATAATTTACCTTCAATAAATATGTAAATGCAATTGAAATCTGCTGTCCTATACTCATATTACCATACCAAGCATTCTAAATATAGAAAAATAAAATCCTTTTGTACTTGTTGTTATAAAATATCTACTGTAATAAATAAATTTCTTTAATTTCAATAAACAAGACTGAATTTGACCCCTGATTATAACAGACGAAGCTGGAAAATAGTGAAGATTTCTCAATACATCCAAACACATTACCTATACTTACTAGATTTTAATTTCATTAAATTATCAGATAAAGAATTATGTATATGCAATTCTGTGTATACAATGGATTCTCGTGTTTACTTCCTCTAAGGAAAGACCTGTGTTCAGCAGTGGAATGTTAACGGCTGTCGATGTGATGTGATGCAATGTAATATAATACGAGTACTTTAATGTTTACCTTGTAGTTTGAAATGTTGGAATTAGTAAACTCCTCAGTCTATTATCGTCCACTGCTGAACGAAGGCCTCCCCCCAAGAGCGCCAACCATCCCGTCTTTAGTAAACTAGTTGATGTAAATTAAGGACCTACACTACATACTTCTAAAATTTCGAAACTGACAGTAGAAACATAAACAAATTCCACGTTATATGCATAGTAACTTTTCTACTTTCGGACAGAATTATTTCACTTCATTGAATCCATTTTGGGGTCTGCTCTATTAAGATAAGCTGGTGCGTGTTAATTAAACGTTTATATTAAATCCTTGAATAAAATTTCTGCCAGTGATGAAGTTATAATGTAAATATTAAATTTTTCTGACTTACGTTTAATGAAAAATATTTTTGACGTAACATTTTAGTTTAAACCTGTCAAGATGTAAGTTTTAGTAAAAGATTAGAAAATTAAAACAAAGTGCTGTATTAAAATAATAATTAAACATTTTTATTCTTATTTAGGCAAACGTAAGAGTGTTATAGATATGTTATACTATTTCTAGAGTAAATTTCTTGTTTATCCTATTCGAATTTCTCACTCGAGAGAGAGAGAGAGAGTAATGAAATCCTGAAGAAATGCAGAAAACCTACATTTTAAACATCATATAAGCTACAAAGTTAAGAATATGCAAAATACTGCGTTCTGTGTTCTTGCAAAATAACTAGCTCGTCATACAGTGTTGCTAGTTTAAAAATATTATAAAGTTATAAATTTTTGTGGATTGTAAGGTTAAGTGTTTCATGTGTAAGGTGAATGTGGTATTTAAAGTAGGTATAAACCTAAATTGATTTTTTGAAAATTCTCATTATTATGTGTTACTTGTGTGTTCACTACCAAAAGTTATAATCACTTGATTTCCACGATATAGTTGTCTGGAACAGATCGCCATGAACGAAAAGACCCCCAATTGTTGTATGTATGTATTTTGTGACTCATTTTAACTATTGTTTTGTGTTATGCACTCAATAAAGATATAATCGAACCAATACAGTCGAAACTAAATTTGTATTGCAATAAATCGCATGATAAATGGGAAAATGATTTCAATTCGCTGATTCCAATCATATAATAATTTATATTCCAGATTATTTACAACCGATCGCATTCAATACAGCGGATATCTTGTAGCGTCCAGCCACTCGACCCAGTGATTGGTGACAGGTTATATTTTTATCGATATATTACATAATTTCACTGTTGAAAAGTAATAAAAAAATTACTGCCTCAAATGATTAGCAGGCAAAAAATGAGTGTCAGTATTGTAACTATAGATAATGATCAATACTTAATTTTTTTAATGATCTCCTAGCCGATAACGGCCATGGCGGCGAGTCTCAACGGAAACCAGCCAACTATGCAAGAGATATTATAGTGCATAAGTGTGTGCTTAAAACCAGGTGCGCTTTTTGTTCCCTCTCTCTCATAATCCTATGGGATGGAAGACTCAGACTTTACGTGAGTCACGGGGGCTCAGACCCCAACTCCTAAGCTCCGAGCTGTTATTAAGTGTTTATAGATTCAAAAAAACTCAATAACACGTTTTGGCCCGACCCAGAATTCGAACCCGAGACTTCTTGTTCGGCAGTCGCATGCATCAACTGCAAGACCAACGAGGCAGTTGAGCAGACGCAAATGAATCAATACTTTATGCATATGGCAAATAGACTGAGGCAACGATCTAGTGGTCAACCTTTTGACCCAGCTACCGCGAAACCAGAAGGACGGGTAATATTTTTGGCAGTATTTTTATGTTCCACCGAAGAATCAAAACTTCCTAACTGATTTTGATGCATGAGGTGCCAATAGAGTTGCATAAACGGCCCGGTTGACATAGGTTGTTAAATGTTGTCCAAAGTTGTTATATAGTCGGGTTATAGTTTTACAAACTTTTTTTATTTCGATATAAATAAGAAATACCACTTTTTTATAACATTTTAGACTTTTTATAGAATTAGAGGTAATAGGGGATAAAATAACTCGAAATATGTTACGATAATAAAGTACTGTTTTGATTTGGTCTCTAAATCTTTGTTTTATTTTATCCTTTCAAAAATAAATCTCAATTTCTAAGGAATAGGTTCATTGCTTAGAAAAATTGGATGTATTTATTTGAAAGGTTAGACGTTTATTAGAATAAATAAGAAAACGAATAACATATAGGAAATAACGTGTTTTTAGTATAAAAATGTGCGTTTTGTATAAAAAAATGTGTTCCATCAATCAATCTAGCTTTCATTATCATATGTCCGAAATATTTAATATTATGAAGTTATAATTTAAATAATATTCTACTAAAATCACACAGCGCCATCTCAAGATGTAATATCCGTTATAATAAACATTCAAATGTTTATTATAACGGATAAATACAAACATTAAACTATAATTTACAATTAAATTAAGCCATTGCAAATGACCGTTTACAAATCAAGTTTTCGCGAAACTGGTTAATCAAACTTGTTCTAGACAAATGTTTGAAAGTTCCCCTAAGTGTATTTGACGGGAACCCCCAAGGTTTCTCCTGACCTTGGGCACTTTATAATTGGAATAATTCTGTGTGGTTGACATACTGCTCTAAATTTATATGACGTTTTAGCATTTAGTTGTACGTTGATTGTGCAGAAGTTTAAATAGCTGGATCACCAATCTTACCATGATTAATGAGATTATGACATAATATGAGGCAAATTTGAGGGACAGAAAATATAATGGTCTCTATAATGATGATGATGATGGTTAGTTACTAATGTCGCCTATGGATTTCGGCGTAGCATAGCCTAAACTCGGAGCCGATTCCCGAATCGGGCCAAAAGTGTTGTTAGGTTTTCCTTACAAGAAATTCTTACTAACAGCAGAGTATGGAAATTTGGCGGTGTTGCACGGTCAAGTCTCGGAGAGTACGTTAAGCCCTCGGCCCCGGTTATCATAAATTATAATATTGTTATTCGACTATCGTTATCTTAGAATATTTTACAGTTCAAGGGCAGCAAGTCATTTCACTAATCGAAAAAACATGTTTAATAAAGGTAAGCTTTGAATTATCGAACACTGAGAAAGCTTTTATGAGCGACTGTTTACCATTTTACAATAGACACAGTAATCTAATTTTATTAAATAATATCATTTATTATATTTTATAACCATAACAGTTATGAAGTTTAGACAATATAACATACAACAACATAAATATACAATATACACAAAAAATAATTAAGTTAGAAAACCTACACTAAATAAAAGAAAAGCAACTAGGTGTAAAAAAAAATTTAGTATATCGTATAATCTAATAACACACAGCAGCTAACACGAAAACTAGAAATACAGTTTCGCAACAATATTACACAGTATTCAGACAGCGTGGTCTCATTACCGGGTGTCATGCCGATACTTCCATCCGAAGCAAAACTTAGACGTTTGATGACAAAAGTGAACAAGATTACTAAGAAACTTTTCTACCGCGAGAAAATTCTTACGAAAGACCAATTGAAAAGTCCAACTGCAACCCGCCTTGTTAGAAAAATTCCTTGAGATTTTAATACCTGACCTGGCATTTTGATCGTTGTTAGAAACTGCTAGAGTTCGTATTTCTGCAAACTTATATCGCTGATGCAAACTAAATTTTTATCGAAGTACTGAAATCTTTTTAGTGTCCTCTACTAATATGAGTTAAAGTGAACACTGTTATATTATTAAGATAGCATGTAGTATTATAAATATTCGAAGAGGTTCGACTAAATGTATGTATGTATAATGCGATGCCAACTTGCCATTCTTCCAATAGAATTTATTTTGTCAGGTACATTGTTTAACCATTACTTGCACAATTTAAAACAATTGTGCAATCAGTCAACATAAAATTTGTATAAAAGTCTTAATATACAAAGAAAATACTTAAATAATAACCGAGTATAAAAACTATACGTAATTGATCTACTCCTAATCCTACTATTAAGCGCTAAGGAAAGCATTAGGTACATAAATTGTCGATAAAATCAATTCCAATATAAAATAGCCAGATACTCTGAACATATTTTTCTTGGGGAAGACGTATTTAGTAATTATATTAATACACGCACTTAAATATTCCACGAACCTCTGGCCGTTACTGCGAAGGAAATGTGTTTTATAAAACACGAAATATTACTTAAAAAAGCTTTTTCTGTCGCTCGCCGGACTACTATTAATAACTAGTGTGAGGGAGACAAAAGACAGTTTCTGTATATTTTTTGTTCTTTTATTAAGTGAAGAAAAAGTTTCAAGGTTTTATGAGATAAATTTCGAAGCGTCAACAGTTGTAAGATCTTTTAATTCTTTGAAAGAGGACCTTGTTACACCAACTAATCTTAATTTAAGGACATTAATTTAATTATTCATAACGGCGATCTCGAATTTTCAAGTCTAGAGACAATTTGTCTGATATAAGCCTAGTTCGAGATATGGAGTTGGCTTTTGGGAAACTTTGATTAATATTAATACTTTATGAGTGTTATAATCTTTACAGTTAGGTTGTTTTAAGATGAGGGCCCTTTAACTGGCGTAATAAAGTTATGAAGATAGATGTATGTATATTTTTTGTTGTGAAATTTCATTTAAAATATTTTGTAGTTAAAATTTTCAGTAATATTACCGTGGGAGAGCCATGCTAACTAACTCGGGCTTCGTACACTCACTGTGGTTGAAACAGACAGATTTATTCTCGGGATTGAAAAAATCATGAGTGCGAAAATTGCTGAAATGAAAATAAATGCTTTACCGTGGGAGAGCTATGCTTCGGCATGAATGGGTCGGCTCGACCGGAGTGATACCACGGCCTCACAGAAAACCGGTGTGAAATAGCGCTTGCGCTGTGTTTCACCGAGTGAGTGAGGATACCGGAGGCCCACACCCTAACCCCTACCTTTTCCCTCTCCCCTTCCCCTAAAGGCCGGCAACGCACTTGTGACGCCTCTGGTGTTGCGGGTGTCTATGGGCGTCGGTAATCGCTTACCATCAGGCGATACGTCTGCTCGTTTGCCCCCTATTCAAAAAAAAATATGAATAAATAAAAATTGTTTCATTGAGACAACTCCAAGTTCTCTTTAAAATGTTGTTTTGGAGTTTAATTAGAGCTACATCTTATTGATATAATTTTGACTTAAGGTCCAAGTGATTATTTACGAACTGTGTATAGATTTTAATTTTATCTGTCTTCTTTGTCAAGGCTGTACTTCCTTTCTGAGGGCCTTAAACACTCTCCGGCTACATTATGACGAAGTTCAAACTAGTAAATTCTTTATTGTGATTTGTTTTTTTTTTGAACCCCAAAGGTTCAAATCAATACTCTCATTATTTCGCTGTATTGCATTATTTATTCTTCTGTCTATTCTCATTGAGAAGTCTTTTTCTCACTGACAAATTTCGGCTAAATTGAAATCGAAAGACTGTTTCTTATATTTTTGCTTAGGTGTCATAAATGTGTTATGAAAAACTAAACAAAGACATTGTTTAGTTTTTAACCACACCAGAACGGACTTTCCGAATTAATAAACAATATTAACAACACCAATTAAGAAATGTGAAATAGAATATTTACTTTAATTATTACCAAAATTTTTTTAACAGAATGGATTAATTTACTCCGACGTGTCAAAATGTCTGTAAAGATTTACTTACAAAATAAATATCATTTATCATTACTTAATGACCTACTTTCTTGTACAGGAAGAAGAGGAAAACAATGTTGCACATTATACAAAAAAACAACCAAAAGTTACTAAAATAAATAATTTTACTTAAAACTATGCATCAACACTAAATGACCGCGATAAAAATAATAATATCCAGTGTGAATGGAGGCTTCTTCTATATACACAAATAAACCCCCAAATATACACTCATATAGTTTCACAGCCCCACACATATATATCATCACATACACACCCGCTACATTCATATACACACTCACATACATATCTTAATTCCGACATACACAACTACTCACATATATTCAGACCACCCCATATTCTTTAAATTGGAATCCCAATTCCTTAGAGTTCTTCTGGTACTTTGTAATCTATTATGTCAACAACTATCTTTACTAATGATAAGGCACAACTTTAAAATGTTTTTGTATCACAATGACAGCAGAACACTGACTCCTAAGTTACAGGATTACATAGTTTAGGAGTCAGGGTTTACTTTATTCGTTTTACATTTAGTTGTTTTTTAGTTTAGCTTAATTAGTAGTAGACCAAGACATGTGACCTAATTGTAATCAAATCAAAGGTTTATGTATCAATAAGGATTTTTATTATTATTATTCTTAAACATATGTCTGAACAATATTCGCTACAAACAACGTAAGTTCAACACCAATATTTGAGAATGATCATAAATCATAATTAGAAGCAGTGTAAATTACACTCGGGTGAATCCTAAATTACAAGTTGAGCTATAATATACTCTGATTACAGGCGTGAGTGTAATAATGGTAGCATTTGTTAGAGAAGCCTTTGTATTGTTGAAAATCTGAACATTAATACTTATCATCGTGTAATACGTAATTAATTTCTTGTGTAGACAAGAATAAAGGCAAAACAATATACATGAAATCACATCTGTGTCCCTAGGGGGTTTAAAGAGGAAGATTAAACACACCCACATTTTGTAAATGTGATTTTTCCCACTCACATAACAAAAATAAAGCTTGTTGGCGTCAGCGTCAACCGTGACTTTTGGAATTAAAGATGAGGAAAAACGACATAAATTGAAAGAGTCATTCGTTCATTTCCTTCTTACCTAACAATACCTACCTTCCTAGCTTTGTTGGGCAGACCGAATACCCGCAAAAACTTGCTCCAAGCTTATTTCCATTATTCAAGCACTTAAGTAACTAAAGGTAGCTAAATTGGGAGTATATTATATGGATATGACGACAAAAGATATGAAAATTGATATTGTTAATGTGGGTGGAATGTTCAAGCCAATAAAGGTAAGAAGATATCGGTAATTGTTAAATTGAAAAATAATTAATTTCATCAACTTATATAAGATTAAATGAACACAATAAATTAAAATGTAATATTAAAATCCCCTTAATAAAACCTTTTAATAAAAATAAATTACATTAACTAATAAATGCGACGGTAGTACATACTAAGACTACTCAATCGTCCACATTTCGTTCTTCAGAAAATAGATGACGTCTGGCGGCCCTAGGATCTTCCTCTATAGATTTTATATAGCATGGTTATGGACTCGAAATTCATACAATGTTAATACAAAAATATGTACATATATGTTTACATTTTCCTTGTGTAAGTCGATTTAAGCTTGTTTTAGTAACCATTAAAATATAATCTCTGCTCTGTTTAGCGCTTAAGTGATACTGAACATATTTATCCATTATTTTATCAATGCTACCTCTGCTGCATTTTTAATCTACTTGTCACGCACACATTCATTGTAAAAACTAATAAAACAGGACGTCAAAAGTTACCGCTTATTTCAAACAAACTCTTTGCATAATTGTGAGAACTCATTTGAATACTTTTATAGCTTAAAGCTGTTGAACATCGAACGCAGTGAAAGCCTGTTGAAGATGCTTAGCGTTTAGTTTAAATATTTTAACCTGTATTTTTTATAAAATAACTTTATTCCTTATTTGAAAAAGAAAATTATAGTTGCTGAACGGCAAATTAATAGCTGAGTGTAATCTTTTAAGAAACTTTCCAAGAGCGACTCGTTGCTCAGTGCTAACCACTTAAGTTAAAACGTTGCAAAATTTAAGCAATCCTTTTCAGATTAGTCTATCATGGATAACCGTTCTCAACATAGTGAGACATCTCCGTGCCTTAGGAATTACGTTAAACCAATGCTTCCGGTTGTTCTACAAACTTCTTTGACAACCATTACGGGTAGTTGTAACCGTGGTTGGAGCTCTGAAATAGTCCGGCAGCAATTGTTTCTATAGAACTTCATATCACCTACTTGGGTTATACAATTATGATGGCAGTCGCTCCACATGAAAATTCAAGTTCAACCATATCTTGACATACTTAAAGACGACCCCAATCAAGTTTGGGACAAAAACTCGAAGAAAGAAATGTCTAACCAGGCAATTTAAAATTTGCCAAAACTGTCTCAAAATAGAATTATATTTGCATAGTACGCCCTTCTTTTAATCGAAGAGAAGACCTTTAAAACTTTAATAATACTACTTATTAAAATAAATGAAAGGTACCTAATATATATCTATCTATATCTTTTAGCATTAAGTAGGACTATGAATGTTATAGCATTAAGTAATATAATGAAGGATCTTTGAGTTACTGTAAAAATAATGAGCATTATTTATAAAACGTAAAATACTCAACACGTCTAAAGCCATAATATCCCATTAAAAACTCATAATTTTGCTCTATAGTTATATGTCTAAATAATTATATAATTAACCCCTTTCTGCTAAAGGTTAATAAACACATTCCGTGAACGCCTCTAGAATAATGAAAAGAAAATAAACCTGCCAAAAGGCTGGTTCTCAATTCATTTTGCGTTGCAATCTAACAAACATCCGAAAGTTATTAAGCTCTTTAAGTACTTCTAAAGAGAGGAACACAGGATACTCCTCTCTCTTTCCAATACACAGTCACGTGCGAGATTCTTTACACGTACTTTACCAACTTAATAGGTCATATTTGGATTAACACGGGATAGAGTTGCTGGAGGTCTAAGGTTCTGTGTAGAATGAGTTATGTGGTGATTAGAAAGATTGTTTACTTTCAAGACCTTGTCGAAGTTTCAGAGAGCGTTATAAGTTGATCCTTCAGGGGTATTAGAAACAAACTTTGGTATTCTATACCAAAAATCTAGATAATGTTTTAGGGAATAGTTTTCTTTCAGGATTGACAGAGGTAATGTAATTTTACACAATAGAAAATCGAGTTTGTGAAAAACTACCACACCTGCAGCATGACATGCTTTTTATGGTGTAAAATGTCAAAATGCTACTAAAAACCTTTTTTACCAGCAACCCTATATTAATAGGCTTTTATCGTTATGTAGCGATACATTCGTATGTCGTTGATAAGGAACAAACACGCAAGAAAACAATTCGTTTCCGAATTAAAATACCTATTTCTTTTTCTACAATTATATGTTGAACACCTGAATTTAAAAAGAGTAAGGCCAAATAAAATGGTAAACTAATAAACAGCGTTCGAATGTTAGTTATTATATAGACATACATTGGGCTTTCCAGAAATACGTTTATGTAATAATAACTGACTATAAACTAAACAGTTGTTACACATCAGGTCGAAATTGCACGACGTAAAACTTAAAAGCCAGAAGCATTAACTCAAAACTTATACACAGACTTAGCGCAAAGCTATAAAACCTGCAAAACCAGCGCATTAGAGCCTCATTCACATAGCAGTTATAGTTTCTAGTTAGTACAAGTTTTGCCTCATCAGAGGAAATTATGGCATTAGTTCTGACCATGTTAATGATGATGAAGCTGCCCGACTTCGCTGGCTTGGCCACATCGAAGGAATAAGTGAAGATCGAGCCATCAAAAGAGCATACCTTGGGCATCCCATCGGGCGTCGGCCGGTGGTACGACTCAGATACCGCTGGAAAGACGAGGTGGCCAGAGATATGGAAGAAATGTAAGTGTCCGATTGGTCTGAGATGGCACGGAATAGGAA
Organism: Spilarctia lutea; assembly: GCA_916048165.1. Lineage (NCBI taxonomy): Eukaryota > Metazoa > Arthropoda > Insecta > Lepidoptera > Erebidae > Spilarctia > Spilarctia lutea. Next base: position 1,915,716 of record OU696476.1, on the reverse strand, counting down.
AGAATGGTGCATTCTACTGTCGGAGGCCGAAATATACTTTAGGTCGGTGAGCAGCGAAGTAAGTAAGTAAGTATGTTAAAAATGCGTACATTGCCATACTCGGTTTTAGTCTTTTTTGATGAGATAGGTGGCAATAGAGCAGACGGATATCCTGATGGCAAAAGGCTTACCGCCACCCATGGACGCCCGCAATACCAAAGGCGTTACAAGTGCGTTGACGGCCTTTTTGTTGGACTTGTTAAGAAGAAAGAAGAAATAATGACAATTGATCTAAAATTTATTATCAATTAGTTGAACTAACATATTTTATAATTTCTTATATCATCAAAGACCACAATGACAAGACCCTGACCAAAGGACCTGCTGTTAACTCTGAATTATTTTCATCTCAGAGTTACTCAAATTATTAATTTCCAGAATATGTTAACAAATTCGTGTTGCATTGTATTTTATTCTACCTTCTGTTGTTGCTTATTAGGACTTATTATTTTGTTTCCATAATTAGCACTCCCCATTGCTCATTAGCAATTTTTAAGAACTTGTTTGCCTTGCTAGTTAGTGGTATTTGTCGCTTGCCATGTTTGTAAGCCAGTATGACCTTGAAAATCAAAAAAGAAACATTCTCCTAGTTCAAAGATTGATATTTAACAATAACTGTTCGATATTTAAAAAATACTGTTCATACACACTGCTGGTCATTTATCCATCAGGCGAATCATCCGCCCGTATTCCCTTTATATTCTAGAAAATAAACTAAAAACATACTCCACATATCCTACACAAAAGTTTCTGCTAAAAAGGCTATATTGTAGTGAAAATAAAAGCACCTCGTTCAATCTGTATCATATTTCGCTTCATTGTCACCGGGGAGCAACTAGCATAGTTACAAATGTAAAATATTCACGTACATATTGTCCGACTGCAACTTATTACAAGCGCGCCGTGTTGCAAATTGAACTTCAGTCTGAATCACCGATAATACTGAAAAAAGTGCAAGGTTTGTGAACGCGTTGACACTGTGGATAATATGCAGTATATTCAGTGCAATTTTCGGTGTAAACGCCAATTGAATTTAATTTCATTAATAATATTATACGTGAATAATTCCTTGTACGCCTTTATAACCAATTGTTATTTATGGAAGCATAATATAATTATACGGAATACTTTATTTGTTTACACATACAAGGTTACATTTACACAAAAACAATGTAGAGATTTTCTAAAGTAAAATTATGTCAAAACGAATACAAAAGTTATACAGCAAAATATTATTTTACTCACTAAACATTTTTTTTTTTAATCTCTCTCTTTAAGAATACAAGTAAATCCTGTATTGCGGGGGGCTTTACAAACATACGAGTACATGAAACGTACACAAAGAACACCCAGACTCAGAACAACACTTATTTTTTGTGAATGACACACTTGACGAAGTAGAAAGGGGCGTGGCGATCGCTTAAACCACTACACACTCCAACCGTGCAGTCAATACTACAGTTGAAATTACTCTGGTACCCATATCTAGTCTAGACTATTAATTTCGTACTACTAGTAGCTGTGTGATCCCAAGCTAGACAGAATCACTAATACACGACGCCAGAAATGAGATCATTATATAAATAATTCTCGTTGACGTACATAATTACTTTTGTAAGAGTAGTAGGAGATGGTTCTGTGGATATACTTCGCCTTCTGATATCACTACTTGTTACAATCATTTGGTTTCAGACGTGCTACAGAAACTTTTTCAGCATGAGACTGTAACGAGTTGTCGAAACTAGCGGTAATGGTCTCAGCGCGACCGAGTTCCCAACTCTCGCTCGATTTGTTCTCCTGTGTTTAACAGCGTGATACTATTAAACAGTTTTTAACGTCTGTAATATTCCACTAACGTTGTTTTATAGGGCAACTTTGCTCTGTAGGCTTTGAAGGGTTTTTGACGCGGTCCTTACTCGAAAAACTTGGGTTATAAGTTTTTGCAAAACTAAAAACGTGCTGCAATATGACGCTAGAGCGTTCGCAATAATCGTGTTATGAATTCGGATGAGGTATCTTAATTGTATGGTATATTGATATCTTGTCGATACATTTAAAACTATAAAAAAAAAGTAATAATAACAATGTAGTTTATAATCCAAGTAAATACAAAAATAGTCTCCTACCAGTATTCATCAATATTTTCGATGGCCTCCTTCGACTTTAACTAAAATTTTTAAGTAGCTGTCTCGTGGGAGAGCCATGCTTCAGCATGCATAGGCCGGCTCGACCGGAGTTATACCACGGCCTCATAGAAAACAGCGCCTGCGCTGTGTTTCACCGAGTAAGTTAGGATACCGGAGGCCCATACCCCAACCCCCGCCATGCCTCTCCCCATCTTCCAAAAGCCGGCTACGCTCTTGTTGCGGGTGTCCATGGGCGGCGGTAATCGCTTACTATCAACCGATACAGTTGCTGCTTTGCCCCCAATTATATAAAAAAAGTATGACAACAACAACAAAAACAATAGTTGTTATGTTGAAAATATTTGGTTTGATCCCTTCCCTGGATTATGAAGATTATAGTAAGTTATGACACTCAAAAGAGGAAGGAAGTCTCCCAGATAAATTTTAACTACCTTGTAACGCACAACGGAATTAATCAAAAGTAAATTGGAGGAGTTGGAAATAATTTCACCAAGATACAGATATGATAAAATTTATTTAGATAAAACTATACGCATATAATCTTTTATATGGTACAGTTAAGATTAAGCCAGACACACATTTTTATTGTATAGGGGGCAAACGAGCAGACGTATCGACTGATGGTAAGTGATTACCGCCGCCCATGTCTATGGCGTCTGCCCGCAAAATCAGAGGCCGGCCTTTAACTTATAAAAGTAATTATTAAAATACTACTCTGAACTAATAAAACTGTATTTAAAGCCGTTTGGCAATGTTATCAAGGTCTTACAAAACGTATCAAAAATTAGCAAATATATTTTAGAAGTTCAGAGTCCATTCATTATCTAAACGCGTTGAAGCTGATTACGATTGATTTTAGGAGCGTTCATGAAGATTTTGTTTTACCTAAATGTCGGTCAAAATGTGAATTTTATCACTGGCCCAGATTAATTCGGAATCAATTACGGACGGGGAGGCCTCCATTAAATAAACAGAGAACTCATTTAACGTGAACGGGGCGTGCGTTACACCGAATTACATTTCATTCATTTGTAGGGATAATAAAATAGAATGTTCTTTTTTAACGAGATTGGAATTGAATTTTGGTGTCCCTCAAGTGCAATTTAATTTTATTTTTTTTTTTTTTATTGAATAGTGGGCAAACGAGCAGACGTATCACCTGATGGTAAGCGATTACCGCCGCCCATGGACACCCGCAACACCAAAGGCGTCACAAGTGCGTTGCCGACCTTTGGGGGATGGGAAAGGGGATGGGGGAAGGGTTGGGGTATGGGCCTCCGGTATCCTCACTCACTCGGTGAAACACAGCGCAAGCGCTATTTCACACCGGTTTTCTGTTTTAATTAATGTAGAAATAATTAAAATCGTTTTGTATTTTAATCTTCCAGTTGTTTACTTATACCTACTCTAAATCAGTTATGCACTATTTTAATGTTTTACTGTGCATTATTTTATCAATTACCAATCAAACTTTAGCAGCTCCTATAAATTATTTATGAAAGCTAAACGTTTAATAACAAAACAATAAGTTTCAATTTAAATTTCGTGGAAAAAAGTCCCATTTCCAGTTTATTTGGTGCTAAGCAATACATAATATTATTATTTACGGATAAAGTGGTGGAAATCAAAGATGTTTAGAATGCTTATAAATTAAGATGATTTCCTTAAATCAGTCTAACTGAATTTAAGTTAAACCTACCACACTTAAGAATGGTGAACCGATCTGTGCAAAAATATGTGTTCTTATGCAAGAACTCAGATTAGAAAAAAATGTAGAAAAACAGAAAACTCCTTTTTTGAAGCCGACTCCACTGCACCAGTTAAAACCGTTACGGTAAATCATTTCCTTATTGTTTTGCTTAAAATTGTTGTCTAATGCGTTTTATTTTAGACATGATTAATTAATTTCTGACATTTGCATCGTTATGGTTTGGTGTAATAGACATCTTATTGACCTTAGTCCTATAAAAGGTCACCAAATATTAGAAGTCGCTATTTAATTTAGACTTTGTATTCCACTATTTAAGTATTTGAACGGTTCACTCCTTTCTCAATCGCATCGATCTACCAATCATTATTCATTTTATATGCTAAACTAGGCCCACAAATTAGCTCACATGGGGATAAAATTTCTTCAGATTTATGTTCTTTCATGGCTAATATTAAGCAAGACTCTAAATAAGCTTCATTGGATGCTAATAGACCGATTTTTTTAAGTATAAAATCAAATAGACACCGCCTATACTTGGTAAGGTTTTTCTCTCCTCAAATCAGCTCCATTTTCAAAGCCTCATAAGATATCGGTTTCTATCTAGGTCAGGTACCGTGAAATAACGTCTCACTTCGCACCGCTTGAAAACATTTTTAAAATAAACTATTATTTATTTAGGTGAATACAATGGGAGCTCCTTTCATTGGACTTTTATATGCCACCTTCAATGTTTTTCTTTACCCAGCTGAGCAAGCATCTCAAAATATTAAACCAGACTTTTGCCCAGATGTTTTTAAGGTAAGCGAAAATTCATATTCCCGAACATCAGTTAAAAAGGCAGAATATAACATCACATTTGCGAAAGGTGGGATCAAACGGAGGGTAGGGTATCCATCGAAAAAGGTGAGACGAGACGTGTTTATTTGTAAAATTCAAAAAGTGCCTCTCAGCGTTTATTAAGGCGAATGAGCACAAACAGCACTTATACTCGAAAATGTGTTTGCAGACACTGTCAAATGGTGTCTTGTAATGAATAAAGCTTTTCTTGTATCGGCTAAGTCTGTCACTCGCATATTGTTGGTCTTCTCCAATCCGCTTACGATACGTTTATTAATATCGTAAAATTTATGAAGATCTACAAACCTAACTTACATTTGTTTAAATTTTTTGTTTTAACGGATTAATATCTACAATATTTATATTATAAACTCTCTATATTTAAAGGCCTTAGGTAGAACCACATTTTATTTACTTACGAAAGTAAAAGTAAAATAATTTTTGTCCCCTTTTTAAATTTTATTTTAGGTTCAGATCAAAGTGTATCATTGCAAAGGAGTTAGACTCGTTTTTGTCAATTCCCTATCAATGCCTACTTAATAATAGTTCTAGCAATGCTAGTCAATTAAACTAAACAAGACATTCAAAATTTCTGAAATCATTAGGTACGACAGTTACTCTTTAGTACAAATTATTACACGTTACAAAGTAAATTATTAAAGACAAGGCCCAAAAAAAGACCGGTTATCGACTGATGTCGACAATATCTTCGGACGTGCCAAGTCGCGGGCAAAAGCCAGTTAACACCCTTTTAAACAATTTTAAGCTTGTTAAACAAAAATACATAAAAATATTCTTGGTGTAAAGTTTCGATACTTACCTTAGCTAATATTCTGAATATTTGTAACAAAAATAATTCATTTGAAACGCGAGACCTCTCTCTCGAAACATTTTAATTTGTTTAAACGAAATTAAGGAACAAATAGGTTTTTAACGTTCGAAAGGTCTTTAAAACTGCTATTTGATGGTGTTATTGAAACGGTTGATATACAGTCCATTATAATGGACAGGCACGCTACGGATATCTACAAATAGTATTTATTTACTGAAGAAATTTCTAGACACGTTACACAGGTCAGCTATATATACGTGTCGTTTCTTACTGTGTTATTGATTCAAAAATCACTTACAAATAACCATATAAATATCTTATGACACCATTACAGCTGGACGCTCCATCTCTAAAGATAAAATGATGTGACGGTCAAAATGTAAAGCACTGAGAGCAACGATTTAGTGTGGTCTATTAATATAAAGAGTTTGGAAGTCTGTCTGTCTGTTCACCCTCAAACTGCTAGGTAGCTACACCGATTTCAATGAAATTTGGTATGGACATACTTTGATTCTTGAGGAAGGATATGAACTAATCTTTACCAAGATAACCAGGTCACACGCGGGTGGAGCCGCGTGCATCTCAATCGGGCATTCCCACAGACAATCGGTATTAAGCAATCGTTTCGCTGATTATCCCTAGTGAATAAGGTTACAGAAGGGGCAAAGTGTAACAATGCAGCCACGGATTCCCTGCTGCTTTCGGCTGTGGTCTCCAAGTAAGCGAGTAGTTGTGGCAGCGGTGCGAGAATGCTAACTAAGAGATATAACTTAAGCTGTAAGAATCATAATTGGCGGTAGTCATTCTCTTAAGGGAATATAACTTTCTGCTTGTTTGCTCCTGTTACATATTACAAAACATGAAAAAGTTTTATAAACTATGCCCGACTAGATAAGAAATACGAGTGGCACTCGGAGAGTGCCGCGGTAAACCTATTGCATAGCAATTTTTATCAACTTATGCAATTATTATTATTTATTTATTTTTTATTTATGCAGTTTTTTATATTAAATAATCATAATAATAATATATCGCTTTATTGTACACCAGATGCATTACAAGATAAGCTTAAAATTAGGGAAGTACAATTGGCGGCCTTATCGCCCGGAGGCAATCTCTTACAGGCAACCATTAAATCATTAAATCAAGTTTTTTCTTTGATATTAATTCAAGTTATACTTTTTGAGCGTGGTGAACGATAAGAAAACATTATTTTTTCATTTATTGAATAAATGAGAAGTTAATATCATTTAAAATATTTTTATTTTTATTATCTTACAACATCAACAATAAAATCCATAATATTTTCACCAATTCGATCTTCTCTATCAATCTCAATTCTATACATATATACCTACATGTATACTTACGGTATACGGTATACATTATAAAAATATGATAGATACCTATACACCTACATACTTTCTCACAAACAGCTGCTTACGTATTCGTCCGATTTCGGAGCAGTTCGTCTCTATCCGTGCGAGTTTCGTACAGTCGTTCGTCGGCCGAGCAACATGGCAGGTGGAGTGGGGGTGTTAGGTTTTATTTTCGTTACGGAATTTCTTGATTCGGTCGCCGCGCTCAAAGCGCGCGATAAAAGCAACGCAATAGCTTAAAACTTTTGATGAAATTATAAATATCTATAGCTTATGTTAAGACGAATCTATGACACCTCAATACTAGTACGGTGAACAAAACAAATTCAAACGTCGAAAATGATTGTTTAATCCTTTAAAGTTCTACCAAGTACGGTTTGAATGCGAAATCTCTCGATCCGTTATCTAAATCATAAACCCGGTACAATAAATAAAATGATTAAAAACATTGTACAGGTACAAATAATACTACCAATTAACATTATATGCAAAAGAAAAATACATGCCAAAGTAAACGGTCTGTTCTTCATTAACACGCTCCGATGCCTGCCCCGAATTCTCCCACCTAATTTGTCGAAAAAAGGTTTTGTTTAACAGTACTAATGTTTGGGTGGTTAATTCATTAGTCGCGCCTAAATCGTCGATAAATCGCCGATCCCTCGTTATAGAGATCATGTTAATATTTATTATCATGAGTTGAGGGTATCACGTACCCTAGTTACATTCGATGACTTGATTTTAATTAATTTTATTTTTAGTAGAAAGATATTATACAATATATTTTTTTTCTAATACTACGTCTTTAAAAGCTTTCTAGTGGCGACTACGTTTTTTTTTTAAATATGGCCCAGCCAAATTGACTCTACTCTGCTTTATGGAAAACATAAACATAATCCAAAAATAGTAGTCGTTGCGAATGCAAACAATACAATAACAGTAAGTAACAACTAAACTTACAATAAAAAATAAATAAATAGGTACAATATCACACTGTTGCACGAATTTCGGAAATACACTGTCAGGGAAGTCGTTGGATGAAGGCAGCACAAGACTGATTGTTCTGTAGAATCTATGTCCAGTATCTTTCGGTCAACGTGATGTTAATCAGTGATGGTGTATGTTGCATATACATGCAACAGTGTTATATCGTACCCATTTACCTATTTTTTGTTATTAATTTAACCGTTTATCACCAATGTGTTACTGAAAGCTATTACAGTAGTTGCACAGCTATATTTTTCGAAGTGGCCTAGTATTGTAATTCGTTATATTTTTTTGCTATGTTCTTGGAATTGTCTCTGATTTATTTTCATTTCAGCAATTTCCACACTCATGATTTTTTCAATCACAAGAATAAATCTGTTTGTTTCAACCACAGTGAGTGTACGAAGCCCGAGTTACGAGTAGTTACTCAACGCTGATCATGATTACAAAGATGAATTGAAAATATTTTCTTTAGCGATAGAGTCCGGGGTTTTCACCGACAAAAGTAAACACTGCTTTTATAAGAAACTTACCAAACGATGCGCGGCTGAAATTCCGATTAACTATTGGTTGGTTCCTTATAGTTTACTCGCTGAACCCCGCGGTACGATAATAACCGCGGGCAACGCCGCGAAGCAAAGCTATTATCTATATTAATTGTAGCCTATTTGTTATTTTGATGTAAAAGCTATATTACTATAAACTTTCATCAAACCCATTCAGTAGTTATTGCGTGTAAGAGCAACAAACATTCTCACAAACTTTCGCATTTATAATATTAGTAGGATTTAAATGAAAATACAAAAAAAATCTTTTTGTGCGTTCGTCTTCACTGTATTTGTTCTGAAATAATTCACGTATAGCTGCTGTTGTTCTTGCTTCTCTTTCTTAGTATCCACTGCTGTAGATGTTTGCTAGCTAAGTTCTGTAAGAGCTCAAGCAAGATTCCCTCTCAGTGAATCTTTCATTAACGAGATCGATACTGAAAGATAGATGACTCACTTCTATATTGAGCTCTTTATCATCTACCTTTCAGTTATTATCAGTAATCACTGTCATTCGTCTCAGACTCGCGTGATAGGTCATTCACATATTCCTGAGACTAATACAATTATATTACGGCAAGCTATACACTCAAAAGTACTTTGCACAAGTTTCCCTCAAGATTTACATGTCTTGTTTCATATTTGGTTGAGTCAGCCAGCAGCATACTCACTTAATCGATCGGGATTATTTCTTGTATAAACTAAAAAATATATATTTTAGAAGTAGATTAACTACATTTAGTATGGATAAATGATTCAAATGGAAAGTAGTTATAGACAAAAACCAGTCAACAATGAATTCTCTTAAATCTGAACCTAATAAGAAGATTAAATAACAAAACAAATAACACACACAGCAGATTTCAGAGCTGAATCAAATAAATCATTGCAATGAAGAAAAAAACCGTTTGTCTACAGTTGGACTGATGTTATCTGTGGCCGGGCACTCTCCAGGGATCGCCGGATACAAGTGGCTTTACGCTCCATCGGTTAGGCATTTGTTCTAGTTTTAGACACCCACATATATATTGAGAAAACGCTTACTTCTGATACATACTTGATTAAACTTTATCCCAGAAACTTCAACCATGTATCATCTAATAAGGAACAATCAATACTAGACTTGGTATTGTGACGTGACCGCGAGATCGCTCGCGTGATTTCTTATTTCGTAAGTTTCAGATGATGAACAATCGTTTGCACCTTATTAAATCCACCTATGAGGAAAGTTAAAAGAATTTCTTATTTAGTAGGTGCTCGCAATATAAAGAGTTTCAAGTTTATAGCAGCTGGGTGGCTGTTTAGACTCTCCATTGATGAAACTGTTAGTCAAGGTTAGCAATTTTTTACGTATATATAAAGATAAAAGAAAGATATTGACTGCCTCGGTGGCGTAGTGGTAGCGCATGCGACTGCTATGCTTGAGGTCTCGGGTTTGATTTCTGGGTCGGACCAAATGTTTCTATCTATCTCGAATATTTGTTTTAGAGTTTGGGTGTTTTCTATGTATAATATGTGTGGGGGAACGAGTATCATGTTCCACCCAACACAAAGGGAGGATCCTCCGACCAGGCTAGGTGATCATGCCTGGTGGGCTACTACCCAACAGTTGATGTTGGGATGTTGTATATATGATAATCGGCGCGAGAACTTTATTTGCGCGATTCAGGATTGGTAGTTTCTTTGTATTGTAGGTTACTCCGTAGTTCAGTGTAACTTCGGTAGATGGCGCTGTAGTATGTTATGTTGTATGTGGAGGTCGCCACAATATGTATGCATTTACAAAAAAAAAGTATAAAAGTATTTATATCAGTTGTCTGGAACCAATAATACAAGATCTGCTTAGCTTGGGACTAGATGGCGTTGTGTCTTAGATGTCTGAAATATTTATTTATTTATTTATATTAAGATCTTCTGAATTGATTCCAGCAAAATGTGTATGGATTAAAAGTTATCCTTATTCGACGTTGAGGCGAAACTTAAGACATGTCTTAAGCCATAGGGCTTAAATACCTTATTTATATAATTTTATTTACAAATATTTGCTTCGGAGTTTGATAGTTTTCTATGTATATTATGAATGTATTTACACAAAAAAGTATATAAATTCTTTATAAGTCAATCTGACTATCATAATACAAGCTCTACTTAGTTTGAAGCTTGATGGCGGTAAGTGTGAAATGTCCGATACATTTTTTTGTAAAGGTAATTTCTCGACGATCGCTTCAAAAGTAACAAACAATCTCCGATTCATATTTATGACATCATTGATTAACGACAAGCACTTTTATAATCGTGGTCATAGCAGATTTCTGCTTTGACTACAACCTTACCAACCATACTTAAAACTCAGATTGGGATAGACTTAATTTAGTCAAATTCAACCCGACAAAGACAAGTTTGCGCGTTCACCACTAAAAAACTACCGTGGGTCGTATGTCCTCGTTTTGAAGACACTACCCTATCTGCCTCAGCCAATATTGGATCGGGTCTTTACAAACATACACAAAACGGAGTCAAAAAACAACCAGCATCATAATAACAATTTGAGGATCACATAAAGCGTTGTCCCACGTGGAGTTTGAACCTACAACACTCAGCGCAGTAGACGTGGTAACCGCTTAAACCACTACGCTGTCTGTGCAGTAAATCATGCGTTCTTGTGATAACTCAAGCATAGCCAAAGGTTATGTATAACTTATATCAAAAACAATTTCTAGAATCTCAAAATTTTCGATAAAATTATTATTATAGGGTCCTGTTAAGAAATAACACACGACGTAAACTCTATTACAACTCAACTGTGCTTATCTATCAAAGACCTTATTGGAGGCCAAACAAATTATGTTTATTAAATATTTCATCCCTTTCCGACCATTTTCAAAGTCGATAAAAGTAATAGAGACAATATATTGAATAACCAACACGCTCTCTAATATTTTTATGAGAAAAGGGTAAGTAAGTAAGTAAGAGTTCCGCATTGACCTAACCCTTTCTAATTCAATATTACAAATGTACAACGTATCGCGTGTTGGTCAACCCTAAAATACCATGATATTAGCGATAATAAACTGCTGGGATATTAACACGCGATTTTAACCCCTTCTGACTCATAGTGGTGAGTCATAAGGGCATTGGTAAATGGAGCGTGTAGTAAAAAAAAATATTATTTAATCCCCGAAGGGTTAGATATAATATTCATCCTCATTCTGTCAACTATAATTTTAGTTCTCCTGACGTAATAAAGGTCAAGTCTATAACAATCTAATATACATTATTATCCTACTAATAATTAACGGAAGAAACTCTATCTGATACGCTATCACTACTAAAGCACCGCGGTAACTGACATATAAGCAGGCGCAACTGCGGGCAAATGCTAGTATTATTATAAATGCGAATGTTTATGAGGATAAATGAATGTTTGTTAGTCTTTCATGCAAAAGCTACCGATCAGATTACTGGCGCTTGGAGCCCGAGGGTAGAAGCTAGTATATTTTGTAAATATAAACATCCATCTAATATAACTGCATCGGTGATGCAGTGGTAGGGTATGCGACTGCTTCCTGGATTGGACCAAATGTTTATATGAACTGCAAATATTTGTTTTGGAGTTCGGGTGTTTTCAATGTATAATATATACATCTTAACAACAAAAGTTGGTATATACGTATTTATATCAGTTGTCTAGTACTCATAACACAAGCTCTACTTATGTTTGGACTGGGTCGCATTGTGTGTTAGATGTACGAAATATTTATTTGTCCGTAACAATTATACATCTAATGGATAAATTAAAACCAAGCACAAAAGTAATAATCGTGTTCATTACGCAATATTTGAAAAAGTTCGAACATAAATACCAATGTTATGTTTTCAACATTGATGAAGTACATAAATCCAAAATTTTAACTTTCAGGGCATTAGAGTCTCACTAATTTCAGTACAAACGGGCTTGACCGGAGCGGTACTACCCTCTCACAAAAGCCCAACCTAAAATGACAACTCGCATGCATGTTTCGTTGGTAAATGCGAGACCGGAGACCCAATAATGCAGAAGCTTAATATATCAATAGACCGCCTTAGTGCGGATTGCCATGTTGCACTCTTGCATTGTCTGCTTTCGCAATGAGTATGGTGACCAATACTCTTGGATTCTGTTAATGCTTTCCATCAGGCAGAGTAGATCATTTTAGCAGGTTCATAAACATCAAAAAATTACGATCTAGATATACATCAGTTTTTGTAATATCCTGCCACGCAATGCCATGCCTCGAAAAGTCTATGAAAATTTCAGTTCAAATTAAACTGGTCCGAGAAAAGAAATAAACCATTTGTAACCAGATAGATATTTCGAAATACTAATGTATTTCGAAATATCTATCTGGTTACTATTAAGTATCAACAGTGTTAACACAATATATTAACACGTGAAAACTAAAAATGAGTGTTTAGAAGTTTTAATTGTCACGTTCTGTTACGCTGCTATATAAATGTATAGCATTAAAGTTGACTCTGTAACATAGGGGCTACTTTGTAACTTAGGAGAATACTTTTCCAATTAAATTTCAAAGTAATCGTCTGCACCAAATCATTCACATTCGATGTAGCTGGTCAAATGTACATTGTAGTCACTAATCTATGAAAATAACAAATAGAATATCTATAAATATTGGATCATCATTCTGATCTCAACTTTCTGCCTCGCACAACAAAACTGTGGAATGAGCTGTCGTCTGCTGTGTGCCTGGACCAATACGACCTTCAAACCCTCAAGAAAAGAGCGTACTCCTTCTTAAAAAGCCGGCTACGCACTCGTAACGCCTCTGGTGTTACGGGTGTCCATGGCCGGCGGTAATCGCTTACCATCTGACGATACGTCTGCTTGTTTGTCCCCTATACAAAAGAAAAAAAAAAACCTCACGGTTGTCTCAATGGCCAATCCGCAATGACGGTTCATGAGATACAAACGGACAGCAGAGTCTTAGTAATAACTTAACATCATCAATAATTTTTAACTGCCTCGGTGGCGTAGTGGTAGCGTAAGTGGTAGCTCTGCTTGAGGTCTCGGGTTCGGTTACCGGATCGTACCAAATTTTTTTATGATCTGCAAATATTTGTTTCGAAGTTTGGGTGATTTCTATCATTTTTTTTATATTTTATAAAGTGTTCCAGAACCCATAACACAAGCTCTGCTTAGCTTGGAACTAGATGGCGTTGTGTCTTAGATGTACGAAATAGGAATTAATAGATTAAAAAATAGGAATAGGAATTACTCTTTTGGGTATGGATCCCTAAAATGTATATCAAGCATCTAAATTACATACACAGGGTTTATGAACGAAAATCTCAAACAAATTAAAACACATATTCAATGCACCTTGTGAAAAAATATTTAATTTGTATTTTATTTATAATAGAAACACTTAATAACGTCAATACCAGTAAATTATTTCTACATGCAGGTCAAACCTATTTGTTCGCAGTTTTCATTGCACCAGTAAATAGGGTTCAAAATGCAGTAACACAAAAATAATTACAATAACGTATGTACGTAATAAAATGCGCTTGTAGATGCTTTAAAGTAAGGGTTCGTTGAAAATGCAGAGATAAACAGTTCGTTATCGCGTTAATGTGTTGTCGCTGTTCCAAAATATGTACAGTGTTTTATTGTTTACGGTAATAAAGCGGGCTATTCAATATAAGACTTTATGTACACCGTGAGTCGTGCTTGCGGCTACGACTGGACGCGTGCTAATACGGTTGTAATTAATTGAACGTTATTCAAACATATATATCGGAACAAGTAGCACGATTGCCATGGAATCGTTGCCTCAAAAAAACCTGCTTTAAGTATTTTTTTTTGTTATAAGATTTTATGTCAACAATTAAAGAAAGTTACCGGAGACTGCTTCGGCCGCGGCTGTTTTGGGTATAATGCTCTGCGGTTTTAGTTTCTATTCCCAGGTTGTATCAAATGTTAGTATGTTCTGCAAATAAATATCGTACCGATACGACCTTCAAGAAAAGAGCGTACTCTTCCTTAAAAGGCCGACAATGCACTTGTAACGCCTCTGGTTTATACCACACACCCCTATGGGCGGCGGTAATCGCTTACAATCAGGCGATATGTCTGCTCATTTGCCCCCTATACCTAAAAAAAAAGATTTGTTACAAAGTTTTGGTGTTTCTGTGTAGATAAAATTAAGAAAAATATAGGTAATCTATCAGCTGTTATAGCATAAGCTCTACTTGGTTTGAACCTAGATGGTGTGTATCAAAAATCGTCATTTGTTTTTTACTCACAATACAGAAAGCGATAACGACCTTGTCAAATACTTGCAAGGGACGCAGCCCTCTCGTTATTGTCTCATTTGGCTTAGTGGGGAAGGAAACCCAGGTACACTCGGAACTCTTGTGCTCGTAGATGACAATAGTCGGAAACTGTAAGGTGGCTCATCTCCTGCTTTGATCCTATGCCTTCCGTGTCAAAAAACGCAGATAAACCGCATAAAACGCGAAAGTTTAAAAGTTAATAAATAAAATATGATTTTATTTCTCATTTCACAACGTTAGACCTCAACTTCATTAGGTAGTAGAGCTATGCTGATTTCAGCATGAATGGGCGGGCTCGACCGGGGCGGTACTACCCTCGCACAGAAGACCAGCCTAAAATGACAGTTTTAGAGCTGTCGTATTTCGCTGGTGAGTGCGAGACCGGAGCCCAATGATGCAGGGGTGACAGTTATCGTAGTAGTGTGCGAGCAGTGAATGTTCGTAGAGTTATGTTGAGGGTGATGTGGATCGAACCGTCGGCCAGGGAGACCCGTAGAAACGGTGGTGCCGCTGGCCGCCCGCGGCATAGAGAGGGGCCCAACCAAGGCTAACCACCCTGGGAGGCTGCCCCGTCAGGTCGCGCATAATCCACGGAGTGGCTCGTCGTGCCGGTTGGTGACCGGACGGTGGGACCAGGCGACCACTTCCGGGAGGGTACGGGGGCCCTTCCGTCCGACGGTTCGGTCACCGTCAGGCCTCACTATTGTATGGCGATACAGCATTCCGAGCCTCGGTATTACACTGCCGCGATGACTGTCGCGCCTTTTACGCTCCCACTTCCCCCCCTCTATTTTAATCATGGCAGCAAAGAAAAGATATAAACGTTCAACAGCGGCACCCCATTCACCCACCAACCCGCTTTTTGAGGTGGAGTTTACTAACATCCGTGGA
The DNA here is from genome assembly GCA_916048165.1 of Spilarctia lutea. NCBI lineage: Eukaryota > Metazoa > Arthropoda > Insecta > Lepidoptera > Erebidae > Spilarctia > Spilarctia lutea. The sequence goes on along the minus strand of OU696476.1, from coordinate 1,900,015 downwards.
CTCCATGCAAACCTCAATGCCGTCCACCAACATCTTGAGACGGCTCGGCCGGCCATGCTTTTCTTAACGGAGACACAAATACGCCGCCCTGCCGACACGACATATCTTCTCTACCCCGGCTACGTGCTTGAGGAGCGCTTCCTCGCTAAGGCTGGAGTGTGTCTTTTCGTCAGGGCGGATGTTTGTTGTCGCCGATTACGTTGCCTTGAAGATCCATCCTTCTCCACTATTTGGCTACACGTGGATACCGGCTCCATGAGCCGAATCTACGTGTGCCTATACCGATCCCATTCTGGAGACTACGAGACAACTAAACTTTTCGAACATCTCAGTCAGGCAGTGGATAAAGCGCAGGAACAGTTCCCGACCGCTGAACTGGTGTTTCTGGGAGACTTTAACGCCCACCATGAGTCCTGGTTGGGATCTTCCAGAACTGACCACGCGGGTCGGACTGTCCACGCATTCGCTCTCACGCATGACCTCACCCAGTTGGTACTCCAGCCCACCAGGATACCAGACATACTGAGTCAAGCGCCTTCCTTGCTGGACCTTCTGCTGACGAGTCACCCAGAGCAGTACAGTGTATCGGTGCTCGCCCCTCTGGGATCCTCCGATCACTGCCTGGTGTCCACCACTGTGCCTCTTGTTGCCCTCCCACGAGCAGTGGCAGCAAAAAGACGGTTATGGCACTACTCGTCTGCAGACTGGGATGGAATGCGGGACTACTTCGCATCTATCCCGTGGGCACAACGCTGCTTTAAATACAGTGATCTGTCGCAATGTGCGGTTGCTGTGGCCGGCGAGGTCACTGTCGGAATGGAATACTACATTCCCTGCAGTGAGGTCGCCGGCGCAACAACCCGTCGCTGGTTCAATCGCGAATGCGCCCATGCTGTTGCCCAAAAGCAATCAGCCTACCGCGCATGGACCAGGGTCCGCGCTCACGGCCACCCCGACGTGGATCGACTAAAAGCAGCGTTCAACAAAGCCACTAGGGAATGCAAGAAGGCTTACATCACAGCGGATGCCCAGCGCATTGCGCGGCTTGGCCACGAACTCGTCGCATACCCTACGGGTAGCCGAAAGTTCTGGCGATTGGCTAAAGCCGTGCAGTCCAACTTCTGCCAGCCCACGCTACCACCGCTTAAATATCCCGACGGATCACTTGCCCATCAGCCGCAGGAGAAAGCGAAACTGCTTGTCGATCTCTTTGCGGCTAACTCCCGAGTCGATGACCGCGGCATGCACCCGCCTACCATTCCCGCCTGCGATGCAACAATGCGGGATATTCGCATCCGGCTGAGTGATGTCCGTGCGGAACTTCGGTCACTCGACGTTCGGAAAGCCAGTGGACCCGACGGTATCCCGGCGGTGGTTCTTAAGAACTGTGCACCAGAGTTGTCTCCGGTTTTGACGCGCCTGTATCGCCTGTCATATTCCTCGGGAACTGTTCCGGAGGCCTGGAGAGAGGCGAATATTCAACCCATTCCCAAAAAAGGCGACCGCTCCAACCCGGCCAACTACCGCCCAATAGCTGTCACCTCCATTATCTGCAAAGTATTCGAACGGATCATAAACAAGCAACTGGTCCACTACCTGGAGGATCACACCCTACTTAATGATCGTCAATATGGTTTCAGGCCGAACCGATCCACGGGTGATCTTCTAGCGTATGTCACACACCTTTGGGGTGAGGCTATTGACAGGCACGGGGAATCTTTGGCTATTAGCCTGGACATGGCCAAGGCCTTTGATAGGGTTTGGCACCGTTCGCTTCTCTCCAAGCTACCGGCATTCGGCTTGCCCCCCAAACTCTGCAACTGGGTTGCCGGATTCCTGCACCAACGTCGCATCAGAGTACTTTGTGACGGCGCGGCCTCCGACGTTCAGTCGATTAACGCAGGAGTACCACAGGGTTCCGTCCTGTCGCCCACGCTGTTTCTTCTGCATATCAATGACATGTTAGACCTTGGCAACATTCATTGCTATGCAGACGACAGCACAGTTCATGGACGATATATTGGGCGCCCTGCGGCAAAACCGGTAGATGTAGAGAAAAATCGACAGGAGCTTGTCGCTCAGCTCGACCATGTTCTAGGCCGTATTTCACAATGGGGCTGCGAGAATCTGGTCGAGTTTAGCGCCAAGAAAACACAGGTGTGCGCGTTCTCTGCCAAAAAGTCTCCATTCCTTCCCCTTCCGACTTTTCAGAACACTCAACTACCATTACGAGGCAGGCTCGGTGTCCTGGGCATGGACATCTGCTGCGACCTCAACCCGCGCGAGTACGTTGAGAGTGTCACTAAGGCGGCCTCGCGGAAGTTAGGAATCCTTAATAGGGTGAGACGGTTCTTCTCGCCCGGGCATCTGTGTCTGCTTTACAAGACCCAGGTTCGCTCCTGCGTGGAGTACTGTTCTCATCTTTGCGATGGAGCCGCGCAGTATCTGTTCGACGCTCTCGACCGGTTGCAGCGGCGAGCCATTCGCATTGTCGGCAGTCCCCAGGCCACCGAGTCCCTTGAGCCTCTGCAGTTGCGTAGAGATATCGCCTCTATGGCAGTCCTCTATCGCCTTTACCATGGAGAGTGTTCTGAAGAGCTGTTCCAACTGGTCCCCCCTTCTCCCTTCCTCTACAGGACAACTCGTGCTGGCCTCAGAAGTCACCGCTTCAGAGTGGAAGACATACACTCTCGCACTCATCGATTCGGCTCTTCCTTCCTCTGCCGAGCGGTCAAAGCCTGGAACTCACTGCCAGCGCACGTGTTTCCGTCCCACTATGATCCCGGGTCCTTTAAGCGGGGCGTAAAAAAGCATCTCACTAGGCCGCCATAGTGCTGGTCGCCATGCTGCACTGTCCTTGTTTGCATTGAGGATGGTGACCACCACTCTTGGATTCTGCTGGTGCTTTCCATCAGGCAGGGCAGAGTCATTTTGGTAGCTCATGTATAAAAAAAAAAAAAAAAAAAAAAAAAAAAAAAAAAAAAAAAAAAAAAACTATTTCAGGCTTCTCATTGGCCTGAATAAGGCTCACTGTTAGTAATAAAAGGTTTATAACTTTGGCTGTGTTTAGAGATCCACTCGCCTATTTATATGATAATATTATTCGTTCATTTACTGGTGGATTTGTGAATGGATCGTTTCGCTTATTGTGTATATTCTTCTGTGAATTTAGACACGCGTTGAATATATTAAAATTCTTATTATTTGGAATGTACTTGTATAAAAATATTGCAGTATACTTACGTCCTTTATACAGGAAAGAGTTGAGGAGGAAGAGTGTCATATGGCTCCCTAATAAAAAGGGAGGATCAGTCGACCAGGCGAGATGATCGTGGTTGGGAGTCGCAATTTCATCCCCGGGTCGAACCAAATGTTTTTATGATCTGCAAATATTTCGTTTGAGTGGTGGTGGTTTTTGTTTACATATAATATGAATGCATTTACATAAAAAGGATATAAATATTCCATCAGTTAATCGAACTTTCATAGTACAAGCTCTGCTTGGTTTGAGACTAGATGACGTTGTGTGTCAGATGTCCGAAATATTTATATATTTATAGGGCAAGGGTTTTATATCGCCATATATTATTCCATTACTCTGTAGTTCGGTGTGTTTTTGATAGATGGGGTTCTTGACGTTAAAGTGGCTAGTTTATTACCATCAATACGGCACATATATTTTTATATGCACAATTATACATATTCCAAGATCTACTTAGTGTGAAGCTACACAGTATAATTCTATTCTTAGAGAAATACACTATTGAAAGATTAATAGAGAGTAGAGATAATAATCGAATACCATACAAAAGCTACAAACTCGTATTACGATATTTTCCAATCACTCAAATATGAAGTAATAACATATAATATTGACAATATCAAATCCGTCTTCCTCCCCAGTTATATTAACACATCAATGAAACACGCTACTCTTATGTTATTCCCCAACTGGGCAAACTTTCCACTTGGTACTTATTAGTGATAATACGCATAGAAATTCGCACGAGGAACAGCTGGCTTTATTCAATAATAATATTTATCTGATATCGTTCCCCTATGCTTCGTAAATTACTTTCGCACGGCCCGACTATATATTCCATATTAATACAACACCAGCCACATTGCTGTTTTGCTTAAACATCTTTGGAAATGAAGGTTAAAATATAAATATCCTATATAATTTACTAATTATTTTTATGAGTAATTAGCTACGCCACGCGATATTCTATGTTTTTTGTTGCTTTTGAATATATGTTGTTTTATTTTCACATAACTCTTTTTGTTTTTAAAATAAAGGTAGATTAAGTTGCTCCTTTCAACATCAACTATCTGTTATAGAAAGCTCATCTGTAACAAATCCAATTCAGCCGTTTTAGAGATTAGCCGGAACCAACAGACAGTTTTTTTTTATTTTTATGTGTAACGGTTTTCCACTCCATATATACTTTCGTATACAATTAGTGGAAACCGTTAATTTGTTATTACAAATACATTCTTATTTTTTTATAGATCATACATCGACATTATAGAAAATTGGTAAATAGCATTTTTCTTTTCCGAATGCCGGTGCTCAAATTCTACCTTGCTTCGAAAAAAATATTTGCAGATCATGCAAACATTTTTTCCGCCCCGGGAATAAAATGCGCCCCGAGACCTCAAGCACAGTAGTCGCACAAGCTACCACTGCGCCACCGAGGCAGTTAGAAATGCTTTTGTGTACTCGAAGAGCCGTCTTTTGAGTCGCATTCGTGACTTCTGATGCAGGTTTCTATTGCCATTAATCATCATTGATCAATTCTATTTAACAGATGATAAAGAATTTGACTTAATTCATATATATATTTAGACATTAACACACAAAGCCACCTAGTTTCAAACTAAACAGAGCTTGTATTTATGGGTACTAAACTACTGATGTAAATACAAAGCATAGTCCGAGTCTTCTGTACAGCAGTCAGGTATGCTACCACTGCACCATCGAAACAGTCTAAACAGGTTTAACAGGAGTTTATATAAGATATGACGTAAGGTATCTGACCATGATTCCCAACGTACAGCTCACGCTAGCTTGGGATTCAGGAATTATATTTATATTGTTGAATGAAATTATTATTATTTTCTGTATAGACCAGTTATAAATCAATAATATTCACTTGTCTAGCCTTCTGTTTTTAAGTTAATTCGAAATAGAGATGACGCAAAAATTTACGCCACCCATCTTGTGCTTTAGGTAAGTAGAAAAGATCCATTCACTTGTTTTTAATTAATACTTAAATGAGCGAATGAACTGATTACTGAATTTTACTTCATTGTGTCTTTTATCCCTAAAAGGATTTAGCTCAGCTTATTAGACATTTAAAATTAATTGAACAACAACTATGGATTTTACGTATTTATAAAATGTAGTTAAGAAGCACACTTCAGCCTATCCGAGATAGGATTTAAGATAAAGATTTTGGGAACTTCAATTTATATTAAGAAGTTAGATAATTTTGTTATCGCGATTCAGACAGGGGTCTGATGTTATCGTGTATTAAAAACTTTGTAGCAAAATAGTTAGTTGAAATACTTAAGGGAATTGCTGGGTCTGTTGTTATTGTGTATAACTTGTGTAGGAGGGTTGCTTAGAGAATGTGAAAATAAAATGTTGTTTTCAAGGAAATATATTTCGTATTACAAATTACTAAAGTTACATGTACGAAATAGATATTTATTGTCATACCTATTTTGACTAAACATTTTATTTAAAGCGAAATAAATTTAAAACACTTATTTTAGTTATATTTGTCAACAACCCATAACGTTCCGCTGCTGGGCTCGGGTCTCCTCTCAGGAGAGGGTTAAATCTTACGTAGCTAGTTATATTTAGTTATTCAAATTATATAAATAAATAAATAAAATGTGAAATAAGCAATGTAAGTAAAAAGTGGATGTCACAGTTTTAAGGAACAAAGAGATTTTTGATGAAGTTACATTAGACATAATTCGAATAATAACACTTAGTCCCCATTTCACAAGTTTTTGATAAAGTTTATTAGTTTTTGTATTATCTGTTTAGTTATATACCATATACAATTATATTTATTTATTAATACTTCTTGCACTTACTGTAGAAACGGCGAAAAATTCTGAATTATCAAGAGCTCAAACTGACTATAACGGTCATACAGATAATAAATAATTAAGTACTATTTACATTTTATTTAAATATTCTCACGAGTACTAAAATCAAGAATTCTCTACTGTGTTCTCTTACAAAACGACTAAAAGACACCGCTAAAAAAGGCTTCGGTTATCTAAGGGGACTCTAGGGGAAAATAGTAAAAAACACATTATTCATTTTTGTCACAACGGTTGAAATAGAACAGGTATCTGAGTGTGGCATCTTATTAATCATTGGGAGACAGTTTTAGAACACCTGAGTATCGCTGTTTCTGTGCAAGAATGTTTGAATTTTTTGATGATTTTTATGAGGATATAACATTCACATGGGCTACTTGTAAGTGGTATGGTGTATAATACCATGGCAAGTGGCTACCGATGTCTATAGACACCTGCATATCGAGAGTCATAATGGTGTCTGTGTTCTTTTAGGGAGGACCCCTGGAGGGTTTGTATTCCGGTAAACTCACTCTCTCCGTCAAAGCAACCAAAGAACGGCTTAAGCAAGCATAACTTTCACGAAAACTATTGTGTGTATGTATGTGTTCATTGGAAACAAATTCATTCTTATATTATTAATGCGAAGGTAACCTTGTCCGTCACGCGATAACGGTCGAACCGCTACACCGATATCAATGAAAATTGGCATGGAGTCACTTTGATTCTTGAGTAAGGACATCGGTTACTCTTTATTGCGTTAACCGACAAACACGCGGGTGAAACAGCGAGCAAAAGCTAGTAACGTAATATTTTGATGTCTTAATACCCACAGGATAGGTTCAATTTATAACTTTTTTGGAAATAAATATTTATTATCATTAAAACAGAATATAAAAGTATTAATCTCTGTACTTATGTAATTTAATACAAAAATACCTTCTTTAAAAAATTTCTGTACTGATATCCACAGAAATTACCCCAAGGTGTACGAAATCCGCATTCAGAGCCCCTTGATAAGATGGTACACATTTATCATTCGAGTTCCACCAAGGAAATAAGGTATTACTTGAAACTCGCATTTCAGAAGTCATTGAACCTCTTCTCATTACCTTCCTCGTACTCCGTAATCGGGACATCAATCTTGTATCAAGAATACAACGCTGGCCCATCAAATTCACATTAGGGTACCTTAGGAAACTTTAATGATTTTTTGGTAAAATAATTTGTGTTATTTATCTTTATTTGAGATTCTATTTTGATTAATTTATAGTTAAGTACTTTTTATTCTCTTTTTATTTTCCTTAAAGCTTAGTGTTTTACTTTGTATTTTCAATTAGATCTTATTTTTGTTTTGAGTTAAAAAAAAATACTTTTATTTGCGACGCAAGAAACATAACGACGCACAACATATTTCCAGTGCTAGATTGTTTTTTAAAAATACTAATAAAGTATTTCTTTTGTACCAGCCATAATGACTATACTTTGCTAGATAGAAAACATAAAAAGCAATAAAAATACTTTGGTAGTATATTATAAACTACTAGGTATTAAGGTAGCTATTTATGTTGGTATTTAGAATTAAAAGCCTTAGATTTTTTTTAAGTGATTTGATAAACCATTTCATTTTAATTTTAAACTATTCAAGCTATTCACATCGAATACCTACGTCACTCAAATGTTGCTACGGCACACAAATGCTCACTAATTAGATAGTCTGTCTACAATGCAAGCGTGAATACTTGATTACCCGAACAGTTCGAAACAAATAACCCATTATATCGAACACATATTATAGTTTAATTGAAAACTAATTGAACTGTATGTGTCACTAGCTGCAGCTCACACACTCCTGATTATTTCTTATTTCGTGTTTCAACTTTGGAATTTAGTATGTTATTTGTTCTATCTTCTTAACGTTTTACGTGTAATTATATTTTAGAAGACCGAACGCGGCCACTTTGATTGTATTTATTTATTTATTTATTTATTTAAGCTTCCTGCAATTACATTGCGTAAGGCGGACTTAATGCCGTAGGCATTATCTTCCAGTCAACCTTTGGGTGGTGCAGAGCTGTGTAGCAGGTGTATTATTGAAACAAGTGAGAATGATACATAAAGGTACCATTACGCAACATAAACATCATAAATGCAATAATCAGAGAGAGATATATATATATACATACACTTACATATACATACGCATATATACACATACACATATACATAATGAGATATGGTTGATAATACATACATATACCCATATAAACATTGTAAATAGATAGATGATCATTCCGATGACTCCGCTAACAAGTCTCCGTAGTGCTTGCGTACTCTGATCTTGAAGGTTAACCGGCTGTTACACGACCTAATATCTAAGGGGAGGGCGTTCCAGAGATTTACAGCTTGGACGGTGAAGGAAGAGTGAACAATGCGGGAACAATGTGAAGGACAAAGAAGGAGGAGATTATCGGAGGAACGAAGATTTCTGTCATGGTTAGAGCAGAGATATTGTAAGTGGGATATTAGGTAAGTAGGTGAGTTGGGAGAATGGAGAAGAGAGTGTAACGTGGTCAACGCCCGTAAACTGCGGCGCTGCCTTATAGGTAACCATGACAGTTCCCTCCGGTAAGCGGATACATGATCGTATTTCCGTAAGTTGAATATGAATCGAATGCAATTGTTGAGAATTCGGTCTAATTTATTGAGGAGATCTGCATTCAGATCGAGGTAACACACATCACCATAGTCAATGACTGGGAAAATTAACGTCTGTACCAGCATGGTCTTGGTTTTAATTGGGAGAAATTTTTTTAACCGATAGAGGCCACGGAGTGTATTCGTGACTTTTCGGCTGACACTGGTTACCTGAGCTTGCCAATTCAGGGTTGTGTCTAGGTGTAAGCCGAGGTCCTTGACCGACTGACCAATAGGCAATACTGAACCATCAAAAATTATGTCTGTGACAGTGTCATAGTCAATTCTGCCTATCATTCTTGGGCTCCCCATGAAAATCGCCTGACATTTGGACGGGTTAACGTTTAAGCCGAACTTGCTGGACCAGTTTTTTATGGTGTCTAGGTCATGGTTGATGTTGTTGATTGCTTCGCCAATATCTTCTACTCTAGCATGTGAGTAGACCTGTAGGTCGTCTGCATACAGATGATACGAACACTGAAGTTTGTGAGTTACAGAGTTAATAAATAGCGAAAAGAGAAGTGGAGAAAGAATGCCGCCTTGAGGAACACCAGAGTTAAGTTCGGCCCATAGAGAAGACGACTCATCAGTGCGAACAGACTGCTGGCGTCCCCGAAGATAGGATGAGAACCATTCCAGTGCATCGTCGGAAATCATAAAGTGGGAAAGTATTGCCAGCAAAATCTCATGGTTCACTGCATTGAAGGCATTTGAAAAGTCGATTAGGGCAAGTACAGTTATCTTTCCATCCTCCATTGCCGCCTTAATGTCAAGTGTCACCTTGAGTAAAGCTGTCCCTGTACTATGACCAGGTCGGAAACCTGACTGGTACACATTGACCAAGTTGTTCTGGTAAACGAATTGGGATAGTTGCTTATGTACACAGGCTTCAAGGACCTTGGAGAGGAATGGGAGTATGGATATTGGACGAAAATGGATAGGGAGGGTGGGGCTAGATACTTTGGCCAATGGACGTACATAAGCTTTGCGCCATAAGGACGGGAAGCAGTTAGAGTCCAAGGAGTAATTTATTATGTGTGTTATGGCTGGTAAGAGTTGTTCCAGGATAGTGGTTACCATGAAACGGCTAATGTTATCGTTACCAGTGGCTTTGGATTTTATTGAGATGACAATTCGCTTGACCTCCTCTGACGCAACCGGAGAAAAATTGAAAGGGTTTATTTTAGGTCTAGGCAGTCGGGCCAGATAGTCGACGGTTTGGGCCTTGCTTTGATGATCCAAAGTAGTAGAAGTGGTGAAATGACGATTGATATCATCTAAAGCAATGCCCATCGGGAGATCTGCGTGGCGCTCACTACCAATACCGAGAGTCCTTAGAAACTTCCAAATATCGGCAGGGGAAGATGTAGAGATGTTGTCGAGAATATAACGGCGTTTAGCATTACGTATCATCTGATTGCACTTGTTTCTAGCGGTTTTGTAAGCAAGCCAGGAATCATCGCTTCGTGTTCTTTTAAAACGCCGGAAAGCCCCATCCCTCCCCCGCATTACGTCGCGGATACGATCTGTCAACCAAGGTGCGGGTGGATGTCTTAGTTTTACATTCTTCAACGGCGCATGAACATCGTATAATTCAATTATGTTTTTGTTCAGTATTTGAACCTTTTCGTCGACGGTGACTGCTGCAGCTAAGGGTTCCCAATTGATTCGTGAAGCATCGTCCCGAAGCCTTTCCAGGTTCATGCGTCCAAAGCAGCGTCTGGCCATTATTTTTGGTTTTGGCTTTGGCGTTTTAACTCTGTACGAGACATAAATTAGGTCGTGATGAGAGAAACCGGGTGCTGGGTACTGGCCGTATGATGAAACCCTCTCAAGAGACGAAGTAAATATGAGGTCCAGCAAGGTATCTTCTCCATGTGGGTTGTGATGTGTGGCTTGAAGCGTTAATTTATGTAAACATGCAGATTCCAGTATGCCTAAGAGTTTACGACAACGGGCCGAGTTGTGAGACAGAAGGTCAGTGTTAAAGTCACCCATGATGATGTGATGTTCGTACTCAGACCCTAAAGATTCTAAAACCGATTCGAATGCGGTGAAGTAATCTATGGCTGGGGGACAGTACACGACGCCTAGTATAAGTTTAGCTCCCCTGACACAAACCTCCAAGAAGAGATATTCGGCAACCGAGTCAGGGGGAGACATGGAGGAAACGTTGTAGATAAAATCGGCACGTAGGTATATCGCAACGCCACCGCCTCTTTTGTTTAATCTGTCGTTTCTGATGAGAACAAAACCAGGAAGAGGGTAAAAGGTGGAAGGAAGTTGAGGCTTAAGCCATGTCTCAGAAACCAAAACGGCGTCCACATTTGAATTGTTGAAGGTTTCCCATATGTCGCTGTAGTGACTGGGTATGCTTTGAGCATTTATGTGACAGACATTAAGCATACCGCCACACTTTTGGTTAAAAGTACTGCGTAACATATCCCCGAGGCTTTCAGTGACCGAAGTGAAACTCTCATTTGTTAAAGAGTCAACAGAGTCGTTAGCGGAGTAATAGGAGTCAATATCAGACATAGTTCTAAATATTAATAAATATCACTATTAAATATATATATATAAATAATTATAAAAATTGAATATCACGAAACAAGCTAATCTTTAAGGTAAAATAAAAAAAAAAATTCAGTACTCACGTCAATGCACCACCCGTCGGCTTACACTAGTGTTTGAGGAAAAGTAGCAAGAACAATACAGGTTAGATTTTATACAGCCATCTAAAATTACTGAGAGAAACAAAAAAAAATGTGTTACAATTTTCAAGGTGAGTTAGCATTAAAAAGTAAATATAGTAATAAACAATTTGACAGAGGCGTCGATGGTTACTACGAGAGTATGCGTAAACGCACGCAGAACGCATCAACCACGAAGCTCCCCTCGTAAACGTTAACTGACAAGCAATGAAGCAATATCCGTCATAGTTTGACGTTTTGTTTGAATGACAGTCCTTGGGAATGTTATTGTTTAATGTTATTGTAGTAGTGGTTTGGACGAGGGCAATCTAGACCACATCTTCTTTAGTTGCATCAAAAACAATCCATCCTTAGACCTCTACCCATATATAAGCAAATTAAAAATCCCTATCCCTATTAACTTTGCATCCCTGCTAACCTTTTCATCCCCTAAACTCCTTCAAGCCTTGATGACTTTTATCCGCAGCAACAACATCAAACTCTGACCTGTATCTATGAATGTTGCAATGTTGATTTGTGTTTGTCTGTCCATCATCTATATATATTATTAATACATATCATATCTATATGTGTTTGTCTGTTTCAGTGTACTAACCACAACAAAAAGCCCCACATTCAGTCCACTGTGAATTAGAGAAAATTTTTGGACAATTGCAAGTTTATTTTATAATTTTTCACCACACGTATTTCCATTGCACTTGACACTGGCAGAATTGTCGACATCGGCACAATTTGCCATTCTACAAGAAAAAGAAAGTTATTGTAGTAGGTAAAGTAATATTGGAAATAATGTCGGTAGAGGTTAATAAGGGTAAATTTTCAAGGGACGACTGATAACAACACACATGAGGACCACTGAGAACCCGAAAATTAGTTTTTACGGGTGGTGTTCCTGGTAATATTGGTCGACGCGCTGGCACCCGATGAACTGCTGCCCTTCGTTACGCGGTCCTGGTTGGATGCTTTTGGATGTTTCTGCATCAATGGCTCTAATTCAGCTAGCGATGTAATCTTAACACGGCTTCCATCCGCAACCCTGACAACTATAACGCCCTCCTGGGTCCAACAACCTTTAACACCAAAATGGAGGCGGGCTCGGGCAAATGCAGTTTGTCTGGCCTTGGTTAGGTACTCCTTGACTGTGATGTTCGTACCCTTAAGCCTAGTCTTAACCTTCCAAACAGCAGATCTCAAGTCCAAGGAGGAAAACCGAACCAGTATAGGCCTCTTTTGATCATTCTTGGGACTACCAAGTCTGTGGCAACTTTTGATGGATGATGCTGGATACTGTACATCCAGTTTACTATGAAGAAGGCCCAGGACAGATTCAGTGCAGTTCTCATTGTCAACTTCAGGAACCCCAATGAAGACAAGTGCTTTCCGTCTATGTCTGTTTTCCATTATGTCAACAGTTTTAGAGCATTCATCTATCTGCCTCCGTATCAAACCTAGCATACTGAACATGAGCTCACGGAAGGTTCTGAATTCCTCAGCAAGCCTACCAACGGTGTCCTTGGCTGGTGCGTTACATTGTATCTGTGCCTCAAGTTCAGCCATCCGTTTTGTAAAGATATCCTCCAGACTCCTCTGTGCTGATTCAATGACTGCCAGTTGAGACATTTTGATGTTAGTGTTCTTGTCAATTAAAAAAAAGCAAGTTTTGTAATGGTCCTAGTGAACAGCTGACAGGTGGTTGTAAATAGTAGGTTATTGTCACATTAAAAGCTTCACCAACATAAGTACAGGCAAATTGGCTAAGTTAACACTCAATTCACTATTATATATTGCTAATAAGTTGTTACTTTTAATTAATTACACACTTATATTCACAAGCACAAGCGTTTAGGTTTTATACACCTACCCGAAAAGTCATCAAGATCTGATGTCCAGGTACGCAGGGCATGATGCAAGGTGGATGTCCCATTTTTTCGTGGGAGAGCCACGCTTCGGCATGAATGGGCCGGCCCGACCGGAGTTATACCACGGCTTCACCGAAAACCGGTGTGAAATAGCGCTTGCGCTGTGTTTCACCGAGTTAATGAGGATACCGGAGTACCATACCCAAAATACCAACCCCTCCTCCATCCCCCACAGGTCAGCAACGCACTTGTGATGCCTCTGGTGTTGCGGTTGTCCATAGACGGCGGTTTGCACACTATTCAACAAAAAAAATCTTGCATCATGCTCTGCCTGTGTTTGGATTTCTCCGCACAAATAGTCTAGGTTGTCACCGTCCGCAAATCTTCACCTGGACATATTTTCCTTCCTTCGGACGATCTTATCCTGAAGTCTATATAAGGACCTCCAGGTCGACCACGGTAATTTGTATCTTAGTTCTGTCTTTGTTCGAAAATTATGTCGAAGTGTGTGCTTACTGTATAAGTATACAAAAGTCATTAGCTGCCAAAATTCCAAATTTGTAACGCCGGACGTTAAGACAAGTCATCTTATTACAATAAAATAATGAAAGTGGTTTATCCATTTACAAGAATTAACACCAATGGTACATGCGAATAAAATCGTTCAGCTTAAGACATCTTCTTTTTGTGTAGGGTCTACAATTTTATTTTATTTGATCTAATTTCTTTGAGTACCTGGTTGACTGAAGTGGCCTTTGCTCGGTAATTTTCTTCAGCAAATTTTCTAAAAATTAATCCTAGCTAAATCTAGATATATATGTATACATATATTGAGAAATAACAATATGGATTCATAGCTTCAACGATAACAAAAAAATTCTTTCGCTTTTCTGAAATTTCTACAGATTGTATCACCCCCTATCAATATATAAATTGACTCAGTAGTTTAGGTACTACGGTGGTAAATATATAAACATACATAGACTGCTAAAACAATTACCATTACTTTTGGCTTTGTTATAGTACAAATAAAAATTATATTGTTATCTATTTAATTTGCCATGCTAACCTACCTCCTAATCCTAGTAATAAATAATACCTTCTCTAACAACTGTTAGCGGTAATCCTAATTATAATAAACAGTTGTGATTGTACACTTGACTTCCGGAATATCGGCCAATGAAATACTAGGTGTAATGAATAATAATGCAAAGAATTCCGAAAGTCAAAGATATGATTAATGAAATTATTAAAACATATTAAATGTCATAATTAATAAATAAGAAATGTAAAAGACTGACTTGATGTCTGGCTGTTATTATGGAGGGTAGATATCCTATATAAACCATAATGGCGGCCGAGTAAAGGCAGTCTTGGTCGAGGAGTGAATCAGTAAAGAGGTGTTCTAGCTTTGTTTATTATTGTTAATTATTTGAAAAGATGGTGCACATGAGTTTCTCACCAGCTCTTCTCATGAATGCAATACCCATCGGAGCTGGTACTTGGATTGCTTTCAATTTAAACCTTTGAGTTGAATCGAAGTCAATCTAAGCTCCGGGAATTCAAATCATCTCGGTGCATTTAGTATTAGTACTACTGAGTTTAGTTTTATATTCTTATGTTTGTATTTTGACGTATTCAAGTGCCTTTTTGGGCCTATGGAAATAAATGATTTGAGTTGAGTTTGAGTTTGAGTTATATCAAGAATATGAGTTGTTCCATTTACTAAATCCCCAGAGTCTTTTAGATCAGAAGTGAGATATAAAAACACGCGTTTGTATCCGATTCGTAATTCGTTTGCTTTATCCTGATATTAACAGAGCATTTATATTGTGTTCAACTTGCGGGTAAGTCTGATTTCATTATTAAAATATGTTACAATAAATATTTATTTGAATAGCGAGTGATTACTTATTAGATAATGAGTTAGTCTTGAGTTAAATAAGCTTAATATGCTAACATGTCTTATATGTGAGGGTAGACTGTTATACAGTTGAATACCTTCTAATGTAACGTTGATTTTTTTTTTCCATAATTGGTTCTTATTTTTTTTGGCAATACAATTAAACTTCCTCGACGAGTGTTACGGTTATTTATTTGAGATCTGAGAATAAATGATTGGTGTAAATTTTTTTGATTAAAATACAGGTGCTGTACATGTAAAGTTGATTGATATTCATAATTTTAGTTTTTCATAAACATTGCGGGTTGGTGTTAAATACGGTAGTTGAAATAATAGTTTTATGATTTTATTTTATTTTCTTTGTAATTGCTGAAGATTCGTTTTTGGACTACTTCCCCAAATCTCAATTCGATATAAGAAATGAGGTTTTACTAATGAATTATAAACACTTAATTTTAATTTACGCGGAATACACTTACTAGGGACCGTATGGGGCTTAAGAGTGATGAAATTTTGCCTTATATATGTTCTATGTGGGTCTTCCACGATAAATGTTGATCCATTCTTAACCCTAAATATTGTTGAATTGACTTCTGTTCTAACGGAAATTTATTTATGGTTAATGCTGTATGTAAAGGTATAGGTTTATTTCCTGAACTAAATAGTTAGTTTTTGTTTACAAATGCCCATCTTTCACGATTTAAATACAAATTTCATCTATTGATTTAATAAAAACGCTTTTAAATTAGTGTTGGTCGGCCTTAATATTGTGACGGGTCTCTGACTAGCTAAAAATAACTATTGCTATAAGAGGTATTTCTGACCCTCGGATTAAGGCAACGACCACAAATGCTAAATTATTCACAAAGGATGTGCTCGAATTCTTATCCGTTTGTACAAAACCTACTGTTGAATAAATTCAGTATCATACGTCCTCGGGGCTCTACCAGAGTCAAATGGATTTAAGTACATCTTAATTTTAATTGATGCTTTCTCTAAATACAGCCTCTTGTACACATTTTATAGACAAGATGCTGATGATTGCAAGCGGGTTTTTCTCGAACATGGGTGTCATTATTTGGTACCCCGTACTATCTTATGTGACCATGGCCTAATGTAAGAAAGAACTTAAGGACTGGGTGGATGAACTTCGTCGTTCATTACACTTCATCATCCAGGCAACTGCACAGTTTATGGTGCTCGGGAAAGGAGAGTGGTGTCCTGATAATTGTGCAGGCTTTTTCGATCGTGAGTAACTTTTGATCTGTTACAGATATTGAGTGAGATGACGAGTGACTGAGGTTGCTTGGAAGCTCCGCTTCTACCATCAGTTGTGCTGAGATGGCAGAGCGTTAGTGGTAGTAGACTGCGGTCTTACTGAGAGCTGGTAAAGGCAGGTGCTGCGGTACTTCGTCTTCCAAACAGAGAAATGTGCTGCGGTACCTCTGTCATACATGAGCATAAATGCTGCGATATCCTTTCAGCTAATATGCATTAAAATGCAGATATTACAGAACCATACTTAATATGCTGCATAGAGAAGACGGCGAGTATCTGAGTTACCCAGTGCGAACCAACATCGCCACTGAGTTTGATGCCAACATCGGGCGGCAGCTGGTGACGCTATCGTTCCACGGCGCGAGGCTGTGTCGCCTCTGCGAGCGACTCTGGCTGGTTACGTTACAAGTTTCATGTCTGTGATGTGCATGGAAGCGACTGGCTAGCGTGAGTTACGTCGCGAAAAGGTAGTAGCACTTTCATAACTGTAGGTGATTGGAGTCCGGAAGCCAGTCTCCCTCGATGTTCCTAAGTTTGAGTATTGTTTATAATCATACTGCCTTTTAAACTGCAACTGAAGTTATTTAAATTATTCAAACCCTTTGGGCACTGGCGAAGTCGCTGTTGATACTAGGCGCGGAATATATGATTTTAGCGGGTTATTTTCGAATTAATAACGGGAATAGTTTATTGTTGATTCGTAATGATTCCGGAAATAAATTATTTTTGGTGAAGGTAACATTACTAAAAGAGTACCTAGCGTATAATGGACCGAGATATCGTATAACAAATGCTGAGACATTAAGTCGAAATCTAATTACAGATAGTCGATCTGGTACCAATTCACTTTTCGTTAAATGGGGCGGTGTTACCCGCCCGTGCCTCGAAGAACATGTTAAACCGTCGTTCCCGGTTCTCATGAACACCTATGACAAGCGTTACTGGGAAGTCAGTGCCCACAAATAACAACTAGTTTAACCTTCGTATTCAGTTCATCCTTAGGGTTGCGGAGATCCGATGACAGTCGCTCTGTGTAGGAACTCCTGTTCCGGTGGAACCGGTTGAACTGGTAGCCAGCCCCGGTCTTGGGAGTGGTGAGGACTGAGAATATGATGATGAGTATTACGTCTGATGGGGATTGGAATGCGACGGTACAAATAGTGGAAGATGAAGTTATTCGCATAAAAGAATTCTTTGAAAACTCTAGCCTTATGACATTAAACATACACAATACTTTCGAATCTAAGAAAAACCTGCTCTATAGGAAAACTAATAACGTTGATAAAGTTATGATACCTAAAGATGTAATATGACAAATATTAGGACAAGCCCATAATGATACAGAACATTTTGCTTAAGAAAAGACTTTGCGAAAATCAAAGAGCATTATTGGTTTAAGAAAATAATTAAATTGATTAAAAAGTACGTAAACTCTTGTCTAGAGTGTGCGTACAATAAAGCCCCTAGTTAAAAGAAACAATGAATGATTTTTCACGAGGAAAATTAACTAACCCGGTGTCCTACTTATCTAGTACTTACCTATTGAATTTATAATGAGTAGGAATAATTTTATATTTTTTTATTTTTTGATTATTGATTTATTAATATAATGGTAACGGCGAGTGGTAATTAGCCTGATATGTCGTTAAAATTATTACTTTCAGTTTTAAGTACTTTACAGAGATCTGAGATCATCGGAGAAGTTGATACTGGGAATGCCAACACATTCCCACTCGATTTAAAGGCAAATCTTTTCTGTGCAAACAGTAAGGCTATGTAACAAACTTGTCTGAGACAATCCGACATGCAGAAACTTTGGGTGTGATTACAAAGCTGATGAAGGGATACGACGTGTCATGGTAAATACTTTCAGTTTATTTTTGAATAGGATATATATAGATCTATATGTGTTACTTGTGTGTTGGGTTAACCAAACATTTTTAACACACGATGTCCATAATATGGTTGTCTGGAAGAGATCGCCTTGAGCCTATTTGGTGTGAAATTACACCTATAAATAAACAGGGTTGAAATTAGCCCGATATGACTATTTGGGGTGAAATTGGCGCCACTGCCTCGGTGGCGTAGTGGTAGCAAATGCGACTGCTAAGCTTGAGGTCTCGGGTTCGATTCCCGGGTCGGACCAAATGTTTGTATGATCTGCAAATATATCAGTTTTCTAGTACCCATAACACAAGCTCTGCTTAGCTTGGGACTAGATGGCGTTGTGTGTAAGATGTCCGGAATATTTATTTTACACCTATAAATGACTAAATTGAAATTAGCCCGATATGACTATTTGGTGTGAAATTACACCTATGAATGACGAAACAGGGTTGAAATTAGCCCGACTATTTGGTGTGAAATTACACCTATGAATGACGAAAAGGGGTTGAAATTAGCCCGATATGACTATTTGGTGTGAAATTACACCTATTAATGAGTAAGCAGGGTTGAAATTAGCCCGATTTAATGAGTAGGCAGGGTTGAAATTGGCCCGATTTAATGAGTAAGCAGGGTTGAAATTAGCCCGATTTAATGAGTAAGCAGGGTTGAAATTAGCCCGATATTATTTGGTGTGAAATTATACCTATTAATGAGTAAGCAGGGTTGAAATTAACCCGATATGATTATCTGGTGTAAAATTGGGTACAAATGAGTAAAAGGGGTGATTGAAATTACACCAAGAATAGCAAATGTTTAAAGATTGATGTCTAATGCATTTTTAATTTTTGAATTGTTATAATTTCAGTGTAACTGTTAAAGTATGTAAAATTTATAAATGTACTTTATTGAGAAACGTGATAGGTTGTATAATGCAATTGTTATTTCATGTATAATTATAATTTGTTTATGATCGACAGAAAAATTGTAATATATACATATATATTATTATAAATTGCAACACGAGGACGTGTTGATAGCAGGATAGCCGAATCTGTTAGCGGTAATCCTAATTATAATAAACAGTTGTGATTGTACACTTGACTTCCGGAATATCGGCCAATGAAATACTAGGTGTAATGAATAATAATGCAAAGAATTCCGAAAGTCAAAGATATGATTAATGAAATTATTAAAACATATTAAATGTCATAATTAATAAATAAGAAATGTAAAAGACTGACTTGATGTCTGGCTGTTATTATGGAGGGTAGATATCCTATATAAACCATAATGGCGGCCGAGTAAAGGCAGTCTTGGTCGAGGAGTGAATCAGTAAAGAGGTGTTCTAGCTTTGTTTATTATTGTTAATTATTTGAAAAGATGGTGCACATGAGTTTCTCACCAGCTCTTCTCATGAATGCAATACCCATCGGAGCTGGTACTTGGATTGCTTTCAATTTAAACCTTTGAGTTGAATCGAAGTCAATCTAAGCTCCGGGAATTCAAATCATCTCGGTGCATTTAGTATTAGTACTACTGAGTTTAGTTTTATATTCTTATGTTTGTATTTTGACGTATTCAAGTGCCTTTTTGGGCCTATGGAAATAAATGATTTGAGTTGAGTTTGAGTTTGAGTTATATCAAGAATATGAGTTGTTCCATTTACTAAATCCCCAGAGTCTTTTACAACCACCTTGGGGTTATTAGATAGCATTACATTTACAGTACAGAAAATATTGTATTTCATTTACTACTAACAAGTAACAGTGGGTAGAATGAAAACATAAAGGCGGTATCTTACAGAACAACAAAACAATGGTTTAGTTATTAGGAAATGTATCTTTCGTACACGCGCGAAAGCTCGCGATTGCGAAAACCAACTTACCGCACCCACTGGATTGTATTTTAGTGAATTAAGTCCCACTTAAGCCTAAGGTCGAGGTCGTAGCGCAAGTGAATAGCGGTTTAAACTCACTAATACCTTACATAGGAAAAAATTATCGTACCTAGCTATTTTATTGTTTTAAGATATCGAATGAATTAGGCGTCCATTTTTGTCTGTCGTATATTTTATATGTCTATAAACTGGTCATAATAAATGAAAGGAATAAAAATTAGGTACTGTAATTAATTTTGATTAACTCGTTACTTTTGCGAGTAGTTTTTCAAGACACAAATTCATACAAAAGTAGTCTACAAAGAGTATTGCAAACCCTTGTCAATAAAAACAACGCAGGTTCTGAATAAGCTGTCAAGCAAATGACTTGAAAAATTGGTTTGGCACATTTTTCATATCAGGCAAAACATACGTAATTTCCCTCCTTGCAACTATTTACAAATGTGGGAGAACGCTATGTTCCACCCAACACAAAAAGAGGATCCTCCGACCAGGCGGGGTGATCATGCCTGGCGGGCCACTGCCTCACAGTTGATGTTGGGATGTTGTATATATGATAATCGGCGTGTGAACTTCTATTGCGCGATTCAGGATTGGTAGTTTCTCCGTGTAGTGCGTTACTTCGTAGTTCAGTGTATCTTCGGTAGATGGCGCTGCAGTATATTATGTTGTATGTGGAAGTCGCCACACAAACAATACAATTACAGTATCTGACAGGTGAAAAACTATGTTCTTAAAATCGTTGTAAACACTTTTAAACGATCCACAATTCTCTTTGCGATTTATTTTAAGAAGTAACAACTGTAATTTCATTTTATATACTATATTCATCATTATTATCATCATCTAAATCCATATACAATCTAAAAGGACTAATGATACCATTTAAAGTTATGTATATGTTTGTGCATAAATTAGCCAATGAGGAAAAGAGCTTTTCAATCATTCAATCTACATTGAGACTAAATTGCTACACGCTGTCAGTTGTACAGCAGCTTATACGTAGGCCGGATCGTTCGGGATTTACCAAGGAATTCACCCGTGGTTCTAACAGGAAAATTAAGCCATTTTTTATATAATAAACGCCACCCAAATAAGTTTTTATATGATATCCTTGGGAGATATGAGATTCTCTAAAATACATTATCTTTACCACCTTTGTTCAAATTTCCTTTCATGTTTTTAGGAGTTTTCCTTGTACAAAATAGCGGAACATCGTTATCCATAATGGCTGGGATTATTTTATTTTATTTTTGTGATATTGCAAATCAAGACACAGGTTACCCATAGTCTATTGAACTAATTGGTACCTACTTATTTATGTTATAGTATATATATGTTATATATATTTATAGTAATGGCAGTATATAATGGTCACGTGTCACTTGTATTTGTTTGTGACCCTCGACAGTCTTGATAATAAATTCACAGCGGCCATCATTATTATAGCTCTAGCCCACGGTAGTCCTTACACTGTTACATCAGCTTTGAAGATTAAAGGTACCCCTCTATTCTGGCTTTAAACCAAAACTAATACCTTAACTTACTTAATTACAATTTTAACGAAAGTAAAGTAATGTTTAAGCTAACAGGAGAACAGAATCTTTAGTTAAAAAAAAATATTAGAGATATATTCAGCAACGGCCGGTTTAAGTTAAGGGTTCTAACCTTCTCGAGCTTACACTATGCAATCCACCAAAATCCCTTCATTATGCTCCCAATTTCCTCTTCATATTTCTAAATTATATCTGTTTAACCATTCGGGTATATACCAAATTGTATATATTTAAATACAGAATCACGGAGTTTAAAAAAACTTGAGAGGTGTCAAGGGACACCCGGATGGAACGAAGTTCGAAATAGAAAGACGATACAAATATTATATTTACTTCAATATTTTACGTAATTTCTAGTTTTATGATATATGTGTACACAATAATATTAATAATAATAATAATGATAATGATGATAATGGTGAAAATGATGAAGTTGATGAAAATGATGAAAATGATGAAAGTGATGAAGATGATGAATTGATGAAAATGATGAAAATGATGAAAATGATGAAGATGATGAAAATGATGAAAATGATGAAAGTGATGAAAATGATGAAAATGATGAAAATGATGAAAACGATGAAGATGTTGAAAATGATGAAAGTGATGAAAATGATGAATTGATGAAAATGATGAAATGATGATTATGATAATAGTGATGATAATGATATGTATATGTATATAAAAGTTCGAAATCTTATCTATTATATATATATATATATATAGTATATATATATCTATATATATATACTATATATATATTATATATATATATATTATATATATATATATATATATATAGATATATATATATAGTATCTGGGTTGCTTCAAGCAATGAAAAATAAACTAATAACAAATAAAATTTAAAATAGCAAAAAGTGTCGTGACAACAAATTATGTCGCGACAATTTCCGTCTAGCCCCCTTCGTTTTTTCGTTCATATCGCGCGATAAGGAACTTCGTTCCAAAAACCTGAGCGTTTATGACATCTGTCGAGCAGTTCATGCCATTTTCGACCCCTTATAACTTCGTTGTGGATAAAACTAGAAGCCTGAATTTTCAGTAACCAAGCAGGCATTAGATAAACATAGTTTATTTCAAATTTCAATTAATTTTATTAGTGTAAGATTTACGTGGTTTAAGAATTATAGCTAGTAATTTTTTATTTAATTTGTCACTTGTTCACTGACTGACTGACCGATCATCAAAACTCTTCGATCCTGTTTTCAAGATACTATAACTGCATAAATAACATTGTAATCCTTTATAAATGTATAGGGTTACAAAGTTATATTTGCAATCAATGAATCAGTGCAACTACATATGTCTATTATGTAATAATGCAATAATAGGTGTAGACGGGTACCTAGATATAAATATTTTCAAAGGTAACTTATAAAATGGTTAACGGAATGTCTTATTACGTTGTAAGAAAATCCCGCAAAGTATTGTTTGTTTGTTGGTTTTACCGGGCCATTTCCGCACTTAGCCTCTTGATTGGGCCGTTGTACGTAAGTTTGTCACCTCCCTACTCCAGCTAACCTAGTTTGTCCCAGAAGCTAAGCAGCCTTTTCAGGTTACTACATGTTTCCGGGAGTGATGCCGATTGGAGGATGTCCGCCCGTTGGTCTGCCACACTTCTACATTCTGTGAGAACGTGCTGCGGCGTTTCTTCTGCCTCCATGCATCCCCTGCACGGAATCCCGCAAAGTATCAAATAGACTGAATTGCCCGAAATCGCCATGAAAGAAAGTACACTAATTACACTAAACTTGATGATGTAATTTACTGTCAATTACATTCACAGTATTTAGAATGAATGAGAGATAAAAACAATAATTTTACATAAGTGATACAGAAAACCGGTGTGCAACAGCACCTGCGCTGTGTTTCACCGACTGAGTGCGGATACTGGAGGCCCATACCCCAACTACTCCCCCTATCCCTGTCCCCATCTCCTAAAGGCTGACAATGTACTTGTGACGCTTCAAGTGTTACGTCTGCTCGGTTACCTATTACATAAAAAAAGAGATTGGGCTATAAGAAAATGCGTTCTTAGTATTCAAGAAGTAGAAGGCACCAGAAAGGAAAATAGTAGGACCATCTGTAAATAGAAAAAAGATGCCATCAAAAACATAACTTATAAAAAAACCAAGTATTGTGAGATACATGTATGTATAATAAAGACTTACTTGGTAATCACACTAAACAATATAATTTAATATAATATGTATTACTTTTGAAATACATTCTGTTCTCATGCTACGAATGACGCTACTGAATGTAACGTAATCCCTACAATTAAGAAACTTTTAAATCGTACACTTACAGAATTTGACCTGTTTGCCCACAGGCCAGGTGGAGCGACGACGATGACAGGCAAGTGCTGTATGCGATAAGTCCAAAATCGACTAGAGTGACGTGCAATGAAAGACCTATCACAGCAGTGGACTGCAATAGCCTGAAAGATGTTGATCTAATTGAATACATTTTTAAATTTTTTTGACTGCACTATACTTCGCCAAGTATTGTGGGTTTCCACAACGAATAACACTTTGTGAGTTCCACAAATTGTCGTTCTAAGTCAGCGTGTTCTTTGTGTCTGTTTCATGAATAATTGTAAAGTCCCCCGCGACATAGTCTTTGTTCCCAGTGCGGGAGTTGTCTTTTTAATTATAAATAATAAAAAAAGAAAATTAAAATTAATATTTGCAGATGCCAAGTCAACTGTTACGTAACACAGAGTTTAGTGACAATTAAGTAGGTACATTTGCACTGTAAAGATCAACTTCATTTGCAGGTTTCACAAATATTTGAAAGGGTGATGTCTTGCTGAACAAATTAGACAGTTCTTATTTGTTTAGGTTCTGTTTGTCGTAGACACTTAATTAGTCTCTAGTGACGAATAATTGCTTCTTCGCATTTCTTCCAATGATGTTTTGTTAACAAAAGAATATCAAGAAAAATAATCTGCCTGCTATATTGATTCATTTCTTTTAAACCCCGTGGATGTATGTAAACATGGAACATTTGTTTTTGTACACAAGTAAAGAAAAACATATGTTTATACTTGGAAATTCTCTAATTAAATACGAGATTGCGATATTATTACTATTTCGTAAAGGATTTATTTTCTGGAAAAGTGTTCTGCGATCATTTTAGCTCCCATCTCATTTGACAGTATGTTTGCATAATAAAGTACAAGTGTTACTACTTCCAGAATTATAGCGTCCAAGCTACTAAAATTGTCCATTGTTCTGCAATTTGTCATGTCTCCACGTCGCCATATGGAAACACTGGTCATTACTTTGAACAACACGGTTCAGTACCACTATTCAAACAAAAATGAACCCTAACTTAACTACTTAAAGTCTAGTCAAGCTGCAAGGAGGTCATTAAGGAGACTGATATATATCCTTACTCCAATCTGTAGAAAACTGAACTCTATTGGTTTTGTTTTAAGAATGTCTAAGAAAGTTTTAGAATTGTGGTAGTCAGCAAAAGGATTAAAGACGCAAGAGGCTAGAGTATGCGGTGGCGAAGTGGTTACTGCCGGCTTCGTCTTTAAAATTATTGGTATTTTATTACAATATTGTGATGGCACAGCAAGAGAGGCTTAAAATTAACGTTATCTATACTAATAATAATAATTAATAAAATAATAATATTATAAAGAGGAAAGATTTGTATTTTTGTATGTAACGAATAAACTCAAAAAGTACTGGACCGATTTTAATCATTCTTTTACCATTCGAAAGCTACATTATCCACGAGTAACATAGGCTATATTTTATTTTTGATAAAAATAGGGTTTCGTAAGATATTGGGGTTTTTCGGACACAAGGTGTAAAAAAACAACCAGAAAAGTTACTTATTTTGCGTACGCTGCGTAAACTATAAAAGATAGAAGCATAAAATGTTCTAATTAATCGTAGATCTTATAAATATCTACAAAAAAATACGCGACACACTATACGGGGGAAAATTTTTCGCTACAGGCAATAAAAGACGCAAACGAGGTTGCGTCGGTCAGCTAGTGATTAATATGATGAGTTTTTTAATACTAGCATGTGCAGTAACTATAAGGAAGGAAGTGAGGAAAGTTAAGTCTAAAAGATTTTTCGACAGTAATCATTGTCTAAGATTTATTTTAGAGAGTAACTTTGATTAAAGGTTGAGGTTAACTTGTATCTTGACGCTTCCCAATACTTACAATATGAGGTATCCATTGCTAGAATAATACTACAAGTTATTTGAAATCCAAAATATTTTTTTTTAATATAAAGTAATACGCGTCGTACATTATTCTTCAAAAAGCTTTAGAGGTAACAAGTTGATGTACATAATCAAATCAGTCACGTTACACGTGGCTCACTGTCAACGAGTGACGTATAAATGTTATTATTATTTGTTCCTCTTAAAAATACATGGTTTTCGCATTTACACATTCATACGATTATAAGGTTTGATGTGATTATTTTATTTTAAGAATTACTTGCCAAAAATATGCTGGATACGTATTCGTTCCATCTTAATGTATTTCATCTTGAGATTCTTGACTTGATGTATTAGGTGCTTAAATATAAAACTGGCTTGTCATCATCATCATCTTCCTACCCTTTTCCCAAATTTATTTGGGGTCGGTGCAATGAGTTTTCTTCTTCCATTCTCCTCTATCACTCGTCAGTTCACTACTAACTCCCTTTCTGGCCATATCTTCATTTACGCAGTCTATCCATTTTTTCTTTGGTCGTCCTCTACTCTTATACCCGTCAACTTCCATACCCAAAACCTTCCTAACAGTATTTTGCTCATCTCTACGCATCGCATGTCCATACCACGTTAACCTGCTGCTTCTCAACTTTTCAGCCACTGGTGCAACTTTCAGGCTTCCTCTGATGTAGTCATTCTTCACCTTATCCATTCTTGTCACACCACACATGCATCTCAACATTCGCATTTCAGCTACATGCAGCCGTCTCTCGTCCGTTACCTTCACTGGCCAACACTGGCTTGTATGAACGAAATAAATAGTTTATTTTTTTGTAAATTTAATTTCATTAATCAATACCATTGTTATCTATGCACTTGTGCTATCTCATAGATAGTTCATCGATCCTTTACTAAAAAAAACATGAAGGCGAGAATCAATAAACTCTCTGCCACATCGGAAATAAAAAAAAAACTTGTAAGAAGTTATTCCAATTTCGAAAAAAATGGTAATCTGTTGGAGCAAGGTCCGGAGCGTCCGGTGAATGTTGCAGACATTCCAATTGCAGGCAATAGTTTAGCGGCCGTTTATTGTAAAGTGTGTGATTTAGCGTTGTCCGGAAGTGGCAGTGGCCTTGAGGGATTGACCAGCCTCAGTTGTTAGCAGCTAGTTCTTCCGTCATGGTTTACAGTTGCTGACAATAGATAATAATCGTTTGACTAGATTTTAAAAAGCTGTAGTGAGCGACACCGGCACTAGTCTACCAAACACTTACAAGTAATTTATTCTAAGTTAATTTTCGCATGGGGCAGGATTTGACTGGTTCTCTAGGGTTCAATCATTGTGACGAGCGCTTTCGATTATCGTACAGGGTTTACTTTTCCTCACAAGTAATTACCCGATTTAAAATAACAATTAACACTTAAATAAACATTTCAGACATCTAACACACAACGCCATCTAGTCTCAAACTAAGCAGAGTTTGTGTTATGGGTACCAGACAACTGATATAAGTACATATATACTTGTACAATTTAAAATATATATATATATATATATATCTAAGAAAACACCCAAACTCCGAAACAAGTATTTGCAGATCATACAAATATTTAGTTCGACCCGACCAACACCTCAAGTACAGAAGCCGCATATCACTTCTACCACTACGCCAGCGAGACAGTTAAATCCGTTCATTATTGTACCGATTGAGTAATGTAATGCAGTTCCATCCCCACCACTTAGATGGCTGTCAGTCCACAACTGTGCGGTTTTCTAGGTACTTTCTGCCTCGCACAACTAAACTGTGGAATGAACGACCTTCCAACCTTCAACAAACGAGCGTATTCCTTCTTAAAATGCCGGCAACACACTTGTGATGCCTCTGGTGTTGCGAGTGTTCATGCGTGCGACACCAGCGTCATACACATACTTAACCACGGTAGAACCCGTACTCGTAAATAAAACGATATTTGAAGTTTTCTATTGTGCGAGATAAGTGACGCTAAAGAAAAAACTTATGAGGAAAAAACGAATGAATGACTGTTATCGAAACTCAAAAACACAAGCTAAATGGTTTTGTAACTTTGAATTTGGAATTCTTAACCAAAGAGAATGTATTTCAAATCAAAGTGACGAGTGCAACCAAACGCCAATTTGATATGTAAGGACCTAATATTTTTATCATGTACACTCTGTTGAATAATGTTATTTTTAGTCCTTCTCTCTAAATTCACAAAAATAAGTAAGTGAGATATTATATATATATATTTTTTTGTTTAAAAAGACAACTCCCGCATTAGGAATATACATCCTGTGTCGCGGGGGACTTTACAAACATACATGTAACGAACACAAAGAACACCCAGACTCAGGACATCATTTTGTGGATCGCACAAAGTGATGGCCCACGTGGGATATATGGTATATCTACGTATAAAGTTCATAAACCACAGTAGTCCACCTTTTTGTCAGTACTTACTGTGAGAAAATATAGGTTGTATGAACACAATTTGAGAAGCAACCTTTTTCACCTGTCACTATTATATTCGACTCGAAGCACAAATTTTACTTTTTTTTACGATGTGTATTGATATAGTATATGTATAAATTGCATACTGTATATTATCTTCATGTATTAATCTACGTTTATATAAAAAACCGAACTAGCTTTCTGAACGTATAAAATTTGTCTCACTATTTTCCATATTTCGTTTGGAATACTGGTTAATGTTGTAGTTCATTCTTAGTTTAAGCCACAGAGGAGATAAAAACACACTAAACAAAGATATTTGTTCCAAGCGCATTGTCTACACCAAGGACATTGCCTTTAAAACCTAAAGAATTTTGCAGGTGCATTTAAATGGATTCTGAGAATAACACAAATCTGTTTTTCACGAAAGCCATTAGAGGAAATAGGTTCATACCTATATCATGCTTGTATATGTCTTTCTTCCCGCCTTGTATTTAATTAAAATCTCAGGGGATCGATCGAGGTTTCTTCTTATATGTATACCTTTTGTTTGGGTAAAATCTAGTCTTATTGTATCTGGGCACGTGTTCCGCTTTCGTTTGTTTCGATATCCAATAAACATGTACATTGATCTTATTTTTTATGTGAGTATAAAGGAAATTGTATCTTATTTTATTAAAGAGCTTCTTTTTTTTTAAAAAAAAAAGACAACTCCCACATTAGGAATAAACATCCTGTGTCGTGGGGGACTTTACAAACATACATGAAACGGACACAAAGAACATCCAGACTCGGGACAACAATTCGTGGATCACACAAAGTATTGTACCGCGTGGGATTTGAACCCAAGACACTTGGCGCAGTAGCAAGCAGCATGGCTGCCGCTGAAACCACTCGGCCAACCGTGTAGTCTATCTAGTGTGTGTGAGTGTGTGAGAAGTGAAAGATAGTCTAGATTTAAAGGCAATTAAATTCTCTTACCTATATGTATCATCAAACTGTATTAAAGGAATCCTATAGTAGTATTCAACTAACCTGACTGGCAAGCGTGGTAGAGTAGGGCCAACCGACCAGTCAAAGGAGAGACTTATATCTAGTGCAATGTTAAAGACTGTTGATGTAAACTTTATTTATTTTTATTTGTCTAAATCATAATATGTAGAACTGAAATAGCATTTTTCCCCAAAACTTTTACGTTTGAGTTCATACAAAATCTCAAACAGAATACTGTACTAAAATTATGAAATAGTGCAGTCAGCAGTCTCGTGTCTGTTTGAAAGTGACCGAACAAAATAAACTTGAGTAGCTCGCGAACTCCACGAGGACATTTCATTATTCGCACGTGTTGTAAAATATGAATTGGTATTTTATTTCAATATTTTATCTGTCAGGATGAAAATAAGAAAAATTGGCTGCAATCAAATATTTTTATTCTGATCTATCGTAGTCAACTTGTTTAATATGTTGACTTCTCGTGAAATAAAGTTAGTATTAATGTCCATTACGTTACCTAAAATATTACTGTAATTCAAAATTAGTATAGGGTCAGCCTATTATAAAGCAGTCATTAGATGACGAACAAGTGCTTTGTTAGTTTCTGGTCAAATTTCGTTGCAAAGACATAGACGTTTTCTCAAATATACTTTAAAAGTATAAATATCTAATCCGCTCAAAGCTCACTGGCGTGTAGGTGTTTATATCTCAATGCATTTCAATATTGAGTATTTCTTTTTTTTTATCTAAATTGCTGCTTAGTCTTTAAGTATAGGTACTCGTAGTTATATAACAACAGAAAAAGAAATGTTACCTGTATATCCCATTTGTCAACTGTATATTTTTGGGTTTGTAAAAGTAATAGTGGAGGTGTCAATGGGGGGGATAATAATAACATTATGTACCCTATTTACACTTTTATTACATTTAAAATTTATTTTATTTCTATTTTATATTTGTGTGAACTTGCTTGT
Source organism: Spilarctia lutea (assembly GCA_916048165.1). Taxonomy (NCBI): domain Eukaryota; kingdom Metazoa; phylum Arthropoda; class Insecta; order Lepidoptera; family Erebidae; genus Spilarctia; species Spilarctia lutea. Next base: position 1,869,473 of record OU696476.1, on the reverse strand, counting down.
GCCTGATGTGGTCTCCTATAAGTGAGGAAGCACATAACTTGTTATTCTACTAATTACATTTGTTTTATTTTTGCGTATTCCTCGTTGTGAGATCCTTAAATAAATAAATTCCCTAATTTATTTGTGTTAGTTTAAGTGTGGTCACTACAAATAGGTATGTCAAAAAACACATTACCTTTGCTGCGTCATTATTAATAACTAATGGTAAATAAATCAAATACAGTCTTATTGAATGATCAATGTATCACTACGAGGCTATTTTGGTTGAAATAAGATCGTTTTATTACTGTTGTTTATCATGAGATTTGAGAAAAACAATAAAAAAAACACCAAACTCTTGTAGTGTAATATGTGATAGCATTAAAACTATTTATTTTAAGGCTGCACAAGGTAGCAGAGCCACGCAGATGTCAGCACGAACGGGACGGCTCGACCAGGACATTACTAATCTGGCACAGAAAATCAACGTAAAATCTATCTAAACTCACCAATAAAATACTGCTGAAGTGCTGAGGCAGGACCTAACATAAAAAAAATAGACAGGTGCATGCAAATGATAACGATAAAAATCTACAAGCAAAAAAACAATAGTTCTATGTAAAATCAATTCACCAAAGGGCTTTTATGAGCATATCGCCGTAAAACAACACTGAGTACAGTTTTGCACCAACATCACACTCATTTGTAACGTGGTGCATTTTTCACTCGATGCCATTATGCGCTCACACGAAGCCAGTAATGAAGTGGCGCGTGACGTCACAACGACACAGTTCCACGTTACGTGATGAAATGACAAACTCGCAGATTAAGGGTTGTGGAAAGGCTTGTAAAATAAAGACTGAATTTGAGTGATTTTTAGTACGTGTGTACTATATTTTATAAACTTTTCAAGGCATAATTAATATGAAATCAACACATTAACAAAATTCGCTGTAAATTAGACAGGTGTATTTATATCCCCAATAGAATCCAAAAGGCCAGACGCTGTAGACAATGCTGTCGAGAATCAAACGAGTTGTCACCGTTCTTGAGTGAGTAAGTTATCGAAGTATTGACTGATCGAAAACGCTTAGTAACCATTTTTAAAAAGGTCATTACAGAAAGTGCAGTAAAAATATTGTTCTTACGACTTCGTAAGAATTTAGTTAAATTTTTGCCTACAGAAACAGTTTTTGTACTGGAATTATCTATCCTGAAATTATAAATTAGAAAGCAACTCTATCTGCCTGTCTATCACACTTTCACGACTAAATCACTGTTGCAATTTCAATGAAATTTGACATGGACATAGGCAACTTTCTATCGCGATAACCGACATTAAAAAGTTAGTACACATATGCAGTAATATTAATGACATTAAATTTTATCACACTAATATTTTCTATAAAACTAAGTAAAATATAAGTTAAAAAATTCTAGTACAAATACGTTTACAAATAATTTTCAGAAAATTGTCCTTGTTACATTTTTGAGTTCCTTTCATAACCAATGCTCACTTTGCAATTATAGACAGCAAACCTGTATAACAAAGATTTGTTAAGCTCCGGATTCTATTCTCCATCAATTCCTTAGGGAAATAAAGCCCGCTACACACTCCTGTTATACAAGAGACAATGTACCAGGGTCACAATACCGGCAAGTACAAATGCGTTCAATTAGCCTCTGCCTATTATGTTGATTGCGGCCACCACACGTGCTTCGCTTGGAATAAACCTTACGTATAGAGTACTGCTTTGAACAGAGCTGTCTCTTAATTTTGCCGCAAATTAATGCCGCAATGTTTGAGCTCAGTATAAGTTTGTTGATAAAAATCATGTAGCTGGAGGAAGTACTGCTAATTTAGAATTAGACAGTTTATTAAGTACACTTAATATCTATGTATCGTTAGACCTCGATTTGGAGAAGAAATCTCCACTCATTTAAATAAAATTAACTGTTCATAAGGTCTCGTGTACAGAAATGCTACACTCACAAGGACGATAGATTTGATTAGAGAGTGATTTAAAATAAGCGTAACAATACATTTTGGTCTTCAAGAAATTGGTTATGTGATTTGGAGAACGAGATAATGACTAGAAGACAAGATAAAAAAGGTTTATGTGGAAATCTGATAATAATATAATGAGAGCAATCTATTCAGTGCAGAACTTACTGAAACTACTAGCTGATTTTGTTAAGAGGAAAATCACGCCTGATCATACTAAAAGCAAGTAATTATTAAGTATATTAGAAGTAAATAAACCTTATTATTCCATCCATTTCAAGAACAAAACACATAATGGTAAACTCAGTTATAAAGATTTAGCTTCAAACAAAGAAATAAATGTACAAAGACTTCTAAAATATAAAAATAATATCTAGTTTTTTATCACAATGTCACTCATATTCCTGTTTATGATTTCACTCGCCGACGTAACTGCAAATACTTTGTAACCTTTCTCAAAAATAGAACCATAAAATACACTTTGTTATTTGTGGATGTAATTTACAAAGCTCAACGCGATTCATTAAAATAAAAACCACTTCAATTTTATTGATGATTGAAAAGATCTGGCTCATAAAATTTTCGAATCTCAGTGAAAATTCTATTTGATAGAAATTTAACAATAAGAGCTTCGATTTAATATTCAACTTTATTTTATCGTGTTCAATATTTCTCAGAACAAGACTCACTAGATATCAAAGAAATGAATGTATAAAGAGAAATAAAATCTGAAAGCGTATATTTAATTTTAAAGAAATGGCTATTTTCACATCTCAAAGTATCCACTAGATTTCACGAACAAGTCCATTGCCTAGATACTAAAACTTACAGCTATGTATATGGCGACTAAAGATAACTTGGTAAAGGAACATAGATATCAAAGTATATGTAATGGAATAGTCTTGTAGAGTTGACATTATTATAGAAATAAATATATTACACTAATAATACAGGTGCAAAAGCAATTATTTTCAAATATCATTAATTTCCAACTTTTAAAAGAAAAATATTAATCGTTTAAGACTTTTCGCACGTCAAATGCGTCCTCACCATAGTGTCCAACAGATGTAGTAACTGTCTTTTCAAATACAACTTGTATTTTGAATTTTATGACAACTAACATAGAGTAATGTAAATGTTGTGTTCTTATTCCACTATTTTATTAATATTTATATTTTTTCTGCTATTGATCGATCCTTTTCTTCACTTCTATTACTTTTGAAATTGTACAAAATTTTAGACAAATCTTTACCACTATTATATTAAGTTAATTTGAAACCATTAGTAGTAACACTTAAAAGCTAACTTTAATTGTGAGCCACAACAGAAGAGCTCATAAAAATCAGTGCTCAAGAATAGATACCATCTGCTTTAAATCGGTTCTCTTGTTCATGTACGATCCATGCCTAGCAGTAATCAGACAGATATGTTATATAACGATGTCTCTTTTATTTTAAATATAAACAGATCCTTGCCACTGAATATATTTTTAGTTTCTCAGTCAGTATTTCACCCTCATCTTGGCGAATGTTCTCCCTTAGACATTGCACGGACGCAGTTTAAATTCCTACTGATTTATGTGTCTAGGTCAGTGCTTTTCTGATTTCTAATTTAATATGTATTAAGTTTTCATTTATAGGCATGTATTAAGTTTCCCCGTCTGTGCAGTTTTCTATGATTTATAATTATTACAAGATAATTGTAATTTTTAGGGTTAAAAAAATGAAGTTTTTTGAAGTTATTTATTTCTAGTGCGCTCTAATCTGTTATGGGCATGAACTCTGACTTATATGTAACCCTGTACAATTCCCAGAAGCGCAGGGCTTTTTCACTAATTGCTAGAGTTTCTCTCTCGGGTGGTAGTAAAAATATTTTTTCCAAACCCAAAAGACAGCCTCTAGGTGTTACGAACAATCTATAAATTTCAACGTCTTTCTTGGCTAATTAATTAATACCAAGAGGACACTTAATTCAATTGCAAAGTACAAAGGAAACATCATACCTTGATGTTGAATCGATTATACAAAAATCGGTTAAAGACCTCGTTACTGAGTTATTAATCATCATATACTTTGAGGAGTAATATTTGGCATCGAGTCGTGAAGTTTAATTTAGAATATCGATTACAAGGTTTAATTTATTGTTTTAAGTGAAAATGTCTTTGAAAGAGTAAAATGAGGTATTTAATGTCAAGTTAACTCAGTTCATAATTATCTGTTAGGTATCTTCTTTATGGTTTAAATACAATTCTATTGATTTAAAAACATGTGAGTACAGTTTTGTTGAATTAATAGTGTTATTTCTTTATTCATATCATTTTATTTTTTAAATTAATTTAATAAAGGAATATGTCTATATATAACTATATCATTGACATATTATATAAATATCAAAGCAATCAAGTAGTACAAAAAAAAACTGATTGCTGTCAAGCAGAACTGTCTACTGCATCAGTCACAAAGAATTTATTAACATTTTTACACTAATGACAATAACATTTCGGACATCTAGTACATAACGCCATCTAGTCCCAAACTAAGCAAAGCTTGTACTATGAGTACTAGACACAAAACTCATATAAACATTTGGTGGTACACAGTAATCCAACCCGATACCTCAAGCACAGCATTTGCATACGCCACCACTGCACCATCGAGGCAATCATACTATAAATCATGCAGCCATGCTATATTAAAAACAGTATAAAATTAATCATATAAAATTTCCAGAATCGAAGAATCACTTGTTTAATTTTGAACTCTAGAGTACTCTAGACTAAAGCCAAAATTCAATTAAAATTATTTTAACAATTACACAGGAAGAACCCATATTATAACAGGAAGAACCCTGAAAGGAAAAAAAATAATTTTCACCCTACTACCTCATTTCTATAAAGAAACTGCTTCACCAATTTCTCCGTGAAAATAAACATTACACCATCGTTAATTCATTTAGCCGAGAAGAAGTCACGCACGCAGTGGTCGCTTATTTGTGCAATGGCGACGTGAGAAGAATCCGGCTGAGAGATTAATTCGCGAATAGTTCCCAACAACACCGTGGGACGTGATCATAATCTGTTATAACCAGATTTGTTTACTGACGGTAATGTATTTACTCCAGAGGTTGATGGTAAAGGTACCCTTTACTGAAATTTTGAATTAAAATTAAGCTTATTTTGTAATATTAAAAAACCTTTTTGTTAGCATCACTTTTAACAAGTAGAAGTTATTTCAATATTTTTTTATGGATAATGGCAAACGAGCAGACGTATCGCTTGGTGGTAAACGATTACCGCAGCCCATGGATATCTGCAATACCAGAGGCGTCCCAAGTACGTTGCCGGCCAATAGAGATAGGGGGGGTGGGGGAATGGAGGTAGTGAAACACAGCGCAAGTGATAAATGACATTTATTTTGTAATTAAATCTTAACAGATATTTTTACACGTCGTACTTTACAGCTAGAAGAGGCCGGCATTTCCTAAGACTCTTTCAGGGAAGAAATGCCGAAACAAATCATGGAGATGTCCTTTTTTTAAGTCTGTGAACATTGATTAATTACAAAATAATAAAAATCTATGCAAGTACAGTATAGGATCTGGGGTCATAGTATTGAGTCGGCCTGTTGCGTTCGTCGTGTCGTGGTTGTGTTACCTAACCGGTATACGACAAGATTAACCACCCGAAGCACGACACTACCGCCACTTCTACCCAAACGTCCTGCGTTTGGGTAAGGCGGGGAAATACTCAAAACCATCAGTAAGATACTAAATATGAACTTATATAACAAGCCTAGACTATACTCAACATATACAAACGCTGTTTCACACCGGTTTTCTTTGAGGCCATGGTATCACTCCGGTCGAGCCGGCCCATTTATGCCGAAGCGCGGTTCTCCCATCCAAATTCACCATTATTTTGCTGAATTATTTCTGTGTGATGAGAGATTAAGAATACGGAATGTCACCCCTGTGTACCCCTGAAGACGTAAGACGTATGAGGTGTAAGACTAAGGGAGAAAACTACGCAGAACAATGTAACTTCACTGCACATGAAACAAACTTTATACCAAGCCGTCTGGCCAGTGTGGTACTGTAGGCCAAATCCCCCTTCATAAAGAGTTGTTATGAGTGTTTGTTCGCAGTGGACTGGTTAGGGCTGTTGATGATGATATTTGCTGTCACTGCATTATGTATATCGAAAAGTTTTAGCATATTAAAACTAAATGTAGTGTAAATATTTTCAGATGGTATTGAACGGAAGATGTTGATGTCAAAATCGATAAAACGAGAGAGCTACGGTAGGAAATACCGCCGATCGCGAATGAAAAGAAATTATCTGCAGGAATAACGCATACTTAAGACTACAGTATTTTATCCGATAGAAAAAATTAAAACGAACACAATAGTAATTTGCAGATTTTTATCTCATCATCATCATCTTCCTACCCTTTTCCCAAATTTATTTGGGGTCGGTGCAATGAGTTTGCTTTTTCCATTCTCCTCTATCACTCGTCAGTTCACTACTAACTTCCTTTCTGGCCATATCTTCTTTTACGCAGTCCATCCATTTTTTCCTTGGTCGTCCTCTACCCCTATACCCGTCAACTTCCATACCCAAAACCTTCCTAACAGTATTTTGCTCATCTCTACGCATCACATGTCCATACCACGCTAACCTGCCGCTTCTCAACTTTTCAGCCACTGGTGCAACTTTCAGGCTTCCTCTGATGTAGTCATTCTTCACCTTATCCATTCTTGTCACACCACACATGCATCTCAACATTCGCATTTCAGCTACATGCAGGCGTCTCTCGTCCGTTACCTTCACTGGCCAACACTCAGATCCATGCAGAACGGCAGGTCTGATGATCGTTTTGTATATTTGTCCCTTTAAGGTTAAAGGGAACTTTGGATCGCACACAGTTCCTGTTACCTGCCGCCACTTCATCCATCCTGCACTGATTCGATGCTGCACACACCTATCAATTTCGCCATTATTTTGTAACAGCGAACCGAGGTACTTTAAATCTGTGCAGACCGGAATCACCGTTCCATTTAGTGACACGGCAGCAAGGCCGGAGAGACCGCCGAAATCGCAAAACATATATTCAGTTTTACTCCTGCTGATTTTTAAGCCAACATTCTCCAATCGTTGCTGCCATGTCTCTAGTCTGCGCTGGACCTCGGGCGCGTCTTCACCGACCAACACAATGTCGTCTGCAAATAGCATGCACCATGGTGCCTCCTCCTGTATGTCCGATGTCAAAGCATCCATTATCAGCAGGAAGAGGTATGGGCTAAGAGCCGATCCCTGATGCAAACCAACAGGGACACTGAATTGGTCGGTGTTTCCCGCAGCCGATCTTACATAGGTGCTTGATCCCCTGTACATGGCTCGAATCAATGCCACATACTTAGCAGGCACTCTTTCTTCTTTCAAGGCCCACCACAAACCTCTCGGGGTACCCTATCATACGCTTTTTCCAGATCAACAAACACCATGTGCAAATTTTTGTGTGCCTGTCTGTATTTCTCGCATAGTTGTCGAATTGCGAATATGGCATCTGTTGAACCGCGGCCCGGCATAAACCCAAATTGGTTCCGACTTATTGCGCTTTCCTCTCTCACTCTTCTATCAATAACTTTCTCCCAAACTTTCATACTATGTGAAATTAGCTTTATTCCCCTATAACTGCCACATTCCTGTACATCTCCTTTGTTTTTAAAGATGGGTACTAGTGAACTTAAGCACCATTCATCCGGGATAACCTCTTCCTGTAGCAACTTATTAAAGAATAAAGTCAACCACTGATATCCATCCTCTTCCAATACTTTCCATACTTCAACAGGTATACCATCAGGTCCAACAGCTTTTCCATTCTTCAAACTTCGTACTGCCACTCTTACTTCGTCTATACTAATCTTATTTACTAATCCCGTATTCACATGCACATCATTCAAAATTCCAGTCCATTTATTTTCCTCGTTCATCAGCTTTTCGAAGTAATTTTTCCATCTGAACCTTATCTCCTCAGCTTTGATTAACACTCTCCCTATTTCATCTTTTATGCATCTTACATGCTTCAGATCTTTAGCTCTTGCCATTGCTACTGCTTTCTCTGCTTTCTTTTTACACTCGTTATATTCTATTTTTCTGATTTCTTTCATTCTCTCACTGCCTTTTTCATTTTGCCAAGATTTAAATGCATTCTTCTTTACTTTCAAAACTTTCTATCTAACATATTCAATTTGACAGTCTTGTCGTACTAAAGTATAATTTATTGGCAAGCAATATAGGCGAACTTCGAAACGATAACGTTCTTTTTTCTCTTTGTGCCTATTTGTTAAGTTATTTAATTTCCCTCAGTGGTGCTGAAATTTAAGCGTAGAGTTTAAATTACATTTACAACAATTTCTACTTATAAATGTAATTTCCTCATGACAGATTTTAAGACTCATTTTGTTTAATAGTCGTGCTTACTTAGTTTTTTTCTTTATATCACTATTTCTCATGTAAATAGAAATCACTACAGTAGGAGTATAATAAAAGTGAGCAATAAAGAAACAATAGTAGGCTACAAACCTATGATCACTTATTTGATCATTTTCAATTAATATTGACATTAAAATGTCAGTTAAAATATGCGTGAATAGTTATTGAAAACACGAACTTCACATGCATGTACAAATATAAGGTCAAGAGACGTCATTGAATTACTGACTGACTAAAAGCACTGATTGACTGCACTATTAGCCTTGTAAGTGTAAGCATCAGTGGTCACCACGCCACTGCTATTTACTGCGTTCACATGAGAATTTGTAGATCGCACTTTCTGCGATCTACAAATTATTGTTCTGAATCTGGGTATTGTTTGTGTTTATTTCATGTATTAAAGTTATCCACAAACGATACGTATTGCTTTAGTCCCTGGAAAACCGAGCTTTATTCGATAATTTTTTTTAGTTATATTTCTAAAAATGAGTTTCAACAGTAGATTTAGCAGGGGATTTCACAGTCGATAAATAGGTGTGATTAAGCGCCTCTGTAATCCCTTGCATACCACATGAAAATCATTTCATAAATCTATATCCCAGAATAAATCGTTTAGATGATGCTTTTTCATTGAAATCTATGCTAACAGGAACTAAATGAAATCTCAAAAAGTCCTTTAACACCATAAATATATTTACCCCTCTAATTTATTCGGTAGAGAGAATATTAAAAAGAACCTCGACCAATGGGTATGACAACATAATTAAAATTATTTATCACCATTGTCATTCATTAACGAAGGAAGCCGACGATTACAACTGAAATTGTTTCAAAAGGGAAATGGGGTCATCCTTTTGTTATCTTTGGGACCCTGATTTTTCTAACCAATTAAACGGTCGGATATTATCTTTTACTTGCCGTGTCTTTGTTGAAATTGAAATTGTTTGTGATAATTTATTTTCTTTTTCCTTTTTTGTGTTTTAGAATGAATTCTTTATTTTTAATGGTGAATAATATTTTGTGTATGTTTTAGGTGTTTTTTTATTACAAATTTATACAACTTATTGTTTTTGATAATATACTTTATGATTGTATATGTGTATTTAGAGATAATTTGGAAAAGTGATTTTAAAAATATATAAACTGCATCAGAACTGGTACACTACTGAATTAAACAAAGTAATAAATATTTTTGACATCTAACACACAACGCCTTCTAGCTTTAAACTAAGCACAGGTTGTGAAAAAAAAAGTAAAAGCCAGACTGACTTATGGAATACTTGTATCCTTTTTTTGTAAATACATGCATATCACACATAAAAAACAACATTAAAATTTATGGAAGTCAGTCCAAAAATGTTTTTTTTCCTAAACGTGGAAACTTTGCGGCTATTGGCTAAATATTCAGACCCTGAGGGGCTTAATATTTTTACTTAAAAGGGTTTACGGTAGATATTATGGAAAGTTAACTAGGGAAAAAGATGAACCTAAAAAATAAACTGTTATAATGATCATGATCATTTATAATTAAATTTAAGTTAAATGAACATCTGCAAACACGTCTACACTAGAATGTCGTTCAAAGATATTATAGTCATGAAATTCACGATTGAGTCTGTGGTTACATTGACGATACAATTGAATCTTGGTGAAATCAGTAACAGCTGCCAACGTGTCATTTAGAGAATATCGTTTGTATAAATTACTAACTATTGCTAGTGGCCTCGTTGTCATAGTTATTTCTTATTTATAACTTTATAAATGACGAGTTTCTAAAATTATTCATTCTATATTTTTACTTTATAGAGGTAAAACTTTCAAAAATCCTTTCTGAGTAGCTAACCACGTTAAAATATCAGATACCAATTCAAGTCTGTAGCACTAGTGGTTTAGGTTCTGTCAAGTCAGTTATAGCAATTTGTTGTAAATACTTATAAATATAATCAAGATTGAACTTTCTTTTTCATTTTTTTGTTATTTTATGTCATTTAGTAACTAGTTTTTTAATAGTACTAAATTGTAATCGTTCCTAAACTGTTTCTTAACGTTACTAAATAACCGTTTCTAGACTATCTGTTAACGAGAAGATATAATGTTCAAGATGTAGTTCTTTCAGGGAAATTATTATGAACTGAAATTGAGTAAATATAAGTAAGGAGTTAGAGCTAGATTTAACTTTTGTGTATGTACTGATGATAAGCAACTTGTATAATTTTAGGTAACAACCATAGAAATCTAAAACAAGTAATAGAAGTGCTATGTACGCGTAAACTTGTCATCGTTCTGGTAATTCGAACGTCACTAGTGCTCAGTTACCCTCAAGCCTTTAAAATAAATAAAATAAATAAATATTTTTGGACATCGTCTTTGTCTCGGCAACTGCTGTTGTAAAATGGTGTTATGCAGCATTGCTCACTGTGGTAATTCGTTTACTACGTGTAATTACACTAATCAAAAACATCAACAAAACTAAATGTTAATACTTCATCGTAATTCATAAAACATAACCATTCCAATAAAATTACAACTGGTATAATTTGCGGCTTTGTTCGTACTTACTACTACATTGCCTCTTGTATTGGATGCTTTAAGAAGAGTTTGGTATTACAAAAAGAAATGTATTACGCAATAAATAAAAGTGTTTAATTTCGCATTTTAGTCACAGATAATCGTCGAGAACTAGTTATGTGTTAAACGATATTAGGCACCTGCAGTAGTACTCACAAACTACATTTTTCATTAAAAGATCAGAATCAAATATCATGAAATATTATTTTTTAATGTGACGATATCATTGTATTTGCTTATTTCGTTTATTTTAGATTCCCGCAGAATGCAGGTAAAAGAGACAAGTGGTTATCTGCCACGGGTGAAAAAAATTGGATACCCACAACTTGTCGGATTTGTTCAAATCATTTCACGGAGGATGACTTCAATAAATAAACAAAACGACTTACTCTGATAAAAACTGCAGCACCTACAGTTAGCACATTAAAACTGCTCAATGTAGTGAGTTCAACTTTATACGGTTTTAACCGATTTAATAAAAAAGTAGGAAGGACTTAGAAGCAGTGGACGCGAATATAATATGATCTTAGTTTTCTAGTAGGAGTCGCAATTTTATCGTCGTTTTTTTGCGATAATTGCACAATATCTGGTATCTTGAATTTTTTAACTCTCAATAAATATTTTTTGCAGCTCATAAATAATTAATTAAATGTGCGTACATGAATATTACAGTATTACCTGTAGTCAAGCACTAGCGCAGATTATGCAATCTATGCTACAAATGCAGAAAGTGTAATCATTGTGTAAAGTGAGCGGATCAATACGACATAATATCAATCTCAAATGAATATGCATACGGTTTACTCCAGTTTGTACCATACTCCATATGTACGCATGATCGTGTAGTTATTTTTTGTAAATCTAGATGTAGCACCGCGCTGGTGACAAGCGTTTCTAATAAATATCAGCACTACACACCATTTCTAATACCTTATTTAGATTTATGTGGTGACAACTAATTTTTGTGCATAATTAAGTATTAGAATTCCTATGAAAACAAATGGCCATCATGGAATAGATGCTGTATTTAACATAGTTTTCAAACAGAATAAACGGAATCTAGGTCAATAGCCAATCAAGGGCTAGGGAATCGGTGACATCACTAATTAGGCCAGCCAATCGAATGCAATTAAAGCCATTAGGGTAACCATTTAAGCCCGGAGAACACTTAAAAGCAACGCTTTATCTTGAACTGAAAAAAACCTTTGTACATTTAACAATAAGACATTTTCCATCACATCAGCATATTTCTTAACCTCGTCTCTTCAAACATTTCATGTCTCCAGAATATTTATTGTGGCGACATCCACGTACAGCGTAACAAAACATACCACAGCGCCATCTACCGAAGACATGTTAAACTACAGAATAAATTATCCTGTATCGCGATAAAGAAATTCTCACGCTGAAGAACTTTTACTTCTTACCTATTAAAAATAATGAAAAAAAACTCAGTAATAGATATAATTAAGTTGTACCAACATGGACATTACAAATTCAATATTGTTCCAACGTGTTTGGCATTTTCAATGACAGTTTCAAGTTTTAAATAAGAAAAAAGTGCATTTATAAAAAATATAACAGTGTTCCTATGCGGCCGTGATACTGCTGCCGCTGGCCATTTTATCCGCGGAACTGACAGCCGGGGTAGAAGAGTTCAGGAGTGACGACTTGCGCAAGATTTATGGCAAGATTTATACGAAAAGCCCAAAATCGATTAGAGTGGTTTGTGATGGGAGAGGCAAAGGACAGCAATAGGCTGATGATGATGATGACATAAGTAAAGCTCACCACACCTGAAAGTTCATACATTTGGGAAGTGAAATTCTAACTAAAATGGGAAGTGAAATTGTAACTAAACCGGCCCGTTGAAGCGAGCTGCGCCCTACGATAAGTGCCATAACAGACAATTAAACGTTCAGGCCATAGCTTCAGCGAGAGATTAAATTTCAAGAACCATTGAGCTAAAAAAATGTTTTAGTAATTTGAAGTCTGTTCTAAATCGGTTTGAGATGTTTACAAGGTTTTTATGATCTTTTTTTTCTTAAATTACAAGGAAACTAAGAACAAAGTAAATTACTTTCGTCTATAACTAAGTCACGAGTGTTTCCTCCAAAATGTGTACATAAATATTTGAGCGTTAATAAAACAGAAAAGATTCTTACAAATTGACCAAATCGACAGAATTAACATTATTTGTCATCAATGACGTAATTCATTTTGTAAATAAATAAATTTTGCTCGCTGTCGACTCGGCAATGAAGTTTGTATTGAATTGAGATTATCTGTTAAATATAATTGATATTCACCACCTGCGTTAAACCGACTGAAGGCTGGGCTAATACGTCGATGTATGGATATTAAATACTCAAATCCATTGCTATAAATTCAATAACAAATTTTGCATAAACAACTAATAAAACTAATGATTTTAATATTTACTGGTGTAAAAAGTAATATAACTAGTAGGTATAGTATAATTTCGTGCTGAGGGGGGTAACCGATGTAGCCCAAGAATAAATAAGCATATTGTTTTGAATGTAACTCTATCTGTTATGCTTATATCGCTAAACCATAGCACTGATGTCAATGAAATTTGAAATGGAGATACGCATTTTTTTTGGAAAGGATATAGGCTACGCTTTACCGTAATAACCAACATACACATGGACGCAACCACGGGCAAAAGCTTGTAAGTTTTAAATTGTGAGGAATAAAAAGGGCTAAGTAGAAAGATCAGTAGGTATTTATTACTTTTTATTGCACACCATATACAATGTAGAAATACGAAAAAAAAAACCGTCTGCGATTACTTATAGACAACCTTTAGATTGATTAAATTGTGGAGTAATGCAGTTTGTGGTGCAAATTGAGAATTGGGGTACTTATAACCGAGGAAAAAAAGGAGGAGGAAAGATACATTTTACACAAAGTTACTGGTGCCCGCCAGTGAACAATATTAATACATCTAGGTTTATCTAGCTCAGCCACTTATTAAGAGTGATTATGTCGCATATATCACAGAATTTAGTTATTTTATTACACCGTAAAGGTCTAAAACCCTTATATAGTAAAATTATTTGTTCTGCAGTTAGATTACATGCACACTTTTTATTAGCAGATGCGTTCGGTCTTTTCCGAAGAAAGGATGAAGCGAATTAAAAGATTTAAACAGAAAGAATTTCTGATGGGTTCAAACACTTGGTGAAACACAACGCAAGCGCTATTTCACAGCGGTTTTCTGTAAGGCGTGGTACGAGTATTACTCTGGTCGAGCCGGCCCATTCATGCCAAAGCGTGGCTCACTGTGGGATGACTATGACTTAATACTAAGTGACGACCCTCACTCGTGGACACCTGCAGCTCAATAGTTACATATGTCTTAACATTTTTAAATACCTACCAGCTCTCATATCCTAGAATCACGGAGAGGAGAGGCTTAAGCTCAGGTCACCTAATTTACTCGATGAGACCTCAAACAGCCTTCAATAGTCCACCGCCAGACTCAAACTTCTCCTTCGTAAGGTTATTTTGGTCTACTATCACATAATGGCGAAAAGAGTTACTATAGGAGAGTCACGCTTCGGCGGTCTCATAGAAAACCGGTGTGAAAATCCCTCTCCCCACCCCTCAAAGGTCGGCAATACACTTGTGACGCCTCTGGTGTTACGGGTGTCCATGGGCGGCGGTAATTGCTTACCATCAGGTGATACGTCTGCTCGTTTGCCCTCTATTTCATAGAAAAGAATGTGTTTGCTGTCTCAAATCTAATTGTACCACGTAGTTTATTTCTTTAGTTGACCCTTAGGATACCCATGGGACGAATAGGGGTGGTGGTGGGTTATACATAAAACGCATTGAAAGAAATAATTAACACCAGTCTTGCAGTGACTTATGTACCACTTCAGACAAGCCCATATTTGTCAAAGTTCTAGTTCTATCTTTCAAATAGACAATAAAGTTCTAAAAGTGGGCCAATAGCGATACCCACATATAAACAAACATACAATTTCGTATAAAAATCACTTTGATAAATCGCCTATAAAACATTTTATATATTTTGTTTACGCAATACTGATGTTTCGTCAGCCGCAGGCTATAAAACCTAACGAAATTTATAGATACATCGTCAAAATATATGTTTCATCAAACTGTAAGTTTACATAGGACAAAAAAATACAGAAGTAAAATGATAAAAGGAAATTTTAGATATTATAATGGTTTGATAAAGTCGTATAGTAATAATACCCTGGCATATCTCACACACAGCCTGATCTCGGAACTATAACAAGGTGCTATGGTAATCTGATATTTTTTTTATTGTCGATGATTTCTTGCCAATTATGAATACATATATATAATATACTAGCTAAACCCCGCGGTACTACCCGCGGTCCGACAATAACCGCTGGCAACGCCGTGAGGCGAAGCTAATATCTTTATAAATTTGTGTTATTCTGATGTATATAGCTATATTATTGTAAAGTTTCATCAAAATCCATTCAGTAGTTTTTACGTGAAATACCAACAAACATACTCACTTACATACTCACAAACTTTCGCATTTATAATATTAGTAATATTTTTCTTTTTCAGCCTATTGTCGTCTACGACTGAACGAAGGCCTCCTTCGAAGAGCGAAAAACCAAACCGTTCTTGGGTAGGCCGCATCCATCTGTTGCCAGCCATTTTCATCAAGTCGTCGGTACATTGTACCGTAGGACGTCCTGCATTACTAATATAAAAATATTTTTAACTGCCTCGGTGGCGTTGTGGTAGCGTATGCGATTGCTGTTCTCGGATTCGATTCCTAGGTTGAACCAAATGTTTACATGATCTGCAAATGTTTTTTTCTTAGTTCTGGTGTTTTCTATGTATATATGTATGTATTTAGAAAAACAGGTATACATGAATTTATACCAGTTCTCTAGTACCCATAACATAAGCTCTGCTTAGCTTGGGACTAGATGGCGTTGTGTGTTAGATGTCCCAAATATTTATTATAATTATATTCTTTTATGTAAATACATACTATCATGTTAACAACATCTATAGATACAGCAAACATGATTATTTTCACACAAAATTTGTCTTGAAATGGTAACTTAAAACTTGTTGCTTAGAAATTAGGTTTTTACAATAACATATAAATTTTTCAGGACTTCGTAAATAAGCATTAGAGATCCAGGGTATAAGACACATAAATAAATATATAGGTACATACATCCATACGATTTAAGTCTCCAACTTGAAGGGAGTAAACATTAACAGTGATTCTAATACAATTTTTCTCAACTCTCATAGCCACACAAAACCACAATCTCTTTATTAGACTCCTGTTTAATTTGCAAATGGTACAAGCTGTATAACATTAAGAACCTAACGAACGATAAATGATATGCATACATAATTAAGTTACTTAATCTGTTACAAGGAATTTGTTAAAGTTACACTAATAGATTTTAATTATTTTATGTTCTTATTGAGACTGGGATCGATTACTGCTTTTTGGCATTTAATTATTCTGTCTAACTCAGTTATTTTTAAAACATCTTTCCATTAAATTATACGAAATTTTAACATCGCTTCAAGTTTCGCAGACAATCTGTCAATATTAATTTGCTTCAAGTTACCAAATATTGGAACATGGAATGGAATTAACTTTATAGTTTTTTATGCGACTAATTGAATAATCGATTAGACGAATGTATAGAAACAAAATAAAAAACAATTTCTCTCAGACAACCTCTGCGTGAATAAATCGACACTAACAGTAACTTACAATTTACACCAATATTAAAAGTTAATTTCATTCTACTTTTGTTGTATCAAATAAAACTCATATCTAGTTTTGATGACAATAATTGTTTTTTTAAAAGAACCAACTACAGGAACACAAGGTACCTTTCATCCAGAAGTATTAGTCCATCAGGCTGAGAAGAGTTAGTAGGCCTTTAAATAATATTGCCAATATCACAATACAGGACATAAGCCTATCCTTCGGATGGGGGTAGACACTACTAATAAAACTGTTAATAGTGTTTATTTTTGTCCTCTGTAGGCAGCGTCTAATTTGATCTAACCTTTTTTATTTTATAAAAACGTTTAGAGCCACTCTAACCTCTGCTTCATTTTATGGCTGGCTTTTGTTAAGACTACCTACTAGCTTCTACAATTTAATATATAACCATTTACTGCACACAAAATTATAACTGTCATTTGTTTGTTTCCTGGAGTAAATTATACAATCTCAGTTGTTGTAATACACATGGAAATATTTAAGTACAATACACTGACGACGACGACGGGTCCAATGAATACGTGATCCTAGTTGAGTCAACTCTCAACACTTAGTCAAGTGTAAGATAATTTATTCGGCTCAACATTATGTTTATGTAATGCAGGAATCTATCTTGAAAACTAGACCCCAAATTGTCGGTTCGATGTGTGTGTTATGCACACGGTAATATATATTTTTGGATCTGAGTGTGATATGTATGTATTTTAATATATTTAGGTATGTTTAAAAGCAGTGGGGTGACATCGTATATTTATGTTACCGGCAATCTCTATAATTCTGTATTTTATATAATACCTAGGCAATGTATATAATACCTAAAACGTACAGGTGGTATGTGAAATATTATTTATTTTCTACAATGCCTGACGCGCAGCTAGTAATGTGCTATATACGGGAAGAAAAGACTGCTGTGTGCAGTCTGTTCACCGTGAAGGAAGAATGGATAAACTCAGAGGTGTGAGAGGGGAATTTAAAAATCACTTTGTTTCTGGAAAGTAGATTTTGGTCATGGTTAGAGCATAAGAAACTAAGATGAGGTGCAAGGCATTCAAGTAACGATGGAGAGTTGAGGAAAGGAGAAAGAGAAGTCAGTGCTCGCAAATTGCGGCGCTAGTGAATTAGAAGCTATTACAATTGGCAACATAAAGCAGCCACGTGGTCATACTTGGGAGGTTTCAAAACGAATCGAATACGGTTATTAAGAAGTCGGTCTAATTATTTAGAAGGTCTGCATTTAGATCGAAATAACACACATCATCATAGTCGATTAAGGGGACAATTAAGGACTGCATAGGCATAGCTTTAATTTTAGTGGGAAGGAAGTTCATTAAACGATATAAAGCGCGAAGACATGTGATTACTTTCTGGTTGACGTGTGTAATCTCAGATTCTTCACCACTCCACTCCGAGGTATCACATTGTTGTAAGTAACTGGTGAGATGCCCGATATATCTAATCTACGTAACATTTGATTACTTCCCACGACGATCACCTGGCATTTGGTTGGATATACCGCCAGAACAAACCTCGTCGACCACCTCTATGTAAATTGCAAGTCTTTGTTAACCTTGTCAATGGCATGTGATATGTACTCCACCCTTGACTGCGTCTACACTTGTATGTCATCGGCATACAGGTGATACTGGGACAGAGCTATGTGTACACATCGTATGTATAGTCTATCATATTTTTACGCTTAAATAGTTTAGAAATATATACTCAAGCAATAACCAACTTTTCGGCTCATAACATATCACATCAGCTGCTTCTAATAGGATACAGACATATCTAGCAGTGGACATTAAGAATATAACAACATTTTGCCTGTAGTGATATTTTTCTCGAAATTAAATCTACGCGATTATATTTCTGTAACAGAATGAAGGGTCGGAAAACGTGACCACATTTATAATGCTTAAGAAACAAAAATCTCTTTTGCATATTTTCAAGGCTGACAGTAAATTCTATGTACAGTGAGATATTTATACACTCAGTCAAAAAAGTATCGGGAATGGATGATTTGTTTATGGTTCGAATTTTTTTGTTGTTGTTAGATTGGCACAACTGTTTTCCATTTTGGTGTAGAGTTTGAGTTGAATCTCTGATTTATATTAAGTACAGCGCTGTTTTTCGTTATATCATATTTAGTGTGTACTACGGATTTCATAATGGACTAAAATATTGCAACAACAAAGAGTTTGTCTTAAATTTTGATCGCTAACGGAATTTCGTGTTTGGAGTCACTGAAAATGTTACAGAAGGCTTACGGTGAATCTACTTTATTAAAAATGCGTACATTTAAGTTGTACAAAGCATTCAGCATTCGGTCGAATTGTGATGGAAGATTTGCCTCACTCTGGTAGGCCATCAACGTCTGCAACTAATGTTAACATAAGCAAAAGTGAAGAAAATAATGACTGAAAATCCTCATTCAACTTTGAGAGAGATAGCTACTGAACTTTCTGTATCGCACGAGTCAATCCGTACCATTCTAAAATCACTTGGGTATGAAACATGTTGCCGCTCGGCTAGTCTCAAAAGACCTGAATTTTTTCGAAGAACTCAATCGCATGAGCATAAAGTTACCTCTTCGTGGCTTTGGTTTTCAATACTGGTTTAATAGAGTATAATATAGTTTGTATCAGCAAGTGCAAGAAAATCTGTGTTTTATAGATGCATTAGTAGCAAATTAATATACAGTAATACTCAATTAACTACAGAAGGGACAATTCGAAATAACTTCAGTAATTTATACATTACAAAATACTTTTCATTTTAACATTATACAGAAAGGGCCTTATATACCAGGTTGCAGCCAGAGCAAGGACAAAGGCCGCTGAGCTCTTACTTTTAAAATCACTAGGGTTCATGAATCAAGTCTACGTAAAAATGTAACAAAATCGTGTGAAGAAGAATCCAACTCACAAAGAGAGAAACCTAACCAGTTCCAACACTAAGTTACATTAACATTATTTTCATTCAAGATTTCATCTTTCCTAGAACTGGAAATGATAAAATAAATCTTCGACATTTAGGTAGGTAAGGTAGGCAACTTAAATGCAAGTAAAACCACTGGTGACTGTACTTTCTGAAAAGGTATTTTCTTAGTTTATTTTACAGCGTCAGCTCTCGCGTCAGCTTATAGCAGCGTATATGTATGTAGTTCTTCAATTCTCAGTGAAATGAAGATGCTATATCTGTGCGAAGCCAATGAATACCTAATCAGAACACGGGATGGAATCTGAAGGAGTCGACTGTACAACAGACCGCTGCATTTGTGGTACTTAATTTAATTCTGTCGTACAAGTATACCGTATGCATGTGAACTAAATCTTACTATTCATTAAAACTTTCATTTTGGTCTCTTTGGCAAGTGTTTTCTTATTAAGGTGATATTAACATTTTAATTCAGACAGGCATTTATTTTATTCCGAAGAATCAAGAATGACATTTTGTCTAAGATTATATATAACATATAATTTTACCTAGTTTAACTTTACAATCACTGAAAAAAATTTACAAAGTACAGAAAATTACCTTTACATAAGACATTTTGTGAGTATAGTATTATACGCTACTAGCTTCAGCGTTTCACTTGCATTTAATAAAAACATGCTGTGTTACTTTTTTAATACCTCCAAAAATATGTGTACAAAGTTTCATGATGATCGGTTAAGTAGTTTTTGCGTGAAAGCGTAACAGACATACTTACTTTCACCTTTATTATATTAGTGTGATAACTACTCTTAGATACAAATATTATATGCGACAGACGCACAGACAAATATTCGTGTTATTCTATAGCAATTCTAATTATTAATTTGGACGTACGGAACTATATATATAATGACTACACTTGTCCTTAGTTATACTAAACTGTTTCGTACACTCACATCAAATGTAAACCAACTTTTAGCAGAAATTTCAAAACAGCTAATAAAAAAACTGTTTAAGAAACATCAAACCTCACGACTAACCACATGGCGTCTCAGAAGATGTAAGGTTTTATACTTTTATCTGTAAGTATATATTTAAAGCCATAACTCACAATCTGCTGAACTCAGCATCGCTGCATGTTATGCCCTATTTTACTGCGCAGCGTCTAACTAGCTCAGTTTGTCTTGAACAAGGAATATTTTAAGTTATATATTAAATGTTGGATTTTTAGATGCGGTATGATGTTTTTCGATAATGTGTTTTTCGCTTGCTGGAGTATATGTGTGGTCTGAAAACTTTACTACCTAACGATGACACAAAATATTTTTCATTTTTTATCTACGTCTCCTTGAACTTTACTCACTTCTCCCAGCAATGTAAAATGCATTTGAAAAGATGTACAACTGCATTCCTATTTTTACTAACGAGTGCCGTTATCTCCGCGTTGAGGTCGAAAACTTTTTAGACTACCTAGTACATACTTGGTGGTCTAAAAAGTTTATTATTTAAATTTATAAATACATATTTATGTTTACATTGTAACCTTTTATATGTAGGGAACCCTACAATTGGATCAAATTATAACAGAAAATTAGTGTTAGCAATTTTTTGTTTAAATTTTGCCCAAATGAGTGAGGTTGCTGGAGTCCAAACCGTTATTTAATTCAGATTGGGAAGACTGAATGGGAGGCAGCGCTTGTAACTCTTATGTGTTTTTTTTTTATTATTAAATAGCGGGCAAACGAGCAGACGTATCGCCCGATGGTAAGCCATTACCGCCGCCCATGGACGCCCGCAACACCAGAGGCGTCACAGGTGCGTTGCCAGCCTTTGGGGGAGGGGGATAGGGGATGGGAAGGGGGATGGAGTACGGGGTGTGGGCCTCCGGTATCCTCACTCACTCGGTGAAACACAGCGCAAGCGTTATATCACACTGGTTCTCTGTGAGGCCGTGGTATCACTCCGGTCGAGCCGGCCCATTCATGCCGAAGCGTGGCTCTCCCACGGTAGGTGGTAGTTTATGGATAGTGCGGTAGTTTTTTAAGATAAGGTTTTTCCTACGGCTCTACCTTCGTATACGTCGGTTGCCGCGTTGATTCTTTAAACTGATTTAGTTTTTTTATTTGTATTGACGTTTATTACAATAAAAAAAGTAAACTGCACAAATCCAGAAAGCTACTTTTGAGATTATCGAGCACAAATACACAGACAAAAAGATAAAACGATTGTGTTTTTTCTTTTTAAAAGACTTTCGCATTCGTAATACATCCTGCTTCGCGGGGGGCTTTACAAACATACACGAAGCGGACACAAAAAACATCCAGATTCAGGACAACAATTTGTAGATCCCACAAACTGGTGTCTTATATGGGGTTTGAACTCACAATAGTCAGTTAAATATAGAATGACTCATCAACCTCTTACACCACAACGATATCTGTGCAGTCAAATTTGTGTTAGTAACATCTTGTTCCAGCTTAACCCTAATTTACGCTTACTAATAGGAAGGGCTTCGTAAACAGACATTTAATTATACACTAGGATTTCAGGAATTGCTTACATTCAAAACCTTTAATTCATCCATACTAATAAAATAAATTCGGAAGTAACTTTAAAAGTCTGTTACGCTTTTACGGCTAAACCGCTTCTCATAATTCAATGAAATTTGTTTTGGAAATACTTTAACTCTTGAGAAAGAACATAGGCTACTCTTTATCGCGATAACTGATTATATATCGGTAGCGGGTAGAGCCACAGAAAAATGCTAGTTCACTATATATTGCGGCTGTACGGCTCCCAATGTGATAATAGACAGGCAAATTAATTAACTTCAAGCGTTTGCGAGGATAAACGACTAACTCGTATTAATTTGCTTTAGCTATCATTGCACACAATAACATCACTCGAATTGACTCAAACAATTGAATTGAATTCGTATCAATTTAGAGTAAAATGATAATTGAACTTTGAACGCTTGTATTTCTTTAAAAGGCGACATTTTATGCTGAGACGTATAAAATGCCTACATTTTGCTAATGTTAATTAAGTCATAGTAACAAAATAACCAGCAAGCTGTAGGTAGTCGTTAACCCAGATAATGTGACGAGTAATTTGATTTTGAAAAAAAAACACCTCATAAAGCGAATACTGCAAAATGACGTCACAAAACGATATTGCTTTCTATACTAACTTGTTTTTACGCTAGTATTACATAAATTACATGGTTATTAAAACAAGAATATTTCTAAAACAAAACATGTTCTATTCAGATAGTCAACACAGAAACTTAGAATGTAAATATAGTTTTAAAATCTCCAGGTGGGATGAATAATTCAGTCGAGGCAATGGCATCGTTCGCTCTTGCTCCAATATTAAATCTTTGACATCGATGCGCTGAAAACATTGGGCCTATGCGCACTAACGATATTAATAGAGACCAGAAATATAAAATGATGGTGAAATACAGCCACTGGTGAATGTTTGTAATTTTTTTTTTATATTTCGGACATCTGACTCATAGCGCTTCAAACTAAGCAAAGCTTGCAGTATGACTGCTAGATAGACTAGTAGAATACCTACATATCTTTTTTTCAAAAAATATATCTACATTTCACATACAAAAACACACCCAAACTCCGAAAGAAAACTTTGCAGATCATACAAACATGTGATATTTTCATTATTAAAAATCACAATTGAATGACTAATGACAATTGTTGTGTTGTGACTTCTTGAGATAATTTAAATATATATATATATATATATATATATATATATATAGTTCTAGAACATTTCTCTACTATTCTCCTTTTCGTATCGATAGTAACACAATTAATACATTTCCCTATTTAAAACTGTCTTGGCCATTACAGTTTTCTCATTTTTTCGATATCGTTATAGAATCGTTTCTCTAAATACTAAAGCTAACAATGACAGCGCTTTTTCTCACTAAAAGAGCCGAAGCGATATCAGGCTCGTAGCTCGAGCTACTGAAGCATTCAAACGCTCATTATTTACTACTGAATCATTTTGCACTTAACATTTATGCAGCGGCGAAGTTCAAAACGATGTTGCATGAATAAGTAGTACATGTATTGCAATATTTGTTCTTTTTACGTAAAGGTAAGCTACAAAAGTGATTCTTTCAACCTTGTTGGAGAACTGATTTCACGAATGGCGTATTGGCTTAAGAAAACACTTCGCTATTTCCTTCGCATCGACTATTCTGGGTTTAATACCCGCATGGGACTAATCCTTGTTTGAACCACAAATTATCTGAGTCTGGGTATTTTGGGCCCGTTTTATGAGTATAATGTAAAGTCAACAACGGCAAAAGGTATCTAGTGTAAAAGTTAATTTAAAAAAAACATTTCAATAAAAAAAGCTTTATTCAGTGGTTGGCCTGTCCAATCCTATGAGCAATGTTCTTCCACTGATATTGCCAAAATATTGAATGTTATTCTTTTATATTGTAATAAGTAAAAGATGCATATCCCTGGTCCGCAGGGTACGAGGCGGCACCAACAGCATCCTAAAAATGATATCCATCCGACTGGACTGTTCGATTGTAAATCGGTGCTGAAGACTGCTGGAACTGCAGCGTAATTACATAATTTATAACATTTATTACTAACGTAGATGTAAGTTAAATTGTTATTAATAATTATTTTTAAGTGCTCCAATGAGTATGTATTTGTATAAAATGAAACACTGTACTTTAAAATACAAATACATACACTCAAGCCTATATAGGACGTAAGGGTAATTTTCATTGAAAAATCAATACCATAACATTTCTTAATTATCATACCAATATATTGTAGGTATATAAAGCCAATTAATTCCAAAATTAATTACTCATGTTCCATTAAAATAATTTTATACAGAGGGAAATGTTCGAAGCAAATATTTGTGCAAATGTTTGTTCAAAGTTGAATTGCTCAAACAACAGTTAAGTTTGAGGTGCATCGTGTCAGTTACTAGTGATTTATGCGTGGAAATGTTCACTTGTGCGCTGATAACAGTTTAAGTTTGGTTACGTAAGTATACAGGCTATTACCAATGTTAACATTTACTAAATTTGATGGAGTTTTTTTATGTATGAGCTTGCCAAAGTGACTATACTCTGCCGCGATGGGCCGTAGTAAAACACTGTCTCGATCTGTTGAGCACGCCAAGCTTCTTCACAGCCAATTTGGTCTTATCCTCCAAATGGGCACGGAACTGGACTTCACTCGATATGTTGAGACCAAGTATTCCAATGAAGACTGACGCATTGCTTTATAAGGTGCAGGTTCAGCCTTATATGGAATAATGTCCTCATCTTTGGGCGGCGACACCCCAGTACCAGCTCCTCCGTCTGAATTGCTTTCAAAGGAGAGCGACTCGAATCGTCGACTGCTAAAAAGTTTCAATTAGGCTGGATCTTTAGCATTGCGTAGAGATGTGGCTTTGTTATGCATCTCCTACCGCATTTACTATGGGGAGTGCTACGAGGAATTGTTTGGACTGATTTCTGCCGCCTCTTTCTACCGTCGTTCTACGCAACAGCAGTTTCATCCCCATCACTTAGATGGCTGGCAGTCCACAACTATGCGGTTGTCTATTAACTTTCTGCCTCACACAATAAAACTGTGGAAAGAACTGTCACCTGCGGTATTCCCGGATCAATACGACCTTCAAACCTTTAAGAAAAGAGCGTACTCTTTCTTAAAAGGCCGGCAACGCACTTGTGACGCCTCTGGTATTGCGGATGTCCATAGGCGGCGGTGATCGCTTATCATCAGGCAATACGTCTGTTCGTTTGCCCCTTATTCTATAAAAAACACACATTGAAAATAACCAAATTCCTAAACAAATATTTAGAGATCAAACAAATATTTGATCTGACCCGGGTATTGACACTGAGACCTCAAGCACAGTAGTCGCATACACTGCCCCTGCACCACCGACGCAGTAATTTACAATAATATAAGTTTATATGATAAGTTTTCCAGAAAGCATAAGCAAGGACAAGATATTTCAAGAAGATCACTGAAAATAGCAGCGTACGTTTCGATTTGACTCAAGAGCCATGATTCTGAAATAAACAAAGTAGTCGGTGAATTAGTAAAATGGTTGAGTTTGTGGCGCCGCGCCGTGATGAATGGAGCTATGGCAGTTGTTCTGTTTGCTGGATATATTAGGCCACGAAATTAACGAATATTATTTTTTTACCTTTCCCTGACCTAGCTGGATTACTATCGTTATTAATTTTTTGTTTTATTTCATTGTCCAATTTAACTTGAACTAATATTGTATAGATTTGTGTGGTCAAAATATATATTTCGTACGTGTTCTAAAATTTACTACAACTGAATTTAAGTGAAATAGTTTAAGTGGACTTCTGGGCAATAATGCATTAATATATTATTTCATATATGATTTTGTCCGAAAATCTAAAACTAGATGAAGTTCTACTGCCTTTGGTACACAGATCTGTTTGCAGACCTTTAGAGAAAGAAAGTGTATGAAATGATTATGAAACCTATCTTTATAATTAACCAAAGAAACCTGTAATCCCTATTCTAGTGGCCCAAATGTCAGCAAGTGAGGTGAGTTAGCTAGATATCTCACAGACTTCCGAGCATTGTGTCCTGTTTCATATCACTGCTACGCCATGCTACCCAGAGCTACGAAGTGCTACAGCTATTGTGTGCGTCGTACAATTAAACGTTTGTATTATAAGTCTGTCTCAGATTACTGAGAGAATGATTATGAGGCTTATCGTACTACAGTGAATAACAGTTGTGTGGAATTACTATTATTCAGTCTGACTGCTTTATGATTTCTATATATTTTTTTTATAAAAATTTGTTCTGTTTTATTATTAATCAAGGGGTATTTTATTCGAATCATCGACAATGCCAGCAAATGGTCATTTGTAATGACAAACCAGGTTTAGCGGTTATATAGTGGTTATATAGCGGGTGCTTCTGACTAATGAAACCAATAGGTCAGTCAAGAGAACAGAACCAGTACAGCGTAAAATCAACACATTTCCCCAGAACTTACCTGGGTATAATTTATCCAAAAAATATGGATTAGCGATTTGAAATTGTATTACATTTATTTTGAAAAATGTGTACATTAAATATACCTCGTAAGTTCTTAAATGACACTAGTGAAAACTGCCACATCGATATAGTCAAACATAGTCATGTAATAGGCAAAGGACAGCATATCTTAAACCTAGTGGGTAGCTTTTTAATGTAAATAAACATGTCAGGGAAGGTCCAATTTTCTCAGGTATCTTGTTTGCCATTGGGTCTTAATGTAAACTTCTTGTTAAACCACAAATAACCACATACCCAACAATAGACAACTCTACATAGATGTCTTAGTAAACACTTGCCGCCCAAACTTTCTATTAGTAAGACTACCTAAACACACTGACGTGCAAACACCCTGATTTCTCCAAGGGATCTATTTAGTACAGCTCTTGAACTTGCTGTAGTCTGACTGCCTAATTTGCTTATTTGTTTACTGAAACTGCCTGCAAATATATTGCACAAAGCTAAAACCACATATAGGTTCGCTGCCACTATTAAGAATGTACTAGCTTCCACATAAAAGGTAGTATGCTGTCGTTTACTATTTAAGACAAGCCATCCCACCGTATATTATGGGCTTATAACTCCAACAGTTTGGCCAGCGCACGTCAGGATAATTCTCAGACGGAAAATCTTAATAAATTGTAACCATGTGTTATTCTTAGATATAAGCTACTACTGTAAAGTATCATCCAAATTCGTACAGTAGTTTCAGCGTTACATCCGTCTTCACAAAATTTCGCATTTATAATATAAGTAAAATAGAAAATAACCAAAGAAAAGCACTAAATATACTTTTTGAAATCGAAATAAGTTTGTCACTGTTTGCGTTGTTTACTGCTTGACGAAGCAACTCTATTAGCTAAGCCATACTGTGATCAGTGTTTCAGAAGATCATTAAAAGTAATTTAATGTAAAGTGCTCTTTACACTTCTAAGTATTAAAGCAATATATTTATAATTTATAATAGTACTTCGTCAACTAATCGAGTCACGTTTCTATTATATAATATAAAATATATTAAGCATTACCCCAGAGGTAGCAATTTAACTAATTCTCTGAAGAACAATTAATTTGTTGCGTGAACTGAATTGTTCAAAGATAAGAAGGAGAAATCTTCGTTTCATTTTGATGTTAAATGAGTTAGTTGAGATGAAATAAAATATAAATAATGATCGTTAATATTAAAAATAAGTTTATATCGTGGGAGAGTCACGCTTCAGCATGAATGGACCGGTTCGACCGGACCAGTGTTTTACCGAGTGAGTGAAGAAACCGGAGGCCCTTCCTCCCATCCAAACCACAGATTTTCTCAAAATAAGGTTAAACAAAAAAGTAAGAGGAGGTTCAAGATGTTATATGAAGAGCTTAAGAATTCTATTAGAATTTTTATATCAGACTACAGCACACTTGAGACTTGATTTTTTTGTATAATATATGCTCCTGCCAAAATATCTTTACTCTGCCTGATGGAAATCAAGAGCTGGATCCAAGAGTGATGGTCACCATACTCATTGCGAATGCAGACATTGCAGTAATGCAGCATGGTGGCCACACCGTGGCGGCCTTGTGATGCTTAATTAGATTTAAAACTTCATTCGTCGCATCAATATCGAATAATACGAAAGATTTAGTTTATCAGAAAAGTAACTGACACTGAAGTCTATCTGAAGCTGTTGCTGCTGCTTACTTAAATTATTTTCAGCTAACATCTTACCAACATTTACGAAATAACTAGTATTTGCGTTCGGTTCTTCTTTCTTCAGCGACTGATGAATGTGGACGAAGCAAAAGAGGTGTGTCAGGACCGTAGTAAGTGCAGATCAAATTGACTGTGTTTACTCGTGAAATAGGCGTGATTTTATGTTATGTGGATGGCAACATCACTAAGCAAACACAAGGGACACATTATGTAATACACACAAAAAGTAACAACTAAATATATTATCCAATAACGTTACAAATACAAGTGTAGTTTAATATTGAACACATTTAGAAAGCTCACTTATGTTCATATAAAGTTGCCACAATAGACTTTTGTGTAGACAATAAAGCCGCGGGCTTGTGTGCGGAACCGTTGGGAAATCACTAATAAACGCTGTTGTGCGTTGTAATAAGGCAGGTTGGAGACCAGCGATTATAAAAAAATATATAGGACTTTAAGGGCCTACTGTACATCACTATCGAGACTTCTGAGTATTTCGTATTCTGGTAATAACAATTCTTCACATCGTATGTATTTTTCTTTTGCAGAGTAAGAATAAACATTTCTGTATTTGGCAGCCTCGATGGTACAGTGGTAGTGTATGCGACTGCGACTGCTAACTTGACCCGGTCATGGGTTCGATTCCCGGGTCGGACGAAAAGGCTCTGTATTTACCCAGGCTCTCCATTTACATCAGTTATTTAATACCCAAACTCTGTTGAGTTTGGGACTAGGTGGCGTTGTGTATCAGATTTCCGAATTGCTGTAACTGAAATATTATTTACAAACATTTTTGTAGCAGCAAACACTTATTCTATGCATATAAAGCTATCTCAGCTCAGGCTTTGCTCAGGTGCTGTCGGCGTCGTAAGCCCTTCTGCCCATACATTTTATTCCACTGATATCTTCTAAGATATTCATTTGAATGACATGTAGCCAAAGGCAATTTTGGTCTGCAGTAGGTAAGTGCACAAGATATCTAATATATTTTATTGGATAAGGACTAATATTATTTTTAATTGAGATAAATATCTTTTGTTGCTTTTTTTCATTAGGTTACCATTAGGTTGATCTATCCATTGGTTTGCACTTACACAATAAACGTAATTCTAGGCAAAAACAAATAGAACTGGCCAAGAGCAGGCAATAGCGAGCACAATAATGATGATTATTTGGGCAATATTTTATATTTTTGAACCTTATCTTTTTCGTTTCCTTAGCCTTTCCGTTTCCTTTTTGTTTTTTTTATATTTCAGACATCTGACACACAACGCCATCTAATCCCGAGCTGAGCAGAGCTTGTGTTATGGGTACTAGGCAACTGATATAAATATATATATATATACTTTTTTTGTAAATACATACATATTATACATAGGAAACATTCAAACTCCGAAACTAATATTTGTAAACTATACAAACATTCGATCCGACCCGGGAATCAAACCCAAGACCTCAAGCACAGCAGTCGTATACGCTATCACTACGCCACAGAGGCAGTTTTGCGTCTTATTGATGTTAATTGTAAAAGTTTGGCAAACAATGTTTAGTTTGGTCTTAGTTACATTAACGCCTTTATTCATAAACGTTATATAATTTTAATTATTGAATTTTAATTTGAAAAGACTTGAAAAGATTTGAAAATTAAGCTTTTATTGGAATGCCGCGATAATCTTTTGTATAATATAAATTGCACAACGACATTATAAGTTGAAAGTAAAAATTTTAATGACATACTTTATTTTATTCTTTTTGGGGCATCCCAATGAAAGCTTGTTTTTAAAAGCGTTTTTAATTTAATTTATTTAACTTTCACGTTAATACCTTAAAGTTAAAACGGTTGAATATGTATTTAGACATTTGCAGAATATTTCTGGAATATTATGGAATTCCTGTTTTCAAACACAAAAAAATTAAGTAGAAAGCGGTTCAATCGTCAACACTGCGGTTGACCTTATAATATTTACAAAAGACGCTTGTTCCACAGGTTCCTGAAATAATACTGAATATTGTATTTACTTGTACCTTCCGCGAAATAGACACTTTTTTTGTCTGTTGTGTCTTGATCTTTCTCTTTCGGTCGCGTAACATCTTGAATCAATACTGATTGCCTTAAACAATTGACAAACAAAAAATTGAAATTGACTGATTTTTGATTTACACCTATTGTATTGTGTCATGCTCATTCTAATTTGAGGGTTAGAGGTAACCCAAACTGAACTGGTCATTCTACCCAAATAGTGTTGTAATAAAAAAAAACTCTAGTTGTACCTAATGCACCCGGATACATCACGTATCCATGTTCATTATATACTATTATAAATAATTAGATATATCACATATCACAGGCGAATTGAAATTGACTCCACTCATTTATACTTATAGTTCGGAAACCTAGATTAACTTAATTTACTACTTAGCCCGAAATTCATTTGTAAAAGCAATACCGCTTTAGATTCAGAACATTAGAAAGAAATACCCCTTTCAATTCCTATTCATTTCTTATTTTCTCAAAGTAAAGTTTAAAAGTTTATATAAGCCTGAGTTACAAACAAAACATTTTCAAACATAACCTGTCTACTAAACGCTTCAGTAAGATAAATCTAGACAAGCCATTTGCTTGTAAACAAGTCGTTGATGAGTTTGTGACAAGTTCGGCGTACACACTGAGCCCCAGAACTGTCTAAGTACGTACTTTGGAACGACTTTTAGTCGCTGGGGCCCTATCATTTGAGAGTGTGGAAAATGGTCGAAGTTATAAGCGCGAAGCAATATATTTTACTATTACTTTTAAGCCTCTCTCTTTGAAGTTATGATATTTTTTTAACTTTGGATAAAATATACCTCGTTTTAACTATTTGTGTGCATTTTCGACTTTCTTTTTTTTCAAGTAAGTACATCCTTATATAATATCCTTAATGTACGTGGTTGGCAACATTACATATTTTTCATATTCTAAATTTGTGTTTCGTTTATTAAGACCTCTAGGACATCACGATAATGGAATGTAAGTTCCACTCTTGCACAAGTTTTATTGAAAACTCTAACTGACTAAATAAACTGAATAGGTGATGGGTTATGAGGGTCTGCATTAACTTCAAGGTCAACCAGCGCCATTAATAATTTTACTATTCGTTTATAACTTGTACTACATATCTCTTACATCTGTTGCTAGCTACTATTAGTATCGACATATAATGGGTCGTTTAAAGTTCACACCTACAATAGTAAACTGCATCTAATAGCGATGGCATCGGGCACCGTTCCTTATGAATCTATGAATCTTGCATTTCTACTACAATTTACTGATAAGCTGTGCTTGAGATGATTTCATTCTGACATTAAATCAGAGTGAAAGCTATTAGCTATTTTATTGCAACTATAAAATAATATTTCAAACGATTAAAACTAGCACCACTCTGTGGTATGACTTTGTGAAAAAATATAGTACCTACCGAAGACATCTTGAACTGTAGAGTAACTGCTAATCCTGTATCGCCATATGGAAATTCTTACGTTGATTACAATATATGTATATGATGACATAGTGGTCGGATCCTCCCTTTTTTATATTTGGCCCTGCCATAATGACTCCACTCTGCCTGATGGAAAGCATAAGCAGTATTCAAGAGTGGTGGTCACCGTATGGTATGCATTACGACAATACAGCATTGCAGCATGGTGACCCACACCATAGCGGCCTAGTAATGCTTCTGCATCATTATGTTACCCTATACCACTACTTACAATTTAACATACTTAATGAAAAAAGAATTATTGTTACCACAAGATTAATTTAAGACTATTCATGACTTTTTATTAACGAAAACCGTACAAATGTTGTGCAGAAAACTAATTTCCAAGATACTAACATCGATTCATAATGTGTATGGTACAAAAGTCTTTGGGCCCGTAGATCTCAAAGCGATTACAAACGGGATAACTATAAATAATTGAGGATTACCTTATTTAGGCCGATGTTCAAAACAAATGTTTCTTTTCTGTACAGTTTTATAGAGTCCCGGAGATAATGACATGGAACTATATGAGTTATGATGTAAGGCAACCGCAGTGAGGTAAAGGTTTTGTTTCGTATAAACTTTATTGTTTGACGGACTATTTCTTTAAATTTTATGTCGCTTAAACCAAGAGTGGAACCACGGTCGAATGTAGCGAGGTACTTGTCCACTTATTTTCAATTGGTAATCGAATAATATACTTTCCGATTTTACTATCTTTTAAAATTTTTCAGTTTTTGAGATTGTAGGGAGTAGTCTCTAGATCTACTAAACCGATTTTGAATAGTATTTTACCAATAAAAAAGCCACATTATTTGTGAGTATCATAGACTATGTATTGACCCTCTCAATTAAAGATATTTTCGTGATAGTAGAATTTGTTTGAAAACGTTCAAATAAAGAAGTAGGCATGAGTCAACTAGTCTACAACAATGATACCTTGACACACGTTACACTATGCTCGTCTGTATTACTGTATGCTACTGTAGGCTCTACTTAATTTCTAATCAGACAGAGTTAAATCATCAGTACTCAATGATAATTAAACATTTTGATACGTTTCGAACTTTTATGACACAAATTTACACCAATCAACACGACAGCATTTTTGCTCATCGGTGAGAGAATGAGGTTTCCATTGCGAAGCAAGCTGCCTAACTTTATGGTGTTCATGCAGGATGGTGGAAACTGCATGTTATCCAATGTTTAGTTTAGCCTGTATCTCTCGATGTGTAATATGTCTAATCAATTGCAATATTGACTCTACCCTGATGTTGATATTAGCATTCAATCCAAAATATTTACAAGAAAGAAGATAATTTTTTATTCTGTGGCTACAAATTTTTTGAACAACCTAGGTATATATACAGGATGTTTATTCCTACTGCAGGAGTTGTCTTTAAAAAATGTATACATTAAAGATATTATATGAATAGGTAAACTCCAGTCTAAATTCTTCTTTTCGTATAAGTACAATAGAGTCGTATTCCTTTATTCATACTTGATACATTTACCTCTGCTAACATAACAATCCAAACTTCATAATTCCATATATCGATGATCTGTAACTAGGGGCAAAGTTGCTCGATTGGTGTTATTGTAACTTCCCAACTTAGTTCCACACCAAACGCTTATAATGTCATACCAATATTATATGGAGTAAGTTGTGTTTGTTACACATTTCTATGTGGGACTATTAGAGGGAAACTTTGGAATCTATTGGTTAGTTTATACTTCTTGTAACCTACACTTAAATGGTTGTGTATGACTGTGGAGTCTTACTACCCAAATGGATCGAGTCAAAACTTACATGGTTTATAGCACCTTATAAAGAGTTCAGTTTTATACTTGGCTATAAATTAACTTTTAAATCTAGTATAATAATAAAATATATAGATATTTTACTGTAAATGATATGCAAATGTATATAACTGACAGTATAACCTAAAAATTTATTATATTAAATAATTGAATAAAGCTAAACACATAATCTATGTTACAAAACTGTGTTAAGCATCATATTAACATTGTAAAAAATTAAATTACGTTTTTTCACAAATATTGATTCCATTACTATTATATTTAATTAGGTATTATATTATTACATGGTAAAAATTTTATTATTGTATAAAAACACTTTTCTACCAACTATTTGTGCAACTTAATTCTAAAATATTTGAATGTAATATTTATATATTTTTGGGTAATTAATTATAAATTGAAAAAAAAACGTTTGAAATACATTTTTATATTTAATATGATTCTACAAAATGAGACTACTATTTTTATAGGATCTCTGGGTTTATATTTTGTATAACTATCGCCCTTAAATTTAAAGAAATCGTTATATTTTCTTACAAATATCGAAATGAAATTTTATATCCAATAATTGAATTGATTACACGTTTGGCCTAGTGATTTAAGCGGTCTCCACGCCGCTTAAATAACATATATGCAGGACAAGGGCAGTAAGTTTAGTCTTTTAAATAAAGTTCTACTAGACTCAAGTGGACCGACGCCACACTCAGCTCTAATGCACTTCTTCTGAACATGAATATATTATTTATATCCGTAGAATTACCCCATATTATTAAACCGTTTCTAAGCAACGATGCAACTTAGCCTCTGGATGCCATAATTGCTGTCTTTTAATTGGTTTAAAAAAACAATGACATTAAATAAAGCAGAAACGTTTAAATTGCAAAACAACAAACATAAAATAAAAAACAATAGCAAGAAAAATTAAAAGAAAATAATAAAAGCTTAATTATAATATTATGCCACTTTTGACATAAGACTATTTTATAAAGTTCAGTTCATTCAGTTGCGAATAGACCTTGTCCCTGTGAGCACGTATTTACTGTTACCAAGAAAATAAATCAGAGATTAACAACCTTGCGTCGACATGAATTGTTCATCTTGTCACAATAAATTCAATGACGGTGTTCAGTGTAGTGTTTGTCAAAACCACTATGACTTTGGCTGTGCAGGTATCACGGAGCATGGATATCGGCGACTTGGAGCGTCACCTAAACCGACAGTCCTAAGGCAGGAAGATCAACCCGAACATATAATGAGTACTCCTTCCTAAAAGGCCGGCAACGCAATTGTGACGCCTCTGGTGTTGCGGGTGTCCATGAGCGGCGGTAATCGCTTACCATCAGGTGATACGTCTGCTCGTTTGACCCCTATATAATAAAAAAAAAAAATGAGTAAGTTGGATGCAATGGCTACAAAACTCGATTGTCTGCCTTCCCTTATAAGTGATGTACAGGCCATTAAATCGGATATGATAAACCTTCAAACTGCCACTGAGGGAGCACTGAAGAAAATTTAAGAATTTGCTGAGATAAGATACCGTTGGAGTCCGCGGTGTCATGCACTTTATGTCAAAAATACATCACAAAACCCCGTAATGCTAAGTTAGTATACGACTTTTATTATCATCACCCTTCTTGAACATTGTGAGATACCTTTATATTAGTTTGCATAAATTCAAACTCCTATTACGTGCTACAGGATAGTGGGTACAGACGATAACTTATAAGACACAGGGTCCCTCCAAAATTGCGGTCGCCTATTGGTTGTTAACTTCGGTGATAGGTATGTATAACCATAAAAGTGGGAATGCGGGGACGTAGAGAACTACGAGTATATATATTTATTTAAACATATTTTAACCGGTTTAATATAGTTGCAGTAGATGACTGTTAAACCTACATTTAACGAATGTGACACTATTCAATCCGAGCTAATCCAAGAGCTATTTCATACTGGTTTTCTGTGAAGCCACGGTATCACTCCGGTCGAGCCGGCCCATGCATGCCTAAGCGTGGCTCTCCCACGGTTTCTCCCAAGTTTCTCTCCCAAGGTTCTTTGGCTAATGTGGCCCACTCGCTCACTTCAGCCTGCTAATAATATTTTGCGCTATGTCGATGAACTTGGTTCTCAGCCGGATCACCTCATTCCTGATGCGATACCTCAGAGAAACATCGAGCATAGCCCTCTCCATAGCACGCTGAGATACTTTAAACTTGAGGACTAGTCGTGCCGTAAGTGTACACGTTTCGGCTCCGTAAGTCATGACGGACGCACTGATTAAAGACACTGTGTCACTTTGTCTTTAGGCACTGTGGGATCGACAATGAAAAGACCCGGCGAAGTTTCCCATATTAGCCGAATAAGTGATTACCTTTGGGATAAACGGGTTCTTGAGTGGAGACCACGTCTCGGCAAACGTAGTGTGGGACGTCCACAGGCCAGGTGGAGTGATGATCTGCGCAAGTCGGCTGGCAGGAGTTGGATGCGAAAAGCCTAGGATCGAACCAAGTAGCGTGAAATTGGAGAGGCCTATGTCGAGCAGTGCACTGCAGAACTATTTGAACTACGCAGTATAGAATTAGACTCAATTATACTCGCCCAAAACGTCGATATATTTTTCTCTGCAATCCGCGTATCGCGGGGTGCGAAACGCGTGTGCAACGCAGAGTTAATCTTTAAAGTGTATACACCAAAATTTCTAGTTCACTAATATATATTATCACCACAAGTCGAAGCACCAATAATTGCGTTTACAAAATTCGAAATATCGTAGGACGCAAATTTTACTACAATTTCCAATTAGCCTGCCGTCGGGTCTAAAGTTCAACTCAAGCGTTCACAACAACAAAAACGCACACACCCGCAACACCAAAGGCGTCACAAGTGTGTTGCCGACCTTTGGGGGATGGGGAGAGGGAATGGGGGGAGTACTACCACTAGACTGATAGGTAATCAATAAATTAATGAAATATGGAGTCTACACATTATAAGTATGGCTCTATCACTAATATGGATTAACCGAGAATATTTATTTATCATAAACTTTATGCATAAGTCCACCGAAATCCTCTATGAGGCTATTGGCAGAGAGCCGCTCATGGAGGCGGTGACCGATGCGGTACCCAGGCAATTCGTATTTGACAAAAAATACAAAATACAACTACATGAGGACCCCCCCGAAGTACTCCACCCGAAAGAGTTGAGTGTCTTCACGGATGGATCCAAAACAAGGTCAGGCACTGGCTCGGGAGTATTCTCCGAGGACCTAAACATACACATCTCAACGTCACTAGGAGCCCACAACACAGTCTTCCAGGCAGAGTGTATGGGCATAATAATGGCTGCATATGCGATCACTTCCAGGAGAGTAGCCGATTACCCCATCCGCATACTTTCCGACAGCCGATCAGTCTTACAAGCCCTACAAAATCACTCGACAACATCGGGGCTAGTTTACGAATGCCACAAAGCCCTGACAGAGGTATGTGCCAATAATAGCATAACTCTGCAGTGGATAAAGGGGCATAGTAACTCACGCGGGAACGATGCAGCCGACGCACTGGCAAGAGGTGGATCGGAAAGAAGGGCAATAGGCCCTGAACCAATACTGCCTCTGCCATCCGCCTGGCTGCGAAGGTCACTGCAACAGAACACCAAGGTGGAACACCAAATGTATTGGTCCAACCTTGGTACCTGCAGGCAGACCAAGGAGGCCCTCCCGACGATCAACCCCAGATTGTCGCGGAAGCTGTTGCAACTTAAGAGGCCGCTGCTCCGACTTTTAATAGGAGCAATAACTGGTCATGCATTACTAAACAAACATCTTTTCACTTTAGGTGTAACGGACAGTCCTCTGTGCAGGGCTTGCATGGAGGAGGAGGAGACAGCCGCCCATGTCATTATGACATGTCCTGTGGTGGCAGAATACCGGGCGAGACACCTCGGATTACCGAGGTCACTTCCTGAAGTCGTCGGCAACGTGAAGGGTCTGCTAGGCTTCTTGGAAGAACTGGGGTGGCACGTGTGAAACCATCCCATCACGCAAAATAGGCGCAATGAAGACGTCGAGTTGCGGAGACCCAGCCCGCGAGTTTCAAGTTCAAGTTCAAGTATGCATAAGTCCGCCAATGTACAAAAGTACACTGGCGGACTTATTACCCAGGCGTTCTCTACCAGTCAATCTTTAGGTTGGGTATAATTAGACTTAATAGATAGAAAGCAGAGGTGTTGTCATTTAAATAAATGATACACGATGGTATTCGATATAACTAAGGCGCTGCGGAGACACTTTTTGTAGCCGACGCGGCACACCATCACTGGGGACTATTGTTGCTGTGTCATGTAACGGTGATCGAACACAGTCGCCCGTTGATACTACTGGTAACTGGTAACCGTAGTTACTGTATCCGGTGGTGGCAATAGGACGCAGTCACCGGTTGCTACGTCAACTATCGAATTTTTGGTTTCCAGTTACCGACACCGAATACTTTTTGATCATTATAATTGTATGTAAAGTGGAAGAAACTGGACACAAAAAGTTCTTGGGAATGCGCAGGGAGTATATATAGTCATGGTTCTATACTACTGCTCTCATAAGCAATGTGCAACTATAAGCGCACTATTCAATATTGTTTAACGATGAAAACCGCAGAAATTTTGCAAAAAACTAATTTCTAAGATACCGACATCGATTTATATTTGGTACGGTACAAAGGTCTTTGGGTCCGTAGATTACTAGCGAATTGATTACTAGCGAAGCGATTACTAACGGGATAACTATAAATAATTGAGGATCACCTTGTTTGGGCCGATGTTCAAATAAAAGGATTTTTTCGGTATAGTTTTGTCGAGCCCCGGGGATAACATGACAGGGAGAAGCAACTATACAAGTTATGATGTAAGGCATTTACTAAGCTATATATTTCTTTAATCAATTTTACTTCATTTTCAACAAAATAAATAAAGTTTTTTTTTAATTTTTGTAGATTTTGATCACCAAGGAAATAGGGTTTTTGACTAGTGTCGGTTTTCATGGCAAACTTATTAACGGGACCCATGTTTCATTCACCAGAGTTTTGAAAGAGGATTTAGGAGATTTCAGGATATAGGAAAGGAACATTAAGTCATGATACGAAAATTCAGGGGTTGAAAGTTGACCTTGGGAATTAGATTTGGAGAAGAGGTGAGCATTAGAGAAGGCCAAGTATTCTGGTGCTTAATGTTGTGAGTTGCTTAAAGGAGAAGGACATAAAGGCTGGTGGATTAAAATATGTCTAGGAGATTGCAAGTACGGGGAGAGTTCGGTGTCAAAATTACTCATAATTATGTGATGTGACTAGTCCGACCGGGTGGACAATAAATTGCCCCTAATAACCTCACAACGAACGTATTTATTAAACTGAGGATCAACCCTTCAAGTCTATACAGTTAAAATTAAAAGTACATAAACACGCCAGGAACTGAATAAACAAAACAATAATTGTAGAATAAATCTAATTTCCTTTGTGAAATAAAAACTCAATTTCATTCAACAGTATTATATCACTTCTCCAAGACTAGTCTTAATGCAAACTTAATAAGATAACTAATAAAGGAGCGAACACTGTACTGTAAAATCAAACGACTGCACTGCACACATATACAACGACACTTGTTTGTAACGGTCCCTAAAGATCTTGTGATTGCTGTGCTATGATTGCCAGATTACCATTCCATCAAACCAAGCTAAAACCAACTTTATCACGACAGCAATAAAAGTTAGTAATGATGTAAAACTAAAGGTGTATTTCAATAAGCATCAGTTTACTATTCCGGGCACGCGTTCGCTCGCGACACGGGAAATAATGGGGGGTAGACGAACGTTCTAATGACCATCGGTCTTTAAGAGCCGGTGTAAATTCTCTGGGGGAATGCTTAGTTATTTAGGATGGAGCTTTAAGTGACGTTGGCCAGAATTGTCCGAATTGCCGTAGTGTAGTGTAAGCACCCCGAGGGAAGTTTATTGTTTGCGGAAGTACGAAGCTTTCGAGAATTGGGAATTGTGAATTGTTTTGGTCAGTGTTTTTTAGTTAACTTTTCTGAACATGTATTGAATTATTCGAATGTACAGGGATTTGAAGAATTACTGTGGTAGGAACTTCTAAAGTAAAGAGTAACATTTTCATGTTCTACTCTCACAATTTTGAAACAGGATGTATTTAACCTTAAATTTATAATTCAGTATCACATAGAGCAATACACATATTTTCGTTCATCAAACAATAATTTTGCACGTCGATCAGCGTAAATTTTGTTTATTCGTTCGATCTGTTTAGTAGAAAAAATTTAATGATTAAAATAAAGATTAACTTAATAGAACTTTAATGTTTTAAATTAATTATAAAAAAACTCTCGAACTAAACGGTTCGGTTCTTCCTCGGGTATTAAAAAACTGGAACTCACTGCAAGATCGTATGTGTTTCTCTCCCACTATAACCCTGGGACATTTAAGCGGGGTGCGAAGAAGTATCTCACGAAGCCACCATAGTGTGGGTAAACATATTGTATTGTTTGCGTTCGCAATGAGTAAAGCGATTACCACTCTTAGATTCTAGATATGCTTTCCATCAAGTTGAGTAGAGTCACTGGCAGGCTTCAAAATAAGTAAATAATAAAATACACATAACATATACAAATTAAATTTTACAGCCGTTATCAGACACAATATCTTTTTGAAGTGAAACTTCGTTAGGCGCATGAGGGTAAAAATTTTACGGATGAAACGCAATAATAATAATAATATTAGCGTCACGGAGATGTGCAGCGTTTTTGTCGAAGAAGAGGGAGAGAGCGATTGAGAGAGAGTGAGAAACGGCGAATTTTAATTAAATATTCATCATCTGAAGTTTCACTATTTTTTAAAACAATATAAAATAAATATATTTTAATAATTGTATTTAATTATTATGATTAATGAATTTAAAAAAAAATGATATAATTTTCGACACTTAATATTTTAATGACAATTAAATGCATTAAATTCCTAACATATCTTCCTTTTTCCCTCTCCTTAAGTCTCGGTAATCTAAAGTTTTAGATTTGTATAAATATAAACAAGACTTGAAAATTAACCAAAGAAGTTTCACTTCTGACATGTGCACTTTGCACGCACGCACTTTTTTACTACAATATATCATAAAACATACAGACGAGTTTGTTGATGATAAGTGACTTCTACTCTTTATAAATACCCGCAAGTATAGTGACGGCTGCATTTTCGACCTATATTATAATATATATAATTATACTATTCACATAATTTTACTCTACACATCCATAAATAACCGTAGAAGAATGCTTTCAAGAGCTAACCCGCTGTCCTCTCTAGAGCCTAATAGGGAATTCATTATCCTTTGTTCTCATCCCTTTCAACCCTGCCCCCATAGACGATAAAGGAGCTCAAATAAAAGTACCTCAAAATTTCTTATGGCAACGGGGCGATGCACATTAAAAAGAAATATGGATGGCCCGTTTAAACACGCTGATGTTATGGTTGTGTTATGAAAACTTGCAATTTGGCGCAAATTTTCATATTAAAAGCGGACAATTAAAAATCTGTTGAATCTTACGACGTTACCATAATTAAAATAAACTTGTATACGTATCTATAGAGTTTCCATCTGGTCTTGGTAAAACAAAAACAGCCTTAACTTCACAGATCTAAAAATAAGCGATGTTCAGAAAAGATATAGGTCTGTGGTGACTTCCACATACAACACAACAGTAACCTACTACAGCGCCATCTACCGAAGATACACTGAACTACGAAGTAACGCACTACACGGAGTAACTACCAATCTTGAATCGCGCAATAGAAGTTCTCGCGCGGATTATCATATGTACAACATCCCAACATCAACTGTTGGGCAGTGGCCCGTCAGGCATGATCTCCTCGCCTGGTCGGAGGATCCTCCCTTTGTGTTGGGTGGAACATGATTCTTAGAAAGGTGGTTTTGGTCTTCTATACCGCGCTGGCCAGACGAGTCATAGGGTTTCTTTCAAGTTTTCCTTCTATTTGTCTTGCGTTATTTGCTTTCTTAGCCGGATCTTAAAACTATTCCGGGATAAAGAAGGGTTGTGACCCTCTAATCCGTCACCACACGTACTAAGTAACAATACTATGTTCCTAAAGCTATAGGTAAATTATCACTAAACAAAAATTAACTAACTTTTCTTCTCTCACGTATTGACCGGTAGTAACTGTGTATTTTATTTTATATTTTGCCACATTATGACAGTAAATGAAATGAGTGCTGAATTGAAGGATAGAAGTGTGCGATAGTTTATCGTAAAAAACTTAGCAGCGTGAAATTGAACAGGCCTTGTGAAGATTAAGTTCCGAAACTCCAAAAGTTCGGTCCTCATTTTATTATCTGAAATAAAGTTAATATTTGTATTCTTTTATTTATATAAAGTACAACTACAACATACATATTACATTATATATTATACTTATAGCTATTATTTTACTACGATCTGTCTCCTTGATGAGCCATATATTATGTAATATTAGGTCTTAGGTGATTTTCATTAGCTTGCAGTGCTTAGTTTGCCACATGCCTGGCATTATACAAATTTTTATAACATTACTAGCTGAACCCCGCGGTGCTACCCGCGGTACGATGATAACTGCGGGCAACGCCGCGAGGCGAAGCTATATCTTTATAAATAGTAGCCTATGTGTTATTCTGATGTATAAGCTATATTGTGGTAAAGTTTCATTCAAATCCATTCAGTAGTTTTTACGTGAAAGAGTAACAAACATCCATACATACATACATCCATACATACATACATCCATACTTACAAACTTTCGCCTTTATAATAGTAGTAGGATATTATAGATGTATCTTAATTTATTATTAATCTTGTGTGTACACTACATAAATCTAAAAGTTTTGTATTGCTTGATATTTAGTTTAAGACGATATACAGCACGCTTCTAAAATGGTTTTTATTTATTATGAGTAATAGTGCTTATTTTGTGGTTGTCTGGCATCATATACGTACACATATATGGACACAGGCGTCTCCTTTAAAAGGAGGTTTATGCTTACTATACCACGGGTTGGTATGGTGGGTATTTTTTTTTTTTTTTTACCTGACGATATGACGGTCCGTGAGGGTTGCCATATATAAAAAAGGCTTTGTTCAAGTTCCTTCTTTTTGTAGTGATACCGTCCTACATAGTTTGCTTCCTTTATCAACTCATACGACACCCGTCACAAGTCACAATACGGATAGCATATGCTGTAGGTATATGTAATGTGACTAATACGTATGTAATTATTACTAATAATAATAGACAAAAAATACTTACGATGTCAATAGTCTCTAGAATCTTATTGGTTTGTGTGTAAGCTTGTTCACATCGATATATCAATATAAAGGCCATAAACCCATAATTTAATGCTAATATTAATCCCGATCCGATCGCCAGGCATATAAGCAACGCTGTCGTTAAAGTTAATCCAATCATCTCTCCGAGAATGTTTACTTAATTTTTTTTTTTATTAAATTTACTTTATCCCATATTACCAGAGATAAATGTGAACTTAACGCCGTAGACACCAATCCAATTCAGGTCTATCAGTTGATTTTAAAGGAATTTTCTAACAATCATATCAAAAGCACAAATATTAAACAATAAAACAATATTCAGCCACATGTAAAAAAACATTTATGCCTCAGGTATATTGTCAAAGCCGGGATATTACAATTTCACTAGGGATGATAATAAATCGGTAAATGCATTTTACTAAACAGCGCCGTTAACTAGTTAGTTAGGTTAGGTTATAACTTTTTAATCAAAAAAACTTGCTATTAAAACAAAAAAATTACCCTAGCCTAAACTTACAATGTAACTAAAATTAGGCCGTTCAATGTTAAATTGTAAGAAATGAAGTCGATTGACAATCTACCGGTTTATTATAATATCACAAGTGTAAGTGTAATATCACGGCTTTGATAATATATCTGAGACATATATATAAAGAGAAATACTCACAGGTCTTATCGCTAAATTTAAACATAAAATCGTCTTAAACAAAATATTCACGTAATTCACCATGACCTGCAAATACAATTGCAATATGAAGAATATGATTTAACAAGACAAAATCAGTAACTTTCCATGTGTGGCGACACGCCTGCGCTGTCTCGTCGCGTCGGCGCCAAATCGCCTCTCCGCGTGTAGACTACCAAAAATCCTCAATGAAATCTCAGTATTTTTTTCATTTTCTTTTCGAAAATTAGTAATTTGATAATATAAGCTATGCTTCTGTTGAAACAATGTGACACGTATTGTTGCTTAAAATATAGAAAAAACAAAATTAAAACATGCCATTTAGGCTGTAAAAATGTGCAAAATTGAATGAGATTTTACTTTACTTCAGGTAAGTTTTCTTTAAATAAAAATACATTAGGAGCCTGGGTAAATATTGCTTAAATCTGGATATCAACATAATGCGGTGGAAATATGTTCAGACTGCAAATTATTGTATTATTCAATTTGTATGGAGAATTCATCCGGAGCCGGCCCTTTAATCATGCCTGGACGTAGGTATGCTTGCGGCGCGAGTTAAGAAATAATGAACTGAATATCAACGCGTTCACATATTTACGTAAACTTCGCCTATCGTCCGTTCCTATTGGCTAAATCGTATAACGTGGCCGCTTGCCTGCCAAATTTGTACATATAACCAAATGCATTTAGAGACGAATAAACAAGATAAGTCGTAACCTCATCCGAGTGTCACGACTATCCTAACT
This sequence comes from Spilarctia lutea, assembly GCA_916048165.1. Classification (NCBI taxonomy): domain Eukaryota; kingdom Metazoa; phylum Arthropoda; class Insecta; order Lepidoptera; family Erebidae; genus Spilarctia; species Spilarctia lutea. Next base: position 1,824,747 of record OU696476.1, on the reverse strand, counting down.
ACGGTACGAAGGCTAACAGCTGAGCCGGTTATAATAGTAACCTTCCACATCTCCCTGGTAATACTCGTAAGTACCTACTATCCCAGTACCTACATTCTTCAGCCAGCTGGCATAGTGTAGGGCCAGGTTATAAACCCACGTGTCAGCAAGTCCTACAGCTGTCCCGAAACTTGGTTATCCTTGTAAATCAATCAATGGATCTCCATTGTAAATTTTATCCAAATCGCTTTAGCCTTGAAAGTGTGATAGATAGACTCTGACATAACATAACTCTCTCTGTCTGACAGAGTTACTTTCAAATGTATGTTAGTATGGATTCCAATTAATTATCTAGCTGGCTATATATTAGTTATGGTACAAAATATATTTATGGTGTGACGCGGTAAACAGTTTTCATTATTGAATAAATTTCTAAAATCGGTTTAATCAATTAAGCAGAGTCACATTCGTATTTAAATTTTACTTAAAATATTTGCAGACTACAGCATATATTAAAAAAACACACCCGATATCCATAGCAAGTGTTCACAAAATTAACTTGCTCAAGCAGTCGTAAGTAACATCTGATAATCGTGGTAATTTCCAAATTGTTCTCAAAGCAAAGTTTCTTTTTAGAATTCGTTGGTTTAGGATCTTCGTTACAATGGCCGATTTGATTGATGTTGGGAACAGCACTAATATGAAGTATCCAGACTTTATACTATAAAATATGGAAAAAAAACATAGTCAGCAAAACAATAAATGTAAAAAACAATTTATCAGTTTCTAATTTAGAAAAAACGCCCCAATAAATTGATGTGGTACTAGTGGGAGAGCCACGCTTCGGCATGAATGGGCCTCACAGAAAACCGGTGTGAAATAGCGCTTGTGCTGTGTTTCACTGAATGAGTGAGGATACCGGAGAACCATATCCCAACCCGTCTATATTGTCAAAGGTTTCAATGTATTTTATTAAGGCCTTTCCGCCATATTTCTGTACGAAGTATATATCAGTTACATAAACTAAATAAGAAAACCAATAAACAACTTCAATTAGGTTGATAAAAGTCACTTTACTAAAATTTGTGTGTGTTATCAATTTGATATATAAAAACAGTATATTAACTAATGTTGATACGAGAATGTATGTTGCTGTTTTAGTTGTTGATCTGAATGCTCGTACTGCGATTCCTTTGCGATTAATATTCGACAGTGCACCCATTCTGAGGAGTCTATTGATAGGAACCAAAGTATAATAACTATCTTTAATCATCATGTCGTCTGTTTCACTAATGTATGTTTAACTGTAATGCAGCTTTATATTCCAATTGTTTGGCTATAAGGTATAAACTAATGCTCCGTCGTGTACCTATGCCTTACTGAGTATCTGAATGTTTTATATTTTAATTAATTATAGTTATTTTACTTAACTTCTGATGTTTCAACTTTAATAAACACATGTATTATGTATTACATTAATGAAATACGTCACAATGTCATCAATTAGTTTACATAGATGTAGTCGTAATTCACAGATCAGAAACGAATAAAATGGGTATATTTTAATTTTTTTTAGTTGTAAAATTTATTTGAAAATCATAATATTTAAGACGACGCGACGATAGGAGTTTAAAGAAAATAAGTACATAATAGTTTCATTATAAAACGGAAAGTGAAAGAGCAAAGGAATGCAATACTTCAGCCAGTAACAATAAAGGTAGAATAAGTATACAATTTATTCATCTTTTTCTGTCATAATGTCCAACTATTATCTTTATGTCACAATAACTACTTTTTACATTTTGAAAGTTAATAGAGATACCGAAATATTCTTCTCAGAACTACTCGTATTTATAGTATTTCCTCACTTTTTCAATAGGAAGTATTTATCAAAAGTTCTATCCTTATTTTATTTGATTTATAAAAAAGTCTCAATTTTCTAAAAGTTGCTCCCAAGCGAGATTAGCAAAAATACAATGTATTGGAGAATCATCTAAAAATTTAGATCGTCTCGCAAATCAGAGAGCGTATGCGTCGCAATCGCGGATCACAGAATCAAGCGCTGGACGTTCGCAACGCCTTGCTGTAAAATTGTCAACGAATCTCACGAACATGGGCAAACAAATCTAGCACCGATATCAGACACATAGCTCAACAACGAGGTCAAGATTTTGATGTTTATAATGAAGGATTAATACAGATCGAAAACAAACTTTTAGAATTGAGCGACAAAAATTTAAGAGACTTTGAGTTACAAACACACAAAATGTAGTTAATGCCATACCGAGCTATACATACGACGTTAACGAGTTTTCAGTATTTGTCAACTCTAATGTACCCAAGTTGGTGGCAGATCGAAAAATAGCGTTCAATGCTTTAATTAAAAACGTGGAAAATAACAAGGGTAGCCTATTTTTTGGATGCGCCTGGCGGAACAGGGAAAACCTTTCTTGCCAATTAACTATTAGCCAAAGTACGATAATCTGGCAAAAAACCACTGACAGTTACGTCTTCCAGAATTGCTGCAACAATGGTGGGCCAACTGCTCACTCAACATTAAAATTACCGTTGGTTGTGTCTTTAGAACAACAATCTGTTTGCTGATTATTTGGGATAAGTGCACCATGAGCCATAGAACTCATGTAGAAGCTGTGGACTGCACATTGAAAGACATCAGAAACTCAAGCAATTTGAGGGGGGGCGTAACCTTTATGTTGGCTGGAGACTTGCTGATCAAGACATGTGCTCTCCAAAGCATCGTTTCCCAGTGATCACCTGCGTCAGCTGGTATGAGAGGTTTCCGTGATGCCTCTTGAGCCAATCCTCCATAACGGGTCTGACCGCCGCAATAACGGCGAATCCCACAATCTCACGACCGAATTGGCCTGTCGCGCAATTACAATATGAAATAACACTTATGACGCTATTGTAGGTGAAGATAAAGAGATTATACAAATTTTCCGTAAGAATAAATAGATTACTCGTACTTTTACAGAAGCGAATTTAAATTCTTGCCATTAAAATATATTTTATTGAATTCTTAGTTAGAATTTATTATAACAATTTTATTTGAAGTGATGTTATTAAAGCAAAGTGTTCGTTTTCGAACTAATTGTTTAAATTCTATAGCAATTGTATGTAATAGTAATTGTACAAATACTCATAGTTTTTTCACATATAGGTATTATACGAGCTACAAGAGATTTCACATCTTTGTTTATCGAAATGGTGATGCGCAAATAAAATCCAATGTTTTGGTTCGCGGTTCACTTTCTAAAGTGTGCCAAAAGAAAAACAGTTAAAGGTAAAATGTCCCTAAAAAGCGACATCTTGTGATTTTTATTAGAAGTACAAAAAGAACAAAGGTTCTATTATAATAGCGAACTTTAATAAGATGCATACCAGTTAATAAGTATAATTTTCAATAGAGGGCGCGCTGGCTGGGACCATATTGAAAGAATTACCAGTGTCCATGTCACAGTCAACTATTGGTTGTTTGTGATATACCATGTATTTTTGTACTATCATTTTACAAATTTTAATATTAATATTCGAAACTCAGTTGTGTAATAGTTACAAATAATTTCAAAAGATGGCGCTTTAAGATCTTTTTTTCTATTTTTCAGAAAAGACACGACAATGCTAATTTAAACAAAAACCAAGTTCATGAACCAGACCAAACTGACATGGGACCACACGGAAAGCACCAGCTTTCAAATAATAAAAGAATCAAAAATTCAGATTCCGACTTTGTAGGGTGTATAAACTTCTTTGTGCTCGATTGCAGTGACGTCAAAAGGGAGGGGGATTCTTTTTTAGCAGTTTGTGTATGTTTTTACGTTCCAGCACAGCGTCTAAACTACAGAACCGATTTTAATGAATAAGGTGTCAATAAATTCTTAATAAAGGCTTGGGTGACATACAAAGGCATGTTGAGTACAGTCAGGATTCATCAATTTAATGAAAAACATTGTTACGATATATCCTCCTATTAAATAATTTAGCACACATTTTCAATACAATCAATGTTTACCATACCGTAGACACGAATGCTCTTCCCACGGGTTCGTGAGCCTCTTTCAACAACAATATTAAGCTCCACCTTTGGAGTCGTGTGACAACTTCACATTTTATGAGAGTTATTCTAATAAATACTACATAATAGTAACTTATAGAACTTGACATCTTAAGATAATTATTCTGCTGAATCATTTATACAATACTAGCTGACCCACGCAACCTCGTTTGCGTCTTCAATTGCCCGTAGCGTGAAAATTTTCCCCGTTTTTGAAACATTCTTCATTGGTGCTCCGCTCCTATTAGTATTACCGTGATGATATATAGCCTATAGCCTTCCTCGATAAATGGACTATCCAACACTGAAAGAGTTTTTAAAATCGGTTTAGTAGATCCCGAGATTACCCCTTACAATTTAACAAACACACAAACTTTACTTCTTTATAATATTAGTATAGACTAGTTATACTCTATGCGCTGTAGCTTGGTGCGGGTGACATTTTCAGTAACACTTCGTTTCACTCTTGAAAGTTGCCGCGATTTATAAATTATGACTGAGTATTTCAGCTGTACCACATTCGCAATATATTAAATCATTAATAACTGTAGTAAATTAAATTAAACCAAACCAGAATGTTCTAATCTACAAATAAAATCAAATTTAATGAAAAATTAAGCAGTGTTATGCGTATGACGTAACGCCATAGAAGTATTTAGTGATGGGATGTGCTGCTACGATGGATAGTCGATATTTTTCATAATAAAAAACGATAATTTTGTATTGTTAAAATTGGTCTATAATTATGGTAGTATATATAATATTGCTTAAAAGGTTGCTAAGTAAAAATACATTTTATTCGTCCAAATTCATTTCAAAATCGTCATATCAGAGTCAGGAACATCTGAATTGTCACTCAATTCATCATCTGAATCTGTGACGGATATTATTAACGAACAACAACCTCCCTGGCCTGACTACCCAAAACAGTTTAATTTTGTATGCCTAGACATGGTAATAACAACGAACTCAACAAACAAATAAAAGTTACACTGCACAACTGAATAACACACTCATTTTCATAACAATATTAGAGAGAACTAGATTTATGCTGCGAGTATCGTATGCGATAAAAATTAATTGCATAACGTCACATCCCTTAGTTATGTGATACTGATAGATGTCAACGTCGTACAGGCAAATGTCACCCGCACCATGCTAGAGCGCAACGAGTATAATCGAACTAATAAGCTAACATTATAATAATTTCGTCAAAAACTTTTACGAAGTCGGGTTATCCATTTTATGTTTTATTTAATAGATATTTTCATCTACTTAGGTATTATTGATACATTCAGACATTAACAATTTAAGAATGTTCTTTATCCTTGAAGGGATTTTCGAGGTGGAAGTAATTTATTCTTGTTCTCCAAAACTTTTAATAACTATGACGTATTTATTTGATTACTGTTCTTGATAAGTGTTATAAATAAAGGTTATCGTTACCTTTTAATTATTATATGACAATGTCACTTTATTTTGGATAACTTGTTTTGTTAGGTTTATTTTGAATTCATAAACAAAGTATATCTATTTATAAATACATTGTTTGGGATTTTATACTGTTTCGGAGAGAACCTAAAATAATTTGTTCCAGGTACTACCAGAGTAGGGCTCCTAAGACCGACCGTCGGAGTGCTGTTTAGTGGAATCACCATATACTCTTTGCTTCTATATCCCCAAGGAGTCGGCGAAATCCGAAGAGATTTTCCACCCCGTCAGAAAAAGGGTCATGATACTAAAATACCATGAGTACAAAACAAGTTTTTTATGGTGTGGGAGGATAGACGAGCAGACGCGTCACTTGATGGTAAGTGACCACCGCCACCCATGGACATCTACAACTAAAGGGTTACAAGTTCGATGCCGCCGTTTGAGTCCTTCGCCCTAGGAGACGAGACGAGGAGCGTTTTTTATATATTAATTAGTTTCCAAAATGATTTTACTCAGTCTGATGGAAGTATGAGTAGATTCCAAGAAGGGCCACCATGTTTATTGCGAATGCAGCGTGGTAAAACACACTATGGTGGCCTAGTGAGATGCTATTACGCGGTCCGCTTGAAGTCCTTGAAAAGAAAAACGTGCGCTGGCAGTGTGCTCCAGTTCTTGACTTCTCGAAGCGAGAGGTTTGAGTTCTAGTAAATTTAATATCATAAAAGAATGACTAAAAAGGAGAGGCTTTAGTATTACTCCGTTAGTGCTGGCCCATTTGTGCTCAATCGTGGCTTTCTCACCGTCAAGATTATACAACTTAAGTACGGAGTATGCTATTTCCTTCAAGGTTCGAATTGGTTGCTTTAGTCCCGAAATATTTCTGCCGACAATTAAATACATTCCACAGATTGATATTATAAAAATCTAACCACAAAAACATCTAATAGTTCGTTATAGTAATTTTAAACAAAAACTCAGTGTGGTAATTAAGTATTCAAACCAATCATAAATAAGATACATGTGTTTTTTGTAAACAAACGTTTTAATATAATTAATTATATAACTTGTTTGGATTTCTTGTGGAACAGTCGCGTTATTATACGAGTAATTCGTAAATTCTCAAGGTTTAATTTAAATCGAAATAATTCCTAAACATAATGATTGTACAAGCCCTTGTGATTGTGTTGTTAATATATTGTGCCATTTTGAGGTGGAAAGCAAGGCATCGTATTGCATTTTCAAAACATTTTAAGAGTGAAATAAAGACTTTTCCGATATTGGGACATGCGTATCTATTACTAAGATGTCAAACGGACCGTGGTAAGTTCATATTCATTCTAGCTGACCCACGCAACCTCGTTTGCGTCTTCAATTACCCGTAGCGTGAAAATTTCCCGTTTTTGAAACATTCTTCATTGGTGCTCCGCTCCTACTAGTATTAGCGTGATGATATATAGACTATAGCCTTCCTCGATAAATGGACTATCCAACACTGAAAGTTTTTTTTAAATCAGACATTAGCGCGTTCAAACAAACAAACAAACTCTTCAGCTTTATATTTTACTATAAAAATATATATATATATATATATTTATACTATAGAATAATTTTGACTATTTAAACTCTACGATTGAACTAATGTATGTTTTTAGAATTAAACCTATTATTTTAATTAGCCAGGGTCTACCCCAGCCTTTTCCAAAGTGGGCGATTACGCCCCCTTGTGGGCGCTGCAAGCCTAAAGGGGGGCGGTTAAGAGACCCAGAAAAAAATGGGGGCGTTGTGTAGAGGCTTGGGGGGTGATTTGTAATTTCATTTAGCTAAGAGGCCTCTTAGACACCGACTCTGCATGAGCTGTCGACTCTCAACTACAACTTGTGAACATCAATTAATATTAGTTAAGAGATTGCTCAAACTCGGTTCGATATTTCTCTCCGCGTAGTTCATATATCTGTCCTGTTTGATTGAATATACAAAATAAAAATCATGTCTGTGGGGGAACGAGTATCATGTTCCACCCAACACAAAGGGAGGATCCTCCGACCAGGTGAGGTGATTATGCCTGGCGGGCTACTGCCCAACAGTTGATGTTGGGATGTTGTATATCTGATAATCGGCGCGAGAACTTTATTTGTGTGATTCAGGATTGGTAGTTTCTTCGTATTGTAGATTACTCCGTAGTTCAGTGTAACTTCGGTAGATGGCGCTGTAGTATGTTATGTTGTATGTGGAGGTCGCCACATTACTCCCCTCCAAGACTGGAGGTCGATATATATTGCGTCAGCTGTCTGTGCTCTGGTGTGGAGCTTCCCAGTGCCAGGAGTGAGTAGTTCCATTGAGTCGTAACTGAGTGCCGCTAGTTCCAGTGAGTCGGAACTGAATGCCGCTAGTCCCAGTGAGTCAGGGCTGAAGTCCGCTGATTCCAGTGAGTCGGGATCGCATGCGGTGCGCGGTGCTGCGGTGAGGTCCCCAGTGAGTTGGGGTTGCTGCGTAGTGGCTGGCTGCTGCGTAGACGGGAGAGATGTGCTCTGCTTACATGGACCTAGACGCTGTAGAGGCCGTAGGGGTAACCAGGCTGGAGCGGTCGTGTCCAGCGTGTGGTGTATCCCTGTTGAGGCCGAAGTTGCTGGCTGGCTTGAGACTTGCTGTGGGAGTGAATACGATTGGTCCGAGAGCTGGCACCAATTTTTGGGTAGGTATTTGAGGCAAGCTGAAAACTTGTCAGATACCTCTCCTATTATATCCTAACTCGGGACTGCAGACCTGGCTGGTGAGTAGCGGGGCTAAATCAACCCCTACATTTTTAAAAAAAAAATTTTTTCTTACCCAAAAATATGTTTGAGGCACTACGCAATTTATATATGTTGCAGTGTAATACTTAATGAATACGAAAAAAAATAAGCCAGATAATTTAATCGGGGATTTAACATTGCCAGACGCGTGCAAAAATATTTGGCAAAAAATTATAAAAATGTTTTTGAGGCAGCTTGAAATTTTAATGGAGTGTTATTTATAACTAAAAAATAAGATTCCCAAAAAGACAGATCATTTCGGTGGGGCTTTCTACCTGCCAGGTGATCAAACAAATAATGAATTGGTACGAGCCTGTAGTGCTATAGACAAGCCTTGCCGCGTTACTATTGGCTCTGGCGAGGTCACGTGACTTATTTTAATTATTGCTTTTTTTAATACGTAACCCTTATTAATTTTAAGATAAAAAAAAAAAAATTCCGAATAAATTTTGATTTAGAATATTGCCCGAGAAAAAAATCAGTTTTTAGTTTTGAATGTAGGGGTAATATGTAATATAAATCCTGTACAAAAAATTTTGGAACAAAAATTGTTGAAAAAAAATTTTTTTTTTTTTTAATTCTCTTCAAAAAATAAATGTTTCTGCGGAAATATCAAACGAAAACAGCTGTCGTTATGCGCGCTCTCTCACACTACAGCTTGTCTATAGCACTACAGGCTCGTACCAATTCATTATTTGTTTGATCACCTGGCAGGTAGAAAGCCCCACCGAAATGGTCTGTCTTTTTGGGAATCTTATTTTTTAGTTATAAATAACACTCCATTAAAATTTCAAGCTGCCTCAAAAACATTTTTTTTTTTAATTCTTTGCAAAATATTTTTGCACGCGTCTGGCAATGTTAAAACCCCGATTAAATTATCTGGCTTATTTTTTTTCGTATTCATTAAGTATTACACTGCAACACATATAAATTGCGTAGTGCCTCAAATATATTTTTGGGGAAGAAAAACATTTTTTTTTTTAAATGTGGTATTTGATTTAGCCCCGCTACTCACCAGCCAGGTCTGCAGTCCCGAGTTGGGATATAATAGGAGAGGTATCTGACAAGTTTTCAGCTTGCCTCAAATACCTACTCAAAAATTGGTGCCAGCTCTCCTACTAGATGGTGCTGTGGATCTGCTACCTTGAAGGCTGCTTTCAATCACGTCGGGGTCACCACTGTAGAATTCTGCAGCTTGGGGTAGTGCAATAATAAAAACTTCACTTACAGTTCGGGTAATTATTTACTGCCACTTCACATAGGTCCACAGCACAAGCAATTTACACAATTTCAGTAAAGGCACAGAAGGAGTTTATAGTACAAAAGGGTTTTAGCAAATACGTAACAGCAGAATTTACAAGCAAGCGAGTAGCGGGCAGCACGTCGTAAGGGTTGTGGCCGACTGTCGGGCTAGCGAGCCTCGAGTGCTGCGGTCGCGCAAGGCTCGGCCAAACCGGTTTCGATGTGAAGCAACATCTCAATAATTATCTAATATGATGCGCCCGATCGCTTGTCTGTTTGCTCGCTGATATATAAAATATTAATATAACATTTCACAGGGAATCCACAGACTCTTAGATTACATTCGGGATAACTAACCACTAGACCTACAGGCAATAGCTGAAGCGTGTCAAGGTCACATCAGTAGCTTGAACTGACTACTGATATGACCTGGATTTTTTTGATTTGATGGAAAATACGGATGGCTCCATACCTAACAAACAATGTAATTTGTTTTGATATCATTTAAATTTTATAAGTTTACACGGTCATAAATTTAAACCAAACGTAATAAATATACAAGGATGTTAATGAAGTGACCGGAAATTAAGTTATAAAAAATATTAATATTTCAGTGAAATTAATGAACATGAAATTTTAAAATTGCATTACTTTTTTTCAAATTCCGAGTAGCCATGTTTTGGTAACCTTGATCATAATTGTGTATTTCCAAAAAACATATTTCACTCATATTACAAATGCAAAAACTTGTGAGCATGAATATTTGGACGTTTCTAACTCTTTTACACAAAAACGGCTGAAGGGATCTGGAGGGAAGTTTAGCATAAACATAGATTATAATCTAGAATACCAAATATACGTATATTTATTTTTATCTCAAAAAATATAGTATACCTGTGGGATAATAATAAAATAATAATAATCTTTATTGGTATAGACATTGTTAAATTACATTGAAACCCTGCTTCCTGTGGTAGGTTACAACCTGTGTTACAGGAGTCAGTGTCTTCACCCTTTATGATACGTCAACTATACAATAAGAGTGTTTATGGCAGTATGCAATGTGTGTGCCTGTGTACGTATGTATGATTGTGGATGTGCAAGGTACAGCATAGTTTAGCTAATTTATTATTATAAATCCCTGAAGACGACACATAGTATCTATACGCATCTAAGAGCAGTTTAACCTACCTATAGCCAAAAACTATGTAGGTACATCTATTTCTAAATTATGTGTTTAATTTCTTCTATTTTATTTGTGTGTGTATGGTTTAAGCGGTCACCACACCATTATCTACTGCGCTAAGTTTTGTGAGTTCAAACATCAACAATAATTTGTGGATCACACAAAATGTTGTATAACATGGTACAACATATTGTGTGATACACAAATTTTTGTTCTGAGTCTAGGTATTCCTTGTGTCCGTTTCAGATATGTTTATAAAGTGCTTCGCGACACAGGACAAAAATCTTTTGTTTTCATATTTTATTGACATTTTTAAAAATGATGATTTTTCGTACAAAGGTTTTATTTTTCCAGGTAGATGGCAACTCTTGAAAATGTTTGGCAACGAAGCTCTCAAGCAAGGCGGTGCCGTCTGTTCGTGGAACGGGCACAGACTGTATTTCAGTAAGGCGAACTATATTTAATTGTTTAATGACATCTGTATTTAAATAACACATATTTTTGGACAAATTTATTTGAAATGAAAATTCAAACTTCAAACTTAGTTTATTGCCAAAATGGGTTATGGGTTACTTTATAAGTTCAGAACTCCCCATTCTGCTTTGTAAAGCAACACATTTGCACAAAACTAACTTAATTCAGTCATTGATTTCTTTCATTATTAACAACTTCTCTATTATTAAATTACGTTATTACAAAAATATATTGAAAGTAAGCAATTAATAGTACCTACTACAACAAATAGATATTATTAAAATTTTGTAAAATTTTAGTTGTAGGTAGGTGTTCATTACATTATTATTCATGTCAAATAGAAGATTAATTATAATTAACATTGAGTATTTGCAAGAGACACTTTCAACGTGTCGCTTAGGTTAAATCTAAATCTGGGCTGTACGGAGGACGGGGTAACATTTGTATCATGAAAGTTGTCAAATAGTCCATAGTTTTAGCTGCAGCTGTTTGAGCGGGCGCGTTATCTTGGTGAAAAGGAATGCCACGGACGCCGCTCCTTGGGCGTTTGCTATCCAACTCCCCTAGAAAGCTAGAGGCAACTGACAAACTTCCCTATACCATTCACTAAAAAGTGTTCTACGGTCTTCTAGCGAAATTAATGCTACTGATCCACTGCGTCCAAAAAACCCCTGTATTTTTTTTTATTAACGCTCCGACAGCGAACTTCTTTGTGGGTAAATCGTCCTGTTCAAACACCCATTCCGTGGATTGCTGCTTCTTGAGAGTATCGTAGTTATATACCCATAATTCGTCAGTTATAAGAATGTAGGATACGTTTTGAGAAGTTCATCAACACAACAGCAGATTTGCTCATCGGTGAGAAAACGAGGTATCCATTGCGAAGCATGCTTCCTAACTTTATGGTGTTCATGCAGGATAGTGGAAACTGCATGTAATTCAATGATTAGTTTAGCCTGTATCTCTCGATATGTAATATGTAATACGTCTATTCTCTCGCAATAACCAGTCTACCCTGATGACGTTTTCAAGAGTTACTTACAGCTTGTATTTTTTTTTGAGATTCATTGAAGTTTAACATGCTTTATAATCATAGAAAATCATAGCACGAAAAGCTTGAGCGAGACGTCCATTGTTGCAATTAAAAGAAGAGTGACAGATAATCTTTAAACATTTTAAAAAATACTATACATAGGTGGCCAGCGATTTTTATAAAGGAGGTTTGTGTTGAAGTTAACAGTCAATCAAACATAGTTTCACGAAAGAAGAGATTTTATTTATTCTGTGGCTATCAATTTTCAGAACAACCTAGGTACCTATATTTTTTATATGGAAAGGTTCTATAGAAAAATGTTTCTGATGGAGTTTCTTATGTGTTGACTGCCTCGTTGGCGCAGTGGTAGCGTACGCGACTGCTGTGCATGAGGTCTAGAGTTCAATTCCCGGGTCGGACCAAATTTTTATATGATCTATTTTTTGTGATGTTACAGTAGTGGCAGACCCCATTATATCCGAGCCTATAATGAAGTCCTGCCTGGAGAAGGACGACGCGATGAAGTTAGCACTTACACTTATAGGCAATGGCAGCGTTGTCGCCGATGGTATGTATGTATTGTAGAATTACAATTATGTACTAAAACTGTTGTAAGGACATTGTAAATAAACTACCCCCGCTTTATGACATCACTTTGCTTGGAAGAACATTTCGACGGATTGACAAGTGCAATTAACTCTAGATCTAATACTGTGCAGTTGAAATAGTTTTTAATTGTATCTCGTACCTAAACCCTTCACTCATCAGCGTCACCCGTAAGGTTAGTGACCATGCTTAACCTATATTTAGCCCCGCCTACATTTTTTTTATGGAATAGGAGGCAAACGAGCAGACGTATCGCCTGATAGTAAGCGATTACCGCCGCCCATGGATTCCAGCAACACCAGAGGCGTCACAAGTGCGTTGCCAGCCTTTGGGGGAATGGGCAGATGGATGGGGGAAGGGTTTGGGTGTGGGCCTCCGGTATCCTCACTCACTCGGTGAAACACAGCGCAGGCGCTATATCACACCGGTTTTCTGTGAGGCCGTGTTATCACTCCGGTCGAGCCGGCCCGCAGTAGATTTTTCAATTAAAGAATATTAACGGCCTAGTAACCTTGCATCTTTTCATTTCCTAGTGCCAATTTGGCGACCTCGTCGCAAAGTTCTGGTGCCAACGTTTGGTCTAAAATATCTGATACAGTTCGAAGAAATATTCTCCAAACACAGTGTGACTATGGTGAATCAATTGAGACAATTTGCTGGACAAAGATCTATTCCTATAGTAGATCATATTATAACATACGCTATGGATTCCGTTTGTGGTAAGTCATTATATTTCAGTCTTTTGAGTTATGCGTTCGAGCGTTCTATTGTTTTATATTGTAATTCTGCGAAAATTACTGATAAAAATGATGAGTAGAACCTAACAGTGAGGTGGCGACCCTCACTATAGCTACCTAGTGAGATGCTTTCTCACGCTTAAAGGATCACAGTGGGACCTGGTCCTGAACTGGAATTGTTCTGGCTCTTGTCGTTTTTCCTCAACCATTGCCAGGTTGACCACAGAGTGTCCAAAATATTACATAGACCTTCTTAGGTTTAGCTTTTGAACGCCTATTCCGTCAATGCGACGTGCCAATTCACTATTCCTATTAAATTGTTTTTTTTCCTATATTTCCTATTATTTTTTTTTTACCTGATCAAATCGCTTTTAATTAATTATTTATTCAATTATGATCTCCAGAGACCACACTAGGGATAGAAGCGCACGCACAAAAAAACCCCGAAATGAAAGTTCTGGACGCTTTCAAGAACTCCTTCCGTCTATTAGCAGACCGCATCATGAAGCCTTGGTTGCATATCAGTGCGATATATAAATTAACCGCCCATCACACCGAGCTCATGGGATATGTGAACACTATTGAGAGTTTTGTTCTAAAGGTAAGCTTGTACACTAAATGTGATAGTTTTTAATATTCGACAAGTTAACTTAGGAAGAAAACTGTTAGGTACCTAAGCTAGGTTAGCTGATACAATAAATGCACTTCTAACATACATACGATTTAAAGAAATTTATAAAAATCGGAGGTGATTTCGATTTTTATCATGATAAACGAACATACAGATAGACGTAACAAAATAGGGGTCTACAATGAAGTCGCCTGACAATATATTTATAGCAATAATTATCAAAGAGTTATAATTGGTTTGAAAAGCATGGCTATCGACTAAACTTCTATACTTAACTAGAACTATCGATGGAATGAATTTAAAACAATACCCGTATGTGAATAAAAACAAAACTGAAAACATTTAATTTTCGTTTCATTTGAATGAAAATTCAATCGACTCATTTCATTCGCTCTTTATACAAAAAATCAACGATGAAAAAACGCTTGGTCAAATTAGAACAGCAATATTTGGTGGAAGTAAAGATTAGAAATTAATCAGGCGCTGAAGTGCTTTATTTATATATTTTTTTTTAAAAAGACAACACCCCATTAGAAATATGCATCCTGTGTCGCGAGGGACTTTACAAACATACATGTAACGGACACAAAGAACACCCAGACTCAGGACAACATTTTGTGGATCACACAAAGTGATGTCCCACGTGGGATTTTAACCCACGACACTTAGCGCATAGCAAGCGGTGTAGTGACCGCTTAACCACTAGGCCAACCGTGCAGTCTTCTCTTCAACTTTCTTTAGGATTAGAAGATCTTCTGGAATGGTGCCCTTGGTTTTTAATTCAGATGTAAACAAAACGGAGCTAGAACACCTAAATATCTATTTTTTTATAGTTACACACATATTTTACATAGAAAAAATGCAAACTTGGAAACAAATATTAGCAGATTAAACAAACCCGAGACACACATCACATCATCACATCACATCAGTAACATACACTACCACTGTTTCACCGAGGCAGTCATAACCTGTTTATATTTTTTTTGACAGGTCATTTCCGAGAAACGCCAGGAATTGGCTTTAAAATTCAACAGTAATGACGATACTACCAAAGGTAGGTAATATTTTTAAGAACAGAAAATTTTAACGTGTACCGAGTGATGCTTATAACATTATATGTTAGAAAACTGCTCCAATAAGTTATATGTATGAGATGAAAAACAATTTGCAAACTAACAAATGTATTTGAATAATGTATCTCATTGTTGTCTTTCAAGTCACGTCGACAAAACAAAATATTAGCTAATGAAAAACGAAAATAGAGCTGTCAACGAAAACTTCCAACTTAGCTAGAGGGGAAGATATACGGGGTAATATGGGCGGCGGTAATCGCTTACCATCAGACGATACGTCTGCTCGTTTGCCCGCTATATAATAAAAAAATAAAAATATATACTGACAAATAAAATAAGAAAAAGAAATTACAATATTTCCAAGGATTCGATCATACTTGATACTTAAATAATAAGTTTTTATTACACTGATTAAGTAACAGCTAATTTTATCTTTTTCAGAAGCTCGTAAAAGTTTCTTAGATTTAATGATAGAATCATCTGACTACAGCGACAATACACTAAAAGAAGAGCTATCAGTACTCTTCGTAGCTGGTACCGACACTTCTGCAGTTGCTATCTCCTTCACCAGTATGCTATTGGCGAGACACCCTTCTGTACAGGAGAAGGTTTATGAGGAGTGAGTAAATCTTGAATAGGGTAGATGACTGTTACCGTAAATAAACACCGATGACTTTTCCATTAAAACGAATATTACAAAATATCTCGGCAAATATAATCAATACAGCTTTTCATTTCTATTACAAATTTTATTCAAATAAACATTGAAATTTATTGCTTATAGTCGTTCCAATAGTTTATTTAACTTTTGACAGCTCTAATACTTAATCAAATAGTGATACCCTGACCCGTTACCTATTCGATTTCTTTCATCGATCGATTTTATGCATTAAGAAGTTTTAATCGATTTAACAAACTCATTATTTTATAGATAATTTCGTACTTCATATTTCTATGTGTTTCAATGTGCGACCTCCTTTGTCAAAATAAAGAAGAAATGGATTAAAAGAATGTTGTTCAAATATGACGGTTCTATGTCATGAAAAAATATATAAAAGGAACTGAATTTTCAAAATGTATTATTGTATTGTGTTGTAATTCAGTGGTTAATATTGTATTTGTTAAACTATTGATGATCTTTATTAAATCTTTCTATGTCTATTTTAAAATAATCTACAGTATTTCAATGAGTAACCTTCAATGTAGTTGAGTATTTATATTCCTCCGTATTGATTTATTTGTGAATTCTCACGTTTGGTTGAGTTGAGCGTATCGTTCCTGCCTTCGTTACTGTCAAAATGCCAAAAAAGAAAGTACTCAAAGGACAAACAAGAGAGTTTGTCTTGCGACTTCGTGAATACTTTGAAAAGGAAAGCCGTAATGGTGGGCCTCTTTTACCAGTGACTCAAGTTAGAGACCGTGTTGCAGCAGCATTAGGTATTAGTGCTCCAACAGTGGCAAAAATAACAAAAGAAGGCTACGGCAGCAGTGGCATGGAACAGAATAAGCTATCTACACCTAAGAAAAAACGTCCGCCTAGTAAAGTTACAGCCGTTGACAATTTTGACGCTGATGCTATTCGTCGTCATATATACGACTATTACCAAAGAAAAGAGATTCCAACATTAAAAAAACTAACGCAATCTCTTCGAAATAGTGGTTTGTTCCGTGGTCAAAAATCTTCTCTGACAAAAGTATTGAAAGACATTGGAATGTTATTCCAAAAATGTGACAAACGAAAAATTTTAATGGAACGCAATGATATTGCTTTGTATAGATGCGATTTTTTAAGACAAGCAAAAAAAATAGAAGATTGGTCGAATGTTGTTTTCACAGATGAAACTTGGCTCAATGCGAATCATACGCTGTCAAAAACTTGGACTGACAACACCGTTGGCTCCACTTCTACAGTACCAATGGGAAAAGGCGAACGACTGATTATTTGTCATGCAGGAACAGTAAAAGGATTTGTGCCAGGCGCTCTATTAGCTTTTAAATCCCAGAAAACAGGAGATTATCATGAGGAGATGAATTCGAACGTGTATGAAGTGGTTCAGAGAAATGCATACATCACTCGAAGAGCCATCAATAATATTTATTGATAATGCACCTTATCACTCTCGTCAAATTAATAAAATACCAACACAGGCCAACAAAAAACATGAAATTATAAACTGGCTCCGTGACAATGGCGAAGAGGTGAATGAGTCCCTACTAAAAGTAGAGTTAGTAAAGATATTAAAAACAAAGAAGCTGCCAAAACGATACGTCATAGATGAAATGGCAGCAGAGCATGGGCATACCGTCCTCAGAATTCCCCCATATCACTGCCAATATAATGCAATTGAAATGATCTGGGCACAAGTTAAAGAATATGCTGCGAGGAACAATACAACTCCTCCTTTCACCGCAAGAAAAATGCTGAATTTACTGAAAAATGCGTGTGAAAAAGTAACTCCAGAAAACTGGGCGAATGTTGTAGAAAAAACAAAGAAGGTGATAATGTCGGATTGGGATCGGGATGTTGCATTCGACAATTTATCTATCCAAGAAATGATAATCAATATTACTGAGAACTCAAGTGATGATGATTCCTGGTCATACGAAGAAGACGATTCTTTATAATTAAAATTAGTATTACAGTACCTCTTTTGGTTGTTTTATTTTTAATCCGTAAATTACTACGAATTTCAACATTTTGTACCTGTTCATTACAAGTAGGTACCGCAGGTAGTTTTTATTTGAACCAACTATAGTAAGTCTAAACAATTATTTTAGATTCATTAATTTGCGGCGAATACATTCGATCCCATTACTAGGTACGAGTACGATGGAACTGTTTTCATTACGCAAATTATTTATGCATTGAAACAGAGACATTTAGGGCATTTTAATGCAAAATAATAAAGCTTTTTACGTGATTTGATATAAAATATAATCACAATAATTTTATTGTATGTTTTATTAATATAATCGATAATCGATTTATTTCAAAACCGTTTTTATAGTCTGTGGTCATTAATTACGAATGACACATCCCTAAGTAGGCGGAGCCCGCCCATAAAGTACAGTATTATCTGTAGTACATTGTATCAAAAATTATTACAAAACTTTATGTGCGTGATCTGTCAAAAGTTAAATAAAGTATTGGAACGACTATATAGTCGTTCCAATAGTTTATTTAACTTTTGACAGCTCTAATACTTAATCAAATAGTGATACCCTGACCCGTTACCTATTCGATTTCTTTCATCGATCGATTTTATGCATTAAGAAGTTTTAATCGATTTAACAAACTCATTATTTTATAGATAATTTCGTACTTCATATTTCTATGTGTTTCAATGTGCGACCTCCTTTGTCAAAATAAAGAAGAAATGGATTAAAAGAATGTTGTTCAAATATGACGGTTCTATGTCATGAAAAAATATATAAAAGGAACTGAATTTTGAAAATGTATTATTGTATTGTGTTGTAATTCAGTGGTTAATATTGTATTTGTTAAACTATTGATGATCTTTATTAAATCTCTCTATGTCTATTTTAAAATAATCTACAGTATTTCAATGAGTAACCTTCAATATAGTTGAGTATTTATATTCCTCCGTATTGATTTATTTGTGAATTCTCACGTTTAGTTGAGTTGAGCGTATCGTTCCTGCCTTCGTTACTGTCAAAATGCCAAAAAAGAAAGTACTCAAAGGACAAACAAGAGAGTTTGTCTTGCGACTTCGTGAATACTTTGAAAAGGAAAGCCGTAATGGTGGGCCTCTTATACCAGTGACTCAAGTTAGAGACCGTGTTGCAGCAGCATTAGGTATTAGTGCTCCAACAGTGGCAAAAATAACAAAAGAAGGCTACGGCAGCAGTGGCATGGAACAGAATAAGCTATCTACACCTAAGAAAAAACGTCCGCCTAGTAAAGTTACAGCCGTTGACAATTTTGACGCTGATGCTATTCGTCGTCATATATACGACTATTACCAAAGAAAAGAGATTCCAACATTAAAAAAACTAACACAATCTCTTCGAAATAGTGGTTTGTTCCGTGGCCAAAAATCTTCTCTGACAAAGGTATTGAAAGACATTGGAATGTTATTCCAAAAATGTGACAAACGAAAAATTTTAATGGAACGCAATGATATTGCTTTGTATAGATGCGATTTTTTAAGACAAGCAAAAAAAATAGAAGATTGGTCGAATGTTGTTTTCACAGATGAAACTTGGCTCAATGCGAATCATACGCTGTCAAAAACTTGGACTGACAACACCGTTGGCTCCACTTCTACAGTACCAATGGGAAAAGGCGAACGACTGATTATTTGTCATGCAGGAACAGTAAAAGGATTTGTGCCAGGCGCTCTATTAGCTTTTAAATCCCAGAAAACAGAAGATTATCATGAGGAGATGAATTCGAACGTGTATGAAAAGTGGTTCAGAGAAATGCTTACATCACTCGAAGAGCCATCAATAATATTTATTGATAATGCACCTTATCACTCTCGTCAAATTAATAAAATACCAACACAGGCCAACAAAAAACATGAAATTATAAACTGGCTCCGTGACAATGGCGAAGAGGTGAATGAGTCCCTACTAAAAGTAGAGTTAGTAAAGATATTAAAAACAAAGAAGCTGCCAAAACGATACGTCATAGATGAAATGGCAGCAGAGCATGGGCATACCGTCCTCAGAATTCCCCCATATCACTGCCAATATAATGCAATTGAAATGATCTGGGCACAAGTTAAAGGATATGCTGCGAGGAACAATACAACTCCTCCTTTCACCGCAAGAAAAATGCTGAATTTACTGAAAAATGCGTGTGAAAAAGTAACTCCAGAAAACTGGGCGAATGTTGTAGAAAAAACAAAGAAGGTGATAATGTCGGATTGGGATCGGGATGTTGCATTCGACAATTTATCTATCCAAGAAATGATAATCAATATTACTGAGAACTCAAGTGATGATGATTCCTGGTCATACGAAGAAGACGATTCTTTATAATTAAAATTAGTATTACAGTACCTCTTTTGGTTGTTTTATTTTTAATCCGTAAATTACTACGAATTTCAACATTTTGTACCTGTTCATTACAAGTAGGTACCGCAGGTAGTTTTTATTTGAACCAACTATAGTAAGTCTAAACAATTATTTTAGATTCATTAATTTGCGGCGAATACATTCGATCCCATTACTAGGTACGAGTACGATGGAACTGTTTTCATTACGCAAATTATTTATGCATTGAAACAGAGACATTTAGGGCATTTTAATGCAAAATAATAAAGCTTTTTACGTGATTTGATATAAAATATAATCACAATAATTTTATTGTATGTTTTATTAATATAATCGATAATCGATTTATTTCAAAACCGTTTTTATAGTCTGTGGTCATTAATTACGAATGACACATCCCTAAGTAGGCGGAGCCCGCCCATAAAGTACAGTATTATCTGTAGTACATTGTATCAAAAATTATTACAAAACTTTATGTGCGTGATCTGTCAAAAGTTAAATAAAGTATTGGAACGACTATAATTGAATAGTCCAAAATAGTGACGTCACAAGTTTATATTTAGAACATTTTTCATACAAAGTTATCTATTTGACAGATGATAAAAAGGAACTATTTGACTAAGGTGTCATCTACCCTATGGACAGTACCCAACTGGACCGCTAGTCATTTAGATTTCGATCCTAGATAGATTATTGTATAATAAACACGATCATTTGTACTGTGCCCGGGTGCAAAAAGTCTTTGAAATTATTGGCTTTTCTCTGCTATAATATATATGTATTACATATATCAATCTTGTTATTGAATCACTATACATGTCTACTGCTGTAATCTGTGTTAAGATCCGTCGAGTATCTACCACTATATATCAGCAGTTTGGTGACCTTAGTTACAGGCTCTGCCTAGTTTGGGACCAGGTTCTAACATCTTATTTAAAGGCCTATGTCCAGCAGTGGAATGCTAAAGGCTGTTGATGATTATTATGAGTATCTAGCATGACTTAAAAAAAGTAAGAGGTTCTAAAGTCAGCTGTTTGATATTCTTATTTTTTTGTATTTCTCACATTAGAATAACTACAGGGTCTGTCATTTGAAAATTAGTGTATCTACTTAAATAGTTTTAACCTGCAGATTAAAAGAAGTCTATGGCGACTCCAAGAGACCAGTACTATATGAAGATTTAAATCATTTGAAGTACTTGGAAGCTGTCATCAAAGAGAGCTCGAGACTATACCCGCCAGTGCCTGTCTTACTAAGGAAAGTAGAGACTGATGTAATCTTACGTAAGTAATTTTAAATAAGGAACCTAACGGGTTATGGGGTCTACGTGCCCGTTCTATATTTAAAAAACTTGCTAAGCACCTTATCGACGCTTCTCGTAACCAGACGGCCGGCTTTTTTCTGTCACAGAGAATTAGCATTGCCATTCAACATGGTAATGCTGCCTATCTTTTCGGAACGCTGACAGTAGGCGATGGTGTGGAGGAATTTTTTAACGCTTGTATGTAATTATTGTAAATGTTTTCATTGCAATTTTATTATCCTACTAATTCTTGATTTTGATACATATAATTAAATGTCGTTAGTCTCACAATTAACTTGCATATCAAGAAGCCTCGGGCTCCATTTCAGGTCAGGCCTAATAATGATGTTTCTTGCAAAAAAATCCTAAATATAACGGAGTCTAAAAGTTGGCGGTGTCCAAGCCAGTACCTAAAAGAACACAATAAGCAGTTGATCCCAGTTGTTATTAACGTCTATGGCAATCGTTATTGAGACGTCCGTGCCCTCAAATATACTGCCAACGAGTTTAACCTTCGCCCTCAGAGTTTCGGATATCCAATGCCAGTCGTTACATGGAAAAACCGATAATATATTCAGATAAAAGCAATTGAATTAGTAACCGACCTCGAATTATATCGGAAAGAATTAAGGCTATGAAGAATCATGATTAAATCCTTTCAATTGAAGTAAATTATTACTACTCTTAACAGCATCAGGCATCACTCTACCCAAAGACACTGGCGTTATGATAAACGTGTATTGCACACACCGTAACACAGAATACTGGGGCAAAGACGCTGAGGAGTTCAGACCTGAACGGTTCATCGACACACCACTAAAGCACCCTTCCGCCTTCATGGCTTTTAGTATTGGACCAAGAAATTGTGTTGGTAAGTAGCTAAACCTTAGTTCTTGAGAGCATGGAATTAAAATCAGTGATTGGAGTTCAATGCTCTCAGGTTTCAGTTAAGTACCTACCTCAAAATTTTCACAAAAGTCTTAATCCATAGTTTCTCTGAAAATTCAAGAATTTGGTTTAATGGTTTTTTCCCACATAAATGCCTACTTACCTGTAGATAGATATGTATGGATGGCATGCAGATATTATACATGCATAGTTTTTATCAAACATAATTACTTAAGTTGGAATTAGTGATCATTTTTTTATTGAAAATTCAAAGGACCGACACGACTTTGTGATAATTTGGCGGTGAATGGACAGTCCAAAACCAGACGGTTGGCGGTATAGGCTTAAAAACAACATACATTAGGATAATATTGAAAAGAAAAGTACTTTGATTAAACAAACGAATGAGATTTTGCAAGTTGGAACTTAAATAAATTATTAAAAGTGATGTAAAATTTACTTCAATGTAAAGATGTAGTTATTGTTCCAGGGTATCGCTACGCTATGATGTCGATGAAGACTGCCCTTGCCACTTTGCTAAGACATTATAGGATACTACCAACCTCTGAAAAAGACATAGGACAACCCATTGATGTCAAATTTGATCTAATGCTGAGAGCTACCGATGGATTCCAAGTGATTTTAGAACCTAGACCTTAAATTATATATATAATATATTTATAAAAGAAAATGTAGATATTATATTATTTATTACAATTAGTTTTGCACTGTTTTTTCCCCGATTGCCAAAATTTAAAAATGGTCGACCGAAACTCTTGATTTATTTCTATTTTCCTAAATACATCACATTAAAAATAAATTGCACCCAGACACAGAAAAGTTTTCATGCTTATGCTACAATATTTGTTCTGGTTGAGAATCGAAAAGTACAATATGTGGTACAATATGTGTTCTGCAAGAGATTGTAGATACCTCTTGCAGAACACATATTTTCTCGGGCCGGACGATATTTTCTCACCTCGTTTATTCTGCAAACAAATGTCTGCATTTAGATTATTAATCCTTATATTCTTATTTTTCACAATATAGATTCATGACATTATGACAAGAAAAAAGTTCATCGATGCGTAAACCTTGCTATAAATACACATGTGAAGCAAAAAATTATCGACACGATACTCACTTCAATAAACCTTATTGTCAAGTTCTTAGGGTTGAATATAGAACAAGTCTTAGAAGTGCAACGTCCACAGTTCCGGACATTGGGATTCTAGTACCTAGTTTCCGACGAGATAACTTGCTGTTTAGTTCTGAGCAGGGGTGCGAACATGAGGTTATAATTTAACATTACAAGTAGTGAAGATTATATAAAAGCTATAAAGCGTGTGTAAGTGTCCTTACAAGATGGTCCGACAGACGACCGGGTGAGGGCCACAGAAAACGGTTGAATGCGATAGAACGATTGTTGTGGAGCATTACCTGCAGCATACGTTGAGGTGATAATAACGATGGAAGGTTACAAACTTCTTTAGTGTGTAAAAAGCAAGTCACGAGTTAAAAGCACGTTACTGGCCTTTGATGTACAAGTTCAATCCTTCAAGAAAAAAGCCTACTCCTTTTTAAAATGCCGGCAACGCACTTGTGACGCTTCGGGTGTTGCGGGTGTAATCGCTTACCATCAGGCGATCCGTCTGCTAGTTTGCCCTTATCCCATAAAAAGAACAGGAATTTATTTATTTCCGACAACATACATTCAAAACATACTTAACAATATTTTACCAAAAAAAATACTTGGTATGTGGTTACTATTACAGGTGCACACAAAATTCAACATCTTAAACTTAGTCAGGAACATTCGAAGTTAAATTTCACTATAGTTTCATAGTAAGTTTAATAAAATCCGAATGAAATGTTTCTAATAAAATTACGAATATTATTTCAATTTGTCACCCCTGGCTCAGTTCAGTCGAGTTCAGTCAACCTTCCTGCCGCTTCCCGGTTACATCTCGACACTCCTGTGCAGTCAGTCACACGGCTACAACCTACACTAGCAAGGTAAGCTGTATTTACTATCGAGTATTATCTAAGATTTACAATTTATTTCTCACTTTAGATAAAAGTAAACCATGTGGTACTTTTTGCATTTCATTATATAATTATGTTGATATTTTTTATCATTTGTGCATTATGTGTTATGTGGTTTTAAGCATAAATGATTAATTATTTTCCTATAAAAAAATTATTTAGCCTATGTCGCGGTAACGACACGATTGGCGTAGTTTAAGCGGTTGCCACGCCGCTTCCGACTGCGCCAAGTGTTGTGGGTTCGAAACTTACATGGGACCACACTTTGTGTGAACCACACCACAAATTGTTGTTCTAAGTACCCTGCCACACAGGATGTATATTCCTAATGCGGGAGTAGTATTTTTAATGAAATTTTACACATCCTATTAGCTTCGCCATAGACGGGAATAAAGTTATAATTTTACACTCGTATTGACACAATCTAACTTATAAGCATAAACTACCTGACGCTGATGCATAACGGCCCTGTCCTACTTTAGTGATGAATCCTGATTTCTATGCCAGAGCTCCTAGAGTTCATTTCTGCCTAAGACCAATTGAAATAATTAGATGATCAGCACTATTATTTGTTCTGTATCTCGTTGTAATTTATCGACAGACAGTCATGTGATTCACCAGGTTGCACTATTCATGGTTACAAATTACGCAATCACCTGTTTAGACTTGGTATAAAATATTTATTTTTTAATAATATCAATGTCTTTAATTGAATAAGGATAAAGACAGTAAAATGTTAGGGGAAATAATTAATCGTAAGGAAAATAATAGAGAGAAGATACTGTAAAAATGTGCAAAAAAACAACTGTAGGTCTCGAAGCGTTCCTGAGTCAAAGCTTTCTCCAAACTGTGAAATCAGACATACGAATAATAATTAGTTTCTCATTTTCAATAAGGACATCCCATAAAATCATTTATTCCCTTGTTTGATTCACAAATTGTTGTTCTGTGTCTGGGTTTTCTTTGTGTCCGTTTCATGTATATTTGTAGAAAGAGATTTGACACGAAATGCTTAGTCTTGGCTAAGGCAGCAAGCCAGAAACTTCAACTATTTCCTAAGAAAACATTGCTTTCGTAAAATAACTGCTTATTTTATAATAAACATGTACCTATACATATAACATATCAATAGCTGTAGCCATATAACATTATTATTTATACTCAACCATAAAGTGTTAATGTTCTCGTCATTCCGAACTGACTCCTAATAGCTTATTATTTTGGAACGGTGTTGATGACATGAAAATGTGGATTTATACTGGTGCTTCCATATTAACAAGTTTAATTCCTTTTAAAAATTACCGTTTTACAGTTTAGTTCAGTTTTATATACATTATTACAAATAACGGCACTCTTGCTGCTTGGTTAACTTAACAAATATAAATATTAATAACAATTAACTGGATACAAAAACGACAAGGAAAATAAGTTATTTTTGCAAAATACGGTACAATTCAGTGTAAGGACGTAACAGTATGTCCTAAAAACTCTACAAATATTTACGCTCTAATTTCTCTGACAATTAATTTCAATTCTACACACACTATTGCTTTAAAATTCTTCTTCATCATCATCATCTCAAGCCTTCTTCAACTAACTTGGTGGAGGCCTCCTTCAACTCCCTCCACTTCTTTCGATTTTGGACAGTTTGTATCCTATTTTGGCCCGCCTCCTTCCGGAAATCCTACCTCCATCACATCCGCGATCTGTAAACTGATCTTTTATTATTCCACGGTTTCCATTCTAAGAGGTCTTTGCACCACAAATCAGACTTTCCGGCTACGTGACCTGCCTACTGCCAAATCAGTTTAGCCACACGCTTTAATATCTGCGACTTTGCTTTGTTTTCTTAATCATTTCTTTGTTTTACGGTCCCGTAGGAAGTACTCTTTCCTACCAGCCTTGTTGTCACTCAAGTTTCGGTAAGGACGGGTAAGTACTGGTTGTATATACATGCTTTCGGACTGCTGATGTGATTAGTTCGAACAGCAACGTCCAGTTTTGCAAAGACAACCCAGCCAAGACTCACCCTTCTGCTAATTTTTGTTTCCTGGTTGTCTTTACCAAGTTTGACTTCGTAGCCTTAGATAAGTTCATTTCAAGGCCAAAGCCATTCCTGAATTATTGCTTGGAGCTCTTCTGGGTCACCAGCGAATAAAACTATATCATTCGCGAATCGGAGATTGGGTAGTCGTGCTCACGCTATTGAAAGGCCTTTGTTCTCCTAGTCAATTCTCTTGAACACGTCTTCTAGCACCAGAGTAAACAGTTTGGGTGAGATGATATGTGTGATAAGGAATAACTACCATCAATGTTCTTAAAAATTCTTAACAATGGGTAAATAAGTTAAAAACTCATTAATCTGTTACAGATGCAGTGTTTCATCTGCGTCACTTACATGGTGATCCTATACAGCACAAATCCATCGACGACTCGAGAAATTGCAACAACTCCCGAAAAACGTTCATTATTTCGAGATGTAATAGAATCTCTAAGAATCCATACTCAGATACCTAAAGAGATACATTTAAACGATGAAAATGATTTATCACAGAATTACAATAGATATGGCTTCAAGGATGAAGAATCCCATCTATCAAGTGACTCGGAATTCGTTCCAAGAAGAAATGATCGAATCGAAATGCCATCCCTAAAACACCGGTTCCCAAAAAGCGTGAATCTAAATACTAATGATAAAATCCCAGTCAAAGAAATAGTGGTTCATATAGACACTGACACGCTTAAACAGACAACACAAAAACCTAAAAAGGACAGAATTAATCAGAAACCTAGTATAAATAAGGTCAAGTTTCCAAGCAGAATCAAACAAAGTGAAGAGCTAATTGATAATACAGATACCGATCCTGATGATATCTTTCCATTTAGTAACTTGATGAATGGGCAAAGCCAAATTGGTCATAGAGAAACACAAACGGTACTGAAACCAACTGTTATTGTGAACATTAGGGGATCAGTAAATCACAGAGATAGTGACATCCGACTCGAAGCTAGAGACGAAAGTAATAGCACTGTACCATGGCAAAATATATTTAACATAAATCAAGAAGTGAAAATAGGTAAAGAAGTAGATAGAAGAAAGAATCCTGTGCAACAAGAAATAAACGTCGACGCTGTAAAAGATTCTCCTAAAGTTGAAGAGGGCATGATGATGTGTAAGACTGCAACATCTAAGTTTGACAATAGCAACCGTAAATTAGATAATGCATTACAAATACTTTTTACTGTTTGAGTATGTTCAAGCCAAGCCATATAGGGTCTATTTCTACTCATACACATGTGGAAAATGTAGAATCTCCCCGAAGAGAGACAATTTCTGTATCTTTATTATTCAACTTTTGCAACAAAATATTATTGGTATACAAGTTTTCATGAGTGGAATTGTTTTTTTAAATTTATAGTTTTTTACTTGTATGGCAAATGGATACAAAACGGTTTAGTCATTATCAAAATGAGTAAAAACGTTTATATTTTATTAATATATATATATTTTTATTTATGTAAATGTCGTCATCTCTCGTCTCAACGCCGCAGTCGCATACGCTAACCAACGAGGCATTCATATATACCCATCGTGAAAACACACATTTATGCTAATACTAGCTGAACCCCGCGGTGCTACCCGCGGTACGATGATAACTGCGGGCAACGCCGCGAGGCGAAGCTATATCTTTATAAATAGTAGCCTATGTGTTATTCTGATGTATAAGCTATATTGTGGTAAAGTTTCATTCAAATCCATTCAGTAGTTTTTACGTGAAAGAGTAACAAACATCCATACATACATACATCCATACTTACAAACTTTCGCCTTTATAATAGTAGTAGGATTATAAAACTGAAGAGTTTGTTTGTTTGAAAGCGCTAATAGCAGGAATCGCTAGTCCGATTTGAAAAATTATTTCAGTCTTGGATAGCCCTTTTAACAAAGAAGGTATATATCATCACGCTAGGACCAATAGGAGCGAAGTCCCAATGAAGAATGTGTAAAAAAAGGGGGCAAATTATTACGCTACGAGCAATAGTAGTATTAGTAGACGTAAACGAGGTTGCGAGGATCAGGTAGTGCATGTATAAAACTGAACTGTCCCTTTGGCGAAGATGCATGTATTTCGAATCTCTTTCTGTAGTCGCTAACGCCTCAATTCTTTTGTTTTATTCGTTAATATTTTATTTTGCCCACGAGGCTTAGTGTTTAGAGACGTCATTTCCATATATTTAAGAGTTTTCTATTAAAGTCCACTTTCATTGAATGCTATTTGGCTAGAGAGGTATATTTTAAGAGCCTATTTATATTTATATATATTTATCTTTAGTGAATTAAGATAAGAAGCTGTATGACGACATAGAGGTTGTTAATTTCTCTTAATTTTAATTAGAGATTAGCTAATGAAAGATAGTCAAAAACTGTAACAAGTATCAATTTTAATATACTCGTAATATTAAGGATGTAGTTGAGTTAATATTAACATCAAATGTATTGGTCAAAGCTATTAAGATTGTATTAAATCGATTACAGATTAAATCGTTAATAGTTAATACCTTTCTCCTTTAATTAAACATTAATCTCGATTAACATCAGTATTATTTCTATTACTCGATTAATCGTTTAGAAAGAACAATTTGTATAGATAATAGATTATGACATTTGACAGCTTTCTTGGTTATTTTTATTGGTAACATTTTATTGTAGTAAGGTAATGTATCAATTATTTTTTTTACCGTGGGAGAGCCATACTTCGGCATGCACAGGCCGGCTTGACCGGAGTGATACCACGCCCTCACAGAAAACCGGTGTGAAACAGTGCTTGCGCTTTGTTTCAGTGAGTGAAGATATTGGAGGCCAATACCCCATTTTTTTTTTTACATGTGGAAACCACCTTGGGCCGTCATCCCTCCGGGGCTTGCGGCTGGGCGGTGTGTCGGAATCGAACCGACTAAAACCACGCGGTGTGCCACTCTGCGCCTGAGAAGGGAGGAGTCCAGGAACAGCAGTTATGAACACGCCTGGATCCCTCCCAGTGCCTGCACGCACTGTAGCGGGCACCGTCTGCTGGTATACTATCTCAATTTAGGCGACGTACGACACACGTGTACGTCGCCTCCTCGCGGTTGGCCTGTAAAGCGGATGAAAGGGAAAACCCGTCCCGTCCATCCGCGAGGCCAATACCCCAACCCCAATCCCAATTATACTCCAATTATAAATCTACCAATCGATTCATCGTTAAATTGAACAATAATTATTAATAACTTTTAAAAAGAATCTAATCCATAACAGTCGTTAATTGTAGTTTAATCACATAATCACAATCGCTTAGGTATATCCTTTTAGGTGTCAAATAATGTTATTAAAATGTTATAGACTTTAAAGGTATTTAATTATATATGTTCACACCTACTGAACATTGTACAGACGAGAGCTAGTGTTCCCTTAAATAAACGGCAAACAAATTGTGTACCTAACGGAAAAAGTAAGAACTTCGATTGAAATTTTTTCATACGCTCCCTTCCTAGAATTTGTATTATGTAGTTTTTGTACATTGTTTTCTGTATATTATATTTAATAATTTCTGTGCATCTACCATGTATGACTCTGCTTCGCCCTAAAGTTGACTATTAGAAAATGCCTACGACATTAGGTCCGCCTTTGTACTTTTGTGCATAAAAAGAATTAAAAAAAAACAAATATTTGAACTGTTTTTATGTGTGTTATGTAGGTATAAAACTATGTATAGTTTTTCAACGATTAAAATTCAATATTTTCGAAGATATTCCATTTACGAACACAACGAAACTACACCCAGTTGACATCCAGTCAACTGGGTGTAGCAAATAGCAGCAGACCAGGCTCTATTGAGAGAGGCCTATAAGGTATTATTCACACACACAAATTGTATTTCATTACATAAATCGCAAATCAAACTGTTCTTAGAGTGACAGTCAATAAGGCATGAAGCGCAGTGTTCATAAAAGATAATATGAGATTCTCATTTACGAACACTACGCTTCAAGTCTTATCAAAAAAATCATTACCTGTGATCTTTTTCGCGACATTTCCTTAATTAATTTGAAGTTAGATATTTTAATGGTCATTTCTTGCTTGTTGTTGCTATCCTATTAGATAGTGAGAAGATTTATTATTAGCTAGAATTAAAGAAGTAGGCATTTAGACATTTACACTTGAGACAGAACTACCAAAATGTTGAAAAAACTGCCTACAGAAAGCCGTGAATTAAAATATACATTAATCTTAAAACATTTGCTGTTTAAAACCCAAATATGTTCCTACCAATAATACTCTTTCTGGCCACATTTATTGATATACACCGTTAGCAGCCCACGTCCTTATGCCCAAACTAAACAATGAGATATTAACCTTATTTGGTACAGCGTGCACATTTCATAATTTTTGTATTAAATTAGAATATACATTTAAATAACGTATCTAAATTCTCCAGATTTCAAAGATAGAAAACCGATATATATGTACCTATAGAATGTTATGTGAAATTAGATATATAACAAAAAAAAACTTTTGTAAAAATCAAATTTAATAATAATAGACCAAAACCTTATTTCTAAGAAGAATCTATGTCCACCAGTGGAATATTAAAGGCAGTTGATACACAATCGAATTGAATAGAACAATTTCTACTAAAATTCTTGTATATTAGCATATTTGATTGAAAATATCAGTAATTGTCGAACTCGTCATCATCATCGTCCTAGCCTTTATTATTCCCAATATTATTTGGGGTCGGCTACCAGTTCAACCGATTTTACCTGAATATCAGTTTTTACACAGAGCGACTGGCATCTGACCTCCGCAACCCTGAGGGCGAACTGAATTCGAAGGTTGAACTAGTTGTCAGTATATTTGAGGGCACTGACTTCACAATAACGATTGGCATAGCTGTTCATGACAACCGGGACCGACGGCTTAACGTGCTCTCCGAAGCACGGGCGGGAAACACTGCCATCTTCCATACTCCGGGCTGCTATTAAGAATTTCTTGTAGGAAAAACCCAACAGCAGTCCGACCCGGGAATTGAACCCGAGACCTCTTGATCTGCAGTCGCTTACGCTAACCACTAGACCAACGAGGCAGTCAACTTGTCGAACTCGTATATCAGTTTTAAAGATGGCGAGCAAAAACTTTAAATGCATTTAGTGTCCTACACTCTCTTATCTATTAATACTTTTCGGACTAATATAAATCAATATGTTCGGACATTTAACACACAACGCCATCTAGTCCCAAACTAAGCAGAGCTTGTACTATGGGTACTAGACAACTGATATTAATACATATATACTTTTTTTGTAAATACATACATATTATACATAGAAAACATCCAAACTCCGAAACAAATATTTGCAGATCATACAAACATTTGATCCGACCCGGGAATCGAACCCGAGACCTCAAGCACAGCAGTCGCATACGCTACTACTGCGCCACCGAGCCAGTTAAAATTAAAAAATCTCTATGACGTATGTAGTTGATTACTTAGTTCACACGAGAGAAAACAAAACAGTAATCTTATAACAAATAGTGATTCAGAATAGTTAGCATTACATTCAAATTTAGAAAAACTATGAATGGCATAGTTGATTAATCAATAAGGACCATAAACTGCAATCAGATAAAGAATAATTTTTGAATTTTGAATTTGAAATGATCCTTTATTAAACTAACTTAGAGTTATAACTGAATAAACTACTTTTTGAATTTGAAATTTGAAATAATCCTTCGTCTGTCTGTCGGTTATCGTACAGTAAATATTATACTATGTTATTCTAAAGTATTAACAATATTGCTATAAAATTTCATAAATCCATTAATTAGTTACGTGATAGAGTATAGCAAGCTAGAGAGAGATAGAGAGATAGAGTACATCCATTCTTACAAACATTTGCATTCATAATATGAGTCGGATAGTAATTCAATATCAGTTTTATTGTCAAATTTTAAAAAATTATGCAGATTCAATAACAAGATGTACGGAAATGAAATTTTATGAGATACAAATAACGAGATTAGGAAAACTGGTTTATTTCAATGGCGTGGGACTAATGGTAGGTGTTAAATATTATTATGGTATGGTATAAGTTACGATATATGGAAATGGCAATAGTTGGCAGGTCATATTCTTTACAACACTGTGAATCACTCCTTTCCTTTCTAAAAGAAGATGCACAATAACAATACAACGTTCGCTTTAGGATTACGCCTTTATTTCGTCGGTAAGACCCGTTATAAAGGATTGGCTCGAGAGGCGTCACGGGACGGGTGATCACTGGAAAAGGATGCTTTCATCACCTGTGTCTGATCTGCAAAAGCCAACGACTGAGTGCCACGGGCCGGAACGTGGACACGGTGGCAAAATCGGACGACTGTGGCCATGTTACGGAGCGAGAGCGCGCGGAACTCCTTGACCTGTTTCTGCGAGAAAGTTAAGCTTGTGACAGAAATGGCGGAGTCCGCCAGTCCTGGGAGCGTGCCAGGTACCGCAGGCAACTCAGAGGCCGGAGATCGCAAAACAATCTCGGTCCTCGCGTGAGGGCGACAGATGGCCTCACCTGTCACCCTCAGAATTGCGCTTATGGAGGACGCTTAACCCTAGCAGAAGCAGGCTTGGGTGGCGGCGCGAGCGCTAAGGAGCGCGCGTGCCCACTTTTGGGGAGAGCAACGGTAACAACGAGGTTCCCACATAGCAGGGGGCCATCTACAAATCGTAAGTGGCCCGAGATACGTCGGGGTTTCAGGGTTTTCCTTTCCAGGGTACACCTATTTGTCCGGTACTAGTACCTAGTAGTTTGGGAATATTTCTAAATAGTTTGCAAGAAAATATTTAGTAAGGTTTAATGTTTTTTTCTCTGTTCCAACATCATCATGAACATATGATAATGATGACTTACGCACAGTATACCTATTAAACAAGATCTAAATAAAAATGAAATAAGCACATATGTTCACAGATAATAAATTGATTATGAAATAAGCCAAAATTACTAGCAAGAAACTACTTAAATAGGTACTGACATAGCTTTGGAGCCCGATTAGTTTTATAATACAAATTGTATATAATTATAGTATATTGTTTTTCTTAAAATAAGTTCGCCATTTTGTTTTTTTAGCGTCTATTAAGCTTTGAAGTCATTTAAAGGTTTGTCAAATGTCAACGTGCTTTGAAACCTTCCTGTTCTAATTATACCGGTCTCCAAGGTCTTTTACTGTTAAAAAGCGATCTAATTCCTTGGTATGTCGTGTAGAAAACTTAGATGGAATACGTTTGAAAGAAAACAAAATGTCAAGGGCACGATATACCGTTCAGTTTGTTTTTTTTAATAAGTTTACATCAGACCTTTTTGATCCGGCTAGCTATTGGAGTTTGTTTTTTTTAAATGTTAACCCGTTTGATGCGGGAATAAGAATATGGAGAATCTCCATCCCTATCCATCTCTTCGGTTTCATAAGGGACTTAACTAAATACTCCACACCCCATCCCCTCCCCCCATCCCCTTCCCCATCCTCCAAAGGCCGGTAACGCACTTGTGACGACTCTGGTGTCCGGTGGCCATAAGCGGCGGTAATCCGTTACTCTTTTACCCCTTACTACATTAAAAAAATAGAATAACATCGCTACCAAGAGAAGTATAACTTGACACAAACCCTACTCCAAAACTCGTCTGGCATATACCATAATGATATAATACGTCGAAATCCCTTAATTAAGGATGGGTCTATGTCCAGCAGTGGCCTTATACAATCTGCTGATATGATATGTAACTATAATACACACAAAGTATATTATGAAGTCGTTTCTGCTTTCTGTTCGCTTAGATCTTATAATAGATAAATTGATTTAAGAAGAAGATTTATATATACATGCATTTTGTAGGAGAGGCAATCCAAGAACTTTAAAGGCTTTTGTGCGAAGCCGGGTCGGGTCACGAGTATGCTACATAAGTACATGGATAACCGGGCTTTGCTCGATTGTTTATTTCATAGTAAATTTTCTAAAATGAAATCCTAGCTATATCGAGTTATCCCCCCGAAACCTCTGCATACTAAATTTCATGAAATTAATTTGAGCCGTTTTACGAGATTCAAATTATATATGTGTACAAGAATTGCTGGCTTAAAGGTATTATATACATATTAAAGCTTACCACAATATATCAACAAAACTACAGCCCATTTTGATATACTTTAAAAAACTTGATCACTTTAGACGCTATAAAATTAATAGTAGGATTCGCATCAATATATGTAACGGTAACATAAATAAATTAAAACACCTTAGAGCAGTTATAATAAAAATTCGCGAAACAGATCTGTAAGCAGATTCTATGTTCTATATTTTGCCCAAGATCTGTTGAGAGGCCGAGTGGTGTCTTGGTTATTGCTATTGATTGAAGTTATGAGTTCAGTTCCGACATAGGACTCATGCATAAGGAGTATCATATTTTCTAAGCCTATATGTATTTTTTTAAATTAGCTAATATAAGTATGTTTTTCATCAGTGTGCTCTGTACACTATGACAGACGACCGCATGGCAGATGTATGAAGTTTTTTACTATTTGACTGACATTACCAAAAAATTACAATATTAGGTAACCCAGCATATCTCGATCACAATTTTGCAGTTTAACTATGAAGCTACAATCGCTTTAATAATAAACTCTAACATTTTATGGTTTAATTTATAGCAGAATCAATTATGGTAAATATAAGATTGATTTATTGGTCATCAAATTATACTGATACCAAACTATTGATCCTTATTAAATAACCAGTATATGAGATCAAGCATCGAAGAGCCAATATATAATTAATAAAAATAACTATTTGACGAGATTCGGAAACAGAAAGCCATTAAAAGGTTTAAAGAATTATCGCAAAAACACGATAAGTATAATCGTTATATAATCATAAAAAAATATATCAGATCAATGAACTTTTTACGGATAATTTTATTATAGTATGTTTATTTCGTAAGCTAATCTAATAACTAACATGTTAGCTCTTCGCAACAAACATTACTATGCAGACGATAGCACAGTCCATGGGAGATATGAGCCGCTGCTGCTAAAATGACAGACGTTGAGGAAAAAGAACAGGAGCTTTTTGCTAAGCTCGACCGGGTTTAGAACCGCATTTCCCAATGGTATGATGAGAATCTGGTCGAGTTCAACGCTAAGAAAACACACATACAAAACAAGGCTTCGTTTCTTACCCTCCCCACTTTTCAGAGCACTTAACTGCCACTACGAGATAATATCGTTGTCCTGGGCTTGTATATTTGCCGGGACCTCAACCCGCGGGAGTACATCGAGAGCATCACTAAGGCGGCCTCGCGGAAACTTGGCGTACTGAATAGGGTGGGACGGTTCTTCGCGCCCGAGTATTTTTGTCGTCTTTATAAGACCCAGGTTCGCTCGTGCGTGGAGTACTGTTCTCATCTTTGTAATGGATCAGCGTTCTCGACCGATTGCACCGGCAAGCAGTCCGCATTATCAACAGTCTTGATGCCACCGAATCCCTTGAACCTCTGCAGTTACGGAGAGATATTGCCTCTATGGCAGTCCTCTACCGCCTTTACCACGGAGATAGCTCTGAAGAGCTCTTACAATTGATTCCACCTGCCTTCCCTTCCTCTACAGAACAACACATGCTGGCCTTGGAAGTAACCACCTTAGAGTTGTAGAAATACGCACTCGAACCAATCTCTTTGGTTCTCAGCAGATAAAAACTGAACTACCGGCGCATGTGGAAAACACGTGCGCTAGTAGTAAGAATCCCACTATGAACTAGGGTCCTTGCAGCCAGAGCAGAATCATTTTGGCAGCCAATACATAAAAAAACTGCCAATAAGTTTATCTGCGTAAAAACAATGAACACAGATGTACCCTAAAACAACTATCTATTAGGACAACATATGTGCATAAGCCCATATACCTTTTTACTCTTCAGTTTTAATTAGATAAAAATTAAATAAAAAAAATCTGTTAAATAACCTATCCGGAAGTTATCTGTAACCGGTGAAACAGTGTCCTTTTATACCTTAAATGTCATGGACGAATAGATAGATGGAAATAGGCATGACTCTGTGTAAGTATGTAATATCAATCTATAAATCTAGATTATATCGTTAATAATCCAGATTGACATACTCACAAATTAACATTTAAAGGATATGCTTACATATATCCGTCTTAAACTGATGATATCATTCATTATGATATTATGAAATTCATTTACTTCATAAAATGGTCGACTTAACGAATCCATACTAATGTTATAAATTCGAAAGTAACTATGTTTGTCTGTTAAACTTTAATTCTGGAGATACTTTTATTCTTGTGGGAGGACATACATCTTTGCCGCGATAACCGACATACAAACGGGCGGAGCTGTGGGCAAAAGCAAGTATACATATATAATGCGTAATAATTGCTATTTTTTTTAAGTGTGTATGTATGTACGTATATTTCTTTGGTACGCCCTAGAGCCCAAACGTCTTGTCGTATTTTTATGTGAGTGTTGTCAATATTTTCGTCTTATTCGTGAGAGTGACACTGGACACATGAAAATAAAAATAAAATATTTCAATGAATTTAGTAAAAATATTGTCATTTTTTATATTTTTACTATTTTTAATTTCACTAACTATTTTTGGAATAGCCACGTGTCTTGACAATAATCCAAATTGTCTCATGAAATTCAAATGATCCGTACACAACATGACTAAAGGTAATATACAAACATTTCATACGCCTAATCAATAATAAAATTATGGTTTATTATAAAAAAGAATGAAAAAAGGAATAAACATCTTAAAAATAGAAATAAAGGAATACCCACTACGAACATTGTTACTTTATTATATAAATCCAGGTCTTGAACGTCTTCTCAATTTGATCGAGTTCAACACCAAGAAAACTGTTTTTTCAACTGGTCCCCCCTTTCTCTCTTCCTCTACAAGACAATACGTGCCGGCCTTGGAAGTCACCGCTTCAGAGTGATAGACATACGCTCTCGCACTCATCAATTCGGTTCTTCCTTCCTGTGTCAAGCACGTCAGATATTGATAGCATCCATTTCCTACGTATTTTTAATATTATACGTATGCTGTTCGTTTGCATAATGGGGTGGTTGAACGTAAGGTTTGAAAATAAAAAATAAATTACTCGAGCGTGTTAGAATTTAATAATTTAAGTATAGAAATATATAATTAGTTTTGATTATTCAATGTTTTTAAAGCAACGTATAGTAATTATTTTAGCTTCTCGAAATGAAGGATGTTACAATTAAAGATAGATTAATGATCTAATCAATTTAATACCAATAACGTTGGTATTTATACATATATTTTACTTCTCAATTACACTAATATTATTCGCTGTACTAATGTCAATGCCAATCTACCCTTAAATAACTTAAATAGCAAATAAATACAAATGTACTGACGAAACACTAATATTACACAATAAC
The DNA here is from genome assembly GCA_916048165.1 of Spilarctia lutea. Lineage (NCBI taxonomy): Eukaryota > Metazoa > Arthropoda > Insecta > Lepidoptera > Erebidae > Spilarctia > Spilarctia lutea. The sequence goes on along the minus strand of OU696476.1, from coordinate 1,786,703 downwards.
TTATATAGCAAATATTAGCAAATATATACAAATGTACTTAGCTTAAGTATCAATGTTCCGTTCCGTAGCTGCTACACGACTGACTTGCCAAAGCAATACCATCGTTTTTATATTCTACTGGGCTTGATCAAATAATTAACGAAAATAACCTATCGTGTATTGTTTAAATTGACAATGCTAATTATAAATATTAGAAACATTTTCTATAATATAAATAAACATATTTTCTCTAATAATACAATATTAGTAGCTTGAGATAAATCAAAAATCAGTCAGTACAACTTCCGTTTGGAATATTCATTTAAAAATAAAATTACAGCTAAAGTAAAGTTAAAGTTAAATAGTGTAAAAAAATCACAAAATAAATATAGATTTTTAAATCAATAATTGTTTACAAGATATACTTATTTTGTAAATATGTATATCTTGTCAAGCGCGTCAGATTTTCTAAGGAGACGTTAACTGAACCTTAAAAAAGCTCTCACGGGTTGGATGTGACGCAAACTCGCAGCCATTATTAGAATGTGCAAAAAATACTCAAGAGCGTCAGAAGATACATATGGTTCATCTATATGCCCTCGACGTGCTGACTCATAATCTGACGATTATCTAGAGGGATTCGCCTAATCTGACAATTAAAAAATATTTGATCCCAAATCCGGAAATATTTTTTGGAAAATTACCACTACATCAGTACCAGAAGTTCTGATAGTATTAGCAGAATATTCATTTTGTTGGCTTTGTTATCTGTTACGCTTTTACGGCTAAACCGCTGAACAAATTTGGTTGATTTTAATCTAGATATAGGATCTTGCATAGTCTACTATTTGTCGTTTGACATACATGCAGGTACAGCATTTGGCGAAAGCTAGTTTTTCAATAATTGCTAAATATGCTACGAGTAATAATGCCATTACGAGAAATACTCTCAAATTTAACCAACATACTTGGAAATATGGAGTCAGGAAGACGATAATGCCAAATTCGAGAAGTCGTTAAAATTGATTAACAACAATTACATATAAACAAAAACTTCTCACTGCTATGTAGGTCAGGTTTTTAAAGTGCAAGGTCAAGTTCAAGTGTAAAACATAAAAGTGATTGTAATACGGTACTCGGTCTAGTGTTGGGCGTTGATCACTTGTATCGGTAGATAGCAGATCGATAGATAGTTATAAAAGATTAGTTACTTTATTTTAAGAAATGGATGTAATGAGAATATTTAATTTGAAAAAAAAAGGCTTTAAAAAATGAATATGGCGAAACAAGTGAATATAATTATTTTGAGTTGCTGACTTTGTGAAAAAAAAGTGAATGATGCAATGAACAAGGAAAGGAAAGGGAGAAGGGAAGTAAAATAAAAAAATATTTAATCAAAAGTTAAAATAGGTGTATTTCATATATTTATTATCACCTATCTATCTTGAAATTAGCATAGAATGAAAAATAAATCGCCATTAGATGCATCATGGATCTAGCCAATGGATCCTCTGAGAGACACATTGACTGTTAAAACGATTACCCTTCCTTTTGGCTCGTTGTCAATCTTAATTTTACAACCCTTATTTACACGTAAGGGAGCATAAAAGTATAGGTATAGTTCATTACCTGTATAAAATAATAATAATAGGCGTTTATTTCTCTTCCACAAAGGTTCCTTAACACTAGTACTTATTATAATATGTGTTTGTTAATTCCTTTGTGGGAGACTGGTATCCGCACTAGGTGTCCCTGTCACACAGATTACCAGGCCCCTCTAGGATTGAAGCCGCCCACATCTATATAATGCTTCATTAACAAATCGCGACAAGCTATTTCAAAACAAAAACATAATTTTAGGAAGAAACAATATATAACACACAACACCTATCCATTAATTCACAACACTAATGTGATGGAAACGAAAAATCTTTAGAGTTGGTGTCGAAATCGATAGAATAAGTGTGTTAGAAATGTTCAAAACAAAACTTTCACATCCCTTATTCACTACTGTAAGAACTCGAAAGTTATAGGTTATGATTAAATCTAAACTAGTCACGTACGAGAACACGTATGAAGGAATAAGATAGCATCGCCGTGTTGTTACTCTTCAAAATGCAGTGATGTAATTAAAATGCATGTGGCTGGATCTTACTATCAGAGCTTAGTGTTACTAACTGTTATTTATATTGTTATATTTATTTCTGAATTTGTAATTGCCGATATACATGTACGTACCAGCTGAACCCCACGGTGCTACCCGCGGTACGACAATAACCGCGAGCAACGCCGCGAGGCGAAACTAGTATCTTTACAAATTGTAGCCTATGTGTTATTCTTATGTATAAGCTATATCATTGTAAAGTTTCATCAAAATCCATTCAGTAGTTTTTGCGTGCAAGAGCAACAAACATTCTCACTTACATACTCACAAACTTTCGCGTTTATAATATTAGTAGGATTAACAAAAAAATATTTATATTCTATCAGTCAAACTAGTTTTCACAGTAAAAACTTTGCTTAGTTTGAACCTAGATGGCTTGGTGTGTCAAATGTTCCAAATATTTATTTATATTAATATTTAAACGACATTGGAGTAGAAGCATTTTTAAATCGTGGGAGAGCCACGCTTTAACATGTGAATGGGCTTACTCGACCGGAGTGATACCACCGGCCTCACAGTGAGTATATCGGAGGTCCATACCCCAACGCACTTGTGACGCCTCTGGTGTTGCGGGTGTCTATGGACGGCGGTAATCGCTTACCATCAGGCGATACGCCTGCGCGATAACCTCCATTTCCATAAAAAGGAGCCAAAAATTTGGTTTACTAAAACGAAATTCCAGTATCAAAGACCTTTGGCTAGCCAGTTGGATTGATAATTTTATAATTGTTTAAAATAGGGGTTCTAAGTCTTCGTTTTACGTAATAATATAGATATAAGATATTTAAAATGTGGGGGAACGGGTATCATGTTCCACCCAACACAAAGGGAGGATCCTCCGACCAGGCGAGGTGATCATGCCTGGCGGGCTACTGCCCATGGCCCATGATGGTTAGAGATCCTGACTGTTACGCCAAAGAAGAGGTTCCAACACAAAACTAAATATTGTGTAATGAATATGTTTTTTATTCTGTTTCTGGATACAGTTTATCATCTGTAGTAAATGCTGATATGTCTAATTTGCAATCTAGATTCGAGTTCGCTTGTGTTACTTGAAATCAATATTATGATTCTACAGATGCCTCTAACGGTAATGCGGTAAAGATAACGACTACAAAATTGGCAAACTCTATTTACAGATTTAAGTCTGTATTATTGATTTCAAACTACCAAGTTAAGATTTTAATGAGATTTTCAGCTCATTAAATGTTTAATGTTCATATAACTCAATATGTCCATATCCAACCTACACTCGCTATCTAATTCGGCGACTTTTACTATCGAGAACTCGGCCTGTGGTAAGTTCATTAGCGGCGTCAAGCAAAAAGCTGACGACTTGGTGTCAAACTCCGAACTCGCCAGTAGACCGCGCGAGTGGCTGCACGTTCCTAATTTAAATTTTAAACATCTGCACTTTTTCGATTCTGTCGAAAACAACGTGATATTTTAATCGATATATTTATTCAAGATGACGCAGCATTACATGCTCGGAATTTTGGTGAGTAGCATCTTTTTTTTTATTTTTAGATTTGAATTGAATAATTTTTGATATAGGTAAGTATTCTTTTACGTTTTTGGTGTCTACTAGTAGAATCGGTATAAGATAAATGATACTTATTTTTAATTGCTTTTTAAATTTTCTTAGGAATTTAAAAAAAAAAATTTGACTAAAGTTACAGTTTATATCATAGTGTTTTATACTATCCTAAGTTTTTAAATTGATGCAATTGTGATAAAATTATTTAATATGCATATTATGTGACGACGATACGCGTGTGAGGGCTTTCAGGCAAGAGTTTTAGGTAAACATAGTATCTCTAGCTAATGTGATAAGTAAGTTAGTTTTTCAAGTGCATTTATAACTAGTTAGAAATTAATATGATTCGATGTCACTGATGGTAGGTTTGACACTTGCACTATAGGAGTTGTGGGTTCAATTAATTATTACACTTATAAAAACATTTATGTAATTTGAATAATTAATAAAAGAAATCTGGATCTAGTCTTATTTAATCTATTATTTAATAGGTACATTTATAAATTATTTTAATGTATGAGAAACGAGGGATCAAGTACCTTGGCGCACATATGTAGGGAAGTAGTAAACAGGCGAAAAATAATTGAATAATTGATAAATTTTATGCAGTAGTACCAAAAACTAAAATTTTAAACAATATTATGTGTGTAAGACAAGACACACAACAGAAGGTAACAACTACAAAGTCTATAAACCTCTACAGTTACACGTAGACCTGTCATGGTACGAACTGTCTGTACAATGACAGTCAAACCTATTCTGGTTAACAAACAGAGCATTTAAAGTGTAATATGTACAAATTTATATTGTTTAACGGACCTACACAAATACTTATTTTAGGTGATTGTACCGTTAGGTTGAATAACAAATAAATTTTGCGAACTCTACAATACAAGGAAAACGTGAATACAATCAAATAAATTCTTCTTTTTGTTTGTTTGATCTCGGTTTGGCCATATTGAGTTTCAAACTAAGTACACCATTTTAAACTAAAAATTTATTTTTTTGACTGCCTCGGTGGCTTATTGGTAGTGAATGTGACTGCTGTGCTTGAGGTCCCGGGTTCAAATCCTGGGTCAGACCAAATGTTTGTGTGATCTACAAATATTTGTTTCGGAGTTTGGGTGTTTTCTATGTGTAATTTGCATGTATTTACAAAAAAAAAGTATTATATCAGTTGTCTAGTACCCTTAACACAAGCTCTGCTTAGCTTGGGACTAGATGGCGTTAAAAAAAACCTAAGTTAATTCTAATATTAACTCGGATTCGATTCCCGGGCTCGGACAAATGTTTGTATGTATGTATAATATGCACGTAATTATAAAAAAAAAGTATGTAAGTATTCTATCAGTTAATCAAGCTTTCATAATACAAGTTCTGCTTAGTTTGAAGCAAGATGACGTTGTTAGTCAGATATCTATATATATAAAAATGTTATGTTGGTTTGACTCAAAAAGTTCTGCACCGATCGCGCTGAAATTTTAGAATGATATATAATCCGCATCAAGGACTGTTTTTATCTAATTTTTGCATCAGTCACATATCCGCGACCGTGAAAAAACACGAAAAAACCGACATAAACGCGGGCGGAGCAGCGGGCAACAGCTAGTTCGAAATAGTTTTTATTTAGTGTAGGAGTTTAGTAATGGGTAATCAAAATACATAGAGTTATAGGCGTTAGAGCGATTGTTGATAAAATATCCAAGTCAAAAAATACGTTTAAAAAGATTGAAATGTTGGTTTTAAAAAGATGTATCAATACTCTAGATTTCTAGAACATTTTCTAATAAATCCGTTAATCACATTTAATGTTATCGTCTTTTATAAGTAGATCGTTGTTTTTTGCTGACAAATTACTGTTACACTCGTAAACTCCATTTGTGAATGACCTTATAAGGTGTTCTCATTTGTAGGCAACTCTGTCTCTACTTTCTCGACTAAAATTAAATGAGGAGGGGCAAGATAAATCTTAAGATTGACAATTAGATTATTCTGTTCATTTTATAATTTTTAAACAACTATCTTTCTTATGTGTACTAATAAGCTACCTGAATTTTGCTTTAATTTTTAATTTGTTCCTTAGTCAACATAACATACAGTAAAATCTTTAAATCTGTCTGTTTTTGGATGTCAAATAGATTTTCAGAGGGTCAAACCAATGAACAGAGTAGATATCGGGTAATCCTTATAGTCAACAGATTACCCCTTACCAACTACTCGGCCCATGTTTCCTGTGAAGCTATCGAATTTATAATACTAGTATGTATGGATATAATATAACAGTGATTGTTGGAATATGTTGAAAAGACATTTGTCATGAGTGAAAAATGCCGATGACTCAGCAATCAGAACCAGTAACCATCCAAACTGCAGGTTGTTTATTAGGACCAATGACAGAAATATCTCTTTGAAGTAGCGGTCGCTCAGTGGTCGAAAATCTACCATCATTCTTTTTTTTTAAGATTTCTGCACTTCTCCGCCATAGTAACTTTAACTATGACTTTCATTTTATTATTTTTTTTTTTTTATTGAATAGTGAGCAAACGAACAGACGTATCACCTGATGGTAAGCGATTACCGCCGCCCATGGACACCCGCAATACCAAAGGTGTCACAAGCGACCTTTGGGGGATGGGAAAGGGGATGAAGGGAGGGGTTGGGGTATGGGCCTCTGGTATCCTCTCTCACTCGGTGAAACACAGCGCAAACGCTATTTCACACCGGTTTTCTGTGAGGCCGTGGTATCACTCCGGTCGAGCCGACCCATTCATGCCGAAGCATAGCTCTCCCACGGCTACTCCTCCGTTCGCATTATTTGTGTAAAAAGGGATAAAAAGTTTTAGCTTTACATATTAATAGAAATACATAGTGGGAGGAATTTTGCAATGCCACCTGAAAGGAAAGTACTCTTAATATTGTAGATAGAAAATTTTACTTTAAGAAAGCATTCCTTTATTTTAGAAAAGAAAGAAAACTGCATTCAAAGAATTCCGAGAATTCGCTTGCCTCACCCGGGAATCGATCCGTCTAAAATCTGTAAAAATTACACCCTGTGCTTTTATTGCATCGATCGTTAGTGTCAAGTATAAGAATGAAATCTCCTTAACAAACTTGATAAATCAAATCGGTAAATCCAGCTGTAGCCGCTCGAAAGCTACTATGCAAAATATATCGTGACATAATCTTTAATATATATATTATTAATGCTGCGTCTGCGACAGGCTTGAATAATAAATTACTCGAACATATAGTTTCCCACAAGTATTTCTTAAAGAAAATAGTAATGCAAGACATTATAACATAAATTAACGTTAAAGGTTTTCTATTTTTGTACTTCAGTTTCATAAATAAACTTGCATTTCGATTGTCTATGATCCTGCTCGCCTTGTACACGAAACAAGTTCCTTAATTGTATTGCACCTATGCCACCTAGGAGTGGGAAAGTGACATTTTGTACTGCTTGTATTAAAAATAGTGGAACTTTAGGCGCAAACAAAGCTGATCTGATATATCTGATCCCGAACTTGACAAGACTACTATTTATTTTTCCTTGTAAGTTAACACATCTCACACAAAGAAGTTGTGGGTGAACTGGTGTCATGTTCCTCCAACACAAAGGGAGGAGCTCCTCCGGCCCAAAACCTCCCTGAGGCGGTCCGACATATGGGGGCTTGGGCCATCACTCGGGCTGGTACCCCGTCCGGCCCGGGGGCGGTGTTCTTGGAACGGATCCTCAGAACTGCCGCCCCTACCGCTGATTCCCTAACGGTGGAACATCGTCCTCTCTGCCCCGTCGTCTCTGGTCACTGAAGAATAGGCCATCGACGGGGGTGTGTGGTCCGCCCGCTGCGGGAAAAGGCCCTCGACCTGGCGGGCCACTGCCTAACAGTTGATGTCGGGATGCTGAATACATGATAATCGGCGCGAGAACGTCTATTGCGCGATTCAGGATTGGTAGTTTCTTCATGTTCTACATTGCTCCGTAGTTCAGTGTGTCTGGGGTAGATGGCGCTGTAGTATGTTGCTGTTGCGCTGTACATGGAAGTCGCCACAAAGTAATTATGAACCCAAATTAGGCAGAGTCCACACTGTTGTATCCAGATTGCAGATAAGCATACTAACACTGCTGGACATAAGCCTTTCATTAGAGAAGAGGTTATAATGTTATTATGTATAGTTTTTTTTAATGACAACTCCCACATTGGGAATACAATACATCCTGTGTCGCGGGGGACTTTACAAACATACATGAAACGGACACAAAGAACATCCAGACTCAGAACAACAATTTGTGGATCACGCAAAGTGTTGTCCCATGTAGGGTTGGAACCCATAACACTTGGTGCAGTACAAAGCGGCGTGGCGACCGATTAAACCACTAGGCCAACCGTGCAGTCATAGTTTTCTCCCATAGTTGCCTCTTATAACACCTAAAAGATGAATAAGAATGGTGACCCTCTATATCCTTAATCCATTACCACACGGATAGTTAGTGTTAAAAACTACTCGCTCATTAATATATCTTTTATTACTAAAACAACACACATCTCAAACATTAGTGTGGCCGTTTTAGGGTACTGTACCTTAAAAGGAAAAAACGGAACCCTTATAGGATGACTTTTTTGTACGTCTGTCTCTCAAGACCCATTTTCTCCGGAATGCGTGGAGGTATCAAGCTGAAATTCATATCAAATACTCAAGTCTATTGTCTCTTGGAGCTGTGAAAAAATCAAACTTCAAAGCCCACCCAATCAAAAGATACAACCGTTTATGCTGCATATTTTCGACACTCACAAGGGAGTCAAAACCTACAAGGTACTGCCCGTGAACTCAGAATGTTGAAATATGGTACTAAACAAAGTTTTATAGATATTGAATAAATTGCGAAAAGCATAAATTTTTCGACTGCATGGTTGGCCTGGTGTTTTAAGTGGTCGCCACGCCGCTTTCTACTGCGCTAAGTGTTGTGGGTTTGAATCCTACATAGGACAAAACTTTGTGTGATCCGCAAATTATTGTTCTGAGTCTGAGTGTTCTTTCAGTCAGTTTCATGTATGTTTGTAAAGTCTTCCGCGGCACAGGATGTATATTCCTAATGCGGGAGTAGTCTAAAAAACAAACAAAAAATTAAAAAGAGTTCGTACGGAACCCTTGTTGCACGAGTCCGACTCGCATTTGGCCGATTTTTTTTTCTAGTCTTACCGAGCCGGAGCTTTATTCAACAAGGTCATTGACTAGTACAGTAAACATACTTCAATAACTTATATTCCATAGACGTACTAATTTAAGAGAAACGCACTTAAGAGATACGGTCACAATGGTTTATTTCTCTTTATATCTGTCAAACTGTGAGTAACATTTATTAATTTATTTATTGCTCTCTTAAAAGCATTCAAACTCAAATTGTCAATTTGATAGTCAGTTTCAAAAATAATGTAACCTTCTTTGAAATTGTCACAGTTTTAGCTTTCAGCATTATACCTACATATACTCGTAGGAAGTAGTTAACGGTGATTTGTATGTCTTTGTGTAACAAAAAAGACATTGATTGACATAATCTAGGATATTATTGTAGCACAGAGGCTATGAACAGATAAATATGAAACACTTGATGGTAAATAAAAAATGTATTTCGGAAATTTCACACACAACGCGATCTAGTTTGAAACTAATTGTATAATTGTATTATGATAGCTAATTGATTGATAGAATACTTACATACTTTGTAAATAGATACATATTATACATAGAAAACACCCAAACTCAGAAACAAATATTAAAATTTGCAGGTCATACAAACATTTTATCCGACTCGAGAATCTAACCAGAGACCTCATGCATAACAGTCGCATACACTACCACTGCGCCAATGAGGCAGTTATTTTAAATCTTATTTTATTTAGGGCCTTGTGGTCATACTTAAGACCATGTCAGCCCCATCGTGCACTAAACTTACAATACATTCATATTGAGTTTACCATCTTTTAAGAAAAAGAAATCATTAATAAGCTAGGACAAACGTATTTAGATTTCCTTATATATTATATATTTGACTAAATATGGTGACCTTTTTGGAATTTCTGTATAATTTACTTGTTACTCTCTAGTTTTAATTAAGTACTTTTATTTATTTTTGTAACTTAAGGGATGCCTTATGCTCCCAACTATCTGTTTATACAATAATTATACTTTGTTATATATTACTTATGTTATTTATTTCCATCCCACCGTTGCTTGGAAAATATTACCATTGAGCAATAAGGCCTTCAGTTGTACTGACCTAGCATTAAGTTATGTACTTAGTTATCAGGTGTAGAAAAGCGATTATTATTATATACTTATTATATTACTTAACTACACGAGGGCACAACCGCCCAAAAGTTATAACAATATAACTATCCTGGATGGTCAAATTTAAGTTCAAAGAAATGTTTTGAAACGTAAACAATCCCCATGTTATCCAACACCATAACACTACCTAAACAAATTCACTAATATGGCGTAACAAACACACCGTGTGTCTGTCCTCTTTTATCTCAATAACTTCTAACTTTCCACCATCAAACAACAGGTTTCAAACAAGGCCCTTTTACTGGCTTTTTCTTTGTAATCATCAAAGATTGTAGACCCACTGCTCTTATTAAAGGGCTGGTCGACTTTCCAACACTTGCGTGAGATGGTAGCCTAGATAATTGAATAGGCACGTTTGTCTATCTCATAAAAAATGTAACGTTGCTTATACAAATGGTATCATGAAAGTGAAATGAGTTAAGCCAGTCTTTTATTTTTATAGAGCAGCTGCCAATACATATGCTACATCATGTTTTACAATTGTGTAACAATTGTTGTTTTAATTACACGTTACCATGGCATATGAGTAAACTAAATAGTATATACAGACATATGAAAGGCATAGCATGGTAGGAGATAGTATTATAGGTGAAAAAAAAAATGTAATATTAATGTAAGTCAAACTTAAGTATTCTTCTTACCGAGGTTCTCTTTACCCGATAACGGCGAAGCAAAAATTATTATTCAATGACGAGAAAATATCATTTGAGGTCAAGACAGTTTGCAAATTAACAGGCCTGTGGTAATTATATAGTCACTTAGCTTGCTTAGAACGTCCTTCATTTGAAAGAGAAAACAAAAGAATGAGCTATAGCTACAGAAAGGATGTATTGTCAAAAGAATATTTTGCATGCAAAGTGCTTGAACGTTAGCAATCACTTTCACTATTGAAAAAAAAACAGACGATGACTAGAACGTCATATATGTTAAATGTCAGAACAAATAGTTTTTTTTCTCACAATATATTACTGATGGACCAGTATTGAAATGCAGCGTTAAATAGTTCACTCAAATGCCACTCAGTACGTAGGTATTACGTACGTGTGTACTTCAATCAATTGAATATTTACAACAATATCCGGTTTGTTAGAGTTATAATGTCCAAGAAGTGCTTCAAATAGTATCATAATTATTATTCGTGTATTTAAATTGTTCTGCATTGTGTTTGTTTGTTTTTCTGTGCGTTTAAAATTGACTTAAATGTTAATCAAAACGTTCTCTCGAACTTAACAAATTTACGCTTAAATTGAGATCATTTAAGAAAGATTTTCATAACTTAACGTTTTACCGTGGGAGAGCCACGCTTCGACATGCATGGGCCGGCTCGACCGGAGTGCTACCACGGCCTCACAGAAAACCGGTTTGAAACAGCGCCTGCGCTGTGCTTCACCGAGTGAGTGAGGATACCGGAGGTCCTACCCCAACTCACTTGTAACGCCTCTGGTGTTGCGGATGTCCATGGGCGGTGGTAATCGCTTACCATCAGGCGATATGTCTGCTTTTTTGCCCCATATTCCATAAAAAAAAAAACGATTCTCGATAAATGAGCCTGTCAAAGTGATTCTACTCCGATTGATGGCAAGCATGAGCAGAGTCATAAATTAGTGGTTACCATAATAACTACGAATGCAGACAATGCAGCATGATGACTCACACTATAGTGACTTACCAAGATGCTTCTATATAGTACAGTATATCTAAAATTGACGATGTGTTAACATGTTTATCAAAAGCACACCCCACTTTGTATTGTGCGAAGCGTATACATGTATTCGTAACATGTCGCCATAAACAATTAAGTCTTCACGTCGATAACATCAAGCCTCGTAAAGTCGTAAAAGATTTGGGATAAGCATTTGAATCAGTATGCGTGCTGGCACTCGACCCATTGTCTGTTAAGATCTAGCTAATTTTTATACGCAAAAGTGTGTTTACTTATCACACTTAGGCGTCTGAATTATTCTAGAGAATGGATGTCTTGGGTGGTTTTTTTATCTCCCTAAAAGTCGTTGGAGCCTTTTTCGAGATTAAGATTCAGTATATATAATTGGATGATAAAAATACATGAGAAATACATCAGTCTTTGTTCAAAATTTTTGACTGCGTTGTTAGAGGCATATATGTATTTGTGAAAGGAAATTATTTACATTATAGTTATAGAATGTAGTAGGCGTGTAGGAGGTATATTTTAGTTGTTAGGATTCCGTTTCTATCTAGGTATTTCTTGTCTATCTGTATACAAAGGTTCAGTAGAAATTAAACTTCTACTTCGAATAAGTAATTTTAAGTAAGTTTCGAAATCAAATCAAAATTGAATATAGACTTTCCCAATTACTCAGAATCATCATTATTTTCGTGTTAAACATCCCATTTTTTATTTTGGTTTATCAAGTCAGCTGGATATTGACAGGAAGATTATTTTAGAACGGTAAATTATGTATATTCACCACAAAATATATTTGCAACAAATGTTTTTTTTTTTTTTTTTTTTTTTTTTTTTTTTTTTTTATACCTGAGCTACCAAAATGACTCTGCCCTGCCTGATGGAAAGCACCAGCAGAATCCAAGAGTGGTGGTCACCATCCTCAATGCAAACAAGGACAGTGCAGCATGGTGACCAGAACTATGGCGGCCAAGTGAGATGCTTTTTCACGCCCCTCTTAAAGGACCCGGGATCATAGTGGGACGGAAACACGTGCGCTGGTAGTGAGTTCCAGGTCTTAACCGCTCGGCACAGGAAGGAAGAGCCAAATCGATGAGTGCGAGAGTGTATGTCTTCCACTCTGAAGCGGTGACTTCGGAGACCAGCACGTGTCGTCCTGTAGAGGAAGGGAGAAGGGGGGACCAGTTGGAAGAGCTCTTCAGAACACTCCCCATGATATAGGCGATAGAGGACTGCCATAGAGGCGATTTCTCTACGCATTTGCAGGGGTTCAAGGGACTCGGAGGCTTCGGGACTGCCGACAATGCGAATTGCTCGCCGTTGCAACCGGTCGAGAGCGTCAAACAAATACTGCGCGGCTCCATCGCAAAGGTGTGAACAGTACTCCACGCACGAGCGAACCTGAGTCTTATAAAGGAGACACAGATGCCCGGGCGAGAAGAACCGTCTCACCTTGTTGAGAACACCTAACTTCCGCGAGGCCGCCTTAGTGACGCTCTCAACATACTCGCGCGGGTTGAGGTCGCAGCAGATGGCCATGCCCAGGACATCGAGCCTGCCTTGTAATTGTAGTTGAGTGTTCTGAAAATTCGGAAGGGGAAGGAATGGAGACCTTTTGGCAGAGAACGCGCACACCTGTGTTTTCTTGGCGCTAAACTCGACCAGATTCTCGCAGCCCCATTGTGAAATGCGGCCTAGAACATGGTCGAGCTCAGCGACGAGCTCCTGTCGTTTTTCCTCTACATCTACCGGCTTTGCCGCAGGGTGCCCAAAATATCGTCCATGAACTGTGCTGTCGTCTGCATAGCAATGAATGTTGCCAAGGTCTAACATGTCATTGATATGCAGAAGAAACAGCGTGGGCGACAGGACGGAACCCTGCGGTACTCCTGCGTTAATCGACTGAACGTCGGAGGCCGCGCCGTCACAAAGTACTCTGATGCGACGTTGGTGCAGGAATCCGGCAACCCAGTTGCAGAGTTTGGGGGGCAAGCCAAATGCCGGTAGCTTGGAGAGAAGCGAACGGTGCCAAACCCTATCAAAGGCCTTGGCCATGTCGAGGCTAATAGCCAAAGATTCCCCGTGCCTGTCAATAGCCTCACCCCAAAGGTGTGTGACATACGCTAGAAGATCACCCGTGGATCGGTTCGGCCTAAAACCATATTGACGATCGTTAAGTAGGGTGTGATCCTCCAGGTAGTGGACCAATTGCTTGTTTATGATCCGTTCGAACACTTTGCAGATAATGGAGGTGACAGCTATTGGGCGGTAGTTGGCCGGGTTGGAGCGGTCGCCTTTTTTGGGAATGGGCTGAACATTCGCCTCCCTCCAGGCCTCCGGAACAGTTCCCGAGGAATATGACAGGCGATACAGGCGCGTCAAAACCGGAGACAACTCTGGTGCACAGTTCTTAAGAACCACCGCTGGGATACCGTCGGGTCCACTGGCTTTCCGAACGTCGAGAGACCGAAGCTCTGAGCGGACATCACTCAGCCGGATGCGAATATCCCGCATTTTGTTGATGGATAAACTCTTTACGCACAATTTTTTATCTTTTCTTTCTTTCTTTCTTTTTTTTTGTGCGACAACTCCCGCATTAGGAATAAACATCCTGTGTCGCGGGGGACTTTACATACATACATGTAACGGACACAAAGAACACCCAAACTCAGGACAACATTTTGTGGATCACACAAATTGAAGTCCCACGTGGGATTTGGACCCACGGCACATGGCGCATAGCAAGCGTTGTAGTGAACACTTAAACCACTAGGCCAACCGTGCAGTCGAATTTAAAAGTACTTTGTGTGGCACACTAGTGTTGGTTAGATTTTTTATCATTAAATCAATGTTGGTTTTATCTTTTACAAATGTTTTACTAGTAATAAGCTGTTAATGAAATTCAACAAAGACGTCAAAAACAGTTATATGTGGTTACAAAAAATATTTATATAAATGCGGACGTGAGAACGCACATTTTAAACACTTCAACGGGCATTCATCTTTACTATTTAATCACTTACATTTCAAGAATGTTATAAATACATAGACATTTTCGAATAATAAAATAAAAAAAAACTCTTTCAACGAGTGTCATTTTATCATTTCAAATTCAAAGCCAACATTACCAAAAGTACATTATGTTCTTTAAGTGTGTACAGAATACTTTCTTTTATAAAATAAATCTCCGGAGAAGCAGTGATTGTGACCTCCTTACTTCTATTTTCAATAGGTACAAATAAGTGATACTAACGGTATTCCTGCCGAATAGGCGTACAAAATAGATACGTTCATTGCATGTTGACCTAGAAGCTTCTTAAATTTAATTATCTACCGAAACTAGATTTTTCTGAGAACATTAATTCAATTACTTTTTAAACGACTTAAAAAACAAGAAGTTTTCAATTCAGTTGTATTTTTTGTTTATGTTTGATATCAGTCGAGACAGCCAGATACTCTGACCTCCGTAATTAATTATTGAATTTGGATTTTTTTTTATTTTAGTGGAATTTGCCGATTCGGAATTTAAATTTAAAAAAATATCCAAATGGTTAGATCTGTAACAATAATTGAAATGCTCACGCACTTACTCGTGAAACAGAGAAATACGTTGAAACTAAATTGTATTTATTATTACAAATTGATGTATTTTAACAAATTAGCATTTTCATTCAACGTGGAAATGCTGTCAATCTTTTGGTAACGCTACCAGTAGGTACGTATGCGATAATATGGAGGAATTATTTGAAGCTTGTATGTAACTTTGGCAATATAAAACAGAAGTTTGCGGTGGCGTGGTTTCGGAATTGAACTTTCTAAACACACACACAGACAAACTATACTATTTTACTATTGTTTCAATCAGGAACTTTTAAAGTATTGTACGTTACCGTCGTCAAAACGCCTTTATTACAATAAAATGAAATAAACTATATTCCTCAGACCCTAATTTTCCAAATGCCTGATTTGGCACAATTTATAAGTCTCTCCCATTTCTCTTTTAAAAAAAATTACTTTCCAAATTTTCTGTAACGTCCCATGTTCCAAACGATGTACATATATACATAGGGTCACGCTTATTTCCCAGAGGGGTAGGCAGAGACAATTAATCCCGACTTACTACGGTCCTAACACACCTCCTTTGCTTCATCAACATTCATCGATCACTGCATGCCTGCACGTTGTTTCCTAATGCATTTCACATTGCCCTTTTCAAACAAAGTGTAATTTGTAATAAGGATCCTGAATTGATGTTTGATAATACTGCCTATAACTCTGTTATTAAAAGCGAGACTGTATGTGTATATAACAATCCCCTCCAAATCCAATGCCCGGAAGCTGTCATTTATTGGAGTACAAAAACTAACTTTCAAACATAAATAGCATATTTTAATAATTTATAAAAAATAGCTACTAATGATATGCAAATGTAAGCCAAGATCAACTTTCAAACACAAGTTCAAGTGTAGATCAACAGGTTCCTATATAAAGCTAGCGAGATACTTCTGTTATTAGCAAATAAGCTATACGGCGAACTACGTTGAGTGTGTGACATGAAATATGTAATTATTGTCTGTTATTTGGAACATAAATGGAAAGTTGTTAACTAGCAAATATTGGAGAAAGTAGTTACAAGAACGGTGTCTGGAAACCATGATCTTTATTTGTCAGATCTGAAGATGGTTTTTGGAATACCTTTATAAATTTAATGGCTAGTGATTCTGACTGTTAAGCCAGATTGAAAAAAATTGTGATGTAATTACTCATTTACTTGCCCTAATTGCGAACGAACCTACGATCTACAACCTCTTACTTACAATCAAAATACAGACGAATTACACTTACAATTGCAAATAATATTAATATGCAATTATAATTGCATAATCTGTGTTGAAGATTATGCAATTATAATCGCATAATCTGTGTTGAAGTGTAATTCGTCTGTGTTTTGTTTGGATTTAGTATCTGGTTACCATGGCACAGATATCGTAATTTGTGATCAAATCATCAATTGTGAATAGAAAAGTTTATTACGCCTACAACTTATACTGCAAATGCCCTTTGATTTAATTAAAATTTCAGTTGATCGAAATTCAACTGCCAGACGACTTCAGTATTCCATAATTTATTATTATGTTTTGTTGATTTACCTGAGATAGGATTGTTAACATTATGTTTAGGCCAAATGGAGTCTAGCATGATTGAAAAGAGTCGCAGATGAAGTTGCGTAGTTCAGCTATTTTTAATTAATAGTGTGGTTGTGTAAAACTATGTACTTCTTTTCAATGTTTTTTATAGTTAGTAGTATAGTCTTTAAAGATGTTTCGTCATTACTATGTTATAATGGTATAGGGGTTAATGAGCAAAAGGATCACCTGATAAAAGTGACGTCACCCATGACAGACTTCATGGGTGACGTCACTTTACAACATCTCAAAAGCCGCAAGTGCATTATCATCTTATAAATGTCTAGTACCTTAATAGCCTATGTACTATCGACCAACTTGAAAGGTGACCCACTTTGACAATTATTCCTTTGTAATCATAAATGTAGTTAGGTTTTCTTCGCTATTTGCACGTAGTACGTTTTAGATATAAACATAAATGCGTCATTACGGGTTAAATGTCAATGCAATTTAAACCTTTGTCACCACTGAACAAGATATATTTTTGATACAGCAGTCTTATTTGAATTTCAAATAATATAATCGTTTATAATCCAAACTCTTTTCATTGCGAAGAAAAAGTATTATAATTTGTAAAATGAAATGACATTATGTGTAAGATGTCAAGTAGTAGTCAATCTGAAAATATTAAAATAAAAATCTAAGAATATATTTATATCTATAAACGAATCGTATAATGGCCAATTTGGTAGAACAAAGAGCTCGGATTGTAGTGCTCAGTGAGCAAGGTTGCGGCGTTAGAGAAATATCACGTGAGTTAAATATAAGTCGTAACACGGTCAGAACCTGGATCAGACGGCACGCTGAAGAGGGTATCCTTGAAGACCGACGACGACATAATCATGGGGTTCGTCGAATCACAAACCAACAAAGAACGGAAATGCAACACCATTACGAAGAACATCCTTTTACTCGTACCCGCTATTTTGCAGCACGTTACGACGTTTGTCTAGAAACAATTAGAAATAATTTGCACCGCACTGGGCTGCATTACAGACATCATGCTAAGAAAGTTCATTTAACGGATGCACACAGAACTGTGAGATTGAATTTTGCACGTAATTATTTAGATTTCGACTGGACAAACACCATCTTTACAGACGAAAAATCATTTCGCTCTTATCAACATGGTCGCTTAACTTCGTGGCGTTACGATAACACGCGATACACAGAAGACCACGTAGTGCCTAACCAATAATCTGGCCGTATTTCAGCTAACATGTGGGCATGGATGGATGCTGGAAACATAGGCGAACTTGTTCCTATTTCTCCTCGTCATAACGCTATCAACTATGTCGATTTATTGGAAGAATCAATGTTACCGACTTTGCGAACAGTTTACCCCCGTGAAGATGTGCCAGTATTCTCCTATGTTCATGATAACTGTCAAGTGCATACTGCCAGAATTGTCTCAAATTGGTTTACGGAGCATGAAGATGAATTTACTCTCATTCCATGGCCGTCTAGGTCACCAGATCTTAACCCAATAGAAAATTTATGGGGTTTGATGGTTCAAATGTGGGATAACAGGAACGAGAGGACTAAAGAAGCAATCGAGCTGCATTGTAACGAAATCTGGGATTTCATGAGGGGAAGTGACATTTGCAGTCGTCTAATCGGGTCTATGCGTAATCGATTATTAGACGTTATTGAAAACCATGGCGCTTACACTCGGTTTTAGGTTTAACCAGTAATCCTACAGACCCAAACAATTGGAACCATTATAACCCAAAAATTAACTATGGAGAAGTTTTCTTTTTTATTCGCTTTACGAAGTGAATGCCATTATTTTTAATTTAATAATATAAAATAAACAAATGTCTCTAATTTTACTGTTTTATTTTACTAATATGTATGACTAGCTGACTCGACAGACTTCGTTCTGTTAAATAAATGCTTATCTATTTTTGTTCTACAGTACCCTATGCTACCTTTACGGTACCTCTACCCTCCTACCTCAAGTCTACCCATTATCTACACTATCTACACTAATATTATAAAGAGGAAAGATTTGTATTTTTGTATGTAACGAATAAACTCAAAAAGTACTGGACCGATTTTATTTTTACCGACCGATTAAATAGGGTTCCGTAAGATATTTGCGTTTTTCGTTTATATAATAGGAGCGGAGCACCAATGAAGAATGTTTAAAAAACGGGGGAATTTTTTTACGCTACGGGCAATAGAAGACGCAAACGAGGTTGCGGGGGTCAGCTTGTTCGAAATAAAGTCAATCCTATGTCTCAAACAAATATACAATTGAAAATGACTCTAAGGGGGGTCATGAATCACTTTGGTCCACTGTACTATAAAAACATACGAAAAACTAAAATTTGCGCTCGGAGCCGGTACGTCTCGTTTTTGTGGGAAGATCGAAAAAACAAAAATAAATACTCTCTCACGGTAAAAACTTTTTGTCACGTAATTGTATAATTATGTAAATATAATTAACGTAACGTAATTGTATGTTTGTGTTGTGTAATTTTGTTAATTGCCCCGGTGGCGCAGTGGTAGCGAACACGACTGCTGTGCTTGAGGTCTCGGGCTCGATTCCCGGGTCGGACAAAATGTTTGTATGATCTGCAAATATTTGTTTCGATGTTGGGTGTTTTTAATGCATATTATGTATGTATTTACAAAAGAACTTATAAATGTATTTATAACAGTTGTCTAGTACCTATAATATAAGCTCTGCTTAGCTTTGGACAAGATGGCGCTGAGTTAGAGGTCCGAAATATTTATTATTTATTTATTTATATATTTTTTATTCTCATTTCAGGTGCTGATCGGATGCTCCTTAATACAAGTCTCAACATTTCCTACAAATAATGAGTAAGTTTCAAACTTAAAAACTAAGCTAAAAATGTAGTTAATAGTTATGTCTTTCTTAATTATTAAAACGTAGCTAATCATTAATTTGTTAGAACAAAAAACTGATTTCATTGCCTGCATTGTGTATTACTTGCTGTTGCTAAATGCTATAGTCCTTTTCATTGAGCTATTCACTATGCATTAACATATATACAGACGAAAAAAATGCTTAGTGCGTCAAGAAACTTTTTTTTTCAAAGTGTGTCATCCCTGAATATAAATTAAGTAAATCAATGATATCAGTTTATCTTGTAAATTTATTGTAAAATATAAAAACAACTGAAAATCACTGCGGCATTTCTTCAAGCTGATAACGAATGTTTTACGAAAGTAGAATAATGCATATTAGACAAAGCACCACTAACAGTAGTAGATAAAACCTCACAAATAAAAATACTGTGAATATTAAAAAAAAAATCAACATGGGCTGGACAGTGGTTCAGGTATGGTTCACTTTAAATATTATAAGCTTTTTACACCGGTTAATATAATCAACGCTAATTTAATAACGCTTGTGGTTAAAGGTATTGATGTTATTGAGTACTAAATATTCAAATATAATTTGAAACATATTAAATGCATTTCAGAGCAACTTCTATTGAAACATCGACAGACACTCGAGAAGAAATAGATGAAAGATCTTTGACGTATGATGAAACAAATATTGAAAAGGATGACAGTATGAAAGATATAATAAAAAAAATAATGGCAATTAACGAAGCTTTAAAGAAGCCTAATAAGAAACCACACGTCCCATGGAGTCCGCCACCCCAAACAAGTGGTGGATACACCCTTGATAAGGAAACTTTAGAAAAACTACAGCAAGTAATAGCTTCTGGCAAACTCCATTCCTATTCTGATGACATGAAACAACAAGAAACAAACGCTATCATTAACGAAGACTTCAACGATGTTAGGTATTCGAGGCAAATCTCTCCTCAGATACTTGGAAATCAAATGATGCCGCCAATGGCATACATGACTAATATGCCAGTTATAGTAATGCCAAGTACAAATGATATGTATAGTTATAGGAACTCTATGGAATATGGACCACATTATCAAACAAGAGAGGGCCCATTTGGACAATTTCCTTGGCCATTTGCTCAAGTGTTTCCGATTTTAATTAGAGATCCTTTACTGAGCATTTTTAACGGTGGTGGATTACAAAATTTTGTAGAAGTTGGTCAAAATGCTGATGTGTGTACAAGGAAACAAAAGTCGGAATCCAATGTTAATGATATAAACGAAAACGAAGATATAAAAGAAACTGCAAATCGTTTACTCAAACCTTCTAAAAAAGTAAAATCTAGAGGAAAAAGGGCAGTAAAAAAACGTACTGTAAGTCTAGAAAACCATGTGCAAGACACTAACAAGGCTATTCAATTCTTCTCTACTAAACCCACAACCGCAAAGCCTACTAAAACAGAGCCTTTAAAAATTACTAAAACTGCCGATGAAAGTGAAGGAGATTTGCGCTTTCCTTTCTTATTTGGTCACAAAAAAAAATCACCGACTGGCCCTGGTTTATTCATAAACCGTTTAAGGGTTAGACAAGGTGGTGTAGCTATTGCTGGTCCGGGTGGTGTAGCAACTGCTGGCAGAGGAGGTACTGCAATCGTGGGACCTGGCGGACTAGCATATACTCAACCAGGAGGAATTGCTGTAGCTGGACCTGCTGCTCGAGTGATAGCAATATCCCCAGAAGTTGATCTAACATCCATTGCAAACCGTCTGCAGCAACAAAGCACAATCAATGGTTCTGTATCTCAATTATTACGAGCTATACCTGAAGGAAAACTGGTTGCTACTGGTCCTGTTATTTATTTTCATCCTAACAACCGATAGAGTTTCTTACTTACACTTTATTGTTATACTTCCTTCTTACTAAACTTTCTCTTTCCTTCTTATTAGATTCTACCGGGGAGCAACCTGGAAGCGTGATGGAAAGCGAAACGAATACGAATACAGAAAACCAACAGACATATATAGATACAACGGAATGAATTTTCAAGAAGCTCCTCTGAGAATGGATGATTTGACGTTTATGTTGTATATAAAACCCATAGCTTATGCTAAAAGTATTAAAGGAACGGCTATTGCAAATCCTGTGTCAAATGTAATAATTGGGAAGAATAAGGTTGGAACGATACTTCATACACCAGTAGCAGCAGCTATAGCAGGCCCGGGTGGCATAGCCCATGCACAATCAGATCTTTATCTTTACGAATTTGATAATAAATAAATTTCTAATATATCATTAATATAAAAAATAAGTAATCATAGCTGAAATCAATTTCGACCGTCCACTTGAAACTGATTTTTGACTTTCGAAGTTTAGATTTATAAATGTAATGTATATTAATAAACACTGACAGAAAATAAATCGATACATAATGTTTACAATTTTTGTTTTATTTAACTTTCTATTCAGATACCAACCCATGAAAATCAATTAACATATTTTAAACAATGAATTAAAATTATCAGAATTTGTAAACTACTTATTTATTATTTAGCCGTCTTGCTTCAAGCAAAGCCTATTATAATACTAAATTATAAATATAGTATTTGATTGAAGCAGTCACTCATGCCATGTATACTCTAGAAATATTGTATAATTACTTGTTTTTAATTTTAGTAGTACTTTGTGTTTAGGCTGTCTAAAGCTTTACTATTTTTTTATTACTGTCACGTGTTCTTTACGTTTCTTTGCTACTCTCTGAGATATACTTAACGTCATAGTTTAGCTATAAATATATCTATTTTAATTTTGGAATCTTTGTCATTCTCTTAATTCAAAGAGTTTCCTGTTGTTTCATAATTGTAAAACGCTTTGCCAATAAATGCAGTAGGGTATATAAAATATCAAATTTGGAGAGATTTTTTTCAAGAAGTAATAAATAAATATCACACATTTTAAATGCATAAGAGTATTTCTTTCTCTTATTCGTTAAAATACCTATTCTTAACTCAACCTTACGTTTCTACTATCTATTTTGAAATTTATAGCGCATCTACACAGTACTTACCTTTCTACGGTGGAGCAAAAGGTCAATATCTAGAAATTAAAAAAGACAACACAGGCAGAACTACTAGCGAGAAAATTGTATCCGAAGAGAATATAAACAGCGAGAACATTATTAAGAATAGCGATGGTACCCTACTTGCTAAAGTTATGGCTAAGAATTTACAAAATTTGAAAACCCTATCATCCAGTCTTCTCAGACTTACTAATATTGGCAGAAAGAATGGCTATTTAGCCGATAGTGAAAGGACTAGATATAAAACACAACTGGCATCTATAGGAGAGGCTGCTTCAAATATGATCAAGCTGATTGAAGAAATAAACGATGTTGATATGTTATTTAAAAAGAATACGACACTGAGGAAGGCGGAAGATGAAGATGATGACTATGTAAGTAAATCACTTCTGTAATTATTTTTTTCATTACTTTGACGCAGAAATCCAGGTCATTGTTAAGTAATTTAGAAAAAATACTTAACGGTTATTAAAGCCATTAATTTTAGTATCATATTTTTTAAGTGATGCCTTACAAAAATAAAGTGCAATATGAAAGAAAGGGTCATAGTATGAAAAATTGCAAGAAAAAAAACATTTTGCTTGTTGTACAATATACAAGTCTTTGACGACGTTTTAAACATGTATATGTATATATACCATAAAACATTTTTTTTAAAGGTTGGCGAAGAAGGCGTTGGTATCGAGTCAGGTGATGGCGGTGATGATATTGGCCTCCTAGAACATGAAACAGTCGCAGAAGCTAAACCTGTTGGTAAGTCACTACTTTATTTACCCCTGAAAAATCCAAGAAGTGAAAATAGAGGCATTAACAATTTGAAGGCAAATGCCGATTACATTTGGCGTAACTAGTATTACAAGGTCCAATAGAGTATAACAACCTTTAGAAAATGAAATAGTTTCTTACCGTTTTAAAGTATAATAAAAAATAAAAAATGACACCATCTTGAATTTATATTATATTCCAAATATTCTATTTCAGGTCTAGCTGTGATTGGTGAAAAAGGTGTAGCAGCATCAAGACCTGTAGCAACAGCTGTAGCAGCACACGGTATAGCAATTGCAAGTCCCGTAGCTACTGCGATTGCTGGAGTTGATCCAGCAGCACTCGGCATTTCTTTACAA
Source organism: Spilarctia lutea (assembly GCA_916048165.1). NCBI lineage: Eukaryota > Metazoa > Arthropoda > Insecta > Lepidoptera > Erebidae > Spilarctia > Spilarctia lutea. The sequence continues at coordinate 1,762,784 of OU696476.1, read as the reverse complement.
GCACATCACCCGTATTCAAAGCATTAAAAGACATTTTTCGAAGCTACGAAGAAGAAACCAAGTCTATGACAGATTTATTAAACAGGAATGAATAGTAATTGAATAATTGAAGTTGACAAATTTCATGTAGTTGATGTAGATCAAATGTGACAAAAACGATAATTTTAAGTTCAAATTATGAATTTCAACATAAGATTAGCAACGAAATCAATGAGAAAGGAGCAATAATTTGAAAAATATTTTGTATGATATGGTTGTGTGTGTTTTCGAGTTGGAATAAAATTCATTGAAGTACATTTATATAGATGTGACGTAAGACGTTATATCGTCATGATTTGTTAGCGTGATTTGAAGTGTGATAGAGCAGTCTTTAAAAGACGAAAATTGTATTTATTAATCTATTTTTGATAATTAATAAATTACTTAGTAATGATTCCGTTTTATTTAATTAATAAGTAAATTAAGTTTGCGTCTACTCTTTACAGTAGATTGAAGATTTATTCTTAATAGTTTATTACTACCGCTTGTTTGATCTATCAATCAAATAAAAAAAAATAATAGTATTTACATACCAATACAATCTTTTGTTATTGATAGGGTGAAAAATCTCCATGGATCCTTTTTTTCTCTTTTGCTCCTTGGTTATATAAGCACCAGGATATTTGGAGATTACACTATAAACCACTAGACGATTCTCAGGCGCCCTGCTCTATCTGGACCTGCTGCCCAGACCATATTATACCACCGCGCTGGGACTAGAAATTTTAGCTTTTGATGCATTTTAATGTACCTAACTATAACCACCCACGTCGAAAGTATTTTTAGATTCCTAAATTAAGAAGGTCTTACGTTACTATATATTCTGTATAAGAACTTGATTTTTGTACATCATCAACAGCTTTTAACAGGCTACATCCATACCTACAGCTAAACATAAGTATCACCTTCGGAAGAAAGGCTTTGAACTTTATACCACGCTCACCAGACGGGTTGGTTGGACGATTTGGTTCAAGTTATCATTCTTTATGCAGTAATTAGCTGAACCAGGAGGTACGAAAATAACTAAGGACAACGCCGCGAGGCGAAGCTATTATCTTTATAAATTGTAGCCTATGTGTTATTCTGATGTATAAGCTATATCATTGTAAAGATTTATCAAAATCTATTCAGAAGGTTTTGCGTGAAAGAGCAAAAAAAAATACTCACTTACATACTCACAATCTTTCGCATTTATAATATTAGTAGGATTACTGACGAAATATATTCTAATTTGTCAGTGGTAGGAGGTAGTCCTAGTTTATTTCGTTAGTCGACCCTCAAGTCACAGATATATGTAAATTTTTACGCGGTAAGATTGGTCACTATTTGTTTTTGTCAGGCACTAAAGTAAAATCTTCAAATAATAGTAATAATAAATAAATATTTTTGGACATCTAACACACAACGCCATCTAGTCCCAAGCTAAGCAGAGCTTGTGTTATGGGTACTAGACAACTGATATGAATACATATATACTTTTGTTTTTGTAAATACATACATATGATACATAGTAAAACACCCAAACTCCGAAACAAATATTTGTAGATCACACAAACACTTGGTCCGACTCAGGAAATATTAATGTACTTTGTAGGTTTACAGTGCTTCGTAATCGTAAACCACACCAATCACACAGCTTATATTTTTAAGTAATAGTCTATTTCTAACCCAGTCATATAGCGGCTATAACATTAGAATAAAGTCAAAACAAAAGAAACGCACTATCAAAAGACTTGCATCTTGTATAACTTCATTTTTTAGACTTGCAAAGGATCAGAATTCTGGTTCTAGTGCCTGCCTGAATAAAAATTAACAGTAGTTGACTTAATGCTGTGTATTGCATATTTTATGTTAAAATGACGGACCGCTAAATAAAACCGACAGTATTACAACAGGCGTAGTCTCAACTTTCTAGGTGATGGATGCCCACGTATACCTGAAACTGAAGACTCACGTGTGTCAGTATGTGAGACTGGAGGTTGACAATAGGAAGATTATGAACTTCATTTACATCAGTCACTCTTTACTACTCGAAAAAGAATTAAACACCATATTTCTGTGAGGCCGTGTTACGTGTTACTCCAGTCAAACGGGTGGCGGTCGGCATAAGAATATGGACTTTCTCTTACTTCGTATTAAAACTTCCAGATTAGATAAGTCATTTTGTCGATCGCTCATCAGAATTAAATTGCTCCGTTATAATAATTATGCCTCGTGTTTTCATCTGTCCGTATGTTGACGGATTACATACACGTCGAGTCACTCCTCATATTCATCCCATGGGTGTCGTAAGAGCCGACTAAGGGAGCAAACTTTATCGGACAACAGCACTGTTAAGAGAAATAAAGGTTAATTAATAATAATAACAATATTATAGAATCAAAAAAATAATAATAATCAATACATTACTTTTCATTAACGCAGTGAATACTTTTCGCTCCATACCTATTTTAGAGGACATGAAGGGCGTGTGTGGGACTCCCGAAGAACCGGTCTACCCACTTAACCCCGCGGCGGCCTACCTCGGCAGTCGAAAGGAGCTTCAGCGACGCATCAGCGGCTCTGGAGTCCCACTGCCCACCCCACTATGAGATACATCCCTGGACGCTGTCACGCCTCATACCGTTCTACACAGTAAGAGACGGAACTCCGAACCGCCTTAGACAACACCCCTCCGCTGCACAGGGGAGCGTCACCTGCCTAGAGTCGTTTACAGCGGTCGCATCCCCCCAAAATGTGACTGCAGAGACCCTTAGGTAACTATTGTCAAGCTAGCGATATGTACCGCGTTCCCATCGCTGCCTCCTTGGAGCGGAATCAAACCTTTTCCGATCTCGCTTTGCGGTCTGCTTCTGGAGCATAACGTCCTTACAGAAGGTGACTGCGACACATTACCTACATACCATTACCTAGATGCCCATGCAAGACACGCCTTAAACTGTAGCTTATCAATTGAGATTTCTTAACAATTTAATCTAGTGTTCATCATGACAAAAGTGGCTTCCAGCGAATGGATACGGACTACTCAAGACCTTAATATTGGCGCGCGGGAGACCTTCGTTCAGTAGAGGACGACGATAAGTTGATTCGTTTATCAGAACCTCTTGAACCTCGCACATTACTTCAATTCCCACATTTGATATATGTTTTAATTGTTATTCTAGATTTGTATCCTTTATTAGCCTCATTATGATAGTCAAGTACGTATATAAACATGTAAATTGCCTTTTATATAGTTAACAACAATATAAATATAATTACTTACCATGATATTGTCACAATGTAATCATTTTAACGATTTTGGTAACAATGAATTTTGTACGTTCGCTGTACGCAGATACCATCTTTTAGAGTCTCGGTTGTGTGTGGAGATATGCATCTGAGATTCGAATAAAACAATATTTGTGTAGTTAAAAAACAACTGTATAACTGTGTCTAGGAAAACCACCTCAACGAAGGTGGTTTTTGTGAGGTATGACGACTAAAACAAGTGCTTTTTGGGACCTGCACGGTCACCAGCGGCACCCCAATACCAGCTCCTACCTCTGGACCGCATTCAGCGGAGGGCGACTCGTATCGTCGATTGCCGGGATCTTTCAATTCGGCTAGACTCTCTGGCGCTGCGTAGAGATGTGGCTTCACTGTGCATCTTCTACCGCATTTACCATGGGGAGTGCTCCGAGGAATTGTTCGGATTGATACCTGCCGCATCTTTCCGCCATCGTCCTACGCGACAGAAATTTCATCCCCATCATCTAGCTAGATGGTTGGCAGTCCACAACTGTGCGATTTTCCCGAAATTTTCTGCCACGCACAGTAAAACTGTGGAATGAGCTGTCGTCTGCGGTGTTCCCGGACCAATACGACCTTCAAACCTTCAAGAAAAGAGCGTACTCCTTCCTAAAAGGCCGGCAACGCACTTGTGACGCCTCTGGTGTTGCGGGTGTCCATGGGCGGCGGTAATCGCTTACCATCAGGTGATACGTCTGCTCGTTTGCCCCCTATATAATAAAAAAAAAAAAAAAAAACCTGCTGTTTTCAAGTTTCATCTCAGTACCAATATTTTGAAAGTTCTCAGGGAATCCATTTCTCGAGATGTGGTGGCTTCCTATATTCCGTTTGTCAGTACATGGTCTACTTGCCCGTATATTTATTTTTGTACTTTTTTTTTATTTATTTATTGAATAGTGGGCAAACGAGCAGACGTATCACCTGATGGTAAGCGATTACCGCCGCCCATGGACACCCGCAACACCAAAGTCGTCACAAGTGCGTTGCCGACCTTGGGGGATAGGAAAGGGGATGGGGGAGGGGTTGGGGTATGGGCCTCCGGTATCCTCACTCACTCGGTGAAACACAGCGCAAACGCTATTTCACACCGGTTTTCTGTGAGGCAGTGGTATCACTCCGGTCGAGCCGACCCATTCATGCCGAAGCATAGCTCTCCCACGAAATTGTGTATGGTAAGAAGAAGCATTAAAGACATGTGGTTTCTCTTCGAATAGCTCCCTCGTTTTCTTATTATTTCCAACTCCAGTGCAATTTCTTAGTTTGTCTCAAACAATAATCATTACGAGTGCATTACTGAAGTCGCTGAATGTTGATTATGAGAGAAACAAACAGAAACTACTTGCAATGTTAAATATTGAATCCAAAAAAAAAATTTGTCGATATAAGAATCTAACGATTTTTAAGTTAATTGTTAAAAATAAATTAATCAAGATACGTACATGTAAATACGTTATTACGTTTTCCTTGAAAAACAAAACAAAAAAGAAATAAAAAAAAAACGAATAGAAAATGAAAACTTTACCGTTTTACACTTCAGCATGAATGGGCCGGCTCGACCGGAGAGATACCATGGCCTCATAGAAAACCGCTGTGAAAAAGCGCTTGCGCTGTGTTTCACCGAGTGAGTGTGGATACCGGTAGTCCAAACCCCGTCCCCTCTCCCATCTCCCTTCCCATCCTCCAAAGGCCGGCAACGTACTTGTATCGCCTCTGGTGTTGCGGGTGTCCATGGGCAGCGATAATCGCTTACCATCAGGTGAAACGTCTGCTCGTTTGCCCACTATTACATAAAAAAAGAAAAGAATAAAATTTTATACTCAGTATACAGACCTTATCTTATACTTACTTATACCTTACTATCCATCAGTCATAAATTGTTAAAATTACATGACTGAACAGGCCATGATGACATGGATCCCTTGATCATAAATCGTTACCCCGTACTTTACGTTACTCCTGAGTTACAGCAGTGAATTCGACGTCACTCAAAAGGAAAAACGAATGGATGACAAACAAAAAAATAGGGCTAACTAGTAAGTTAACAAATGGTAAATCGTATAAAACAAAGGAAGGAAGATTAGGACAACTCCAAATAAATGATAGTACCTACTAAGGAATACATAGGTAAGCGAATGTGAACGAAAAATAAAAATTGTGGTGTTGCAGTTAGCTCTGCACAAACCTTGCAATAAATAAATTTTATTGTTTACATTATAAGGAAGTTCGAGGTTATTGTGTTCACACTATAAAGTATGATTCAAAACCCACACTCACTATAGGAATTACCAGAAGATAAGCTGTTCGTTAAGTTTAGTCATTCCATTCGAAGTAATGTAAGACTGAAGTTGAAATATCCCAAGTTCTCGTTACATATTGTGTTTAACGAAAATGTTCTCGTGTAAGCAACCACATAACCATACGTTTGGCGCAATAAAATATTGAAAAGCATTGTTAAATAAAAGTATTTTATTATATCGTATATTCACTTATTTATGGAGAACATTCAACATAAAAATGTCTTGTTTTTTTCAATTTAATGTCGGTCATACTCGAAAATGTCTGCTTGTGGTTATTGGAATAAGCTTATCTATGTTTTAAGAGATTGTCACGCTGGCCGCCGCGCTACCGTTTTCAACTGCAATGAATGTTGTAGTTTCAAACCCCACATGAAACATTTCTTATGCCCCACAAATTGTAATATCTAGTCTGGATGTTCTTTTAGTCCGAACAGATTTTCGAACATCAAGACGAAGGTGGAAGGTGGAATTATATTCTTCTTTTGTTTCGCTTCACCACATTATATATATATAAAATACTAGCTGTTGCCCGCGGCTCCGCTCGCGTTTATATCAGTTTTTTCGAGTTTTTTCGTGGTCGCGGATATGTGACTGATGCAAAAATTAGATAAAAACAATCCTTGATGCGGATTATATATCATTCTAAAATTTCAGCTTGATCGATGCAGAACATTTTGAGTTTTTGAAGCGTACACAAACCAACATAACATTTTTATATATATAGATTAAGAATAAATAACTAAATTACAAAATATTGAATGATCTGGCTTGTTAGTCTACTTATATGCGACCCATAGCGTGGCACGATAAGTAGACTAGTCTTAAATACCTCTCGATACGACTTGATTAGTGGTTCGATTCTTATCCAGAATAAATCATTATATTGTTCTATGTGGGCCTAAAGTTTATCCTAATCTTGTATGTATTTAAAATATATAATATATACTCTCAATTGTTAGCTTTTGACGGAACTTGTTGAAATACATTTTAGAGTTAAACTCACTTGTAACTGAGTAACCTTTGTTAATGCAATAGGACGAAACTAGTCAGGAATAAAGTACTGGAATAAGTACAAGTGCGTTTAATTCTAAAATGTAAAATTAATAATGATAAATATTATATAAAAGTCCGCCTTGTGCAATATGTCTGCAGGAAGTTTGTATAAATAAAAATAAATAAAAATAAATAAATATTTGGGACATCTAACACACAACGCCACCTAGTCCCAAGCTAAGCAGAGCTTGTGTTATGGGTACTAGACAACTGATATGAATAATATATAAAAAAATCCCTGTTTTCCAAAACCTGGTGAAGGATTATTATCTGTCCTTATGAATGCTCTTGGTTTGATTATGCGTAGTAAATATGTATGTATGTATGTATGTATGTATGTATGTATGTATGTATGTATGTATGTATGTATGTATATGTGTATATGTGTGTACGTATGCATTTTTGTTGTTTTATTTTTCATTTTTATCTATTATTTTAAGAAATTTAGAATATTTACGTGCTGGTGTGTTACTGTTTGATTAACTGCCTGAAAATCTTAAACACCTAAAATCCATCTTAAGGTTGTCTGGAAGAAATCGCCGTGAGCGATAAGACCACCAATTGTTACTTCTAAAACATTGTAACTCATCTATTGTTATGTTTTTGAATTTTAAGTATACAATAAAGATATAAATAAATAAATAAATATACTTATTTTTGTAAATACATACATTTTATGCATTAAAAACATCCAACCCCAAAACAAATATTTGTAGATCACACAAACACTTGGTCTGACCTAGGATTTGAACCCGAGACCTCAAGCACAGCAGTCGCATTCACTACCACGGCGCCACCGAGGTAATATATGTTCACCAAGACCGATCACAGACTCACCTTATTTCGAATCAGATAGCCGTGTGTGAGATATTTTAAATTATTTTTATTATTGTTAAACGATAATTATAATAAAATTTAATTAATAAAATAAAATTATAATAATAAACGATATTGATTGATGATACATACATAGATGTATAATGGTAGGTAGACTTTTATTTATATTTACATCGCAAGAAAATCTTATGAAGTTATTAAGAACGACTTGTATTTAGCGCGTAGTAAACAGAATTAATGAGATATTTGTATGAGAAAATATAACTTACATATACCACGTGGACGAGAATTAGCATTTGAACATGGTCAGACGCAGAATATTTACGCAATTAAATGCAAGTGATACAGTTTTTATGTGAAATGTTTCATTTAATCTATATTAATTATATGGGTCTAAAGAGTTTGTTCGTTTAGTTTAATCTCAGGAACTATTGGTTCGAATGGAAAATCTTAGCGTTGGATAGCCCATTTATCAAGGCAGGTTATAAGCTATGACTGCTGTTAAAAGCTGTTACCGTAGGAGAGCCACGCTTCGGCATGGATGGGACGGCTCGACCGGAGTGATACCACGGCCTCACAAAAAACCGGTGTTGAAATAGCGCTTGCGCCCATACCCATAGGATACCGGCAGCCCATACCCCATCACCTCCCCATCCCCTAAAGGCCGGCAACGCACTTGTGATGCCTCTGGTGTTGCATAACAAAATTTATAATATCATGTTGCGACTAACAGGAGTCGGAAAAAAAACATAGTTCTTTTGAGACGAGACAAAACTAGTAGTTTTCTAGTAGTTAAATACGTTAATATAATTGTTCCATTTATAAAACCAGCACAAGAGTTGTACCACCTTTATCAAATTAATTCGACTGCGCCAAGTGCTGTTCAAATCCCATATGGGGCAACACTTAGTGTGATCCGCAAATTGTTGTTCTAAGTCTGGGTGTTCTTCGTTCGTTTCATGTATGTTTGTAAAGTCCCCCGCGACACAAACTATTTTCCTAATGCGGGAGTTATCTAAAAAAATAAAAAAAAATTAAGAAATACAAAAATAAACTCTACACTGCATAAATTAAACATTATAAGCTTAACCGAGACTACAATGGAAAAATATTATTTTTAATATGTATATACATATACCTATTGTTGAGTTTATGTAAGTTTGAACTTTATTCCTTAGCAATAGAATTGTACATTTAACAATCTCCAACTCGACATAACATATACAATGTTAGCTGAACACACGAGACTATTCTGAAAACTTTATTTTAAATATTTAAAATTAGAATAGTGGCTAACATCCGTCTTTTACTCGTAAATGGCTAAATAAAATATTGTTGAACTAACAAAGCTGTCCAATTAACTGTAATCAAATTAGTTAGAGGTCCTGAAATTCAAATTAATATTATAAAATAACAGCCCCCCGGCACGCGGTACAACAGTAACCCTGGGTAACGCCGTGGTGCAAAGCTAGTCTAAAAAAGTAAAAAATGTTATTTTGGTATATGTACCGTGTATACATACATATGCATTTATTAAAAGGCGGTTATTTTACTCGTAATATTACACACACACTCCAATTTTATTTATTTGTATACATGTATAGATTTGTGGTAAACTGATTCACCGGTTTCAATGAAAGGCATGGAACCTACTTTGATTCTTGAGAAAGGACAGGCGATAACCGACATACACGCGTATAGTTTAATAAAGTAGCGTCATTTTGGCAAATAATTATAATAATAATATAAAAAATACTTGACCAGATTTTCACGTGATTTACTATCATTTGACTGCCTCGGTGGCGTAGTGGTAGCGTATGTGACTGCTAAGTTTGAGGTCTCGGGTTCGATTCCAGGGTCGGACCAAATGTTTGTATGATCTGCAAATATTTGTTTCGGAGTTTGGGTGTTTTCTATGTATAATACCTAAGTATTTACAAAAAAAAGTATTTATATCAGTTGTCTAGTACTCATAACTTAGCTTAGGACTAGATAGCATTGTGTGTTAGATGTCCGGAATATTTATTTATTTATTACCCGTATAGGAAGGATCACTTTTGTATACGTCTGTCTCTCAAGACCCTTTTTCTTAGGAATGCGTGGAAGTATCAAGCTGAAATTCAAATCAAATAATCAGGTCTACTGTCCCTTGGAGCTGTGAAAAAATCAAACTTCTAAGCCAACACAATCAAAAGATACAGCCGTTTATACTGTAAAATTTTATACACACGCAAGGGAATCATAGCCTACAGGGTACTTCCCGACAACTCAGAATCTTGAAATTTAGTACGAAGCGACGTTTTACAGTATAGATAAAGGAAAAATTGCGAGAAGTATAATTTTTTTGTTACATTATTTACCTAGGATACCTACAGGTTTGTACTGAACTCTAGGTGCGCGAGTCCGACACGCACTTGGCCGGTTTTTTATATGAGCCAACCAAAATGACTCTACTCAGCCTGATGGAAAGTGTTAACAGATTTCAAGTGTAGTGATTACCATATTCATTGAAATGCAGACAATACAACAATGCAGTATGAGGAGTATAGCTGACCCTCGCAACCTCGTTTACGTCTACTATTGCCCGTAGCGTAATAATTTTCCCCCGTTTCTTAAACATTCTTCATTGGGGCTCCGCTCCTATTGGTCTTAGCGTGATGATATATAGCCTATAGCCTTCCTCGGTAAATGGACTATCCAACACTGGAAGAATTTTTCAAATCCGGACTAGCGGTTCCTGAGATTAGCGCGTTCAAACAAACAAACTCTTCAGCTTTATTATATTAGTATAGATTTATTTAAAAAAAAAAATAGTGTTTAATTAGTAGTAAAAATTAAATTCATTGTTTGTATATATTTTTCATTGTTTGCAATATTTCGATTTGCCTGTAGAGAGATTGTTACCTCTTGAATTGCAAATCCGCGTTATCATACATCACCAAGAGTATAATTTAAATTTGCATTTCGTTTGATTGTAGTAGTAGTAGTTAGATAGATGCAACATGGCTAAATACCGGACATAAGTCATCTTGTACTCGCCTCATCAAACTAGGTCATTGATCTGACAAAATATAATCTTTCAAACTATCGCGTTCTTTACATACTATAATATTATGAATATTCGGAAGTATTTCTGTCCGTCTATATATTACGTTTTTACGGTTAAACCACGGGATCGATTTCAAAGAAAAGATAAGATTTAAGATAAAGTATATTATAAATCTAAATCTATACATCTGTTATTCTTTCACGGTTAAACCGCTTTTGACGGGCTGGCTGACGAATTCTTGTATGTACATAATCTGAATCTCGGAAACAGGTCCAACGATTTTCATTAAATTTAGTGTGCAGCGGGTTTCGGAAGGTATAAATAGACAAGACGAAAGTTATGTCCAATGTCCATGCTTTGCCCACCCCTGTATTAATGGGAGGCTCGACTCTCGGGGTTGTCGATGACTATGTCTATCTGGGACAAACGGTCCAACTAGGCAAATCCAACTTCCAGAAAGAGGTAAATCGACGAATCCAACTCAGCTGGGCTGCGTTCGGAAAATAACGCAGCGTCTACTCGTCCAATATATCACAGTCCTTAAAGACGAAGGTCTTTAATCACTGCGTGTTCCCAGTAATGACCTACAGTGCCGAGACGTGGTCTCTAACTATGGGCCTCATAAGGAAGCTCGGGGTCACACAGCGAGCTATGGAACGGGCTACGCTTGGGTCTCTCTATGAGATCGAATCAGAAATGAGGAGATCCGTAGACGAACTAAAGTTACCGACATAGCAGAGCGAGTCAGCAAGCTGAAATGGCAGTGGGCAGGGCACATAGCCCGGAGAACCAATGGCCGATGGGGCAGAAAAGTTCTTGAGTAGAGACCACGTGACGGTAAACGCAGCGTAGGAAGACCGCGAGGTGGATGGACGACCTGGTTAAGATCACAGGGACTCGTTGGATGCAGGCCGCTACCGACCAATCAATGTGGAGGTCAATAGGGGAGGCCTACGTGCAGCAATGGACATCTTGCGGCTGATATGATGATGATGATGATAAAATAGATCTAGTTAGGAATCATTTTTAGAAAATTTACAAAAATAATGCCGAACAAAGTTTCATATTTATAAGCTGCTTTTATGTTATGTTTGTCAGCAGGCTAATTACCAGAGTACAGTATTTTTCTTGTTAGAGATCAGACAACCACTTGTAAGCTATATGAAATTGTGGCGGCCTCCACATACAACATAACATACTGCAGCGCCATCTACCGAAGTTACACTGAACTACAAAGTAACGCACTACACGGAGTAACTACCAATCCTGAATCGCGCAATAGAAGTTCTCGCGCCGATTATCATATATACAACATCCCAACATCAACTGTTGGGCAGTAGCCCGCCAGGCATGATCACCTCGCCTGGTCGGAGGATCCTCCCTTTGTGTTGGGTGGAACATGAAACCCGTTCCCCCACAGTTTAGAGAGGAGAAAAATGCGCCGTCTATCAAAATATCTAGATATATCTTTTCATATTGCCGTAGAAGAGGAAACCAGATTTAACCATTGGTATGTCCCGACTCAAATATGCCATTTTTAAACGGGCACTTTGCCAATTTTCCTTCCTTTACAAAACTGAGCTGAGGGTGGCTAGACAAAGGAAGGGACCGTGGTGGGTTTCCCCACTCGATTTCCTTTTGTCAAGAGTCACCATTCTAATTATTAATTATAATATGGTACCAAAAGTTCAAACTTGATTTTAGTTTAATTATCTATCTTTACAAATAAATAAAATTGAAGTGTCTGTTTGTAATATTAAAATAACCGATTTTTACTAAATGCATATGTATGTATACACGGTACATAAACCAATTTTTATTTTTTACAATTTTTGTCTCTCTGTTTGTCCGTCTGTTTATCTTTTTGTTACGGCTAATGTCTTGAACGGCTGAATTAATTTTGACAGGACTTTCACTGATTGGTAGCTGATGATATAAGGAGTAACTTGGGCTACTTCTTTTAGACTAGTTTTGCCCCGCGGCGTTACCCGTAGTACGACGGGATAACCGCGGGTAACACCGCGGGATTATATCTATACTAATATAATAAAGCTGAAGAGTTTGTTTGTTTGTTTGAACGCGCTAATCTCAGGAACCGCTGGTCCGATTTGAAAAATTATTTCAGTGTTGGATAGTCTATTTATCGAGGAAGGCTACAGGCTATATATCATCACGCCACGACTAATAGGAGCGGAGCACCAATGAAGAATGTTTCAAAAACGGGGGAAAATTTTCACGCTACGGGCATTACAAGACGCAAACGAGGTTGCATGGGGCAGCTAGTACTTACATATAGTTGCTTCCGACAATAGCAACATCTGTTTAATATCGGAAGATTACTAATACTCATTGTAGTAGTGTAGTGGTAGGTACTCATTGTCACATATTGATGACATATTGTTGTATTCTTGGCGTCATACCAAAATAAGTATTAATTTCCGTTCAATATTCCAGTAGGATGTAAATATTTGCAAAGGTAAATTTTTAGTCATAATTTTAGAAGCCACAAACAATCGTACATACACTTGTCGCAAATATATTAACTAGCTGATACACGCAACTTCCTCTGCGTCTCTTTTCAATCTTTCAATCATGCTGCTCCTATTGGTTTATAGCGTAATGCTAACTATCATATCAGACACGCATCTTCTATCTTCTTCTACGAAGAATCACAGATCTGATTTTGATTGCAATTATTTCTGTTATGCGGCGAAGAATAGTGGGTCATGAATTTCTTTGAGAGCTCAATGTATGCTTCGAATAAGGGAAAATTTAACACCTATTCCAATCATTAATCATGCGCGGGAACCAAAAAGAACACCATAATAATGGATGGAAATATCTTTCCACCATGGTAACCACACATAACCTCTCTATACAAATAAATAAAATTCAAGCGTCTGCTTGTAATTTCAAATTAACAACTTTTCACTAAATTCATATGAAAGTATACTTACACAGTACTTAGATCAACATATCAATTTTGAAAATATTTTCCTGTCTGTCTGTATGTTCCGGCTAATCTCTGAAACGGCTTGACTGGCTATGACGGATTTTTCACAGTCAGATAGCTGATAGTATAAGGAGTAACTTTGGCTACTTTAATTTAGATTAGATTCGCACCGCGCAAGTTATATTTACGACTCTCGTTGCGTGTGTCGCGTAGGACTTTATACACATAATATATGAAACGGATACAAAAAACAACTAGGTAGAACTACAATTTGTAGATTACACTAAGTGTTGTCCCAGATGGGGTTTAAACCTACAACACTCAGCGCAGTACAAAGCCACGTGGCAAATACGAGTAGTTAAGCTACTAGGCCAAACGTGCAGTCAAATTAGCCAATATCAATCTCCTGTTAAATAACAATAGATGGTTCTGTTAAATCACTGTATGTATAAAATCAATAAATAAGTATATAGACATATACGAGTACATGTCTATAATTTTCTATTTCCGTCATGAGGATACATTGACAAAGACATACGACAGTGATTTATTTATCAATATTGCTTTTTTTCACTATCACACGGATGAAATTGAATAAGTAATGTTTGATCTTGATATATACATACATCACACAAGTATATAGCTCAAGGCAAGGAATAGGTGTCCCGATTGAAACCAATATTGCCTTTTATAATCGGGGTTATAAGGAAGGAGACGATCTATTGCCGTCAAGTGTATGCTTAAGAATAATAATAATATTTAAGAAAATAAGTTATTACGGCGCCCGTAGCCCAGTTTCACTCGGTGATTAGAAACAATCGCCGAGAGTAAGTAACAAGTGCGCGGTCAGTACCTGAATGGGTGACGGCTGGTAGCATGGTACTACGAGCGTCTTCGTGATTCGGGGGTCACGTTAAGTAGTCGGTCTCAGTTGTTAGTAGGTATAGGATAACAGTCGTGAAGCTTAGTTGGAGGCTTGAAAACATTAAACGGCAAGCCTATGTAGCCACAACGCTGTTTTGCCAGTCCCCAACCCGCACTCGGGCAGCGTTGGAACGTATGGCCTTAACCCTCTCCTGAGAGGAGACCCGAGCCCAGCAGTGGGACAATATGGGTTGTTAATTAAAGTAAACTAGAACTACCACTAAACTATTTCCTTTATTTACTAAAGCAAAAACTTTTTACCTCTTTTTATGAAAATTATGCGAATGGAGGTGTATAGAATTTGTCATAGTTAATGTATATATGGAGAACGAGTGCTGATGGAGAACAGAAATAAATAATTATTTTTTTAAGTAGATCAATTATAGACTCTCCGCTTATAGATGTTTATATCAAATGTTGTTTGTATGTTATATTATAATAGCTGACCTACGCAACCTCATTTGGGTCTCGGATTACCCGTAACGTGATAATTTTCTTATGTTTTTAAAATATTCTTAACTGGTGCTCTGCTCCTATTACTTTATGCGTGATATGATATAGTCTATAGCCAAGTTCGATAAATGAGCTATCTAACACTAAAATTTTTTTCAAATTGGACCAGTAGTTCCGGAGATTAGCGCAAAAACAAACAAACGCTTCAGCCTTAAATATTAGTATAGATTATGATATTTATAAACTTCTCTGGGCTTATAGTTCTACCGTGTATCGAAATAGAATCAGTAACGCTTTAAATAGAAAGGATCCAAGTAAATACAGCTGTTATTAAAACTCATGAACAATTCCTAAATCTCAACTTTAAGTTACTTCAGGCATTGTCAAGTTCAGCATTTTTTTTTCTTTGACAAAAGCATTGCAAGCAATTCTAAAACATTGCATACTTATAAACACTCGATGGCTTATTTATCCCTGTGACACATTCAAACGCGTTTTATATAAGAGTGTTGTTCATACGCCTGCGCACTGTTTTGTTAAAGCACTTTGAGCTGCGCGCGCGTCAATAGGAAAATGGCTGGATATTTCGTGAGTAAATTTTCATTTTTTTTATATGAATAAGAGCTAGTGCGATTAAGAGTCAAACTGAAGTTATCAAAATGAATTAAATACAATTTCCTTTTATTTGTGGATGGTTTCTGCTTTTTAAAGTTGTATTTTCTTTAACAAATTCTGTTGTATTTATATGTTAAAAGTTCGTTTATTTTTTGTTTTATTAACTGTGATTTCACACAACAAAAAAGTTCTGATGTATTTTTGCCTCCAAACTCTTAAAAAAAGAACATTTAAAATTGTGCATTAAGTATTTTTACTCGTTCGTTTAAATATCACGTTTAAAGACTGTACAAAAATGAATTTGTCACATGTACATTTAAATAAATTATTAAGATGTTTAAATTTACGGTAAATATTTCAAGGTATTTATATATATATATGTATAAACGACAATATTATCATATCATTAATTTAAAAAAGTTAAATAAATTATTAAAGGTGGTAATTTGAGGTGTCTCTTAAATAGTTAAATAAAAACTTGAACCATCCATCACGAAACATTGTTAGTGCAAAACAATCTAAAAATCCGGAACAATCGTTTAGAATACACATACATACATACAAATATCTTATATACATGTATGAACATCATCAGGCTATGGTTGTCAACTGCTGAATGAAGTCCTCTTTTACTTTAAATACTAACTTTTATTCATTCATTCATTTCAACCATTTACCGTCCACTGCTGAACGTAATAATAATACTGCCTTTAAATGTTATAAAATAATCTATCTTTGGTATGTATGTAATATGTAATGGTATAAAATCACAAATTTTAACAAAAAAGCAACTGACTTGAAAAACAAGAACTGAACCAACGGGAAGCACCAGCTTTCAAATAAAAAATAATAATCAAAATCGGTTCACCCAGTCGAAAGATATGAGGTAACAAACATGAAAATATATACAGTCGAATTCATAACCTCCTTCTTTTTTGATGTCGGTTAAATTTAAAGTCGCTGTCTCATGTATGTTTACTTAGATTTTACAAACAACGCAAATTTTCAACGACTTTAATACAGTTTTCAACAATAGATAGAGTGG
This sequence comes from Spilarctia lutea, assembly GCA_916048165.1. Classification (NCBI taxonomy): domain Eukaryota; kingdom Metazoa; phylum Arthropoda; class Insecta; order Lepidoptera; family Erebidae; genus Spilarctia; species Spilarctia lutea. Next base: position 1,746,228 of record OU696476.1, on the reverse strand, counting down.
TTCAAGGGAAAGATTAATATATATATATATATACATGCATAGTATAGTAGACAAAATCCGGGAATTTCAAAGACGAAGCTGGTCCGGGTCGCTGGCAGTAGGCATAAAATATTATTACATTCGCTGGGTTCATCGCGTGCTGTAATTGAATGATTACTGTTATAACTAATTGGCTATATAAAAGACTGGCCATGAGCTGGTTTGATAGATTTATTTTCGAAAGACTTAACTATCTATTTATATATATATGTGGTAAAGATTACGGGTAGAGCAGGAGAAATAATTACCAAAACAGAAATCTAACTAATACCATTGTGGAAGAGCCAAGACTCTTCTGCACAATTGGCCTGGTTCGACCGGTGATCTTTGTTTTTCACCAAGTGAGCAAGTTTATTGAACCCCTAAATCCCTCATCTCCATACTCTGGAAGGTAAGAACTCCAATAATGGTATCGCTCTTGTGTATCTTAAACGCACTTATCATTCATCAGGTCACCCATCTGCTCATATCCTCGCTATTACATTAAAAAAACTTCAAAAGGCCCAAGTGTGAACTAGTGTTATTGATAACAGTGGTCACATGGCTAAGAAAAATTGACGAAAAATTAATAACAATAATCATTTGGTTAGAAAATTACTAAATTTAGGGAAATTTTAGTCCGACCCGCCTCCTAAATCAATTTCCTAAAATCAAAGAGCACAAATATTAAAGTATATGACCTCTTTACGTTTTCCGTTCACCGTGGGAGAGCTATGCTTCGGCATGAATGGGTCGGCTCGACCGGAGTGATACCACGGCCTCACAGAAAACCGGTGTGAAATAGCGTTTGCGCTGTGTTTCACCGAGTGAGTGAGGATACCGGAGGCCCATACCCCAACCCCTCCCCCCAACCCCTCCCCCCATCCCCTTTCCCATCCCCCAAAGGTCGGCAACGCACTTGTGACGCCTTTGGTGTTGCGGGTGTCCATGGACGGCGGCAATCGCTTACCATCAGGTGATACGTCTGCTCGTTTGCCCACTATTCAATAAAAAAAAAAAAAAAAAAATCTTAGAAACGTAAATTCGTCAGCTTCACCCCATTGAGCGTCATACAAACAAAATTTAAATAAGCATTCATATGTTTTTGTGTGTCGTTTACCCGAAGTTTTATTTTCATGTAGCAGTTTTTTGTATTGTTTTCGTTTTGGTTTTTAACGTGTACGCGTGTGTTGTTAAAACTAAGTAAACACTGTTGTAACCCTAATAGTATAGTCTAGTAATGTATGTGGCTCGTTTTTGTTACACCTAAAACAATTGAAATGTTAAAGAACTCAAAATAACAAAAGAAGATCGGAATTATCTCACCCACACAAGGATTGACTTTGTGAATACTGAGGACGGTGCTACAAGCGTTGAGATAATAACCGCGGGCAACACCGTAAGGCGAAGCTAGTATCTTTAAAACTTGTACTTGCCTATATATTATTCTGATGTATAAGCTATATTATTGTAAAGTTTCAAAATCCATTCAGTAGTTTTTGTGTGAAAGAGCAACAAACATACTCACAAACTTTTGCGTTTATAATAATAGTAGGATTTAACAGATTATATAATATTATGTTTCTATCCAAAACTTGTGAAACCGAAATCTGTAGATAATTGACATGTTAGTTGACATTAGTCTTGTAGGGACTAAATCAGCAAGTGACGAAACAGGACCTTAATTGATCTATAGTGTAGTATTAGTTTAGTACTAATAATATGGATCATATCGGGTGGGCCTTGATTTTGTTACCAGAATATCAAGTCCGATGCCTTAGCACATCAAACGCTCCTTCATAAAACATTGAAATGCACAAATGTAATACCTCTTGTACCGGAACCTACATATTTATTTTTTTATAAAATGTTAAATCTTACACAATGATTACTAACTGTTGCCACATTTTTATTTCAATTATATCTTTTTCAGTTTATGGGCTCAAATCGCTATACTTTGTGTATTCAAAAAATATAAATCCGACTAAATTTCTAACCTACTCGTAATTATGCGTAATTTTAAAATAGTCAGTAGATTCCGAGTTAGTATAATATTATCTTTAACTACAACAATAAATCAAGGTTGATCAAATCGTTGATTGAAGTAACGATACGTAAGGGGTGGTCGAAACCTTACAAGTTCTAATACCCTTGGGTTTTTCATTCTCTTGAAAATACTTTCAAGAAATTCAGAGGAAAATATTGATAATATACACAGATTGTTTCATCAGTGGTTATCTAAAAATGATATTACATAACGTCACGCCTATTTCTCAACATACTGCAGACCTAACCTAATATTTAATACATTTTAAGTACCATTATAAACTTCTTTTCGAAAAGATTAACAAGCAATAGTTGGAATTTTATTAATAAAACATTATTAAGAGAATGCCACTTTTTTATAATAAAATCCCTGAGTGTGAATGTTGAAAAAATTCAAATCAATTTATCTGCTTTGGTTATTTTTTAAATGTAATAGAGATTTTTAATATCAACATTACGTATGTCTATATGTTGCGGTGACTGGCTTGAAAACTTATTGAACTTTATATGTACGTCAAAATATTTCCACTAAAAAATATAATTAAATGAGTATTCACGCATTCTCAGTACATGTCAAAAAAGGAAAAATAACAGAAGCAATAATATTGTTGGCAATAAATATACCCTGACTAAGTACATGCATTTCATTGTGATCGATGGATTAATTAAAGCCTAAAACCATTACATACAAAAAAACCACCACATATTTGCATTCACAGTACTAAAGGTGAAACGTAATCGCCAAAATGACTAACTTATATTAGAGTTTTCCTTAGTAAAAGTTTATATAATTTTGCATCTGATGCAATCCTTTCCCATGATTTTTTTCCCAGACATGGGAATTCTAACATTTTAGTTCAAGTCAAAATAATTGAATTCCAGCAACTCGCTGATTTTGCAACGCTCAGTAATTCTAATTGTGATTCTTAAGACGACAAAACATTTACTAATTATACATATAATTATATAATGGTCCATTAATTATATTTCAACCATGTAAGTCATTTAAAATCATGTGTGGAATTCAAAACAGTTTAGCAATCATTCATTTACCCGTGAATGTTTGATATGTACACACACAAATACATACCGGCAACAAGTAACGTTAACGACATCGTCAACTCAAAAGCAGGTCGTGTGAGAGTAGCTTATGGTCACCGAGGCGCGTCCCTAAACATACTACCTCATAATCACTTTAAATTGCTTCTCTTGCGTTACCACCATTATGCAAGGAATCAGTGTGTGTTTAAGTGTGTGTGACAGTTTTATTGTTTCGTTTTGCTTGAATTTCGTAACGCCATGTGACCCGTAGTGTTAGGGAAAACATTGAGACTCCTTTATCTTGATTAGAACAGGTCGGAGCAGTTTGAAGGATATATTTGGCAAGGATCTTTTATGGTTACGCGGTATGGTTTGGCTATAAAACTAGTTTTAAGTGTTTTTAAACGTTTACATTCATATTTATGGGCCTGACAAAGTAACTTCACTCTGCCTGATGGTAAGCCTGTGCAGAATCCAAGAGTAGTGGTCACTCTACTCGTTACAGATTCAGACAATGCAATAATGCAGTATAGTCACCCACATTATGGTGGTCCATTAAGATGCCTCTGCAATATTTGGCCTCCGGTCTCGCACTCATCAATGCACGTATGTCATTTTAGATTGGTCTTCTGTGAGACCATAGTACCGCCTCTGTGGAGCCCGTTCGTACTGTATTTAAATCAGCATGTCTCAACTGCCTCGAAAAAGATATTGGGACTGTGTTAGATGTCCGAAATATTTATTTATTTTATTCTTATATATATACTCAAAGTGATAAGTTACTTTTGAAATTTCTACAAAACCTAAAAATTAAGTTACTGAGATCAAAAACAATCCGATTCCGAAAAACAATTTGTCTGCACAACCTTGTAGGGTTCAAATTGAGACAGTTGTAGGACGCAGAGTTGAGTGATCTCTTGATGCATGAAGGTGTAACTCAAATTGTGGCAGCAAGGCCATGGTCAAACTTGTTTATGAATTTATATTTTGAACTTGAGAGTACTGCTCTTGATAGTTTACGTAAATGATAACTTATCATTTAACGTATAATATTGAGCACATGTTAATAAATTAATTATCTTTTGAGACAGGGTTATTTCAAAGGTCGTACGTCGCTTGAATAGAGAGTTAAAAGCAGATAGTAACCGCGTCAGGGAGGGGTCTGAATGCGTTGATACCATAGCTCCCTTCTCAGGTGTAAAGTGGCACACCGTGTGGTTTTAGTCAGTCCGATTCCGACACTCCACCTCACCACAAACCCCGGTGGGGTGACGACCCGTGGGGATTTCAAAGATTCTAATTTTTTTACTGTATATAAATAAGCGATGTGAGAAGTCGAGTGTCGAACCAAATGGCGTGCAATAGGAGAGGCCTATGTCAAGCAGTGGACTGCGGTAGGCTGAAGCTGATATAAATAAACGAAGTTAGTGCATATATTTGTAATTTCAAATTAACAGCTTTTTAATCAATGCATATGAAGGTATTTACGGTTCTTACATCAAAATTTTATTTTTATTTTCTCTTTGTTTGTTCTGGCCAATCTCTGGAACGGCTTGACCGATTTGAACAGGAATTTTACTAGCAGATAACTTATCAGTTATATAAAGAGTAACTATATGTATATTTTATTAAACACTACATATTACGTAGATAAAAATTTCATGCGTTTTCGTGAGTTTTTTCAAACGTCCACAGACACTTTTTCGCTTACAATAAAGCATTTAACCTCGAGTCCACGTACAATAATTACGAGTAGCGGATACATATTAATTCACATAATTTGATCACATTTGACGGAAGGAAGCCACAAGTAAGTCCGACTCATTGCTATGTGCGGTGCGTTTAAACCTTCACCCACATAAGTGACGTACGGTCATCGCAATCGTAAAATTAAGGTGTCACATAGCTCACCTTGCTGTTATTGGGAACAGTGATATAAAGTACCTAATCTAGAAGGAGGATAGAGAAAACATATTGTTTTATTAAACTGACTAGTTGGTTTGGTGATTGGTGAGACTAATTTCCTATAGAATTAATAATTATGTGGTGAAACACAACTTAGGAGGTTGTAGTGCCAATGATGATGATGTTCTCTAAGTCGATTTCAAGCCTCAACGGAGACCAGCCACCTACGCAGGAGATATTATAGTGCGCAAGTATGTACGCAAACACATGTGTACTCTCCGTTCCCTCTCTCTCATAATCCGATGGGACGGTTAACCGACACGACCGGGGAGAAATCAGGCGCAGGATCGACAGCTTTATGGCTCCCCGAGGCACGGGAGTTCAGACCCAACTTCCAAACTTCGAGGTGTTATTAAATATTTCTATAATCAGAAAACTCAATAACACTTATGGCCCGACCCGGGATTCGAACCCGAGACCTCTTGATTGGCAGTTGCATACGTGAACCTCTGGACCAGTGAGGCAGTTGGCAATAGGATAGCCACATATGTAGTCTTGACAAACGTAGTGTGGGACGCGCTCAGACTAGATGGTGAGACGACTTGCGTAAAAGGGCTGGCTGCGATGGATGAGAAAAGCAACAGCCCGGGCTCTGTGAGCCTGGTATGGTATGCCTATGGTGAGTCGAGACATAGTAGTCATTTTGGCAGCTCAAATCACGTAATTGAAACTTCGTAAAAATTTTAAAACTGCAAGAATGCTCAATGGTTGGTATTTGTTCCTTATTTTGCTACTAATTGCTATTGGGCCGTTTTTTTAATCGCCATCTTAAAGGAAAAGAGACCCTAAAACGTTCTACAATTGAATTAATATCACATGTTACGAATATGTCCCTAGGGCCAATTTATAAAAAGAATTTGTAAGATCGATTAAGAGTTTTGTTTACATACGATACAAATTGCAGTCACCTACATTATACAGAAATAACTTATTATTCCGATGTGTATATTGTAAAAACATGGCACTTCTTATTAGAATGCGGTTCGAGTCTGACTTTTATTGGCTATCTGATTATCGCTGTGATGCAACTGAGTTATTTATTTGTAACGATACAGGATTGAGTCGGCGACCCTACTTACTCGAAGAAATACTAAGGCACTTAAATTGTTTTAGGAAATAGGTATTCTAGCTAGTATTAAAACGTATTCATTTGGGGATTAATGCGCTCAATATTGGTTTTTAACTGATTTATGTACCCAGCAAGTAGCCCTGGCAGTGGTCTCAGACTGACTGACTGTAATTCTATCGTCAAATCCACTGAGTAAAAGGTTCACATTCACCCAAAAATCATTCACCAATTAAAAAATATCATAAGGCTGCCTTTGCACATCTGACATACTCTTTGATCTCCTAAGCGTTTGCAACTGCAGATCAAAAGGCCTTGGTTTCGTTTCCCGGGTCGGGTCAAAAGGTGTTATTGAATTTTATTAACTAGAAATGCTTAATAGCAGCCTGGAGTATAGTTTTGCAGTGTTTCACATCCGTTTCATGAACATCTATTATATGGCAATCGTTATTACGAAGTCAGTGCCGTCAAATTTACTTAGAACTAGTTCAACAATCGAATGATTTCAGAGGACCGATACCAGTTCCCCGTAGATAAATGGATCTTAAGATAAAACCAGTTAAAGAAGACATTTCAAATCCTAATCACACTAATATTATAAAGGAACGAAAACTACTTAACCAATCATCATGAAACTTTGTACACATATTCTTGAAGGTAATAGAAGTAACATAGGATACATTTAATTAAATGCGAGCGAAGCCGCGGGTAAAAGCTTATATCTTATATATGTATTACTGGCCAAACATGGTTACATGGTTCATTGACCTTGTATGCAAAACATTTGTGAACAAAATTATCTGTCCCTCCGTTTGTCCGTCAACGGAATGTCTCTCATAAACATTAATGCTTGGTTTTTATGATAAACTCGCAGTTAACCGGTTATTAAAATTTACAATTATGTTTTAAATAATTAATGAATTTCAGAATTCTAATTAAGAAGTTTTTTTTATTATTTTTGTAGGTATTTTTCGTAAAAATCATTGAAACATTTAACAAAGAAAACCTGAACTTGACGGACAATTGTTATAATCACTTAAAAACAAGTAAATAAAAATTACAAAAAGCGGCAATGATCATGATTTTGCCCGTATTTAACCCGACTTTACAGTAGTGGTTTACAATAGCGTAACCCACGTAGCTTAAAAAAGTAGCGAAACTAAGTAAAACAGTACAAAATATCAATCGCTTACCATCGGTAGGCGATACGTCTGCTCGCTTGCCCCTTGTACAATAAAAAAAATCGTATTAGTACATGATTGTATAATACATGTCTGATATCTTACCTACTACCTAACAATCAATTCTATCATTACACACGTAAATAAATAGCATTAACTTCGCCCGCTTTCTGTTACACAATTTCGTGTTTTCACAAAATCACTACCACGGATGCCCACAAGAAAACGAAAGCAAAATGTTACATATTGTTGTAGCTTTACAACCGCGGGTTACACCGCGGGGCAAAGCTAGAAACAACTCAGAAACCTTCTTGGGTTCAAGCACAACACTTTGCTGAAGATCATCTCATGATCAAATGCATGGTTTATGATTCTATAGAGGATATACAGACAATCATTTATTTATATATATATACATATATATATATATAGGCCGACCGTTTATCTGAGTCCTTCAGGGGCGCATCTTTACTATGACGTCACGTATCTTAGGAACTATCTTGGCGCATTTCATCTTGTGTGTATCTCACTAAGCGCCCCCGCCGCCCGCACCTGTCTCAGTCCCCTTTGTCGTCATACCCCGCGCCCCTGTTACCGCGCAGGCGAGGACTCAGATAAACGGTCGGCCTTTAAGACCACCACAGCATAATGTTAAGAAATGGTTAAAAATGTACACGCTTTAACCCTATTGCATTATCATGCAACTATCAAATGTAAATGAAATGAATGTAATCATCCCGCAACATATTGCAAGGAAATGATTCTCTATGAGTCATATAATTTGTGAAACTATTGCAATCCGTACGAAACCCATACAGAAATTACAGAGCGCTTTGAATGAAGGTGATTTATGGTAACGCATTGTCTATACCTATTTATGTCACAACTCTACGTTAAATGACATCGTTCGTTCTGTCGTGTTTCGTTGGCGAGTGCGTGACCGGAGGCCTAATGATACTAGAGGTTTTGGGTTCAAATCCCACATGGAATAACACTTTTTGTGATCCACAAATTGTCCTTCTAAGTCAGGGTGTTCTTTGTGTCTGTTTCATGTATGTTTGTAAAGTCCTCCGCGACACAGGAATTATTCCTAGTGCGGCAATTAAAATATATATATAATTTAAATAATAGTTATTTTAGTTAGCAGGTCAATTATAATTCAGCGTGGCAATTCTAAACAACCTTCACGTTTGTAAAGGCCGAGTCACTCGCATGATAACGTGTCAATATGACACCGAATGGACGCCAAGTGAAATTCTCTTGATTAACCGCATTGTATTAAGAATTACAATTGGCCATTTTATTTTCCTTGTGAACTGGAACAAAGGATTTTTGAATTGTATTTCGACACCATTGTTAACCTGAAACTATTTATGCATTTCAAGGATTGTTAAAAGTAATTAAAACATGGAGAATTATTTTAATTAACTTTAATTACAAATCGGTCAAAAAGTACCTTTTGTTTTGAGTTTTAATGTGTAAATATGTGCCTGTGTTCAGTTTCTAATTACTAAATAAACGATTGTGTACCATTTTATTTTTCTTTGATAAATAACTTGAAGGAACGAAAAATGGTGTTTTCCTATCATTTCAAGAAAATATATTATTGCTAATGTAGCATAATCGTTGAATGAGGTTTAGAAGCTCCTTGTCTCCAAAAACAAGACAAAGAATAGAAGATCAAACTAAAGAATCTTTGCTTGTTTTAAGTTAGGTAAAAGCATGCCATCATCATCATCTCAGCTAAAGACGTCCACTCCTAGACATAGTATTTTAAACTGACCCAAATAAAGCTAACCTACACTTATGATAATAACATTGAGCTCTGTCTGTCAATTAGTGCAAAGAACACCTAGACTCCGAACAATAATTTGTGAATCACACAAAGTGTTATCCCATATGAGATTTGAACACAACACTTGGCGCAGTAGAAAGCGGTGACCGATAGAAATGCTTCTGCATCATTCAAATCTATTGGAACAACGATTTCCAAAACGGGTCCTCGTCTGCAGATTACCTCATAGGAGCATAATACTATATCTTTTTACTACAGAGCCTTCGTTAATTCTATTAAACATGTATTTAAAAAGAAAACAAACAAAAGAACATTACTATTAATTGTTGTTAATTTATTCTGTTAACATCATCATCGCTAATAAAGAACTACCATTTATTCTAGGATTACGTATACTATGTATTATTGAGAACTATAAGTTACGTCAATACTTCATTTAGATCATGATGATAACTTGTCGCATCATCAGGGAGTATGATCAGACTTCTTTTCCTGTTTGCTTTACCTGTGTGACTGTTGGCTAAACTTTTCATCTAGTGGACACGGAATCTGTTTCCTTGACAATATATTATATTATGAGTACGACATTTGTGCATTTCGACTGCCTCTGTGGTGGATTGGAAATTTTTGTAACTGCTGTGCTTGAAGTCTCGAGTTTGAATCCCGGGTCCAAATGTCTGTATGACCTGCAAATATCATAATGTTTATTTTAATATAACGTTATGGCGTTGCTTAAGGGTGATTCCCGTTCCGGCTCGTTCCTGGTGCAAAGATTGGCCATTGCCATTCAACGCGGCAATGCTGCTAGTTTAATGGACACCTTTCCACCGGAGGCGATCAGGGATGGGTTAAATGACCTATAAATGTTTGTACTGTCCTTTGTATTAATATATAATAAAATGATTTTTGTAAATTAAATTTAAGAGTAGTTGTAAAAAAATAACAATAAAAAAATTGAAATAAATATACCTATGTTTGTTTTGTCAGTAGTCTAGTTATAGGCTCTGCCTAATTTAGATTATAACAGCAAAATTAGAAAGATTGTGGGTTTGATTCCCAAATCGAGCAAAAGGCCTCTGGATTACCAGTCAGGGGCACTTCCTATTAGACCAAAAGACATATCAAGATAATATAAGCAGTTATTCATACTTATGCATACTAATAAGTGTTTATCTTCGATTTACAGTTTGTGGCGTTGGTAACGTTGAGTTTATCGGTGAGCGCCGCGCCTTCTGCGCAGCAGCAAATATACCAGCAACAGGGACCCTCGCACCTGCAGCAACCCATTCCGTGAGTAAAACTTTGACTTTCATTAAATCTGCAAACTTTAACTTTTACAAGAAGTACCTTTAGCTGCGACGTCAAAGGTGTGTTCGAGTCCATCACATTTTGTAATGTAATGTCGTTGATGTTCTTAGCCTGTTAATTTCCATTTTAGAACCCACTGTCAAAGATGTACTTCAGGTACTTACTATATCTTTAAATTAAAACACCATATCTATAACAATTCTTACACTATAAGGGCAAATGAGCAGGTCGGGCAAGACAACGATCAATGGTACATGGACAATACCCATGAACAACCACGAACAGGTTACTTACTAGGAGGTTACTATTTACCGTGGGATTTACCACGCTGCGACATGAATGGGCTGGCCCGGCCGGAGTGATAACACGGCCTCACAGAAAAATGGTGTGAAATAGCGCTTTCGCTGTTTCACCGAGTGAGTGATGATACCGGAGGCACATACCAAAACCCGTCCCCATCCCCCTCTCCATCCCTCAAGGGTCGCCAACGCACTTGTGACGCCTCAGGTGTTGCGGATGTCCATAGGCAGCGGTAGTCGCTTACCATCAGGTGATACTTAGGAGACACAATTATAATCCTTATCAGAAGAATAAAGAAAAAACGTGAGATATTAATTGAATCATTAAACGTGTAGTAATATGAAACAAATTTTATTTCCAGACTGGAATACTACCTCCAGAATCAAGCAGTGGACAACTACTACAGATCAGCTCAACAAAAGCAAGGTAACAACAGTCTCAAAGCTGTCAAACTGTTCATATTTTTATGTGAAGAAAACTGATATTATTTGACAAAAAGATGGAATGAAATAACGGCTCTGGTCACTATGTAATTGAGTGCAAATTAGTGCACCGAATTACATCTTATGTCGTTTTACATTTCTAAACGATTCTTTTTGTCTATATTGTGTAGATATAGGCAGCTGTCAATCTTTATATAATACCGAGCAAAACTCGGACGTCCAGGTACCATGACCTTAAGTAGTGACTTAATTATTATTAACTGTTTATTTGATTGCTTTCAGCAAACTTAATACATGTTGCAGCTCTGACCTCGTTAGGCGTCTTGAATCATTTTGTTATCATTTAGCCTTGCACATTAGATTAGTCAGGAATTGAATATTTTTATAATTTATTCTTTGTTTTTAAGCATCCGTAGCTAGTGCCCATGGTCAACCAGCCCGCTTGGAGACTTTGGAGCCAGACAGTGAAGTAGAACTAGTGCCGGGAGTACAACAGCCGCAGCAACCACCACAACAGGTTAATATATTAAAATATAATAATAAATAACAATTGAATCTTTAATACTGTGATTTATATTTCATGATATAATATTACAGATAAACAGACTTACAGTGTATAGCTCATCAAGAAAATTTTACAATTATTAATTATTAAACTTGCGCTTTCGAAATATAAAATATATATATTTCAATCGTACTTAAAAAAAATCATAAAAAAAATTTCATGTAAACAATTGACTTTGAAGACTTTAAACTACACGTCTTTATGAGCGCCTTTGTCTTTCATAAATGAAAGAAAAAGATTTTCTCCTGGCAAAAAGTAATAGCAACAAGTATTAGAACAAAACTGCTGCATTGTCGCATTCTCAGTATTCGCAAGGAGTATGGTGACCGCTACTCTTGGATTCAGCTCATGTTTTCTATCAGACAGAGGAGTACTTTGGAAGGTCCATATATAAAAAAAAATAAAAACAAACTTACTACTTAAAAATACATAATAATATATATATGTTAAATAAAATGTAAAATTCACGAATTTAAACTTTTTATTACCATGGGCAACCTTGTTAAATTTTATTAAGTGGTCGTTTAAATATCGTACCTTGTGAACACAAACGGAACATTTAATAATTTTATGGCATACTTACTGAACCCGGTGGTGCTACCTGCGGTACAACAATAACCGCGGGCAACGGCGCGAGACGAAGCTAGTATCTTTATAAATTGTAGCCTGTGTTATTCTGATGTATATCATTGTAAGGTTTCATTAAAATCCATTCAGTAGTTATTACGTGAAAGAGTAACAAACATCCATCCATAATTACAAACTTTCGCGTTTATAATACTCGTATTAGTAGGATTTAATTATGATGATCGCATAATAGTACCAAAAGCAACCAGAACTTAGAAATTCAATATCTTAGTGACACTGTGGAGTTATGTTTATATCTTTTTACACAACACACACTAATTAATGCTTAATCTTAGAAACATTACGGAATGCTATACACCTTAATTTTATTAACCATATTTAAGTTATGAAATACTTGAGTTCTGTGATTGTACTTAAAATTATATTATTTTGTTTACAGAATCCAGTCGCTCCAAACATACCCGGCTTGTTGCCCGGACAAAGAGTGTACATAGTTCACATGCCAGTCCCCGGATACAGGTTAATATGAAAATAATAACTATTTTTAGATTATTAGATTAGTAACAACAGTCTCATTTAAATTAAGCTACGCCTATAAGCCTACAAGTTTTTTCACTTGGTTCTATTTTTCTATCTCTATTTAAACTTTTGTACTAACATTACGTAACAAGAACTTTTCCAAAAAGATTTTGAAAGAATAATTCAATTACTTATACAAACTCTTTGTGATAAGACTTCATTTTATAATTTTCAAATAATCATTGACCTAATAACCGTTTTGTTTTGTCTGTCTCTCTTTATCTGTGAGACTGAACAGAGACAAGAAACTAAAGATAAGCTTAAAAAATATGATCAAGCTTTCGGCTATAGCATTCAAAACTAAAATTGCTAAATCCTACTACTATTATAAAGGCGAAAGTTTGTAAGTATGGATGTATGTATGTATGGATGTTTGTTACTCTTTCACGTAAAAACTACTGAATGGATTTGAATGAAACTTTACCACAATATAGCTTATACATCAGAATAACACATAGGCTACTATTTATAAAGATATAGCTTCGCCTCGCGGCGTTGTCCGCAGTTATCATCGTACCGCGGGTAGCACCGCGGGGTTCAGCTAGTATTGAATAATTTTGCTTTCAGTCCTGGAACCATAGGAGGCTACCAGCCTGTATACATAGTAGCCGCAGCTCCACAAGGCAATGCAGGATATCCTGGAAATGGTAAGACTCATATGAAAATATTATATGAAGCAATCTAAATTTTCATAAGTTTAATCAATACATTCAAACCAAAAAGAACGTAATTTCATGGACCACTACGAACTTTCTAATCAATTGATAATGCATTATTACAATTGACGTTATCTGGATCCTATCCTGGAAGCAGGTTCGGTAGAGCATAACACAACATTATCATTTAAAGCTGACCAGACCATATTCTTTGACTGCCTCGGTGGCGTAGTTGTAGCGTATGCGACTGCTAAGCAAGAGGTCTCGGGTTCGATTCCCGGGTCGGACCAAATGTTTGTATGATCTGCAAATATTTGTTTCGGAGTTTGGGTGTTTCCTATGTATAATATGTATGTATTTACAAAAAAAAAGTATATAAGTATTTATATCAGTTGTCTAGTACCCATAACACAAGCTCTGCTTAGCTTGGGACTAGATGGCGTTGTGAGTTAGATGTCCAGAATATTTATTATTATTATTATTATTATATTCACATGTATGCCGTTCCTAAATTCACGTATGCACAGTAAATATATAACTTACATGTATTCCAGGTTTCCAGAACGCATTTCTCGTAGACCCATCTGGACAACCTGTTATTCCCGCTGGATATGCGCCAAGAGCGGTAGTGCCACCACAACTTCTTGGAGGACCCTATGCTCTTCAGAGGCCTTTTGACTTAGGATACCAAGAACCTGGACTAGGCCAAGCGTGAGTACTACAACTTTAAAATTTCCTTAATAACACGCCAGATTGTATATTTTGAAGATTTCGGACCATGCCTAAGTGCTTAAAGTTCATGCTGCTGTCGATTTTCTTCTATCCGAGAGATACCGCATCGCATTTATCAAGGGGAGTGTTTTGAAAAACTCTGCCAACTGGTCCCCCCTTCTCCCTTCCTCATCATGATAACACGTGTTGGTCTTTGAAGTCAACCTGTTAGAGTGGAAGACATACGCTTCTGAACGCAATTTTTCAGTTCTTTTTTGCAATGCCGAGCCGTTTCTCTCCCATTATGTCAGGTCCTCTAAGCGGGGCGTAAAAAAATCATATCTTTAGGCCGCCATAGTGTGGTCATCATGCTGCACTGTCCACGTTTGCATTGAGGATGGTAACCACGACTCTTGCATTCTTCTCGTGCTTTCATCAGGCTGAGTAGAGTAATTGTGGTAGTTTGAACTTAAAAAATAAGGGGGCGAAATAAGGTATAAACGGTTGTATTCAAAGTCATTTATTTACAACATTTTCAAAGCTAGACACAAATTAGAAATGCATGTCGCTTTCGAATAAAGAATCTATATTAATATTATCAAGTAGTAAAGTTAGTGAGGTTACAAAGGTAATTTATACATCTACTGAACCGATTTTATAGATAGAAAGCCACAATGTTTGTAATTGTTAAAGGCTATTTATTAACCCGGAACCTAATTGCCACGATAACAGACATACACGGGGGTGGAACCAGGCGAAAAGCTGGTAGTTAAAACATTAACCTTACCTTACCAACCTTATTATGTGAATGTGCATTGAAGAAAGTTGATCTCACGATTTTCTTGAAAAATAAATTTAGTACACCAGTCATGTTTACAGAGTTCGATAAAGCCAGTTACTACAGTAGCATTTTAAGTTTTTTTACATTCGCTTTCAATTGAATTGATTCTGAGTCGTCTGTAGGTATATAAAAAATCCAGCTAAATTGAAACATATTTTTTTTCAGTTTCACTTTTTATCGCGAGAGTTTTATAAAACAATTCAATTTATCAAGGATCATAAAACTGAATGAACAGGTTTTTCGAAAACAATCAATAAACTTTCAACTCAATACAAAAACTTTTAGTTGCAATTAGGTACTTTCTACTTTCTTCAAAAATACTTTCATTTTGAAAACATGAATTTTACGAAAGTTTTTTTATTTCAATCAATTAAGTTCCTGGAATGACTCAAGTAAATGAAACTTAACTTTCTTTGTACATTCATCGCCAATTATACCAACAAAAATACTGCTTTTTTGGGTTTTCCTCTCCGTTCCAGTCTTGAAAATAGAACTAGGTGTTCAATTTGCTGTAGGATTTCTTATTTAATTTATATGGAAGGGCCTGCCAAAGTGACTATACTCTGCCTAGTAAGCCTGCTTAGAAAACATAAGCAGTTTTTAGCGCTGACGGCCAGCGAGTGGTCGGCGTGAAAAACTAACTAAATGCTAGGGGTCAGTTAAAGCTTATTGGTACCAACGGAGCACTTTGATAGATAATTGATGATAGTAAGCAATAGTTGTATTAGATACACATAAAATTTAGATTATGTATAATGTTACTAAATGAAAGATGATTCATGGCAAAGAACTATTAAGATGACTGCCTCGGTGCTAATGTATAATATGTAGTACCTAGATGATTGGTTTAGTAAATTTTCTGAAAATAAATCCTAACTAGATCGATTTATCGCTCATTGCATACTAAATTTCATGAAAATCGTTGGAGCCGTTTCCGAGATTAATTTTATATTGCTCGTAAGTTAGGATAGTGTAAATCATGATCATCGACATTAACCTCACGTTAGAAAGAATATTTTGTCCTACTGTGTGAACCAACTGTAATAAAAAATCTTTTTTCCAACAGCAGTGGTGCTCCTGTTCAAGGTAATCCAGGAAGGGAAGCTATTCGTTTCTCGAATCTAATAGGACTACAGCGGCCGGTCAACCCCGCAGCCTACCAAGGACCGGTCGTGGCTCTTCAAAACGCTACACCAAATAAGCAAGGACAGGCTGGTAAGTGAATAATAACAGTGTATATATACTACTTTATGTATTGATTTAGAGCTCACAATGTAACACTCGACTGCCTCGGTAGCGCAGTTTTAGCGTATGTGACTGTTGTGCTTGAGGTCTCGGGTTCTATTCCCAGGTCGGATCAAATGTGTGTATGATCCGCAAATATTGGTTTCAACGTTTGGGGAGTTTTCTATGTACAATACGTATTTACAAAAAGAAATTGATGTATTGACATTCGTTGTCTAGTGCTCATAGTACACATTCTACTTAGTTTGGGACTGTGTGTGTCATATGTCACACGAACAGAACACGACCTCCTACAAAATATAAATATAATTTCAATATTTTATTTAAAATGACAAAATATTATTTGCTTTCCAGCTGCTGCTGAACTCAAGCAAGTAAACGAGGAACAAAAACAAGCCCTCGAACAGAAGTCTAACTACAGGGATTTATCTGGACTTCAACGAAACAAAGCTTAATTGTGATACACTGACAGATTCAACACCGTATTATAAGTAAGGAGCCCAAATCACTAGGGCTCTGGGGCCCTCTTTGGGGGAAATAAATATTTATGATCGCAATTACTCTCCCGAATCACACTATTATTTTATATCACAAAATGAGTACATTTAAGCATAGGGCTCCTTTAAAACAGATGGAGCCCCATGTCAATTTAAATGCTAACTATAGTACCTTTAAATATAGATTTTTTTATTATAATGGCGATTGAATTTTCCTAATTACATATTTATTTATATGAAAAAAACGAGAAATTGTTGTAAATTGTGTATAATTTCATATTTTAACAATATTATATAATGATTTTGATAAAAATCCAAGTGACAAATTGTGAATTGGATAGACTCTTTGTAAATATTTTTGCCAAATTATTAAATAAATAAATTAAAAAAACATATTCTTTTATTCTAAAAAGCAATAGCACGTAACGGGTCTCGGGTTCGATTCCCTTAAATAAAGTGTTCTATCAGTCAATATAGCTGTTATAGTACAAACTTTGAGTTTGAAGCTAGATGGCGTTGTGTGACAGAAGTAGTTGATATTTATTTATTTATTCCACAACTGGAATAAGGAAGAGTTGAACTGCAATAGCCATGCTACCGCCTACCGTGGGAGAGCTACGCTTCGGCATGAATGGGCCAGCTCGACCGGAGTGATACTACGGCCTCACAGAAAACCAATGTGAAAATCCCTTCCCCATTCTCCAAAGGCCGGCAACACACTTGTGACGCCTCTGGTGTTGCCAGAGCGATACGTCTGTACGACATTGCATTAAAAAAAAGCACCACAACATCTTCAGCACTTTTTTCAGAACAAAGACTATCCCAATGAACGAATTCAGCTGTCCTTGGAGAAATGCTCCAAAGACCCAAATACCTTTAATAATATGCTTCATTAAATGTAGGTAATTTAACTGGAGCTACAAGCCATCTGATAAATGCATCGACTGCCAGTTAATTTATTGCTGTAGAAAGCGGGGCCCGGTCCTTCGATATCGCTCCATATCTGAGCTGTTACTGTTACCTGAGTATTTTCTAACGAACGCTTTAGAAAATCGTATCCAGACTATGTAAATTTATTTAATACTAACTGACAGGGCGAATTTCCAAAGAAATAGTGTTTTCATAATTATTTTTGCACACCTTAGCTTACCATGGGTTGAGTACAGTTGCGGACTATAAATATAATATAACACTTCTGGTTTTCTTTTAATTGTCTTCAATACCTTGTCCTTTTTTTTTAGTATATGGAGGACAAAAGAGCAGACGTATCACCTGATGGTAAGCGATTACCGCCCATGGACACTCGCAACACCAGAGGTGTCACAAGTGCATTGCCGGCCTTTTAGGTAGGAGTACGCTCTTTTCTTGAAGGTATGAAGGTCGTATTGGTCCGGGAACACCGCAGGCGACAGCTCATTCCACAGTTTTGCTGTGCGTGGCAGAAATTTTTCCTTCTACATCTTGTGTGTTCTTTTAATTGTGTTGTATATTTATCCAATTTGTAGCAGTCGATCGGAAGTCGAGCGAGTACATACACATCGGTAATTCATTTTAATTTACACAGGGTTACTGGTTAAGGGCGTATTAATTACATTATCTCTGACTAATTTTACTGTAAAATATCCTACATTAAATCAAAAAAAATAATTATATGGTTAAGCTGTCTTAATGTCTATAATTTAAGTTATGATTACTATAATTTAATTTTTACATGTAAAATTAGATGCTTAATGACCTTAATAACCAATATTATACGAAAAATAAATAAATAAATAATTATAGACGATTAAACTAAAAAAAAAACTTAGGCAGGTATTTTTTTTTAATAGATATCTAAAAAACATATAGTTGCCATATAGCCTGTTTTACAGATGCGCTTAAAATATCTTCGTTTCATCTGCTATCCAACGACGTATAACAATCTAGTTTTATCAAAAAAAAAAAAAAAAACCTAGTTTCGAGCCGTTCACGTCGTAATTCTACATGTCCTACGCCAATTGTTCTCTAAGGTTAATGCAGTGCAGAGACCAATTTACAAGCACAGTTACAAATCAGAAGAAACAGTCCAAAAACACAGCAAAGTCTTACATTCACATTTATAATATAGGAAGGATACTTAAAGATAGATATTCATTATTAGAAATGTATAACACTAATAATGTAATATACGCAACATTCTAAGACCTAAAGAGGTTTGTTTTTTTTTTTTTATTGAATAATGGGCTCGTTTGAACTGCCTCGTTGGTCTAGTGGTTAGCGTAAGCGACTGCAAATCAAGAGGTCTCGGGTTCAATTCCCGGGTCGGACTGCTGTTGGGTTTTTCCTACAAGAAATTCCTAATAGCAGCCCGGAGTATGGAAGATGGCGGTGTTTCCTGCCCGTGCTTCGGAGAGCACGTTAAGCCGTCGGTCCCGGTTGTCATGAACATCTATGGCAATCGTTATTGGGAAGTCAGTGCCCTCAAATATACTGACAACTAGTTCAACCTTCGAATTCAGTTCGCCCTCAGGGTTGCGGAGGTCAGATGCCAGTCGCTCTGTGTAAAAACTGATATTCAGGTAAAACCGGTTGAACGGGTAGCCGACCCCAAATATTGGTAATAATAAAGGCTAGGAAGATGATGAATGGGCTCGTTTGCCCACTATTCAAAAAAAAAATAAATAAATGTATACGTATCACCTGATGGTAAGCGATTACCGCCGCCCATGGACACCCGCAACACCAAAGGCGTCACAAGTGCGTTGCCGACCTTTAGGGGATGGGAAAGGGGATGGGGGAAGGGGTTGGGGTATGGGCCTCCGGTATCCTCACTCACTCGGTGAAACACAGCGCAAACGCTATTTCACACCGGTTTTCTGTGAGGCCGTGGTATCACTCCGGTCGAGCCGACCCATTCATGCCGAAGCATAGCTCTCCCACGGAAATTGCGGATGTTTCTCTTTGGTCTCATCAAAATCTAATTGGTTTTTTTCCGTCTCATTAATAGAACGTGAAAGTTGAAAAGTTGTATAATAATATCATTTTTTATTATACCAGTCTTATTTATATAGAAAACTGGTCTAGCTACTTAAAAGCCATTAAAATTATATAAAGTATAGGTCCTATTATATAATTTTCGTGTTTCTCTTCGAAACCATAATACAATATTCATATAACCAATACCAAAGGAATTAGGAATAAAATATCTGAAGTAAAAGCAGAATTTTAATAAAATTTTCTTTTTTTCAAAGAACAGATAATTCATATAATCATCCGCATTCGGCTTTATTTTATTTTATTTATTTATTAAAGTAATTACAGCAGGTAACAAACAATGCATTATTTTTTTGTGTTAAATATAGGTTCAGTACTTGGTATTTGGCTCCCATCCGTAATCACACAATATGATATTCAAAGTAAGAATAACAGGATATTTTTTTTTTAGAAAATTAGATACAATGACAAATGGCGAGAACTTTTTTCTTAAAACCATTAACTCGTGAGTCGAAAATGTCTAGTTTACCATCGTTCATTTCCGTAATTCTACTAATATTATTAACGCAAAAGTTTGTGAGTATGTATGTTTGTTGCTCTTACACGCAAAATTTTGATGAAACTTTACAATAATATAGCTTACACTCGCGGCGTTGCCCGTGGTAATTGTCGTACCGCGGGGAGGCGATAGGTAATTCATTATAAACACTACACATTCTGACAATAGGGTTATAGGAAGAGATATTGTTTTTAAAAATGTCTCCACCCTTAGCTTACGATACCCATGGGATGAATAATGGTGATGACCACACAGACATACAAAGTTCATACAAAAATTCAGTCCTATATTATTATTTATTTTTTTATTGATTAGTGGGCAAACGAGCAGACGTATCACCTGATGGTAAGCGATTACCGCCGCCCATGGACACCCGCAACACCAAAGGCGTCACAAGTGCGTTGCCGACCTTTGGGGGATGGGAAAGTGGATGGGGGGAGGGGTTGGGGTATGGGCCTCCGGTATAATCACTCACTCGGTGAAACACAGCGCAAACGCTATTTCACACCGGATTTCTGTGAGGCCGTGGTATCACTCCGGTCGAGCCGACCCATTCATGCCGAAGCATTGCTCTCCCACTGAATAATAAATTTATTTGCAATTGTAACATGTCTTGTTCTTCTAGCTTTGACTCAAGGGTCTATGAGCTGGCCAGTCTGAGTAAGAAACTAATTACGATTCAAGAAATTCCTTAACAGACCAATTTACATTTATATGGGACAGTTAACTGTAGTCAGTATAGAAATATATTTTGTTTTGAGCAGTTATTTGTTTCATTTTCAGCAATTGATAACGACACCGAATCCCAAAAATTTCTTTCTCGATTTTGACTCCAGCGAAGATTCAAAGATTTAAAGTCAGTCACAACTTAAGGTGTCTCCAGATTTAGGCCAATATTGGAGCTGTTTGTACAACGTTTTCGAGGGCTACTATCAGTGAAACTACCTCATGACAATACTATATCTGTTCCCGAGAGTGCAGCGGTGTCAGTTGGAAACGCTGCTGAGAGTGAAGTAGATAGTGTGCAAGAGTCAAGGAAGTCTGGGATCGTGGTGAGGCCTTCACGTACCAAACCGGGGACGTATGAAGTAGAAATAGACATGGTTGTGGATGATGGCCAACCGGAGAAGAAGCAATAAAAGTTAGATGAATAATTTTATTAAATATCTATTGAAAAGAACATAGAAAACAGAATTAAAATTATAAAGGGATTTAAAACCAAGTTACTCTTGAATACTAATCCGAGGGTAACGGTTATCACTTACCATTGGATGCTCATTTTCCTCCTGTACCATAAACACACACACATTAATGCTTCATTCAATACGAGTTTAATCTTTGAAGCTGCTACCGTTAGCACTTAAATACCACTTTATAGTTCCTAACGGACCTTCATCCTGTAACCACCATCTAATCCTATAAAGTATAACAAGGAACAACATTTATGTTCCTCGGGAATTTGAGCCGCACCCTTGCAGTTCAGACTTAAGATTCAAAATCACTTGGCAATCTCAAACTGGCAAGTTAGAGTATATTGGCTTAGTTCGAGGAAAGATTTCCAGTTTACGGAGTGCTAAAGAATAGAAGGTACGATTATGGGCTACTGAACACGTGTATGATAATAAACTACTGATAAATGGCTTGTGAATTTATTCCAATTACACTGTAATATTTAATTTAAATCGTAAATATGTCATCTCATTCAAGATCTGAATTAAAATATCTTTTATGGATAAGCCATTTATTATTGTTTATTTCTTACTTGCCACATCTAACACAGAGCCGTCTAATCTAATAACCTTTGTTTTGAACTGCCTTCTGTATTACTTCAACGTATATTTAACCATATAACGAGGACAAGTAATTTCTTCTAGGCTTCCATTTACATCATTGGTTATAAAAACCCTGTAATTGATGTAACTTTTTACATATTTGAACTCGTCTCGATCGACGTCTTATCGAAATTTTACAGTCCATTTCAAAACGATTTTAGTTTCATTTAAATTTCTCCAAATATAATAACCGTAAAACATAATCACGTCGCCTCGTAAAAAGAAATAAGTATAAAATATAATCACTAATGGAACATCAAAATTTCTACCATTAAAAGAAATAAAAGCTAAGAACAATGGTCAAATTACCACAGACAACTTTTTGTTTTGTTTTTATCGACCTGCATAGCAATGACCTTGATACTACATCATTATTTTACGATCAATCATCCATACGAGCAAACTTGATTGATGGCAATATTGTTTTAAAAGTAATCTGCAAAAGTGATGCACCATCTCTACAAACAAAATCCGACTTTAAAACTTTGTGGTTAAGACTTATTTTATCAGATAATTAACTTCATAACTATGTTGGTTTTTTACTTATGATCGCTTAGCAATTCGAACGATTATTCTGTTCATGAAAACACAAAACAATGAAAAACACGAGCACTTTACAATTAGGGGGTTCATCAAAATTTTAGCGCCAATAATGATTCACTAGAATTAAGATGGCATCGCTTTCCAAAGGAAAGGTGTCGAGAGATCGTTGCAATTATCATTCGTTCGGTACGATGCGAGGCAATTATGATCTTTTTGCCGCAGACCCGTTATCTTGGCTTAGATGCGCAGCAAAAACGCAACTAGCGCAGTGTTAAGTCTTTCGCCGCCGTGGGCGCACGCTACCGCCTCTAGAGCAACCACACAATGTCACCCCGCGTATTGCTAGCTTTCGTCGCTATAGCCTGCTTCTCACAGGCAGCGGCCAGGCCCGTTAAGAAAACTCTCAACTTCAACATGTTTGTACTCCGACCTAAAAAAGGATCATCCGATCGTATTTTCCTTACAACCGAAGGCGTTTCAAGATTTGGGCCAATATTGGAGATGTTTGTACAACGTTTTCAAGGGCTGCTGTCAGTGAAACTACCTCAAAACAATACTATATCTGTTTCCGAGAGTGCACCGGTGCCAGTTGGAAACGCTGCTGAGAATGAAGTGGATAGTGTGCAAGAGTCAAGGATGCCTGGGATCGTGGTGAGGCCTTCACGCAGCAAGCCGGGGACGTATGAAGTGGAAATAGACATGGTTGTGGATGATGGCCAACCGGATGAGAAGAAGCAATAAAAGTTACACGAAAGTAAATTAATTTAAAATCTATTGAAAAGAACGTAGAAAACGGAATTAAAATTAAAAAGGAATTTAAGATTTGTATTAGGTATGATGGTGATCTGTGAATTTATATTAAAATGATTACTTGGTCCAAATCTAATGAAAATTCGCATGTATTTATAGCTTTAAAAATAACATTATCTTTTGGCTATTTAGGACGATTTATTGTAGGCTAATTAGTATTAATAATGTGTTATGATGGAAAAACATTGTAACTCATGTATTGTGAATTTAATACGATTTAACTGTAGAGAATATTGTTTTCGCATTTATTATTAATTAAGTCGAAGTCGTTTTATTTATAATTTTATTTATTCTTGCCATATCATTAAGGAGTAGCGTGTCAAATAAATTATACTTTTTTTTCGTATTTTTTGTTTTTTTTCTTTCTTTAAAAGGCAATGTGTGCAGCAGGAACATATACTGTTTAACGGGAAAGTTTTATTTTTTCTAAAACGGGCACAGATAACACCAAGTCCCTGAACAATAATTTGTAGATCTCGTCCAATTTGAAAATCAAACCAAGCTTAGCCACCCAGTCTTATATTAATATGTTCGCTTTGTGTATTTTGTGCCAAGAAGCCTCCTTTGAAATACTTCTAAAAAAGAACACGTCCTTTATAATCAACATATAATATAGATCTGCCTATATATTTAAATATATTAGCGTGAAAATATGAAAGACCAAATTAAACCGTGTCTTTACTGTCAAGCCGTCCGTTTCGTTCTTTATAAACATTCATATTGTCCATAAATATAAACTTATTAATACTTAACTTAATATTTATCTGTCTACTGTTGAACCGCTGAACCAAGGCCTTCCCCAAAGAGCATATACTATCCCGATCTTAGGCAGTCCGTTGATGTCTGTTTAACTGTATGTAAAGTTAACTACTAAACTATTTAAATGCTAGACATTCACATAGGTTGTAACTTTTAATTTAACCATTTACGTAGCTGGCAGACGTTCATTTAAGAACTGTTAGGTCCTAGAAATAACATGTTTTAAATTCCTGATTCTCCGGAACGAGGATTCTAGGCTCGTAATGGAACTCCGTGTCATTAAAATCGGTAAGAATCAGACATACCACCTTGTTGTTGGTCGAAGTGATGTTTGACTGCCTCGGTGGCGCATTGGTAGCGTATGCAATAATATGTACGTATGTAGAAAAAAAAGTGTATAGCTTGTGTTATGTAGATACAAATACATATATCAATTATCTACAACTGCCTCTGTGGCGCAGTGGTAGCGTATGCGACTGCAGTTCTTGAGGTCTCGGGTTCGATTCCCGGGTCGGACCAAATGTTTGTATAATCTACGAATATTTGTTTCGGAGTTTGGGTGTTTTCTATGTATAATATGTATGTATTTACAAAAAAAATATCGTAATATCGACTTCTGTGTCCAGAATGGACTGCTATGTGTAGTGTGTATATGTGAGATGGGTAGATGCAATAGGCGTACCTCTCACACACATCCATCTTTCTACGTGAATAGGTAAGTAATTGATGAATCTTTATTTATAGACCTAGTATTACGCTAGTGACATCTAATATCGTAGGCTAGCTAAACCTTTAGAGTGTGAGTGTGTATGTGTGCGTGGGTATGTGATATTTGCCATATGCCTTATTCTTTTACATTATTCTACATTAACTCAAAACCGTTACTTAAAGTTTAATAATGTTTATGATTAAGGCTGTTAAAAATAATGTTACAACGTTTACTGCTTTTATTTTACTTTTGCGTTAAATTTGAGAGAAATTTACACTCTCTTTCATACGACTAAGTTGGCAAACAAGCGGATAAGTGAATATTTTATTAAATTTATATTGCAATCAAAATTCTTAATTTCACTTTGGGCAAAAGTATTTTAGTAGCAATTAAATTTAAAAGTAGTTTTACACAAACTGTTAAAAAAACCATTTGCTTAAGCATGTGATTTACATTTTACTATCTAATATGAAAATATTGAGCTCCGAAGAATTAATACATACGTTAAAACTAAACTATTTAGCTAGTAACAATTCATTGTAGTCTGTCATTTAATGATCAGTAAGTTTTCTGACCAGCCGTCTTAACTAACATGCAAGTATATTTGGTCGATTCTTTCTACAATCTACAATTGCTATAACCTCTGTTCTCTTCTTTTATTGGCTAAAATTTTGTTTTGACCACGTGATTTTATTTTCTAAGTTTTCTATTAACGTTTGTAGACTGTTTTTTTTATGGAATATGGGGCAAACTACTAAAGCAAGACAGCAAACTAATGGTGTCGCTCTTACGTTACTTTGCCAGTTTGTCTTCTGGAGAACACATTGGAGAAAGAACCCTGGAACAATTTTCATAAAGTAATTCGACTTCTAACATTTGGCTCCAGTTTGGGCACACTGGGTTGTTTTTCAATTCTCCCAATTATGCAAAGTATACCATTTTTTTAAAAAAAACCCTTCATGTGTGTACACAAGTACGTCAATCAAAGTAGTAAGTTTCTCGTTTTTGCGCATGAAACTTTCGACAAATTAAATTTTACTGCCTTGTTTACTCCGCTTAGGAGAAAGCCTTGAAACGTCCTTTGAATTTTAAACACCTTATGTAATCCTAGTATGTATAACTAATGAGAAATCATGACACATCAACAAATTTAGATAAGGGATCCTTTTCTGAGTTTAACATTTGTACATACTGCTCATAAAGCTTTATAATTTATACTGAATTGATGCTTATATAGTGAGTCTCTAATGCCTTGTTGGTCTATTCCCGGGTCGGGTTAAAAAGTGTGTTTTTTTGTTTTGCCCTGCCTAAATGACTCTCCTCTGCCTGATGGAAAGCTTAAGCAGAATTCAAGAGTGATGGTTACCATATTCACTGCGAATGCATGTTGAGCCACGCCATGGGGGCTTAGTGATGCTTCTACATCATTGGGCCTGCGGTCTCGCATACACCAACGAATCACGACAGCACGAACGCTGTCTTTTACGTATTCGTTGATTTTCTGTGCGAGGGTAGTGCCGCCCCGAGATAGCAGAACAGAAGAAGATCTCCGTCCTCCATAAGCGCAAGCCTGGGGATAACAGATGAGGACATCTGTCACCCTAGTAGAAGATTGCCCAGGTGGCGGCGCGGACGCTGCGGAGCGTGCGCGCCCCAGGGGGCAGTAACGGCCACATGGGGGTTTCCACACAGTAGGGACACTACATTACAGTGGTACAGTTTGTAGGTGGCCCGAGATACGTCGAGGTTCGGGTCCGACATGCTACCAGGAGGTGGTATATGAGGGGATTTCCGCACCGAAAAAATTCAAATAAGTGTAGTACCGTCCAGCCCAGCCGGTCCGTTCGTGGTGGTATTGAGTTTTTCCCCTTCTTAATAACTGCCCGTAGTATGGCTCTAAGTGATGCAATCGCTGAAAACTGTTATAAATACATAGAAAACACCCAAACGTCCAACAAACTGCAAACAAATATCTGCAGATCACGCAAACATTTGATTCGACCCGGTAATTGAAGAACGTACGGACTCTCTTTATACATTTAGTAGATACCTGGATGGCTGAACATCGCTTGATATTTTTTGTAAATTTTCTAAGAATGAATTTCAGCTAGATTGATTCATCCCTCCCGAAACCCCCGGAAAACAAAATTTCATGAAAATCGTTTATGTTCATAAAGAATTGCTAGTTTAAATATATTAGAAAGAAAGATTTCACATATATACATATTAAGTCCAGAAGTAGGTCCTGATTTACCAGCAGTACCAGGTCCTAGTCTATCTCAGAATATAATTGAAGAGGAAATAAATTCTCCCATTGAATTAAGTGAAATATTATTTCTTTGCGATGTCATATATTTCAACGATGTAAATCGTTAGTGTAATAACGATTTACATTTGCATTATATAGGTTCGTTTGAATAGCTAAAAACTGGTTTTATTTATGTTGTAGCGGGCAAACCAGCAGACGTATCGCCTGATGGTAAGCGATTACACCCGCCCATGGACACCCGCAACACCAGAGGCGTCATAAGTGCGTTGTCGGCCTTTGGGGGATGGGGAGAGGGATGGGGGGAGGGGTGAAACTCAGCGCAGGCGCTGTTTCACACCGGTTTCCTGTGAGGCCGTGGTATCACTCCGCTCGAGGCGACACGAAGCTTGGCTCTCCCACGGTAAATTTCAGCACACAATGTAATTTAACGATGTAAAGTACGCCTACTTAAAATTAATTGATTTTCAAAGATCAAACGACAATGCCATGTTCGTTTTCTCATAAACGCACGCAAGAGTATTTCGATAAGTTATAGTTGTGATATATATTACCAGCTGAGTCCTGCGGTGATACTCGCGGTTATTGTTTTACCTTTACAACTGCGAGTAACACCGCGGGGTAAAGCTAATCTAAAAATAAGTAGCCTAAACTACTCCTTATTACATCAGCCATCTGCCAGTCAAAGTCCTGTCCAAACCGAGCCAGCCGTTCCAGAGATTAGCAGGCACAGACAGACAAAAATTGAAAATTAATGATATTTTGGTATGTATAGGTACCGTGTATAGGTACGTACATGAAATGCGAGAAAATAGTTTTAAAGTCTATCGTTTGCTCAACGGAATAATAAAATGTAAACCAAAATGAAGGACGCTTACTATCTGTCTGATTACATCTGATCTAATTACGAAGAAAGTTTAGTTACTTCGAGTATGACTGCACGGTTGGCCGAGTGGTGTCAGCGGTCGCCATGCCGCTTGCTACTGCGCCAAGTGTCGTGGGTTCAAATCCCACGCGGTACCTACAACACTTTGTGTGATCCACGAATTGTTGTCCCGAGTCTGGATGTTCTTTGTGTCCGTTTCATGTATGTTTGTAAAGTCCCCCACGACACAGGATGTTTATTCCTAATGTGGGAGTTGTCTTTAAATAGAAAGAGTATCTACAGAGACCTACCAAAGACTAGCTGATGAAATACTTATTAGTCGCAATATTTTTATGTATTTCGGTCAACATTTTAAACTTATGTTGTAAATTTTGTAGAATTTAGGTCAAAGAAAGTTGTAAATGATATTAATTTATAATATTTCTCTATTATAATTATGTCTACAAACGATTGGACCCCGAAAAGAAAGCCATGTATCACAGAAGGTCAGGGCCCCAGCCAGTGGGTCATTTGTCACCCGACATGAATAATAACTCAGTGCGGTACGTAAAATACGCACATACGAGTACACTTCCTTGCTGGCCAGGCCGAATACCGCGTGCATAGTGCTAAATAAAAAAAAGTAGCTGTCACTTTATTTTTGGCGGTAAAACAATTTTTAAAAAACGAACGTTATTAGTTAATAGTTAGAGATACAAAATATTCTAAATTTGACGTGTATTTACAAACAAACTAAATAATTCATTTTTTTCTAAATTAGAGATTAGAGACTAAATGATGATAATTTATTCAAATTAAATCTTCTTCTGGAGAATACTATTCGAACAACATAAAAGTTAGAGGTAAAAGACAAAGGATTTAGAACCGAGTGTTACTATTGCTGAGGAAAATGAATTACAAACTGGTTCAAGTGTTGTGCCTTTATGTTACTTCATTACACAGTGTACCAATAAGGATGCAACTGATGCCACTGCAATACGGGATGCAGCAACAAAACCCACTATTACAGATACAAAATCCGTTTTTTAGACAGGCTGCAAATAATTTTCAATCTCCGTTTATGTAAGTAAATCACATTTTTATTCCACTACTAACATTGTCTTCAAAGATTTATGAAACGTTAGAGAACTTTATTATAAAATACTAACTGTTGCCCGCGGCTCCGCCCGCGTTTATGTCGGTTTTTTCGTGTTTTTTCGCGGTCGCGGATATGTGACTGATGCAAAAATTAGATAAAAACAATCCTTGATGCGGATTATATATCATTCTAAAATTTCAGCTCAATCGGTGAAGAACTTTTTGAGTTTTTGAAGCGCACACAAACCAACATAACATTTTTATTTATATAGATAATTTAAATATGAATTATAAAACTTGTTCACCAAAAAATAAATATTTATGATTAGCGAAATATAATTTTAAATTTAGAATGAGGTAGCTGCTGGCTAGACATTTTTTTTAAAAGCTGCGGTGTTTTAATTCATATCATGAAAGTATAATAAATCTATTTCAGTACGTATGTAAATTGTAATTGAATTCGTTTCGTTTATATTTTTGTGTATTTATTTTTTTGACAATTAAAGCACCGGTTTTTTAAATATTAAACCCATAATACAATTCAGTGCTTACTTTTAGTTTTACAGAAAATTACAAGACTTAAAAGAAATCCTGTGGTTGTAATATCAAAGAACTAATTACGCTTACTTTGGTGTTAGTTAATGATGTGTCCTAATATGTTATATTGTTGTTATAACAACATCAAAATTTATTATAAAATCCTCGTCATAAAAATAATTAGTATCCCTGCTCAGCATGACAGTGTTTTTATGACATCCACAGAGTTCACCACACAATGTTTGTTCTGGATGGAAGTTAAAACCTCTGAGAGATTGTCTTTGATTGATTCAGAAGTCAATATTGATCACACAAAATTTCTTAAATCCTTTTTTCTTATTATTTCAATACCTCAGTCAAAATGCCGTACCTTAATGATAGGTAGCGCTGACTATTGGTAGGATAAACATTTTCCCTCCATTTGTATTTCTGAACATAAATATATATTTCAGGTATCCCCAACAACCAATAATAATTATTCTACCAAACTCAGTTCCGAATGCAGAAACCGATGATAGATACACAAAACTAAATGAAGAAGAAAATAGAAATAAACTAAAAGCCAATACAGGACATATAGATGAAAAGAAAGACGCTGTAATACTAGATGCTGATTACAATTTGGAAGAAATTGATCCAAAAAAAGCTATGATGATGATGCCAAATGATCCAAGACTCGGAATCGGTACTATTATCTCCCTTATACCCTTCCTGCCTATAGAGATAAACGTACCTGATACAATTAACTGGATTTCTGGTTTGATACCTGGATGGTTCAGTAGACCAGCCCAAAAACCTGAAAACGCTAGACCTTCGAGTAAAGGACCTATCCCAATTTTAGTTTTACCTGCCCCAATGATGGCACAGGTTTAAATAAGATAGAAACTAATAAACATGCATTTATGTAAGACTGATCATTTAATTAAATATTATATTTATGCTTTACACGAACTCTTTTAGTCAATTGTTTGGTTCTTGATCAATTTGTGTGTGTGGGGGAACGGGTATCATGTTCCACCCAACACAAAGGGAGGATCCTCCGACCAGGCGAGGTGATCATGCCTGGCGGGCTACTGCCCAACAGTTGATGTTGGGATGTTGTATATATGATAATCGGCGCGAGAACTTTAATTGCGCGATACAGGATTGGTAGTTTCTTCGTATTGTAGGTTACTCCGTAGTTCAGTGTAACTTCGGTGGATGGCGCTGTAGTATGTTATGTTGTATGTGGAGGTCGCCACAGTGTGTTATTACAGTAGCGTCATTTGTAGTTCAATATTATTATGTTTGCATTGTAATAATACTAGTGACATCTTGTTGGACGAATTTAGAACATCCCTAAATTTGTTTTATTTTTGATTTTTCAATTTGCTAGTTTTTTAACTTGAACTGTAATTGTGTTGATTTATGTACCGTAACAAATCGCACAGCAACGTCAAGAGATATATGCACTAATTAATGTAATAAGGCTATGTCTACACATATTGCTACTTCTTAAGTATTTCTTATTAGTTTTCATTATGTACCTAGTTGTGTTTAAAAATAACCTTGTATTACAATTAAATCTTCTATAGATAAATAATTGTTTTACTGCTACACTCTAACATTATTGCATTAAACAGTCATCTTCACTCAAGTAAAATGTTGCTCAGCTTCTACCCGCGGTACGACAATAACCGAAGGCAACACCGCGAGGTGAAATTCTGATGTATATAGCTATATTATTGTAAAGTTTCATCAAAATCCATTCGTGGGTTTGCGTAAAAGAGTAACAAACATCCATCCATCCATAGTTACAAACTTTCGCGTTTATAATATTAGTAGGATGGAGGCTTGTTGTTACCAACTGGATCATATATTTGTATTAACCGTTTTTGGATTCATTAAAAGTTGAATATTTTGAATTTAGTGATTGTTTTTATTTTTCACATAATAAATTTAAGATTTATGCGCCCTACTACTGTTACCCTATTTTATTATTGTCCGTATTGTGTATATAGCGAAAAGACGGCCAATTGACACAATTGTAGACTACAACTTTGTTTTTCTCTGTTAAGGGTATACAATAAATAGAAATTAATTCATTAATCTGTAAGCCTTTTTCAAAAATAAATAAACAAGAGGTTCAATAACAGCAAAATTGAATCACAAAAAGTTTTATTATCATATTTAACTTAAATAACATATTTTACATTACACTAAATGATGTTATGGTAACAATTTAAGCTTTAGCAAGGCCGAGTTCAAGAGTTTAACTTAAGTAACCAAAGTTACTTCACTTTTAATAATTGATCGACAATTTACAAATGACAGAAATAACTCTAAACATGTTACACTTTCAAACTCTGACCATAATGCTTCATTACATTGTAATATAAATCGGACAAATGGAAATATATATAAGGCACTGGCAATTAAAAAAAAAATATCTTAAATAAACGCAATCACTTACATGACGATACAAAATCTAACAATAACTTTTTTACAGCCTAAGAAGGCAAAGTTGCCAATAATGGAGCGGAATACGATTTTAAATCGCTCCATTTATGACAACACATTGAGGACAAGCCGATAAACTAAGCATGGACAAAATATTTAGTTTAATTACTTGACAATGTCATACAAACTACCTCATTACACTATCTGCTGGCTATGGCAGTCATAAACCTATTTTGTTATGGCTGTGTTAATTGGATACATTTTCAATAGGAGAAAACATAGTTATTGTACTAGAAAGTTGCAATTTTCTATGGAAGATACTTAAAATGGCGAATAAACCTACTTTCATTATGAGGCCCTTGTAAACCACTATTAACGTTTTTACATTTGAATAGATGAAAACAAAATATTATTGGCAACTAAATAGTTGTTCATAATATTTTGGTATTAACATTTTCTGTTGAATAATATATCTAAATTACAGCCAAAACACTTTTATACTCAATAACTGTAATAACTGGTGAATGTTGCCAATCTAAAAAAACATATTTTTATATCCTAGAATATTAATCTTGGTATTAATAATGTTTCCCGACTCCAACGGCGTCGTGATCTACTTGGTAGCTTGGGTTCTCACTCAGTTCTTTCTTGGCTTTGATTATGGAGACCGGATAGTTGAAGCTGTAGAAGAAACCATGAGGGGGACCCTGGAAAAAGGAAAGTGAAGAGTTTACAACAGTTCATTTTTAATTTATTTTACAAAGTGACTAGGTGTGGCAGTTGTTTTTTAATGAGCCATGAATATTTCGGACATCTAACACACTACGCCATCTTGTCTCAAGCTAAGCAGAGCTTGTATTGTGGGTACTAGACAACTGATATAAATATATATATACTTTTTTGTAAATACGTACATATTACACATAGAAAACACCCAAGCTTCGAAACAAATATTTGTGGATCACACAAACACTTGGTCCGACCCAGGATTTGAACCTGAGACCTCAAGCACAGCAGTTGCATCCACTACCACTGCGGCACCGAGGTTGTCTGAAATGTATATTTTTTTGGAAACTGCTCAAGATTTTGGTAATATGAATCTGAAACCCATGAAGAGTTGATGATTTTTTTACTTCTGTCTACATTTAATCAATAATATCAATGAGTGCTAACTATGGAGGGTAGAGGTAAGGAGTATCATCTTTGTACATGAAAAGTGTCCGTTGAAATGCATTAAATTAGGGTGGCGCCACATTAGCATCAGAGTAAACTTCTTAAAATCAATACACACACTTTTTCATAAAATTGAATGATAAAAAATCAATAAACGTACTATTCACAGTTCAGAAAATAAAATATATTTACTACATTATTTTGTAATACGCAAGTGACAATAATGTTAAATTTTTTAACTCGGCGTACTTCAATTCGTTCACAATTGCTACATTCATACCATACCCTGTGTCTACACCAGCGCCATTCTGGAAGGTTTTTGAACTGTTATTTACAGCTTATGCTGGACACTTTTTTCAATTTTCTTCCATATAAGATAACACTCCTTGTCTGTACCCTCCATAGTGCTAACACAAGAGTATGGAGGGTAGAGGTAAGGAGTATCATCTGTGTACATGAAAAGTGTCCGTTGAAATGCATTAAATTAGGGTGGCGCCACATTAGCATCAGAGTAAACTTCTTAAAATCAATACACACACTTTTTCATAAAATTGAATGATAAAAAATCAATAAACGTACTATTCACAGTTCAGAAAATAAAATATATTTACTACATTATTTTGTAATACGCAAGTAGTGACAATAATGTTAAATTTTTTAACTCGGCGTACTTCAATTCGTTCACAATTGCTACATTCATACCATACCCTGTGTCTACACCAGCGCCATTCTGGAAGGTTTTTGAACTGTTATTTACAGCTTATGCTGGACACTTTTTTCAATTTTTCTACCATATGAGATAACACTCCTTATCTCTACCCTCCATACACAAGAGTAAATACTTTGACACATATAACTACTGTATAATCTGTGCTAAATATTTGAAAACCTATATATAACCTTCATCGAGCAAAATAAGTTGAATTAATAACCTGCTCATTTTCAGGGCCAACAAAAATATAATAAAAGAAAAGGTGTCCTATACTTACAGTAGGTTCTGGTTCTTCATATTTCTCCTCTCCGTTTGATTTCTCTACGTACTTCTGTTTGATAAATTGTTGTTGTTGCTGTTGTTGTTGACCGTACTGTCCCTGCTGGCCATATTGTCCCTGTTGGCCATATTGTCCCTGTTGGCCATTCTGTCCCTGTTGGCCATACTGTCCCTGCTGGCCATACTGTTGTTGCTGACCATACTGTTGCTGGTAGTTTCCTTGTCCGTATGCCTTGGCTTCACGGGCTTGGTCTGGAGGAGCGACAGCTACGGGTCTTGCTTCAGAAGCTTGGCCTTGGTATGAAGGTTCGTAGTAACTGGGTAGAAAATGTCGATATAAAATAAATGAAGCCACCAAATAAAATTGGTAAAGTAATTGTTTTTTTATGACATGATACCATAGAACACACGGTAGGAAGAAGTCATACGCACGTGTTCCCCTCTGCCAAAGTATAAGTCCAAATGGGCCTACACGTTACACTGTTATAACACAGAATGAGTTTGTATGTGAAAGTTTTGCTTTAATTGTTATATGTAAGTTCGTAGTGACAGGCTATCGTTTTGTATGTTAGTTTAAAATGAGTATGTTTAAATATTTTCCTTCTAAAAAAAACTACAGACTGTTGTGTATCAAAAAAAGATGCTATGGCTATTTCCCGCCGGTACCTGTGTTGCTCTATGCGTAGGGTGAAATCGAGCTAATCGAGTTGTGAGTAACTTGATGGTAAGTGACTATCGCTGCCCATGGATACCTTTAACACAAGAGTTACAAGTATGTTGCTACCCTTAAGCCCGCTCTGCGAACTGCCGCCATAGTGTAGGTCACCATGCTGCATTGATGCATTGTCTGTATTCTCAATGAGTATGGTGACTACCACTCTTGGATTCTGCTTGTGCTTTTTATCAGGCAAAATAGAGTAGTAGTAAAACATAAATGGAAAACTATGAAAGCTTAGTTCTCTAGTTACCTAACGAGTGAATGCACTCGGTGAAAAAGCAAAGAAAGTTCTGCTTAACACCGGTTTTATGTAAGGCCCTGGTACCACTCCAATTGAACTGGCTACCCGGCCACTTTACACGGAAAGATTGGGAATTCGAAAGTAAGAAAAAGTTGGTAAGATTTTTGAAGACTGGTAAAAAGGAAGTAAAAAGTAGGTTGGAAAATATCTTAACCTTCGTTTTTCTCCTTTTCATACCATAGCTTATTTTGCTTACACATGGATAACACAAGTAATAGTGTGCCCTTTAAACCAGTCTTTTATTGCATTATATACAAATAAATAAAATTGAAGTGTCTATTTGTGATTCCAAATTAAGCTTTTCACTAAATGCATATGAAAGTATGCACAGTACTTCAATTTAAATATTATGATTTTAAATTTTTGTCTGTCTCTTTGTTTAGGCTAATCTCTAGAATAGCTGGACCGAGTTTGACAAGACCTTCGCTGGCAGATATAAGGAGTAACTTAGGCTACGTTTTAGCTTTGTAAGGGTACAACAACAACCGCGAGTAACACCGCGAGGCTCAACTAGATAAGGTACTTAGCCACTCACGGAGCAACGGGTTGTTTCTTATTGGCTTCTGCGGCTTCATTCCATGCCTTCTCGAAAGCGAGACGAGCCTCCCTAAGTTCTGCTGTCTCTTCAGCTGGTTTCAACTCTACCTTGGGAAGGTTGTCTTCTTGGTGGAAGCCTTGGCTGTCAGCGTAGTATTTGACCTGGAATTATATTAACCCATTTAATAAATTTGTTTATTTTAATTGGTTTCAAAAAATACCACCGCTGAGGATAACAATTAATATAGTATTCATTTTAGTTACAGTTTTGTTAAGATGTAGATAAATAGAAGCCAGGATCCTGTGATGAAGTACAGTTAATAGCGTGGTGGAATTATTTATTGAAAGTTGTACTATATATCTGACTGTATTATTCGAAGTTTAACACAGACTATTGTAAGTTTTATATTTCAAAAAATATTAAAAGTTATTGAAGTGAAACTTCTTTGGAATCGTTGTGGTTTCAAACCGGATGCAACGGAAAAAACGACAGGTAAGAGACACAAATACAAAAGTCGCCTCTAATTAGTGAGCCAGAGCGAGAGAGCAAATGTCGGTCTCATTCTTTTGTCGATTTACTGAAATTTCACTTCTATCATGTGTGAGTCGCACACACACCTTTTTTTTATATATTTCAAATGGCATTATTTATTAAATTTAAATGAATTAGCATATCTGTAGTCAAACAATGAGGAGCCTGTATTTTGACAATCTGCACCAACTCCCCGTGTATTACAAATTAGGTTTGCTACTATAAATTATTTATCATTGATCAAATCTACAATGAACTTATAGATGGCGAGTGTGTTTGTATAGAAACCCGCTATTTGAGTGTGTGTGTGTGTGTAGGTATGTGTGTTTATGTACGTGAGACTGTTACTGTTTATAATGTAGTTCTAATTCCTTTACCGGTTACTTATCTTATAGACAGTTCTAAGAGCATTCTTAGTTAAGAAACTTTTTATATTATTTATAAGCACTTAAGGTTACATTTACCTTGACAAGTTCGTGGTTGGGTAACTGGTAGACGTATGATCCAGAGACTACTCCGGAACCTTCGCGGTTCTCAACCTTCGATGACTCGGGGGTTTCATAGCCGTACGCGTACTGCCCTAGGCCGTCCTGTCCGTGGTACTGGGCTGCGTTGTAAACCTAGAAAAACATCAAATAAGAGTTTTTTTAGTTTATACGAGTACAGATAGGACATCGCTTATATTCTCACAGTATTAAATTCTAACAGGTTCCACCAGACGTTGCTTTTCACTGAGTAACAGGTGTAAATCTGCCCTCAGACTTTCGAGGAGGACATCTACCATCACCATCTACTCGTTCCCCCTTATGCCATAAGAAAGTAAATCACTATCAGACAGTAGCTAGCTGCTACTTCTTTTTTATGGAATATGGGGCAAACAAATAGGCGTATCGCCTGATGCGAATACCGCCGCACATGGACACCCGTAACACCAGAGGTGTCACAAGTGCGTTATCGGCCTTTGGGGGATGGGTAGAGGGGGAGGGTATGGAAATCCCGTATCCTCACTCACTCGGTGAAACACAGCGCAAGCGTTGTTTCACACCAGTTTTCTTGAGGTATGGAGATACTTCGATTCTTTAGGAAGGATATAGGCTAATCTTTATCGCGATAACTGACAGACACGTGGGTGGAGCCGCGGTCAGAAGCTAGTATTCTCAATAAATTTCAAATAAAGTATAGTAAAAGGGCCTGGAATGTAGCAGTGTTTGCGGTAGTATCGCAGGGATAAAGAAATGAAGGAACTAACCTCTTCAACATAGTCGTCGGTATTTTCGATCTCCTTTCCATTCTTCCAGTAGTGGCCGAGGGTTGGGCCAGCATCGGCGCTGCGAAACCTAGGGTCATCAAAACGAACCTGCAACACAAATATATATCTAAATATATTTTAGAGCAACGTGTATCTTAAAAAAGTAATGATAAAAATATCCTTTTACTGGCTTTGTGCAAATATTTTTTTTTACAGAGCATATCTATACTAATATCATCAAGCTAAAAAGTTTGTTTGTTTGTTTGAACACCCTAATCTCAGGAACCGCAGGTCCGATATAGAAAATTCTTTTAGTGTTGGATAGTCCATTTATCGAGGAAGGCTATAGGCTATATATCATCAAAAACAGGGAAAATTTTTCACGCTACGGGCAGGTTGCAGAGGTTGCGTGGGTCAGCTAGTATTTAATATGTCAGATAGGTTGTATTGGTGTATGTACTTAATAGCTATCGTGAATGCGCTGATTTACGTGCATTTAATTTTATATATATGGATATAATAGTAAAAAGATAAGTAATAAATATATTGAAATAAAAACAAAATCTAAGAGACAAACTTGGTTTTTGTCCTACGATATTGTATGTAAACCAAAAACAAAAAAACTCTTTATTGAAGAATAACGTGTTTTATATGCAAAAGGGGACTACCTTGTATAAATTTCAAATCATTTATTCAATTAAGACACTAAAGTGACTGTGAATTGTATTTAAACTTTTTGAACATACAAGTGAAACAAATATTTAAATATTTCGGTCAATTTGTTAACACACAACGCCGTCTAGTCCCACGCTAAGCAGAGCTTGTGTTATGGATACTAAACAACCGATAGAAATAATTATATACCTTTTTTTTGTAAATACATACATATTATACATAGAAAACACCCAAACTTTGAAACAAATATTTGCAGATCATACAAACATTTGGTCCGACCCGGGAATCGAACCCGAGACCTCAAGCTAAGCAGTCGCATACGCTACCACTATGCCACCGAGGCAGTCTAATTTATTCAATATAGACACTAAAATTACTCTGAATTGTATTTGATCTTTTTGAACATAGAAGTGAAACAAATAAAAGTATATTAAAAAATGATGGAATCTCACCAAGGGTAGAGTGGCAGTTTTGCCAGATAGCTGTGGTACGGTGAATGGCAGGTTCTTCAGGTAACTCTGTGCCTCTTCAGGAGTGATATCATTTTTAAAGATGAAGTTCGAGTCAGGCGCGCTGAACGCTGACACCACCTGAAAAGAAAAACAATTAAATTAGTTTGGTTTATGTATATTTCTAAACAATACAGCATTTGTAGTGTAGGTACTTGAAAAGATTTTAAAACGACCTTCCTTAATTCATAATTTACATAAACTTTATATAAAATCGTAGTAATCTCGCTATAATCTACAAGAGCAAGTTTAAAAAAATCTAAACTTTATTTAATACTTTTTGCTGTCAAACGAATAAAATTAAATGAAATGTAGAAAAGGTGGAATAAAAGTATTAATCTATACTAATATTATAAAGCTGAAGAGTTTGTTTGTTATATATCATCACGCTAATACTAACACGAGCGGAATACCAATGAAAAATGTTTCAAAAACGGGGGAAAATTGTCACGCTTCTGGCAATAAAAGACGTAAACGAGGTTGCGTGGGTCAACTAGTATAGTATAAAAGTATTATTATAAAATATGGCAATGAACAAGACAAATACAAAATGTCAGGGTGATAACCGTTTTTTATTTCAAAGCGCAAAAACTTATAGCACTTTTTATAAACTTCTATTTCTACCAAGGAAAATTCATAGTCTTTATTAAAAACCGTTTCCTTAAATTACTGGCCGAATGAAATACGATCACGATATCAAAGGCCTCGACGCAAAAAAAGGGGTGTTATAAGTTTGCCGTCGATGTCTTTCTACCTGTGACATCGTAGCTCTGAAACGTATGGACCAAGTTCGATGCGGTTTTTTTCATTCGAAAGCCAGTTTCCTTGCGATGGTTCTTAACTACGTTTATTAAATAGCAGTAAACGTGTATTAGTTTCTTTTCCAAGAATTATTGTAAGGCATTTTTGGCGTATGATTACTCCATTAATTGCTTGCGTAGGGATTTCTTATTTTTTTATTTTAGCTTGCATTAATTATTTATATTTTTTATTCGTAACACTATATGCTGTATGAGTAAATAGTTCATTAGATTCAAAAATCCCGAAATATCTAATTGTAAAACAGTTTCTATTAACCATTTTATTTTGAACTATCTAATAAATAAAGATAATAAGTAAGCATTACAAAAAAAACAATAAAAATAAAATACCAGGTAATCAGATAATAATAGTATAAAATTCAAACAATAAATTAAACACACAACAGGATATTAACTGTCCCAAGGCTACAATATATACCTAATACTAGTATTTAGTATGTTAAAGATTACAGATGATCCGAAAATAATACCTCAAGTTAAGCTCGAGTCATCACGACGAGGCCAGGGGTCATTCCAACCGGACTTATTTAAAATTGATAATTCATATGTTATAAATATTAATGACCTCATTATAGGCATTGGTGAGGACATAAAACCTATTTTGACATCCTTTTAAAAAGTATCAAGAGTCAGTATACATAGTTCATAAAAAGACACGGGCCAAGGAAGTTAGTAGATAGGTGGCCTTAAAAGCAATGTATTTTTAGAATTTATTTTTTTTAAAACAAATAATCACAAATGTTAAAAAACAAAAACCGACTTCAAGAACTGGACCAAATTGAAATAGGAACACACGGGAAGCACCAGCATTCAAATAAAAAAGAAATCCAAAAGAATATTTATATATACAAATAAATATAATCGTAGTGTCTGTTGTCTGCATATGGATGTATACATGGTCAATACACCAAAATAATATTTGTTTTAAAATTTGTCTGTCTGTCGGTCTATCGGTCTGTTTGTGCCGGCTAGTCTCTGAAATTGCTGAACCTATTTCGACGGGACTTTCATTATCAGATAGCTGATGTGATAAAGAGTAACTTAGGCTACTCTTTTAGACTTGCTTTTTTGCTTTATAAAGGTTGTTAACAACACAAGGAATGTTTTCATACCATACAACGGACTAATTGCAAATTTTAACTAAACGACCAAATTAAAAATGTTTTACTTTATTTATTACCCGACTGCGGAAGAAGGAGGTTTTTTAAATAAATCATTACATGTTTATTTACTCCGCAGCAAATCTGACTGACTTTAGAAGCATTATCAAGTAATAACTTGATATTACGAGTATTCTCACGAGAGCATAGTATGGACTTGAAATAATAAAGAACTAAATATTACACGAAAAATTAAAATGAAAAATTATAAAATATGTTCTTTAGTCTCTGCTGCATCATGTGTCCATACAATATTATGATAATTTAACGTGTCAACTGCTACAACCTATACAGAGTCAGTTAACACTTTATGTTATGTAATGGTTTGTGTTGTGTCATTGTTTCACGTTATAATTAAATCTAACGTTCATTAACATTATGCAAATTTCATAAGAAGCTCTGGAGTCATCAGAATCAACACATGGTCATTGGACTTGCTAGAAAAATTACACTACATCAATTTCAATGAAATTTGGCAGGGAGGTACTTTGATTATTGAGGAAGGACATAGGCCTCTGTTTACCGGGATAACCATAAACGCGGGTGGAGCCGCAGGCAAATGCTACTAATATTATAAACTACTTACATTATATTATCAACTCCTCCAGTTTTGTTCTGATTAATTTTGTTGCGGGTTCCAAGACAGTTTAATTATACCTGGGACTTCCCGAGTGTCATAACTCAGTGTGTCCGTGGGTCACTGCTATTGATTCTGGTGTCCGGGAGTTACAGTGGTGGGGGATTAATCCCATTAATATAATAAGCAAACATTTAGTATCATTGATTTTAAAACGACTCTAAAAAGGAGGAGGTTCTCAATTTGATTGTATTTTTTTTTGCTAATATAATTTTAAATATGGCTTATCCTGTTTAATATATCGAAACGTTACGTTTTAAACTTGTAACAGATTATATTTATTAATAATTTCTTAATTTAAAATCAGATTATTTTCAGATGGTGGATGAGACATGGTAGCAAAAGAAGTGGTCAGTTGTGTTTTTTTTTCTTTTTTATTAATACATATTGCATATTCAGCCAGTATTATCTGTCTACTAATATTTTAATCTGTAGTCTGTCTCGTTAAGGTTTTTTTTTGAATTTGGAAGTAATACTCGTATGCAAATTGAAGAGGACTTGTTCGAGTTTTTAGCGTTCTTCCTCATAGACCACTTTATGTAGACAACATGTCTTATTTCCGTAGTCACATTAAGCCAGTTTTTAAAGAGATGAGGCAGCTTTACTCGCGTCATAATTTCCTACTAACTGACACATACAACCTTGTCTTCTAATGGTCGTAGCGTGATGTTATAACAGCGTGAACTAATTTATCTATAAAAATAAATGAAAGTGGAGTATTACTGTTTGTAATATGAAAAAACCGCTTTTTACAAAACACATATGTTAAAAAAAACTGTCTGTCTGTTTGTTCCGGCTAATCTCTGGAACGGCTACACCGATTTTAAAGGGACTTTCAGTGATAGGTAGCTGATGATGCAAGGAGTAACTAATGCTACTTTTTTGACTGTACTACTTTACTATGGTACTTTTTTAGACTATATTAATAACCGCGGGTAACACCGCGGGGTTTAGCTAGTTTATCATAAAAGAGGTTTACAGTGAAGCAACCTTAGGTGTTTGCGCTCATACTTGTGCACTATAATATATATAGCCAGCTATCCTCGATAACTGGGCAATCGTAGTCTTGAAGAATTTTTCAAATCGGACCAGTATTTCCTGAGATTATCGCGTACAACCAAACAAACAAGCACTTTATCTTTATATTATTAGTATAGATAGACAAATATTTAATTAATCTGTCAATTTCATGACCAACGTGTTATTTGTGTAAACAAATTGTGATTCACCTCACAATTATACATTCAAATCTGGTTAATCAACTTATCACATTCTGGAAAACACAAGATCGTGTTGCATATCTTAAATAAATGTTCATTAAAATCCTCTTATAATATAGTCATACACTTTTTTTTTGTAGTGTGCAAACGAGCAGACGTATCGCCTGACGGTAAGCGATTACCGCCGCCCATGGACACCCGCAACACCAGAGGCGTAACAAGTGCGTTGCCGGCCTTTAGGCGATGGGGAGGGGGATGGGGAGGGGGTTGGGGAGGCGATAGGGTATAGGCCTCCGGTATCCTCACTCACTCGGGGAAACACAGCGCAAGCGCTATTTCACCCCGTTTTTCTGTGAGGACGTGGTATCACTCCGGTCGTGCCGGCCCATTCTTGTCATAGCGTGGCTCTCCCACTAATACATATACCTAAATACATTACACTTTTTAGTATATCCTGTCGGTTTTATTTGGGTCGGCTCAATGTTACACACCTCAACCCGCGTAGTACCATGGCTACCCAGAAGACCAGTGCAGAGCCATTCTTTCACAAAGTGATTGCGATTATAGAAAGCTCAATCGCTTTCTCTTCAAATATGGTTTGACGTTTGACTGCCTCGAAGGCATAGTGGTAGCGTAAGCGACTGCTGTGCTTGAGGTCCCGGGTTCGATTCCCGGATCGGATCAAATGTTAGTATAAACTGCAAATATTGGTTTTGGAGTTTGGGTGTTTTCTATGTAAAATGTTTTTATATCAGTCGTCTATTACTCGCAGTACAAGCTCTGCTTAGTTTGGGACTAGATAGCGTTGTGTGTTACATGACCGAAATATTAATTCGAAGGAGGGGCCAGAATCCAAAGGCAGAGATGGTAGTCTCAACAACTCCGTAACCCGTCTTGTAGTTACCCTTTCCAAATCGTACTAATTTTGAGAATGGCCATTTAATTTTTAAGTTGCAAGTACTCATAAGTCAATAATCATTACGTTATTTGCCTGATCTTTTACCTCATATTAATGACATTGATATTTCGGATATCTCACACACAACGCCATCTAGTCTCAAACTAAACAGAGCTTGTACTAGTGCAAGCTACTACAAAACTGATATAAATGCGTAATTAACTTTTTGTATTAATACACACAATTTATATATAAAAAACATCCAAACCCCGAAACAAATATTTACAGACCATAGAATAATGTGGTCCGGTTCGGGAATTGAACCCGAGACCTCAAACACAGCACTAATGCTGTAACTGATGATATTCCGAAGTAGTCACAATAAAAAAACGTGTTAGATATTTCTAAGAACGGGAACCAACGAA
Source organism: Spilarctia lutea (assembly GCA_916048165.1). Lineage (NCBI taxonomy): Eukaryota > Metazoa > Arthropoda > Insecta > Lepidoptera > Erebidae > Spilarctia > Spilarctia lutea. Next base: position 1,702,147 of record OU696476.1, on the reverse strand, counting down.
GGTCCGGTGAGTTGTTTTGAAAGCCAGTGACCAGAGACAAAGGTTATTCTATAACACGACTGTGCAATTTAAAGTACCTGAGATCATTTAGTTTGAATAATTCACGAGTCACATATATTAAAGGAAGATACTATATTTTATATGACGCAGAATATAAAACGGCTTTAGAACAGTGAATAATATTTATAGTATTATAAGGTTAGATAATATTATCAATTATGCAAAAGTAGCTACATCCTGGACTTACATAGTCTATTGCTCTGCGTTTGCTTGTCTCTATACTATAATAAAACGTACAAAAAGTGTAAGTACAATTGAGTTAGATTTTCTTTACATTTGAATAAATTGACTGTGAAAGAAATATTCACTGTAAAGTTCCAAACTAAAGAGGAAATTTAAACTTTTATTGGATTCTAAACCAAACAAAAATAATCTATAATTTTAAAAAAACACAATTAAGCTTTCAAATAAAAAAAGAATTAACAAAATCGGTTCACCCAGTCGAATGATTTTATGTTACAAACGTAAAATAACAATCGAATCAAACCTCTTCCTTTTTTGAACTCGGTTCAAAAGTAACCAAAGAAGCAGTTTTAATAGGAATACTTTTAATTCTATCCATACTTGTTTTTCTTTTAAAACACAAATATCTGTGAATAATGTGAGTGAATTTGAAAATAAGTTGGTTTCAGTTTCTCTGCGTCTGAGTTTCTCTCTCTGTTTGTCTATCTGTCTGTTATGCTTTGACGGCTAAACCGCTGACCCGGTTTGGATGAAATCTACAATGTAGATCCTTCAATTGTTGAGGTAGGACATATACTACTATTTACCGCGATAAGCGAAATACCCACGGGCGGAACCCGCGGGTAAAATGTTAGGTAAAAATAACAAGTAGCTACTTACATTTGTCAAGAACGAAATCGTAGATTTCAATTCTTTATCGATTTGCTACAGAATCGAATCTAACCCAATACACTAGATACGTGAAAAGGATTTAATACACTTTATAGAATAACAATCATACTTTCTTTTGAGTTTGTTCTGATTCACATGACACAAATATCCTTGTGTTAGCCTAGATCGATTTTAGGATATTCACTGACTGTTTAAGTACCTACTATTTATCGATTTTTTTTTGAAAATTTTAGTAACAGTAAAATCTAGCGTCAACTAAAGTGAGGCGTTAAGTTTCAGCTCTTTGTCAGTAATAAACTATTAATACAAACAGCACTAGAACGCTTATTATTCTACTAATATTATCTTACTACTACTACTACTAATATTATTTGTTGGTTAAACTCACGAAATCTGCTCCCTTATTAAGTGATATGGTGTAATTATTACACTACCTATGAATAGTAAATAGGTAGTAATATAGGTAATCATCATGAAATTAAATTGTGAGAATTTCAGGATTTGGCGGAACCAGGCCCCATGATCTCAACTTAGTAAAAAAAAAACTATGTTGTAAAAACTTCGAGAGAATGATTCGTTTATATTTTTATATTATTTTTAAGCCATCATGTAACTTAACACTGGCAGATTGGTTTTCAATAATATTGTTAAAACATTATAAACAACAATAAAAACAGAACGTGTATCAATTTACAATTATCATTTTTTCAGTTTTTTTTTATTATTATTACGTCTTTAAAACCACGGATGTCGTCATTCTGTTTACGATTTATGTTTTTTTTTATAAAAAATAAACCATAGACTATGTGATTATCGTGTAATTTTATATTTTTTTAAAGGAGTGGTTTAACTACTTAAATACATGAATACATTTCAAGGAGGATCTTTAATTATTTAACTTAATGGTTATGCGATGTTCAGGGAAATAAACATAAATAAACAAAAGTCAGAAACTATTGATAAGAAAACAGGTTTATACTACAATATTGTAATATATTAAAAGGCAACTGATGTTGATGCAAATAAGTTATTTCCATCAACAATATTCTTGAGAATGGTTGACATAAAACTTCCTTACTCTGAGCACAAAACTAATTAAAATTACTTAAGTAGTTCTCAAACTTTACGATTTTTATTAAATTACAATAGAGTTGGAATGAAAATATTTTGTAGCAGGCGCTCATAGCCCAGTTGAACCTGGTGATTCAAAACAATCACCGAGTTCGACGTTCTACGATAGGGGTTGGGGTATGGGCCTCCGGGGGTCCGGTCGTGTTAATATCAGCCGTTCCCGGACCCCTCCCTTCTTAAGCGCAGAGTTGGCACACCGTGTGGTTTTAGTCGTTTCGGTCCCGACACACCGCCGCAAACCCCGGTGGGTGACGACCCGAGGGGGTTTCCACACGTTAAAAAAAAAAAAAAAAAAATGGGCCTCCGGTATCCTCACTCAGTATAACACAGTGCAAGCGCTATTTCACACCGCTATTCTGTGAGGCCGTGGTATCTCAGGAGAGATTCATGCCGAAGCGTGGCTCTCCCACGGTAAAAATTATGTAATATACGTAAATGCGTTTAATGTCAGATTGATATTATACAATGACATTGAGTATGAATAATGTAGGTATTTTCACATATATGTTAATAATATCTAAACATAAATATGACTTGTTTATTTACAACTGAACAGATAAAGTTATCCGACATTAGGATTGTGAATCAGTTAATGTCAATTTATAAGTCACGATGAGTTCTTGTAACAAGAGTGTCGATAAACATCGGTTTTCTTTGTGACCGCGATATCACTCCTTGATAATACTTGTGTGAATCTGCAATAGCCGTGTAACGCACATTTAATAGTTACTTTTCTACCCAACTAACGCAAAGCTTAAAGGACGGGTTATAGATTTGGCGGCCTATATAATTACTAGCTGACCCACGCAACCACGTTTGCGTCTTCTATTGCCCGTAGCGAGAAATATTCCCCCGTTTTTTAACATTGTTCATTGGTGCTTTACTCCTATTAGTATTAGCGTGATGATATATAACCTATAACCTTCCTCGATAAATGGTCTATCCAACACTGAAGGAATTTTTCAAATTGGACCAGCGGTTCCTGAGATTAGCGCGTTCAAACAAACAAACTATCAAACAAACGAACAAACTCTTCAGCTTTATAATATTAGTATAGATATCTGTAGGTTCCACGGTAGTGCCTAAACTACCGAACTTTTTCTTGTTACGTAACAGAATAGACAAACTAATTTAAAAAAAGTTCTAACAATGGTGAGTGTTGCAAGTTCGATTTTCACGCAAGACTTTGTATGAGTGTTTCATGTGTCTTTTTTATTTATTTATGTTATAGAGGACTTACAGCTAACATAATAACATTTACATTCAAAAAGTAACAGTGAGCCAATTACAAGTCCTCAGCAAACACAATTTTAGTTTTATTATAATTCTTTTATTTTATAACTTTTAAGAACTCAAGTTTTAGACACTTTTGCACCTTTGAGACACTCATAGACAATGGATCTATAATGTTCCGCTTACAAAGCTCATTAAAAGCCCTACTCACACGCACAATACCTATAGCTGTTCTGCCGATTATTGGTAGATGCCCTTGGTACGTATAAGAGAGGGTTGTGACGGAGTGGTCTATTGGGAACATGAAAGTTAATTTTTGCTAGAAGTTCCGGGCAAGTCTATACAAACATCAGTCAGTTCCATAAATATTACTAGAGCAGGATTGTCCTTTCAACGAAAAAATAACCCTAAACGATAATTATTATGGTTTTTAAATTTCAATCGATGCTCGTCTAAATTCTTTAGAATTTCTAGTGTCCACTACGTAATCTGATCATAAATATAGGAAGACATTCATACTTGATGTATGATATATATATGTATGAACTGACGTCACCTGACCTTTGTGGTTCGTAGTTGTGGCCAGACAAGACATTGTCATAATGTTAATCTATACCAATATTATAAACCTGAAGAGTTTGTTTGTTTGTTTGATAGCGCTAATCTCAGGAGCCGCTGGCCGGTTTGAAAAATTATTTCCGTGTTGGATAGACCATTTATCAAGGAAGGCTCACGCTAAGATTTTTAATAAATATGCGTCATGTTGTATCGTCAATCTATTTTGTTACTGAATTATTTTCAAAGTTAATCAGCATTTAATACACGTGTATTAGTTATAGAAACGTATATTATATACATAGCTATTATATCTATAGCAGAAGGATAGCCAAACAGTTCAAAAAACACTATTGAATAAAAACTTATTGATGAGTTGGTAGTAGGTATCAACTAAAAGGGAGAATACTATTTTTTGTTTAGAGATACGACTTGACCTATAACTCTGGTCAAGCTAATTTAGTTTCATTTAATAATCCTTGTAACATTGTGTCTATATCTCAACATTTTGAATTGATTAGCATAATGTCTTTAACTTTTTATGACATCGTAGTTATGGGTTGAGGTATTTGTAAGATCCTGTTTTGATTCAGACTCTTCTAATTCATCTCACACTTCTTTTAGCACCATTAATCATAGAAAGGTAAAAAAAAAATCTAAAATTCGGTTAGCAGACGACCCTTTGCTGTATACTTATAGATACAAACTTATGGTACAAACATACTTCATTGGGTCATTCCAATTCCTGGTCTTTAAGTAGTGTCGTGCCCCTGGTCTCATTAAAACTTGACCAGGTTTGAGCCCCTGACAAAGCTATCAGGAATTAAATGATTTTATTATTAGTATGGTTGAGTTAAAGTGCCTCGGTGGCGCAGTGGTAGCGAATGCGACTGCTGTGCATGAGGTCTCGGGTTCAAATCCTGGGTCGTACCAAATGTTTGTGTGATCTACAAATATTTGTTTCGGAGTTTGGGTGTTTTCTATGTATAATATGTATGTATTTACAAAAAAAAAAGTATATATGTATTCATATCAGTTTCCTAGTACCCATAACACAAGCTCTGCATAGCTTGGGACTAGATGGCGTTGAGTGTTAGATGTCCGAAATATAAAAAAAAAAAAATAAAAAAAAAAGTTTGTATGCCGTCGGAGGGTGAGAGCGTGGAGATCCGTCATACAGGCCTAGATCTCAGTGCAGACTACAGTTCTCATAAAGATTTTAACTTGTGCTGCTATTACGTATTGTATTAAAATTATGATTTTATTAGATTTTAGAGAAATAAATACGGTTTTATTTGATTATTAAATCCCACTATTATTATTTTTAAAAAGACAGCATTAGGGAGATAACTACCCCTTTATAGGCATACAAGAAACGGACACAAAGAACTGCTACAATTTATGGATCACACATAGTGTTTTCCAATGTGGTGTTTGAAGCCACATCACTCAACGCAGTAGAGAGCGGTGAGGCGACCGCTTAAACCACTGCGCCATTTGTGCAGTGCATATTCTGACAATCTGTGATCTACAACCCAACTTACTAAGATATTTTAATTAAAAGTTTAAATTTAGTTAAAGTTATTTCAAGCAATAAACTAGTGCGTAACTAACCAACACATCTGTGGGTTGCCGCCGTCCGTGTGCATCTACACACACATTTAAACAACTTAACTTTGCTAAGAGGTGTCATGTCATAAGAAAAAAATGCACAAAAACGGGCATTCTTGACTTTGAACTCTGAAGTATCGCAAGAGTTTACCAGCGTGGTGTTAGGAAATAGTTGTGAAACTCAAGTTGAAAGCAAGTAAGTAATCATTTGCCCGAGGCTCGAGCACAACTGGTTTGGCGTGAGCCGTGAACTTGAACGTCAGCGCAGATATGTTACGGCCACGAAGCCTGCGCGTGGACACACAGCTTGAAATTATATATAATACAAGCTTTTGCCCGCTGCTCCACCTACTTGTATCTCGGTTTTCGCTGAAAAAGTAGTCTATGTCCTTCCTCAAGAATCACAGTATCCCCATGCTATATTCCATTAAAATCGGTCGTTGTCTCTTTGTCTCTGTTAGTCTGTCTGTCACGCTTTGCGGTTATAAAGCATAACAGACAGACAGAGTTACTTTTGTATTTATAACATTAGTATGGATCAGTTGTACCCTGCCACACTTTGATATGAAATTTTATATTATGAGTTGCAAAACTGACACGAATAACAGGTGAAAATCATCTTTGAAGCAGTTTGTAGGTATATCTTGTCAAAATCTGAACTCAGTCAGCGCAGAACTTTTTCAGTTTTTGAAGTGTATGCACACAAAGAAGTTAAATCTTTACTAATATACAAAGCTGAAAAATATATATTAAGTTCGTTTGTTTGAACGCGCTAATCGCATTAACTATTGGTCCCATTTGAAAAAAAAATCGTACTAGTCTGTTCTCATATTTTTTTAAAAAAGATACAAGGTTTTTCTTAATAATTTTAGATAAGAAATGAGCAACCTAATGATGATAGTGTATAGCTATCACAGCCTATGAAACCCCCTCCCTTCTTCTTCCCCCTCCCTCCACTTCGGATGTAGTAGAGGGTTTGGACTCCAGCAACTTTATTCACTTTCTTAAAACACAATAAAAGACTAAGATTAATGCAAAACATGGCTCTCTTACTTTGTGGCCCCACTCAACGGTTTCCAAATAAGACCTTGTGCTATGTAATTGGTAGTCGATGTCCGATCTCGTAATTCTAGACCAAACCATTTGATGGACGGGGAATGTGTTCGGTTCCGGGCCACACCCATGTGTGAATACGCAAAATACGTATAAATCTTCAAATAAACGTGTCACCGTTTACTTAACTTTGCATTTCAGTGTATATTGATGATGGTATAAAGCACGAGTAATAACGGCAAAGGATAATAAACCCTACTTTTGTAACTTTTAAGGCATAATATAGCTTGTTAAAAATTCTTACCATTTTGTAAGCGACTAAAAAATGGCAATCTATAATTTCGTAAAATTCGGTATACTACGCTCCACGTAAACCTACGTAAGAAAGGTCTACTTTTTTATATTGAGTTTTAAATATCTATTGTTTATTTATTTATTTAGGTATACCAACAGCATACATACGATACACTTTGTAAAATATTATAGAATAATATTATCTAGTATGCATGCCAATAGGCAAGTAAAAACAGGTACACATAACATTCACCATATGAGATAAAATAAAATAAGCCTTATAGTTATGAGGTAACAAACATAATGGAATTGATTACCTCCTCCTTTTTTGAAGTCGGTTAGAAATTTACACGTAAAGAATGAAAATGAAGATACTAAAAATAAAACCGCTTTCTTTAAATTACTTCTTCCGTTTCGTAGCCAGTCAAAGAGTTCAAGCTATATTTTAAAGACTATAGCTTGTGTACTGTCCTGAGAATTGACGAACATTAAACATAATAAAAGAAAAACGTCTTAACTCATTCATATGCATGAGTATCATCAGACTGTCTGTTCCTGTTAGCCTTGGAGGAACCTTCGGGCTAATAGCAGCTTTCTACCCTGCCATTAAACTGACTGACTGTATGAATAATGATTTTGGTTACTTGTGCAAATAGACTTCAGAGAAAATGTTTTGATATAAAGAATTTTACCTTTACCGTGGGAGAGCTACGCTTCGGCATGAATGGGCCGGCTCGACCGGAGTGATACCACGGCCTCACAGAAAACTGGTGTGAAACAGCGACTGCGCTGAGTTTCACCGAGTGAGTGAGGAAACCGGAGGCCCTTTTTTTTTTTTAACGTTTGGAAACCCCCTCGGCCCGTCACCCCCCCGGGGTTTGCGGCGGGGTGGTGTGTCGGAATCACCCCAACCCCTTTCCCCATCCCCTTCCTCATCCCCCAAAGGCCGGCACTTGTAACGCCTCTGGTGTTGCGGGTGTCCATGGGCGGCGGTAATCGCTTACCATCAGGCGATACATCTGCTCGTTTGCCCCCTATTCCATTTAAAGAAAAGAATATTTTTTCAACCTTCATGACTTATACACATAATACATGTGTAAAGACTTAATCACGCTAAAATTAATTAGGTAATCGTAATCTTTTTTAAATGTTTAAGGATAATAGATCTTATTTTCCTTAACGTAAGGTATTTTAATTGGATACTATTTGAAATCTAATCTATCATATTATAAATAATGTGTTTAAAAAAAATTGTATAACGAATGTCAAATATTAATGTATGCCTGACGATGAAAATCAACTTCGAAACTGGTCGCGCGTCACGGCTCATGCACCAACAACAAACTGTTGGCCAGGATGTTACTGCTTTTAAAACTAGAACAATGAGCTTTATAATCGAATGCGTCCATTTTAACAGACTTTAAAAATGAGGATATGCCACTGTATGTATCTATAGATATATTTTTGCAAAATCACAAGTAATATAATTAGTGTCATAGAAAAAAAAAACAAACGTTTCTTAGTTTTAAATTGAAAAGTAATACTGGTTTTTATTCGGAATTACCAGATTTTTTGTTGTATAAATATTCTAGTTTGAATATCCGTGATATATTGATTGACGTTTTCTTATTCATAATCATTAATGATGATATTATTCAGTTTTTACTTTAATAATAAAGAATCATTCAATAGTCAGGCAAACTTTTGCATACGCATACAAATATCTAATAATAATTACAAAAAAACACCTGGTACGATAATTTTTTCTATTAATTTGGTTGATTGATTTGCAACACATCAATTTATTAATCTATTATATAAAACATGTATCTCTTTAATATATAAACATCAAAGTTATTAACAATAAATTTATGGGTTTGTATTTCAATCCCGTCAGAACGGATGAATAGATTTAGATGAAATTTTAAGTGTGTGTGTTTAACAAACAACTTCTGCATTAAGAAAAATATATATTTTGCAAGCCTCAACAAAAAATCAGTTTGTTATTAATGAAAATGAATAAAAATTTTCAAGTCACCATTCTGACATGTTAGAGCTGGGGGTCACTCGGGAAGGTACCATTCACTCTGTATGCCACAAGTTTTTCTCAGTTTTCCATCGTATTTTCTCGAAGTATTGATTTTTAGAAACTGTTATTTATTAATTTGGGACACTCATCAAATCGACGTGTTTCGCTCCCTATCCCGCTTTTTCCTGCCACTATCAGAATTTGGTCCAATGATAAAAGTTGGGTGTCTCGTCAAAACGAAGCTGTGTATAAACTTTCAGCCTGTTATTAATCACTGAAATCCCTTGTACGTGGGCCCGTGGACTATGAGCTTTGTACCTCTTTTTACAAAAAATCTGCAATAAGAATAGTATGATATTTGGCACAGTCAAAGTTTATATGAAAGAGGAGTACAGAAATCTAAAGGAAAATGAATTATGGTCGAATTTCGATCACTGAACATACATTTTAAGAAATTTACCCACTCTTTTATATATCTATTAAGTTATAAATGTTGTAAAGTCAAATAAAAACCCCGATAGCTTAAAATAACTCAGACCTTGCACGGTCAAATGTAAAAATCGAACACGTGCCATACAACGAGTTTAGCTCACACTTGTGTCTGACGCTAAGATGAATTTCCTAATTAATTTTAATTTGGCGATATGTATACCTATTTATACCAATTAATGGCGATAACGAGATGTTGAGAACCTGTTTTTGATTAGGACATATTGACTTTGACACTTTCGGTAGATAATTAAAGATGTTTCGCCTTTGTCGCAGAAAAACGACGGATATGATTATTACTAATTTCCGGAGCGAGTTTCTTGTACAATTGTTACTATGTGTAAGAACTTAAATAAAATACGACACACAAATAATTTGTGATAACCAAATATAGTACAAATATCAAATACTTTTCACTTCTTCTTCTTTCTTTTACTCATCTAAAATGGGTAACTCATCTAACTGTTCGCCATCCGGCACAATGACGCTACGTCGTTTTTCTTCGATTAGGACGTTTTAAAAGTATCATGATAGATACAATTTAAAAACATAACATAGTCAACATTTTCTGTTTATGTAACATCATTTTTTATATGCTCTAAAATTCAAGTAGACATGCCATTTAGATTCTTATTCCAGCTAACCTACTAAATATTATAAACGTGAAAGTTCGTGAGTATGTAAGTGAGTATGTTTGTTGCTCTTTCACGCAAATCTACTAAATGAATTTTGATGAAACTTTACAATAATATAGCTTATACATCAAAATAACACATAGGCTACAATTTATAAAGATATTAGCTTCGCCTCGCGGCGTTGCCCGAGGTTATCGTCGTACCGCGGGTGTGTAAATTAGTTGACACATCTCTCAATATTTTATTATTAAGTGGTTTTTTAATTACTGAAGGACATGTTGTTAGCGACCCCTGGCTTAGAAATCAATAACATTAAAATCAATAAAGCAAGGCTGTCGGTGCATTTGCTGCGCAAATTTTTTTTTTTTTTTATTATATAAGTGGCAAACGAGCAGAGGTATCGCCTGGTGGTAAGCGATTACCGCCGCCCATGGACACCCGCAACACCGGAGGCGTTACAAGTGCGTTGCCTGCCTTTTAGGAAGGAGTACGCTCTTTTCTTGAAGGTTTGAAGGTCGTATTGGTCCGGGAACACCGCAGGCGACAGCTCATTCCACAGTTTTGCTTTATTTACTTGTAAATGCTCATCATTACCTCATTATAATACGTCGGTGGCGCCGGCGCTGCAGTTTAATTTACTTTACACAATAGTTACTTTTCCACTTGATTGTTTAACATTTGAGATCGCCCTGTTCTTTTTTTATATAAGCCAACTTCCACATTAGGAATAAACATCATGTGTCGCTGGAAACTTTACCAACATACATTTCTACCTCTGACTGCCTCGGTGACGCAGTGGTAGTGAATGCAACTGCTGTGCTTGAGGTCTCGGGTTCAAATCCTGGGTCGAACTAAATGTTTATGTGATATACAAATATTTGTTTCGGAGTTTGGGTGTTTTCTTTGTATCATATGTAGGATTTACAAAAAAAAAAGTATGTATTATGAATTTATATCAGTTGTCTAGTACCCATAACACAAGTTCTACTTAGCTTGGGACTAGATGGCGTTGTGTGTAAGATGTCAGAAATATTTATTTATTTATTTTATTTAAACATGAAACGGACATAAAGATCGCGCAGAATGAGAACAACAATGTGTAAATCACATAAAGTGTTGTCCCATATGGGGTTTGAAGCCGTAACACTCAGCGCAGTAGAATGCAGCGTGGCGGAGACACGCGTTGTTAAAGTATTATGGTACGTTTCTACTCGTATGTAACGTATGACTACGGCTTTTCAAACTTAAATATGTATATCTCTGTCAACTTGCAACGAAGGCACCTTGGTAGAGTCGTTTTTTTGTCGTAGTTGAATTTTAGTTTTTACTTTATTTCTAAGTTGCGTCTTCTATTGCCCGTAGCTTTCTATTGCTTCTCCCATTTTTGAAACGTTCTTCATTGGTGCTCCGCTCCTATTAGTATTAGCGTAATGAAATATAGCCTTTAGACTTCCTCGATAAATGGAGTATCCAACACTAAAATAATTTTTCAAATCGGACCAGCGGATCCTCAGATTAGCGCGGATAAACAAACTCTTTAGCTTTAATATTAGTATAGATTTATAATTTCGGTTTTTCTAGAAAAACCAGAAAGTATCCTATTTTAGGTTATCTAGAAAAAAATAGTATGCTAACAAGATACAATCGGATATGTGAAATTGTTTTTATACCCCAACGAACAGGTGAACAAGGAAACTCTGAGTTCTGAAGTCGATATAAAATGCAGGTGTTTTTATTACATTCTTAACCAGGCATTAAGTATATTAATTTATTGTATTTAATTAGTGAACATACCTAAGAACAATTCGCATGCTAATGCAGCTAATAACTAATAACAATGTTGCATTTATTACAAATTAATGGCGGGTGTAAGGTCAAGATTAATAAGTGACTAATAATTGAAATTCTTCTGGACGTATCTTTAAAAATATACACGCAACAACAACTACAGTATATTCTTAATTAAACTGTTTTTATATTTTTACTAGTTTTTGGCCGTTGCTTCGACTGCGCGTATGTCGCTTTTCAGGGCAAAAAATAACTGGTCTTTCTTCAAGAATTCAAGTATGTATCTCCAAATGACTCCACTGACTGACAACCGTGGGAGAGCCACGCTTCAACATGAATAGGCCGGCTCGACCGGAGTGATACCACGGCCTCACAGAAAACTTGAGTGAAATAGCGCTTGCGCTGTGTTTCACCATACCCTATCCCTTTCCCCCCTTCCCTCCCCATCCCCCAAAGTCCGGCAACGCACTTGTGACGCCTCTGGTGTTGCGGGTGTCCATGGGCGGCGGTAATTGCTTACCATCAGGCGATACGTCTACTCGTTTGCCGCAAATGCAATAAAAAAAATATAAAGAAATGACTCGTACCGCAGAAAATACCTGCTACAAACATTGAAATAATGTACACACAAACAAATAAACATACATAATATATTGTTGGGTTGACATTTGTGTGTTCATTTGGGCGCTCTTTATCAACGTAGTTCTTATTTTTCGTTTTATCATAAAAAGTTATAAATTTGCTACAAGACGAGTTCTAAACCATGTAAAAAATAACACGGGAAAATATAAATGCGTGTCGTGGGGACACTGGATAAACCTTATAATTAAAAGTAATGTGGGGGAACGGGTATCATGTCCCTCCAACACAAAGGGAGGCTCCTCCGACCAGGTGAGGTGATCATGCCTGGCGGGCCACTGCCCAACAGTTGATGTTGGGATGTTATATATGATAATCGACGCGAGAACTTCTATTGCGCGATTCAGGATTGGTAGTTACTCCGTCTAGTGCGTTACTTCGTAGTTCAGTGTAACTTCGGTAGATGGCACTGTAGTATATTATATTGCATGTGGAAGTCGCCACACGTTACTAACTTAGATATCATAAAACATTGTAATAAAGATTTTTCTAACCATATTCTGTTATACTTTTTTAATCCCTTAAAAAGGGAACTCTATCTCTTGTTTTCATTGCCCACCATATTGTTATATGAAAAAGTTCTTAAACCCATAAATGGAACATCAACACCAACAACCTACAACCTTAAACAATCCACTGCTAGATATATGCTTCTTCTTGGAAAGGAGAAAGGAGTTTGGTACAGCAATTAGAATAGTGGGCAAACGAGCAGACGTATCGCCTGAGACCCGCAACACCAGAGGCGTCACACAGTACGTTAACGACCAGTTCCCGGATACCTCCCTTTTCTAGGCGCAGAGTGGCACACCGTGTTGTATTAGTCGGTCCGATTCTGACACACCACCCGCCGCAAATCCCGCTGGGGTGACGGCCCGTGGGGGATTCCACCCGTAAAAAAACTTGAGAGGTGTCAAGGGACACCCGGATGGAACGAAGTTCGAAATAGAAAGACGAAACGAAAATATCTGGCTTGCTTTCTATAAGAGAGATAGAGACAGAGAGAGAGACAGACAGACAGACAGAGAAACATGCGCACGCCGCACGGCTTACAATAGCTTACTTTAACAAAAAGTGTCGTTACCAGCCTATCGTAGTTCACTGCTAGACTTATTTATTGATATATTTTGTATTTATATTTGATATACATAATTTTGAAAATCATTAATTTACAGCGACATCTATATTATTAATATTAAACTACTGGCAACGACAACTATAACACGTAAATGTAAGTTCAGTTTCTATTCTAAAGATGGCGCTATATATAAAATTGAAAAATGGTTTTCACCAATTCTTTAAAAAATAATAACAAAACAATATTTTCTTAATAAAAAAATATTAAGACTTCGTTCCCATAACAAAAATAGTGAATCAAGCAATGAAAAATAAACTAATAACAAATAAAATTTAAAATAGCAAAAAGTGTCGTAACAACAAAACGTGTCGTGACAACAAATTGTGTCGTGACAACAAAAAGTGTCGTGACAACAAATTGTGTCGTGACAATTTTTCCGTCTAGCCCCTTTCACAACGCGCGATAAGGAACTTCGTTCCAAAAATGGTTTGTTTCAAGTTTTCCTCCTCTTTGCCTCTTACGACAGCCATGGGATGAATAGGAGAGGTGATATTCCATATTATTAATTTCTTTACCTACAATATTATTATGATAACCAAGGATACTAAAAGTCTATGACCACAATGTAACAAATACTGTCGTGTCACTTTTTACAACAAAAATGTCATTGTTTTGTGCAAATTTATTGTGAAGTCGTTTTGGTTTATTGTTTGTTTGGAACAAAAAAATTATCAGGTATGTAAATAATTTTGATTACTTCATAACTTATTGTACTAGTTACAATAATTATAAAGAATTTAGAACTAATCCGCCACTTGAATTTTACCGTAGAAATCCTTCGACGAACTGTTTTGTTCGATCATTCTTTCTGAATTTTATTTCTTTATTGTTTACACGTTAAACTTGACTTACAAGTATCCGATAAATATTCTCTCTTTTTTACACGTATAATCTGTTCCATTTCAATACCACATTTTAAGGTGCAATTCTAACAAAATTAACATACTTTCAACAAGTACAGACTGTTATGTGACTCATTATACTACACTATACTGTGTTAAAATATTTAACCCAACCGTGAGTTCTAATTAAAATAATAATGATGACCGTGCCAGTCTCAACGGAGATCAGTCAACTACGCAAGAGATACGAGTATTATAGTGCACAAGTGAGTGCGCAAACATAGATGCAGAAACGACCAGCGAGAGATCAGTCGCAGGACCGACGGCTTTACATGCTCTCCGAAGCATAGAGATAATAATCAATATTTAAATAGAATATATCAGACAGATGTAAAGCTTTTTGTATCTTATAATTACTATTCACTCTAACAGTCTTATCGCATTTTCTATTTAAATGGTGTTCTGATAAAGATCGATAAAAGTTATTCACCTGATCACAGATCTTTCTCCATTTGTAACTCACACTAAGGAACATGATGATCCAAATTAGAATCTTTAATAACATGTCTTACTAAGCAAGCCGACATGCCTTGGAGCGTCCATGACGTCATAAAAGATGGAGTGTAATAAAACATAAATCTTTTTGAATAAATAGCTATTCTTTCATTGATAAAATAAAGTGCATTTTGTATCGCATGGTGCTAACCACATGTAATCACACACAATATTCACCCAAACTTGTCTATATTTCGATAGCGTAACGGATTGCATTTCCTTGCCTTTACGCCTATATACTTTAGCATCGCATAGCATCTGTACACAGACAGACCAGAGAAATAAATACTTCATTTATTCTTTACTAGCTTTTGCGCGCTCCTCCCGCGTGTTGGTCGGTTATCACAGCAAAGAGTAGTCTATTTCCTTCCTCAAGAATCAAAGTCATGCCAAATTTCATTGAAATCGGTGCAGCAGTTTGGTCGTAAAAGCAGGACAGACAGACAGAGTTACTTCCGCACTTATAATATTAGTGTGGATACTCTGTTCTGTGCCTTTATTAGTGATTATTGAACTAACGTAGGATAAGGCTATCACACGTAGCCCACTGAATTAGATTAACCCATGGAATAAAGAACACTATTCCTTCTTCTGTAACCCGTTGACCGAATACTTGTAGCTTGTAGCTCTCTCATTCTATACGTCGTATATACATGTAGCTTTACAGGTCACACGTCAGACTGATACCTAGCTAGAGCTTTTATTTTAAAACAATTAATGTCGTTCAATTGACAGCCATTTTAAGAATCACCGACAGATCTGTATTATTTCTTTAAGTAAGTTTCAGTCGTAAGCTTAATTGAAAGAAATAATACAACGTATTCTTACCGTTTGAGTGGCAACAATAAATAACTAATATGTTATATAATATAAAAAAACTACAAAAATACAACGTTATAAGGGTATTGTTAGCACATATCTGTTTTGGTAGTAAGCACACATGCATAATTGTATTATTTATTTAAAAATAGACACAATTGACGTCACAATATGTTACTACAAATTGCATATATGTATTTGGTAATGATTTGTACCATGATATTAAATTTAAAGGCCGCTGTTATTAGCACTCGGTTATTAAAATAAAAACGACAAATTCTGGGTATTTTTGTAGGTCATTCGATATGAATCTAAATGAAACTGTCTTGACTGCAGTTTTTTTTTGTTTAAAAGACAAGATGATGATGATAAGCAATTACCGCCACCCATGGCCACCCACAACACCTTAGGCATTACAAGTGAATTGCCGGCCTTTGAGGTATAAGGAGGGGGATAGAGGGAGGGGTTGGGGTATAGGCCGCCGGTATCCTCACTCACTCGGTGAAACACAGCGCAAGCGCTATTTCAAACCGGTTTTCTGTGAGGCCGTGGTATTACACTGGTCGAGCTGGGCCATTCATGCCGAAGCGTGGTCCCCCACGGAAAGGATGCGCTTTGTGTGATCCGCAAATTACATATAGTTGTGAGACTGGGTGTTTCTTTGTGTACGTTTTATGTATATTTATAAGACCCCCGCGACACAGGAGGTATTTCATAATGCGGTAGTTGTGTTTAAAAAAAAAGAAAGAGAAAAAGTGACACTGTATTAGTTAAGATTTAACGAATTTATAAGCTCTTTAAAGGTCTTAGGTAGTGAGATATTTCGAAGGCTATAATAACCTTCCGTAATGAATAATAGTATATCTATTGCTTAAACATAGCAGTGTAGTAACAAACAAAATTGTTTTTGGTCACCTATAGCTAAGATGATTTAAATTCAAATGGTTTATTGTTCTGTGTAGTGTATTATATACAAAGATAAACACCAAAAAATAAAAATTTAAAAGCCTATAATCCACCTCATTCACCCGAGCCATTATTACAAACTAGCAGACCTGACCAACTTCGTACCGCTCTATATTCTTCTTATTTTAATAATTTTGAAAAACTTGTTTTAGTAATTTTGAAAAACTTGTTTTAGTAATTTTGTAAATCTTGTTTTAATAATTTTGAAAATCTTGTTTAATAATTTTGAAAAACTGATTTAGTAATTTTGAAAATCTTGTTTTAGAAATTTTTAAAATCTTGTTTTAGTAATTTTGCGCGTCTCTGCTTTCCAGAGGTAGTGTACAGTCACAAACAAATGTTGTCCTAATAATAATGAAACCATAAAAAAAAATCTCCAATTAGATGCAGTCGGTAAGAAGTTATGCGCGTCCATACATTTTTAGTAAGTAAGGCCTGATTAATTAAAGATCGATAGTTTAGGTAGAACAAACAAACATCCATAGACAGCCGTCGACAGTTGAAAATTTACGCAAAAGATAGACGATTTAATTTCACCTACAATACAGAATTCTTCTCAAAAGTTTTTATGTCGAACAAAAGACAACGTACTTAAATGATAAAGAAGACCTCAAACTTTATCATTTCAAATATAAAAAAAAACATACAGCTAATGCAACAAGTTAAACATACCTATAAATATTACAGACATTTACTCACGGTCAAACAACACGTTGAAACTCACGTTTTATACACATTTTATACATGTGTTTAACACATAAGTTATGTTGTCTAACTGATTATACAACCGCTGTCAAGAACTTAGTGACCCTGTCGTAGCTCTTATTTATAGATTATTCAGTGTTGCCATACTGTAAATGGAGTATATTTACGTATTGTAGACTGTTTGGCGGCTAAAACACCCACACAAAGTCTATGGAAACTGTAATCATAATTTTTGATTTTTTTTTTATTCATTTGGGAAAAGGAAACTGATGTTATGAAATATTTTTAGTTAGTTTCTTTAATGGCCAGCCAACTGGTAATGTAATTTTGTGTACCTTAAGAAAATGAAAATGAAACTGTTAGGTTAGGGACCAGAAATTATTATCGTACATTAGTTACTCCAATATTTGTTTCGTAGAGCATAATTTTCAAATAACAGTATAGTTTCTGCAGCTGTCTTGTACCCGTCGCATAAATGATTATTTGTTCACTAGTTCGAATTCGATTCTCAGCTCAAACAAAAAGTCTTTGAATTTGTGAAAACTTAACCATTGAAAAACAATTACCTTATTCATGTAATGTATTCTCAAATAAGGGTATTTAATACACTTTAAACCTACCGTATTAAAAAGAGACAGATATAAGAAGTGAATTTATAAAGCCACTATTTTTAATAGTACCGTGTTCGCTCTTGTTTCATTATTAAAACAAAAAAAAAAAATTTTAAAATAATTATAAATTAATTATAAGTTATATACAAATATAATGTAACATTAAACGTTCTAAACTTTTCCTATTTTAATTTACCTTTAATTTCTTTACTATTTTTTAAATAAAAAAAAAATGAACTAAATTTTTAACCATAAATCTAATTATTATTATTAAAAGTAACTTACCGCAACGGCTAACACAGCAAAACGTAGCATTTTCAAATGTCAGATTTCGTTGGCCTGCACTATAACTATTCTCACTTATTCAAATATACAGAGGCATTGCGCGCCGGCGCATACCTATATACCGTCGCAGCCTCCTATGACGTCACGCTTCCCCGCACCCCGCCAAACCTGCTTTAAGACCCATCTTCGCGACATTTGACCTTCGTTTCACGTACATTGATGATTTTATGCGTAGAATCTTTCGTTTTTTTTTAACCATCGATGTATGAATAATTGAGGCTAGGAAGGGTTGTTATAGTTTAACTTAACCAAGATTTAACCTGTTTTTTTTAATGTGCAAGTGTATGTATCATTCCGGGGCTAGGAGATATTAGTCAAAAAGAATGTTACCTACAACCGTATTAGTCAATCGAAGTAAATATTATGTAACCCTATTTATTTATTACCGTGATCATTTACTAAAAATAGCCAACTTAGCGATAGATTTCAAACGTAAGTGTAAACATAATTAAAATTAAACAGTAGTTAAATTTGAGCAGCCTGAATGGACTATAAATGGACTGGGAAATTCCCAAACTAAGTAGAGCTTGTGTTATGGGTACTAGACAACTGATATGAATACATATATACTTTTTTTTGTAAATACATAGATATTATACATAGAAAACACCCAAACTCCGAAATAAATGTTTGTACATGACACAAACACTTAATCCGGCCCAGGATTTGAACCCGAGACCTCAAACACAGCAGTCGCATTCACTACCACTGCGCCGCCGAAGCAGTTTATGTTAAGAGTCTGTATAAATTGTCTACGAAAGGGCTGTATGAATAAGACAGTAAAATGAACTAAGGAAACATTGAGAAGTTAGCCCTGTCTTTGTAATCCAGAAGTAGAAAGGCGTAAGTTCATTACAGCATGAAGGTATTTACAACTATTGAACACTGATAGTGTGTAAATACCTATACCTAACTAAAGTGTATAAATGTTGACGTCATCATCATCAGCGTATCGCAGTCCACTGCTGGTCTCTCCAACTCCACTCTTCTGCCGGCATGTAAATTCGGTATCGGTATCGCGGTAAATAGAAGCCTATAAGTTATTCTGATATTTAAGGTATACGATGGTAAAGTTCCAATTTAAATCGGTTCAGTAGTTTTTACATAAATTAGTTGTTTATTGACGGGCTGGAAAATCCCTTCGGATCTCCGGGGACTGAGGAGCTGTGATTCCACTAAAAACCACAGCGACAACCGTCTCAGGCGTTCCCGCTCTGAGGAGGATCCGGACAATGTTATTTCAGGTCTCCCAGGATCAACGACGCGCCTAATCGGACTATCCTGAGGGAAGTCTGGTCTTCCCGGCACTTTTGCGCCTAGGCCGCCCTATACCACGGACCGCAATAATCTGCCATCAGAAGTATAATAATCTCCACTCTCTGGCAGCTTGCGGCTGTCCACGGCTGCTATCGCCGCCAACGTCTTCAACGCTCGGGATCGGCCCTCATACATGCGAGCGGATTATGGTATAAATGATGCTGTTCCCTAAGAAGAATGTATGGTGTAGAGTCAGCAATGTAGGCTAGGTGATAACTTTACTGGCAGAAAGAAGGTGTACGAACAAGGATTGAAAAGGGCATGGATGCTTTGGATGCGTGATACTACTCATGAGCCGAATTTATAAAACGAATGTGTGTTGAAGTATAGGAAAATGATCTAAAAAAGATGAGAGTGAAAAGCACCTGGAACGATGAGCATGCATGCAGTGATTTATGAATACGGACGAAGAAGAAAAATGTGTAGGACCGTAATTAAAGAGAAAAATATTCTACCCCTCTGGGAATAAGCGTGACATTGTGTATCGAATAAAAGCACTACGATCCCTATCTAAAATTGTATAACCTGCCTCAATATCCATTTTTATACAACAAGATATATGTAAAATAACACAAATAAAAGAAATGCTTAGTTAATATCTGTTTACTACATTGGTAGTGTTAAGGGAAAAAAATCTCTAGAAACCAGCACTTGAAATTAAAACCAGTTTTATGTTTATTATGTCATGCAGTACACAAAACGTATACAATTGAAAGAAGTAACACTACATCAAATCTAAATAAAAGGCTAAAATTTTGTCAAAAGCATGTTGGTGTGAATCTAGATCGGGTAAAATGATCAATAGTCACACTGATGTGACTGTTGATTGGGTAACATTATCCATAGTCACACCAGTGTGTCAATTCGATGTGACTACGATGACGTATTATTGTTATAATAACAAACTAATACATGCAGTTTCATTCAAAACGCTGTTATATTTTGACATAAAGTTTGTTCATCCAATTAGACATGAGTCCATTTGCATATGCAATGTGAATACCACTTATTGAGTCTTACATCACCCCTTACTCTAGATAATAAGATTTAGGCAGCCATTAAAAAGGGATTTAAACCTTAAATAAAATTAAAAATAGAGGTAGAATATGATGATGGGTTCTACCTCATCTTTAATTAAAGGTAATATGTTCTAACATAGATTTATTAGGTAGAAGAGCCACGCTGATTTCAGTACGAACGGGTCGGCTCGTCCAGGGAGGTACACTTTAAAAGAAGACCAACCAAACTTGACAGCATTCGTGCTGTCGAGTTTCGCTGGTGAGTACTTACGTACGTAGTTCTACTGCTACTTATGCGAGTGATTCTTTAGCAAGCGAATTATACTTACAGATTATTTAGTAAGCAACAACCCTTAAACATTTCATCATCATCATATCAGCCGTAAGAAGTCAAGTGCTGAACGTAGACCTCCCCTATTGACTTCCACATTGACCGGTCGGTAGCGGCCTGCTCCAACGAGTCCCTGCGATCTTAACCAGATCGTCCATCCACCTCGCGGGAGGTCTTCCAACGCTGCGCATATCGTCACGTGGTCTCCACTCAAAAACCTTTCTGCCCCATCGGCCATCAGTCCTCCGAGCTATGTGCCCTGCCCACATTTGTAGTCATTAAAATCAATTTTACCGTTCTGAATAATGGTTGACCAAAATCGTCATAATATCTGCTGATATCTCCTTGATCTACAATATTTAACAGTCCACAGCTGGACATAGGCATCTCCCTAGATAGGTTTTGATCTACTGTACCTCGCTGGCCAGACTAATTGGTTGGTAGTAATTTTGTCCTGAGTAGATTGCTTCCTTAGCAGGCTCTAACGACACCTATGAGATAAATAGTGGATAAAACACTGGGTCTTTTTAATCCGTCACCACAAAACAATATTTGAATGCATATATAGTCTAGTGGTTTAAGCGGTTGCCACGCCGCTATCCACTGCGTCAATTGTTGTGGGTTCAAATTCCACATGGACAACACTGTGATGCACAAATTATTGTTCTGCTGACTATGGGTGTTCTTTATATCCGTTGCATGTGTGTTTGTAAAGTCCCGAACGACACAGAATGTATTCCTAATGCAACTCCCGCATCTTTATAAAAAACGAAAAAAAAAACACATTATAACTTCTTTTTGCCTTCCCTGATTACAATATGACCGGAACAGAGTTTTAAAAACAAAAAGAGCTATTTAATTTAATTCAGATGTGAGAAATTTAATCTACCATTCCTACAGTTCATATTTTAAAATACCTACAGAATGAGAAGCCCTTCCAATATTTTTTTGCAGTTGGTTAAAATAGATGTTGTCATTAGCGCTTTCCTTATGTGACTCATGTCTACCCAATAAAACAAAACCCTTGTTCACCGCAAACCTTACTTGAATACCAGTCTTACATATTCGTTTTTATTGAAAACTACTATCATTATTACCATCAATTCAAAATAAGACTCCTTTTGTTCGCAATTTCCTTGTACCTTATATTGTCTGTGAGTATAATTATCATTAAAATTACTGTGCTTTTAATCATTAAATCCATGATTGACTGTCACAACCCCATAAAATAGACGTAGTAAAGAAGAAAATGACTTTAAAACAATGTTTCTCAAATATTTTATTTTTGATAATTGGGTTTTCGTTTATCTACAAAATAATAATAATAATAAATATTTTGGACAATTTAACACACAACGCCATCTAGTCCCAAGCTAAGCAGAGCTTGTGTTATGGGTACTAGACAACTGATATAAATACATATATACTTTTTTTTGTAAATACATACATATTATACATAGAAAACACCCAAACTTCGAAACAAATATTTGCAGATCATACAAACATTTGGACCGACCCGGGAATCGAACCCGAGACCTCAAGCACAGCAGTCAGTTTTAAATGATGTATTTGTGTGCCCATTATCTATGTAAGTTGGTGATAAACCATACCAATATTATTAATTCTAAAGTAAATCTGTTTGTCTATCTGTTAAGCTTTCACCGCTAAATTATTGCACCGATTTCAATCAAATTTGGTATGGAGATACGTTGATTCTTAAGGATGGACATAGGCTACTCTTTATAGGCGATAAGCGACATACACGTGGTTGGAGACATAAGCCAGTATTTTATAAAAGGAATGTATATACTTTAGTTTTTGTTTGTGAAGTCAGAACCTACAAGACCAGACCAACTGTACCACCAAGAAAAGAACTAATTTATTTACTCATTTGAAAGAATAGAACACGTCCCAATTAAAGAGCATCTAGAATGAGCGAGTGTCTAACTCTGCTCTTGAATTGGAAAGTATTATGTTAGGCCCGTGAATGCATAACATCGAATATAAATCGACGTATTTCCATCCATTGCTAAACGAAGATCTCCATCAAAGAACACCAATTATCAAGGTCTTAGGTAGTCTACATCTATCCACTCCACCTCTTGAGGGCCACCAAATTTACCATGATTTCCTTACCCTATTAAGATCTACACAAAACTTTGAGCACCTTAATATCCGGGTAGTTACAACATCACCATTTTGTGAATTCAAAGCCGGAATATTTCTTGTTAAAGGGAGTGTACATCGAGTGTTTAATAAACAACTATTTTTTAATGGACACTGGTTTTTGTACAATAAAAAGTATTCGTGTGAATATTTTACATACATTATGCATTTCTTTATGATTGTTCACAGGGTTCTTTTACTTGTATTTTATTTTAATCTTCAAGAATACTCACGCGTACTGTCCCCAATTCCATGTTTATCTTACTACACAAGTTAAGACAAACCATTTTTTGTTGAGGGGCTTGAAAATCCCTTTGGATCTCCGGCTCCTCGGTGGCTAGAGAAGCCAGATATAAAAACCACCCCGGCGGCCGCTCTCAGGCGCACTGCTCTGAGAAGGACCCGGACCATGTTATTTCAGGTCATGTTACGTCACTCCAGAATTAACGCCGCGCCAACAAACTATCCTGGGAAAGCCTGGGCTTCGACCAGAACCCCTACTACCTTTTGCCGCTTCAGCTTCGCTTCAGATCAGCTTACGGCCCTGTCGAACGTTTACCGAGTTGAATCATCAAAGCCATTACGCATGTTGCGTTTTGAATTTACATTTCGCTTCTTAACTTCCTGTCTAATCTGCCTCTTAATATTCTAAGCTTTTTCTCTTAATTAAGATTTTGTCAATTAATTATTCTGAGATAAAAGTACTTATTGTCTATTCAGGCTTTCTTCAGATTATTATCTATTCAGACTATCACTGTTCCAAATCCCTTCAATCGGCGTCGACCAGCCGGCGCGCAGCCGCATTGATTAGACATTGATGAAGTTTTTCGAATTTGTCTCGATACTTTTGTAAGAACACCTACAAAATTTTGTTTTGTTTTGGATTCGCCATAAAATTTATTTTCGATTAGAATACACATACTATAAAGAATTTACATACAGGCTTTTTAAAAAATATTATAAGTTGAAAGAACAGTGAAAAGCTACAAAATTGTAAATATCTAGAAATTATATACTATGTTAATTTATTTTTTACCTGGGTTGATTGAGTAACGGACGTGCATTCATATTGAAACGCAAATAATTTTTTTATTGTTTCTCTACCACAAATCAAGTAATCATCATTCAATTAGTTATGAAGGTAAAACAATTAAGTAGATACTTACACGTTGTAAGAAATCCAGTAAACAAATCGTAGAAGATCCTTAACTATAACACAGTAGCCCAATAAAAACAAACGATAACTTAACATCATATCATTCCCATACTTATTATAATGCATTTATTTTGACAATTTGATATCTGTATGGTATACTTAAACCAGATTTATCGAACAATTTATTTCTTTAAGTGAACTCCGTGCACATTTTATCTGGTTAATATATTAACATGTGTTACGCAGAAAAAGGTTGTGTTATCGGTCTAATTTGTAATTGAGTGATCATATATATTATTATGTTTATATACACTGTAATATATTAGCTTCTTTTAAACTTTAAGGTACTTATTTAGAGTTATGTGAGCAATAAGATGAAAAAGGATAGTCTGCATTTACTTGCTGCGTGAAAAAGAAATATGAGAAAGACAAAATTTCTATTTTCAATTTTTTTGAGTTTATCCATTGCTAATAAATAGGTATATGTTTAGCAGTGCACTGGTAAAAACAGTTGATGTAAAACATAATATATGTATATATTGATATAATACAATTTGTACATAATTAAAAATATCTAAATTAAATATACATGTACATGACTCTGTGGCGCAGTGGTAGTGTATGCGACTGCTGTGTTTGAGGTCTCGGGTTCGATTCTTGGGTCGGACCAAATGTTTGTAATGATCTGTAAATATTTGCTTCGGAGTTTGGGTGTTTTCTAGGTATAATATGTATGTATTTACAAAAAAAAAACTATATATGTATTTATATCAGTTGACTAGTACCCATAACACGAGCTCTGCTTAGCTTGGGACTAGATGGCGTTGTGTTAGACGTCCGAATTATTGATTTATTTATTTATATGCATACATACACACAAATACATATACGAGTATTTACATATCCAAAAAGACACTAAAAGTGTTATTCTGATGACTCCGTCAACAAGTCTCTAGAACTTTTGTACATTAAACTTAAAAGTGGATCGGCTAGTGGACTTTATCATACTACGAGTATATTAAGATATAGTTTCTAGATCTATTTTTATCAGTTTAGTTTTGACAGTGACAAAAATTGTCATAAGTTATACAAATGACAATTTTATGTTAAAATAGACACAGGATCATTGTCCTCGCTACAAATTATACAATATGTTCCGAGTGCTATTGTCATTAGAAATGTCGTTTGGTGTGGCGAATCTAAAAATGGCCGACCACCTGCGGTCATCAGTCGATACATCATAATTAAATATAAAGAAGTTTTTAATATCAAGTATTTTTTATTTGGCAACAATAGGACAAAAAGTTTGTTTAAAAATAGTAATTCAATCTGATTTGTATTTTTGTCGGTTGGCAACAATTTTTTTTAACCATTTAGGTTACAAAAGAGCATACAGCTTACTTAATGGTGACTACCGGTGCCTATAAATACCAGCATTGTCGACTTGTGAGATTGGCATACTCTACACTTGAATATGGTATTAGCTACAAAGTTAAAAGTAGAATAAAAATCAAACAAACAATAAACCAAGTGAAAATAGAAATCAAATGTATACAAAATTAATAAATAAACCTTAGTATTTTTTTTAAAGAAACTCCCGCTATTTACACGTCCTAGACTCACAACAACTTGTAGATCACACAAAACGTTGTTCCGTGTGAGAATCGAACCCTCAGTACTCATGGCAGTAGGAAACGGCGAGGTTACCGCTTAAACTACTGTGCCATCCTGTATTCAAACAACTTTATAGCAAAACCAGTTACATACGAGCGATGGACGGCGTTTTGTGTGAATATGCTTAACATAAATATTAAACAAAAGCGTTAAACAATGGAACAAAATTTTTAACATAGGCAAATCTATACTAGCATACAACGCTGAAGAATTTGTTTGTTTGCTTGAACGCGCTAATCTCCGGAACTACAGGTTTGATTTAAAAAATAATTTCAGTGTTAGATAGCCCATTTATCGAGGAATATATATGGCTATAGGCCATATATTATCACGCTAAAAGTAATAGGAACGGAGCACTAATGAATAATGTTTTAAAATCGGTTGAAAAATATTACGCTACGGGTAATATCGGAGACGCAAACGAGGTTGTGTGGGTCAGCTAGTACTTAATAAACTTCTAATTAATAATAACTTGACACAATTCACACACCATAGTTTGATCCCAGACATCGCAGATATATATATATACTTATATATCTCTAAAGCAAACATTTTGTACCTCTTTTTACGAAAATAATGCAAAATTTGTGGGCAAACGAGCGACACGCGTAACACCAGAGGCGTCAAAAGTGCATTGCCGTGGTTGGGTATGAACCACCGGTATCCTCACTCACTCAGTGTAACACAGCGTAAGCGCTATTTCACACCGGTTTTCTATAAGGCCGTGGTATCACTCCGGTCGGGCCGGCTCATTCATGACGAAGCGTAGTACGAACTACATTAAAGAGGAGTTTAAAAACCTAAAAAGAAAATTGTAAAAAAATATATTAAATGAATTATGGTCGGATATCGACCACTGGGCGACCACTAGTATCTGTAAATGCATACATATTATATATTAGCTTTTACCTGCGGCTCTGCCCGCGTGAAGTTGGGTTATCGCGGTGTTTCTTTAAGCTTATGTAACTTTTTTATTTACAAACCAATTGAAATTAAACTTACACTAAATGTTAAGTTGAGCAAACCGCAACGCATTAGTGCAAACTGAATTCAAATTGGTTAAACCGTTTCTGAGATTAGCGTGCACAAAAGAAAACAGACATACAGACAGAAAAATTCTTTTGCTTTCGTAGTCTAAGAAAATAGAAAAATACGTAAGAATGTTATATATTTTCCACGTATTGATAAAAAATTATGTTTATTAGCATAGGTTTGATTTTACAAGTTTCCAATAACAGAGTGAATAATTTTATTTACTTAAATGTTAAATAACCCAATAGGTTACACAGGAAACCGTATCTAATATTCGCATGCCTCATTGGAAGAGGTCAAGGTGCGACCAAGTTATCATTCATCTAATAGCGAGTTACGCCACTGTGTAAACACACTGGGCAACGCAAATTCATTGGCCGCCATTCACGTAATCGGATGTATGATGCGTAATTGAATATCAATGTTACAATCCGTCGGAAATACCTGAATGCGTTTCACCTCTCGCTTCCCCACACATCGCCCCGCCTTCGCCTATAATACTCGTAGTAACGTCAACGCAAGCGCCGACGTATGTCTATTATTCTTGATTTCGTAATCTCATTCTTTTATATTGTTTCTCTGTGAAATATTAATAAACTGGCTATTTAGTAAACTACTAACCATTGATACTATTGAGGGAGAGCCACGATTCGGCATGGATGGGCCGGCTCAACCGCAGTGATACCACGGCCTCACAGAAAACCGGTGTGAAATAGCGCTCGCGTTGTGTTTCACCGAGTGAGTGAGGATACCGGAGGCCAATAAACCCAACCATTCCCCTATCCCCCTCTCCCAAACTCACTTCCCCCATACTCCTCCCCATCCCCAAAATGCCAGCAACGCACTTGTGACGCTTCTGGTGTTACGGGTGTCCATGGGCGACGGTAATCGCTTACCATCAGGTGATACGTGTGCTCGTTTGCCCCTTATTCTATAAAAAAAGGTTCGCAGATATTTCAGACGGGTTGTACTTAAAAACATTAGCACGGTTAAGAGAATGAATAAAAACTACTCGAAATATGTTCTACCGGTTGCACAGGAATTGTCACCATTCCTATTCATCCCGTATCTATACTAATATCATAAAGCTGAAGAATGTGTTTGTTTGTTTGAACGCGCTAATCTCAGGAACCGCTTGGTCCGATTTATAAAATTATTTCAGTGTTGGATAGTCCATTTATCGAGGAAGGCTATAGGCTATATATCATCACGCTAATACGAGCGGAGCATCAATAAAAAATGTTTCAAAATCAGGGGGCTTATTACGCCACGGGCAACAGAAGACGCGAGCTGACTAAGGATTAGCGCCAACCGACGGAGTGACGGCGAAGTGACTATTTCAGTAACAATTTAAATTCAAACTAAAATTATAACAAATAATATAATATTATCTCTTTGTACTTGTTGACAACCCTGTACCATTGTGCGACTATTCTTTTCGATGACAACCACAAAAGTTCAAGGTTGTACTTTAAAATATCACAGAGACTTGTCTCAATAGTGCATGTCGAGAGGAATCAATTAGAAACTGTATGTTTTCCAACCTTTTATTTTACCTTGAAATATATAAATAGATATGTTTTATTCGGTTCAAAACTTAATTTGTAGGAAAGACACTCACTCTATCAATTTAACGGCCATAGCAGTGACGCAAAACTGCCACACCTCAATGATGATACTTACTTACTTCTTTTAATATAATTTTCTAATAATGTTTATTTTTATTTTTTTATGAGCCCATTGTGTCCCACTGCTGGCCAAAGGCCTCCCCTGCAACAAGCCACTTCTCTTTATTTAAAGCCAATTCCGGCCAGTCTCTGCGATAGGCGTCATGATCGTAGCGCCATCTTTTACAGGCTCTGCCTCATCGTCGGCGTCCACCCTGAGGCACCCAGCGTTTGACGACCTTGGCCCACCGGTCCGGATTCACCCGACGTACGTGTCCGGCCCAATCCCATTTCAATCTGGCAGTCTTCTTTCCCACATCCGCGACTTTAGTTTTGGATCGCAGCTCTGTGTTTTTAATACGATCCTGTCGCTTCACACCCAACATGCTACGTTCTATTGCTCTTTGGCAAACCTTGAGCTTGGACTTCTGACCCTCTGTCAAAGACCAAGTTTGGGCGCCATATGTAAGGATGGGCAGGAGACATACGATACTAATATTATATATTCGAAAGTAACTCGGTCTACCTAATACACTGCCAAGGCACTGCTGCTGCACCGATTTGAATAAAATTTGGCATGGAGTTATTTTGGATTCCTGAGGAAGGTCATAGACTACCTTTTACCGCGAAAACTGCCATATACGCGGGCAAAAGATAGTCGCTTCATAAGTATGAAGCAAAGTTTTCATATTTATGAATGCTAGGGATAAATATAAGGTTTATGAATATTATTTATAACATTTTCTACCAATAGCCTTGTGTAAAAGTACATAAATGCGCAGCACGGTCAGGCGTGTCAACGCGACATGTCACTTTGCGGAATGTTTTTTTTAATTTATTTTTTGGTAGGTATGCCTTTTTTACGACAGCGCTCACAACGAGCAGACTACGGCTATTTAAATTTATTATATTTTACACAGGCTGTACTCTGACACACTACGCTTGTAGCACATTGTAGTTGTATCATAGAGCAATACGTAAGCCATACACAGTTCACCTCAAAAACAATCTAACTGGTTTTAAAAATCTAATATTTTTTTTTAAACTAAACACGGAGAATCTGCTGTAAATATTAGGGGAGTTACTTAAAAAAACTTCCGTCTACGTCATCAGATTAATCACAGATGTGGAGATCTGTGATCTTTAAGTAGAACTTTTTTTCAAAAAAACAGCAATACATTAAAAGAAATCTTCACAAATGACATTCAGTCGAGATCTGTTTAAATTTGTGCCTTTGTTTTGTACACTTCGGATATACACGTCATAAAATCCAAAGCAGGTAGGTACTCGTATTTCAAAAAAAGAATGATCGAGAAATTCAAAGAGTTTATAAAACGTATGTTTTGAACACACGTGTGTCAATCTTTATTAAAAAAAATAAAGATTTTACTTTTGAACTTTTTTCTTGATTTAGACGTAACTATACTTAAAGATTTAAAAAATGTCTGTGATAATATTCGTATACAATTTATTGAACGCTCAATTTATGTTAATTTTTAAAACAATCAGGAACTTAATCCGTGAGTCACAATTATTAACCACATTATTTTATATTAGAATATTAAATTAACAGGTTACTCTCCACAGGCTTTTAGTTTTTTTTTTCATTTATAGCTTGACATTTGGCATTTAATTAATATTAAGTATATTGGCTGCTCTCGTAGGTACACTTTTATCACACACCTGTTAAATGATAATGTAGGCAAGTCTATATCAATAAAATTAAGCGAATTTGACCTAAAAGTGATAGGATATATTTTTTGTGTGAAAACCAGCACGGGCATAGTCGTCACCAAGATAGGGCTAAACAGCAAGATATTGGAATTGAACCGAATTAAATGTAAAGAGTATTTAAAGTTTTTTTTTAATTAATGTAAACACTAAAAGCAAGTATGTGTGTATTGTTAAACATTTTCAATTTTAAAGTTATAATGTTTTTGAAACTTAAGATATACATAGACAAATCAAATAAAAACCAATATAAGTCAAATCAATTTAGTTTTAATATTTAATGATGACATTAGCACAGTTAAATTTGATCTCCGCCGTCTTGATATCGCTTCAAACGTCAAAACAAACATTACTCATTGTATTTCGTTGTAAATTTTGTGCACAACGAAAACCATTTTATTGCATCACGAAATGACGTGATATTTTACGAATTGTAAGTATTATTATTCATTATTCGGACAAATTATGAATGACTTAATACAAACGCTCGTAACGGATGTGTTTGTGCCCAAGAAACATCGACTAGGTACAAGACTTGTTTCACCACTGAGCAAAACAACGACAAATGGTTACTTAATAGACATATACAAAAAAAAAATATGTTACTTTTTTCCTAATAAATTATGACAAGGAATATACTCGTAGTATCGGCACGATTCTTCCTTGGAACCCGATCAGGAAGAGTTTTAGAACCTATTGGAATATACTAGCAATGTTGTGCTGTTTACGTACAAATATATGTCTCCATTTAACGACAAAGGAACGCGATTTACTATTAGAATCTGATAGTTAAGCATTTAAATAAATAAATAATAAATCAATATTCCGAACATCTAACACACAACGCCATCTAGTCCTAAGCTAAGCTAAGCTAAGCAGAGCTTGTGTTATGGGTACTAGACAACTGATATAAATACTTATGTACTTTGTTTTTGTAAATACATACATATTATACATAGAAAACACCCAAACTCCGAAACAAACATTTGCAAATCATACAAACATTTGGTCCGACCTGGGAATCGAACCCGAGTCCTCAAGCTTAGCAGTCGCATACGCTACCACTACGCTACCGAGGCAGTCTCAAAATTAACTCTAAAAGATCCAAATTCCAAGTAGGTATCTATTTGGTTTTTGTTTTATTTTGAAGCTTGCTAAAGTGACTCTATTCTGCCAAAATAAAAGTATTAGTAGAAGAGTAGAGTACAAAAGGCCACCATCCTAATTACAAATGCAGACAATGCAGCATGGTGACCCTCAATATGGGTCTTTATTTATCAAATTACAGTTATTCAATAGGCTTTAATTGTTTTATCTCTCTCAATTTCAGAGCCAAATCCCAGTACTATTTTTTATGGTCTATTTGACCTTTAAATAGATCACGACTCCCACTTTCTCCTTCACTTGTATGTACGTTAATCCAGGTCTCTGAAAAAGTTGTCGAATCTTATCAAAATACCAACCATTTTGCGTCTTTTGTTCGCAATTATAACAGCATTTGGTTGGTCAACAATCACGAAGAAACTAAAAAGTTTATAATACCGTTGTAACTTACTTTCAAACAAATTATTGTAACTAAAAACGGTGACAGAGGTGTGATAATACAATTTATTAGGGTCCCTTTGCAAAGCAGGTTTTGTATTACAAATTTTCCTTAGTAAAAAGCACTTTGATTTATATTTTAATGAAAGAAAAAAGAAATAAAAACCTTATAAGGAAACGAGTCAATGAATGAAATATATTACATTTATTAAAATGTATTAGTTACTGTTCGTTTACAATTGGGTAGGTACCTATAGCTCATATTTGATACGTAGTTTTAAAATAAAATCAAAACCAATTTCCTTAACTTTCATAAATCCCCTGAGGCTGCGATGTATCTGGGCTCTCTATTGCGCCATTAAAAATTAATTGTAGCTTTTAAATTGAGCAATGTTTAAACTTACTAATGATTTAGGTAGGTATATTACGGTTTTATCTACAATGAGCTCGAAAACCGGCTCGGAGCGTAAAGCTAGCAATACAGTAGGTATAAAAAATTGTATCTCATGATAATATGACAACTCCAAACTAAGAATAGTGTTACTGTTTAGAATGTTATAGTCTCAGACCACGAAATAACTTTTGGAATGAAGTTTCTTATCGCGCGTTGCGAAAGGGGGCTAGACGGAAGAAATTAAGACGAAAAGTTGTAACGACACGAAAAAATTAAGACGAAAAGTTGTAACGATATGCTATAGTAAGCTATTGTAAGCCGTGCGGCGTGCGCATGTTTCTCTGTCTCTCTCTCTCTCTCTCTCTTATAGAAAGCAAGCCAGATATTTTCGTTTCGTCTTTCTATTTCGAACTTCGTTCCATCCGGGTGTCTCTTGACACCTCTCAAGTTTTTTATTATGTTCCTAAAGTCAAAACTATATAGGCACGGGGGAAGAGAGGTGCAATTTTTTTTAAATGACCCTTGTTAACTGTTTTAAGCCGTAATTTTTCCAATTTAGCTATATGAACACAATCAATATTTAAATATTGATTGTGTTAAAAGAAATATATTCTAGGAATTAATATCTATACTTATGTTATAACTGACAGGTAATAATATGACATATGACAAGGAGATACTTTGATTCTTGAGGAAGGATAAGTTTATTTTGCGATAATCGATAAAAACGTGGATGGAGCCGCGGGCAAAAGCTAGTATTTTATGAATAGTTACTAAGAGACAACTTTCTCGTTGGGAAAATATCCTGCGTCACAAGGGACTTTACATACTTAATTTAATATTTATGGAGTGGGAAAAAATGGTGTTCACCATGACCCAGAAAAACAATTTGTCGAACTCCCAAAGTGTATGTGGTAATTGAACCCACGATACAGCAGGAAACCTCGCGGCTATGTGACTGATAACACGACTGCGCCATCGTTGCAGTCAAATGTAAATAATAATGTAAAATAAAAATGTAAATCCCAAGATGTAACGTCCTACGAACTTTTGATATCTTTCTCAAGTTCCAAGTATCGTGGGTGTGTTAAAAAAACGTTCCCCATTTTCCTTGTATTTCAAGACTTACGCGTTTATGAATGGGTTGGCGTGATAACTCTTGATCCACTAAAATAATACGTACATTTTTAGGTTCGTTATCTTTGGTTTGTTAATTTTAAAATACCTACAAATATTTTCACGAAGACGAATCATCAATCAAATAACGTCCCACTGCTGGGCTCGGGTCTCCTCTCAGGAGAGGGTTAAGGCCAAACGTCCCCACACTGGCCAAGTGCATGTTGTGGACTGGCAAGACAACGTTGTGGCTACGTAATCTTACCGTTGGATGTTTTTAAGCCGCCCAAAAGTCTCCAACTAAGCTTCACGACTGTTATACTATTATAACAACCGGGACCGATTGCTTAACGTGACCTCCGAATCACGGTGACGCTCATGGTAACATGCCACCAGCGGTCACCCATCCAGGTACTACCTGCGCCGACGTTGCTTACCCTCGGTAATTGTTTCTAATCACCGAGTGCAACTGGGCTATGAGCGTCTTCACTGGGCTATGAGCGATTTTTAATAATTTAGTCAAACTATAAAAAGAAATTCCTACGTAATATATTTTGAAACAAAGTCAGCACATGGGTTCATATGCTCTATACTGACAAATAATCATCAAATATATATTTTACATATTAAACTGAATCTCCCGATTAATAAAAATATTGGTATATGAATAGAACGTTGTGTAGAACTTCATAACACTATCAATACATCTTCATGGGCAGGATTTCGCAGCCATTGCTGGATGTAAGATGCACGCCACTTTGATCGATCCTCGACTTCTTCTCGCATCCAGCACACTGTTTCAAATATCAGGACTACTAGTTCACGTCCGTACCGCTTGAGCGCATGACTGCTAATTAGATTGCCAATAACCCTTTGAAAGCATGACAATTTATTTCCAGGCACCCTTCAGAATGGGGTCATCACATTCAATTCGCTCAACTCACTTCCAACGTCCAACCAAGGATGCCAACGTACAGAATATTCCAGAAGAAGAGTTTGATGACCAGCGCAGCATAAGCATCACCAACAAAATGGTACGGTTATGTCCTATCTATGTAATACTTATAAGTGAATTTTTCGACGGAAATCCCTAATGGGCTTATTACTCTACAGGTTTCCTAACCGTAAAAGTTTGGCACCCCTGAGTACCCCAAGAACCACTATATATACATATAAACATAACACCATAACAACTACCCATAACTTTTGGCAAGGATTGTTGATGTCAGGCTTTTTAATCGTCCTGAGAAAAAGTAGCCAAAGCTTAGGACAAAAAATGTTTCTACTCACACTTTATTCGAATTAATCTATTTTTACTATTAAAAGGTTGAATTTTTAAAATAAGTTTTTTTAATATATACGAATGGCAACCCTAACACACAAACGATAAAACTTAAAATACTACATCACAAAAAAAATCGTTGAGATGATGCAGATACGCAGGTTCACATACTCTGCTTCCGCTAACCAGACATATGCGCTTGTGTGTGTAGATCTGTAAAACGCTGACATGTTTATAGTAATTTCTAACATAAATATAGATCGTATACTTAAAGATTAATTATACCACTTATAACTACAATAAGTTTTAAGTAATATTGACACAATTGATTCTCACTCGATAGTGAATATTTCTAAATTCGGTCAAATGGCCGTCGCGACTGCATGCTGTGACAAATTTTGAACGACACTTTAGTAAATTATAAATTAGAGATGTCTGCTATTTATTTATTTTATTTATACTTCCTGCATTACAATTATTTACCTTTATATGACAGCTTATGGCATCACAATATCGAATTGAAATACTTGATTTAGTAGTTATATTTAAAATGATAATCATCTTTGCAACTACAACTTAGAACGTCATCTAAACAGAAAAATAAGTCTTAATTAAGCTAGCCAGATACGTAGTCTTATATAAAGAGGTACACATACGTACATAAAGAAGTAAATTCCATATCATTAAATATCAAAAGATCTTAATCGTTCACGTTCCTTTCTTTATTTATATTTTAAACGCTGTCTAAATGCGGTCATTGTCCTTGGTAGTCACTTAGTAAATGATGACGTTAGCTCACGATATCATTCACATTTAGGTTGAAAGACTTGTGGAAGATGCTACACTAGCAGGAGGCGCAGCTCCGGCCGCTCCACCACCTAAACCAAAAGTAGAGTACAGAGACAAGATATACTCGGAGAAATTGAAGTGTATGGACGACAGTCATTCCGAGAGATGCAGGTATTTAGAAGTTATTTTTATTTATATGTTCTAAATGTACTTAAATCGGTCGTATTTCTACTCTATACACTATAACTAGTATTTCGTCAATT
This sequence comes from Spilarctia lutea, assembly GCA_916048165.1. Taxonomy (NCBI): domain Eukaryota; kingdom Metazoa; phylum Arthropoda; class Insecta; order Lepidoptera; family Erebidae; genus Spilarctia; species Spilarctia lutea. Next base: position 1,666,318 of record OU696476.1, on the reverse strand, counting down.
CTCTAGGTAACCCTTAGATTATTAATTTACCTAAAAGATAACCCAAACCATTTAAACAGAAACTTTTTTTAAGAACCAGTCAAGGGTCTAGATTTAAGATATTAGTATAGGTAGGGTAGGATTAAAACATTTTAGATTATTTAAATCCTACTAATATTATAAATGCGAAAGTTTGTATGTAAAAAAACTACTGAATGGATTTTGATGAAACTTTACAATAATATAGCTTATACATCAGAATTACACATAGGCTACAATTTATAAAGATACGAGCTTCGCCTCGCGGCGTTGCCCGCGTTTATTGTCGTACCGCGGGTAGCACCGCGAGGTTCAGCTAGTATATACTTACATATATGCTTAAATCAAAATAATAGTATTTGTTTGCTTGGTTTTAATTTATTTTTATTATTTAATATTACAAACGCACTTGTAACGCCTCCGGTGTTGCGGGTGTCCATGGGCGGCGGTAATCGCTTACCACCAGGCGATACGTCTGCTCGTTTGCCACCTATATAATAAAAAAAAATCGATGATATTTTCTACAAAATGAAATGCTAAGTTATTCTTGAAATCCTTATTTTGATATATGAAACTTTTCAAACAAATGAAATCTAGGCTTTTAAAATTTTACTTTGGCATCTTTTTACTATTTGTTTAAATAATCTATACTTTAAAAAATCAAATCAATTACTTAAGACTTAATTAAAAATACCTAGTTTTGTTTTCACCTATTCGTGGCGATATTGTAAGATGTCATCTTTTGACCACAGGATGGGATTCCCTAGGAAGTTGTGTGAGCTCCTATCAGAGGTGAACAGTGTACATGAACAAATAGGTGATATATACATCAAACAAGGAGAAATATTCACTTTTATTAAAGATTGTCAACAAAAAATTGATGAATGTAATGAAAATTTGGACATCCTCACTAATAAATTAAAATCTGTGGAAGCTTGCGTCAGTCAACGACTCCTTTCTTTAACGAATCTTATACCAACTACAACAAATCTCGTTATAAATAGAACAATCAAAGAAACCGATAAAGTTGATCACTCAAAAATCACTGCCATACAATTGCCGACTGAATTGGTGACATCTTCCATGGATGTCTGCATAGCACGAGTAAGAAATCAAAAGATTAAAAAGGTTTATAGTGATCCGTGTCAACAATTAACGCTCAATATTCCCCTAAATAACAACGACCTTTCAAACAATGGTCCATCTACTTCAGATGAGTCAACACAGGATGATGATAATGGCAAAGACAACAAAGAAGTCTTTCATGATACTGAAAATCAACATGCTCTTATATGTGGTACCTGTGGATGTAGTAAAACAGCCATTAATGAGAAGAAATTCATTCATTTATGTAACATCACAGCAGATTTTAAAGACATTAAAGCCCACTTGCGACATCTCTGTGCAAATAGAAGGTGTAGTGTGCAACAAATTAATTCTAAGGATAATAACAAATCATATAAAATTGGTGTTCCAATAGATTTATACGAAAAAGTGATTTCACCGAAAATTTGGCCGGCAAATGCACTTGTTCGGCCTTGGGTCTCTTTTCGTAAAAACCACCAACAAGAATAGGCTGATCCATCTTTTATGATATATAATAATAGATAAGATCTTAAACAAAATACTTATAATAAGGTCTGACTTAGAAGCTTTTTATTAAACAGCTTCTGAAAAAAATTACATATTGTACTAAATGAAAATGAAAATTGCCTGCGTGGAGTTATAAAATAGTATGTGTTTGTTTAATTTTCAGCTATGATTGCGAGTGTTAAATGTATCTGTAAAGAAAAATAAACTGACTATTTATTGTAATATACAAAATATTTGCTTAATTAGCTCAAATCGAAACAAATCGACACCCAATGACATCAGCGATATCGATCAATGTAAGCGAGACAAAAAAATTGTTCTTAATCAGAACTTATCTTGCAAACGCGATATCTTCTTGTTATAGCAAACGAAGACTATGTCCTCTAAGAAAGCAAATTGTTAACAAGTAATTAAATTGCTCGTATATTATACCACAAGAAAAGAGCGTACTTCAAGAAAAGAGCGTACTCGTTCTTAAAAGGCCGACAACGCACTTGTAACGCCTCTGGTGTTGCTTGTGTCTATGGGCAGCGGTAATCGCTTACCATCAGGCGATACGTCTGCTCGTTTAACCACTATACAATAAAAAACAAACCACAATTTCGATAAGTTAATATTATCACGAGTATTTAATATAAGGTTTTTCGAAGGTCATTTCGCAAAAAATATATTGAACTGAGAGAAGCACTAACCAGTACTATTAGTTATAAATTAATGCGAGTTGTTATCTTGATAAACAACAAAATGAATTCATTCAAAATAATTCAATTAAAGTGCAATCGTTAATTTATTGTATACTACACTGTACTGTACGAACTGATATTGTTTTTTTTTTATTTATTGAATGGCGGGCAACACCAGAGGCGTCATAAGTGCGTTGCCGGCATTTGGAGGATGGGGATGGTGAGGCGCGCCTATCAGCGCCTCATGCCGCCCTGAGTGTGGCCGCGGATGGACGGGACGGGTTTTCCTCTCCATCCGGTACAGAGGCCAGCCGCGACGAGGCTACGTACGCGTGTGCTGTGCGTCGCCTTAAATTGAGAGAGTTACCAGCAGACGGTGCCCGCTTCTGTGCTGTGCTGGCAGGCGCTGGGAGGAGTCCGGAAGTGTTAATAACAGCAGTTCACGAACCCCTTCCTTCTCAGGCGCACAGTGGCACACCGTGTGGTTTTAGTCGATTCCGACGCACCGCCCCAGAGAAGGGGATTCCACACCTAAAAAAAAAAGAAACAAAAAAAGAGCGGTATCGTCAATCACTCGATGAAACACAACGCAGGCGCTGTTTCACACCGGTTTTCTGTGAGGCCGTGGTATCGCACCGGTCGAGTCGACCCATTCATGCAATGGGGAAATTCATGCAGAAGCGTGGCTCTCTCACTGACACACATTCTGTAGTTTGCTGTCTCAATCTACTTTTATGATACCGCAAAGAGAAGGAAAACTTAATACTAACGGTATACTAACTCGTCTAGTGTGATATATGTTAGGCCAAAACCTCCTCACTAAGGAGAGCCTTATGTCTAGCAGTGATCTGTTAAGGCTGTTGTGATGACGACACGAATAATAATAACAATCAGTAGAAAATACCTATCTAAAATTTATGTGAGGGCCCTTCTGAATTGATTCTAATTGCTGAACAAGAGAATGTCCCCAGAGAAATTTGCTAATATTATGTTTGTACGAAAAAACATAGATAAATATAGTTGCAAAAGTGATCATCATTCACTAAACACAAGGAATAAGCACAAATTAGTAGGCCAACATTATCGCCTTAACAAAGCCCACAATTCATTTGAAGGACTTGGTGTGCGTTTTTATAACAAAATTCCTGTCGAAATCTTGAACTTACCCCTACAAAAGTTCAAGAGTGCCGTTAAGAGTCGTCTTGTGGAGAGGGGCTATTATACGATAAACGGTTTCTTGACTGATGCAGTGCCTTGGATGTGAGTGAAAGTGAAATAATTTATTGGATTGTAATTAATTCTTGACATCTTATTCTGCATTTATTACCTGACATTTGAACTTTGTTAAGTTGAGGCGATCTGTGGTTACATTGTTGGAGCTTAAATAATTTGTATTTATTATTTTATTACATTTTAAACGTTTTTTTTCTTTTTCTCTGGGACCAGTATGTATGCACACATTGCTTTTACTCCTTGATGTGTAGGTAAGTGATTGCAACCTTATATGCTATGGACTAATTTTATTATTTTATTAGACAAAAAATTTTTTTTCCTAGCTTTAATATCTTATTAGACCGCTTTCTAGCCTTTGTGTTTTGGTTGCCTTAACTTGCACATAGAAATACTGTTGTCAAAAACAAACAAGCTTTGTATGAATTATCTGAAAAGATGGTGCACATGAGTTTCTCACCAGCTCTTCTCATGAATGCAATACCCATCGGAGCTGGTACTTGGATTGATTTCAATTTAAACCTTTGAGTTGAATCGAAATCAATCTAAGCTCCGGTAATTCAAATCATCTCAGTGCATTTAGTATTAGGAGTTTTGTTTTATGTTTTTATGTTTGTATTTTTGACGTGTTCAAGTGCCTTTTGGGGCCTAAGGAAATAAATGATTTGAGTTTGAGTTTGAGTTTGAAATGTTTAATGAATTTTGTACCCTAAAAATGAACCGACACAAGTGAAACGAACATTATTTTTTAGAAATAATGATTGACGCATATCGCCCATTTCCCTCCCCATCCTCCATAGGCTGTCAACACACTTGTAATGCCTCTGGTGTTGCGTGTGTATCCATGAAAAAAATGACAAAAATCATAACCCTTAACAAAAAAAAACGACTTCAAGAACTGGACCAAATTGAAATAAGACCACACGGGAAGCATCAGCTTTCAAATAAAAAATAATCATCAAAATCGGTTCACCCAGTCAAAAGTTATGAGGTAACAAATATAAAAAAGCAGTCGAATTGAGAACCACCTCCTTTTTTGAAGTCGGTTAAAAATTGGATTTAGTTTAAATACTTATTCCCAGAATCTACTATCTCAGTACCTACTTACATTTTTTCACTTTTCTTTTCAATTACTAGAATAACAATGGATGACCTAAACGCGATGGCCAATCGAATAGAACTGCGTACAGCGAACATGGTAAGCGTGGAGCCGGTGTGCGTCGACTTCAAGAAAAAAGTCATTGATTGTTATAATGAAAACGAGCCTGTATCTGAAACTGTCAAGTGTTGGGATGCCGTTGGTAAATAAATATTCCGGACATCTAACACACAACGCCATCTAGCCCCAAGCTAAGCAGAGCTTGTGTTATTGGTACTAGACAACTGATATAAAAACTTAAATACTTTTTTTTTAATATATACATATTACACTCAGAAAACACCCAAACCCTGAAATAAATATTTGCAGATCATACAAATATTTGGTCTGATCCGGGAATCGAACCCAAGACCTCATACTTAGTAGTCGCATACGCTACCACTAAGCCACCGAGGGAGTCAATGCTGAGACTTTTTTAAGACCTGTATAGATGAATCCATATCTTAAAATTAATCTTTAATAGTTATTTATTTTAGTTAAAAGAATAGCAAGATAGCTGTATTTTGCTACACTCGAGTAAAGGATTATTTTCTGAATGAAAGCCACTCTTAAGTCCTTTTTGAAATATTCAGAATATTTGTGAAACATTTCCTAATCATCGGTGAAGTGTCAGTGTCTATTAATTCTACAATGGGCAATTAATATATGTGGATGTTTATAAATACTCATTTGCAATACTTATAATGCGGGGCGGTCCGCTGGTCATGATTTTCTCGAAGGATAACCTCGTCTTTTCAGTGTCGCATACAACACCCAATCCTTAACTAGTATTTTAGAAGTAAAAGCGCAACAAACTTGGGTTCACATTTATGATAATTGCTAAGGTTAGGATTAACTATCCATTATTTTTTATTTGATTTTGTAAAAGTAGTAGACAGCTCTTAAGTTCATTAAAACTAACAATGAAATTCCCTCAGGTGACTTCACAAAATGCGTGTCGGAGGCTGCGGGTGCGAGACTTCGCGCACGTACCCAGCGTGAAGCGCGCGAACACGCTCGCCGCACGCGTCACGTGGCGCACGCCCGCGAACACGCGCTTAAGGACCTCGGCCCAACTTCCGTATTGGACTAAGCAGCTCTCGTCATATCCTGCTCAAAAATGGTGTTTGTCACCGAATGAACGCGAATCAAAATATATTTTGAGGTTAAAATCTCAAGGTTTTGTGTGAAAATAGTCATAAGAATAACATTTTTGATGATACCGGCAGGTGATTTTTGATTGTATTGAACGTTACAAACGTTGTAAAAATATTTTTTTTTTTAGTGACGCTTTTGTTTTTTTTCTCTTTTTTTAAAATACATATAAACATAAGGCGCCAGGTGCAAATTGTCAGTCTCGTTAACTCACAGTTTACGATAGTTGGAAACGGAACATTCGGCAGATGGAATTCCCAGAGATTCGTCCCTCGTAGAAGGTGGGATTTGTATGCCACTCACATTCGGGTGGAGACCTTGCGAAAGGCCTAGCAGTGGACTACTTTTAGCTGAGATAATGATGAACCTCAACCGTTTAGTTAAAAGCGAGAAGAAAATTGTTTTCCACAAGTTTTATAGAATTTAACACCAAGGTATCACTCCAATTGAGCTAGCCTGCTTGTGTTATGTATTTTTTCTCGGGGTTTAAGAAATTTTACCAAGTAGTAAAATGCATTAAAGGACAGCTATGCAATACTGGCAATAACCCATTTTCAATAGTAAACATTTAATAAATAAATAAAACAATTATATCGAAAATTTATTTAATTAAAGGAAACTTTCTTCTTGACATCATCTGGATTGGGTTTGCTTTTGATTTGGAGGGGTATCCTGGTTTCACCGTCTTCACTGTGGTCCGTGTTCTCGTGCTTTTGTTGCGGGGAATCCCCGCGATTGGTACCGAGCGCCAACTTGCGACGTAAAGCACGAACCTGTGCAGCTGCGGCCAGCTGTGCCGCGCCACGGGACAGCACCTCGGCTCGGAGCTGGCCACACTCCGTTCTGATATATCAAGTACAATACATTAAGGCTATATAACTGAAGAGCTAGGCAAACCGTATTAAACACCCACATTGTTTAAAGTCAACTTAGAAATATTTCTGCGTCGCGGTGCCACAGAAATATTAAACATTTGTCCCAAGTTGGATTTGAACACAACACTCAGCGTAGAAGAAAACGGCGAGGTGAACGTTAAAATCACTATCGCCATTCCTGCATTATGCTAACTATGATTTCAAAGCCAATAACGGAGTCAAAAATATCTACAAAAACAAAGAAAGCTTTAAGTCATCTATTGGGGGCATACTTTATCATGCTTAAAACATTAATTCTATTCTTGAAGAATTATTATGTTAGGTACGCCGTAACAGGAAACAACATACTTCAAATGCTCCAGTACTCCAGGCAGCCAGCCGTTAGCGGTGGGCTCGCACAGCTTCCCGAACCACCTCGCTAACTCCCGCCGCTGTTTCTCACAAACACCTGCTAACTGAGTTATGCGCTCTTCGTAGCTTTCTGGAATTTTAACAGGCGACCATAAAATGTTTAAATTTCGCAAACTTTGAAGTCATATCTTACGATATTTTAAATATCTATTGCAAAACTTGGATGTAACTTAGTATCAGGCGGTTGGACTCGACCTACGTACGTTGTGGAAAAATGTAAAAAAATCCAAGCGCCTGTGATTTATTAAATTGTGTCACCAAGTAGCATTCAAGCAATTTGCTAACATATCAAGCTAAGGCTACAGTGCTAACGATAACGGACGATTCATTTTGTTTATTCGGAAGAGAGTTAGAAAATAAAATATGATTATATCTATAATCTTATTCAAAAACAAGAAGTTGACTACCTCGGTAGTGTATGCGTCTGCTGTGCTTGATGCCTGGGGTTCGATTCCTGAGTCGGACCAAATGTTTCGCAGTTTGGGTGTTTTCTAAGTATAATATGTATGTACTTATAAAAAAAAATATATATGCGACTGCTGATCATGAGGTCTCGAGTTCAAAACCCGGGTCTGGTCAAAAAGAGTTAGAATTTTTCTGATTATAGAAATATATAAATAAATATATATATATAGAGACAAACTTCTTGGCACTTCATGGATTCACCGTGCGGGTGCCGGGTCCATCGTGTGGCAGAGGGAGAAACTCAAAGCAGTTCCCAGGACTTGCGACCTACGTGTAGGTTGAAGGAGGGGCCCCCTTTGAGATGCGCATCAACGCTCACCTTCACTGCTCGAGTTTCCCGCCCTACCTAGCCAAATTTGGTGGGAACCCGTTAGTGCAGCCTTGGATACTCGTTCTAAAATAGAAGTTACTGCCGATTTCGACAGTCCAAGGTCTTTCAGAAGGTTATAGAGAGATTTAGCTGGTATACCTCTCGCTCCTACTTCTACCGCGTATAAATTAACCACATAGCCATTTTTGTTTAGTTCAGTTGTTAGATCGTAATATATAATAAGAGCACGTAAAGCCGTAGGTTCTCTACCCAATCATGTCGGGCAGCCGTCCCATTGGATTAAGAGAGTAAGGGAACAGAGAGGGCACCTGTATTTACACACACTTGTGCAGTATTATATCTCCTGCATAGTTGACCTTTGACTTGATAGTTGGTCTCCGTTAAAACTAATCGTCGTGACCGAAGTCGGCTAAGAGAACATGTGTCTAGAACTCTAGAAGAAGTAATTGATTTCTAAACAATACTAGTTAACTAATAATGGACTGCTCACCAATAAGTTCTCGGTCATAGTGTGATGCTGCACCTGCCTGCTGTTCCCAGATGGTGTGCTTCTCATGCAGTAAAGAATCAACTTCAGCTTGTTTGTTTGCTAGCTCTCGTCTTAACTGGAATTTTATAGATACTAGATAAATATTTGTCCTCTGTGCAGTGCATGCATGGGGGAAGACATGTCCTGAGGTGGCAGAATACCGGCCGAGACAACTCGGATCACCAAGGTCACTTCCTGAAGTCGTCGGCAACCGGAGAGGTCTGCTAGGCTTCTTGGAGGAACGGGGGTGGCACAAATAACGCCATCCCACCACGCAAAATAGGCGCACTGAAGTCGTCGAGTTAAGGAAACCAAGCCCGCGAGTTTCAAGTTGGATAAATATTTTTATTGTACAAAACTAGCTGCACCCCCACCTACAACAACTGTGGGTAGCACCGCAGGGAGAAGCTAGTCCAAAATAAAACTAGCCTCAGTTACTTTTTTTTTTTTTTTTTTCTTTTTTAAGACAACTCCCACATTAGGAATAAACATCCTGTGTGGTGAGGGACTTTACAAACATACATGAAACGGACACAAAGAACATCCAGACTCGGGACAACAATTTGTGGATCACACAAAGTGTTGTAGGTACCGCGTGGGATTTGAACCCACGACACTTGGCGCAGTAGCAAGTGGCATGGCGACCGCTGACACCACTCGGCCAACTGTGCAGTCAAGTTACTCTTTATATTATCAGCCATCTGCCAGTCAAAGTCCTGTCAAAATTTGTCTAGCTGTTCCAGAGACAAATTTTGACGTAAGTACTGTATTGTGACCATGGTGATATTTTATTCACTTTTTATGACATGAGGCATATAAGAAATCTGATATAAATCCTAAGTCACATACATATGTATATGCTCATATATGTTTTAAGAAGATTTGCTGTAGAGATGAAATTAAATCAACCTCATTGAAAAACAAACTAGGTATGTGCTGTTGCTAAATAATTTCAAAAAAGGTTTTAAAACTAGTAAATAAAAAGTACTTACTCTAGAATTTGTTTGTTTCATTTGTATGAGGTTTTTGGCCATCTCTTGCCTCTTGTCTTCTACCTCAGCAAATATAGAGTTGCCTTTTGTGGCTAAAAAAAAAACAAAATTATTATTAAACTGACATCAAGACATTGTATATTCAATATTCCCTTGCTTTAATTTTCAGTGCATGGCTGTATGGATAATTTTTGGTATATTTTCTAAAAATGAATTCTAGTTAGAATGATTTGTAGCCAAATAAACGGGTTTGGTATATCATTTTTAATAAATACTAGCTGAACCCTGCAGTGTTACCTGCAGCTATTGTTGTTTTAAAAAGTAGTTTGAGTTACTCTTCATATCATCAGCTATCTACCAGTGAAAGTTTCTTTAAAATTTGTCCAGCCATTCCAGAGATTTGCCAGGACCAACAGACAGATTTCTGATTATAAGTATTTATTTATTAACTTTATGAACAAAACATACAATGACTTAATGCCAAAGGCATTCTCTACCAGTCTACCGTTGGGTGGTGAGGAAATGAGTGAGATGGTGCACAACATTTTCGTTAGGAATTTGAACATAATTCAGAAATTACCTAATATAACCCAGTACCTAAAGTACATACTGTAACTACACTCTCATATGCATTCAGTAAAAGCTATTAATCTGAAGTTACAAACAGACACTTCAATTTCATTTATTTGTTTGGAATTTTATATTAACCTAATGTCATCAGCTGTATTCCAGTGCACATACCGGAGTAAACAACTTTTTGCGATGAATATATAATAGTAAGCAGGCAAGCATACCATGAGGCTGTAAGTCCTGGGGATCAGTGTACTGATGTAACATAGCTTTAGCTTCTGCTAACTCAGCAAGTGCTGTCGCTTCCCTATCACTCGCAGCTCTCAATTCTTCCCTACGTAAATCAGCTGAAACGCGCATTTCTCCAATTTCATTTATCATTTCTTCTGCTTTCAACCGCCAAGATGTAATTTCCATATGCGCTTCATCAAGCGCTGCTTTCGCTGCAGCAGCATCAGACAAAGCAGTTTTCGCAACATTACGAATCTCTTCTAACTCTGTATTATCTCGTTCAGGGCTTTCACGAACTTTTAAAGCCTGTTCCTCTTTCAAATTTCGAATCTGTGTTTCAAACTTATTAATGTCAACAGCATGCCGTTCCGTAATGTCCGCGCGCTCTTCTCGAAGCTGCGAAATTTCTTCTTGCAGAAATGATATTTTAGAAGTTAGCTCCGATTTACGACGTTCCTCGTCTACTTGGTAACTTTCTAACTCTGCATTTAAATGACTCTGAACATCTAATGCTGTTTGATAACTTCGTCTCGTTTCATGTAATTCTTGTTTTATTGAATCAAAGTTAGTTAAAAGATTGTCATATTGTTTTTTGAGAATATAATACCGTTCGCTTAGTTCGCCGTTGGTAAGTTCTTCGGCTTCTGTAAAAGTGGTTTTGTTGCTGATTGTAGAATAATCCATTGTATAGTAATAAATATATGTTGCGATTTTGCTGAATAAATTCACCCTAATCTAGATTTTAAAATAAATCAAAGTATATATCACTTAATATTTACACTAATGAAAACAACGGACTTTTTGAATTTAAATCAGAAGTTCAAAATAATTCACATTTGACATCACAGACACGTTTTGAAACAGTTGTCTAACTCAATTCTAAAAGCAATAACAATAAAGATATATCCCTTCTAATAAGTAATAAAATGTAATTATGAGTTTTACATTTGTTTAGAACAGTTTCTGTACTAATGAATGAATCGTTGTGTATGTTTTTTCTAAAAAGCTATTGTTTCCGGAAGTCTAAGTTTACCCAATTGTACTTTGTTTCTGCTGTTTTATTTAGGTAGGTTCCTTAAATCGTTAAGTAAGTGCAATCTGTTAGTATTTAAGAAAATAAGAAATTGACGTCACATCAAAAATTAAAATGTAATAATAAACGAATGTATTAAACATCGGCACTTTTCATATTGTCAAAATCAATTGACGTTTGCGTTGTTATACTGGGCGGAGGAAAGTGGGACGTTATCAACAAAAATAAGGAAAATAAACACAATATAAACTAAAAACAATCATTACAATGTCCTCACCTCCTCCCACCAAACCCCCTAGAGGGGTCAAACAAGGAAAAGAAACAGTGAGTATAAATTTTAGCGTCAATCATGCCACCGCCGTCTAAAGTAAGGAATTTCAGTAAACTTTCAGATTTAATTACCAGCCTTTCTGATGAATTTTTTTTGCTATACATTCTTCTCTATGTGAAGTGGTTGTATCTGGTTTATTACCAATAACTCAAAATACAATTGTCCCTGTTCCAGAGTGGTTTGCTTATGTCAGTGATTCGTACCCTCTCTGCTAGTGAAACTAATGAACAGCGAGAGAAGGAGAGGGCTAAACTTGAGAAAGAGTATAAAAAGAGTGATGCCAGGCTTGATGAGCTGGTGGCAACTCATGCCCAAGAAATAACGGAGGTCATGCAGGTGAGCATTTATACTGAAATAATTTATGTTATACTTTACTAGCATCTGATACAACCTTTACTAGGTCTTATTAGGTTTCCTGTAAAGATTCTGTCAGATTTGTTTGTAATAAAAATAAATATAAGAGCATATGACTATAATATTTATATACATATTATATAAATAATAAATATTAAACTTAATGCAAGAAAGACATCCAATGAGAATCCAATAAGACACAGGCTTTTTTGAGTATGTTGTTGCTTTTAGTGTACCCTTCTCAGCGGAAGACAAATTTGTTACTGGAGCCCAAAAATTAACTACTAACATTTTTTTTTTGAAACAATCTTTTTCACAGCATTTTTGGCTATGTATAATTATAGAAAGTCCAGAAAATCAATAAATTTAGCAAAGGCACTTATAGCATATTGTTTGTTAAACTCTCTAGCCGATTACAGTGCTCTGCCGATCGGTGTGCTATTCATTTGCACTTGTCATTTATATAAAAATTCATAAATTAAACAGTGCTGGACCAACCTTATGCACTGTGGATGAGGACCGTTGCTCAACTGACACTCTATGGAAAGAAATGAACGAGTTCAGTGTTGCATATCATCATTAACAACTGATTTCATACTGAGCATGATAAAGTATAGTGATATTGAATACTAAATTTCTCTCTCTCTCTCTATATATATTTTCTTGATAATTATTTCATACCTGATTAAGAGGAAAACCACAGAGACTACCACACAAATATATACATTAAATTCATTTCATATGCTGTCTTTCACATTGAAGTAATTGATAAAAAAAAAATAATTTCAGAAATTCACTAGTGTGGTCTCAGCACTAACCGTATGGGGTCAACATTGTGATGCGGTTGTCGCACGACTAGGCGCATGTCGTGGCCTGTTACGGTTGCGCCGTGATGACTTGAAAAGGCTGTGGGCTGATGCACGGACACATCATTATGCTCTGCAAATGCTTACAGACATGTATGTTCACATCTTTTGCAGTTTTATTTTAGATATTGTATCTTTCATCCACAAATTGTTGTGTGTCACACAAAGTCCTGTCCTATGAGGGATTTGAAATCGCAACACCTTCGCGCAGTGGAAATAGGTGTGGTAACTATGCAGACTTAACTTAGAACTTAATGGCACAGACAGTATAGCTATTAATACATAATTCATAGTGTAGACGGTTACTGTGACTCCACACGTTGCTATCTAAGAAATTGTAATGGCCAGTTTCACCACTTTTACATGTCTCGGATAGAGACATATATTTTAGATACATACAAATATATCGGCAACATTTATCTGTGAAATAGTGTTATCCTAATAATATTATAAACGTGAAAGTTTGTAAGTATGGACGTTTTTTACTCTTTCACGCAAAAACTACTGAATGGATTTTGATGAAACTTTACAATAATAAATAAATAAATAAATATTTCGGACATCTAACAGACAACGCCATCTAGTCAAAAGCTAAGCAGAGTGAGATGTGTTATGGGTACTAGACAACTGATATAAATACTTATATACTTTTTTTTTGTAAATACATACATATTATACATAGAAAACACCCAAACTCCGAACAAATATTTGCAGATCATACAAACATTTGGTCAGACCCGGGAATCAAACCAGAAACGTCAAGCAGCAAACGTCCTACCACGGCGCCATTGATACAGTTATGTGCCAGATAAATACCTGAAACTTTATTGTTTTTTTTTTTATTATTGAATAGGCGGCAAACGAGCAGACGCATCACCTGATGGTAAGCGATTACCGCCGCCCATGGACACCCGTAACACCAAAAGCGTCACAAGTGCGTTGCCGACCTTTGAGGGATGGGGAGAGGGAATGGGGGAAGGGGTTGGGGTATGGGCCTACGGTATCCTCACTCACTCGGTGAAACACAGCGCAAGCGCTATTTCACACCGGTTTTCTGTGAGGCCGTGGTATCACTCCGGTCGAGCTGGCCCACTCATGCCGAAGCGTGGCTCTCCCACGGAAAAGAACAACAGAAAAACAACGGTACAACTGGCACTTAACATTATAATTTGTTGCCAACAGTGAACGAGTTGTGGTATCGGAACGCGAGACCCGTGAGTCTTTAGCAGCTGGTCGTGTGCTAGCGGCCGCCCTTACGCTTAAAGCTGCATTGGATACGGCAGACACGACGCTGTCACATGTTGACGCGCTGAATACTACTAGACAACATTTGCAGGTAACAACATCTTAATAAACACGTATATCATATTTTGATGGAATGCATCCGAAACGAAAGACGACGACGAGACGAAAGAAAGCAATTATTTCGTACAACTAATTTTAATGTGGGTGAATGTAATAGCATTCTCGCTCTTCCCTGCACGGAGAGAGCGAGAACACTGTATTATTTAGCTAAAATGTATATGTTAAATAGTTAATAAGTTGTATTTTTATGAGGCTCGACCGGAGTGATACCACGGCCTTACAGAAAACCTTGTGACGCCTCTGGTGTTGCTTACCATCAGGCGATACGTCTGCTCGTTTGCCCCCATATACCATAAAAAATAACCTCTGAGCGATAGTGCCGCCATTTGTACTGGTATAAAACGATTGATTATTATTAATCGTCGTTTTCTAAAACCAATGAATTGTTTTGTAGGCGAAGAAACACGAACTAGTAGACGTGATAGTCCGCCGCCTGAGCGAGGCGGTGTACCGCGACGAGCGCGCCCCGCTCTCGCGCTCGCTGTCCGCTCGCAGGAGGACCGCGCTTCTACTGGCCGGTGAGACATGCTGCTAGCTTTCGTAGACAATAGCAATAGCTCCACGAACTCCTATGACTGTGATAGAGTGACGTAATGACCTACTGCGTTAGGTATTTTTCGCTACACGCGTACAATCGGATCGCGTTCTTACCAGCCAATGTGAGATGTTATTTGCAAACAAGGAGAGTTCTCAAAAACGTTAGATATCGAGGTCGCGACTAGAATAACGCTATCACACTCACTACACGCTCATAAAGGAACCAATGCTAATGCAGAAGCATTTTGGCAACTGATGTTTTTATTTTTAAACTGATTTTTTTTTAAATTTAGTAACTCTACGTGGATTGAGTAAAGGTGATATGGCAATTCGTTATCCAAAATGTTTGACTGCACTAATGGCGTAGCTGTGGATTGTGGATTTATACCTCACATCAGACAACACTTAGGTACACAAAGTTCACAAATCCACAAATCGTTGTTCAGAGTCTGGTTGTTCTTTATGTATGTTTTTTGGGTGCTCGTAATGTCACACAAACACGAAGTAATCACATGCGTGTTATATATATAAAGTAAATAAATATTTTAGACATCTAACACAATATTATCTATTCCCAAGCTAAACAGAACTTGTGCTATGGGTGCTAGACCACTTTTATAAATACATATGTACTTTTTTTTGTAAATACATACATATAATACATAGAAAACACCCAATCTTCGAATATTTGCAGATCATACAAACATTTGGTCCGACCCGGGAATGGAACCCGAGACCTCGAACACAGCAGTCGCATACGCTACCTACGCTACCACGTCACCGAGGCAGTTAATATAAAGTTTCTTTGCAGAGTTGACAAAGAGCGAAGAAGTAACCGATGCGTATCTCCAAGAAGTGACCCCTGAGTTCGAAGCGTCGCTGTCCGAAGAGGACAAAACATTTGAGACCACCGTCATGATATCACTCGAAGCGCTTGGAGTCTTGGAACAACTGAAGGAGGCTACAGAGGTATTTATACTGATTTTATTCGTTTTTTTTTATTGAATAGGCGCAAACGAGCAGACGCATCACCTGATGGTAAGCGATTACCGCCGCCCATGGACACCCGCACACCAAAAGCGTCACAAGTGCGTTGCCGACCTTTGAGGGATGGAGAGGGGTTGGGGTAAGGGCCTGCGGTATCCTCACTCACTCGGTGAAACACAGCGCAAGCGCTATTATACACCGGATGATTGTACATTTTGCAGAAGCCTTGTTAGTTCTAACCCAAAGGAATGATCAAATAACAAAGCAACACTCGATAAAAACACATTAGTAAACTACCTCATTGGTTTAGCGGTTGATGTGTACGACTACCAATCAAGAGGTCTCGAGTTCGAATCTTGGGTCGGACCAAAAATGTTTTAAATTTTTCTGATTATAGAAATACTTAATAACAGCTCGCAGTTTGGAAGTAGGGGTCTGAGCCTCCGTGATTCAGAGAGCACGTAAAGCTGTCGGTCCTGCGCCTGATCTCTACCCAGTCATGTCGGTTAACCTTCCCATCGGATTATGAGAGAGAGGGAACAGAGAGTGCACCTGTGTTTGCACGCAGATGCACTATAATATCTCCTGCGTAGTTGGATCATGACTGCCTGCCTGCCTCGGTGGCGTAGTGGTAGCGTATGCGACTGCTAAGCATGAGGTCTCGGGTTCGATTCCCGGGTCGGACCAAATGTTTGTATGATCTGCAAATATTTGTTTCGAAGTTTGGGTGTTTTCTATGTATAATGTGTATATATTTACAGAAAAAAAAGTATATGAGTATTTATAAAGTTGTCTAGTACCCATAACACAAGCTCTGCTTAGCTTGGGACTAGATGGCGTTGTGTGTTTGATGTCCGAAATATTTATTTATTATTTATCATCATCATCATCATCATTAAAACTGTATATCTTAAATTAGCCATTCTCTACAAGTTACACCTATTTTTATGATCATTGCTCCTCTATAATCCACACTAATATTATAAATACGAAAATAAAACTGTCTGCCTGTTACGTGGTTAAGGTCAAAAACCCTGAACTGACTTTAATGAAAGAGCCGGTCATAATGTGATTCTTGAAGAAGGACACAGGTTACATTATATTGCGATAAGTGACGTGCAGAGCCTCAGGCAAAAGCTAGTACAAAATTATATATGTATTGAAATCTTACTCGTGGTTACTGCAATATAAAAAAATGTTTGACTGCCCTAATGGATTGCTTATGGCAATAAGGCCGCCCTTTGTATATTACAATAAATATTATTCATCTCTGTACTCTCTTATAAATTTGTTAAACGGTGTGGCGACCTCCACATACAGCGCCATCTACCGAAGATACACTGAACTACGAAGTAACGCACTGTACCTACAAACTACAGTACACGGAGTAACTACCAATCCTGAATCGCGCAAATAAAGTTCCCGCGCCGATTATCATATATATATAGGCAGTAGCCCGCCAGGCATGATCACCTCGCCTGGTCGGAGGATCCTCCCTTCGTGTTGGGTGGAACATGATACAAGCGTACAAATAAAGAGTTTTCTATTCTATTCTATAAAAAAAATCATTTTTCAGAAATTTAAATGTCAAATACAAAACGAACTCCTTGAAGTAATAGACTCTGTTTCCCGACGTATAATCGACGAAGGAGATGTAGAAGTGGATGTGGAGTTGGAAGAGGATGGCGAGATACCCGACAGTGAGGGTGTGACAGAGACGGGGCGACCACTCGCCAGGCTTGTCAGTAGCCTCGGTGAAGAGTTTAGAGCTTGTGCTACTAGAAATAAGAGGTATGTAAATACAATTTTTGACTGCACTAAGTGTTGAGGCTTCAAACATTTTTTTTTATTATTGAATAGGGGGCAAACGAGCAGACGCATCACCTGATGGTAAGCGATTACCGCCGCCCATGGACACCCGTAACACCAAAAGCGTCACAAGTGCGTTGCCGACCTTTGGGGGATGGGGAGAGGGAATGGAGGGAGGGGTTAGGGTATGGGCCTCCGGTATCCTCACTCACTCGGTGAAACACAACGCAAGCGCTATTTTCACACCGGTTTTCTTTGAGGCCGTGGTATCGCTCCGGTCGAGCCGGCCCATTCATGCCGAAGCGTGGCTCTCCCACGGAAAAATCCCACATGGGAAAACACTTTATGTGATCCACAAATTGTTGTTCCGAGTCTTGGTGTTCTTCGTGTCATTCCATGTATGTTTGTAAAGTCCCCCGAGACACAGGATATATTCTTAATACGGGAGTTGGCATTTTAAAAGATTACTTTTTTTTTAAATTGTGTAAACTATGTCACCCTTGCCGTTATTTCGAATCTATTGAAAATAGATTCATTAAAATCGGTTCAATACTTTATACGCTCCTGTGGAACAAACAAACATACAAAGACTGATAAAATTATTAATCTTCTTTTTAACTTCGCTGTAGTCGAGGAAAACATGAATAAATTTTTGTTTCTTGGCCTTATCTAATAAGATTATTTACCTATTACCTGATTTTTAGGGAGATTTAATATATTGCATACAGGAGTACAACAAATCTTTGTACATGAGTTTTATAGACTACACCAAGGCTTTCGACAGTATCAGTCACGAAGCCATCTGGGAGAGCCTAGAGAAACAGGGTATCCCCTCCACTTACATCAGAATCATACAAAGCATATATTCCCATAGTAAAGGAAGAATTCAATTGGAAGCGTTGGGAAACGAGTTCAGAATTGGAAGAGGGGTCAGACAGGGAGATCCACTGTCTCCCAAGCTGTTCTCCGCGGTATTGGAAAATATATTCCGTAAACTAGACTGGGATCAATACGGCTTAAGCATAGATGGAAGAAAACTCAATCATCTGAGGTTTGCGGACGACATCGTCCTATTCGAAAGAGATCCATATACTCTAGAGAAAATGATCGAAGAACTAAGGAAACAAAGTGAAAACATCGGACTATACATGAACCTGACCAAGACAAAATTGTTAACAAACAGTAAATATCAAGAGATTAAAATAAATAACCACCCTCTCGAATACGTAGAAGAGTATATCTACCTAGGACAAATCATCTCACATACAGACCAATCTACCAAAGAAGTAAACAGAAGAATAGCCAACAGCTGGAAAAAATACTGGTCCTTGAAGGAAGTAATGAAATCCATAGACATCAGCATAGGAATCAAACGGAAGGTTTTCGATACCTGTATCCTGCCTTGCCTCACATATGGGTGTGAAACCTGGTCACTCACTAAACTCCAAAGAGACAGTATAGTACACTGCCAAAGAGCCATGGAGAGGAGCATGCTTGGCGTAAAAAAGCAAGATACAAAAAGACACACCTTCATAAGATCAAAAACAAAAGTAACAGACGTGCTAGATAAGATAGATCAACTAAAGTGGAGGTGGACAGGCCATTTAATGAGATGTCCCCAGGAAAAATGGAGTAAGATATTAACCGAATGGTATCCTAGAGATGGGAAAAGAAGGAAAGGAAGGCAAGTAAAAAGATGGGAAGACGAAATAAAACTAACAGCTGGACCCAACTGGAGAAGAGTTGCAAAAGACCGAAGGCAATGGAAAATGTTAGGGGAGGCCTATGCCAAGAGGCACACTGAACTGAGAGACATTCTATGAGAAGAAACTAGTCATGAAGAAAAGAAAGCAAAGTTCAGGATAAAAGGCTGATTGATTGAATATATTGCATAGCATTTAAACCGATTTCAATAAAGGAGAAGTAGGTTCTCAATTCGACTGTTTTTTTTTATGTTTGTTACCTCAGGACTTTCGACTGGGTGAACCGATTTTGATGGTTCTTTATTTATTTGAAAGCTGGTGCTTTCCGAGTGCTCCCATTTCAATTTGCTCCAGTTCTTGATGTCAGTTATTTTTCTTGCAGCAGCTGTAGGTACTTACCTCCAGATGACCTGTCCTTCGCCTTTCTACGCTTTCAGAGTAAAAATATATATTTATTTTATGATTTTTATAGATTATTACTGTTATGGAGGGCGTCGTTACAAAAATACCGTCTGTCTGATTCGTGTCTACACACGGAACAACATTACTGGAGCGCGGTACAACAAGTCGTAAGTGCACTTATATTTGCCAGTTTAATTAAAACTTTATTTATACTAGCTGAGCCATGTGGTGTTACGTATTTTGTTAAACCTTTAGAACAATCGCAGGTAATGTCGCGGGGCGAACCTAGACTAAAAAAATTAGGTAACTTATATCATTAGCTACCTACCAGGGAAAGTCCCTTCAAAATCGGTCCAGCTGTTTCAGAGATTACTTACAAATATTTGTTTTGGAGTTTGGGTGTTTTCTATGTATAATATGTATATGTTTACAAAAAAAAGTATATATATGTTTGTCACTTGTCTAGTACTCTTAACATAAGCTCTGTTTAGATTGGGACTAGATGACGGTGTGTGTTTGATGTCTGAAATATTTATTTATTTATAGTTAAGAGTGAGTAGTGAGATGCTCGTGTGTGGTTCCAGCTGCAGCTGCTGCTGACGGAGTACCTGGAGATAGAGAGCGTGAACCTGGCGGCTCAGCTCCGAGCTGCTCCGGTGGAAGGTCCGGCCGAGCTGCGCCTGGCCGACTACTTCGCTAAGAAGCGACCACCACATCGGCGGACCAAGCTGTTCAAGCTGCAAGGTATTGTGCTCGTTTTGGATTCTCTTAGAGTGGTTATTTTTGTAGCTTTTATGTAATATTTCTACTCAAAAATGGTAGATTAGTATGTGGGGGAACGAGTATCATGTTCCACCCAACACAAAGGGAGGATCCTCCGACCAGGCGAGGTGATTATGCCTGGCGGGCTACTGCCCAACAGTTGATGTTGGGATGTTGTATATATGATAATCGGCGCGAGAACTATTTATTGCGCGATTCAGGGTTTGTAGTTTCTCCGTGTAGTGCGTTATTTCGTAGTTCAGTGTATCTTCGGTAGATGACGCTGTAGTAGAAGTTGCCAAAAGTATATTTTTATAATTTACTGTAGTTATAATATTGAACACAACCATACTTGTAAATATATTCTGGTTACTTCCACTCCCACATTGACAAATCAGTAATTTGGTAACACTTATCTCTATGATTATTTAGCTGATTTTACACATATTTTCCACAGTTAATTGACTTATTCAGCCATATAAAATTGACATATAATATAATACCTTTAAACAGCTCCGTCTCTGAATATCACAAAAGACCACATTCGTAAAACACCATATTCTCAAAAATCATGATCTTATAAGACCACATTCGCAATACACAACATTATTGTAATACCACATTCAATCTACAGTCGAATTAATCTTGTGTTTGTGTCTATTCTGAATTTTGATAACGGCTCCAACGATTTTAATGAAATTGAGTATGCAGGTGGTTTCGAGGTACTCAAGTTTTTAAATAAGCTAAACTTTGTAAAAAAAACTGCAAAAGTTTATAACTAGGTATTTGAAATTTATATATAACTAGCTGACCCACGCAACCTCGTTTGCGTCTTCTATTGCCCGTAGCGTGAAAATTTTCCCCCGTTTTTGAAACATTCTTCATTGGTGCTCCGCTCCTATTAGTATTAGCGTGATGACATATAGCCTATAGCCTTTCTCGATAAATGGACTATCCAACTATCTACTCCAACGCACATACGCACACTGTTTTGATAGATATGATTGAATTTGAACTTTGTAAAGCGGTTATAAAGTGCAAATTGACTCATTAACGTTAGGAACACACCTACATTGCTTAGACAACAGTGAGTGTTTGTAATATATGAACTTTATACAATAGCAATAAAGCTCAAATTGACTATACGTTTTAGTTAGAAAATGTTTGTATGGGAAAAAGAAAAGGGCTGTTTTTAAGGCTTTTCCGGCCATTATTTGAATTTTTCTCGCCGTAAAAACCATCATTGTACTTCAACGAACATTTAAAAAAAAGAATTGGCCAAATTGGTCCAGGCGTTGTTGAGTTATGCGCTTACCAACACATTGAGCGATTCATTTTTATATTATAAAGAAGGTATATATATATATATGTACTTCCTAAACCAAAATCTATTAAACGTTAAAACTACATTGCATGCCAAAGAAATATACATAGATATTTTACTGCCTCGCTGTAAAAAGTGGTAGCGTACGCGACTGCTGTGCATGACGGGTCGGACTAAATGTTTATAGGATCTGCAAAATAAATATTTATTTCAGAGTTTGGGTGTTTTCTATGTATAATATGTATGTATTTACAAAAAAAAGTAGGTATATATGTATTTATATCAGTTGTCTAGTGCCCATAACACAAGTTCTGGTTAGCTTAGGACTAGATGGTGTTGTGTTCCACATACAACATAATATACTACAGCGCTATCTACTGAAGTTACACTGAACTACGGAGTAACCTACAATATGAAGAAACTATCAATCCTGAATCGCGCAATAGAAGTTCTCGCGCCGATTATCATATGTACAACGTCCCATCATCAACAGTTGGGCAGTGGCCCGCCAGGCATGATCACCTCGGCTGGTCGGAGGATCCTCTCTTTGTGTTGGTGGAACATGACACTCGTTCTTTACAGATACACTCGAAAAACATTATCCTGTTTTTGTCGCAGTCGGTTAAACATATTAACATAAAAGAGTGTTAATACAGGGCCGGGCGTGGTGACGGCGCCGCTGTCCGCCCGTCGCCACGCCTACCCGCTGGTGTGCCGGCCCGCGCCCGCGCACCTGCACGCCGTGCTGCCCGCGCTGCACGCGCTCTGCCACGAGATCGAGGCCGGCTCGCCGTGAGTATACACTACACTATACACTATACAGGGCCGGGCGTGGTGACGGCGCCTAATGTTGTGTCTGTGTATCACTTTACTAATACTTAACACTTCTACACCCATGCTATAATCCTCTGTAAATGTTTCTGAAACAGCTAGCTTATTGCCAACATTAAAACATCCTGTGTCATAGTAACCTTAATATCATCCAAACGAGTGTTATAATGTTGTACTAACTTTCATAATGCAACTACCTTTTTCAAAAAAAGAACATTGTCAGGCGCCTTTCACTATCACAGCGCCGTATTTTGAAAAAAGAACTGTTATTCGAATTCACGTCGTATCCCGCCATTTTTGTTCGATATTAGTATTGCAAAAATATATGTATTGTTTTTACAGATGATTTATATCACGGGTTTAGATAAAGTCTTGTATGCAACTGTACATAATTAGGTATTAAAACACTCATGTGAAACTATAATCACACTCGGCTCTTGTAATAAACCCACATTCGTGTTTTATTACCCCTTATTATTCAACAGTTGCCTAAATAACTATTGTAACTAACAAAACATTATGGTTTACGATTCGCTATAAATGATTGATTACATACACGACTAGCTGTCTCACGCAATCTCGTTTGCATCTTATATTGCCCGTAAATTTTTCCCCCGTTTTTGAAACATTCTTCATTAGTGCTCCGCTTCTATTAGTATTAGCGTGATGATAAATAGCCTTCATCGATGAATGGACTATCCAACACTGAAATAATTTTTCAAATCGGTATAGCGGTTCCTGAGATTGGCGCGTTCAAACAAACAAACAAATTCTTCAGCTTTATTATTAGTATATATAAGTTAAGTTAGTGTAGATAAGGTATACCTGAAAGGTTTGTCTGCAGTTCAATTTCACACTAACTAAGCTAAACTATACGAAGCAAATAAATGAGCAATGCTATAAATACATACTTCTAAATCAATCTTCACGGAATATATGAAGTAGATAGGATATTATCACATGAGTTCCTTATATCTTAATAAGAACTAAGTAGATAGAATACGTGTATTCTCTAATAACCAACTTATTTCGTCGAATTGAACGTGTCGCATATACCTATAGCTGGTTGTTACCTGCGAAGGTTGGATTAAGGCTTTATTAACATATAATTTTGTAAATGTTCAAAACGAAATAAATAATCCTCTTTCTAAACCACTGAATACACTTTAAAAATATTTTACTAATCGTAGAAGAATAGCGTACAGAATACCACTTTGTAAATTTAATAAAAAAAAAGTTTCAAAAAAAAATCTTTGGAATTAAATTAAATTGTAATATTAACAGCGGAGGAGAATGTTCTCTGCGAGCGTTCATCACTGATTACGTACGTTCAGGAGAGAGTGAACGTCTGGCGGCTGCAGCGAGGTCTGCCATCGACGAGGTCATGAGGTCGCCTAGCGCTTGGAGGGAGAGGGGACCTCCTCCCATCAACGCTAATGTCAAGTCTGGGTAAGTGTTATATTGTCATGGATCGATATTTATGTTATGATATTGTTAATTAAGTAACTGATAAATGAAAGTTTGTGAGTATGTTTGTTGCTTCGCTTCGAGGTGTTGCCTGCGGTTATTATCGTACCGCGGGGTTCAGCTAGTATGTTATATGTGAGACGGATAGTGCCATGATTTTATAATAAAGTGTACTAAGTGTGTGTTTAGATGTATCACAAATCTAATAAGCTGGGAACAAATAGTGTTTAGATATTTGTATCAGTAAACTAGTGAAATATTAGGAATTAGATTATTACATCACAATTTGGTTAATTTTTTATAATAAATAGTCAGCAAATGAGTCGTAAGACGTAGGTATATGAAGTGAAGTGAAGTGTATGACAATTTCTGTCTCCTAAAATAGTACAATGGGGAAATAAAATAGAAGTGATACAGTTTCTTCTTCAGTTACTCTTTTGTCATTTTTATTTAGGGTATTGAAGTGAGTTTTTCTTTCATTCTTCTTTATCAGTCGTCTGTTCATTGCTTACTCCTTTCCTAGACAAATCAGCTTTCACACTTTCATGTGATGAAGGGAATTAGGTATTATATTCGAGGGTTACTTAAAATCATGGGATAATTTTTTTTATGTATGGCTTTGTCAAAAATCTACTCTATTTAATGGAAAGCAAAGGCAGAATTTAAGTGTGGTGGTCACCATATTCATTGCGAATGCAGCACGGTGACCTGCATTCGGTCAGTTCCAGTAGTGGGGTGGTGATATGTAATGTTGTATTGTTGACTGCCTCGGTGGCGCAGTGGTAGTGAATGTTTGGGTCGGACCAAATGTTTGTGTAATTTACAAATATTTGTTTCCGAGTTTGGATGTTTTCTATGTATAATATGTATGAATTTACAAAAAAAATTTATAAATGTATTTATATGAGTTGTCTAGTACCCAAAAGATAAGCTCCGCTTAGCTCGGGACTAGACGGCGTTGCGTGTTAGATGTGGGGAATATTGATTTACGATTAGTATGTCGGGTCAGGGCGGGCGGGGGCGGGGGCGGGCGCGTGATCTTCGCGTGCTGCGGCAGCGGCTGGCAGGCCACGTGGGCGGCGGCGCGCGCGGCGCGGCGCTGCGCGTGGTGCGGCGGCGCGTGGGCCGTGCGCGCGCCCGCCGCGGCGCTGGGCGCGCTCGCCACCCACGCCCGCGCCGCGCACGCGCGCCTGCGC
Source organism: Spilarctia lutea (assembly GCA_916048165.1). NCBI lineage: Eukaryota > Metazoa > Arthropoda > Insecta > Lepidoptera > Erebidae > Spilarctia > Spilarctia lutea. The sequence continues at coordinate 1,641,130 of OU696476.1, read as the reverse complement.
CCGCCGCCCGCGCACCCCAGCCGCGCCGCCAAGTGGCTGGCCGACGACGACATCGTGCGCTTCCTGCAGTCGCTGCACAACTGGCTCGCGCTCACGCAGCCCGCCACGCGCGCCTCGCCGCAGGTCAGCCGACCGTTTAACTCCTTTCGCGATAACCGAATAGGGACGCATCCATCGCAGTTTAACAAACTATCGAGTCGATCACTGTAGGTTAAGAGATTAATTATTTGTATCTTGTTTGGAAACTCGATAGATACGTCACCATTTCCTTAACGCAAATGGCATAATTCATTTTGGAATTCCACTTTGATTATACCAAGATAAGGTATTGAAAATATTCTGAAAACAAAATCTAATTAAAAATCATAAATGTATAAACAAAAGTTTTGAACTCATGAACAGTTAATGTTGTATTTAAAAATTTTTATACTTATCGGTTTACATATAAACCAAAATTGTATTACGAATCTATTTTTATTTGCTTTAAATTAACTATAGTGAGAGTATAAATACAGTCGTATTTAAAATAAAAAAGCCAAAAATATTTAATATTGATTTCAAATACTAACATTTAATAAAATTCGATTTTATACTACCTTCAAAATTCCTCTAATGTCAAACTATTTATCAACACCAATATATAGTAAATTATTAATGTTCCAATATTTCTACCATATTATATTATATTTACAGGAGTTAAAACAAGCGTACGAACGCGAAGCAGAAATCCTCGGCTCGAGTTTAGGAGACGGAGCCGTGACGCGTAAAGAGATTATATCCGACACGAATGCACTCGCCGACCTCGCTGTGTTGTGTGAAACTATGGTGAGCAACCGTAGCTTCCTACTTATTATTGCCAGACCAAAAAACATACAATAAACCATAACTAATATTATAAATGGAAGTATAAAACGATTTTAAAAATAATTAAAAACCCTTAAATTCCTATTCAAGGAATTTTATAATATTAGCGAATAAAATTTTTTTGACATAAAAGAACCAGAGACCTACATATTTATGATGTGGCGACTTCCGCATACTACAGCGCCATCTATCGAAAACATACTGAACTAAAGAGTAACTACTAATCCTGTATCGCGTTACAGAAAGTTTCGCGCCAATTAACAGATATACATGCAACTTCCCAATAACAAAGGTTGGGCCGTAGTCAAAAATGATCACCTCGCTTTGTCGGAGGATCCTTCCTTTGTGTAGGAGGGACATGACATTCATTCCTTCACAATCAGATAATTTTCACTCTTATATATATATCTTAATTATCTGCAGACTATTTGAAATTGAGCCAAATATATAAAAATGACAAATTCTTGTAACCGATATCCGGAGAGTTTATTCTTGAAGTTGATTCGCTCTACTTAACATAGATCTTACCATTGGTATCAGTATTCCAAAACTATTTGTTTCATATATCTATATATGTTGTAACTTTTTGGATAAATAAATATATATTGTGATACTATAAGAGCTTGCCGTGTTTCTAAAATTTATTGTTTTCTTAAAAAAATTAGTGTATATATGTATGTATTGCAATGTTTATGTAAACTTTTTAGGATTGGCTCAGCACAAATATCCGAAGTCTCCCCTCAATGCTCAGCGGGTCCGGTTCCGTGAAGTTGTCGGACAAGTTCTTGAACGATATATCCTCTGCCGCAATGATATTTGATGAGATCTCGCACAAGTGTCTGCTGTTTCTACATTTAGAGGTAAGTGGAGTATTCTACAAGTCATTATGACACAATAATTAAATTTCTACTCTTCCCTTCAAACGATTAATCTTCTACAATATTTATTAACATACAAAGAATTTAAAACCCATAGGAAACGAGATATTGGCAATAAATGTGTAAAAAAATCTAATTTTTGACCTTGGAATATCTGTAGACGCGGACATCTTACGATAGCTAGGTTTTGAGACAAGTTTTAGGGTGTCAAAATAATAATATGTTTATTTCACACCAATCTTAACATTTCAAATCATACAATGCGATAAAAAATACTTGACAGTTATAATTGTGTATAAATAGGTACTGGTACTGATTCCCAAACCATGCATAGCCTGTATTTCGGAAACAGAATTCAGTCGCAAATTTTGTTCCACTGAATTTGAAGTTGAAGGTGACGCTGCTTAAAATTTGAAAAGGTATTCAAATAACCTTAATGACTTTGTATTTGGTGTATGTGTGTGCAAGTGCATGCGTATGTGTGGATTATGATTGAAACGCTAACGTGTGTGCGTGTGTGTGTTATGAAATAAATTTGACAAGGTCCTCAGTCCCTTCATGATCTAGTTCTTGAAGCTAATTTTCAACTTTATTTTTAATCTCATATTTGTCTCACTCTCACAATTTTTAATTTTTATTTATGTCATTATAGACTTTAGAACTTAAACTAGTAGGTAAATAAAGGTTATACTCGTACAAGTTCACAGCCGATTATCTCTTATTCCGAGGTGAAACCCCTAATACTCCTGGACTAAAAGAAGTTTTGACTTCAAATAATAATTCTCATTAGATCTCTTATTTACTTTACCTATTCATCCATACCTGCCCATCCTTACATATGGCGCCCAAACTTGGTCTTTGACAGAGGGTCAGAAGTCCAAGCTCAAGGTTTGCCAAAGAGCAATAGAACGTAGCATGTTGGGTGTGAAGCGACAGGATCGTATTAAAAACACAGAGCTGCGATCCAAAACTGAAGTCGCGGATGTGGGCAAGAAAACTGCCAGATTGAAATGGGATTGGGCCGGACACGTACGTCGGATGAATCCGGACCGGTGGGCCAAGGTCGTCAAACGCTGGGTGCCTCAGGGTGGACGCCGACGACGAGGCAGAGCCCGTAAAAGATGGCGCGACGATCTTGACGCCCATCGCGGAGACTGGCCGGAGTTAGCTTTAGATAGATAGAAGTGGCTTGTTGCAGGGGAGGCCTGCAATGGGACACAACAGGCTCATAAAAAAAGAAAAAAAAAAGAAAAACCATAATGGATCTGGCCAATGGATTCTCTGAGAATGAAGCCATAATTTAGTGTCATATGAGGAAGTTCATTCAATACATGCTTTTAAATTGTTTTGTTTATACTTAGTTTGATATTTTTTCCAAACAGATGCGAATCCAATGTTTCCATTACCTGGGTCAAGAAGAACGTTCTACGGACACTTCAGAAGGGTCCGAGGGAGGAGGTGCAGCACAGTTGGCACAAGCCCTGCTATCGTTCCACGAACAAGTGCACAACGTATTGGCTCCACACAGGCTAGCGGTAAGAAAGTCTAAGGCCCTATTTCACCGGTTACAGATAGCGTATCTGACAAATAATTTGACCTATCTTCTAAGTAAATTGTGTCAAATCATCTGTCAGGTAAGCTATCCAGAACTTTACTGTCGGATCTCGTAAATCTGTTGGTGATTACGTGTGTGTGTCTTATTGCTTAAATATATAGCATATTTTAGAATGGCAATTATTAGAAGAGTAAGTGATGTACCTGCGGTCGATAAGCCGTTGATGATAATGTTTTATTAAATACATCGTGATGTAAATTTCAAAAATTAAAAAAATGTCTTGTGACTACTGAGCCGATTTGATTGAAATTTTGTGGGTGGACTTATAACATGTGTAGTTCAAATAAAAGTCGTTTTGTAATATCCACCCTGTATACTGACAAGACGATACTACAGATTCAATTTCGAAAGTATCAACATCACCAATATAACAACACCCAAACGCCTGCCGCAGGGGCAATCTATGGTGTAAAAGTCGGAATGACCTTTAAATTGCCGCTTTAATTGTAATGTGTATAGGCAAGCACGGACAGTTTTCTAGATTAGCTAGTCTCGAACTTACGAGGGCGTTCCCCGTACAATGGACGCGCCCGCCGGCGCACCGTTGTAAACAAACGCGCAACAACCAATCGATATGCGTCGCTATGTATATCGGTATAAGGTTCGTCATTCCGTGCCTTAAAAAATCAATTTCGATCGTCGTTCGCGAATAATGTAGAACATTCTCGTTCGTTTGGTTGTCGTTCATCGCACAAACATGTTTCCAGTACATAATGAACGGCGTGGGCGAGATGATGTCGGCGGGCGTGGTGTGGCGCTGGCAGGGCGAGGCGGGCGGCGAGGCGCGCGGCGGGGACGCGCGCCTCGCCACGCTGCGCCACTGCCTGGCCGCGCTGGCGCTGCCGCACGCCGGCCTGCACCGCGCCGTCGCCTACCTGCACCTGCTCACGTGCGCGCCAGAGGTACAAGCTTCTTTATCTCTATCCGCCTCTCTCTCTCTCTCTCTCTCTCTATCTCTCTCTCTCTCTATCTCTCTCTCTCTTCTCTCTCCCGTCTTCACTCTGTATGTGTCTTTTACGTTTACGTGTTTCAACAATCCAGGCCATACACGGCGCTGCCTCGCTACGCTTAAGTTTCTTGTTATTTTCTATTTTTGTCATTACAGGAAATAATAACAGCGGTACACGAGAAAGGTGCTCAGTTCACGGAGTTGGAATACTTAAACGCTTTCAAAGTGATAGAAAATCGCCGCGGTATACAGCCAGCAGAGATGCGTGTGCATCTTAAACAACTGTCTGCCGCGTTAGGTCACGTTGGAGTCACTGTGTAAACTGTTAATAATAAACTGTTTCTATTGAAAGAAAAGAGGAAATTACGTCACATAAACCCTTTTTAGATTGTTGAGCTGATCTAAATAATAATTTTCCTCTGCAAGCTACTCCTTTTATTCATCATTCAAATCTATTTATTACGGCTTTAGTGCCTTAGCAACGTAGTACATTATTAAAAAAATATTTAAAAAAGACAATTGTGGTTATTTTTAAATGTTATATGTAAATATATCATGTATAAGTATATAATTTATAAGCAATAAAAATATTATACTCGTTTTTTATTACTTTTTGTTTCATTTATCCATCTACAGTGTGACTGAAAGAAACCTAGTATTAAGAACTATGGAGAACGTGATTCGGAACGTTCCAAGGCCGCGTAAAATGACAGGAGGTGAGAAAACTTGCAAAGACAACCGAAAAAAGAAAATATTTTGTTTATTTATTATCTTACGTTTTCATACCCTCCATAGTTTTCATGTTATAAAGTAGTGATGTTACTTACGTCTACATTGTTACATGTTAGATTTCATCACATGTTATAAATACGACGCACGCGCTGCTCCGAATCCCTTGTCGACGTCCAGTCACGTCATGGTTCCGTACGTAGTCCCTCACCGACAAATGTTACATTGTTTTATGTACACTTCAAAATTGCAACCCAACTCACTTGACGCACTGTACAACACGCTTCAGATATGGTTTTTTTTTTTTTGCTACTACAATATTGCCTCAGTAAAGCAGTGTGGCAGAGATTGTAATTTAAAATTGACTAGTTACCCTGATTGTCCTTGTCGCAGGTTGACGTTTGTAAAGTGTTGGTGCTATGTAAGTGTATAAGTTAATGTGAAAGAGTACACAACTATTGAGCTGGAGTGAATTTCCGAGTGCCGAGTTCGAAACTGGTGTGAATTAGTGCTTGCGCTGTGTTTCCATCCACCTCCTCTTTCCCCAAAGGCCGGCAACGCACTTGTGACGTCTCTGGTGTTGCGGGTATCCACGGGCGGCGGTAATCGCTTACAATCAGGCGATACATCTGCTCGTTCGCCCCTTATTCAATAAATTAAAAAACCCTGGTTGTCTCAAATACCTATTCTAAACTTACATTAGTTTCCGGTGCAACCAGCTGCGAAACGTCCGAGCCTGAAGGCTTAAAGTTAAACTAACACGAGATGGTGGAGCATGGAAGCAGCGTCCATAAACCTCTGAATTCCTTTCATGTGTATGTTCCAATGGATGTATATTCTCCGACGACTACTTGCGAGTACTCCAATTTGAGGGTACTAAGCCATTTGTCGCCAACGGTCGAGAGAGCCGCTGCGCCCTCACCGCTCGGTCGCTCAGAAGCGGTTATCTACAATTTACCGAACAACTCCTCTTACATAGTTACCCGATCAAAACATAGAGAGAATCTATAATTACTATTGTAACAGACTCTCGCTGATTGATTACTAATATATATCCAACCAATCGCCGTTCACTGCTGAACGAAGGTCTCCCCATGAAGCGCCAACCATGCCGATCTTGGGCAGACTCTTGCTCATTATTTTCAGGAAATCTTGTAGCTTATTTTATTTATTATGTTCGTTGGCGTAGTGGTAGTCTATGCGACTGCTGTGCTTGAGGTCTCGGGTTCAATTCCCGGGTCGGACCAAATGTTTGTATGATCTGCAAATATTTGTTTCGGAGTTTGGGTGTTTTCTATGTAGTGTAGCGGTCACGGATTCAATTTCATTTTTTCCATACAAAATAATATTATTATATATTTTTACATTGCGTCGTCACGCTACACCACGTAAGTGTGCGACAGAGAGGGATGTCATACGTCTACATCTACGCATGCTACCTGACTCACTCTCTCCTTAATATCTGTATAAATACTGGTGTTGTTTTTGTATATAATTCAGTCATAGAAATTAAATCATCAGTCATCTTTTGATACTATCCTTTACAATCATCCAGTTGCTTTACTCGGCTTATTCCTACAATCGTCCACATTTATAACTGGTTGATTATAACACTGGTGGCGAACTCAACATAAGTCAGCAGTTTTGGTTCAACTACCTTAACCGCCTAAGCCGCAGTATAATATGTATGTATTTACAAAAAAAAAGTATATATGTATTATTATCAGCTGTTTAGTACCCATAGTACAAGCTCTGCTTAGTTTGGGACTAGATGGCGTTGTGTGTTTAATGTCCGAAAATATTTATTATTATTTATTATTATTATTTCCTTCTACTGCTTAAGAACTACAATCTTGTCAAAATGAGGAAGCAAGTTCGTATATATCTTTTTTACTTCTTCACTCCCTGTACTCCATCTTCTGAGTACATTCAAAACAAGTGTAAATGATTTAATAGTTTTACTTGCAGAAAAAAATAAAGTCGATTTCCTGGTGACAAATCAAATCGATCAAGTGCTATATGTTTTACTTTACGTCTTTGAACCGAGAAATCGTTTCTTTGATTAATCGATTTTAGATTGCCATCCCTATTGTAACGTCAAAATTAAGAAAATAATCAAAATACAAAATGGCGGGAATTGTTTTTGTTTGATAGTACAGCATTCTAACCGGAGATCGTTTTTTGTTTTTCCGAAAGACGGTCCTCATTTCATGTCATCCACATTTTATATATTTTTTATCATTAATTTTATCACGACGACGACTTGAAGACTCGAAGACTTGATAATTGAAGACGATAAATACTTGACATTGGCAGAAATAGCTGATCCGAGTGATCCGGCTGGTTGCCATTTCATCAAAAAAGAAGAAGAAGCATTCTAACCAAAATAATCTAATTCAATATCTATAGTCCCATTTATTAAGAAAACTGTAAATCACCGATTCCTCACCTGCTTGATGACCTTCTATAATCATGGCAGATACTGATCTAGCGGACTTGCGGAAACAATGCATTACAAGTTTATACTTGTGTACTGACAATGTATCGAAGTATTTAGATAGTGAAAAGGAAGCAGAATTCAACAAATTAAGAAGCTGTGTACAGCAATACTGCACATTGGAAGCCCAGCAAAATGTTGCCATTGAAGCTATGAAGAAAGCCAAGGTAGAAACATTAAAACCTCTCATATTGATATAATTAATCTTTCTTGTTCCTATTCCATTCTTAAAATCTACAATTTAATAGCTTGTGCTTTCTGTGTGAAGTTGCTTAGCAACGTTAATTCATATTATTGTGTTCTGGTACATTGAACCATAAACTAATTAAAATTTCTCCAATTTCCAGACAGAGACTAATGCTACAAATATCGCCACATTAGAGGAAAGGTTTAAGTCCCATTTAAGTAATTTAGCTGGCAAGAAACTACAAGTGGATAATCACCCTTACATGATAGAATTCAATAAGAGATATGAAAAGGGACAGCAACTTCCAAGTAAGTGTACCTAATTGAAAATGTCTGACATTGCTAGTAATCCTATATATGACTGCCTCGGTAGCATATACGACTGCTGTGCTTGAGATCTTGGATTCCATTCCTTGGTCGGACCAAGTGTTTATATGATCTGCAATCTTTCTTACGGAGTTAGGGTGTTTCTTATGTATGATGATATGAATAAATTTACAAAAAAAATTAAGTATATGTATTATGTATTTATAAACTTGTCTAGTACCCATAATACAAGTTACCTGCTTAGTTTAGAATTTTCAGAATTTCGGACATTTCCGTAACTCTTCGTTTACAGCTGATTTGTGCCCCCTGTGGAGCTTATATCTTCATTTATGTTTCTGTAAGCATCAGAGTCGGAGCGGTGTTTTGGTATACAAAAATATATTTATTTGATTAACTAATAGGACATAGGACTCTCTATAATTACAAATGTACATATTTTTTTTTATTTTATTACAGATAACTTGGATGAATCTGACATAGCCATAACCGAATCGCAGGAACAATATGTAAGTGAACGTCATATTATAGTACTATCTGAGGCTTGCATTTGTTGTACTTTTACAGCAACTAAAATGTTACAAGATGATATACAATAATGATATATCATCAGCTATCCGCCAGTGAAAGTCTAGTCAAAATCAGACAAAAACAAGCAGACAGCCAAAAATTATATAAATTGATTTTTGTTGAAAGTACCATAACTATATATTTTTAGTAAAAACTGTTAATTTGAAGTTACAAACAGACACACAGAAGAAAGAAAGATTTTGCATTCTAAATAACATTTACTTAGCTATTAACTCGTTTTCAGATTGATCCAATAACCAAGAGACCTCTAACAGATCCAGTGAAGAATACAGTTTGTGGCCACACCTATGAGAGAGACGCCATCATGAATTTGATACAGACTAGAAGCAAAACCAAATGTCCAGGTAACAACATATACACACATTTTTTTAATTTTTCAGTAACCCTGTGACATAATAACGTGAAAAGAAACACCATTGTTTGTTTGTTTGGTTGTTTTGTGGGTCTATAGAAATAAAGTAAGGCCAAGAGGAAGAACGAAAGTTAGAGTTTACTTAATTACCGACACATGTGCGGGCGGAGCCGCGGGCAAAAGCTACTTGTCATATGAAAAACATTTTTTAAGCAAGCAATTCTTATATGTTGCAAGATTGTCCTAGTGGTTTAAGCGGTCGCCAGCGTGGGTTCAAATCCCACATAGGACAACACTTTGTGCAATCCACAAATTGTTGTTCTGAGTCTGGGTGTTCTTTGTGTCCGTTACATTTATGATGTATGTATAAAGTCAAGACAAAGAATATTTATCAAAAAAAAACGAACGAAGCTCGGTCATCTAGGTGCTTACTTTGAAACGGACTTTGGTCGTACTTGTAAATACATATACATATAAATATATATACATATAAATATATATATATATATACATATATATACATATATATATACATATGAAGACACTTTTGTGCCTCTAATTATTATAAAAGGCCGCCAATTTTTCAATATTTGACTTGTAATTTCAGTTGTCGGGTGCAACAACCAAGAGCCCGTTCTACCCGAAAATTTGGTGTCAGATGAAGAGCTGATCTTCCGAATGAGGATCACCCATCAAAAGTGTTCCACTATGATTCAAGAAAGATCTATAATGGACCTGGATGAGACCACATAGGACTCGTTAGTTGTATAATATTATTAAGTTTAAAATTATATTGTATTGTAATATTTTCTATTGTCAATCTACTTTCTAGGGTGTGATTTCGTAGTTAAGGGTTAAATCAGTAATCAGCATTTTGATATTCAAAAAGCTTTAAGTTCTAACGTATAAGGTTTATTTTTGTTTATATTATTATTTCACTATGTATAAATTGTTTTGTTAAATATATGTAATGTGACAAAACAAATGTTTTTATTCTGTCTAATGTGACAACATTATCCCATAACTAATAAATTTTATATGTCCTTTTTATAGTGTCCGACCGAAACTGGTTTTTCATCTGAAACCGAAACCGTACCTTCGGCCTAGCTCCCAGTTTCGGTCGAAACCGAAACTTGCTCAACAGTGAAACAAACGCCTGTTCCTATTTTTTCAAAAGTTGTCTTGTATTTTCGGAGTTACTAATTTTGAAGTTTTTATCAAAATTTAATAAAATAAGGTTACATAGGTTTTGAGGTAGTAAATAATTTAAAATTATGCCGAACCACAAATTTTCTATGTGGTGGTAAAATTGTGTGTGTGATTGTACTTTCCACTTTATTTTTCAGGCCTTGGCTAGAGAGCTCCTTTTGGTTTTTTTGAATTTAAATGTTAATTAAATATTAATAATATGTATTCAAACTCAAGCCGTACATATCGATTTACCTATAATAATTTTTAAGTACTAGTTGTATTACTTGTAATAATAGTGTAAACCAAAAGTGCTGGCTCAATGCCAGAAAGGTTTCTTAAAATTATTTAGCTAAAACAGAAAAACTACCATTTTCTTCCCTCACAATAATTACAATTATTTTACATTAAAAATTATAATTGCATTGAAAAAAGACTTCTCAAAATTTTCGTTAAACAAATTTGTAACAATTTCACAATGATGACAATTCACAATGAAAAATGAGGCGCGAAAATTTTGTAAGTATTATAATGGCACCCGCTATTTTAATGCTTATAAAATTTCGCAGTGAAAAAAGTGAATCAAAATATACCAATTACAAAAAAAAAAATCTTAAATGTACTATGTACATAACTCTAAAAAAATGTATACCTCATTCGTAACGAAGTTATTTTGTAACTAAGATACACCCGCCACATTGACATCAATATATCGGGTGTACCTACTATAATATTCCACTATTTGACCATTATTTATAAAATATATTTACGAGTGAGCCACGAAGTTCGTTGAATGACCCACAAAAATTTAAAATCACTCGAATTTCAACGCGACCGAAACTAAATTTTTTGGCCGACACAAAATCTTTTTTTTTTATAGAATAGGGGCAAACGAGCAGACGTATCGCTTGATGGTAAGCGATCACCCACGGACACCCGCAACACCAGAGACGTCACAAGTGCGTTGCCGACCTTTTAAGAAGGAGTGCGCTCTTTTCTTGAAGGTTAGAGGGTTGTATTGGTCCGGGAATACCGCATTGTGGTTCTGCCCGTAACAAATCAACGAGGTTCGTATATAGAGGAAATAATAAAACAAAAGTTACATGTAGAATATAATGTATTCAGCGAAAAACTATTAATATCTATAACAATGCAATTGTTACTCAATACGCATGTCATCAAGATTTACTTGTTATTCACAACTCTTCAACCTTGCAGACACAACCAGGCCTTCACTTTTCACATAAATATTTATTTTCTTAATGGATTGGCCTGCCGAAGTGTTTCTACTCTGTCTGATAGAAAATATGAGTAGACTTCAAGAGTAGTGGTCATCATACTCATTACCAATGCAGACAATACAACAATGCAGCATGGGTGTGACCCACACTATGGCAGCCTATTGAGAGGCTTCTGCATCATTGGGCATCAATCGAGTGATTTGAAAGTATATACGACAAATATTATTACAAAGTCCTCAAAATCAGCATGATAGTATTTGGTCTGTAGTAAAACCATAAGTAATAAACTTGATTCTGTATTGTAAGTGTAAATTATTAAAAGAAGCATACAATCTAAATGAATACTTGATTGTAATTATTCAATTAACTTTAAATATTTCTTAAAAAATATAGATGCTTTCTGACACCTGCGAAAGCCATGAACGTTGATTTTTAATTACAATGAACAGTTCAAAAAAGCCGTTTATGGGTCAACATTCAAGATAAATAATATATACACTTATTTTTTTCACCAGTGTTAAGCCATTTTCAACTTAATTGACGACAATGATATGGATTCGAAATCAAATTTCGATTGTACTTCGAACTTAAAAACTAGACTCATCATGATAAAATGAATCTAAATATTTTGAAGCCTAACAGATTATAATTGGCTTAAAAGATGACTCCAAAGGAATTATAAAACACATTATATATATAGTAATAAGGTGCATATTTGATTAGAATGCATATACACGAGTTACCTCTAAATACGAGAATGTCAAGAGCCTATCTTGATGACAATGCATCTATAATAATTATTTATAAATATTGGTCCATAAAACTATGTCAATAAAAGTGCATTAACAAGATTAATTAATGTTAAACACTAATAAACTACAATATTCAAAGCTCAATATTCTATTTTATTATTCTAATCGACCACAAAAGAAGCTCTTGTATTTTAAGTATAGTGTTTTGAAACTACCTTACATAAGGATAAACAGATTGTTATCTAAAATAAGATTAATTTTTACCAACTTTTATTTAGTTTCACCTGTAATCAAATCTTGCAAGTTAAATTTGATCTACGTCCCGATATCTAGTTCTGATAACATTGTAATTATACATAACAGGTATTATTATTAACCCAAAATGACCGCCGTAACAAAATGGCGGCGTACATATTTATGAACAGCCAACATGTTTTTTTATTATCAAATTATAAAAGCTTGTTTTTTTTTTTTTAATATCACTGGTTACACTTATGCTGTTAAAATAAATCAATTTTAGGGTTGAGCAAGTTTATAGCATTTATGTCAGGCATTGCTCACACTCGCCAAAATATAGTTTTCAATTGCCAGGCGTACCGTTTTCAACAATTAAAAACGTAAAAAAGGATTTTGCTGCATTACAATTAGTTGTTTTAGCTGTAATTCGTGTAAATCTTGAAGATTTGAAGAAAATACTTTTTCAAGTCACCAACTTACAAAATCAGTTCCGGTTCAGTTTAAAAATAAGACTATTTTTGCGTTAAGGAGTGTTATTTTTACTACACAAAATGTTTGCCTTTTGAATTGGTGTTGATACGCTATAAAAGTGTCAGTTAAGGGAGGTCTTCTTTTGTAGTCGAACTAAAATAATTCAAGTATCACACTACAATATGGCGTGTGTATTTAAAGACTAATAGAAAATGAGAAGCACTAGCGGTTTTACACTTAAAACTTACTATTTTGAAGTAGTATTTAGTGGTATTATAGTAATATTTATACAGAATACTGACGGTAATATGATCAAGATAAGGTCAAAATATTAGGCCCTATAGCCAAATAAGGCCGAGAGTAAAATCATTGACCAAACAAAATTATTTATTAAATATGTTTCAGGCATTAATGTTTAATTATGTCATTAACTAGATTTACTTATTTTCGAGCACAATAAGTTAAGGGTTAGAAATATACTACAGATATCAGTGCTTTAAAACGCCTGCTCTTTGTAATGACAAGAAAGCTTATATTAAACATTAAAACTCCTTCAAAATAATTAAAAAAAAAACATGGTATCTGGCAATACCGTACCATTAAACAATTAAAATAGGTAAATAAAAAACTTTTTGATTTCACTATTTCGTCGATATAAAACATTTTAGTTTAAAAACAAAGAATGTGGTAAAAATAATACAGATTAGATGAATATTACGACTTAAAAGTAAAATATATATATGTAATCTAACATCTGTAATCTCACCTACCACCTACCATCTTACAAACACGCAAATTCTCATTGGTCGCAAATTCAAATAGCGTGCTCTTTTCCCGCTTCCTGTTACATAACTTCCGTCCCATTTGGCGTTACGCAACCATACATAATTAAGTGAGATGAGACATGTTGCACATAAAAAAACTAAGAACTTAAAAATAACATTAGTGAACACATTTATAGAGCGTAGTATCTAAGGTTTCTAATTTGTCTATCACGAGACAAGCCATCGTATTTATCCAAACTATTCGATAAGTGCACTATCGGATTATCTAAATTCTTATCATTAGATGTTTTTAAGAGGAATACGTCTTTGAAAGCGATAATGTTCAACCATGGGCAGTTCAGCTTATAAACGGAAGAGGCGACATTTGTGATGGGTCATCATCTATCAATAACCCATAATCCCACTGCTGGGCTCGGGTCTCCTCTCAGGAGAGGGTTAAGGCCATAAGTCCCCACGCTGGGTTTGGAACGGCAAGGCACCGTTGTGGCTACGTAATCTTGCCGTTGGATGTTTTTAAGCCGCCCAAAAGTCTCCAACTAAGCTTCACGACTGTTATACTATGATAACAACCGAGGCCGATTGTTTAATATTACCTCCGAATCACGAAGACGCTCATGGTAACATGCCACTAGCGGTCACCTATCCAGGTACTGACCGCGCCTTCGTTGCTTACCCTCGGTAATTTTTTCTAGTCACCGAGTGCAACTGGGCTATGAGCGCCTCAGCGCGGGTCATCATCATTCTAAAGTAAATGATTTAACTCCAATGAAACTGGCTAGATATTTCGAAATGTTAAGCGGTATTTGACCCGTCTGAAAGTTATTTGTCTTTAATTTGATTTTAACTCAACTCGCAAACGAAAGTTAATCGCAGAATTGGTAGTAGTCACAACTTAGGTTAATTATATAAAACTAAATAATAATAAAAATAATAATAAAAAACGAAAATTAATAAAAGTAGCCAAGTCCTACTTGTTATGAAAATTATTTGAAACAATATTTTATGTAGCAGACTGTCTGTTTGTTTGATAACAGCAGACTATGCTCTATTTAGTACATCCCATTTACTTTTAACCGATTCTAAACCACGAGAGACGTATCCTCACTATTTTCAAAATTGTAAGCAATATTCGATTACATAAAAAAAAATTGAAATATAATAATTACAATAATTATCACTATGTGACACTACATTGTACTTTGAGTATTTCATCAGTATTGCTATTATTTGTATGTGAATAGATTTAATACAAAGGTATTAAACCACCAAAACAAAAAAAAATCGGCATGAAATTTTTAATTGCGCGACGCAGGATTCATAATTAATCCTAATACGACGAGTCTTCGATAGATGGCAGTAAAATAGATTTTAGTTTGGAATAAGGTATCATCATAGATTCAATAAAGGTAGATTTTAGGATTAGTATTTTGTTCAGTAACTACTTTCTGACAAAGTTAAGAAGCAAGCTATTATTAGAAAGGTAGATCAAATACATCGATAGTATTAAAAGGCAAAGAGTTATAAAGTTTGGAATGTAAAATACGATAGAATCGCAAAAAATAAACGTCCTTATGTTAATAAAATATGCTTAAAAATTACACAGTACCTACACAAAATATCTAGCGGATACCGAATAAGAGAAAGTTAAAACTATGACTAGATAGAAGTTTTAAATAAGCTTACAACATTGTACGAATTATACATATTTAGGCCCTGATTTACCCGTTACAGATAAGTTTCGGATATCTTATCTGACAGATAATTTTACGTATCTTCTATGGAGGGTAGAGGTAAGGAGAGTTATCTCATATGGTAGAAAATTGAAAAAAGTGTCCAGCTGTAAGCTGTAAATAACAGTTCAAAAACCTTCCAGAATGGCGCTGGTGTAGACACGGTATGGTATGAATGTAGCAATTGTGAAGGAATTGAAGTACGCCGAGTTAAAAAATTTAACATTATTGTCGACTAAAGTAGTTACTTATTGCTGTTATTATTACTTATAAATATAACCTTAAAGAGTTATTATGAGAATAGGCGTAGCTAGAGTGATTTTATTTTCTGAACTGTGAATAGTACGTTTATTGACTTCCTTTAAATTTTACTCTGATGCTAATGTGGCGCCACCCTAATTTAATGCATTTCAACGGACACTTTTTCATGTACACAGATGATTCTCCTTACCTCTACCCTCCATAGTACCTTCCAAATAAATTGTGTCAAACAATCTGTCAGATAAGCTATCCGGAACTTATCTGTGACCGGTGAAACACGGTCTTCATCTTTTAGCTCTTATTTAACCAAAGGTAACACATTTCTTAAAAAGGTAATATTGGTAAAACTATTTACCAAGTATCCAGCAGATACTAGAGTTTTTCCAAGTCAATCTTAGGAAAAAATCTGATAATAATTGTAGAAAAGCCCAAAATATTTATTTGGACTTGATAATCAATTTTATGAGTTCTCTAAAATTTACATTAAAAAAACATGTCTGAACAAGAAAAATAACCTACACATAAAGTGTATAAAAAATTTGAACCAACTTTAATACAGAGATACGATAGTAAGATTAAGGCGCTGGCAACACTTGTCCACATCACACATAAAAAATAAGATACTTTTATGTATGGCAACAAAACATTACCAACTAAGCATTCAAAAATATTAAATACTTAGTTTTGTCAGCTTACACGAAATATTATATATATTTTATCTTTGTGGAATATACTAAAATAGACCAAATGGAAAGTTCAATGGAGACTTCTAAAGCATGCGAAGTATATACATAATTTATTTGTTATTATTTCCTATTTTAATTTAATATAGATTATGTGTTAGTATGTCTATTTATTTGTGCATTTTTTATTGCTTTTCTCGATAGACCGTGTAATTAATCTTGCAGCAGATAAATACCCATTTATTGTTACAATATCTACAAACACAAAGCGAGTTCGACAAATGTAGTCAGCCCTTAGAGTATAACTGAGGTCTTATAAAAATTAATACTCAGTCACAGTTTGATGTGGCTCTGAAGTTATTTGCAACATACCCAGAAGGAAAACGAGCCAAATTTTAATATAACGAAACTTCAACCTTATAAGAAGGAGTAAGAATCTTAAATAATTGGTGTTATATTCTTAGATTTGTCGAGATTGTTGGAATATTAATCACTAGTGCCATTACCAGATATAGCAGATACGATACCAGAAATACAACTCTTCATATCGTCGTTCAAATCGTTTCTCGATTCGCAGAACTTCTTCAAACTTTCATGAACCTTCGCTTCTTTATAATCGAGAGTAACTTCGTTATTTTTCGAAGTGATGTCGAGAAACGCGAGCAAATTTTCTGCCACTTCAACTGGCATTTTTGCACAGTTGGTGTCTACTAAAATTGTAACGTGCTTACCGATTTCTGACTTTATTAACTGCGTGGTAAAGCTCTTTCCGTAATCGTAGTCAGTTTGCTCGACCGGAGATTGTTTTTTAAGTGATTCTATCGCGAGGAGAGTTAATGCGAGGATTGCTTCGTTTTGCATGAGGGAGTGAGATGCCACTAGCATGTTCACAAGACTTGATATGCACCCGTCCACCTGGAATATTCATTATATTCATATGGTTCATTATACATAGGACATTTGAATTCACTTAATCATTTCATATAAATATGATATTGGTTTCTGATAACGACATCGAATACTTTGTTTTAATCTACCTTCACGAATTTAAACTACTTTTTTTTTATTATCACTACAATCATCTCTTGGGTGTCTAAACTAACTAAGAGAGAAAATTATCCAAAATCCAGAAGCACTGGAAAGAGAAGAAAGACTTGACACAATATTTATACAACCTATCTGGTTTAGGCTAACTTTTTTGAGGAAAGTCTGGTCTGTGTCCAGCAATGGAAGATTAAGGCTGTCTATGATAAGGTCAAGTGTCCATACATCTAAATGTTATTTTTTTATATAGATTGTCAACATAAATATTCTTTGGTTCTCGACAATATTATATTCTTGCATAAAAAGAGACTTATAGGGAGTACAAAACCTCCTACCTAAGGAGTGGCTTATGTCAAGCAGTGAACTGTAAAGGTGATGGTTTGCGCTGGGATCGCGACTAAAGACAGAGACAAGAGACCACAACCGGTACTTGTTATTTAGGTATGTGCGGACGACAGTTCGCGCGTGTGACAGAGACGCGAGACCGAAGTCCAACCAACCAATTTGGTTGGTTGAGTTAGTTTCCTGTCTCTATCTGGGTCTCGGTCGAGGATCGAACCGCTACCTTTAAAGGTTGATGACGGTAAGGTGGGTAATAGGACTAATCCCGTCCAACACTGTAACTCCTATACACCAGAATTAACAGCAGTGACCCACGAACACACCGAGTTTTGACACTCGGGAAGTCCCAGGAAAAACTAAATTGTCTTGGAATCTGCAACGAAGTTAATCAAAAAAATTAAGTCAATTTAGGTAGATCTTTTTCGAACCGGAAATCATCACGGATAAAATACGCTGGGTAATAAGTGAGCTATGTTTGGTTGCTATGGTACGTGCACGAGCGCACGGTGCGGTGGTGGGTACCTGCACGAAGCGCGCCCAGTGCGGCTGGTGGCGCAGCTGGCGCACGGCCCAGGCCAGCAGGCGCGGCGCCTCGCCCCCCGCGCCCGCGTGCTCCCCCGCCAGCGCCCAGCGCGCCACGCTGCCCAGCGCGCCGCCCTCGCTCGCCAGCTGCTTGGCCACGCCCTCTGCGCAACAAGCACACGCGCACGCTCACGCAACTATCACTATGTCGTCGGAAACGGCCAACTTGTTTGCATTTATGGCTAGCCGGCTAGTCCTGGAAAAACCTCTAAAGACGTATTATAAAAATATTACACTCGGTCACGGCTCGGTGTGATCGTGCTCTAAATTTAAAATGGGCACCATCATGTATAAGAGGCATTTCATGAAAAATAAAGAATTTTATGTTTTCATTTAAAAACCAGCAAATTCAAACTCAAAGAAAAAATTCAAAGTTTATTAGCTTGTAAATAACACAAAGGACGTACCTTGTCCGTCGACCAGCATCCTTAACGTGGCCAACAGCTTGTAGGCCACATGATGATCTTCCACGTGAGGCAGGGCCCTCAGAAGTACAGGTGCGGCCCGCCCAGCAGCCGCAGCACGACGCTTGTTGTCGCGCGCGACGGCCAAGTTACGAAGTGCCGATACCGCGCCGTGCTGGATCTTCGTTAGAGTCACAGCCGGGATGGGCTGAATAGCCTCCGCCTCTTGCTTCATGCGAACCTCCATCTTGTGGTAGGTTTCGAATATGTCTGTCAGATGAAAACGAATTAATTTTTCAAAAAACTACTTCTAATTTAGGAATAGTCAAATGTAGTGCGAGAACTGCACGAACATACATGAAATGAACTCAGAACAACCAATAGTGGATCACGCAGTGTTGTCCCTTGTGCGGTTTCAACCCACAACACCTAGATTAGTAGTGTGTATGGGAACAGGTGTCATGTTTCATCCAACACAAAGGGAGGATCCTCCGTCCAGACGAGTGATCATACAATGATAACCATGCCTGGCGGGCCACTGCCCAACAGTTGATGTTGGGATGTTGTACATATGGTAATCGGCGCGAGAACTTCTACTGCGAGATTCAGGATTGGTAGTTTATAAGTGTTGCACGTTGCTGCGTAGTTTAGTATGTCTGCGGTAGATGGCGCTATAGCGTGTCGCTGTTGCGCTGTATGTGAAAGTCGCCACAACCGCATCAACCGATACTTTCTTAGAGTATTAACTGCCAAAATGACTACTTGACTGATGGAAAGCATGAGTAGAATCCAAGAGTGGTGCTCACCATCATCAATGCAAACGTGGACAGTGAAGTATGGTGACATAAACTACGCTATCTGTGCGGTTATTACATAATAAAATCAGTTTTAAGACTCAAAATTTTACCTAAGATTTTTAACATTATAAAAAGAACTAGTAACTAAAGATCACTATAAACAAATAATAAGGTAATTATATGTATTATAAAAAAAAATAATAGTTTTTTGTAGTGGTGAAACACCATCCCATCCAATATCCAATGAAATCATTTATTCTGCAATTAGGATACATTTGCCTTGCCTATTGTATTGTTTTTTTAACACACTGATGTTTAAACAGTGTGTTAAAAAAACACTTCCACATAACATACTACAGCGCCATCTACCGAAGATACACTGAACTACGAAGTAACGCACTACACGGAGTAACTACAAATCCTGAATCGCGAAATAAATAGTTCTCGCGCCGATTAGCATATATACAACATCCCAACATCAACTGTAGGGCAGTAGCCGGCCAGGCATGATCACCTCGCCTGGTCGGAGGATCCTCCCTTTGTGTTGGGTGGAACATGATACCCGTTCCCCCACAGATGTTAAGCCAATTCAAATACCTACTTGTGAAAGTAAATACTTCTCTCTCACAACCAATCAATAGGGCGACATAATCACTTCGTGACTAAGCCCTCATTACATAAATAAAGAAAAAAACAAAACAAAAAACAATCAATATAGAATTTTCCTAAAACAACTGACACTCACCCAGCAGTTTATCAAAAATATTGTCTTGCATCATCTGTATGCAGTAATCGTCTTTCCTGGCGAAATTGCCGATAGCCAGTACCGCAGTAGTCAGTAGATGATAGTTCTGTGAGTCCAACCATTTCACCATAGTGGTATATACGTCACCCATACCATTCTTATAAAGGAGGTGCATTGCTTCATCTAGACAACATAGATAGATATAACAGTTAATTATATATCTTTATGGTTTACATAAAAAAACAAAAGGAGTTACAAAGTTGTACATATAACAATTTTTTTGTGGGAGATCCACGCTTCTGCATGAATGGGCCGGCTCGACCGGAGAAGTACCACCGCCTCACAGAAAACCGGTGTGAAATAGCGCTTGCGCTGTGTTTCAGCGAGTGAGTGAAGATACCGGAGGCCCATACCCTAACACCTCCCTCCATCCCCCTTCCCATCCCTCAAAGGTCGGCATCGCACTTGTGACGCCTCTGGTGTTGCGGGTGTCCATGGGCGGCGGTAATCGCTTACCATCAGGTGATGCGTCTGCTCGTTTGCCATCTAATTAATTAAAAAAAAAAATTGGCGGCCTTATCGCTCACGGCGTTTTCTTCCAGGCAACCATAAAATAGATAAGGAGTTTAAGATTTTTATGGCAGTTTATTTTATACATCGGTAACACACCATCACGTGGATGTGCTAAATTATTACAACAACATATACACATACATATGCTGACTACAATATCTGTGTCTGAGTATACTAATGTCTGTTGGTGCTGGCTAATCTGTGGAAACGCTGGATCGATTTCGACGGGACTTTCAACGACAGATAGCTGATGATATAAGGAGTAACTTAGGCTACTTTTTTTTAACTAGCATCGCCCTGCAGCATTGCCTGCGGTTACAACAACAAACGCGAGTAACACCGCGAGTCTCAGCTAGTGGTATATTTAACGAAACCAAACGTTTATCATAGTGACAGATAATAATCCTTAACCAATAACATTTATTGGTACTTGTATTACCTGTACATAATAAGATTGTATACTAGTTATACTTGCCTAAGAAAGTAATATAAATATGTCTGACTATATTAGTTGATAATATAATAAGTAAAGTGTATAATGAAACTTCCAAAAATTGGTCCGGTCATTTAAGTTTGAAGAAGTTACAAACATACAAACACACGAACTTTTCGCTTAAAAGTATGATTGCTTCTAATGTTCAATAGATGTAAAACGTTCTATAGATTTTAAAACTCATAGATTGTATTTGCCAGAAATATGTATTATGCTAGCTTTTGTGAGTGGTTGTGCCGCAGCAGCTTATGTCCTTCCTCAAGAATCAAAGTGTCTCCATGCCAAATTTTATTTACATTGGTGCAGCGGTTTAGATGTGTAACAGGAACAGACATACAGACAGTCATTTTCGAATTTATAATATCAGTATGGAAGTATGGATAATTTATGACTTACCTCCAGTTAAAACGATAATAACAAGATCACAAGCTTGTTTCATGATTGACTCAACTTCAGTGTCATCTGCATTCAAATCACCAGCACCATGACGCTCCACTAGGTGCTCTAAACGGGTACACACCAGTTGTACACCACCCTCATAAGCCAGCAGGGTTTTAACAGAATCTGTAATGTATAACATATCTTTTAACATTCTGATTTTCAATACTAATAATACTATAAAGCTGAAGTGTTTGTTTGTTTGGTTGAATGCGCTAATCTCAGGAAGTACTGATTAGATTTCAAAAATTATTTTCATGTTAAATAGCCCAGTTATTGAAGATGGAAAATCATCAAGCTACAACCAAAAGAAACATAGTATCAATAAAATGTGTTGCAAAAATGTGGTAAAAAGGTTCTATTGAGTGCTTCTCACTCCTCCACACTAAAATTTTTATATGTCTGTCTCTTTGTTGCGGTTAATCTCTGTAACAGCTGGACTGGACTTTTACTGGCAGATAGCTGATGATTTGTGAAGATACTTAGGCTACCAATTGTTTAAAGACCTGCTTTGTCCTGCGGCGTTATCCGCGGTTGTTGCTGTACAGTTTATTAATTGAATGTTATTGCTGAAATGATATTATTATATTTTAATTATTGTATATGCCCAATGTTTCGGACATAGCTGAACTAAATAATGAATGAAGAGAATTTTCTATTCTTTCAATAATCTATACCAATATTATAAAAAGGAAAAGTTTGTTAGGTTGTAGGTAAAAACATATGGACCTATTAAACTGATTTTGGAAATTCTTTTACCAATATAAAGGCACATTATTTGTTAGTGTTATAGGCTACGAAAATAAAACAAATCGTGACACACACAAGTAGATTATAGAAATACTACTTAAAATAAAACAAACACATACACAAATTCCTAATTTAAAACAATCGCCACAACTGCCACAGTGGCGTAGTGGTAACATATGTAACTGCTATGCTTGAGGCCTCGGGTTCGATTCCCGGGTCGGACCAAATGTTTGTATAATCAACAAATATTTGTTTCGAAGTTTCGGTGTTTTCTATGTATAATATGTATGTATTTACAAAAATGTGTATTCATTTCAGTTGTCTAGTACCCATAGCACAAGCACTGCTTAGCTTGGGACTAGATGGTGATGTGTGTTACTTGTCCGAAATATTTCTTTATTTATTATAAATTAGAAGACTGCTGATACTCACCATGTTCAGCTTGTGCAAGTAGATGATCCACACACAGTTCAGAAATCTCCACACTTGTTGTTTCTCTCAGAATTTTCAAAACTAATTTATTTACTGTTTCTTCAAACAGAAATTCTGGTGAATTATCATTAATCACACTTAATATCAACAGGGACGTTGATATCGCATCATCATCAAAATCTGCCTTCTTCAGTTCTGTAGATAATATTCTTACAAGAACTTGTATCAGTCCACCTTTAGCTATAGATTCAGAGAACTCTGAGCCACCAATAGAGTAGTTAAGTAAAGATTTTGCCACAAGCATTTGAATAACTTCTAATTTCATATCTAAACTCCTTTCAAGGAGTTTTATAAGAATAGGAATCCCGCCTGATTCAAGTATAATTTTTCTGGAGCTATCACAATCACAACACAAGTTCCCAAGAGCTCTACAACACTGTTTTGTAAGTTCCACATTATCTGATGTGATTTCTTTCTGTAATATACCCAGTATAGGGACTATGATGGCTTTGTTGGCGTATGTTTCACGCTTCTCTTCACATTTAACCAGTTCTGATACAGCTTGGATGCTTAACAGCACAATATCTTGGTCGCTGCTGTTAATCAAAGATTTGAGACAAGAGGAAACATCATAATCGTAATCTTTTCCGGTTTTGATAATTTCGTTTAGTTTTGCTTTTAATTCACTCACGTTCGTTATGTTCTGAATTACTAAAGTCTCAAAGGAAGTAGATTTTTTAGCAGAAGCGCCTAAAACATGATTATTTTAACAACAAATATATTTAAAATGACAAAATCCGACCCAATGATATAAATTACTCACCGTCCATCTTAAAAAGATTGTTAGAAAAGTAGAAGAGACTTAGCACAGTTAACAGCAGAATTTATAGTATAGCCGTTGGAATCTCTTTCATAGCTTATATTTTATAAAACAATAGAGAAAAATACAAAGCAAGTAATTTGGTTGACAAGAAGAAACCAATCAATCGAATAGTGTCAATGTCAAACTTGCGTTTAGTGAAAGCTCTGTTATTTTGATAAAACGAAAAGTTTAATAATGTTTATTTTTAACCGACTTCAGAAACGGAGGAGGTTCTCAATTCAATTTTTTTTTATGTTTGTTACCTCAGTACTTTCGACTGATATAGATTTTGACGATTCTTTTTTTTTAATTTGTGATTCCCGTGTAGTCTCATTCCAATTTGGTTAGTTCTTGAAGTCGGTTTTTTTTGTTAAAATTTTGTATTGTTATTGTTATTTTATTTATTTATTTAAACATTTCTGGAGTCTACCTTTTAAGAAACTATTTTCATATAATATTTAGCTCGTGGTATGAACATTGTAGGAAGGGTGAAATTGGGTGTTAGTTAAAAGTGAGGCATTACACTGCAGCGCTTTGTCGTTATTTATGTCGTCTAACAAACTAATAAAACAAACAGCGCTAGAACGCTTCTTTATTTAGGGATAGTTTTCTTTCGAATTCGAAATCGAAACGCGATTCACCGTGGAAGAGCCACGCTTCGGTATGAATGGGCCGGCTCGATCGGAATAATACCACGGCCTCACAGAAAATCGGTGTGAAATAGCGCTTGCGTTGTGTTTCACTGAGTGAGTGAGGATACCGGAGGCTTATACATCAACCTGATCCTCACCCCCCCCTTCTACCAAAGGCCAGCGACGCACTTGTGATGCCTCTGGTGTTGCAGGTGTCTATGGGCAGCGGTAATCGCTTACCATCAGGCGATACGTATGCTCGTTTGCCCCCTATTGAATAAATAAAAAAAAACTGAAGACTAAAATGACGTAAACGCTGAAAATTTAATTACCCGACGTGTAATAAAGGTTTTTTTAATGATTTTATCTAACACATAATATAGGGTACAAAATCCCTTTTTAATAAATTAATTAGAAAAAATGCAAGTTACTTTACGATGATATTGTGCAAATTTCGGTTGAAACCATGGAATGATTTCACAAACACCTTAAGGCTACAGTTATACAACATTATTAGTACCTACCTACCTACAGTTTTGTTTAAAATGGTGAGTAGGGATAGGACGTTGTGAGAGTTATATGTTGCCAATTGTCCCATCGAATGTAGGATGAGTGTAGGCTTTCTTTTCTAATCTGAGTAAATAATGCTGACAGAACAACCTGAGCCCATTATGCGTATCTTTCAGGAACAATGTCAGATTTTAATTTAATTAACCCGTGACTTTATCAAGAGAAACAAAGAAAACAAAATAATAAAAACCTATTTGCGGCCCTCCGCAAATAGGTAAAGTGTGAAAAGACCTTTAAAGTTTTGATTATGAAATTTCAAATTAAACAACACGATTGTTTTCCGTGACCTTGTCGGTGTATTTTATAACTTACCATATGGTGGAGAAACGTAGGCGGTGGCGATAAAAAATCTCATAAAATAACACGGGGCGTATCGGTCATATATTATATAATACCACAGACGTGCAATATTTTACAATGAAAAAATTTTTGTCATAAATAAAGTAACCCTCATTGTTTAGAGTTCGTTATGAAGAATAGTTCATTATGAAGCTAAATATAGATCTTCTTGCTGGGCTAACATATATCTTAAGTTTAGTTGGTTGTAAAGAAACATATCTTTATGAAAAGCGAAATTTCTTCGGTTTAGGCAGACGTCTTTTGTAAGTAAAATTATATATTTTTTACTTATTATACTTACACTTACAAAATGTAGCTATAACTTTTTTCCGTTGCAATTATTATTTTTTTTAATTGTGTTATTCAACAACGATTTACAAAGGATAGGTCATAGTTTAAATACTCGCCAAGCTGTTAAGCTTATTGGGGAAACGTACTCTTATCTATAAAATCTCTGTCTACTTCTTCACGCGTTACAAACCCCAATCCTCTACATGAAACAGCATTTGGATGAATGTTCAGTTCATATGAACATAATATAGGTAATTATCAATCTTCACCGTGGGAGAGCCGCGCTTCGGCATAAATGGGCCGGCTCGACCGGAGTGATACCACGGCCTCACAGAAAACCGGTGTGAAATAGCGCTTGCGCTGTGTTTCACCGAGTGAGTGAGGATACCGGAGGCCCATACCCCAACCCCTCCCCCATTCCCTCCCCCCATCCCCCAAAGGTCGGCAACGCACTTGTGACGCTTTTGGTGTTGCAGATGTCCATGGGCGGCGGTAATCGCTTACCATCAGGTGATGCGTCTGCTCGTTTGCCTCCAATTCAATAAAAAAAAAAAAAAAAAAAATTACCTAATTGTTTCTCTCGTTCAAAAGTTGAGAAAGATTGCACCACAGTCTTCTGTAAGGCTAAAATGTGCCGAAATATTTATCTCTTTTTAGTGGAAATATTCTCAACTTGGCAATATAAGAAATTGTCTTTCATAACTTGATAAACAATACTATAACAACCAAAAGTAGTTTTTATTATAATTAATACACATATCTTTTGTTAAAAAAGGTTTCTTTTACTTTTCTCTTCGTACTATAAAACAGCAATTAAACATATGATACATTATATTAATTTAGCCAAAAACCAAAACAAACGTTTATTATAAACGTAAACTCAGGACATCCCGAGCCGTTACCTACAGAGGAGCCTCCGGTCATGATGACACCATTCAGGTCCTTGTACCAAGGTGTAAGAAATAAAACTGACAAAAGAGTCTTTAGAAGAAGATTTGAATACGATGCTCAGGATAAAGGACATCAAATACTCTGTGAAGGAATATTTGATTGTTACGTAAGTATTGTTTATATTACTTCTTCATCATCATCAGCAACCTATGTCTAGCAGAGGAGAGGACTATATACATAAACCTCTAGAAAGGAGGTTTTGGCCCAAAGCATTACGCCGATCAGTGCTGTCGTCCTACAAAGTTTGCTCCCTTAGTCGGCACTTACAACACCCGTCTGTGGGATTAATAGGGACGCTAACGGAACGGAACACACGGAAATTCTTAACCTAATACCAAGAAACTACCAAATTATCGCGTCTTTTAGAAATGGCGATATCTACTCCTTTGTAATATAAATACTTCTTACCGTCGCAGAGCCAAGCTTTTGAGCAAATGAGCCGCCTCGACCCAAGCGATCCACAGCTTCACAGGAAACCGCTGTTTAGCACTTCTATCGTAAAAGTGCTACAAAAATCTCGGTCTCTCGAGCTCTAGTGCTCGATCCTCTTTCATGGTACTTTCACACAATAGTTAGAAATTAATAATAGGAAAAAATAATATTTAAATATGTTTTTCCAGATAACTTTTCTCGCGATAGAATCTACAGAAGCTATTCCTGTGCTATTGCGAGGTGGTGCCGGTTACAGACATTTTAGTGCTGTAGTGAAAGCCAGGCCTGGCAGGGAACTTAAAGGGCAGGTTCGTGCTTATTGTAAACAAGATGAGAGTGAAGAAACTATTCTTCGACGTTCCATAAAGCGTTCAATGAAACATAAAAAATCATTAATTGAGCCGGGTGGGTATTGAAATTTTTGAAGCAATATATTTAAGTTCTGCCCCTCTATCCAAGTTCAAAGTTTAACGTTTATAAAAACTAACAAATGTATATAAACGACGTTTCTTAATGCTGTCATGTATTAAAAAACAAAATATAAGTCAATAATATAACAGAAGAAGATAGGCGTTAGCGTTTGTAGATAAGAAGCGACGCGTCACACTTGCAACCTAGCTAGGGTCGGATACCCAATAAACCTTATGTTTTTTGTGTATAATTTTGACGACGAGCATACTGTAAACGACCAGTGGATTAATTTTCGTAATAAAAATAGTTTTAAATTAATTTCAATCTACTCTTAAAGCGAGTTTTAAGACTTGTTCATAAAAAACCTACAGAGATAAGTGTCAGAAGTCTCAGATAAAGATAACCGAATATACGTATATTATTGTACATTTATTGTTAAAAGGCCAACATTGCAAAATTCTTAAAACCCTTAGTTAAATATAAAATGTTATTCTTAATTTATTTTGAGCAACTCAGGGCGTCGAGTTGCAATGGTAGTTAAATGTGTAAATATTTAAATCTATTGTAAATACAATTATGTATTTTATAACTTTGAAAGTTACGTGTTTTTACTGCTCAATATAATTTTACAACATCTAGTTTATAACTGAGTCATAAAAGTTTGTTCAATCAATTTAGCAATTAAGTTTTGTATTTATGATTTCATCGTTGAATTAAAATTGTAACATTACGTTTAGATAATTTTTGTAGCTAAAAGCATCTGATTTACAAAAAGCAAAAACAACTTTTTGGAACATTAAAAAATTAAGTACCTAGATGTGTAGAACGGTAGTGGAATGAGAACTTACAATTTAAGTTTATAATTTAACTATTTAAAAAAGGGCGAGAATATGAAACTTATTTCGTATGCGTATTTTGTTTTTCATAGTTGTCTTGCTTATATTTTACTTTATTTGCCGGCAACGTACCTATAACATAAAAGCATTGAAATTTAAGTCTAAAAAAAATGTAAGTGTTGAGTCTCTCTAAATTGTCAGATTTAATTACCGTATCTTTGTAGTTAATTACTTAACTACAAAGTAGGTATTGGCTAGGTAATATTTACTATTTTCTAAGTCGATATGTGTATGTTCATTATGTCATGGTCGCATGTAATTTTGAGCTTAAATTTCTTACATCAGTGAAAAGAAAATAAATCTAATGTTTTTAAAAAAAAAATCTTTCTATTTTTAGACATGTACTTATGTGCTCATTTTTTAATTATACCTACAAAACTGGGATTCATGTCTTCAAGTGTCGATTATGTTAAAGCGATAAGAAGATAACAGTATATTCCACTCTATAACTTTTTATGGCGGTGGATACGAACCAACTTTATGGACTCCCAAAGAAAAACCTTTAAAATACAAAATAAAATTGAATAAAAACCTCCTCAAAGCAGGGCGCCTGTGAGCGGCAGCCGGAGTGGTTTTTAGTGGAAACAAAGGCAAAGCAAGGATGATTGCTACTTAGAATTTTCATATTTCAGATAAATCAATACTGGCCGAAAATGCGTCACTAGTAATTTGCATATCAATGTCAGAGCCAGATTTCATTTTTAATTTCACATCGCCCGCCAATAAATGTCAGTGGGTTTGAAATTATTCGATTAAAAACATATTTTTTTATTAATATATTTAGTCTTACGTCGTACCTTGTAACACTGACCGTCAATTTAAAAACATGAATATCTAATTAAGAGACGTATAGGAGAGATGTAATATATTAAGACATAAATTGTGCAATAAACAGTAATGGAGTGGAGTCAAGCTTTAGTGCCAATAGTTTGCAGGGTTACAATGTTTTTTTATGTGATCTAACGGTGAGTGAAAATTTATGACAAAACATGACGCTTTTATTGTAATTCTACTTGTAAATTAATTTTTGAAATCACTTCGTAAATGGCATTTAACAAATTTCTTCTTTTTTAAACTGGCAACCTAATGAAACAAAACACATTTAAACAAGCAACGCCTTCTGCTAAACGAAAAATTAAAATTAAATGTCATAAAAATGCTAAATTTAAACGTAGATATACACAAGCTCGTCCTGATCTTTCCCGCTCTCATCCCGGCTAACGCAAGTCGTAGGTCATTGAGCCTCGTGTCCATTACCGCCAGGATATCAGAAAGCGGGAAACGTGGCATGGCGCCGCCTCCACAAAATGGTGTAGTATCCTCGTGCTATCCAAAATAGTTATTATATATTCTCCTTATTTAAAACAGAAAAAATGCACTTCAAGAATATCGTTTCTTATCTGAAAGAAAAAAGACACCAATGACATTCTTATAAAAATATGATTATGTATCTGTTTATAATATTTCTTTTGTCAATCAGCTTAAATTAGGAGTGTATCTGTAATTAATTACGCGGCAATATTATCTAGTGTGAAATCTACCTGCCGCACCTGCCAGCTTTAGCTCATTCAAATAACTTGGCACCGGACCTAGTACGTTGAATAACACGTAATAATATTTGTGTATTTATATTACGTGTGGTGACCGCGAACTGATAACCTTGTGGGGTTCAACTCTTGCTATTCTAAAGGGTTGTGAGTATTGTGACCTTTTTTTTTTTTTTTTTTTACGTGTGGAAACCCCCTCGGGCCGTCACCCCGCCGGGGTTTGCGGCGGGGCGGTGTGTCGGAATCGAACCGACTAAAACCACACGGTGTGCCAACTCTGCGCCTGAGAAGGGAGGGGTGCGGGGACTGCATTATTAACACAAACCGGACCCCTCCCAGCGCCTGCCCGCACTGAAGCGGGCACCTTCTTCAAATAAAATCTCAATTTAGGCGACGCACGGCACACGCGTACGTCGCCCCTTCGCGGCTGGCCATTAGAGCGGATGGAGGGGAAAACCCGTCCCCACCATCCGCGGCCACACTCAGGGCGGCATGAGGCGCAGATGGGCGCGCCTCCGCCGCCCGGTTCGCCGGCGGCGGATCGGGTCCGAGTGGATATCGTCCTCTCGGGCCTTCTCCGCCGCCTCCTTCTGCGAGATTACTTCCTCGCAGAAGGTCGCGACCGCGGTAAAACTGCTGTCGCTACCGGCCATGGAGCGTAT
Organism: Spilarctia lutea; assembly: GCA_916048165.1. NCBI lineage: Eukaryota > Metazoa > Arthropoda > Insecta > Lepidoptera > Erebidae > Spilarctia > Spilarctia lutea. The sequence continues at coordinate 1,610,604 of OU696476.1, read as the reverse complement.
GATGGCCGGTAGCGACAGATCTCCTCCAATGACTGCAGTGAGGGCCCGGCGCTGATCCGCCCAAGCGGGGCAGATCTCCAGCGTGTGCTGGGCCGAGTCCTCACTGCAGTCGCAGTGGTGGCAGGCGGGACTCAATTCCCTCCTAGCGACCGAGTGCAGGTACTTTCCGAAGCAACCATGCCCGGAAAGCACCTGCGTCAGCCGGAAGGAAAGGGTCCCGTGCTGCCGCCCTGCCCACTCGAGGATGACCGGCTGGAGCGCCTCCACGGTGGCAAAGCCAGCACGTGGAGCCTCCAGCCGGAAAGACCAACGAGCCATCGTGGCTCGGCGAGCGGCTTCACGCCATTCGCGTACCTCTTCGGGCGGAGCACGATACCCGTACTCCGCCCGATGATCAGCCGCTCGCCGATAAACTTCGGCGAGCACTTCCGCCTCCAAATCCCACGGGGGTGTTCCGGCCAAGGCGCAGGCCGCCTCGGTGGACACCGTGCGGTATCCGCGTATGGCTCTGACTGCCAATACCCTCTGAGGGCGCCAAAGGCGCGCCTTGTTCTGGGCAGTCAGAGCCTCCACCCACACCGGTGACCCATACAGGGCCATCGACCGGACCACCCCCGTGAAGAGGTTCCTTGTAGCGACGCTGGCTCCACCCAAGTTGGGCAAAAGACGCCCAAGGGCGGAGGCAGCGTCGACCAGCCTTGGGGAAAGCTGTCGGAAGTGCTCGTCGAAGAGCCACCTACCGTCGAGGATCAGGCCCAGATACCTCATCTGGGCCCGAACCGGTACGAGGACCGAGTTGACTACGATAGAGGCGCCGGGGGGTGGACCACGACGGGGCCCATGAAATAGCAGGGCCTCCGTCTTGTCAAGGGCCACCCGTAAGCCCAGCGCCTCGATGCGCCCAACCACCAGAGAGACACCCCTGGTGGCCAGGCGCGCCGCCTCTTGGAAATTTGCCCCCCGGGCTGTGACTAGGGTGTCATCGGCGTAACAAATTACGCCCAGCCCGGGGGGTAGACGACTACGTAGGACCCAGTCGTACCCCACGTTCCACAGGAGTGGTCCGAGGACAGACCCCTGTGGAACGCCGCACGACATGGGTCGCCGTCTCAAGACGCCATCTCGATCCTCGTACACGACGGTACGCTCCTCCAAATAGTCTGCCACCAGCCGCCTCAGGTACTCTGGCACCCCATGATACAGAAGTGCTTCCCTGATGCAGCTGAATGGCAGACTATTAAAGGCGTTGGCGATGTCCAAGGACACCGCCAACACCACGCCGCCACAGCCAACCGCCTCTTCGGTCACGGCCCTAAGGCGCATCACGGCATCGACCGTCGAACGCCCCTCTCGGAACCCGAATTGGGCGTCCGACAGGTCGGGCCCCACCTCGCTGAGATGCTGGACGATGCGGGCAGAGAGAATCCTCTCGAACAATTTGCCCGCCTCGTCCAGCAACACGATGGGCCTATAGGCCGTGACCGAATCGGCTGGCCGTCCCGGCTTCGGCAACAGGACCAGCTTCCCACATTTCCAGCACTCAGGGAAGCGTCCGGACGCCAGGCTGGCGTCCAAAACCTCCCTGAGGCGGTCCGACATATGGTCGAGGGCTCGGGCCATCACTCGGGGTGGTACCCCGTCCGGCCCGGGGGCGGTGTTCTTGGAACGGATCCGAAGAACAGCCGCCCCAACCTCCGATTCCCTAACGGGCGGCACCTCACTCCCTCCGTCCCCGTCGTCTCTGGCCGGACCGGCCATCGACGGGGGCGTGTGCTCCGCCCGCTGCGGGAAAAGGCCCTCGACCACCTGCTGCAGGAAGCTGGGCTGGAGAGTCTCGGTAAGGGGGGGGCCCGCCGTGCGGAGCTTTTGTCGCACCGCACGATATGGGCGACCCCAGGGGTCACGATCGAGACTCTCCAGCATCTCCTTTCTCTTTTCCTCTTTGGCGCGGCAAATGGCCAGCTTCAGAGTTTTCCGCGCTTCGCGGTACTCCTCATGAAGCCGGCCCTCCTCCCCGTCTACGCGGTGGCGTCGCCGCCGGCATCGGGTGTAGGACCTCCGGGCACGAGTACAGGCCGCACGGAGGTCCGCCAACTCCTGGGACCACCAGTAGACCCCGTTCCGTGGAGGTCGACAACCCCGAACGCGGGGCATGGCCGCATCGCAGATCTGCGTTATCGCAGAGCGAAAGCGGCCAGCCCCCATGTCGACCTCCTCGGCCGGGGCCCGCGGAGACAGCCAAGATTGAACTATGGCCGCCTCCTCTAGCAGGTCCCTGTCGAGTTTGGCAACTGCCCACCGCGGAAAGCGGGAGGTATGCCGCGCCACGTGACCCCTACTGGGGCCCTGGGACCGGGAGAGCTCGAATCGGATGTACAGGTGATCCGAGAGCGTCTCAACCTCATCCAGGACACACCAGTTCCTTACTCGTGCGGCAACAGCAGGGGTAGCGAACGAAAGGTCCACTATCGACCCCCCCTGCTGTCGCACGCACGTGTTGGTGGCGCCTCTGTTCAGCAAACAGAGGCCCACCGACGCCGCCCACTCCACCACGGCATCGCCCCTGGCGTCCGTCGCCGGGGAACCCCACGCAATGGATTTTGCGTTGAAGTCCCCCAGCACGAGGACGTGCCCAGACGCTAGTCGCCGTATCGAGGTCTCCAAGTTGTTAAGGAAGACCTCGAAGTCGCTCAAACTCCGGTTGGGGGAGAAATACACGCCGTAAACGGTGATTCCCCCCCACTTGGCGGCCACATATCCAGAGCCCTTGTCTCTAAGCGACAAGGGCGGGGAACGAGCCGCCGAGGAGCCGACGACTGCCACGGAGCCGTCCCGGTCACCCATCCAGTTTGGACGGGGAGGGACGTAGTAGGGCTCCGTGTCTACGGCAACACCTATCGACCACTGCGCCATGGTTTGCAGGAAGAGATCCTGCGCCGCGGCGCAGTGGTTCAGGTTCGTCTGGACAAGGAGGCTGGAGAGCCGATCCATTTACTGGATCGTCTCTACAACCTCCTCCATGGGCGACGACGTGGTCGCACGAACGACGTCGGAGGCAGCCTGGGTCGACAGGCTAGCCCCCGACGTCTGCCGAGAAGCTCGGGGAGGCTTGCAGCCCCCCTGCCCCATCTGGTGATTGGCGGGCTTATTGCCCGCCGCACACACGGGGCAGTGAGGGGCGGCAAAGCATTCTGCCGCCTTGTGCCCCGGTCGACCGCAGCGGAAACAGAGTCCGCTGCAGTCGAAGCAACTCTGGCACTTGGTGCGAGTGTGACCCGCGGCCAGGCATTTGAAACACCTCATCGGTCTTGGGGCCAGGACTGTAATCCTAGCACTCACAAAACCGATGAGGATCCTGCCTGCATCGGCCAAAATTTTGGCCGACGCCACGGGACAGCTGACCCACACCGCACCAAGGCCTCCCGGACCGGGGCGGATGGTGCCGACCCTGACGCCGTCCGCGCCGCAACCCGCCTTGTCACGGATTACGGCGCGGACGTCGTCGGTCGTGACCGAGTCGTCCAGGCCCGAAATGCGCAGCTCTGCGCACTTTGTGGGCCTGGCGATCCTCACACCATCCGTGGCTGCGAAGACTCCCTTCAACTTCTCGGCAACGGTGTCCGCCTTTTTTGCGCCATCGGCCCCAGGGAACTCGAGAACTCGAGCTCCCGTTTGGGCCTTGCGCAGGCGGACACCGGCCGTTTCAAAATCTCCGGCGAGACTGTCCCGGGCCTTCTTAAAGAAGGCCGCGTAGGACAGCCCGCCGGATGTCGCCGCGGTTTTCGGCGGCTGCAGTTTCCGCGGCTTCTTGCGGGTGGCCCCTGCCACCGATGGTGCCTGCGGGCCAGAGGCTGCCTGGCGGGCAGCCTTTCTGGCCCGCTTCCTCGCCTTCTTTGACTTTGCCCCTCCGACTACCTGCCAACCCTCATTGGAGGGGGCAGTTGTAGAGGGGCCAGGCAGAGGTGTTGGAGTGGGGGGCAGAGGCGTGGCTGCTTTTGCTGCCGCCCTCGGCCCCGTCCTCGGCGCAGCCGTCTTGGCCGGAGCCGGAGCCCCGGCCACCAGCCCTCGAGCAGCCGCAGGGGCCGGCGCTGTTCTCGTCGTCGACGCGTAAGACACGCGACCCCCCACCACAGGGAGAGGGGTCGGCGCCGACGACGTGGCCGTCCGCTTCGGTGTTGCAAGCGGCGGCCGCACGATAGGGGCCGCAGGCAGCCTCGCCTCCAGGCCGGCCGTGCGGCCCTCTATCATGCGCCGGCATGCGTCCAGGATAACTGCCAGCTGAGCGTCAGTTATCCCGGTGCCGGCAGGGGACGGCTGCGACGCAGGCGGGGACCGCTGGGATGCAGACGCGGCCCGCTGGGATGTTGACGGGGCCGGTGACTCGCGCTCCGCCCGGAACTGGGCGAATTGAGCGCTGAGCTCAGCCACCTGCCCCGTCAAGCGTTCGTTGGCTGCCTGTAGGCGGGCCACGTCCCCAATTAGGGTCCCCACGACCCCCGCCACGGCGGAAGAGGAGTCCTTAAGGGCTCTCACAAAAGAGCCCTTAAGGTTCACGGACTTGGTGGCCACCTTGTTGATTATGGCCACCGCCGCGTCCGCTGTCTCCTGCAGAGAGACCGATGATTGGGGCTCTGAGTCCCCGTCCACCGGTCCCCTGATCTTGAGCAGGAGACCACCTATCTCCTCCTCCGCCTGGAGCTCGCCATCAGCCCTGGCCCTCTTGTAGGATTCCGCCTTCGAAAAGGCGGAACCCGACGAGGCCGTGGCGGGGGTTCGAGACCTCCCCCTCAGGCTACTCCCGACTTTGGGCGGCAGCATCTCCAGTGACGCGTCACTTTCGACATCCCTGGAGATGCCGCGTTTGCGGCTGTCGCCAGTCCCAAAGTCCATCCTCTCCAAGGAGGCATCACCTGTGCCATCCGACGAGTGTTCGGACCTTGACCGCGAGCGGTCCGACGTCCTTCGGCTGCGGCTCCCAACAGTCAGACTGACTCCTGGGAGCCCCAGCGAAACAGGCGTTCCAGGCGCAGCGTCCTCCTCCGTAGACGAGCGATCGTCCGCCCTCCTAAACTGCCCTTTGGCGTTTCGTCTATCCCTCCTCTCTCTCCTCTTTCCTTCTTTTCCATGTCCGTTATCCTTGCCAGTAGTCGTTTTTGTGTTATCCGTGCCGTTTGTATTATTTTTTGATTTAACAATGTCCATAGCTAATCCCACGAGTATGGGGGAAATAAGTCCATCCGGGCGGTGCCCCCTGCACCCGGATAAGCCTATGTACTGTGGAGGTCGGCCGGTATCCACAGGTTTTTACGACTTAGCTGTCGGGTGTTATAGACTATCCTTGTCGTGGGCCGGCCAATCAAGGCAAGCCCTCCGGCCATCAGGTTCTCAGCGTACCCTCTTGGAGCCACCAGTCAGGTCGTTGCTGAGCCCCTAATGGTTACGGAACGCGAGAGGGTGGCTAGCCCTCTCTCACAGATGGGACCAACACTCACGTGCCAGCCCCTCTGATCTACTCTCACTCCAACACGCCCTCTGCTAAAGCAGAGGGACGTTTGGAGTGCCGCGGCAGTCTGCAGCCAGACTCCGTCTGGTATCCCATTTGGTCTGGAGTCTCACCCTGGGCCAATCCGGCATGAGTAGCTCTACCCGGCACAGCCCCAGGGATCATTGACCCACGCAAGCCCCACCACGACGACAACGTAGGGATACATTGGGGGGGTGAGTATTGTGACCTAGACCAGCTCAGTCTAGATTTGATGAGGTTGTCAAATTGATAACTGCCATACCCATAGTATTCTAAGGTTTCTTAGGGTAAGTTTTCTAGTGAAATATTACGCTGCGCTGTGTAATAACTGAAATTATAGTGACTCGAAACGTGCGCACGATATAAATAAATAAATATTTCAGACGTCTGACACACAACTTCATCTAACTTTAAACTAAGCAGAGATTGCACCATGACTGCTGCTTGACTGATAGAATACTAATATACGTATTTCATTTTAAATAGAAAACATTCGAACTCCGCATCAAATATTTGCAAAACATACAAACAAGCAGACGTATAACCTGATGGTAAGCGATTACTGCCGCCCATGGACACCCGCAACACCAAAGGCGTCACAAGTGCGTTACCGACCTTTGGGGGATGGGAAAGGGGATGGGGGAGGGGTTGGGGTATGGGCCTCCGGTATCCTCACTCACTCGGTGAAACACACCGCAAACGCTATTTCACACCGGTTTTCTGTGGTATCACTCCGGTCGAGCCGACCCATTCATGTAGCATAGCTCTCCCACGGTGAAACACACACACACACAAAACTTTACTTACTGTTTCTCATGCAGTGGAGACGCGTCGCCAGGCCTGTAGCTGGTCTGACCCTCGGTCTTAATGTTTCGCATCAAGTTGTCAATTCCAACAGTTGTCTTACAGACGATTTACTGTATGCCGTTCGCAAAATTGCCCACTGAAACTTATGTTTACAGTGCCAAGTGGCGCTAACCTGCCAAATTACACTTCACTAATATATCTATCGTTATATCTCTTGACATGTCTATAGTGGTTTATGTCTAACACATATGTCTATCGCTATAAAGTCCATTTTGTTTTAAACAGTTTGACAGGCGACAAGGCGCGTCGGTAATTATTCAAACATCAATATTGTTTTTGATGGCTCGTGCCAAGTTCTAAAATTAATTAAAACAATTCTGTTGGAGTACATTTTGTTTTGTTTTAAATAGTAGTACTGTAATAGCCAACTGTCACTTTTCTAAATTTTGAAGTAAGACATTCAAACTCATAGCAGGTAGGTACAGCCTGTGTCTTGTTTGGGACGTGCAGTTGTTATTGAATATATTGCATTCCGATGCATTAAGCAGCGGACCGCATCAAACTCGTAATGATCGCTTACTATACTTTTCACATCTTCTTGGATTAACTGTCTTGATAACTAACTGTAGCTGTAGGTACAACCTTTTTGAACCTGCAAGATTTACTTCTATTCTCTTTTCGATCCTTTCTCTGTTTCTATTTTCGTATTTTTTTAATAATCACTTCTGTCATCTTAATTTTTTTTTCTTTTTTTTATTGCATAGGGTCAAACGAGGAGATGTATCGCCTGATGGTAAGCGATTACCGCCGCCCATGGACACCTGCAGTACCAGAGGCGTCACAAGCGCGTTGCCGGCCTTTTAAGAAGGAGTACCTACGATCTTTTTTTGAAGGTTTTTTTTTTAACATCACTCAAGTGTTAAAAATTAGTCTTCTTGATTATCAGTTGAATAGTATGACAATAGAATTACTTAGTTACGAAAACACTTTTTTTATATCGGACTAATTCGATCCACACGCCCACCTCTGTAACTATTGTACACCAGGATCAACATCATTGATCTACGAACACACCGAGAAGACCCTGGAAATTATTTTAATTATTTAGAAGAAAACTGGAGGAGTTGGAATTTTACGAAAACACACGACATCTAAGCTCAGGATTAAAAAAAAATTGACTGTTGATAAGTATGTACCTACATAAGAAGTTCCATAGGTACTAAAAAAAATTCTTGGCGTAGTATTGTCTCGGACGAGTGCTGTAAACGCGATCGGCTAAATTGGAACGCAGTGAGTAAGTATCGTAAACAATTAATAGTATTTGGTTCCCACAGGATCGAAGCGGTTCTCACTAACTAATGTCATATATACAGCATGTTGTTTATTAATGTAGTTACTTACCGTGGGAGAGCTATGCTTCGGCGTGAATGGGTCGGCTCGACCGGAGTGAAACCACGGCCTCACAGAAAACCGGTGTGAAATAGCGCTTGCGCTGTGTTTCACCGAGTGAGTGAGGATACCGGAGGCCCATACCCCAACCCCTCCCCCCATCCCCTTTCCCATCCCCCCAAAGGTCGGCAACGCACTTGTGACGCCTTTGGTGTTGCAGGTGTCCATGGGCGGCGGTAATCGCTTACCATCAGGTGATACGTCTGCTCGTTTGCCCACTATTCAATAAAAAAAAAAAATGTTTGTTTTTGTTCTAGACATAAATATAAGCGAAAAAATATACTTTGAAAGGAGCACGTATTCTGAATGGATGCTATTTATAAGGTGGATACTAATATCGTAACCGTACTAACATCATTAATCTGAAACTAATTCTGTCTATCTGTTACGCTTTCACGTATTTTTACTACACTACACAGTTTTTTGTTGTCCAGTTACATATTGTTACTGTTAAAAATCATTTGTTTACTGAGTAACATGACCTATTAACTTTTTGGTTATCTGTGAACAATGGTGTTGGTTATATATTCATAAATTTAGTTATAATCTAACATGTACTTATCTGTTTTCTGTTCCAATAAATAAAATAAAATACACATATTTCAATGAAATTTGGCATAGAAATACTTTTATTTTTAAAGAAGAACATAGGCTACTGTATACATATCTATATAACAATATGTATGTTATATTTAGGTCTATGTGTGTATATACGTTAAAATTTATTGTGAACTGTATACATCTTATAGAAATGCAACCGGTGCTGTGCGCCTACCTTACAAAAATTCTACACCTCCCGAAGGTTGACTGGAAGAGAATGACCTGGGCATCAAGTCTGACGATGTACAAATTTAGTGCATAAGTTTTGTAAATAAATAAATATACCGCGATAACCGATATACACACGGGCGGAGAGAATAAGCTAGTTTACTATAAACCAAGTAACAATACCTTTTTACATGACCAATTTTATTATTAATTTTTGGATTCTGTGTTTCTAGAGATACCCTTTTCGTGCGTCTCGTATTACTTACTTTTAATAATCAAAACCTAATAAAATTAGACTACTTCCTAAGTATTTATGAATTGTTAGGGTACAGGTATAGGAATTAATGAGATGAACACGCAACAGAAAAGTGGTTAATGTTAATAACACAAAACACACACAGGACATTTCTTACTTACTTATATCATAAATCAAGTCTTCAAATTTTTATCTGTCTATTTGTTTGTTTCGGCTAATCTCTGGAACGGCTGGTGAAAATTGGTTTCACGGGACTTTAATCTGCAGGTAGCTGATTATAAAAAGAGTAATTTGGGATACCTTTTCTTGAATAACTTCACCGCCCGGCTTTACCTGGAGTTGTTGTTGTAAAGGAATAATAACCGATAAAACCGAAGGGCTAAGCTAGTATATAATGTAATAATTACAATATGTATTGTTTTCCATTTTTGTCTGCAAAGAGTCTTTTAATTTTTTCTGAACCATTACATTAAACAATCTTTGAATATATTCCAAAATTCAACGCAGTACCGATAACAGCTCAATAAATGCGACTTAAAAAGATTCTCGTAAAAATGTGCATTCCACAACATCCTGTGAACGTCAATGATTCTTATAGTTATTAAAGAAGGTAGCAGAACACTATCGTTTCGTTGGCACTGTCAGACAGTCCGGTGTGATACCCTCCAGTGATTTGTTTTTAATTTTGTTCTTATCAGCCAGTTGTTGTTTGAAAGTGCAAGTGCAATGTACATGTGTGGGATTTCGGACTTTTTTCGAAGGAGGCGGCCGAATATTGAACGGGTAAGTTTCGTTTTTTGATGTGGAATTAAAGTTTTTTAAAATTGTTTAAATAAATAAATGTAAAATTAAGTACATATTTTGTATTTTTATTACTTTTTAAAATTTTGTTAAAACTTATATCGGGTTTTTTAGACATACGCAGTTTAATTGTGTTTAAGTTTAGCTTATTCGGAGGATATGATGAAAGGCTACAAAAGTCCCAACAAGTTACTATCGATGCTAAAATCTATAACCAATGGAAAAGCATGAATTGAAAAGTGTTTACATATACATTTTACATACCTACTTTATAAATTGTAAATTATATCTTAAAATAGACAATAGATCTACTAATAAATCACACTTACACAATTTTGAAATAGGTTCAAAAGGACAACAAAAATAAAAACAATTTTACTAAGAAAACAGTGAATACTGTGTGATTTATTCCTACGAGTTCAATTTTGATATTTTACCCGACTGCGTGAGAAGGAGGGTAATGTTTTTGTATAAGTGTGAATTCTCCCTTTGAATTATACCTTTTTTCAATTAATAGGCAAAGAATACATAAATGCCCTTTTAGGTTAATTACTGTAATGTCGCAGTTACGATACTTTTTCGTAAAAGTGACCAATTCATTGTAGGACACGGAAATAATATTTTCGACAAAATCTTGGCCATTCGTATTCGAATCATTCTAATTCTAGTCAATTAACAATATATCTATACATAATATTACACAACAAAACTGTTAACTGACTTTTAGAAGATCTCATTTCAATTGTCATGCGAATTGCTTAGCTAAGTCACATAATACTTTTTCAATTAAGTTTAAAACTCAAGGTTGATCCTACAATAATTAAAAAATAAATTTCACCTCTCCAAGAAGATATAAAATTTTACCGCGGGTGTGCCACGCTTCGGCATGAATGGGACGGCTCGACCAGACTGATACCACGGCCTCACAGAAAACCGGTGTGAAATAGCACTTGCGCTGTGTGGGTGAGGATACCGGAGGCCCATACCCCTTCCCCCTCCCCCTCCCCATCCCCCAAAGGCCGGCAATGTAACACCCCTGGTGTTGCGGGTGTCCATGGGCGGCGGTAATCGCTTACCATCAGGCGATACGTCTGCTCGTTTGTCACTATTCAATAATAAAAAATAAACTTATAAAGTTAATCAGGGTTAAGTCATTTTCAGGTAAACTTACGAAGGAATGGTTTGTTTGTACTTTTCGATAAGTTATCAGTTACGTATAAATGGGAATACATATGTCAATATTGATATAACGGTATATCCACCTTATCAAATTATATACCTACATCGGTTATTGAACTATTGTTATTTAGTTTAAGTAATTTACATCGCTATTTATAATCTTGTATTGTATTCTTATATTTATGATGATCCCTTGTTGAGATAATTATGTTGAAAGTCAATTGATCGCACAGTTAGCCTAGTGGTTTAAAATATCGCCACGCCACTTTGTACAGCGCTAAGTGTCATGAGTTCAACTGAGTAACCTTCTGTAAAAAGACAGGTTTAGGGACAATTTTTTTCTTGAAAATTAACGAGTCTAGCATGGGGAATTCCCTTCTTTTTAGGGGACTTTACAAACATACATGAAACGGATACAAAAACGACTAGACTTAGAATAGAACAACAATTACAGTAGAGACATTTTGGCAGAGCCATACAAAAATTATAAAATAAAAAAAATTAGATCACATAGTGTTGCACCATCACCATAGTGTTCCTGAAAATTATTTCTGTCACGGCTTGTAGATGAGCCCTCGTGTGCGTGAATTGCGATGTCCCACTCCTACTTACTAAAGGGCTGATTTTGTAAAGGTTTAGGCGGTACCTAGCTTCGTCCAACTGCACTTCGGTTACATTTGGCTTGGTACCGACTTCAAACCTATGAATAGGTAGTACATACAAATAATAGTGTTTCATTAATACGAAAGGTTTCCATATGAGGTTTATTTAATTAAATTTTTATTAAGTTATTTTATACTTTTTAGTTTTTGAAGTCGGTTTTTAAACGAAGTTTTTTTTTAATTTACGCTTTTTAGTGTTTCTAGGCAGGGAGTTTTCTTTTAATTTTGGTTTAATAGCTTTGCATACCGTTTCTTTTCTAAAGACTACTAGTTGTTGTTGTTGACTCGCGGGCTAGGTCTCCGCAACTCGACGAATTCAGTGCGCCTATTTTGCTTGGTGGGCAGCTTGCTTTGGTTACTATAGACGTAGATCGGTATAAAGTTTCATCATTTATCTTCCAACAGTTAGGAGTTAAAGATTTGTATCTTCCATCATCAGCTCATCATCATGAAATGATAACTACCAGGTGTAAATACTGTAATAGCTAACATAGTAAGTGCTTAACCAACTTGAGGGTTTCCTTCGACTTCCTTTCCTTTCCATCATCAGATCCTGATATGGTGGCAATGGAACCAACCCAGGAGCGTGCCCTTTCAATTACAAAAATAATTTTTAAAATTGGTCCACAATTGAGTAATCAGTGTACATACATAAAAAAAGCAATCAAGTTGAGAACCTCCTCCTTTTTGATATCCCTTAAAAAGTAAACTTCCTTCTGCACATAGTAAAATAAAATATAAAGTTGTTGCAACATTTTTAAGAAAGAAAACGATCATCTGTTATTTCTCAATATTATTAAGTGGATGTATTAATCTACTCATCTAGATAAATATTATGATTAATTGTTTAACAGCCTGCCTTTGATGGCAGATGCAAAGCAGTATTCATAAGCAACTTATTAAGTATGTATTATATGAGAGACTTATGAAGAATTTGACGTCATTGCCTCTCATCATCATTACTTTAGAAAAATTTACACATGACTTGATTCTTTAGGCAATCATATTGGATTCCATTTTCTGCGATAATGTTTTTATGACGAAAAATGCGTTCATTTCACGTCAACAGCGTTTAACAGTCCACTGCTGGACTGCTGGATATAAGCTTCTCCTTAACAAGGAGGTTCTTTAACTATACCACGCTGACCAGTAGACCAGGCTTGGTATAGGGATTATGTAAAGATTTCTTTCTCTTTTTGCGGTGTTGTTGTCCTGCATAATTTGCTCCTTTAGTCGGCTGTTACATTGTCCATGAAAAGGCATAATGAGACTCCGTATTTTTAATACACACAGAGAAAAATGTTTATTTATTTAGTGACTATTGTCAAAGTAAAAAGTCAAAAGAGGTGGTTAGAGGAGTCGGAACTTCTAGAAATTAGATTCTTAACATCGTTTTCCTGTTCCTTGAACGCAGATTTATTTCTTCATCCTTTCCAACAAAATATGAATAAAGACTCATTCCTATACTTGTCGTGTGCCTGATCAATAAATAAATAAGTATTTCAGACACAACGCCATCTAGTCCCAAGCTAAGCAGAGCTTGTGTTATGGGTAACATATATTCACTTTTTTTGTAAAAACATACATATTATGCATAGAAAACACTCAAACTCCGAAATATATATTTGTAGATCACACAAATACTTGGTCCGACCGAGGATTTCAACTCGCGACTTCAAGCACAGCAGTCGCATTCACTACCACTGCACCACCGAGGCAGTCATTTGTTACATGTCATCGTAAGATTTAGATCGACAAAAATCACAGTTTTTTTTTTATTGAATTGGGGGCAAACGAGCAGACGTATCGCCTGATGGTAAGCAATTACTGCCGCCCATAGACACCCGCAACACCAGAGGCGTTAGGGGAAGGGGAAGGGGATAAGGTAGGGGTTAGGGTGTGGGCCTCCGGTATCCTCACTCACTCGGTAAAACACAGCGCAAGCGCTATTTCACACCGGTTTTCTGTGAGGCCGTGGTATTACTCCGGTCGAGCCGGCCCATTCATGCCGAAGCATGGCGCATGGCGAAGGTTTATCCATATTATACCAATTGCGGCTGACACCTCATACGTAATCTAGAACGGAAACTATTTTATATAACTATAAACTCAGGAGATAAATGAGCATTATTTCAATTTTATGAAAACACAAAAATATTTTATAAAACTGCTCTCGTGTATTATGTATGATGTGGTAATTCTCATATATTTATATTGTTTGCATAATTACTCACTGGCCTACATTAAATTTGTAAGGATAAACATTATGATAGGAAATTGAAAAGAACATATTGTATTTATTACACCAGATTTATGATATTTTATTATAATAAAGTATGTAAAGATCAACAGCTAATACAGGATAAGTTTTATTTACAGCGTAGGTAATAAATGTAATATTATAATTTCTATGGTATGAAGACTTACCTCTGAGTTATCTAAATCGATTAAAACCGCACAATGGTCCTTCGCATATTATTAATATATTTGTAGAAACTCGAAAATATCTAAGGAAGGGAGTCCCGATAACCATGACAGACCTTGGTTGTCTAAACAGCGACAGTTTTGCGTTGCCAGTTTCGCGACTAAATGCGCACGGAACTGGTCTCGCCACCTTCTTCTACATACCTACCTACGCTAGGGTAACATTATTTACGTCAGACGATTACTCCCAGACAGCGTTCAAGAAGATCGGAAATCATTCTTCAAGCTGAGGATAATTTTCCGTACTGTCCCTTTTTTCAGTCTTTTTACCGCTATTGCTCACAAAAAACTGAGGGAGTCCCACGCAGTGTCGCATTGCACCATGGAAAAAACTATGAAACTAAAATAACAACAGAATATGAGATATTTGTATAAATTAGACACAAAGGCGGTAGCGTAAAAAGATTTTTGTAAGTATCAATAGTGAAAACACATTTCTACAGAATATACCAATCAAATAGTCGTGCCAACTCTATGATATACGATAATGTGCACAGAATGAATAAAATACTTTATTCTTATCCGTTTGCGGAGCAATGAGCTGTGACTAGATAATATTATACTACTAGCTTTTGCAAGCAGCTCAGCCCGTGTTTATATCCGCCATCGCAGTCAAATATCAAGAAATCAAAGTATCTAAATTCCAAATTTAATTCAAATCGTTTTAGCAGTTTAATCATCAAATACATACATACATAAAGATGTTTGGAATTTGGGAAGTTGGTTCAGGGGGTATTGATTATTGATTTGACTACCTTAGTGGTAACGTATGCAACTTTCAGAAACCTCACAGCAGTTGCGTACACTATTCGGGTGCGATGCCCGGGTCAGACCAAATCTATACTAATCTATAGTAATATTTAAACCTGAAGAGTTTGTTTGTTTGTTTGAACGCGCTAATCTCAGGAACCGCTGGTCCGATTTAAAAAATATTTCAGTGTTGGATAGTCCATGTATCGGGGAAGGCTATATATCTAATATGCTAAAACTAATAGAAGCGGAACACCAATGAAGAATATTTAAAAAACGGGGGAAAATTTTCACGCTACGGGCAATAGAAGACGCAAACGAGGTTGCGTGGGTCAGCTAGTGTTTGTATAACATTATTATTTTTACTATTCTCCATAAAGATTTCCACCCCCTTTCGCTTAATTAATATAATTTAAGTATTAATAAAGCTTTAATTAATCGTTATACCTAAGCATAATTAAATAAATATAGGCTTCTTTTATGAGCATAAATATACAATTAATTGCAAGAACCCCTCTCAACGGAGTGTAAAGGCCTCTTCCAGAAATGACAAGTGTTCTCTATCCTTTGCCACTCGCATCTGGTGTGTACCTGCTACTTTAATAACATCGTCTGCCCAACGTGCATTTATTTATTTATTGATTTTATTTAAGACTTCATGCATAATTAGTGCACAGGCGGACTTAATGCCGTAGGCATTTTCTACATTTCATTTTATTTTTCAGTCGACCTTAGGGTGATGCAGAGCCAACAATGGTAGATGCACATTGATCGGAAATGTATATTAAATTACATAATAATTAAGTATTTACATACACACACACACATATACATACATATAGACATATATACATACATATACACACACACACATACATACACTAAATATTATATATTTTGTTGTGGAGAGGATAAAATTAGGATTGAGGTGTTAATATTGTTGTGAAATGTTGCCATAACATGTGCTTAAAAGTTTGACGAGTTTTTGCCATTTTGATCTCGAGAGGGAGCGCATTCCATAACAGGATAGATTGAACCAGGAAAGAAGAATGTATAAAATCCGAGCTGTGAGTGGGACAGTGAAGAATTAAGTTGTTTGTGCATTCAGTTTGCCTCTTTTCCTTTGGCTCAATGGTCCTATCCATGATGATGTCCTTATAGTGCAGCGATTACCAGTTAGTCTGGCTACAAGTCTAGCCATTTCCCATCGCCATTTCAACTTCTGTGAGTAATAGAAGTTAGTAATAGTAGAAGTGAATAATAATAGAAGATGTGGTTAGTATGGGGATGTTGTCTTGCGTAGTTTGCTTCCTTAGTCGCCTTTAGGTACACCCATGGGATAAATAGACGTGGTGACAATCCATCACCGAGCCACCACTGTTTGTTTGTTTTGCCGGCCATATTCACACTTAGCCTCTTGATTGGGCGTTGTACGTGAGTTTGTCATTTTCTTACTCCAACCATCCTAGATCATCCCAGAAGATTAGCAGCCTTTTCAGGTCACTACATACTTCCGGGAGTGATATTGATTGGTGGATGTCCGCTCGTTGATCTGCCACACTTCTACATTTTGTGGGAACGTGCTGCGGTGTTTCTTCTGCCTCCATGCATCCCCTGCACAGAGGGCTGTCTCTTGCGCCTATACTGACAATCCAAGTTACCACACGGGGAGCCATATTTAGATGTACAAAAATATATTATAAAAATAATAGTATTGGTATTTGTAGTGATGTCAACAAACAGCGGTAGGCTGGGAGCTACTCGATGTGAAACGTGCCAAGTTTAAATTTCAACAATTTTATTTATGATTTTTTGAGAATGTATCGTTTATAGCGTCGTACATTAGTGGCTTTATGAACTTTGCTGTTTGTTGTGTTACATCAAAGTTTACTCCTATAGCTCTCTTACCAATCGCAACGGTACTGTAATGTTGTTTTGCTTCTTAGCCCATTTTTAACCAACTTCAAAAAAGGAGGAGGTTTACCCTCAAGTAATAGTTTACTCTTTTTTATTATTACTGGAAGTATCTCTTAAAGGAAGTAGTGTAATATTACTCTTTTCAACCTAAAAAATATTTTTTTTTGTCTGAAGAAATTCTTTGGTTGAAAGCGCTAATCTTAAGAACTACTGAATCAAGTTGAAAAGTCCTTATGGTGTTGTATAGAGCATTAATTCGAGAAGGCTGTAGGTTATACACCATCGCTATAATAGCAGTCGGAAAAATGTTGTGAAACAGGGTAAATTTATTTTTATTAAAATCTTTATTTTTTGTATAAACTTGAATTATCCAGATTTATGATATGAAGCATAGAGACTTTCTGAGCGAGATTTCAAATTGACCTGTAATATTAAATTACAAAACTCAGTATAAATCGGGTTAATGGGAACTTTATACATAAAAAAGATATACATGCTTATAAATTATAATTACGACTACGTATAGTGAATCATTGCCTGAATATGTTAGCCTATAAGAGAAAAAAAAAGTGAATATCGCGCCTCCCCGTCTCCTGCGCAAGTCTACACCACGTCTGATCCAATTTTAAATGTCAGATAGATAATTGTGCAATGTTTTGGCGACGGATCAACACGAGCCTGTCTCACTAAAACACTTTGCCTTAGCCCGTTTGAGCCCAGTCAGGTTTAGATCTCGAGCCGACGCCCGCGTCCGCGTTTCAACCGCCAAAACGCGCGCTCTAAACACCGATAAAACATCATTTTTTCTTTCGATTGTCCCGTTTTCCATCTCGAAATAAACGTGTAGTGACAATTATGTATTTATAGAATTTTCTTAGTGATTCTTGTACGATATGGAAAGAAAAAGGTGATTTGTTTGTGGCCAATTGGTTTGTTTTTAAATTATACAATACGAAACACAGATGACATTGAATTATTACTTGCAACACTGTAATAAAATAATTGTTGTTTGTCTATTCTCATACGCCATTAACAATTTGATATTTTATAACTTTCTTTTCATTTATTTTTTATAACTAGATGTGAGTTTTAGCTTTGAGTTTGAATGTCGCTTACAATCAAGCACGAAAGCTTGTCGAGTAAGCCAACTGCGAGTTTGCAAACTATACAACAGCTGGAATAGTGATTAAAAGAAATGACTGTGACCTCATAACTTTGTTAAACTATTTTTATAGCACGAAATTTGTCAGCATACACACGGTCCACCTTATGTCAAGCGATTACCGGCATCTTTATTTACTTTTAACAACGATGGTATCATTTACACTCTGTTGGATTAAATAGCACCATAGTAGTGTTGCTCAGTTGGACGGCACCGATTTGAGTATGAATCTGATTCCACTCCTCAGTATGTAACGGTGATTGCTTTTCATAAGACTGGCTATTGTTTGTCATACCATCGCATCTCTACTTGTAAAAGAAGCTTTTTAAACAATCAATAAATACTGAATTAATTTATCTAGTAGAAACCTTTGTGTTGCTAAATTTCATGTAAACCCGTTTCATTAGATGTAGTAGAGTAAAAAATATTAATACATTCATCCTCAAAAACTTTTGCGTTTGTCATATTAATTAATGACATTTACGACATTATAATATGAATAATGATAATAATGTGAATATTTATTCCGTTTAGTTTGTCCTAATTTTTAAAATATTCATTAAAGATTTGAGAATCGAACTCTTTACCCCATAACTGCAATTAAACACCACAATAAATAGATATATTTAATGACAACTAGCTGGATGTGGATGGCCAAACTTTTCTCAGTTTTTTTGGTAAATGGTCTAAAAATAAATATACTAATTAGATCGACCTACCGTCCTTAAAAACCCCTGCATACTAAACTTCATGAAAATTTTTGGAGACGTTTTCGAGATACAGAATATATACATTTATGGAAGAATTCCCCGTTTAAAGATATTAGACTCTAGCTATCACGTAAGGCTAGGATATTTAGCAATTTCAATGAGGAAAAGTTTTCAATTCAATCGTTTTCTGGAGTTGAACTTGGAAAATCCTTTAATTTGTTTTGGGAAAATGTATCATCACAAAGGTGGGGATTTATGAAATAAAAACAAATTTTACTAACAGTACTAGGACATTACTAATCATGACAGGCCATGCATTGCTATGGCATATTGTGGTTGCCTATTTAAGAATTCAGGAACAAAAGTAATGCTACAAATAAATAAAAATAATATTTGAAGCTGTTAGTACATCGTGTCAAAGTTTGAGCTCAATTAATACCAAGCTTGGACTACATGGTATTGTAGAGAGGGGTTTTCGTTCTACAGAGAGGCTTATGTCCACCAGTGGTCGTTAAAGGCTGTGGTCATTCTTTATCAGTTTTTAAAACGTATAACTACAAACCATTTTAACATGTTAATGTATAATAATAAATAACATCTAACACACAACGCCATCAAGTCCCAAGCTAAGCAGAGCTTGTGTTATGGGTACTAGACAACTGATATAAATACTTATATACTTTTATTTTGTAAATACATACATATTATACATAGAAAACACCCAAACTCCGAAACAAATATTTGCAGATCATACAAACATTTCGTTGAACCCACGGTTATGCTCTCGTCAAACATTTGGTCTGACCCGAACCCAAGACCTTAAGCTCGTCAGCAGTCGCATACGCTACCACTACGCCACCAAGGCAGTCATATGAAGATTACACGTGGTTAAAGTTTAAGTGCGTTAATGTTGACGATATTTTCTTTAAACTTAATTATTTGTTTTGAATGTTTCGGTTGTATGTGGTTCGGACTGACAGTTTATTGAACTGACTGTAACGTCTTCATCGAAGTTTATTATTTTACGACTCACTTAATTATGATGAATAAGTAATGTAGTGTTTTATAATATACCCTGTAGAATTATGTATGAGAAATATAGACTGCCTCAGTGGCGCGAGTGGTAGCGTAAGCGACTGCTGTGTTTGAGGTCTCGGGTTCGATTACCGGGTCGGACCAAACGTTTGTATGATCTGCAAATATTGGTTTCGAAGTTTGGGTGCTTTCTATGTATAATATGTATGTATTTACAAAAAAAAGTATATATATATATATATATATTTATATCAGTTTAGTACCCATACCACAAGCTCTGCTTAGCGTGGGACTAGATGGCGTTGTGTGTTAAATTGTCCGAAATATTTATTATTATTATTATTTATCTTGTTGTGTGAATTAATCAATCAAAACAATCAATAAATAGACCAATAGCAGTACAGTTGCTGGTCTGAGGCTGCTCCTTATATAATAATTAACTTAATTCAATAGGCATGATTAACTAATGGGATGAGTCAAATGGCCTTGTCTATTTTATCACCATTGTTTTCCTGGTCGATTCCTATCATATTTAAAGCCGATCGTTATTTGTACATTGCAAGAGATTCTGGCTGATTTCTTTATGAAAGGTAGCCTTCTTAATATGAATTTACCTAATCGTTATTAGACAGGATCTATAATAGAAAATTAATAGGGCGTAACACGGTTAAGGTATCGCAGAACCCTTTTTTTGTGCGGAAATCCCCTCGGATACCACTTGCTGGTGGCATGTCGGACTCGAACCGACTAAAACCGCACGCCGTCTCGGGTACTAGATGCCGGGAAACCAGGTGCACCCTAGAAAGGAAAACCCTGGAACCCCGACGTACCTCGGGCCACCTACGCTTTGTAGATGGCCCCCTCCTGTGTGAGAACCACAATGTTCCCGTTACTGTCTCCCAGGGCGCGTACGCTCCGCAGCGTCCGCGCCATCCCCCGGGCCTGCTTCTGCTAGGGTGACACATGGCCTCATGAGTCACCTTCAGGCTTGCGCTTATGGGGACGGAGATCGTTCTGCGATCGTAGGATACGCGAGGTATCGCAGATCCCATTTCTTAAAACATAAAAAGCATTACAAGCTAAAATTTCAAGTTGGTAGTGAGACTACCAATTTAGGCTCTCCAGAAGTAAGGTTTCATCAGTTGATATACGTCCCCCGTTGGATACTTAATTACCTACTTAATTGGTCATCTATCTATACGAATAAATAAAATTGGAGTGTCTATTTGTGATATTAAAATAACCGCTTTTTCTAAATGCATATGTATATACACGCGGTACATACATGTATTTTGGATTAACAAATTTTTTTTTTACAATATTTGTCTCTCTGTCCGTCTGTCTGCCTGTCTCTCCGTCTGTCTGTCTGTTCGTCTATCTGTCTGTCTGTTTTTTCCGGCTAATCAAGCAGTTGATGATATAAGGAGTTACTTAGACTACTTTTTTTGACTAGCTTCGCTTCGGGGCGTTACCCGCGGTACGACAGTAGCCGCGGGTAACACCGCGGGGTTTAGCTAGTCCCCAATATATATACTCAAATAATATCTTCTTACATAAATATAACCCTCAAACGAGCAGTTCTTGTCTATATAAATATCATCTGAATCTCGAAAACAGCTCCAACGATTTTCATGAACTTCGGGAAATGAAGGTTTCGGGGTCGATAAATCTATCTCGCTAGGATTTATTTTTAGAAAATTTACGAAAAAAAAAACCAGCAAAGCATGGCCACCCAGATGGGTACTATCAACAATTTTAGAAAACTAATAAAAAGAAAAAAAATAGTAGTAATTGCAAAGACATCGTTTCTATTTTATTTTACAAAGAGTTTTCTAACATAAATCTCTCATCGAAGTGCGAGTGTACAATTATTTTGTTTGAAACTCGTTAAAGCGTACTAGTGATGGTAATAAACCACTTTCTATTTATCACGAATCTAAAATTACCCCGGCCTTGATTTAGCTCAACTTGAATAGAAAACTGGACTGAACCGCGGTTATTTAAACTCGTATATTTTTCTTCTGTTTCTTTTTGACAAGGTGAAATTTTAGTCTTTTTTTATCTTTGTTACCTCATAACTTTCGACTGGAGGAACAGATTTAGATGATTCTTTTTTATTTGAAAACTGGTGCTTACCGTGTAGTCCCATTTCAATTTGGTCCATTTCTGACAATGTCATCCATGAAAATCATATACCTAAGACTTCAATTTGCATTAAGTATGTGCGCGACAAATTGACAAATAACTCTATATCACGACAACCGATTTCGATGATTCTTTTTTATTTGAAAGCTTCTATGGTGCTTTCCGTGTGGTCCCATTTAATTTGGTCCACTTCTGGTTGTTGTTTATTTTTGTTAAAATTTGTACTTGTACTTATAGCAGTCTGTGATTTTTTACTCAATTTAAGAATAAATAGGGGGTTTAAATTCTTATTTTTAAGTTAATTATATAAGAACTGATTTGGCCTAATTTTAATAAAAAAAAAGGTAAATTTAAAGTATAAAGATAAAGTTTGTCGAAACCTAATGTTAACAGTAAGCGACGGCAGACTGACCTATGTCTATTAATGTGTACTAACTTACTCACGCAAGTTCGTGTGAGTGTCTCTGTAACCATGCTCAGATCCTATTGGTCTAGGTCTGATGTTAACTATCCTATGTTAGGCACGCTATCAAAATACACATTAAAAAAACAGAATTTTTCAAATCGGACTAGCAGTTCCTGAGATTAGCGTGTTCAAACAAACAAACAAACTCTTTAGCTTTATAATATTACTACAGATAAGTATTTTTTTTAAATACGCAAAATCGGTCTAGATTGGAATCAGATACGGTGGGCGGAATGTGTGCAGTTATTATTGTGTATTTATATTTAAGTTTTAAAATTAAACATTCAAATAAAAATTTTCGAAGTCTCTAAAAATCTTAGTCATTGTTTTTTGAAATGAAAAATGACTTGAAATTCAAAAGTAAGAAATGAAACAAACTACGAAGGTAAAGAAACTTCAACTAGCCATTAGAAGTATAGATGTAATTATTATTTTAAAGTGACGTAAACATTGATGGTTACGAGAGTAGTGCCAGGTTAGAAAAATAAACTTGCGAGACGTTGCCATTGTAAAAATCATCGGTAGGTACAGATAAAATAGAGATTTTAGTGGTGCAATGCTTTCGTAGTAGTATTTATTTATACTATCGCTCGGTAGTCGAATCTCGTTTATATTTCATTATGATTTTTTTCCTTTAAATCGTAAACCAGTATATTTTGGACTCGCATTGTATAGACGGTTCATAACAAGTCAATATAAATGCTAACTAGGTGATTGTAAATATTTCTATATTTTAAAACTTATTTATTGATCGATTTTTTAGAACTCATTAGTTCTTTGATGTAGATTTAGAAGCATTGAGTATTATATTAACAATGTTTGAATTTGCGATATTTACTTATCAAGAAGAATCATCATCAACTGCTTAAATCCGTTGTGAACTCAGTTTATTACTCTTTTTATACTATTTATTAGCTTTATATATAGCGTTTATTAGCTATTACTGTTTTATTGATCTTAAACGTCTACCTACTAGGTCTCTTTAAATAACTCCTAATCAGGTCCGTTGCAATTGATACGCATCTTCTGTCACCCTTCGATCTCCTTATGGGGCATTTTGGCAGCTAAGACATAAAAAAAAAGTGTGTGTTTGTTCACCTATTTGGCGCAACTCGTACGTCGCATTTTTTAATTTAAAGCCTACAAAAGAATAAGTTTTCTTTAATTCCATGGTTCAATCAACCAATACATTCATTTTCAGATTGTTTTCATTAAGTTTTTTTAGTCGCGTGCTTTTATCATGTGAAAATGCCTGATTAGTTTGGTTAATAAAACACTTAATCTATTGTATATAAATCACAAACTTTACAAAAGCATGTTAGGATACATTTTAATCACTATCTTACTCTTTTGTCACAGCTGAATCACCAAAATCACTTTTCAATTAACTTGATCACATATAACCGTGTTCGATGTTCCGTCCAACTTTAATACGTGGCTTGAGCCTCGACTCAGCTGATTCCGCCTATGGGGTTACCAGGAGCCGTCGGGCTTCACTGTCAGCGGAGCAGAGGAAGAAACTGTCCTTGCTTAGGACAGGTAGTATCCAGTCCCCGCTGACTCCGGTGAGCCACATTTACCATTTGGTACCCTGCCCGAGAAAAGACTGTAATCAGGTATTGTCCTTAGTTTTATGATGTGTTGTGATAAATGTCAGCTTTAAATGTGGTAATCATTCGGCTAGATTTTTTAATGGGAAGAATTTGGTTTGTGTATAACAATGTGTTGATAATACTAAGTGTGTTGTCTCCTCTCAGGAGAGGGTTAAAGCCATATGTCCTCACGCTGCCCAAGTGCGGGTTGGGGACTGGCAAAACAACGTTGTGGTATATAAATGATTCAAAAATATAGTTTTAAACATCTCTGAGTTTAAAATGCTGGATTACGAAATTAGTATAAACCTTAATGCATAAGTTCTCTTTTGAGAAAAATAATAATAAATACTTTGCAGAGGTATAAATAAATAGGGAATCTATAAACCCAGAGAAATAATTAAATTACATGATTGATCTAACTATACTTTACAGCAAGCGAAATTTCGTGCAAAAACTAGTATTAATAAAACATAGGATGTTGCTGTATTTTAAAGACGAACGGCGATTGATTAATGATCTCGCGCCAGATGCTAACATATTCAATATCCACTTATCATACGTTATACCAACCACTTTTCATCACTAATGAGATATAAAGCTGGAAGTTGTATAAACATCGTATTGTTGAACCGCAGGTGCAATACAGTTATAGGTACTCGTATACTGGTTCATAACAATGTTTAGTCTGCTGGTTGAGATTAACCACTATAGTGCACGTCATGTAGATAATCGAACAAAATTATGAACAAACTTTTATAGACCTTTTAAAATGAGGTACTATCATTTTAGTCAACTTCTTTTGTTTTCTTTTAATTTTTTATTCCGTAATATTGAATGGGATTTGTTTAATTGAGATGGGGACACGATACTAAAAGTGCAGCAGTGGGTCAAAAACAAATATATTTAAAAATCTTTTATTTTATTATATACTAGCTGACCGACGCAACCTCGTTTGCGTCTTTTATTGCCCGTAGCGAAAAATTTTCTCCCGTATAGGGTTGATTTTTTACACCTTGTGTCCTTAAAACCCCAATATCTTACGGAACCCTATTTTTTTCCAAAATAAAATATAGCCTATGTTACTCATGGATAATGTAGCCTTCGAATGGTGAAAGAATTTTTAAAATCGGTCCAGGACTTTTTGAGTTTATTCGTTACATACAAACATACAAACAAAGTTTTCCTCTTTATAATATTAGTATAGATGAGCATAATTTGTCTGCAGTCCCAAACGTGTTTAAAATGTTAGAAACCGCGGATTTTTTTTAAAAGTAATCATTTTTTTTATTTAAAACATATTGAAATAAAACAAATACTAAATGTTAAGCGAAGTTTACCATGATACAGAAGAAAAAACCTCATCTAAATCGGTTAGACCGCGTCTGAGATTAGCGAGCACAAACACAGACAAACACACAATTAACATTCTATAACTGTTGTTTTGATTTCTGTTACTTTGATATAATAAATGATATTTATTTTGCAAGTAAATCTTTACAGATATTTTTACGCGTCGTATAAAGAACCCCTCCATTAGTTTTTCTTCAATATCTTTAATGTTTATAAGGAATTTATTTATTTCATTTATTATATACTTAAATAAAAATATAGTAATGGTCACTTTAAGTAAGTAGTTTCAGAATTTTCTAGAATTTAGTTAAGTTTATGCATTTGGTTTAGTAGAGGCAACTTAAATGTACTATTCTAAAAATAGCTGCTTATCCTACTAATATTATAAACGCAAAAGTTTGTGAGTATTTTAGTGAGTATGTTTGTTGCTCTTTCACGCCAAAAAAACTAAATGGATTTTAATGAAACTTTACAATAATATAGCTTATACACCAGAATAAACCATAGGCTACAATTTATAAGATTTCTATGGCTCGCCTCGTGGCGTTGCACGTGGTTATTGTCGTACCGCGGGTAGCACCGCGGAGTTCAGCTAGTCTTATATATAATAATATTGTGCCAAACGACGACCGTTACGAAAACCGTTGTCCGAGGGCAAAATGTAAATTTCTATTCCCAAAAAAAATGTTCCCAACTACTCAAAAAAGAAAAACTTACTTCCCGAAAACTTATTTCCGAATTTTTTCTCTAACTTGTGCTGTAACAAGTGGATTTTAAATGGATGTATCTTTTCATTGAAGGGACCACAGACATAAGTATACATTTTCTATTAATTTCGACTTTTATCATTCTTTCATGATTCACATCAATGGTAGCAACATTGTCTTGGCAGACAAACAAACAGACAGCCAGTCAACAAGGAGATCATACGTTACTGGCATTTCTTTTGAGGAACATATTCTCAAATAAATAAAACCAGTCGTTGGAAATTTATGAGAGAAATTTATACTTTTTCTATTCATATTTACTTGCTAATATTTTTTGTAATATTACTTTTAAATGGAGCTTCATTAGTTTAATAAGGCAGCGTACGTTTTTCTTGAAATAACGTTTTGATTTCGGTGTCTAAATTCAATTTCAATAGATATCAATAGGCTCATCAACGGATCTTGTCGAGATGTTCTACTTTCAATACACGAACACCAATTTCTTACACAGTATGGGTGGGTAACATTCAAGTTAGAAATGGATAAGGCTTGTATTTTAATTAGTCTTTGAAATCAGTCTGATATGAATATACCTACATATACTTGATTACTTATTATATGATTCTTAATATTAACTAACCAAAAATAATAATTAAATGCTTTTTCAATGATTTCGACACCATACAAAAGTAGAATGGTAGAAAATGGAGGTCCACTTATGTACATGACTACACAAAAGTGTAAGTACATATGAATAAATTCGTTAATTTCTCTGTAACTACTGTTAATATTCTAATTCTGATTATAATATTAATAATTTAGTACCAAAAATAAATCATCTAACTACAAAAATTAGATGTGTATTTGGTTAATTGCCTCGGTGGCGCAGTGGTAGTGAATGCGACTGCTGTACTTGAGGTCTCGGGTTCAAATCCTGGGTGGGACCAAATGTTTGATTGATCTACAAATATTTGTTTCGGAGTATAGGGATTTTCTATTTATAATATATATGTATTTACAAAAAAAAAGTATAGGTATATGTATTCATATCAGTTGTCTAGTACCCATAAAACAAGCTCTGCTTAGCTTGGGATTAGATGGCGTTGTGTGTTAGATGTCTGAAATACAGTAGATGGAAATATAGATGCAAATTATATTTTGGATGTGTTCAGGGCTGGGTGTTGTGGGTTCAAATCTAAAATGGAACAACATTTTATGAGGTCTATAAACTGTTGTTCTGAATCTGGGTGTTCTTTATGTCCGCTTCATGTAAAGTCCGTCGCGACAGGATTTATTCCTAATGCGGGAGTCGAGTAGACGACTCACCTTATAGAATGCGATTTTTATGTTCCATAGCCACTTACAACTTAAAGCCATAAACGCATTAAGTATTCAACGTCATCAGCCTTTAATAGTCCAACTGCTGGTAATATGCCTCTCCTAAGCAAGGAAGATTTGAACAACTATACCACGCTGGCGGAACTGGTTGGTATAGGGTTTGGTTCAAATTTTCCTTCTTGCAGTGATGTCGTGTAGTTTCTCCCTTAGTCGGCTCTTACAATACCCATTGGATGATTAGGGATGATGGAACTCCGTATTTTAATCCACCACCGAGCGTACAGTTATCTACAAAACTAAACTAAAAGGTGTTGATTGACCGTTTTTTGTTTTCTCAATAATTTGATGGAATACAGGACAGGAGTTTTTTTTAACATTGGTTTTCTGTTGGGCAGTGGCACTCCGATCCATAGAGCCGGACCATATGTTGCTCTTGAGGAGTTTACTGAATGTCACTACCCCTATTCGTTCAATTTTTTCGCAAGAGCCTACTTCAGTAGCATTACGTAAGACTGAAGGGAAACTTGACACGAATCCAACCCGTCTTGCCAACGTAAGCGAAACGTCCTTTCTAGGGGTAGACCTATGTCCAGTATATGCCCTAGCGTATCTGTGTGTGTTCTTATTTATATAATAAAATAATTTCCTTCAAATTGTGAAAGCACATCCCACGATTAAAATTTCGTTTCCTCTACAATAGTCTAAAGACAAATTTAGCTCCACCTTCACGCGCACATACTATGACGTTACACGAAAGCGACCTCTATCGTAAATATTATTGTTTTAGGGATTTGGTATTTTAAACTTGTCAGTTGTTTAAACTGATTGTTCAGAAATTATGGGTTTTAGTGAAATATTTTATGGGAACGGTCAATATAGAGCATTGGCTGACCTGTTTCGGGATATTTCAGTGACGTCAATTAAATATTGGTAAATTTCTAACTCGTAGGCCCGTATTTTAAAAGGTGTCTCAATTGTGAATCTAGTTTTAGCTCTGTTCTGAATCTAGTTTTAACTTTGGTTTCAAACTGATTTTAGGAAGAGATTATATATAACGTCTCTTGAAACAAGATTCACTGATCCTTAATTAAGTGAGCATAGATTAGAGAATGTTTGTGAATAGCTTATTTTAGAACGATGTTTATGTCAAAATCTCTTCTCAAGCACAGATTTTGACAGATGTTTGTAAATTTGTAAATATTTCTGACATCTAATACACAACACCATCTAGTCCCAAGCTAAGCAGAGCTTGTGTTATGGGTACTAGACAACTGATATAAATACATATATACTTTTTTTTGTAAATACATAGCTACATATTATATCTATCATAGAAAACATCCAAACTTCGAAACAAATATTTGTAGATCACAAAAATACTTGGTCCGATTTGAACCCGAGACCTCAAGCACAACAGTCGCATTCACTACCACACACACAATTTTGTTTCAAGTTATACTTTCTAAGGAGTTTTAGGTGAAATGAACGTATTTTATGATGATGTTTCTGAATAACAACGAAAGATTTACTCTACCTTAATTTATTTACAAAAGAATTACTTATCATACACATTTCAATTCACTTTAATTAACATAATTTGATATTTAATTAACTTTAAATACGTATTTAACCATTTGTTTCAATTAATATCGCCCACAACCTTTTGGTTTATGAGAAAAATTTAATATTATTTTAAGGTATTTAAAAACAATAACATAGTTTGACCATTTAATACGACAAGCATTGATAACAATTTGAACGTTTCGTTACAGGTAACATAAAGTGATTTTTATTTTAATATTTAATTTAGGGCGAGTTGAAATGAACTGACACATCGCCTGATGGTAAGCGATCACCACCGCCCATGGACACCCGCAACACCAGAGGCGTCACAAGTGCGTTGCCGACCGATATCTCGCGAGATTGTAAACTATCGAAAGATTGAGAACCGTAACACACTACTTACAATTTATCGTGAGCTTTAAATTGTAAATAATAATTCGAATCTTTATCAGAAACTGGTAAACCTGGTACTTAGTAAGATTAATTTGAAGGCCGTTTCGGATAAATAATGACGATCAATTGCCTGCAGTACCATATAACCATCTTTTAAAATTTTCCACTAAATAAAAATGGAGCGGATGAAACACTAAATATTACTTAAATACTTATGTAATATGTCACATTCAGACCTAACAAATAAATCAAGAACAATTGTTTATTAGAAAGAAAACAAATAATTTTCTATCAAAAATAAAATCATCTCATAATGGCATCCTGCTAGATTTAACGACAGAAACTATTGTAATATAATTTTATATTAACTTTCTGTGACGCATATGAACACTAAATTAATGTAGGTATACGTAATGTTCGGTATATTATTCCTGTCTCAAGTCTTTCCTGGGTTATATTTGTGTTTTATGATTTTGTAAAATGTAAATATAATATGGCTCAAAGCCCAATGGGATATCTCGAAAGTTTTACAGCTAGAAATAAGAACACTTTGTAGGAGAGTGCTTTGGTAAGAAAGGCTCGAGCGGAGTAAGACTCAGGAAGCTAGATTAACGGATCCCAAATCCTCCCGTGATTCTAAGGAAAAATATGAAAAGGCAAAGACGTACTTTTCTCATCTGAATCGGAAATAATTAAATGTATATTGTATTGTAATGTTCATTGTGAATGGATTGTTTTACTTGATTTTATTCATTTTTTTTATTTTTTTTTTATTTTTAAACTTTATTGCACACACAGTAAACATTTGAACAAAAATACATATACGGACATCGACATCAGGTATTAAAATAGGCGGTCTTATCGCTCACGGCGATCTCTTTCTCTTCTCTCTTACCTTTGAATTTATATAAGTTACATTCAAAATATTAGTTTAGCTGATTGATTTTAACATTGACTGAATTTATAAGTATGTTAGACATGCCGGTTGAATATATCGAATTTCATCAAATTACATCGATATTTCCCACGGGAGATAGCTGTCTCTATTTTGTAATATTCTTTCAACATACGTTATACATTGAGAAACACATAAAACACAGGCACATCAATTGATAGCACATCACGTGATACGAATGAAAGATAAATTAAGAGTATCGTAAATTATGGTTGGACTTACATGCGTAAAGAACTCAGTGTGGGCTTTGAAAACACGCCTGTAAAATAGCTTGGATAGATTTTAAATTTGGTTATATAACGAACTGTTATAGCCATAAAATTGATAGTATATTGGTATTTGTCACGAATATAAAACTGCATATCAGCAATAACTTAGTTAGTTGAAATGACAGGTGAGAGACATCGTGATAAGCAATAACTATACAACTAATAAATGAGAGAGGAAATCTTCTTAACATTAAACGCCGAAAGTAAGAAAAATATGATTAATTTTCTTCATGGCTTATTGTCTATAAAAGCTAAATTACTTACTTCAAATTTTAGATGAAAATAATTACATGCATTTGGGGGTGTGTATCTCCGAAGACTCGGCTATAGGTGACTTTGTTTTTCTGCCTTGCGTTTGTCAACTTAGTCTGATTGAGTGTATTTAGGTTCATAGGTGTATTAATTTGGAATATAGGTTTACAGCGCTTGATTTAAGGAGGCATTGATACTATCATTATAATGCTATAAATGTAAGGTAGCGTACATATTATGTCGAGCAGCGTAAAGCTTGACAATAATAATAATTTATTTCTCAATAGGTACATAGACAGAAATACACAAATAATTTCAAAACACATGGCAAAAATCAAAAGTATTTACGATGAACTCTGGTACGAAGAATAAGATTTAACTTGTGTTTAGGGTACCAGTGTCCTCCTATACAATACAAACATATATTTGGAGTACTTGGGAAACGAACACAGCGTTAATTTAAAAAATAAACCTCCCAAAGAATTAGAAAATTAGATAGAAAATAAAATCCGCGCTCACCATTCAGTTGCATTTTTAGTCAAAACTGAGCCTCTTTACTGTACATTGACAAGTAAATAATATAATTACCTATAATATAATCAATGTAACTTGTAATGTGTGCTTACTCAGCACATGATCATACTTACGTCTTAGCCGAAGCTTATTTACCACACAACGCCATCTAGTACCAAACTAAGCAGAGCCTACATTATGGGTACTAGACAACTGATAAACAACTTACAAAATGACTACACCATCTGGCCATCATTACAAAGGTAGCCCCGACAGCCTGCTAAAGCACCACCAAATAAGGCAAAACTTTAGAATGTAATAACTTATTAGATTTTTCTTCATAGTGGTTCTTCTCGTAGACCCCAACTAGGGGTCACGAGGTGACTTCTTCTACAATGTACTTCCAGTCAATGAGTTGGATTTGGACGGCCCTGTTGGTAGTTTAGGGTTGTCAGTCCGCAACTCCGGACAGGGGTAGCGGAGCGTAGCTAACGCGGTCCAGCTTTTGCGGATGGTCCGCGGTTGCCTTATCTTGTGTTAATATTCTTATAACTACAAAAACTTGTAATATATCCTAATGTTTATTTTATGATATTAATTGTTACATACATAAACAACATAATAATATGGAAAAGCTTCGTAAAAATTCAACTATCCAAACTGAAAATTTGACAAGTTTTAATAGACAAAACTTTAATGCCGACGATTCTGTTTATTTCTTTCACTTTCAGTTATATTGTTCCGACATTGCAATGCATAACAAAATATACATTCGGACTCGTAAATCTCGCAGACACAATAAACTCGTACGTGCAAACGTTTAGTTTACGACGGTATAAATAAGTGGTAAATCATAGTGGGTCTAGGCTAGCGTTACTTGGCACCAGTGCTTACGTTGACATGATCGTACATACGTGCGTACGCGTCTTAGGGTTGCCAGGTAACATAAACACTTAATTTACTAGGATATTAATAAAAATATACGTTATTTTTGGGTTCCACTGCTCGGGTCCGGTCGTGTTAATAACTGCAGTTCCCGGACCCCTCCCTTCTCAGGCGCAGAGTGGCACACCGTGTGGTTTTAGTCGGTTCGATTCCGACACACCGCCCCGCCGCAAACCCCGGGGGAGTGACCCGAGGGGGATTCCACACGTAAAAACTGCTCAAAACGAAGTAAGTAAGGTTGCTTTTTAAATGTAAGGATCTTCTTGTCCCCAAATTTCATTTAGTCACCAAAGAGGTAAAGAAATTTATATTTAAATATCCACATTTAATTGTTAGTTGGCATGTTCGGTGGTTTTCAATTCATGGACAACCACTAAACACAGTTTATTGAATACTAGCTGACCCGCGCAACCTCGTTTACGTTTACTGTTGCCCGTAGCGTAATAATTCTCCCTCGGTTTTTAAACATTCTTCATTGGGGCTCTGCTTTTATTAGTCTTAGCGTGAAGATATATACCCTATAGCCTTCCGCGATAAATGGACTATCCAATACTGAAAGAATTTTTCTAATCGGACCAGCGGTTCCTGAGATTAGCGAGTTCAAACGAACAAACTCTTCAGCTTTATAATATTAGTATAGATTAAAGTAGCCACTATGATCCCCGGTCCTTAAGTGCAAGTCACTAAGCCGCCATAGTGTGGGTCACCATGCTACATTATCCACATGTACAATGAGAATGGTGACCACTATTCTTAGATTCAGTTCATGCTTTTCATCAGGCAGAGCAAAGTCATTTTGGCATCTCCTACTATAAAAAAGAAGTACCGAAGCAAATATTGTTATAGTATGTTAAGGAAGCAGCACAGAAGACCTAAAGCGGAAAACTACAGAAGCCGTCAATGTATGTATATACTTTCCCGCCACTAATAGATTTTCGAATCACACCACAATACTTGTTGTGACGTTGAAACAACTAAACGAAACTTGGCACAACATTAGAACAAGTGACTGAAATTGTCACGGTGCATGATTGAATAACAATCGTCGCTGCGTACAATCATCTCTTCTAGACATCTTCTCTACACGCTTAAACAACTAAAAGTTTTACAATAACGTGACCTTTTAATAGAATAAAACTTATGATTTTCTGTTCTTCGTTCTGGTCGTAGTCAGTATACTAAAGATTGAGGGTTGGTATGTCAAAAATATTCAGTAAGTAAAGACAACATTTGTTAGCCCAATACCATCGAATAGATTTTCTATATTCTTTTGTTCCCTTTAGGTAGTTAAATGTTGGATCTGATACTGGTTTAAAGAATAATATATTTATTTAAAGGTGGAATCGATTAATTCCTAAGAATGTTTAAAAACTAGTTTTAGTTAGATCAGTTTTATTAAAGTTTTGACGGAATAAACCTCTTAATAAACATGCCTACTGAGTGTGAATATTGCCACTACAATCAGATCTTCCTTTTGACCCAAACTTTTATCCTAGTTTAGGGAGAACGAACGCCTTTATCAGTGTGTAGACAAAATACATACATACACTATACTTTCTACCTATGCTCCCAACAGCTATCAATATCCCGAACACATAAACGCTCATAATTCAATTAAAGTCACATAAAACCACAGAGCGACTCTGCCAAAATCTTTTACGAGGTTCGATGTACGGATATTAGAGAGTTTTATGTTCTTTTGCGAGGGGAACTAACCACAAACGAGTCACGAACACCTGCGGAGAATATTGCAGTTACTACCTTCCGGTTGCGGTATCATTCGTGACAGTAAAAAACTGAAAGAGAGAAATAATAGCAATCTTCTATCAGAATTCTCTTGAGTAAGGAGTAACAGAGTTATTTTAAACTGTTTTATTTTCATGAATGACGTACAACTTCCTGGCTACAATTAGTTATGGGTCTCTTGCTCTTTCCGGGGTACACCCGAGTTGCTTGCAAGGGAGTCATATGTGATGAAATACGGTGTGGTTTATCCAGTTCAATGCTGACAATTAATTGTGTACACCTCTTCTTCCTGGCCCTCGTTAATCTCAAGATTAACTAAAGATTTGGGTTATTATATAGTATTATCGAAGACTGTTTTAAAAAAAATAATGTCTTCAATCTTTGAAAAGTCATTAATTCAAACAAACAAACGTATTAACTTAAATTTAAATAAACTGGTTGGTTCTTTAAATTATACTGAAGTGTTTGATGCGGTGTAATCTTTGATGCGGTGTGTCTGTAAATATAAGTTTGAAAGAAAATTACTGACAGTTAGTGCGTCAGCGAAATAAGAGGAACTGGACCTAAATCTAAATAAAGTAGGTATGGGTTCTTAATAAATATTCATAAAGGTGCGGGAAAATAAATAAAACTCGTATATTTAGAATAGAAGCTAAATCAATGACTGCGTTTTAGCCGATGTAACACGAAACATTACGTCATTTTCATTATGTATTTCATTAAAACAATTTAAAACTATTGAAACCAATGTCGTTACGCCACTTGCTTATTCAAATAATGTAATATGGTAAGACAATTGCGAACGATCAATTTAACAGGAGAAGAATTATACAAAAAACGTAGAATTAAAAACAAGAAATTTTTGTTAAATGAAATACTTCAAAGCCGAAAGGCTTTAAGGTAATTCGAATAATATTTTTAGTACAAACTTCTAAAATGCCATATTCCAAAAATGTGCCAAAATAGTCTACTATATGTTTTTTAAAAATAAAATGTTTTGAAAAACTGTATCTATTTCGTTATTATCTTATTTATAAATGCGTATTTTTACTATCGCAGTATTCTGACAGTCAGTTTTGAGATCTAAATAATCCACTTTGTGTAACGGACAAGGCCACATTCACCAGTAAGCGCATCTTAAAGAGATTGTCAGTCAATGTAAATTATTGCCATCGGAGTGTGTTCCATAAAAATAGGTTTATATAACACCGACATAAAATTTTATTAGGCTCTTTCCATATGGGGTTCAAATGACATAACTTTTTAATAACATTTGTATAAAATATATATTATGTTGACGTGGTTAGTCATGAAACAACCGTGAGAGTACTCTCTCACGCTTCACCACACATAGACCAGGCCTGAAAATAGATACTAAGTAAGGAATATAGAAATTCCTAAGAGCCTAAGTCTACTTCGATGCGGCTAAACTTCTATTTTTTACATGAAACGACCACCTTTAGACGCTTTAAACCTAAATACGCGAGGAATTTAAGAATAAAAAAATAAAAAAAACGACTCCAAGAACTGTACCAAAATTGAAATGGGACCACACGGAAAGCACCAGATTTCATATAAAAAATAATCATCAATATCGGTTTACTAAGTCGAAAAGTCCGAGGTAACAAACATAAGATAAACAGTCGAGTTGAGAACCTCTTCCTTTTTTCAAGTCGGTTAAAAATACAAATATGACACTGTCATTACTTTGTATTGCTTTTTTGTGATCAATATCTTGCGGCATTCAGAAATAATAGTTTCAGTAAGCGGATTCTGCAACGTATAATTTAAAACTAGCTTATTTCATAGTCGATGGTAACTACTTACAGAATATTATATAATGCGACGGTGACAAACGAGCAGACGTATTGCCTGATGGTAAGCGATTACCGCCGCCCATGGACACCAGCAACACCAGAGGCATCACAGGTGCGTTGCCGGCCATTGGGGGATGGGAAGAGGGTCGGGGGGAGGGGTTGGGATATGAGTATCCGTTATCCTCACTCACTCGGTGAAACACAGCGCAAGCGCTCTTTCACACTGGTTTTCTGTGAGGTCATAGTATCACTCCGGTCGAGCCGGCCCATGCATGCCGAAGCGTGTCTCTTCCACGGTAAAAATTCTATCATATTCTCTCGTAAATGTCGTTCTCTCTTATAAAGAATGTTCCACTTGCAATAATTGGTTCAAAATTTCGCTACCAGATACAAATCCAAATCGATCAGAGATCTCTCATAATATACGGCAAGGTAAATTTTTAAAAATATTTAAAATAAAAAAAAAATCTAGTACTATGTAAACCCACTCGAACGGTTAGCCCGCGAACCAAATAGAATAATTGCATGGGACAGAAATGATGCGGCTATTTTAAGAGCTCTGCGCTTCACGAGTGGTTATCAAGTAAAAATAGTTTCTTTGAATACTCGGCGCAGATATATTTAGTTCAGATACATAATATAACTAATAGTGAAACAGATTTTTGTTATTTTTTTAAATGGAACCACAAACTTTGTTTTTTTAATGTCTCTTTGTATTCTTTTTACGAGTGTAGTCTTTAATCTCAAGTTCCTAATAATCCAGGTCATACATGACAATTCATGACTTGAATGCCAAAGAGTAAAAATATTTTTTTTTTATGCTGACTCAATTATTCTCATTAAGATAATTTTATTTGAGCGCAAATAGGTCGGTTCATCAAATAAGCGAGGTTATCATAGACCCAACTTCCCTATTATTTCTAGAGGAAAGGTAGGACCAAAAGCTGTCAACGCATTGGTATCGCTTGAGTTGCAATTTCCCATGGGAGGTGGTGCTCACTTACCGTCAGATGACCAGTATGCTCGTTTCATAGGGGAACAGTAATCATCATCAAAAGCTTTAAAGAGTTCACTGTTGAATATAAGTTTCTCCTGATAAAGGAGAAAAGTTCTGGCGTATTATGCCACGCTGGCTAGACGAGTTGGTGAGGGTTTGATTTTAATTTTCCTTTTCTTTGTAGTGTTATAGTCCTACTTAGTCGCTTTATACGCCTATGGGATGAAAACACTGCGTTAGAAATTTAAAGAACTTATAAACAGTAATTAATTGAATTAAATACAATTGTAATAATAAAAACTTGAGAGGTGTCAAGGGACACCCGGATGGAACGAAGTTCGAAATAGAAAGACGAAACGAAAATATCTGGCTTGCTTTCTATAAGAGAGATATAGAGACAGACAGAGAAACATGCGCACGCCGCACGGTTTACAATAGCTTAGCAAAAAGTGTCGTTACCAGCCTATCGCAGTTTCGCAGTTCACTGCTAAACTTATTTATTGATATATTTTGTATTTATATTTGATATACACAATTTTAAACATCATTAATTTACAGCGACATCTATATTATTAATATTAAACTACTGGCAACGACAACTATAACACGTAAATGTAAGTTCAGTTTCTATTCAAAAGATGGCGCTATATATAAAATTAAAAAAAGTTTTTCACCAATTCTTTAAAAAATAATAACAATATTTTCTTAATAAAAAAATATTAAGACTTCGTTCCCATAACAACAATAGTTAATCAAGCAATGAAAAATAAACTAATAACAAATATAATTTAAAATAGCAAAAAGTGTCGTGACAACTTTTCGTAAGAATTTTTTCCGTCTAGCCCCCTTTCACAACGCGCGATAAGGAACTTCGTTCCAAAACTTCGTTCCAATAAAAAAAGGGTATTAGGTTCACGTGAAAGATTAAATAAATAAAAAAATATTAATAAAAAATAAATCTATTTACATAAATAATTTCATTTTACAACTTATCAGTCTCATCTATATAGTAATGACTATACACACTACGCTTTGCTGTAGATCAGTTAATGAGGAGTTATAGCAACAGGCAGTTTATCATACACATCTACCGTCATTTATTGATTTTGTTAACATCTATGTTGTATGTATGTTGGTAATTATTTGCCTGTATTTTTATACTAAGTAAGTACTCTCTTTAGAGTGACATTGTAAATTACCAGTAATAGTTTTAAGTTCTCATTTAAGCGATTAACGTATTCTTTTGAGAAATAAACGCTCTTAAACCGTATACACTGACACTCCGTATTTTTACCCACGCGGGTCTATACACGGGGAATAGTAAAATCGGTATCAAACCTTACCACAATGCAAACTTTGGAAAGGTCTCAAGGGGAGAAAGCTCATTCATTTTCAACTATTTGCCGTCCACTGCTGAACGTAGGTCTCCCCAAGGAGCGCCAACTATCCCGGTTTTGGGCAGTCCGCATGCCATCCGCTGCCAGCCACTCTTTTTAAATCGTCAATCCACCGTGCCGCAGGGCGCCCTACACTACGTTTGCCTAATCGCGGGCTCCACTCAAGCACATTTCGGCTCCACCGACCATCGGTACGTCTAGCGACAAGACCGGCCCATTTCCATTAATTAATGTAATTATTGAAACCTCATTACACCGATCTTCAACAGATTTGAGAAAAGAGTAGAAAGGTAATAATGACGATAAACAGATAAAAAATAATGTCAAGATCAATAAAGCGCTGTAAAATTTGAGCTAGAACATTGTTATTGTTACACAGTTATTAAACAATTTTAATATCACTTTCTTACACATATAAATAGCAAGCACGTGTCTGCTCGCATTTATGAAGTAAATATTTATACATTAACATATTACATGTTTACATTATATCTAAAATCTGCAAATAGTATGTAAATTTTAAATTTAAGAGCTGTGTTTATGTATGCATGTATTTTGTGTCACAGACAGATGTGAACTAAATGAAAAGCTATCAAACTTAATAAGCAATTGAAGTAATAAAGTAAGTTATTCACGACACATACTTGTGATATTCGTTGTTGTATTAAGTATAAGGGAGTATAATTATATGACCAGTAGCTTCTACTCTTAATAAACATGAACGTTATCAATGAATTTTGAATAGTTTGTAATATTCCCACCTTGGGTGAATCCAATTCTTATTTCGAATATGTTTTTTAAACGACACAAAGTGAGAAAATAATTTGGGGAAAAAAAGGCCGATACAATAGGGAGTAGCATGGAGGTATCTCATTAGTGAGTCAAGCAAGATCTTAATTTTACTTAGGTATAGTTCTGTGGTGAAATTGATGCATTGTATTGCCATTAGCTGTGCCATATAAACTGTTGGTGGTACTTATAGCACAGGGACTCCTTTTAAGTATCAGCCGTGAATATTTGTAAAGTAAAATAATAAATAAATAAATATTCCGGACATCTTACACACAACGCCATCTAGTCCCAAGCTAAGCAGAGCTTGTGTTATGGGTAATAGACGACTGATATAAATACTTAAATCCTTTTTTTTGTAAATACATACATATTATAAATAGCAAACACCCAAACTCCGAAACAAATATTTGCAGATCATACAAACATTTGGTCCGACCCGGGAATCGAACCCGAGACCTCAAGCTTAGCAGTCGCATGCGCTACCACTACGCCACCGAGGAAGTTGTTGTTGAAGATTACATAAATCAGTTTTAAAATGAGATTTTGCACGACAAACAATTAATCGTGTCAAAGTTTGAGCTTAATCGATGCAGCCCTCCCTGGCCAAGTTGCAAGTGTCTCACATCGATTCTTTCTAGTATAGCCAACGTCTCTATTATCTTATGTTATTGGCTAATGTTTTGTGTTCAAATACATTTGTTATTTTTGTATTATCGTTTACGTTTTGGAGAATGTCAACTTCTTTAGGGGGTCTGAATTTATTGAGTTTTAAAGCGTACACAAAACAATTTAACATATATAATGGTATAGTATTATAAATCTTACTGCGCAGACAAACAGGTGACTATATATAGTCACTTCAATTGCAAACATATTATTCAATTAAGGGTACGTGGGTCTGCTCAATGGAAATAGCCCACGATCTCACTTGCGTCAATTACTTTGGAAATGTCTCGCACGCTAAAAATAGAATGCCGAGCCCCCGTGTTATGCAATATTTGTTATTGTATTGGGCAACATATAAATGTTCATGTATAAAGGTATATAAATTAATTAAATAGTGTAAATGAGACATGTTCACTCCGGCCCACCGCCTTCGGCTTTACAAAGCGCAGGTTCGGCCTCACATGGAATACTGTCCTCATCTTTGGGCAGGGGCACCCCAATACCGGCTCCTCCCTCTGGACCGCATTCAGCGGAGGGCGACTCGTATCGTCGATTGCCGGGATCTTTCAATTCGGCTAGACTCTCTGGCGCTGCGTAGAGATGTGGCTTCACTGTGCATCTTCTACCGCATTTACCATGGGGAGTGCTCCGAGGTTCGGATTGATACCTGCCGCATCTTTCCGCCATCGTCCTACGCGACAGAAATTTCATCCCCATCATCTAGATGGTTGGCAGTCCACAACTGTGCGATTTTCCCGAAATTTTCTGCCACGCACAGCAAAACTGTGGAATGAGCTGTCGTCTGCGGTGTTCCCGGACCAATACGACCTTCAAACCTTCAAGAAAAGAGCGTACTCCTTCCTAAAAGGCCGGCAACGCACTTGTGACGTCTCGGGTGTCCATGGGCGGCGGTAATCGCTTACCATCAGGTGATACGTCTGCTCGTTTGCCCCCTATATAATAAAAAAAAAAAATGTAATTTGTAACAATCTCACTCAATATCATCTATATATATGCTAACTTCTCCTTCTTTTGTTAACGGCGTGGAAAATGTCTCGCACAAACAGCAGCTCGCCAGTCGGTCTCAAGCGCCCTATTCTGGGTAGGAACCAGACCATATACTACAAGTCGTATCGGTCCTACCCTGCTAGGAACGGTATTTAAGTAGGTACTATAAGTAGGTAATAATTTTGAAATAAAACAATTGATGAATAAAAATACAGTCTAAAAATATACGATTTGTAGATATTTTACTACACAATAGTCCTTTTACAATTAAGTTAGGATTTTATGTTTTATCATTATTGTTTTAAACGCCTATACAAATAAAGAATTCAAGTATCTGTTTATAATTTAAAATCAACAGGTTTTAACTAAATGCATATGAAAGTATATACGGGATTTGCATAGTTTTTTTTGTCCCTCTGTAATAATTATATCACGTATCAACGTACCTACGTCTTTTATCTGCGAAATGGTAGACAGGGGTATCAACGTCCCCATGCTACCGACGTTAATTTTAACTACATTTATGTAAAATATTTTCAAATTTATAATTTTGAAGCTCTTTTCTAATAAGGTGTTATTCAATCCCACAAGAAAAATTAATTTACAAAATATTTTCAAAAGATAATTACAGTTTTCGTAATTGCGCTGGAAGTTCAACTATTTATGGAGTCAGGAGCTCAAACTAGGGTACCATGTGCTGTTCCAGGGATTTCCTTCCGAGGGTGCACCTGGTTCCCCGGCTTTTAGTACCCCAGACGTTGTGCGGTTTTTAGTCGGTTCGAGTCCGACATAACCACAAGTGGTATGCGAGGGGATTTCCGCCCAAAAAAAAAGAAAAAAACGGGTACCATGTGCTATAGACTACTAGCCGGCCTCTCAAAAAGCAATGATACCATTTTTTTATTTTGAGAAACATTGTAGCGACGCCTAGCGGAAAATCCAAGTACCACGTCCGTAAGTTTCAGTTACACAGACTTTTCGTAAACGTTAAAAAGCGTCTAAAGCTTCCTATTTCAGATAAAAGATGGCGTTTGTGACTCATCATTCAATATAATATACCTTTTATTTTTACTTTTATGTAACTCTGACGATGCCGATTGTAATCATGAGCAGTTTAAATTAGTTCATGGAAGTAAGAAAAACAAACAAATATTTTCAAGTCCGCATTTATAATATATGTGAGAATATACTTCGGACTTATGCCTTGTCTCTCGGATTTAAAGATTTTTACAAGCGTAAAGCTGTAGTGGCTAGTGATCTTGCGTGAGTTCGATTTCCACTAAAGCAAAAAGGTATACCCCTAGCTGATTTCACCAATGCGATCTGTCTTAACAGAGACCAGACAACAACTACGCAGGAGACATTATAGTACACAAAAGTGTGCGCAAACATAAGTGCACTCTCTGTTCGTTCGTATGTTCATAATCCGACGGGACAAGTATCCTACACGACGGTCGAGAGATCAGATGCAGAACTGACTTTTTTACGTGCTCTCTGAGGCACGGGGGTTAAGACCCCATCTTCAAAATTCCAGGATGTTAATATGCACTTTTTTGGCGCGACCTGATAATAGAACTCGGGACCTCTTGGTGGACAAAATAGTGCGATGAACACGATTATTTGTTCAATGTTTGAGTATCATTTATCTGTAATATGTATGATATGTCCATATGTATTGAGTGTATTTCGAAATTTTAAATTATGTTAATCAGCAATCTACCAACACCTCAGGCAGCCGTGTGTAAAAGAGATATTGAGTTCTATAATATGAATATAATAATTCCATACTTATATTATAAATGCGAAAGTAACTCTATCTGTCTGTTTGTCTGTCCGCTTTCACGGTCAAACCGTTGCACTGGTTTCAATGAAATTTGGCATGGAAATACTTAGATTCTTGAGGAGGGCATAGGCTACTCTTTGCTGCGATACCCGACAAACACGCGGGCGGAGCCCTGTAGAAAAGCTAATCAGTAATAAATGAATAAATAATATAACAATTATAATACCTAACCACGTTAATAAATAATATAAGAAACTATAAACCGACTTCGTAATAAGTTATATCAAAATGTGTTTAGCTTATCTCGCCCGAACCATCATTACAAATTTATTGACAAGTCATTCATTACAATCGATTCAGTGGTTTAGTTCAACAGCGCTACGGTAGAACATACTAACAGTTTCAGCAACCTGTATAGCTGCTAAAACTGTAAAAAGAATTTCCTTGTAAAATTAAAACAGGAACCACATCTTAAAAGCGCATACTTAACGTTTCTCTTGTTATACGAGTATCTCTCCTGCACTTTCCTACGAAGTAATGGAACGTAGAAGGAAGACGCAATTATGGACGACCTAATTACTGGCCAATTGAATGAGCTGACACACAGCTAAGAGCACATCTTCGATATTAGTATAAGAGCACTTTGATGGGTCTTGTCTATTCTATTTACTATTTCATTACAATAAATAATGGCGGTAGCAAATAAGAACTTTCTTCCGCCTACGACAATTTTAACCTAATAAAATCGTATGCGTACGTTTCTTACAATACATTTAATGAAATCGTGGGAGAGCCACGCTTCGGCATGACTGGGCTGGCTCGATCGGAGTGATACCACGGCCTCACAGAAAACTGGTGTGAAATAGCGTTTGCGCTGTGTTTTACCGAGTGAGTGAGGACACAGGACATTTTTGGGTTTGAATGTTGTCGTACCTTATTGCATCTCAATACATAGCCATTAAAACAAGCAATTTTGTAACTACGTTCAAGAATAGACGCGCCCACACAGTTTTACACAGTACTTGTCTTTAATTTAGAGCAATTGGATGCGACCTCGTAGGGTCATTGCACATTGCGGTCAATATTATTTATTATAAACTATTGATGATTTGTGGCGATGTTTTAAGATATTAATGGTTTGGATAAGATAATATTAAAGTGACTGCTGTTAAAAAAATTCAATGGTTTTTATTTTATGTAAACACTTCTGAAGTCCTAAAACGGAGAATTTTTAAAAATTGTTTTAAAAGTGAAAATTTTTTTTTTTCAATTGTAATAAGATTTATGACATTTTTTGTAACAATATTTGCACACCACACAATGTGGTAGGACATAGTGTACCTCTAAAATAAGCCTACGATCTGTAACTAACCTATGTTTCCGTAAATAAATGATTGATTGATTGATAAACATCTATATAAATAAAAATGAATCACCGAAATGTATAATATCCGATAGACTGCACCAAATTGGATTATTCTTTCTTTTATGTGTTTATTATTGTCAAGGACAAAACTGAAAGTGTTGTATTTTCGAAGACGGTCACAGTACGCTACCCGTGGGGAATCTGAAGCGGGTATAAATACTAAAATTTATAAAATATTCACGAAAAAAAGAATGGCGGTACGAAGTTCGCCGGGTCAGCTAGTATATAATAAAAACCATCATCATATCCTTCACAGGCCTTTGCTAGACTTTTGGCCTCTTATGCCAGGTTGACCAAACGAGTTGGTAAAGACTTTATTTGTAGTTTTCCCTGTCTTGCATTGCTACTGCCTTACGTAATTTGGTCCCTTAGTCGGCTCTTACGACACTCACAGTATGAATATAGACAGTGAAACGCCGTGTTCTCAATCCCTCGTAAAATAATAACTTTAATATCGCCATGACTCTTCAACATTATGAGAAATCATAGAATATTTTCTTCCATTCGTTCCCGTTTCTACATAAAGCTTACATCTATGTCATAGCACGCATTTAGAAATTATTGGTTTCGAATAATAAAACACCAGCCTATTTTCAGTTAACCTAGATTCCCTTACTAGTGGTGAATATTTTTAGCCAATCAATAAATTACCTGATCGGAAATAAAATTTAGAACATCATAAATATAAAGTCAAGAAAGATAAATTGTTTGTTTTAAAAGGACGCAAGACCTGATTTTCTCTT
This sequence comes from Spilarctia lutea, assembly GCA_916048165.1. NCBI lineage: Eukaryota > Metazoa > Arthropoda > Insecta > Lepidoptera > Erebidae > Spilarctia > Spilarctia lutea. The sequence continues at coordinate 1,566,234 of OU696476.1, read as the reverse complement.
ACAAATATACTGTTTATTTTGGTGCCCTGTTTATACGAGAGTGCACAATATCATCACAACCTCAAAAAGTTTATTTTACTTTACGACTCGATCACATAAAAACTTTTGATAAAATTTATATAGCCTTTGTCACTTGAGCTATTATTACGAATTAAATTCTTCGTTGTAATCGGTTAAAATTGCCAAAGACACTACTGTTTCTGAGAATATGAAAGAGAATCTATAATTTATTTATTTTGTTCACCAACGTTTGTTTACACTATTTCATGAATAATAGATAGTATACAATGATTGCCTCGGTGACGCAGTGGTAGTGAATGCGACTGCTGTGCTTGAGTTCTCGGTTTCAATCCTGGGTCGGACTAAATGTTTGTGTAATTTACAAATATTTGTTTGGGTGTTTTCTATGTATAATATGTATGTATTTACAAAAAAAAAGTATATATGTATTCATATCAGTTGTCTAGTACCCATAACACAAGCTCTGCTTAGCTTGGGAGTAGATGGAGCCGTGTGAAAAAAAAAGAAATTGTACAAGTGTAAAAACAATTACAAGTAAACACCACATTTCTAATGTTCATTGTACAGGAAATAAAAGCAATAATCATAAAAAACAAACATTTTCCACTAACACAAAAAAAAGGGTTTCAGTCGGTCACTTCTAAAGGTCACACTAAAGGTGACCCTTTATCATTTATTGGAATGATTCTCAGACCGACCCGACATGCACACAAAATTTCATAAAAATATATTTATAATCATTTGTATTACTTACCGTCTGATTTATACTTAAATCGTAACTTAAATAATATTATCAATTTCGGAGTCTGAGCGGTTTCTTATAAACTTGGAGCCGCTCTTGCAGTTTTTAGTAACTTTCTTTAGCAATGCAATTAGTGATAAATCAATTTGTCTGCTAGCAACACAGACAGATAACTGATTACGTCACTGTTTTAAAAGTAGGGAGCTTTTAGCATTAGTGAGTCTATTCAATTTATTGTCATTTTTACAGTCAAATTTAAAGATATTTTAGCTAAAATTACCACACGTTCTGGTAAACTCTTACTGAAGCTACGACACCAAGAACTTTGGGCATTTCGATAGTCCATTTAATCTAAGAAGTAACGTATGACGTTTCATATTTTTCAAAACGAAACAACTTTGTGTGTTACTCATACAATTTCAATAACTTGTTTTGTAAAACCATGGGATTACGAAGCTATTTTTATTGGAACGAAGTTCCTCATCGCGTGTTGCGAGAGGGGGCTAGACGGAATTGTAACGACACTTTCGACACTTTTTAAATTGTAACGACACTTTTTGTCTTCTATACTTCACCCCCCCTCAACTTAACTTTCGAACTAACTACCCCAGCACCTTAGTGCTTGGACTCATTCGAACCAGCACGGCACCCCCAACCCTTTCGCCCCACCAAACTGGTCATTTTCTGACCTTTCCCCCCACTGATAGGCACTTCATCCCCCCCCGCCCTCACATACCAAGACCACATATATCTTCAACCCGTCAGGTGGATACCGCACTAAACTAACAAACTTCCCTTACTCACCCCTACCCTCTAAAATCACCCCTTAAGTAAGAGAGCTTGCTCGGAGAAATTTTTTAGTGCCCCCTTGCACCCTCTAAACTTGTCAGGAATCAGTACCCTTAATATACGATTTACCCCCACCCCTCCCTTAATTATACTTCACCCCCCCTTAACCCAACTTCATAACTAAATACTCTAACCCCCTTGTGTTTGGGCTCGTTGGAATCAGGAGAATCTACCTGACCCTTTGGCTCCAAAATAACTTTCACTTTCCATCACTGTGATACATACCCTCCCCCCAACTTCTCTTTTCGTCAATTTTAATCCCAGGATATCCGAGTTTGGGCTTATTTCAAAGGGGACATCTTCGACTTGACAAATCCGAAGTGTAAACGGCTCTGCAGAGCAGAAAAATATCAGAACGTATGTATTTAGCAAGCCGTGCGTGTTCTAACCTATACGCTGTTGTGTTTACGAAGTCGAGAGAGTATATATACTTCCGTTCCACCCGGGTGTCCCTTGACACCTCTTATTTTTTATTACTATATGGGGGGCGTCCATAAATTGCGTGAGGTGTTTAAGGGGGGGAGGGGGTAGAGTCAAATCTCATCTAATCTTACGTTGGAGAGAGGGGGGGTCTCGGCAAATATCACGCAATTTTTTTTCTGATTGAAACAAAAAAATATACTATTTTGGTCCATTTAATCCAGATTGTACATGCTTAAGATTTAATCTTAAGCGTAATCGTACTACGATTAAGATCATTCGAATTAGTATTCGTTCAAAAGAAAATAATTTCATTCATACTTCGATGTTATACATCTACTGACAGTCTAACCACCATATTTGTTTTATACCAAATAGCTCCATTTAATCTGAATTTACGGTACAGTATAGATCAGAACGAAGCTGAAGGAGTTGATTTTACTGAAAATCATATGGATATGTTGGTTCCAATAGTCTCTCTTGAGACCGCGCATGTTTCTCCATGGACTGAATTACAGTAGATTTTCTTTTTTTTATCACAGTAGTTACGATTTAAGTATTCTATTTTTAAATGTTTATTACACTTATAATTAAACTCTCAGTAATATTGATTACTAGTCTTAACTAGTCGTAAATAAAAGCACGAAGCAATTATTATTTTCTTTTTACAATATCAATCCAAAGCGTTTACGTAAGAAACTCACATTTTGAAAAATCTCACGTGAGATTGAGGGATGGGGGAGGGGATTGAAAAAATCTCACGACATCTCACCAGGGGGGGGATGGAAGGACAGATAATGAAAAAAAACACCTCACGTAATTTATGGACGCCCCCATGTGCATTTTTCATAATTATATTAAAATGTAAATCTATTAAAAAAGTAACAAATGTAATAAATTGAGATAGATAGATTTTTCAGACGTCATTTTAAACTTAACACTTTTCCAACTTTCAATTCAATTTATATACAAAATGTTAAATAAGTTGGTAAGAGCTAGCTACATATATTTTTTACTAGGTGAACTCCGTGGTGTTACCCACGGTTATTGTGGTACTGCGGGTAACACCGCGGGGCGAGGCTAGTCCAAAAAGGGTTGCCTAAGTTACTCCTTATATCATCAGCTCGGTCATCAAAATCGGTCCAGCCGTTCTAGATTAGCCGAAACAAACTGACAGATAGGCAGACAGACAAACATTGAAAAAAAAAGATATTTTGATATATGTATCGTGTATACATACATATGCATTTATTAAAAAACGGTTATTTTAATATTACAAACCACTCCAATATTATTTATTTATATAGAGTATAGATGTGGGACGTTCATAACATGATGGGACATTTTTGATCCAATTTCATTGTTAAAACAAAATGGGACTGATATTATTTTTGGACGAATTTGGTGGGGGGGAGGGTTATTTTTTAATATATGTATGTAAATGTAATAAATAATCTGCGCAGTACTGACAGATTTTACTAAGCAATATAAAACTAAGACACAGCATGTACCGTGACTTAAAAACGTTAAAATATAAAAATCTTACACCTCGAAAATTAGTCGGTATTGTTATCGTTGTATATTATAATGAAGTTATTGTAATCACTTAAATAGAACAATTGTTAATTAGAATATTTAAAAAAAACTTGACAAGTTCGCTTGCAATCTTAATGGACCTTAGCGTCATAGACATAAGATTCAATCATGGAACAATATAATACCATAGAACAAACCACCATTTATCTAGTAAGTTAATTAGACCATCTTTGACTGCCTCGGTGGCGCAGTGGTAGTGAATGCGACTGCTGTGCTCGAGGTCTCGGGTTCAAATCCTAGGTCGGACCAAATGTTTGTGTAATCTACGAATATTTGTTTCGGAGTTTAGGTGTTTTCTATGTATAACATGTATGTATTTACAAAAAAAAGTATATATGTATTCATATCAGTTGTCAGTACCCATAACACAAGCTCTGCTTAGCTTGGGACTAGATGGCGTTGTGTGTTAGATGTCCGAAATATTTATTATTATCTAAATTTCATTAATTATATCTTCTTCAACTGTAATTTCAATTTGGACAATTCTATCGACAAAATCTCGTTTCTAATCGAGCGTTTCTTAGTCCCTGTGTCCGCTCAAGTTTTATATACGGCTTCTCTCCACCACAGTCGGTCCTTCATTGCATTCCCGCCTCTCCCGTATACTGGACGCGACTGCAAATATTCCAATACAACCACTTTAGAACTTTGTGCGATGGCTGATACCGAAGAGAGTGGAGTACAGGTATGTCTTTAGGTCAACTTATACTGGTTTAAAGTTCAAGGCCAATATATTTTAACATGTTTACAACATTCAGCTTCGTTAGGGATATATAGTTCTGTAATTGGTTTCCACGGTATTAAAACAGTTCTATTTGAGGGTTTGACGTCCGTACTGATTTGTTTTGATTTATTAACTCTGTATTTTAAGGTAGAGTTTACATTTTTGATAACTAAACGTTTTAAGGCAAAAGAAGTTAAGACCACTGGAAATTATTTGCTGTATTTTTATTGGCCGTTGTCTCTATTTTAGGAAGCCAATGCTGAGTATATGACCATTGAAATATTTATAACTAGGTTTCGCCCGTGGCTTCGCTCGCATTTAATAAAAAGTGTTCCCTATGTTCATTCTAATACCTCCAAGAATATGTGTACAAAGTTTCATGATGATCGGTTAAGTAGTTTTTGCGTGAAAGCGTAGAAACTAACTTACTTTCACCTTTATAATATTATTAGCATTCACCCGCGACTTCACTCGCATTTAATCAAAAAATCCTATGTTACTTCTAATACCTCCAAGAATCCTACTAATATTATAAACGCGAAAGTTTGTGAGTATGTAAGTGAGGATGTTTGTTGCTCTTTCAGGCAAAAAATACTGAATGGATTTTGATGAAACTTTATTATAATATAGCTTATATATCTGAATAATACATAGGCTATAATTTATATATATACTAGCTTCGCCTTGCGGCGTTGCCCTCGGTTATTGTCATACTGTATGTGCTAGTATGTGTATAAAGTTTCATGATGATCGGTAACAAACAAGCTTACATTCACATTTATAATTATTTGGATTAGGGCAGTGTGACGTGTGATTATAACACGTCAGAGAAATAGTACATAATTTAATGTTTAAACTTTATTATTTAGTTTAGTAATAAAATAGCAGCTGTAGTGTAATTGCATACATTTAAAATTTATGTCTGCCACCGTAAGAGCTTACAATTTAGTTGTAACTAAATTGTAAGCTCTTACGGTGGCAGACTTTACTCGAAGCACAGTCACAAGAATCTACTACAACTATGATGCCAAAAAATAATAGGCTTACTATTAGTTATACATTTTCCAAAATCGGTTCAGTAGATCCAGAGAGTACCCATTACAAACTCACAAACTTTACCTCTTTATAATTCAAACTTAACATCATCATAACCAGCATAGATTATCTGCTGCTATATGATAACTTCCTGGTCGATCTAGCGGTCGACGTACACGACTACCGATGAAGAGGTCTCGGTTCGAATCCACGGTCCGGCCAAAAAATATAATTGAGTTTTAGTGATTATAGAAATGCTTAACAACAGCTCGAAGTTTGGAAGTTGGGGCCTGAGCCCCCGTGACACGGAGAGCACGTAGAGCTGTCGGTCCTGCACCAGATCTCTACCCGGTCGTGTCGGGTAACCGTTCCGTTGGATTATGAGATTGACGGTACGGAGAGTGCACCTGTGTTTGCGCACTTGTGTATAATATCTCCTTAGTAGTTGGCTAGTCTCGCGCGGCGCCGTGGCCGTAATTAACTAGGAGAACATTAAAGATTAGCTGATTATATTAATCTTAGTATATAACAGTCTCTATTTGTAGTGGGCCTAAGATTTTTTTACTAGCCTATATTATTAAACTCAGGAGCGTAATGAACTGTACGAATATACATAATTGCCACAAAGCCCTTCTTCTCAAGCTTTTATTTTCAGTGTTATTACTTTCCATGTCAACGCCAATAAAAGTAACAAGATAAATCAATATGAGTTTTATGGGTGTTACATGTTTGTTATTGGATATATCTATTTAGCTATCATCTTGCCTGTAGGGACAAGATGTACAAAGAAACACTATTTTAGCGTGATACAGCCAGTCGCCATTCGTATTGTAACACCGAACCGCGGCACGCACGTAGAGTAATATATATCTTTATTTTATCCTTTAACACGCAAATTTATTAGAGTTAACTGGACATTCAGAACTTAGTATTAACATAGCAGTGTTTATACTCTTATACGCCAATTATAGAAGTTATATAAACAATTTACAAGTTTATTTACATATAACTTTTCTAATTATGTTGGTAAGAGTTGTTAATTATGTGTATAAATATAGTCGTATATATGTATGTTTATTTATGTATTACTGTATATATTTGTCTCTTCCAATATACTAGTAGTTTATTGAAACTAATTGTAGTATTTATGAAAACCACTATAATTATACCACTATAGCTACCATTTCTATTAAGTGCACCTACCTCATATTTTCTCTGCATCACACAATCGGTAGACTGGCAGAGAATGCCTTAGCCAAGTCAGCCGATGCATGTATTTGTGCATAAAGTAATAAATAAGTAAATAACAAATAAAGATGCAGTCTGCACGGTTGGCCTAGTGGCTTAAGTGGTCACCACGCGGCTTTCTACTGCGCTGTGTATTGTGTGTTCGTTCCTCACATGGGACACTTTCTTTGATACGAAAATTAGCCTAGAATTCTTCCTCGGTGGCGCGGTGGTAGCTTATGCGACTGTTGAGCTTGAGGTTTCGGGTTCGATTCCCGGGACAAATCAAATGCTTGTATGCAATTTGCAAATATTTGTTTCGGAGTTTGAGTATTTCTTTTGCATCATATGTATGCCTTTATAAAAGAAAGTATATATGTATTTATACCAGATGTCTAGTTCCTATAATACAAGCTCTGCCTAGCTTTGGACAAGATGGCGTTGTGAGTTAGACGTCCGAAATATTTATTATTTTTATTATTAAATTATTGTTCTGAGTCTGGGTGTTCTTTAAAGTTAATAAATAAATAAATTATGGGTGTTTCATAGCCAAAGGTGACTTCAATGCAGCTAATCATATGTATTATTTCTTTGATAGTTGTACTTATAACAACAGAGAATTCGTCATTATTGTCATTACTTAAGTACTTGTCTTTTTGTAAAATTTATTTAAGGTCGCCTTAAGGATATTTTTTTTATTTGAGGTTAACTTAACTTTTCACGACTAAATATAGTGAACTACGGTAAGATTTCCTTACATTTTCTTAGCATTCTGATACAAAATCTATATCTATAAGCAAATCGACTTTCGTCTTTTATCTTCAACCATTGCCTTTTCTCAACCTTTGACCTTTTGCGACCTAAATTTGTGACGTAAAGTATAAAGCCGGATAAAGATAGGGCTCAGTACAATAATACAATATAGTTTACATTCAATGTTTTATTAACTTACTATGTTTTTTTTTTCGTTTCGTCGTTTACACCTAAGTTATTCCTGATTGTATTCTTACATAATTTATACTGTCGATGGTCGGCATTTGATAGTACTTGATGAAATACATTTATGAAAATAATATGAAAATAGTGGAAAAAAAGTCCAAGTGAGTCTAATTTCAACGTGTATTCTTACAATGGGTCAATTTGACTGCACAGCTGGCGTAGTATTTTGAGCGGTCGCCATACCGCTTTCTACTGAGCCAAAGTTTGTAGGTTCAAATGCTACATGGGAAAATTGTACTTTGTGCCAGTTTCATGTATGATTGTAAAGTCCCCCCCGACACAGAATGTATTATGTATATTCCTATTCTGGAAGTTGTCATTAAAAAGAAAAAATACTCGGCAGAAGTGTGGGAGGTTTATTCAATTTCTGTTCAAGAATATCGTAATGAATTTATTTTGTCAACTTTTTACTTTTAGTATTTTTCTTTTAGTGACAATATAGTCTATCAGATAGGCTATCTGATATATATTTTTATAATAAATATATATTATTGAGACGTTATCAAATATATTATTTATGGATGACGGAGGTTGGTACTGGTATGTGTGAATACGCTGAGTTCATAAAACGAACAGAACTTATACTGCTCATTATCGTTAGCGTTAAATTTAAAGTGAATGTTTAGACCTACCTTCCTTTGTCTATGCGAGAAAGGCAAAACAAAAAGCCAAGGTCTAAGTTTTAAAAGCGAAGAGTCTCTAATATACTTACGTCACCATACTACGCCTATAAAATTGGGTTTGTTTCAAATGCTAGCTGTCGGTCTGACATTCGACGCAAAAGAGCGATACAATCTCTTGAGACTTCACGCGAACTTGAAACAATTTACCAGCTATCGATGTTGTGACTTAGAAATGGAAGAAGTTTCATTTGAGAATGCCGCGTCATTGAACTTTTATTAGAACTTGTGTTTATAGTGGTATTTTTGTTATGGCTGAACTACCTATATGTACACCTATATATACTTGTATATATCTAAATATAAAAAGTTTCAAAGTAGGTATATTTTGCGTCTATTTTTATTGAGGTGGTAAGTCCGTTCAATACAAACTGGATTGGATAATAACTTCAGTAAGATTTTTAGCACTTATAGGCCTAGTGCCACTACTGTCAAAACCCCCGTCTTTTCATTCCGGGGAATGGGGGACTTAAAGGGCAGAAATAAAGTCACTTATCATATGATGGCGTCTATTCATTTATAAATGTAATTTTTTTGCCATCCACTGCTGAACGAAGGTGGCTGGGAGCGGATGAATGCGGACTGCCCAAGACCGGTATAGTTGAAGCTCCTTGGGAGAGACCTTCGTTCACTCGTTTGCAACAACAAAAGACAATTTTATAACAAATCCTTGATAATAATTTTTACGCACGTCATCGTCCGTAAGATCAGCTGTTTGTACAGCAATAGAACGCAATAAAACAAGAGAACTATAAAAATATTATCTCACATCAAATCCACTGTGGAATTACGTAAAGATTCGCTGAATGTAATGCCAGAAATATTAATAAAATATTAGCAAAAAGCAATAGAGAATAAAAATAACACTAGAATAAATACTGTTGAACAGTATTATCGTATTAAAATATTCTGAGACGAGAAAATATTGTTAGTATAAAAGCGTCGATGGTTTTACTAACTGCTTTTGTATAGAGGTATTTTTTCCATCGAAAGCATTATAACTAATGGGTGGTAATGGTCTATTTAAAATTGACCTACAAGTTCATTTCAGAGGCAATACTAGAAGTACTGCCTCTTAAATGAACTTTTATTGCGAGATGAAGAATTGATTTAGGGTAAGTAAATGGGATTGCATTCGGTAGATGGCGGTAAAAACATACTTTGTTATTTATGTTGCTAACAATATCGGTGACTTTTACGACTTTTATCAAATAACAGACTTTCATCAAACAGCATAAATACAATAATATGTTGCGATTCGTTCTTAGACTTTGGGCTTACACAAGAAGAGTCATGACAGAAAAAACTTAGATTTAAAAGATCTGTCAAATGTGTTAAGTTTACGGCTTAAATCGGTATTTCTGTGAAACGTGTTGATGTCTATAGTCGTTCCAATACTTTATTTAACTTTTGACAGATCACGCATATAAAGTTTTGTAATAATTTTTGATACAATGTACTACAGATAATACTGTACTTTATGGGCGGGCTCCGCCTACTTAGGGATGTGTCATTCGTAATTAATGACCACAGACTATAAAAACGGTTTTGAAATAAATCGATTATCGATTATATTAATAAAACATACAATAAAATTATTGTGATTATATTTTATATCAAATCACGTAAAAAGCTTTATTATTTTGCATTAAAATGCCCTAAATGTCTCTGTTTCAATGCATAAATAATTTGCGTAATGAAAACAGTTCCATCGTACTCGTACCTAGTAATGGGATCGAATGTATTCGCCGCAAATTAATGAATCTAAAATAATTGTTTAGACTTACTATAGTTGGTTCAAATAAAAACTACCTGCGGTACCTACTTGTAATGAACAGGTACAAAATGTTGAAATTCGTAGTAATTTACGGATTAAAAATAAAACAACCAAAAGAGGTACTGTAATACTAATTTTAATTATAAAGAATCGTCTTCTTCGTATGACCAGGAATCATCATCACTTGAGTTCTCAGTAATATTGATTATCATTTCTTGGATAGATAAATTGTCGAATGCAACATCCCGATCCCAATCCGACATTATCACCTTCTTTGTTTTTTCTACAACATTCGCCCAGTTTTCTGGAGTTACTTTTTCACACGCATTTTTCAGTAAATTCAGCATTTTTCTTGCGGTGAAAGGAGGAGTTGTATTGTTCCTCGCAGCATATCCTTTAACTTGTGCCCAGATCATTTCAATTGCATTATATTGGCAGTGATATGGGGGAATTCTGAGGACGGTATGCCCATGCTCTGCTGCCATTTCATCTATGACGTTTTGGCAGCTTCTTTGTTTTTAATATCTTTACTAACTCTACTTTTAGTAGGGACTCATTCACCTCTTCGCCATTGTCACGGAGCCAGTTTATAATTTCATGTTTTTTGTTGGCCTGTGTTGGTATTTTATTAATTTGACGAGAGTGATAAGGTGCATTATCAATAAATATTATTGATGGCTCTTCGAGTGATGTAAGCATTTCTCTGAACCACTTTTCATACACGTTCGAATTCATCTCCTCATGATAATCTCCTGTTTTCTGGGATTTAAAAGCTAATAGAGCGCCTGGCACAAATCCTTTTACTGTTCCTGCATGACAAATAATCAGTCGTTCGCCTTTTCCCATTGGTACTGTAGAAGTGGAGCCAACGGTGTTGTCAGTCCAAGTTTTTGACAGCGTATGATTCGCATTGAGCCAAGTTTCATCTGTGAAAACAACATTCGACCAATCTTCTATTTTTTTTGCTTGTCTTAAAAAATCGCATCTATACAAAGCAATATCATTGCGTTCCATTAAAAATTTTCGTTTGTCACATTTTTGGAAAAACATTCCAATGTCTTTCAATACCTTTGTCAGAGAAGATTTTTGACCACGGAACAAACCACTATTTCGAAGAGATTGTGTTAGTTTTTTTAATGTTGGAATCTCTTTTCTTTGGTAATAGTCGTATATATGACGACGAATAGCATCAGCGTCAAAATTGTCAACGGCTGTAACTTTACTAGGCGGACGTTTTTTCTTAGGTGTAGATAGCTTATTCTGTTCCATGCCACTGCTGCCGTAGCCTTCTTTTGTTATTTTTGCCACTGTTGGAGCACTAATACCTAATGCTGCTGCAACACGGTCTCTAACTTGAGTCACTGGTATAAGAGGCCCACCATTACGGCTTTCCTTTTCAAAGTATTCACGAAGTCGCAAGACAAACTCTCTTGTTTGTCCTTTGAGTACTTTCTTTTTTGGCATTTTGACAGTAACGAAGGCAGGAACGATACGCTCAACTCAACCAAACGTGAGAATTCACAAATAAATCAATACGGAGGAATATAAATACTCAACTATATTGAAGGTTACTCATTGAAATACTGTAGATTATTTTAAAATAGACATAGAGAGATTTAATAAAGATCATCAATAGTTTAACAAATACAATATTAACCACTGAATTACAACACAATACAATAATACATTTTGAAAATTCAGTTCCTTTTATATATTTTTTCATGACATAAACCGTCATATTTGAACAACATTCTTTTAATCCATTTCTTCTTTATTTTGACAAAGGAGGTCGCACATTGAAACACATAGAAATATGAAGTACGAAATTATCTATAAAATAATGAGTTTGTTAAATCGATTAAAACTTCTTAATGCATAAAATCGATCGATGAAAGAAATCGAATAGGTAACGGGTCAGGGTATCACTATTTGATTAAGTATTAGAGCTGTCAAAAGTTAAATAAACTATTGGAACGACTATAAGAAGCTAGGACTGCACACAGGATTGTCAAGTGAGACAAAGAAAATATCTGTCGTCCCTATTTTGCTTTTGAGGAACAAATCTCAAACTAAATTCAATAAATTAACAAGAAAGTAATAACGGAAAACAGAATAACTCAGAATAAGTCGTGCATTAATTTGTTTATTGTTTGCAAAATACGATATTTTGTCAATAAATTTGTTTCCAAGTCAGTAACTGACTTCGTTTTAAATTGTTTACATTTAACATTGTAAGATCATTATCTACCTAAAAGTTGTAGATAGTATTAGTTTTTCTAGTATATATAAGCGATGGTGCGTATGATAGACAGTTGACGGTTGAAACTGTTGTATGTAAGCATTTTTTTCGAAAGTGGCTGCATGAAGACCGATGATTCAAATAGACTACTTCTAGGCAAGCAGGATCAATTATGGTTCCGAAATTATCTTCTATCTGTCTGAATGTCAATTAAATCTGTTCATTCTGGCCAACTTAGTACTGGAATAGAGTTTATTCATTTATAGTTTCTGTTTATAGTCGGAAACACAGGTCTTCTTAGATCAGGCCGATTGCAAAAGAATTTGTTATTTCGTGATTTAACTTTTCCATATTCAATCTTGCATGGATAGACCATGTATTAGTTTTATATAGTTTTATTAGTAAGCTCTATTTATACATATATTAAAATATAGGAATATAAGAAACAGAAGATGTTAACTATGATTTTATTTTGGAAAAAAAGTATTTCTTCATCAAACGAAAGTATCTATCATAGAGCCTATTGATTTACTAGAGATGTCTTTAATTAACTAATTTCTGTCTTAAATTATGCATTTTGTTTATTAATAATAATCATATTATTACGATAGCTGTCTGTTACCTTATCATCATGGCCTGAGATATTTCATCGAAACAGCAATACATTAAAGGCAAATTATTTACAACAAGCTGAATCCCGCAATGCTATCCGCGGAATGACAATAACCGTTGTTAGCGCCGCGAATCGAAGCTAGATCTTTATAAACTGTAGCCTATATGTTATTCTGATGAATAAGCTATATTATCGTAAAGTTTCATGAAAATCTATTCAGTAGTTTTTGCGTGAAAGAGTAATAAACATCCATCCATCTATCCATCTACACTTACAAACTTTCGCGTTTATAATAATAGTAGGATTGAGTCTACTGTTATTCTAGCGACTACTGACTACATAAAGAAAGATGGGTCAGAGTTTCATGTAGGCATCAGTTCTCAATTCTACACGCCATCTACACAGATTCTATGTGTCTGAACATAGAGTATTTTCAACAATTTCATGCCCCATAACCTGGGGTGCAAGGTCCAATTAATTATGACTATCGCATCGGAATACTTTCCAAACAAGTTTTAATCAGTACCTTTTATCGGGTGTTTAACTATCACCATTGGTTCGAGGAGGTTCCTTCAATTATTTTAAGTTTGCTGAAACTCAAATGAAAGAGCTTGTTTCATCGAGTGTGTGACCAAGCAGAATACGAGGTACACGATTAATTTTGGTCCAGATTAGAACGAATGAGAAAGAAAGCAATGAAAACGAACAGGAGAAAATTAATTAAGTAAAACTTTATGTTTGTTACATTGTTTTCCATATAAATTAGATTACAAATTTGTGCTACTTTTATTAGATCACTTGGATGAAGAACAAATTATCAGCTGCAATATTTATGGACTGATTTATTTTTCCAAGTTTTCTGACACATCAAACGCCGGCAATATTAGTTTACCTCGAGATAGTAGTATGTTCTGTTCTAAAACGTTCAATTTACAGGTACTATCTAATAATCCTGCTCCTTCTAATCTCCTATAAAAAACATTAAACAAATCGATTGTTCGATATGGTAAGATGGGCAGCTCAGTATATTTCCGTCCTCACAAATTCGCATATTTGAAATATAGAATTTCAGAAATAGTTATTCATCGATTTGTAAAGAGACTATTATTTATTCTTGGACACAGATCCGTCAATGGGAAAGCTATTGATTCAATATGACATAGAAAAAAGTGTATTATGGTAGAATTGAATAGAACATTGTTTATATTGTTATTGTATTCATTCAAACTCAAAAAAAAGCATTATACATATCCATATAATCAGCTAATTTTGACAGATATGAGCAAAATAGCATCATCAACTTAGTTTATTATTAAAAGTAGCTCTGTCGGTCTTTCTGTTTCTGATTTCAATGAAAATTGTCTTAGATATACTTTGATTTAAAAAAAAGACAGGCTATTCTTTACCGCGATAACCGACATCCAGAGCCGTGGGTAAAAGTTAGTTTTTTATAACTTTTTAATAGTCTCAATACAATATTTCCCATTACTCGATACTCGAAGTCGATGGATACTCTTAGTGAGTACCATCGACTTCAATGGTTTTCAGATAAGTATAATCTCAAAACTATTCATTGTGTGTGTGCCTTGAGAACTGCCAATTTCCAGTTCGACTCAATAAAATCGTAAGCACGTTGGATGGTGCGCGGGCGCGGCTTGGGATCTATTTCTGGACTTGTAAACAAGCATTGTTGTTGCTAATGTTGTTTGTTTACTCGACCCGACTCGCCTGCTGACCGCGTAATGGCCGGTGGAAACGGTACCTAATGTTAACGGGATTTTAAATATCCAATTGGTTTTTCAAAGTTTGATGGACAATCAATGTAATTTGAAACCGGAACCGAAACTTTGTTGCTATACTACGTATACGATTTCAAAACGCGGAAAGAGCATATCAAGATTCAGCAACAATTTAAAGGAAGTTTATATTAAAACAATGTAGGCACGTGTACGCACACTGGGTCAATGGTAAATTATAATTTACACGGCTTAGTGTATTTATTGATATTTAAGTCCCAGCGGAGAGCCGAGTGTAGTTGAGTCGACTACACTCGGCTCTGACGTTGGTTTAAGAGTAAATAGTGTAACAGCAACTCACAAAAAATTAACGAAAGTGGTGCAAGATTAGGGATTAATTAAAGTCCTTATTATACATTGAAGTGAGACACTCTTATCAACAACTAAAAAGTTAACGTCGTCTGTTTTTCTCAAAATTTATCCCGGTCTTGCAACATTTATTATCGATTCACGGCTCGTATCGGTCTTAGCGTGATGTTTGATAACCTTCCTCGATAAATGGGTATCTAATACTAAACGGTTCAGCCAAATTAGTTCCGCGACTCAGGGAAATAGGGATTCATTTTTATTTTTCCAGATAAGGCTGCAAAATATACCATTTATTGTTGAAATAATCAGTCTATTCTAAGAAAGAAACACTATTTCAAAGAAATCATTAGGGTAATTCAGACGTAAGAATGTCCAAAATTATATAAAACTAGCGGTCGCCTGCGGCTCCGCCCGCGTGGATGTCGGTTACCGCTGCAAAAAGCCTACCCAGGAAAGACACGGTCAGCAAAATGACCCAGGTCAAATCACAGACACCGACACTAACATCGACGACGCAGTCATTATCCGCAGGCTGCACAGATTGTCTTTCTCTGGATGTTAAAGTTGTTAATGAGGAAAATATTTAAATGTAATTAATACTAAGTTTTCACTTCTGCCGGCAGTCCCCGAGTGAAACCCGTTGTTTCAGGATAGATAACTAAAGCGATTATTGTAGAGCTTCTTTATAAACAACATTTGACGTTAAATTATTTTCAGGTAACAAAATATACTGATGGTCGGGAGCCCCGACCCGTGATAGGGCAACGTAAAGTTGCCCATGCGTAAAACATATTTTAATTTTGCCATAACTTCAAAACCAAATGTCTAATTTTTATCATTCAAAGACCAAATATTATCTACATAAACTGTAGTTAGTGATGAAATAATTTATTTTGATAAGGATTGATAGCATGAGTAAAATAAACGCGTTTAAATGTAGTCCAAAAAAATTCAAGATTTTTAAACAAAAAAAATATTGTTGTGCCTCACTCGACATAGATAGGTATAGTGTGTCGCGGACTTTTTTGTAGATATTTATAAGATCTACGATTAATTAGAACACTTTATGGTTCTATCTTTTATAGCTTAGGCAGCGTACGCAAAATAAGTAACTTTTCTGGTTGATTTTTTACACCTTGTGTCCGAAAAACCCAAATATCTTACGGAACCCTATTTTTTCCAAAATAAAATATAGCCTATGTTACTTAGTGATAATGTAGCTTTCTAATGAAAACAGAATTATTAAAGTCGGTCCAGTATTTTTTGAGTTTATTCGTTACATATAAAAATACAAATCTTTCCTCTTTATAATATTAGTGTAGATACTCGTATCATAATATTGAATCGAAGGACTGATTTTGTTTTAAATAAATGAGTTTGCCAAAGTGTCTCTAATCTATAATATATTTATTTTTACAATATTTTATAGTTTATGCTTTAGTCCAAGGGTCAGAATGTTTCTTGATATTTCGTGCGTTACATGGCGTTTGTAAGTTTGTAGAAATTCTTTATATAATTACTTCCCATATTATTTCAAACGACTTTTCTGTGAGCTTCGCAATATTTCTAAGCTCGTTACGGAGCATAAAGCTTGAAATGTCAGTAGTGCAGTAAAACAAACATTTATAACCACGGAAAAGCAAAGCCTATTAATACGACTGTCCCATTTCGCTTCTTGCTTTCATGTTTGCCATGTTAAGTATTTGGAACTGAGGTAATATACCCTATATACGGATGAAGTTGTACTGTAAAGTCAGTTTATATAAGTAATAGAAGACAACTCTATTTGTCATCAATTGGACACATTGGGAACTGAAATAGGTGAATTAAATTTACATAATAAAGGCAAGGAATAGTGAAGGCAAATAAAGTATCAGGCTAAAAGCTACCTTAGTATGTGATGTTTTAAACAATTTTTTATAAATCATTGTCGATATAATTTCGTTGTCTCAGGTTCACTAAAATTTCTCTTCCAATATTTTCCATCACATTACATTGTAATTGAGGCATGACCGCTATCAGCGCATCCAGGTTAATCTCATAATAGCATTAAGCGACAGTTTTACGGCCCGACCGTCGCGCTGTTTGAAAACATTAAGTTCGTTAGTTCAGCGGAACGTGAGGCGCTGACGTGGATAAGGCAGTTTACATAGCAATGGTTTATGAGAGATCACAAATATTATGGCATGGAAATATGTTCGTATTAATCAAGTCTCGTTTACTGTTAATACTATCCACCACAAATTCATGTTTCAAAGTTAGTCCTTAATCACACACATGTACACGCTTGCACACGCGTATGTGCACTCGCACACGCCCGGGCACACTCACACACGTAACACATAAACACGTGCTCCTGTACCTATAAAATTTGTCGTATTAATAACTTTTTTTAACATTCTCGGCCAGAAGGATTATGATTAGTGATTAGATTAGTGTGTCTAGGTTCTTATTAGTTTCATTTTAGGTTGGTCTTCTGTGAGAGGGGTTGGCTGAAATCAGTGTGGCTCTATAACCTATGAAACTACCTTAAATATGATTGAAAACATAATGTGCCAAACGTGTTGCAAGTGAGCATACTACCTAACCAATTTCTATGCTCTTTCATGCGTCCATCAACTAACAAGATTGAAGCGTTGCTAGATTAGTAGCCAAGATTATGACGGCTGATGGTGATGTTAATGAACTATTTAATGATGATTTTTATTTTGATGATAGTGGATAGTGATATTTACTACTAAGCCAGACATTGCGGTTTCATTTTCCAGGACAAATAATTGTTGTGAAGTACGATTATCTAGGTGTTGTGTTGCCATAAACATTAATATCATATCATACATTAATAGGTAGTAGAGTCATGCTGATTTCAGCACGAATGGGCCAGGCTCGACCGGGGCGGTATTACCCTCGCACAGAAGACCAACCCAAAATGACAGGCTTCGTACTGTCGTGTTTCGTTGGTGAGTGCGAGACCGGAGGCCCAATGATGCAGGGGTGACAGTTGTCGTGGTTAGTGTGAGAGCAGTGTAATGCTCGTGGAGTCATGTTGAGGGTGGCTTGGATCGATCCGTCGGCCAGGGAGACCCGTAGAAACGGTGGTGCCGCTAGCCGCCCGCGACATAGAGAGGGGCCCAACCGCGGCTAACCACCCTGGGAGGCTGCCCCGTCAGGTCGCGCATAATCCACGGAGTGGCTCGTCGTGCCGGTTGGTGACCGGACGGTGGGACCAGGCGACCACTTCCGGGAGGGTACGGGGGCCCTTCCGTCCGACGGTTCGGTCACCGTCATGCCTCACTGTTGTATGACGACACAGCACTACGAGTGTCAGTACTACACAGCCACGACAACTGTCGCGCCTTTTACGCTCCCCTTCCCCTACCCCCTTTTTTATCATGGCAGCAAAGAAAAAGTTAAAATGTTCAACAGCGGCACTCCATCCACCCACCAACGCGCTTTTTGAGGTGGAGTTCACAAACATCAGTGGACTCCATGCAAACCTCAACGCCGTCCACCAGCATCTTGAGACGGTACGGCCGGCCATGCTTTTTCTAACGGAGACACAAATACGCCGCCCTGCCGACACGACATATCTACACTATCCCGGCTACGTTCTTGAGGAGTGCTTCCTCGCGAAGGCTGGGGTATGTCTTTTCGTTAGGGCGGATGTTTGTTGTCACCGTTTCCGCTGCCTTGAGGACCCATCCTTCTCCATCCTGTGGTTGCACGTGGATATTGGCTCCGTGAGCCGATTCTACGTGTGCCTATATCGATCCCACTCCGGAGACTCTGAGACAACTCGACTATTTGAATATCTCAGTCAGGCGGTGGACAAAGCGCAGGAGCAGTTTCCCACCGCCGAACTGGGGTTTCTGGGAGACTTTAACGCCCACCATGAGTCCTGGTTGGGATCTTCCAGAACTGACCACGCGGGTCGGACTGTCCACGCATTCGCTCTCACGCATGACCTCACCCAGCTGGTACTCCAGCCCACCAAGATACCAGACATACAGAGTCAAGCGCCTTCCTTGCTGGACCTTCTGCTGACGAGTCACCCAGCGCAGTACAATATATCGGTGCTCGCCCCTTTAGGATCCTCCGATCACTGCCTGGTGTCTACCACGGTGCCTTTAGTTGCCGCCCCACGACCAGTGGCAGCGAAAAGACGACTATGGCACTACTCGTCAGCGGACTGGGATGGAATGCGGGATTATTTTGCATCCATCCCGTGGGCTCAACGCTGCTTTAAAGACAAAGATGTGTCGCAAACTGCGGCCGCCGTGGCTGGCGAAATCACTGTTGGAATGGAATACTATGTTCCCTACAGTGAGGTCGCCAGCGCAACGACCCGTCCTTGGTTTAATCGCGAGTGCGTCCATGCTGTTGCGCAAAAACGATCGGCTTACCGCGCATGGACCAGAGCTCACGCTCGCGGCTGCCCCGACGTAGGTCAACTAAAAGCAGCGTTCAACAAAGCCACAAGGGAATGCAAGAAGGCTTACATTAGAGCGGATGCCCAGCGCATTGCGCGGCTTGGCCAAGAACTCGTCGCTCACCCTACGGGTAGCCGAAAGTTCTGGCGATTGGCTAAAGCCAGTCCAACTTCTGCCAGTCCTCGCTACCACCGCTGAAATGCCCCGACGGATCACTCGCCCATCAGCCGCAGGAGAAAGCAAAACTGCTTGTTGATCTCTTTGCGGTTAACTTCCGAATCGACGACCGTGGCAAGCACCCGCCTACCATTCCGACCTGCGACACTACGATGCGGGATATTCGCATCCGGTTGAATGATGTCCGCGCGGAGCTTCGGTCACTCGACGTCCGGAAAGCCAGTGGACCCGATGGCATCCCAGCGGTGGTTCTTAAGAAATGTGCACCAGAGTTGTCTCCGGTATTGACGCGCCTGTATTGCCTGTCGTATTCATCAGGAACTGTCCCGATGGCCTGGAGAGAGGCGAATGTTCAACCCATCCCCAAAAAGGGCGACCGTTCAAACCCGGCAAACTACCGTCCGATAGCCGTCACCTCAATTCTCTGCAAGGTATTTGAAAGAATAATAAATAAACAACTGATTCACTACCTGGAGGATCACTCCGTACTAAACGATCGTCAATATGGTTTTAGACCGAACCGATCCACGGGTGATCTTCTAGCGTATGTGACACACCTTTGGGGTGAAGCTATTGACAGGCATGGGGAATCCTTGGCAATCAGCCTTGACATGGCCAAAGCCTTTGATAGAGTTTGGCACCGTTCGCTTCTCTCCAAGCTACCGGCAACGTAACGTTTGGGGGGTAAACCGTATGGTTTACCCCCCAAACTCTGCAACTGGGTTGCCGCATTTCTGCACCAGCGCCGCATTAGAGTCCTTTGCGACGGTGCGGCCTCCGATTTTCAGCTGATCAACGCTGGAGTACCTCAGGGGTCTGTCCTGTCACCCACGCTGTTTCTTCTGCATATCAATGACATGCTTGCCCTTGCCCTTCATTGCTATGCAGACGACAGCACAGTTCACGGGCGATATTTTGGACATCCCACAGCTGGGCTAGCAGATAATGATAAAAAACGACGGGAACTTGTCGCTCAACTCGACCATGACTTGGACCGCATTTCTCAATGGGGCTCTGAGAATCTGGTCGAGTTCAACGACAAGAAAACACAGGTGTGCGCGTTCTCTGCCAAAAAGTCTCCATTCCTTCCCCTTCCCACTTTTCAGAGCACTCGACTGCCATTACAAGGTAGGCTCGATATCCTGGGCATGGATATCAGCCGCGATCTCAACCCTCGCGAATACGTTGAGAGTGTCACTAGGGCGGCCTCGCGGAAGCTAGGTATCCTTAATAGGGTGAGACGGTTCTTCTCGCCCGAGCATCGGTGTCTGCTTTACAAGACCCAGGTTCGCTCGTGCGTGGAGTACTGTTCTCATCTTTGCGATGGAGCCGCGCAGTATCTGTTCGACGCTCTCGACCGGTTGCAGCGGCGAGCCATCCGCATTGTCGGCAGTCCCCAGACCACCAAGTCCCTTGAGCCTCTGCAGTTGCGTAGAGATATCGCCTCTATGGCAGTCCTCTATCGCCTTTATCATGGAGAGTGTTCTGAAGAGCTGTTCCAACTGGTCCCCCCCTTCCCCCTTCCTCTACAGGACAACACGTGCCGGTCTTGGATGTCACCGCTTCAGAGTGGTAGACATACGCTCTCGTACTCACCGCTTCGGTTCTTCCTTCCTGTGCCGAGCGTTGAGGATGGTGACCACCACTCCTGGATTCTGCTCGTGCTTTTCATCAGGCAGAGCAGAGTCATTTTGGCAGCTAAGACATAAAAAAAAAAAAAAAATATATCGATGATTGATCTAAAATGTTTATAAAGATTCTGGCAACACGGAATATAGTTATTATATAGTTATTCTTAGGAGTTATATTAGATAGTAAACTACAATGGGGAGCCCAGATAGATAGCCTTGCAGGCAGACTCAGTTCGGCAGCTTATGCAGTATGGAAGGTACGTCAGCTCACTGATACGGGTACAGCTAGGCTAGTTTATTTTAGCTACTTTCACAGCGTCATGTCCAATGGTACAATACTTTGAGGCAAGGCGGCTAATATTGAAACGAATTTAATTTTACAAAAAAGAGTCATCCGCTCAATGTACAATTTAGGTGCTTAAGCCTCTCAGAGTTGTTTGAAGATATTAATAGTAGATTTGCAACTGAATATAAGATGTGCACCTTAAATAATTCCTATGTTCAATAGGTTCAAAACTTACAACATTATCAATGAGTGAGTTTTTTTGTTGGTACATTAGCTTTTGTGTGTTCCCGTGGCAACAGTTTGCATACTGTTTACCTTTCGACACGATTGTACCTGAATATCTGACTTCTAAAATGAGTAGCCATGAGTTTCTTAGCCAGTATTCTTATCACAAGGCTCTACGCATTTTGGAAACTGGAAGTTATAGATCGACACAAGCAGGCAGTAGATTTTGGTGTTTTATCTAATTTATCTTGACAATCCAGCACATTTGTGTTTTAATCTATGATTTTCTTCTTGTTTTTCTCTATATACTTCTTCTTCTACTTCTATATACTATAGCTTCAATTTAACGTTCATAAATGTAAATTAGTGTCTTAATTGAATAAATGATTTTGAATAGACTAAAAATGAATAGTAGCTAGATCGATTTATCATCCTCGAAATCCCTTGCATCCTAAATTTCATGAACATCCTTGAAGCATAGGTGGCAAACGAGCAGACGTATCGCCTGATGGTAAGCGATTACCGCCGCCCATGGACACCCGCCTTTGCCGGCCGGCCTTTTAGGAAGGAGTACGCTCTTTTCTATTATGTACAAGAAATGCTCGCGCGGAGGATCAGCACGCTGAAGTGGACGTGGGCCTGTTATGTCTCCAAGCGAACAGATGGTCGCTGGAGTCGACAAGTGTTAGAGTGGACACTATGATTAGGCAAAAGCATTGTAGGACGTCCTGCGGCACTATGTTCTATGTTATTCGGAATGGTTTCCGCACTTAGTCCTTAGAGTGGACCATTGTACGTGGTACCTGCGGCACTATGTACCGACGACTTGAGGCAAGTGGCTGGCGGTGGACAGATGCGTACTGCCCAAAACCTAGATGGTTTGGCACTCTTTAGGGCAGGCCTTCAATCAGCAGTGGACGGCAATAGGCTGAAGTATGAGATATGCTCGTTTAAAAGTATTGGGTAGTTTAGATATTAAATTAAAAGCGCTTATATAACCTAGATATTCATTAAATAAATCGACATTTGTTTTTGTCTTTAGTCCATTGTCATCCTGAAACCATAAATTAAATTGTAATGCATATTCTTGTGACCGATTCTTTATCAGTATTTTCTCCGTTTCAGTATCGACTGCACGGATGGCCTAGTGGTTTAAGCGGTCACTACGCTGCTTGCTACTGCGCCAAGTGCCGTGGGCTCAAATCCCACGTGGGACATAACTTTGTGTGATCCACAATATTCCTAATGCGGGCTAAAAAAAAAAAAAAACTATTTACATTAATAACATTCAATTGTCTGTTTGTTATTTCCAATAAACAGCTTTCACTAAATGCATTTGAAAGTTTATGGGTACAGAACTTACACTACTAACTTATTTACATAAAAAAATTACTACGAATAATTTTGTCTGTTTGTCGGTCTGCCTGTTCCCTCTATTCTCTGGAACCGCTTGACTGATTTTGACGGGAATTTCACTAAAATATAGCTAATTATATTATAAGCAGTAACTTAGGCTACTTTTTTATACTAGCTTCGCACCGCGGTGGTTACTGGCGTATAATAATGTAAAGGTACAAGAACAATCGCGGGGCTCAGTTAGTTCTTAAACAAAGAGTTTAATTGATTTATTTAAGTGAATCTTGTTATCTCTCATTGTGATATCATTGCCGATTGTTATTTACAACAAAAGAAATAAAAAAGACGATTTATGAGTAGTTCTTTTATTTATAGATATCTTTTTTTATGTTAAATTGTTCTTGTTGCAGAAATATGTCGTCAGCACAGATCGGAGTGGAGATATTCACGTACACGTGCAAGTAAGTTATAATTACTATAAATTATAGTGGTACATCTAAAGAAGTAGTCATATCTTAGTTATTTAATTATATTTTTAAAGTATCGTGGTCATAAAGATTACTTATGACCACACCATTTGAAAATACTGGTATTTCACCGGCACTTCCTGCTACATTAAATGTGTTGTACCTTTGTAACCTTTGTGTAACCCAAAAATTGAAAGAGCGTACTCCTTCTTAAAAGGTCGGCAACGCACTTGTGACGCCTCTGGTGTTGCGGGTGTCCATGGGCGTCGGTGATCGCTTACCACCAGGTGATACGTCTGCTCGTTTGCCCCATAATCAAAAAACAAAAAAGAAATTGTTGTTCTGAGTCTCAATATTCTTTGTGTCTGTTTCATTAATGACGACAAAGTTCCACAAAACGTATGATATTGTTCCTACATTATCCTAGTCTTGAAAATATAGAATATTATGGAACCTACGAAGTAACTTTTAACAAGCGATCTCAATTTGTATCCTACCTATATTTTTATTATATACATGTCAGTTTTATCACAAATAAAGTACAATTAAACATTAAAGTATAAAATATCACGCTTAAAATGTAAGTAATTTCTAAAAGACACAAGTGCCAACTGTCATAGAGATCAAACTATAGTCTATGGGCTTAATTGCAGTTATTTAAAAAAAACATAAATGTACTGCACTGTATCCACACCTATATGGAGGGCATTAGTCACTTGTCTGTGAGAGTTACTGCCAAGTGACCTATCTGCTTATTGGTCTCCTATATCATAGAAATGAAAATAAATGACAAACAATATGCTGTATACTGTTTTGTACTTTGATATTCGGTTGGAAAATTATATGTTCATTATCATAGAAAGAAATCATAACGTTTGACATTTGGGATTTCGGCGGGA
This sequence comes from Spilarctia lutea, assembly GCA_916048165.1. NCBI lineage: Eukaryota > Metazoa > Arthropoda > Insecta > Lepidoptera > Erebidae > Spilarctia > Spilarctia lutea. The sequence continues at coordinate 1,541,736 of OU696476.1, read as the reverse complement.
AAAGCCATGTCATCATCATTCGCCACAGATAATATCGTAACAAATTATAGACCGTAGACAGAAGGGACGGCATCATAATAATATTACCGTAGTGCGGAAATATTATTATGTTTTTAGTAGTTTCGTGTACTGTCGATGAGGATATGTGTATATCTATATAAACATTTATGATATTAGTCTTACTACCTGACTGCTTTAATATTTTAGGCAAATATTGTGTTTATGCAAATTAATAGAAGTCTTTTACTTTTTATTAATCGAGATCAAGTCGATAGCATTTCGATAATATAATTTCTGGCAACGCACTTGTGACGCCTCTGGTGTTGCGGGTGTCCATGAGCGGTGGTAATCGCTTACCATCAGGCGATAGGTCTGCTCATTTGCCCCGAACACAATAAAAAAAAATATTCAAAGGGTTAAGGGGCAAAGGCACTCATTCTGTTATTCGAAAAGTCTATAAGTAAAACTAAAATCACTGAAAATTAGTTTTGTCCTGTCAAACAACGTTCTAAATGTTGAAGATTGTCTACAAACGTTTAGATTATGAAATAATTATAGATACTTATAGAGTGTATTTGTTTTATTGCTAAACAGGGGATTGTACCACAACATAACCGGGTAAGTGAATGTATAGAGGAGTGTTTTTGTTTTACAATTGTGAGCGTACTTTTTCTTCGATCATCTTTTTAGCTTTAATATCATTTCTACAGCATTATTTCTGCATTGAGTATTTTGAGTGGTATTTGGATGGGTGTATCGACCTATACACAAACCTTTTGTAAGAAGTATTTCATTTATTAATTTTGAAATTGATTCGTTTTAGAGTATTTTTCTTTTAATGTGTGTTTTCGTTTGTTCATTTTGATTTAAGCATAACCTGGTACATATCCTAAAGCATTGCTATAATAGCAGCGTGTAAGAGTAAACTTTAGTCCATTGGAGTGTCAAATAATTGTGATGCAATGATCAGACCCCATTCAATTTGGTTCCAAGCTTGCGTACGAAACATTTCTTTTAACCTGATTTAGGCTGAAGTCTGTAGATTATTTGTAGATTATTTCATAGTATGAAAATATTTAAGGAGATCGAAAAAAGAAAAAATATATATAGCATTTTATCACTCAATCTACCTGTCATAGTACAAGCTTGAAGCAGTGCTTATTATCAAGTTAGATGGCGTTGTGTGTCAGATGTCCATTATATTTATTATTATTAAATTTATATTAGTTAGGTACATAAGACAAAGCTTCTTATAGTTTTAAATTTGCTCATCACCTAATAAAGCTTTTATGCATATTTCTTAGTTATTAATATTTAATTTTGTTTTTTTTTTAAATCTTTGATTTCGAAAAAGTTTTATAATAAGAGGCTAATATACACGTATAAATGAATTAACTGACAGCATCAGTAAATTATTAATTATGTATGTATGACAATTTAATTATGTATTTAAGTTTATTCGAACTGATGACGGTGACCTTGTAAAATTGCAATGCCATATTTCGGAGGTGCAAAAATAAAATAATTGTTCCGCAGTTTATATTACAAATCTATGTTTGTCTAAACCCCTAGCAACATGACGCTTGTTATCGTACGTTCACTTTTATAATTTAGTGGATTCTTTTAAACACTATAAATACATTTCCTCTGAACTCCATATGTGATGCTCTACTTAATAACTCACATGCACTACTGTTTGTATCATTTTATTGTCTATCTTTTATGTACCAGGACAGTATGAAGGATAAAAAGTTCATAGAAAATGTTTTACTATTTGCGAAACAACTTCATATCGTATTATCTGCGGTGTGGAATATAAATTCAAACTAGTTTATTTTCAGGGTGACTTGAGTCAGCAAGACAAGAGATGTGTCTTCTTAACTGTTCACGATCTAGGGACCAATCGTAAGTGTGATATGATTAGTTTTCCCTCATATTAAATGCGTACTCATTCACTACATTCCTAAAAAAATTTAACCCTTGTGAAGAATAAATTTGTTAATCAATGAAAAAAATACCTTTTAAAGTTTGTAGAAACAAATATGGTTCACAATATTGATTAGCAGGAAATCGTAGCCAGTTCCGTTCAGGGACGTCTATTTGCGCTTCTTTTTAAGCACATTTATTAAAGTTAAACCATGATTGTTGTTATTGTTCAGGTTTAAAAACCAAGTAATTTCAATGAGCTTTCTTCCCTTATTCACTTGGCAACCATATCAATATCATTTCTAATAACTATTATATTATAATATATTATATATTTAGATATTAATTATTGACTATGCACTTATACTTACCTCTTTTACAGACACATCGATGGTAGACTTTGTGAACAGTCCAGCGATGAGTGAAATCAAAGAGCGTTCATGTCTTATTCACATCGACGTGCCAGGTCATGAAGAAAATTCTCCAGATCTTCCAGACTCGTAAGCCTGCTCTTTAACAACTTTGACATTGCCTTAAATTCTTTATTTATTATCCGTTACATCCTTATTATATTTTACAGCTATCAATTCCCCTCACTCCAGACACTAGGAGAAGATCTCATAACCGTTTTAGATTTCCTACACGTCCGCTACGCAGTCGGCTTAGGCGAAGGCGCAGGCGCAAACGTCCTAGCGAGATGCGGGCTGGCCCATCCAAGACGTCTTCTTGGCCTAATCCTGGTCAACTGCACGGCATCAACTTCTTCAGTCGCAGATGCTTTCAGAAGCCGGTTCTCAAGATGGAGGGGAACGGATATCACCCGTTCGGAGGAAGACTTTCTTATTTATCATAAGTTCGGCCATGTGAGTTTAGAACAAGACGAACTAGATTTTAGCTATCAGGTATTCTTCCTTCTGTTTTTCTTATTAATAAACTAACTGCCTGCAATGAGGTTTATAAGGGTAAGGGTGTGGAGCCATCTACAGAATGTCGTTACTAACATTTTCTTTATTATTCTTTATTAAATACTAGCTGACCCACGCAATCTCGTTTGCGTCTCTATTGTCCGTAGCGTGAAAATTTTCCCCCGTTTTTGAAACATTCTTCATTGGTGCTCCGGTCCTATTAGTAGTAGCGTGATGATATATAGCTTATAGCTTTCCTCGATAAATGGACTATCCAACACCGAAATAATTTTTCAAATCGGACTAGCGGTTCCTGAGATTAGCGCGTTCAAACAAACAAATAAACAAACTCTTTAGCTTTATTATACTAGTATAGATACAGTTAATAAATAAAGTTTTGAAATATAATAAATGATATATTCAGAGGAATTTGTTACAAATAGTAATAGAAAAAATTAATCTTATTTTAAAAAGATCGAAATTACGAAATTAATTTCCGGCGCCAAACTGAGCTGATAGAAAATAAATTGGTTTTATCAGAACATGTAAAGAATGTAAAATAACTAAGAACTAATGGCAATAGTTATTTAATACGAGCCAACATAATTCGTTTAATATCGGTGACCTTTACACCCTATAAAATAAGTTTGATCGCACCTAAGTACTCTCCTTGCTTAAAACGAACACACAGTTTAGTATTCTACAGTAGATAAAGTATATCTATTAACATTTTAATTAATTTATTGTACATCAATAACTCTCGGGTTGTCACTACAGTAAAATGCAGCTGGGTCTATAAACAGAGCGGCAAGTGCAATCATGTTACAACTTTAATTTGTCCATTCTGTATCTATTATATTCATTTAAATCTTTGATCTAATTTCCAGGTCGCTGTAAAAAAAACATAAAATTTACAATGATTACAACAACAGTCAATTAACAAATTTTTCACTAAGCCCCTGTTGTTGTACATTTCTGCCACGGCAAGCGCTGTGATCGTTGCCTATACCCCCCACCACACAATTCGCACGATTCCAAAAATTTTGATCTTTTGGCTTTTGATTGTAAATATGCATGCTTTGGACTGAGTATGTGTTGAAACCGTCTTTTAGTCCCGAAGATGGTTCCACATCATAAACACACGTGAAGTGAATTTAGACACTTTTACACATTTATTTTAGACAAATGATGATGAGATGGTCCTATTTATTTTTTTGAAGAAGAAATCTATTTTTCTTTAAGATCTTTGTTCTCTTATAATCAACTTTATTTATTTTTAAGAGAAATGTACTTAACTTATAAGAAAATTGAAACTTAAACTTTTGAACATCAAAGAAATTGTTAATGAATTTGTTCTATAACAATTTTATTTTTATATTGTTTATCTTATGGCTTGACTTTTTTAATCAAGGTAAATATGATGAGAAATTATTTGTTAACAAGAGTCGCTCGATTAAGCTAAAAGAATTGTTAGCCTACAATTTATTAATTCAGTCCCATATATTCTTCAGATAAAACCCAAATTTTTTAACAGTCTTTACTAATCTACCAGTTTGTTAAAACATGTTCGGAATGCTTTTCGGTTTTCTATTATATTTATAGGTACTATTCTTTCCTAATTATCTTTTTTTTTTATTTTACTTTAATGTATTGCTAGAAAAACTTCACTAACTGTTTCACGTTAACTTTAACAACTAACATTTATCTTTAGCTGTAATTTAACTTTACGAATGCCTCTGTTAATGATTACATCTAATTTTATACTAACACAGGTTCTATATTACTAATATTTTAGTTTATTATAGCCATTTAATATGTTTTAAAATACTAAGAATTAAATAAATATGCTATGCAAATTGAAACGTTAAACATTTTTTCCTGAGTTCTTGCTTAGCATACACTCAGTAAATTCTTAGCTTAAGGACTATAAACTCGAATGCTAAGATCACACTGAGCAGGAATTTATGTAAGTTTACCGTAAGCAAAGTCTGAGCAAAGTCTAAGCACGAATTGCAGCCTACTGAACTACAGAACATAAATACTGTAATCTTGAAACATTCAGGCGCGAAGAAGCTTCTTTGTACTCACAGTTTGCGACGCATCATGCAATATTTTGTGCAGGAGTGCAAATGAGTATAATTCAGATATAATAAACACCATTTGGATTTGATAAAAACTATTTTACCATTGTTAAGTTCAAGGCAACAGTGGGTTTATGCAACAGTTATGTTTTATGATATAAGTAGATACAAAGCCTAAATGAATAGGAGATTTTAAAGGGTTCTAGGATAGTCTCTTGTTATGTCTGAATACTATAGGAATATTTTAATATTAATTTTATATTGTATTATTTGTTAATATGAGTAAAATTTAATCAATTTTTTTCATTATTTCATGTGATCTGCACAAATTTTGAAGTCGAAGGTTTTTTTACGTACAAAGTTATATCTGCTTTTGATTTATCATATATTCATCATAAAATTTAGAGTACACCGAAATTTATTTCATACGCCCCGGAAAATAATGATTTCGAAGGTTATATATTAAAAGGAGGTATGTTAAGTGAATCGTCTTCATTCGTGATGTTATTATTATTGCAGCAAATGTCGTCCGATTCAGCTGATGCAAGTGATCGGGACCGCATGCTGGCAGAGTACCGGTCACGACTTCGCGGGAACCTGAACACACACAATATCAAGCAATACGTCAGGGCTTTTATCAAGTGAGTATCTATCTATCAAGGGCATGTCTGTCTAATTTAGGTGCAAAAGCTTGCAGACGGAGACAGTGTAGAGGGCTCGGGACGACGACCTCCTCTCGAACCTAAATCGCCGCCGGTGAATCGGGTGGCGAATTGTATGTTTATCTGTCAGAAACTGTCAATAAATTGAAAGTTGTTGTAAATTAATTGACTGCTCAGTGGCGTAGTATTAGCGCACGCGACTCCTATGTTTGAGGTTTCGGGTTCGATTCCCGGGTCGGACCAAATGTTTGTATGATCTGCAAATATTTGTTTCGGAGTTTGGTTGTTTTCTATGTATGTTATGTGTGTATTTACAAAAAAAAAGTATTTATATCACTTGTCTAGTACCCATTACACAAGTTATAATCACGTTGTGTGTTAGATTTCCAGAATATTTATTATTATTATTGTTTAATAATTTACAGCCGGAAAGACCTGATTCTTCGAGGTTGCCAACCAGATATCCTCCTCATCACGGGTATGCGGAGCCCCTACTCCACCGTCATAGAGAAGATGTACAAGGAGTTGGATAAAGAGAGGATTACCATACTGAAAGTGGAGAAAGCAGGAGATGTTCTTGCTGAAGTTGTAAGTATATCTACAAATTAACTGTTGGCCCCGAGTCATCTGCATATTTAATACCCTGAGGGCGAAACCAACCCTGAGGGCAAACCTAATTCAAAGATTAAACTAGTTTAAGTTGGCTCATCTAAGTAAATGGCAAGAGCACAGTTTCAAAGCTTGGCACGAAAGTTCAGCAAGCAAACAGTTTTAGCAGATCGATAGAAATAATTTACTAGTGAGTACATAGCCTTAGGCCATATGGTGTCGATTTATAGCAATTATAATAATAAAGATCAGCAACTACAAAGCTACGCGTCGTTTTTAACGCGTCAGCAAGAACGTCTAGCGGGTAGTGTGTTACAACAGGATCTTCTAGAATTGATTCTGAAATGGCGTCAGTATCGGTATGCAGATGATGATTACAGTATAGTTATTTGAAAATGTGTGTTGTTGTGAGTGCTAAGTAACTTTTTAACCTCGTGCTCAATTTTGATGACCGAGCAAGCGAAGGAATAAAAAATTAGAATCCTGAGCGTTAGCGAGGGAATCAAAAGAGCACGAGGTGTAAAATCTTTGCACTCCAGTGAAACATGTAAGTTTTTATCCCAACGAGGAATTAAGGGAAGTTAAAACTAAGTGCAAAAAAAGCATTTACAATAACAAGATAGTTTTATTCCAATTTAGGTTTTAATATTTATTAGATACTACATTATGATAGGTAAGTATTACAGAATAATCTTTTAATTATTTCAAATAACGCTTATGTAAAATTAATAAAAACTTAAAGTCATTTTAGACTTTCCACTTGTTTTTAACCTAAGGTTTTAAAAATATGACATGAAAATAAATGGCCGCGGGCAAAGCAAATTAAAATATAAGTACACCAAGAAGGTTCCGAGTCTGAGTTTTTAACAAGTTAAAAAGGTTATATGATAAATTACTTTATCCTCCAGCGGATAAAAACGGCTTTTGCATTTTTAACCTTCGATAGGGCAAAAATACTCTTTCCGAGATGAAGAAAAAAATCGTATTAAAATAAAATCAAACTATTAAATTCTTTTATATACGTATTAGAAATTGGACATGGTCTCGCTAGCAAAAAAGTATGTCACTCAGAGTCGGGCAAATCGCTACGTGTACAGGCCGGGACGCACACTCACTCACACAATAGACTTTCATTACACGTGCAATTAACAGCGAGATGGATTACAGATACCAGAATAAGCAATCTGTCTTGCGTGGAAAAATAATGTAAAGACAGTAGCGATCGAAAAAAAATCTTAGAAATATTTGTCACTAATTAGCAATATTAATCAGTAGATATTACCAACTTGGCCACTCTAAATTCATTTACTCATAAAGAGCCGCCGTAATTAGGGTGCTTGTGTCACTTCGGTCACTGTTGTCGACCGACTGTTTGTATATCTTTGATAGAATTTCTATAAATATAATTTGGCATCAATTGCTAAATAAAATTTGGCATATTGTAGTTAATAATACGAATCAATCGTGACAGGCATAGCTTAACCTAAATACATTGAATACCAACCAAATCCACAAACAAAAGAGTGTTGATACCTATCTTAGTAAGTAAAAAATAATTATTTTTATTAAAATAACGCCTGATTAGAACAAAAGAGCAATTGCCGTATCTCTGATTGGTTACAATTTTTTTTCTATGTACTTCCTAAATAGTTCTTTCATCATCATCATCAGCCTATCGCAGTCCACTGCTGGACATAGGCCTCTCCAATAGCACGCCACTTAGTTCGATCCTCGGCTTCTTAATAGTTCTTTAATTATGACTTAAATTTCATCATTGTCGAAACAAAGAAATTATTTATGTAGCTGTTACATTTTCACTGTTAAACTGCTGCACCGATTCAATCATGTTTGAATCAAATTTGACATGGAGATACTTTGATTGTTGGGGAAAGACATAAACTACGAGTACTTTCTTAATGCTTAATGAAATGGATTTTGACAATGTTGAAAGCCTATTACAAATAATAAAGTAATGAAAACTTGAAACTTGAAAAATGTCACACACATCTCACTACACATAAATCTAAACACATACCTCAAATACACAGTAAATCATACTCATACACTCACACACAAACATTTATTCTACAAGCATTCATTTTTAAAATTTATTAACTGGAACTATCTATTATTGTAACTACTGTGTGTTTTTTTTGCCTGTAAATAGGAACTGACTCCCTACACACAGCTTGCGCTACTTTGGGAGTCAGGGCTGTACAATGTCATGTAATCAAATTTTTGTTACAATAAAATTTATTATTATTATTATTTCTAAAATCTAGTGGTTAATAAAATAATGGAGATCGTTTTTTGTTTTTTCGGAAAACGGTCCCCATTTCATGTCATCCACATTTTATATATTTTATATCATTAATTTCATCACGACGACGACTTGAAGACTCGAAGACTTGATAATTGAAGACGATGAATACTTGACATTGGCAGAAATAGCTGATCCGAGTGATCCAGCTGGTTGCCATTTTATCAAAAAAGAAAAAGTAGAAGAATAAAATAATATATTTTGGCAAGCAATGCGTAATTAAGTAATACACAAATAATGTTTAAAGTTCTGTTAAGTCTTTTGTTAAAAATACATCATTGCGATGTACCCTTCCCAAAACTAATCTTCATAGAATCTCAGGTTTTCTTGCAAGTGTTAATCTACTTTTTAGCATTGCTAAAAAGCCAAGATGATAACCTTTTAGTGCAAGATTAACTAATTGTTATGCGTCTTTCGTAAATACAAAATGCATACCGTAAAACAAAGGCAGCAAATATGAAAATTACTTTTGCTGTTGGGTGCATTTTAATAACTTCATATTAATACCAGTCTTGCATAGTTACATTATACAATGACATAATGCGTGGACCTTCAGTGGCCGCGCTTGTGTACTAGTGCGACCGGTCGCAACGCAATCAGACATCCGTAGTTGCACCAAAGTATAAGTACGAGTATATACAACCAACCATTGACTCACAGAAACTGTTTCCGACAATACGCGTTTAACGCAGGCAAGCGTATTTAGAGTAAAAGTTCTGCTATAACAAGAAATCATAACTAGAAAATGTATTTTTCCTTCTAAACTCACAATAAATAACCAAGATGTCAGTACTCCTATTCGTGATAGTATTTATCATCATCGCCGGAATGGTGGTCGGTTTGTATCAGAAGAATACAAACCAAGTTTGCAAATCAAAGAAGAGATACGATGGGAAGACTGTGCTAGTTACTGGTGGAACTACGGGTATGGGACTTGAAATTGCTGGGGACTTTGCCCACAGAGGTGCAAGAGTTATAGTGGCGTGTCCTTTCGATGATGAAGGTGCGGATGGGAAAGCACGGATAACAAGAAGTTCGGGCAATGAAAATGTAGTGTTTAAATTACTTGATCTCGCTTCTTTAGAATCTGTGCGAAGATTTAGTGCGGATATTCTTGCAACAGAAGACAGATTAGATATTTTAATAAACAACGCCGGTGTCGGAATTCCAGCAGATTTCTTAACAGCTGATGGGATCAACTTTATAATGCAAGTCAATTATTTCGGTGCATTTTTATTGACATTGTTACTCCTACCGCTTCTGAGAAAGTCAGGTAACGCAACTGAACCGAGTAGGATAGTGAACACATCATCCTTATTGCACAAATTTGGAAAGATCGACTTTGATAATTGGAATAGGTCAAAGTACTATTCTAAAATTCGGATTTATGGAAACAGTAAATTGTGTTTGACGATATTCACTCGTGAATTGTCAAAGAGAATTAACAATGAACATATTATAGTGAATACTGTGGATCCAGGAGCTGTGGGAACGAAAATTTTTAGTAGCTGCACTTGTGGTAATTTCGTATCTTTTATTTTTGGCATTTTATTCAAGCATCCATGGGAAGGTGCTCAGACGGCTTTGTATGCTGCGACAAGTTCAAGAGCGGGCAAGCACAGCGGTGAATACTTCCAAAATTGTGCTTTATCTCGAGCTGTGGAATTAGCTTATGACTACAAATTGGGAGTCAGAGTGTGGGAGGAATCATTGAGGCTCGTGAGAATCAGTGATAATGAATATGACCAGTGTTTTAGTTCTTAGTTATGAAGTGAAATCGAAATAGAGCATTGTAATCGACGTCTTCAGCAAACATACATTTTTATTCATTTATTTAATGTTGTGTTGTTTTGATAGATGATGATTTCGGGGACTGTAGTGAGCTATTTGTCGTCGGAAAACGTTAATTAAAAAAAATACGAGTAAAGTGTACAACCTATTTAAATTAAATATACTATAAATAGATTTTTACACACATTCTCTATAATATGAGACGAATATTAGAACGTTTGTGATAAGACTGTTAAACTAGCACAATAATTTGTAATATATCTTCGTTTCAAATTGTGTCAGTTTAGATATACTTGTTATTACAATATTGTCTTTAGATAATGAAATAAATATTACTATGAGAGAAAACTAAGTTTTATCTTAACAAACTATTACTAAGGGTCTGTTAAAGAACAATATATCAATAAGATAATGTTTAGAAGCGATATTCTGTAAATTAAAGAAAAACATATTATTGTTAATATGTTATACATGTATCATCTATACATCTATACAAATAAATAAAGTTGGACTGTCTGTTTGTAATATTAACATAACCGCTTTTTACTAAATGCATATGTATACACGGCACAATAAAATATACCAAAATAACATTTTTTTTTCATTTTTGTCTGTCTGTTTGTTCCGGCTAGTCTCTGGAAGGACTGGACTGATTTGACTGACTTTCACTGGTAGGTTGCTGATGATATAAGGAGTTTACGGCGGAGTTACCCTCGGTAGGACAATAACCGAGGGTAACACAGCGGGGTTCAGCTAGTTCACTGCTTTTTATAATTTTCATTATTTTTCCACTTATGTATATATTTTTGGGATCTATAGATAAATAAATAAATAAGTCTAATACGTCTGACGGCGCATCACTTATTTTATTTTGGTAACACAAGTGTCGGTAGTTAGACACTGACGCAACACCGAGCGACCGATGACAATAGGGATGGAAATCATTGCCACTTTAAAAATAATAATCACGCGTTAAGATAATTGATGGTAGTCGATTATTTTATGTGATTAGTTGCGGGTAACAGTGACTTTAATCCCATCCCTAAAGAACTGTGGGTAGTTATTAATTGAACGCAGCCGGAGGGCAAGCATTATCGTTTAGCATCTCGCAGTAGCATCACATGTTCGGTGCAGTGTCGTACCTAAATTGTAACCTGTATACCATTATTGATTATCGTGACTGTATTTCACTATGTATTATTATAAAGTGATTATAACAAAGCGATTGTGAGGAAAACCATTACTATCATTCTCCTCGCCCGACAACTCACGTCTACCCTCATTTAAAAAAATATGGAATCTACCGGCACTCCTAAAACGGGGTACAAGTCCCTACACGTTTTTGTCTATTATAATACAATCATTCAAAATACATTTAAAACATCTAGTCCAATAAAAATATTCCCAATAGTTCCTCCTACGATATTGCTAAAAGTCCTTTACGAATTGTACAGCTTTAAATTCTTTACAGTCTAAACTCATTGTCTATGATTATTTCACACTGCCTACCAATACACATTTGCACATAAATGTGATGTTGCATAACCATTAAGTTATTCTTAGTAAGGTGATACACGCACTGTTTGAAATGTAAATATTTATTTATTTACTACTATACCATACACTATCATTACAGACTAACAACAACAAGAAAACACACACAATACTACACAAAAAAAACTATAAATTAATATTAAATCTATACATAGGTACAATACATACAACATTAGACAGACAGAAAACCGGTGTGAAATAGCGTTTGCGCTGTGTTTCACCGAGTGAGTGAGGATACCGGAGGCCCATACCCCAACCCCTCCCCCATCCCCTTTCCCATCCCCCAAAGGTCGGCAACGCACTTGTGACGCCTTTGGTGTTGCGGGTGTCCATGGGCGGCGGTAATCGCTTACCATCAGGTGATACGTCTGCTCGTTTGCCCACTATTCAATAAAAAAAAAAGACAACTAACATACTACAAATAAATAAAATAAACAAACCGACTTCAAAAACTGCATCAAATGGGTAGCACCATCTTTTAATTAAAAAAAATCATCGAATTCGAACCCATTCGAAAGTTATAAGGTAAGAAACTTAAAAAAAAACACTAGAATTGAACACCTTCTCCTTTTTGAAAGTCGGTTGTAAAATGAAATAAAAATAAACTCAACTAATCATAACTTTTCGCTTCTTATTACGCAATAAATGATCTTTGAAGATGTTGTTACTATATATGTGTGAGAATATCTGCAGTTGCCAAAATTGCAAGGATATTAAAAACACAATATTGAAAAGCAAGTACATGCAAGAAAAATTGATGCCAGCGTATGTTTCAATCAGGATACTTGCTTAACGACCTGATCCGAACAGCACCGTTCTGTCCCTATGCTCTTAAACGGCTTGTTGCGAGACTAACGAATCGTCATGATTTTCTAATACACAGCATTTTAAGGAATTAATAAGTATTTGGAAAATAATGAGTGAAGTTTCGTTGTACATATTGAATATGAAAAGGCATGTAGTCGATTGAAAGGATCTTCGCTTTAGCCGTTGCCTACTTTGCATAATTAGATCATACGATCGAGATTTCATCGTGGGAGAGCCGCGCTTCGGCATGAATGGGCCGGTTCGACCGGAGTGATACCGTGGCCTCACAGAAAACCGGTGTGAAATAGCGCTTGCGCTGTGTTTCATCGAGTGAGTGAGGATACCGGAGGCCATTACTCCAACCCCTCCCTCATTTCCCCTCCCCATCCTCCAAAGGTCAGCAATGCACTTGTGACGCCTCTGGTGTTGCGGGTGTCCATGGGCGGCGGTAATCGCTTACTATCAGGCGATACACCTGCTCGTTTGCCACCAATTTCATAAAAAAAAATACGAAACACATTTAGGTTTTTCCAAAAGTGCTTTAAGAGTATTTTAATAGGGCACCAAACTTGGATTTAAGATTTAACTTGGAAATTAAGCTGCAATCAATGTGCAGCTTAATTTCAGCCAGTCTCCTTTACGAATCGTGCTATTCTTAACGTAAAGGGCATTGGAAACTAACAAGGGTTAAATAGTGTATGGAGCCATTCGTATGGTGGGGGATTAAGAATCCTATACCAACCCATCTGGCCAGCGTGGTACAATAGGCCAAACATTCTTGCTAAAAAGAGGTTTACATATTCACTTGACTTCAAATGAATTTCTTAATAAATTAGGAAGAAGGTAATAATGATGATGTATTCGTTTGTTACAGCCCGCTAAGGTCGCGCAGTCACTTCTGCTGTTCTGCCAAGGTCAAGGACTATTGACCTCTTTACCTCCACCTGGTGTCGAGCGCCGCATGTCTCGGGCCATGTCGATGGAGGAGTACGATAAGCCGAATATCAGGCGCCTGTCGCTCACACCGAGCGTGTCCGAGTCACCGCCGCATAGGAAGTTGTAGCTAGTGCGGGACGACTCCTTGTTGGAGGTGTCGGTGTGAGTAGAGGACGGTTCTTAGTCGGTGGGTGTTCAGAAAATGGTTGATAAAAACCTGTAAAGCGAATCGTTGAACCCACTTATTTAATGATATAGATATTTCTTTGTATTAATGATTGCACCTATCTACACTAAATATATACGCATAGTGTTTAAAAAATTCAATCAAAATACATTGTAGGTAATATTTCTAATATATTATAAATATTTATTATTCTGTCTTGGTTTATTACAAAAAAATTCATCATTAAATTTTCCGAGTTAGAATAGAAAATGTTTTGGTATTTTTATAGCATTATTATAGTCAGCTGATTAATGGTGGGGTCACCCTTAAGAAGATACACCAATCTTCTTATTGTTTCCTTCATTGCTGAGGATCGTGACCCCTATTAAATTATGTACTCAGAAGTATGTATGACTTTCAAGACCATTTTACCATGAGTTCAAATCTTGTGTTACCAAATTGTGACTTCTAAGTCGTAAAGGAATTTAAAGAAAATAAAGTAGATCACAAGAACACAAGAGCAATCTTAGTTAGATTATTTGTAAAGAAGGTTATATTTTTGCGTTGTTATATTATATTTGCCATTTTAATGCAAGTTTAATGAAGTTTTTTTTTTTAAACGAACACTGTCGTATTTTTACATGTTTAAGTATCATATGCAAAAAATAGTTCTTAGAGTCCGTGAACCTTCCAGTTAGTGTAATGTTGCCACACTAAAAATTCCCAAAATCTATAGAATATATTTAAATATAAAATAAGATGTCGTTTTTCTGGTTAACGTAGATATTTTACTATTTGATGCACAAGTATGAGTAAAATTTATAGCATTAGAATGACAGCCTACATTGGTGCGCCAGTGGGCCAGTTTTATCACTCACTAATATGGTCCATGGTAGATATTATTACGTTAGAAATAACCTGTTGTAGATGTCGCGCCCTTATATCTAGCTATTCTTTTCTCGAAATGTTCCTTTCTCAGAATATGTTCAGATGTTACAGGTTTAAAATCCTTAAACTAAACATGTAAGTACTAGTAAGTACATACACATAACTATAATTTTAAAGCACAACGTGAAATCAGCAAGTCAAACCGGTTTAATTAGCAATTATCTATTTCAGACAGCAGACATTGTGACGTACATGTTTAGTTCAAGGACTGTAACCCGTGTAGTATACACGTGTAAATATTGTAGAAAAACGAGAATTTGAAAAAAGAATATTCCGAGAAAAGAACCTTTTGAAAAAGACATTCGGATAAAAGGAAATTTTGAGAAAAGTACCATTTGAGATAAGAACATTTAGATAAAAGAACGTTTCGAGAAAATGACTGTATTGGCTTCGGTACATACTGTAATATCTTTTACTATACTTAAATCACTACATGCAATTAAAACACACCAAATATACGTATAAGTCGTAGCTCTAGATGCTTAAGATAATATTTGTTACAAATTGTAGATGATTATAAGATAGTTCAAGATTTTCGTATCAAGCAAATTACATTTCAGTTTTAGAACAATAATTGTCTTAAAAGTAGAACGTAAGATACGCTCTATTTAACCCTAATATGTTTTCATATTTAATCAAATAGCGGTTTAATGAGTATTAAAATCTAACTAATTAGACATGCTTTGAAATAATTAGTACTTGTAGAAATAAGGAATACGAAGGTTTAAAACATTAAGTATTTTTGATGGAAATATGGTTTTTGTATATAGCAAGCTTACCACATATGGTCCACGGGCCCACGTACAAGGGATTTCAATGATTAATAACAGGCTGAAAGTTTATACACAGCTTCGTTTTGACGAGACCCCCAACTTTTATTATTGGATCTGGATCTCAAAAAAATTACCATTCACTTTGTATGCCACAAAATTTTCTCAGTTTTCCATCGTATTTTCTCGAAGTATTGATTTTTAGAAACTGTTATTTATTAATTTGGGACACTCATCAAATCGACATGTTTCGCTCCCTATCCCGCTTTTTCCTGCCACTATCAGAATTTGGTCCAATAATAAAAGTTGGGGGTCTCGTCAAAACGAAGCTGTGTATAAACTTTCAGTCTGTTATTAATCACTGAAATCCCTTGTACGTGGGCCCGTGGACTAATAGTAGATTTTATCACTCTAGAATGTCTAAAGATTATTTTGAAAAAGTGATCCAGGAAAACAAAATGCAAGACTGTAATAAAAAAATCTGTCATTTTCTAAATACTGAAGACTTACAAATTGTTATTAATGTACATCTCAAAGTTACTCTGGCTGTCCACGAATCTAACGTATTAAGTCTAACAAAGATAAGTGTTTCGTTGGTGAGTGCGGCACCTGAAGCCCAATAATACAGGAGCATCTCAAAAGGGCGCCAAGGCGTGGGACAACATTCTGCATTGTTGCATTATCTGTATTTGCAATTATTATGGTGAGCACTACTTCTGGATTGTACTCATGCTTTCCATCAGGTAGAGTGGCGACTCTCTAGCAGGCTCATAAACAAAAACAAAGTACGAATTTATGTTAATTTTGTCTGTACCTAAGATATCTTATTAATGGCACTTTGTAGTAAAGATAAAGATTTTGTAGCGATTTTGTAAATTATGTAAATGTTATATTAGTATTTGGAGTATTTAATGTATTCTAAATCTATGTACAAAGTAACTATTGTATTAGATAGAGGTATATAATATAGCTTGTATCTACATATACGAAAACGTAAATAAAAAATTGATGTGTAGAATTGTTTGGCTTTTATTTTGTTGTTTACCATTGAAAATTGTTATCAGATTATTTTCCTGCGAGACGTTTTGGCTATATCTTCGAGTGTGACGGAGGGATTGAGGTCCTTTGAGTTCCGAAAGTTGCAAAATTTATCGGGACACCGCTACGAAATTCTGACCAAATATCATTAAAATTTTGTGAATCGGTTGGAACTCTTTTTTTGAAAAAAATGATTATAAATATAGGAATTTTTAGGCATAGTTTCTTAAAAATGTGAATATTTAGAAAAATATTTGAGCGAGGGTTGATTTTTGGAATACCCTAAAACATGTGATTCCTTATTTAGGTAAAGCATGAACATCGCGAAGTTTCAAAAGGAGTTTCAAATTTTTAACCCAATTTTCACGTGTGCGTGTGTGTGTGATATTAAAAAAAAACATGGTCCCCAGTTCACACGATTTCCACCCCTTTAGGGGTAGTTTTGTAACATCCTTGCTTAGCGCACGCCTACATTATAATAGTTATGTGTGCCAAATTTTAGCGCAATCCGTTCAGTGTTTTGAGCTGTGAGTTAAGATAGTTAGTTATAGATCAATCAGTAATGATTGCCTATTCCGACTTACTGATATATTGACGCACAGCTCAAAGTTCCTTCTAATGTAGGGACACGTTTGTTCTATGATAAAATAAAACAATGTGTGAAATATAAACCGGACATATTTTAATGGGACAAAAACAGACGGGTACACTGTAAAACTTTTTCAAAACCTTTTAACACAGACAGACGTACACAATATTACACTTAACTTTTACATTAGCGGCGCATACACACCGCGCTTACGCGACCTGCTACAACGCCTCCATATATTTGTAAAAGAAAAACTTCTCCGTCCAACATTTGCTCAAAAATTTAGCAAATACAAAAATAAAAAATGATCACGTCGCAAGACTGTTCGACGAAGAAACTGGCGAGGGAGCACAACTCAGCCACGCCTCGACGGGTATGTTCGGTGGCAACTCGAGCATCATCCGACCTCAGCGGACATTTTCATACCTTTAAACTTTTCCCTGTTCTGCTATATTTAATAGAAATAAACATGCGGCCGCGTTTTAGGGCGTCCGCTTCGGCGGTGACGCGCAGCCGCCATGCTTACGTGTACACAAGCCTTAGCACTAAAGCTCTAAATACAGTTCTGATCGAATTAAGATATCCACGGAACATATATTTTATGGGTACACAGCCACGTGCAGCTGCACTGCCGAAGGTGGTGGAGGGGTGAGAGGGGCGCGGGTGCGCGGGGCGCGCGCCGTTTGAGGCGTTACTATCTAGTTGTCATAGTTCATCTTCACAGCCGGGCTGCATGTCTGATGTTTCCACAGCTACTTCATCATAATCCCTTTCTAGAGCTGCGAGATCTTCCCGTGCTTCTGAAAATTCACCTTCTTCCATACCTTCTCCCACGTACCTATAATACAAATTACTTGTGAAAAAATTGCACTATCGTCCATTCGAGTTGATCAATTAGGATCCATGAAATTATCGACTTGTTCTAGGAACCTGGTAGCCTGAGGGATGAGGGGTTATAAATATATTAACCAATCGTTTTAAGTAGGTATCAAATATCTAAGTGTGTGTGAGTGTGTGTGTGTGTGTGTGTGTGTGTGTGTGTGTGTGTGCGTGCGTCCTCACGGACACGGAGTGATACCACGGCCTCACAGAAAACCGGTGTGAAATAGCGCTTGCGCTGTGTTTCACCGAGTGAGTGAGGATACCGGAGGCCCATACCCCAACCCCTCCCCCATACCCTCTCCCCTTATGACGCTATTGGTGTTGCGGGTGTCCATGGGCGGCGGTAATCGGTTACCATCAGGTGATGCGTTTGCTCGTTTGACCCCTATACAATAAAAAAAAAAATGCAGTGCTCTCGTTATTACTAACTGGTGTGACATACGAGAAAGCAAAAGAAAGTGTCACACTCACCAGTGCACAAACGCTCTCTTAGAATACATGAGGTCGAACTTGTGGTCGAGCTTGCCCCACGCCTCTGCGATGGCGGTGGTGTTGCTGAGCATGGACGCAGCACGCTTCACTTGCGCGAGGTCTCCACCGACTACTACTGATGGAGGCTGATAGTTTATACCAACCTGGTAAATTGTATTATGCTTTATTAGTTCCATTAAAAAAATTACATCGAGAAT
Source organism: Spilarctia lutea (assembly GCA_916048165.1). Classification (NCBI taxonomy): domain Eukaryota; kingdom Metazoa; phylum Arthropoda; class Insecta; order Lepidoptera; family Erebidae; genus Spilarctia; species Spilarctia lutea. Next base: position 1,523,063 of record OU696476.1, on the reverse strand, counting down.
ATTCAGGCTTCACTTCAGAACTAGGAGTTCAAGATTATCTTTAGTACTAATAGTGACTTTTTATGAAGTCAGTTTAGGGCTATAAAATGAATGAATAAAAAATTATCGAGAAGCAGGCGGACGCAGCAATCCATTTAACTAACAATAAAAGAGTAACAATTAAAATTTTGACCATTTTCAGGAAATGTGTGTCGATAATTTTTTATTGTTCGTATTAAATCTGAAATAAATAAATAAATATTCCGGACACCTAACACACAACGCCATCTAGTTCCAAGCTAAGCAGTTTGTTTTATGGGTATTAGACAACTGATATAAATGCTTATATACTTTTTTTATAAATACATACATTGTATATCATAGATAGAAAACACCCAAACCCCGAAACAAATATTTGCTGATCATACAAACATTTGGTCTGACCCGGGAATCGAACCCGAGACCTCAAGAACAGCAGTCGCATACGCTACCACTACGCCACAGAGGCAGTCCAACAGAAATGGTTCTACATTTGAATATAGAAAAATGCTCGGGAATAAGTGTTTGTTGTTTCAAAACATAGCAGCTACTCACTTTGAATCCTGTAGGACACCAGTCCACGAACCGAATGCCTGCCCTCCCCTTCATAGAGGCAATGGCAGCGTTAACATCCTTAGGAACTACGTCGCCGCGGTACAGCAAACAGCACGCCATGTACTTGCCCTCGCGAGGGTCACACTTCACCATTTGGTTCTGTGGCTCGAACAGTTCCGCTGTGATCTCGGACACTGACATGCCTTCATGGTACGCCTACAATACGGTTTTACTATTATTTCAGTTCGATTATTCAATACTCAAGAGATTTTCTGCATGAAATTTTACATGCATGAATTATATAATAAATGTAATACTTGTAATTGTTTGTAAATCACTAACCATTAAACTAAAACTGTAAGTATCAAGAAAACTATTTGTGTTATCAAATTACTCGAGATAGAATTTAGTATCAATTGTTACCATTATTTTTTCACAAACATCCACTACGAATCGAAATCAACATACTCTGGAGTAACTATGCTTTAGGTCGGGTGTAACTCACCTTATCTGCGGAGACGACAGGCGCATACGCAGCCAGCGGGAAGTGAATGCGTGGGTAGGGAACCAAATTCGTCTGGAACTCTGTCAGATCCACGTTCAGTGCACCGTCGAACCGCAACGACGCCGTTATCGACGATACCACCTACACAAATGTGATAAACTGGTGAACTGTGTTTCATTTATGTTATTGTAATCAAATATTAAATATTGTTATTGTTGTTGTTGTAAGGTTGTCGTCGTTGGCGAAGAAGACAGAAGCGTTTGCGAATGTTGTGAAATGGGAAACTAAACCAAGGATTTTTCTGTAGTATATTTTTGAATATAAATATTTTTATATGATGTTTTAGATTTCACGCCTAGTAAGAAGAAACAAAATTGCAATAATAAACATACACTATAAAAGATGTATAATGTAAGTGCATACTTGTGAAATGAGTCTATTTAGGTTGGCGTAAGATGGCCGTTCGATGGAGAGTCGCCGCCTGCAGATGTCGTATATGGCTTCGTTGTCTACCATGAAAGCGCAGTCCGAGTGGCCGATAGTCGCGTGTGTCGTCAGTACCGCGTTATACGGCTCCACTACTGCTGTTGATACCTTGGATGGGCGATTCAATTTCATTATTATTACCATCATTCTTAAATAGTCTACTACTAAACAGACCTCTCATTAGCAAAGAGCCGACCATATAAGATAAGAAAAAATTGCATTAAATCCTATATAATATATAACGTCTGGCCAACGTGGTTCAGTATAGAACTGTCAAATTTATTGAGCCTTTATTTTCGGTTTTATTTTCTGTTTGACTAGCTAATTCGGGAGTACAATTTCAATCGTTTTCAAACTTTTTTTTTTTCAATTTCAAACATCAAATTGTGTAACTTGATCTACTCGTACCATTTTATTATTTTTATGCGACCATTATTTTAAAAGCATATATATATGGTTTTATTAAGCAGTTTTTAGATATTTTTCAGAGGAATTTTCTAAATCAAAGTTGTGAAACAATAATGATCCTTTCAATTAAATAAAATAAAGAAAAAAAAATCTCACAAATCTATTTCTGGAATATGCTTTGAAGTGCTGGAAAAAATCTCGATAAACGAATTTTTGCGAATGAATGAAACGCCTAGAGAAGGCTCGTGATTTTTATCTGTGTCCACTTTATAACTTGACCACTTGGACAAGATACATGAGTGTTACTCACTTGTGGCGCAGGATAAATGGCAAATTCAAGTTTGCTCTTTTTGCCAAACTCGTCAGATAGCTTTTCCATTAGCAGCGAAGTGAAACCGGAGCCTGTGCCGCCACCAAACGAGTGGAACACAAAGAAACCCTGTAAAAAATTATGCCTCTTACACAAAATGCTAAATTTGACAGTTAAAGGTTAATGTTTGGCTACAGCAGCTATTTCACTAAACACTACATTATGTAGTCTTATAATAAAATCCTAAAAAACCTAGCAATATATATAACCCATCCAAATTCCATTAATACCACTGCTGTTTTGTAGATGGCGCTGTTATATGTTGCGCTGCAATATGTTCTAAATTATTTTCTTAATGAACATCGAAGGAAATACAGACATGTTTTGTCCTAATTGAGGATTTTGAATAAAACTAACATTAAATAAAAAAATTCAATTTTCACATAAGGTATATGAACTAGCCAAAGTTGCCATTCAAGCATTTTTGGATTAATAGAACAGGAAAAAGAGGTCTCTTAAAAAATTTTGATGAGTAGATTTCAAAATTCTGTAGGTACCTGTAGACCGGTGCACTGGTCCGCTAGCTTCCTCACTCTCTCCATAACAGGGTCCAGCACCTCGCGGCCCGTCGTGTAGTGTCCACGTGCGTAGTTGTTCGCCGCATCTTCCTTTCCAGTAATGAGCTGTTCTGGATGGTACAGTTGCCGGTAGTCGCCTGAACGGACTTCATCTAAAAAGTATAAAACATCGAACCCTTGTAAACATTTTAGAAAAAAGGCTGGCGCGAATTAGTTCGAAATTAAAAGTAAATTGAAGGTAAAAAAAGTCTAAAAAGAGAAGGTTTACCATGTCATTTATTAGTTGTAAAAGAAAATAAGGGTTACAATTTCAGAAATACAAGGTTTAGTTCAACAATTGGTTAGTTATTAACTTAATATTGATCAGTAACCAATGTTTTTCACAATTACGCAATGTTTATACATAGCGCGTTGTTATAATCTACAAAGGTAATTAACAAAATATGGATATTACCTATTACTGTCGGCTCTAAATCCACCATCACAACTCTCGGCACCATTTTACCCCTATCCGCTTCAGAGAAAAACGTGTTGAAACAAGAGTCCGTCACCGCGCTGTCCGCATCGTAGGCTGGCAACGTTCCATCAGGACGTATACCGTGCTCCAGGCAGTACAGTTGCCAGCACGCCACCCCCATCTGCACGCCTGCTTGGCCGACGTGCACAGAGATGCACTCCCTCTGCTCGCGTGTACAAATGTTACACGTTATTTACACGTTAAAGCAGCTACACTATCACGAAAGCTAAAAAAGCTAAAAAATAAGCAGTTTATACCAGCTCGACAGTCGTACAAGTACAGTTTGACACTTTGTAGTCGCAAAAAATCTAGAATATTCTAGATTAGTTCATATTCAACTCCAACACAAGCATGCTGTCCCCCACAGAGTTGAAGAAATAGTGACGTTGGCATGATCTCATAAATACTCCAAATTTTTTTTGACTGGAAGCCCTAGGACGCCATAAAGCAATCTCCTAAAACAGCTAATTAGCAAACAAATTACACTTACCATGATTAATACTTATAATTTTGACGATCCTATTATAAAGAGTAAAAGTAAAACTTTTAAAAAATAATTTATCTGAAAATTTTATCCGACTATAATTTTGAAAAAAAAATGCGAATCAGCGCCCGTCTAATGGGCCGCTTGGATCTATTGTAAAATTTTATTCTACGTTCGAAATTACATATGGCGTGTTTATGATGATGATATTCTTAAGTGCCAGTGTTTGAATTTTATCAAAATAGTTTTAATAAGTTTGGATGTTAACCAAACTTTTTGTTCTTATTATTTTGAAATATGTACGTATATAATATACTTATAAAGTCGTTCCAATACTTTATTTAACTTTTGACAGATCACGCACATAAAGTTTTGTAATAATTTTTGATACAATGTACTACAGATAATACTGTACTTTATGGGCGGGCTCCGCCTACTTAGGGATGTGTCATTCGTAATTAATGACCACAGACTATAAAACGGTTTTGAAATAAATCGATTATCGATTATATTAATAAAACATACAATAAAATTATTGTGATTATATTTTATATCAAATCACGTAAAAAGCTTTATTATTTTGCATTAAAATGCCCTAAATGTCTCTGCTTCAATGCATAAATAATTTGCGTAATGAAAACAGTTCCATCGTACTCGTACCTAGTAATGGGATCGAATGTATTCGCCGCAAATTAATGAATCTAAAATAATTGTTTAGACTTACTATAGTTGGTTCAAATAAAAACTACCTGCGGTACCTACTTATAATGAACAGGTACAAAATGTTGAAATTCGTAGTAATTTACGGATTAAAAATAAAACAACCAAAAGAGGTACTGTAATACTAATTTTAATTATAAAGAATCGTCTTCTTCGTATGACCAGGAATCATCATCACTTGAGTTCTCAGTAATATTGATTATCATTTCTTGGATAGATAAATTGTCGAATGCAACATCCCGATCCCAATCCGACATTATCACCTTCTTTGTTTTTTCTACAAAATTCGCCCAGTTTTCTGGAGTTACTTTTTCACGCGCATTTTTCAGTAAATTCAGCATTTTTCTTGCGGTGAAAGGAGGAGTTGTATTGTTCCTCGCAGCATATCCTTTAACTTGTGCCCAGATCATTTCAATTGCATTATATTGGCAGTGATATGGGGGAATTCTGAGGACGGTATGCCCATGCTCTGCTGCCATTTCATCTATGACGTATCGTTTTGGCAGCTTCTTTGTTTTTAATATATTTACTAACTCTACTTTTAGTAGGGACTGATTCACCTCTTCGCCATTGTCACGGAGCCAGTTTATAATTTCATGTTTTTTGTTGGCCTGTGATGGAATTTTATAAATTTGACGAGAGTGATAAGGTGCATTATCAATAAATATTATTGATGGCTCTTCGAGTGATGTAAGCATTTCTCTGAACCACTTTTCATACACGTTCGAATTCATCTCCTCATGATAATCTCCTGTTTTCTGGGATTTAAAAGCTAATAGAGCGCCTGGCACAAATCCTTTTACTGTTCCTGCATGACAAATAATCAGTCGTTCGCTTTTTCCCATTGGTACTGTAGAAGTGGAGCCAACGGTGTTGTCAGTCCAAGTTTTTGACAGCGTATGATTCGCATTGAGCCAAGTTTCATCTGTGAAAACAACATTCGACCAATCTTCTATTTTTTTTGCTTGTCTTAAAAAATCGCATCTATACAAAGCAATATCATTGCGTTCCATTAAAATTTTTCGTTTGTCACATTTTTGGAATAACATTCCAATGTCTTTCAATACCTTTGTCAGAGAAGATTTTTGACCACGGAACAAACCACTATTTCGAAGAGATTGTGTTAGATTTTTTAATGTTGGAATCTCTTTTCTTTGGTAATAGTCGTATATATGACGACGAATAGCATCAGCGTCAAAATTGTCAACGGCTGTAACTTTACTAGGCGGACGTTTTTTCTTAGGTGTAGATAGCTTATTCTGTTCCATGCCACTGCTGCCGTAGCCTTCTTTTGTTATTTTTGCCACTGTTGGAGCACTAATACCTAATGCTGCTGCAACACGGTCTCTAACTTGAGTCACTGGTATAAGAGGCCCACCATTACGGCTTTCCTTTTCAAAGTATTCACGAAGTCGCAAGACAAACTCTCTTGTTTGTCCTTTGAGTACTTTCTTTTTTGGCATTTTGACAGTAACGAAGGCAGGAACGATACGCTCAACTCAACCAAACGTGAGAATTCACAAATAAATCAATACGGAGGAATATAAATACTCAACTATATTGAAGGTTACTCATTGAAATACTGTAGATTATTTTAAAATAGACAGAGAGATTTAATAAAGATTATCAATAGTTTAACAAATACAATATTAACCACTGAATTACAACACAATACAATAATACATTTTGAAAATTCAGTTCCTTTTATATATTTTTTCATGACATAGAACCGTCATATTTGAACAACATTCTTTTAATCCATTTCTTCTTTATTTTGACAAAGGAGGTCGCACATTGAAACACATAGAAATATGAAGTACGAAATTATCTATAAAATAATGAGTTTGTTAAATCGATTAAAACTTCTTAATGCATAAAATCGATCGATGAAAGAAATCGAATAGGTAACGGGTCAGGGTATCACTATTTGATTAAATATTAGAGCTGTCAAAAGTTAAATAAACTATTGGAACGACTATAAAGGTAAATAATGGTACTATAGTCCGGCCACTCAGAGAATGCGTTTCTGACACTTGTAAATTGGTCATGAGTAGTGATGTGCCATGAATATCATTAATAATATTTGGTAACAGTATTTATAGCATTCATTATGCATAATTATTCAATTTAGATATATTTTATATTTCAAACACAATATTAACAAAATTGTTGATGAATGAATTAAATTTAATCGTAATTTCTGAATGAAACCAAGGGAAAGAAAATAAACATACTGTATTTATAGAAAAATATATATTATGAAATACATAGTTTTAAGATTGCAATAATGTAAAACCAAAATTTATTCCGACTCCGATTCGCTTGAGGACTCGCTGTCATCTTCACCAACATGTATTATCATGTTATTATCAATCATAGTGTCTATACGAATATCGCGGTCAAAGTCATCAAATATCATTTTTTTAGTTTTTTCAACCACCTTCATCCAGTAATCTCTTGTGACTTTTTCGCATGCTTCTTTTAAAAGCGTCTTCATCTTTTTTATGCCATATGGTGGAGAAGTATTATGGCGGGCTGCATAACCTTTAATTTGAGCCCAGATTAGCTCTATGGCATTGTACTGGCAGTGATATGGAGGAATTCGGAGAACGTGATGACCGTACTCCAGAGCCAGCTCATCTATTTCGTGTCGAATATTTGATAGCTTATGGTCGTTGACTAATTTCATCAGCTCAGCTTTTAGCATTGACATATTTGCGTCAATGCCACTTCTTTGCAGCCAAGCCACCAATTCCTCTTTTCTATTAGCTTGAGTAGGTGCTTTATTTATTTGCACCGAATGATAGGGACGTTATCCATTATTATAACTGAAGGCTCTGGAAGGCCAGGTAGCAACACATCCTGGAACCACTCCTTGAATACAGCCGCATTCATTTCTTCGTGGTAGTCAGTGGTAGTTTTTGACTCAAATGCTAACAAAACATGTTCCACAAAACCATACTTCGCACAACCAGCGTGGCATATTATGAGACGTGCTCCTTTACCGATTGGCACTTTCGACTTCGACCCTTGAGTGTCATCTGTCCAAGAACGAGAAAGCTCGTGATTGGTGTTCAGCCATGTCTCGTCAATGAAAACGACACTGTCCCAATTATCATTTTTTTTTGCTTCTCTTAGAAAAGTAATTCTTTTTACCAGAAATATAAAGAGATAAAAATAGTTTTTCATTTATTTTTAATTCAGCTGACTGATATCACGACAATTATTTTCATAAGTTTGGTTTGATCGTACCTATATCGTATTATAAACTATATTAAACTTAACTCGTATGTATTAAGTACATTATACACACTCTCGAATAATTTCTCCGATGTCCCCAGGAACTTTAATGTCGTTCGTATAAATGCCCAAAGCATTTCGGCACATTTCACTGAAATGGTGACAACATTCGACATACTTTGTAACTCATCTTGTTCTACTGTTTTTTTGTGTATTCAATAAAGATAAATAAATAAAATTATATATTACTAGCTGAACCCCGCGGTGCTACCCGCGGTACGATGATAACTGCGGGCAACGCCGCGAGGCGAAGCTATATCTTTATAAATAGTAGCCTATGTGTTATTCTGATGTATAAGCTATATTGTGGTAAAGTTTCATTCAAATCCATACAGTAGTTTTTACGTGAAAGAGTAACAAACATCCATACATACATACATCCATACTTACAAACTTTCGCCTTTATAATAGTAGTAGGATAAAATTAGAACGTTTTATTTAACAATATATCGACCGACAGAATATAAGTATTACGATATATTCGATATATTCCAAAAATACTCAGTTACAATTCAGTATTATTTTGTCTCATCACTACAAAAACAAACTATTGACATAACCTTGAAACAGCGCAGTTTACGTCATTAGACTTTTAAAAATTATTGTTCTTAAATTAATTAATTGATTAATTGTTAATAACTTTAGCCCAAAATAAAAGGTTTATTGTACATTGGCATGATTATTCAATTTTTAATGTTATTACTCATTATTAAGGTTAATAAAAGATATTTAAAATTTTGCCATAAATTGTACACCAGTTCAAAGTTACATCGCCCATTGGATCACGACCTGTCAGGAACGCATTCTCTCAGTGGCCAGACTATAGTGTTGTTTTAAAGAAAATTGCTCTGTTTAATACCGTTCTATATATAAAATCAGAATTAAGTTTATTTCTTATGTGTGTTCACTATTTCGAAAACTTGAATTTTCTGATTTGCACGAGTTTTGTTAAGAATCTTGCCATGAATGATTTTAAAAACAAAAAGCTTTTATTTCAAGTAGGCCTTTCGAGACACCTTAATAATATTACGAATAATGAGTCTAGTTGCAACGCACTCAAATGTCATCCAAAGAAACTCCATAATAATATGTAACTGTTATCTACTCGATATCACCATAGTAAGTTTAAAAACGCTCACGACAAAACATTTAAGGCAAACACGATTGTGAATCCTTAGTTGTAGGCGCTTATATTTATCAATTTCCGTCTTGTGTATGTCCGTTATAATCATTCGGATTGAAGATATGCATTTTCATCCGATATTATTATAGTATGAAGCATCTCTAAAATCTAAAAGATTGGGTATAATTATATTTTATAAGGTTTAGATAGCAAATGAACTCACGGCACACGTGATGGGAAGTATCAACTATTGTTTATAAACGCATACAACTCAAATCTTAAAACTCTGTTATAAATGGTTTTTCTTCTGATTTTTTTTCTGAAGGCTATGCAGTCAAATAAATCTATCAGCAACTTAATATATTATACGTGTCACTTTCAAAGTGTCTTTTAAATATTATTTGTTTTAAGACCTAAAAGTATTGTAATATGTATTGTGTTTTATATTTAATTTTAAATTTTTAAGATGAATTGTTATTTTTATTGAGTTTATATTTCGTTACTGTATGTGTGTATTTGTGCGCAATTAAGCAAGAGATTTAATAATAGAAGTATGAGTTAGCCTTTCTCTCGGTAGGTCTATATGTAATGATAAAGAAGTTGATGTAACACATTATTATATAAATTAACTAGCTGACCCTCGCAACCTCGTTTACGTCTACTATCGGCCGTAGCGTAATAATTTTCTCCCGTTTTTAAACATCATTAGGGCTAAGCTCCTGTTGGTCTTAGCGTCATGATATATAGCCTAGTCTTCCTCGTCTTGGACTTGGACTATCCAACGCTGAAAGAATTTTTCAAACAGATCGTTCTTAATACAGGCTATTTAAAGTAGCCTAGCTAAAACATCTGTGTCTATTATGTAAAGGTTATGTTTTTATGAAATAAATTATAAATTGTACAAGCGGTTCCTGAGATTAGCGCGTTCAAACAAATAAACCAACTCTTCAGCTTTATAATATTAGTATAGGTATTGACTGCCTCGGTGGCGCAGAGTAGCGTATACAACTGCTGTGCCTCAGGTCTTGGATTGGATTCCTGATTTAGGCTAAATGCTTGTTTGGGTGTTTACTATGTATAATATGTTTGTATTTACAAAAAAAAAGTTAGATATTTATATCAGTTATTTAGTACCTATTATACAAGTTAGCTGCTTAATTTGGGAATAGATGGCGTGGTGTGTTAGATGTACAAAATGTTTTTTGTTTTATTTATTAAATTATTTAAAGATAAGTACTAATCGTAATTCCGTCAGATCAAAAAATAACGTTCCTCAATATCTCAAAATTCCATCTCACAAAATACCTACATTTAAACAGAAGGGTGGCAAGTACACAAGTAGGGCACTAAGGACAGGCACGTAGGGTGGGTCAGCTATTAGAGCAACAATGAGGGTAGGGTGCGCTGGGCGGGGAGCTTGGCGTTCACCCCTCTTGTGTGGACGATGTAAGTTGATTTGCATTTTGGTGCTCGTTAGTTCTAAAAGTTGGAGATTTTATTGGTATTTTAAGTTATCAATTTGTTATATTTTATAGATTTTTTTTTCTACTTCTGACACACAACGCATCTAGCTGCAAACTAAGCAGGGCTTGTACTGTAACACCATACTCTTTTGTAAAAATTTTGGTTTTTAAAAATGAAAAACGTTCTAAATTTATTAATATTTTTTCAAATATATATGTTTAATCAAATACAATTCCAAAATGTACGCTTTAATTTCAATTTATTCAAAACAGGCGTAACACCAACCAAGTTCGCCACAGATATTAATTAATTTAATCCGTGTCCACGATAAATCAAATCATTGTCTTTTTAACACCCGGTATTGCCACCGTGGTTGCATCGTTAATCCTTTATATTCAAATGTAAAGTTTAACTGTGACAATTGACAAGTGTGGACGCTTTTTATTTTGAATATATAATTGCATGATATTGTTGTAGTGTGTAAACAGTGTGAAGAGCGTGAAATCAATTGTTTGCACTAGTGTAGAGAGATAGCCAAGTTCTTGGTTTTGAATGATAATAACTTACTACTAAAAAGTGTTGTTTGCTTATTTAAAGGCAAAAACCTCGAGGAAAATAATTTACTATCACTTTTATGTTGTCGGTTGAGTGTTTCTTGAGAAACTACATAGATTATATAATATGCTAGTATCCTTTGGAGTGAAGCAGTTACAGTATACTGTCATTAGCCTACGGATTTATAATAAATAAAAAACCTATTCAAATTTTAATAAATTTAACATCATGGCACCTCTTTTGAGTTTCAAAATGCAGCAACCTCACAAAATCTTCATTAAATAAAAAAAAGGTGGAAATGACAAATAACTGTCACTCAGTGTCGTCACAAGGGTCGGGGAAGATGAAAGATAATCATAATAATAGTGTGTAACATGATTCTTATCGCCAGATAATCACTAATATTCGCAGATATCATCTTTGAGGGGAAACTAAATGGACCTTTCGGATGGTTGCAGGGCATTCGGCGTATCAAAACGTTAAAGAAATAATGTTTTATGCTACTATTGTACCTAGAATAATGTAAGTTTAGCTGCTAAGCTAATATTTAAATTTATGAATCAGCGGAATCAAGTGTCGTAATAATTTATCTTGCTTAATGTATTTTTACCTCTAGTTAAGAGAAACTAACTTGCTCTTCAATCAACAACCCATAATGTCCCACTTCTGGGCTCGGGTCTCCTCTCAGGAGAGTGTTAAGGCCATCCATACGTCCCCACCCGAGCGGGTTGGGAACTGGCCAGACAACGTTGTGACTACGTGAGCTTGAAGTTGGATGTTTCCAAGCCACCCGAAGGCCTTCAACTAAACTTCATGATTGTTATCCTATGATAGCACCCAGGACCGACTGCTTAATGTGGCCTCCGAATTCTATCTTGATCAATCTTATTTGGGAACTGCTTATATCAACCATCACTAGCATGATATCTTCGCTGTAATTGTGTGCGAATAAATAGTTATCGGAATGCTTTAAGCGTTTCGTAACTTTTATACTTTTCCTGATACGTGACTTAAAGTAAATTAGATTTAAATGTATTCATAATATGTTGATTAACTGACTCATTTAGTTTTCGATTTCCTTTATAATTTTAGTTTTTAAATAAGGTTGCAGATTAATATTATATTTTGATAGTGTCTTGGCACTGTGAATACATGATTATCACATCATCATCGTTATCAGTGTATCACTTGGTTCGATCATCGACTTTTCTAATCCAGCTACAGCCAAAACTATCTATCTAGACACCATTACAATTTATGTTATTATAATCTGTTCAGTGACCTCGGCGCCTACCTACCTTTGAAGCAACCCCTTATAGTTATCTGGATTAACAGAACAATAAAATAAATATAAAAATGATTTCTGATGCCTTGAAATTGTTAATTATAGTGCTTCTTAAATTATAAAGAAGACGTACTTGGAAGAAGCTAAAGGAATTGATGCTGTAACGAATAAGCCGTTCAGAAGTTATTCAGCCAACATAAATTCTTAGAAAAAAAAATCCTTTGATCCAGTTGGAGTGGAGGCTTGTTTCAAAGATTGATTTTCAAGTCTTTTTTTATCGTCGGGCTATAGGGAAGAATACCACTTGAAATGGGAGGACTATTGGTACTACGGTACCGGTGACATGTTCTCAAAGTTCCACCCGGTGGTAAGCGGACTCCGTTTAGTATTTGGACGACGTCCAGACAGAAAAAGACCATCGCGTAGCAGATTGGTCTGTTTCCCTAGTAAAAGTATAAATTAAATAGATATAACGTGAGATTGGAGTTTTATTAATGGAAATAACCAGTAGTGCGTCGTTGGATCAATCGAGAATAGACTTTAACAAATTTAACAAAATGAGCATAGTTGCTACATGTTCCCCTAAAACTTTTAGCATTAATAATAATAATAATAAACTAGCCACATTTCTATATATATTTTTCTTTTCTAGCTTTTTCCACTACTTCTCCATAAGACCTTTAACTGTGCCAATTTTCATATTCATCCCTTCGCATGATTTTCGTAAAATGGGGTATAAAGTTTTTGCATCACATATTAATAAATATTTGGGACATATAACACAACGCCATTTAGTACAAAACTAAGCAGAGCTTGTATTCTGGGTACAATACAACTGAAAACACCAAAATATTTGCAGATCACACAAACATTTGGACCGAATCGAACTCAAGACCTCAAGCACAGAAGTCGCATACGCTGCTACTGTGCTACAGATTCAGTCTTCAGTCATTCAGAGTAGTTATGAATAGAACTTACTTTATACCACCTTTTAAACAAAGCACTTTCATACAGACAGATTTTTTTCTTCGATTAGTGCCCTATAGTAATCCAGCTTAATAGAAACTATTCCCCAAAAAGAGAATTTTCCAGTCCAGTGACAATCCACGTAACAATGGTTCGAGGTGTTGCCCTAATAAAAAATCCAATTCGAGCTACAGAGGCGGAATAATGATGGCTTTTTACGGAGGTAATCCGAATCAGATAACTAGGCTTAATGCGATGCCCCTTTGATATTCATGATCATTGCTTGGGGATTTGTGCGTGGAACCAGGAACATGTTTTATAGAAAAGAACTTAATACTTTGTCATTAGTTTGTAATAAAGGGAAAAAGTGTCTTGAATATCCATTTACTATTTAATACGTAAAGCAAAAACATCGTGCCATTTTTTACGAAAATTATGCGAACGGTGGTGTATTAAATTTGGCACAGTTTTAAAGTTTGTATGGAGGATAAGAGTACAAATAAAAGATATAAATGACTAATGTTATCTTCACCAGGACAAACGGATATATGTAGTGGCACATAGACTCCTTTTCAAATCTGGAGGAATCATCAACAAAGTCGATATACACAATGCGTGTATAAAGAAAATTTTACGGAATAACTTACTAGGCTTTTAATATTTATAAATAAACGCATTAGACTGTTAACGTATTAGACACAAACCATTGTTGTTTCGACTTAAGAAATTCGACAGAGAATTTAGAAGTATCTTATTGAGAATCTTGGAAACAGTAACGAATCAGCTGTTTTTTTTTTTTTATGAGCCCGTTGTGTCCTACTGCTGGGCAAAGGCCTCCCCTGCAACAAGCCACTTCTCTCTATTCAAAGCCAGCTCCGGCCAGTCTCTGCGATAGGCGTCAAGATCGTCGCGCCATCTTTTACGGGGTCTGCCTCGTCGTCGGCGTCCACCCTGAGGCACCCAGTGTTCGACGACCTTGGCCCACCGGTCCGGATTCATCCGACATACGTGTCCGGCCCAATCCCATTTCAATCTGGCAGTCTTTTTGCCCACATCTGCGACTTTAGTTTTGGATCGCAGCTCCGTGTTTCTAATACGATCCTGTCGCTTCACACCCAACATGCTACGTTCTATTGATCTTTGGCAAACCTTGAGCCTGGACTTCTGACCCTCTGTCAAAGACCAAGTTTGGGCGCCATATGTAAGGATGGGCAGGAGACACACGTCAAAGAGACGGCGTTTCAGGGAAATGGGAAGATTCCCTTTCATATACTGTTTCATGGACCAGTAGCTCTTCCAGGCGTTACCGATTCGGCGATCGATTTCCTTTTCTTGCCTGTTTTCGAAGGACGCTAACTGGCCCAGGTACAAGTATTCTTCGACATATTGTATCTCCTGCCCGTCGACCTCCACCTTACATTTTCTGCCGTTGGTCATAAGTTGGGTCTTAGATCGATTCATTTGAAGTCCAACCTCAAGGCTTGCCGTGCTTAGTTCTTGAAGCATTTTTTGCAGTTCTCCGGCCGTGGTTGCGAAAAGTACAATGTCATCGGCAAAACGAAGATTTGTCAATCTTCGTTCACCAACAACAATGCCCCTCGTTTCCCACGAGACTGCTAGTTTTTTGAAGACTTCCTCCAGGGTGCTTGTAAAAAGTTTGGGCGATAGAGGGTCTCCCTGTTTCACACCTTTCTCTATTTTAAATATCGGCCCCTGAGAGTGTAGTTGGATGGATGCAGTACTGTTATTATAGATCACCTCCAGAAGCTTGACGTAAGTCTCTTCGACACCTTGATTGCGAAGGGATGTAAAAATCGCAGAGTGATGGAGGCTGTCGAAAGCCTTAGAGTAATCTACAAATGCCAGGTACAGAGGGGTATGGAATTCTATGGACTTCTCTATAATGTTGTTGAGTGTATGAAGGTGATCCGTTGTTGAAAAACATGGACGGAATCCAGCCTGTTCCGGCGTTTGATGGTGGTCAAGTGTGGCGGCAATGCGGTTTTCAATGATCTTTATAAATAATTTGTAAATGTAAGAGATTAAACTAATTGGCCTGTAATTATTTATATCAGTTTTGCTGCCTTTCTTGTGAAGCAGAATAATGTTAGAGTGACAAAACTGGTTTGGTATATTTCCTGTATGTAAAATGGTGTTAAATAGTTGGGTTAGGTATGGCAACAAAATTGGTTTGCCGAATTTCAGTACCTCTGTGGTAACGCCATCATTTCCCGGACTGCGGCTGTTTTTCATGTGCTTGAGCGCAAACACTACTTCAGCGCTGCTGATAGGAGGCGTGGTGTCATCAAAGAAGTACCGGGTGATCTGGACTGGGCTATGCAACGGAGCAGAATACAAAGATTGGTAGAAATCAGTGCTGATGTTGATAATTTTATCGCGGCTGTTGTGTTTAATACCGTTTTTGTCAGCAAGACTGGTAATCCAAGTTCTACCTTGTGATAGACCCTGTTTAGCAGCTCTTAAGGAAGTATTGGTTTCCAGCGCAATTCTTATTAAATGTGTGTTATTGGTCCTAATATCATTTCGAATCCTCCGCTTCACCTTCCTATCCGTCTCTCGGTATTGATGTGAAGTTTTGTCAATTTTCGCTCTTTCATCTATAAGTGACAAAGTAGCGAGTGATAATTTATTATTCCTAGATTTTACTCTCTTCAGTTTCTTCCCTGCGGTCAGTATATTATTAATTATTTTATCGTATTGGGTATCCGCGTCATCATCAGCATCTAATCAAAACTATTTTTTAAATGTAAATTAAACTCTTCAATGTTGTTAATTAGGGTTTGTTGATCAATTTTGTTTTTATTACGAAATAAATTTTGTCTCTGGATTTTAAAATTGAAACTTATTTTGATACGGAGAGGTCGATGATCAGAACCAAATTTAATATTGTTAATAGCGCCTACATCTTTTACGATTTGTTTGCTGGACGAAAGAACATAATCAATTTCGTTCTTAGTCTGGTTATTAGGTGACATCCATGTCCAGCGTCTCTGTGGTTTTTTGTGGAAGAAGCTGTTGCTTATAGACAGCATTTGCCCAAATGCGAATTGCATCAACCGCATGCCACGCTCATTACGAGTGCCAAGACCGTAAGGACCGACTATGTCGCGGTTGTCCAGTGGTTGGGACTTGCCTATTTTGGCGTTAAAGTCGCCAAGGACAATTGTCCAGGTGCCCTTATTTTCGTGCAAGCTTTGTTGAGAGTGTCATAATATTCTTCCACTTCATATATGTAGATGTTGGCGCGTAGGTTTGGACGAGCGACAAGGTTTTGTTATGTGTGATTCTAAATTTTAAAATAGCTATCCTATCACTGTATCCTTTAAATTCTATGATATTGCCTTTCCAACGTTTTGCAACCATAAATCCAACTCCACTTTGGCCTTGTATGGATCCAAAATGATAGAATACATTCTTTTCTCTGTCAACTGTAACTTCGTCTGCTCTTCTTACTTCGGACAATCCTACTATGTCCCAATTTAAATGCTCCAGTGCATTTTCCAGCTCTAATAGACGCTCTTCTTTCATCAAAGTTCGGACATTGTAGGTTAATACATTTAGAATCTCAGAGTCCTTCATTGGGATTGCCATTGT
Source organism: Spilarctia lutea (assembly GCA_916048165.1). NCBI lineage: Eukaryota > Metazoa > Arthropoda > Insecta > Lepidoptera > Erebidae > Spilarctia > Spilarctia lutea. The sequence goes on along the minus strand of OU696476.1, from coordinate 1,506,174 downwards.
CGTTTGACGGGAGAGAGTCGCCGCCCGGGGATTGTACACGCCCCTGGTCCCAGCGCCGAGCAGGTGAGGTTGGCTTGGTTCCTGAGAGGTTTTAGTTAGGACACCCTTACACCCCATTATGAATCAGCTGATATATTGTTTTAATGGTTACCGGTCTTAACTAACAAGCTTGGATTTGCTCTGTGTCTAGGTGTAATTTACGTACTTATATGCATTAGAAATCTATACTAATATTATATAGAGGAAAGGTTTGTATATAAGTATGTTTGTAACGAATTGGCTCAAAAGTACAGGACGAATTTTAAAATTTCTTTCACCATTTGACTGCTACATTATCACTGATTAATATAGGCTATTTTAGTTGTAAGAAAAAAAAAGAAAAAAGACAACTATAAAAATAACAATATGAAAACTAATAACTGCAGGTAACACCGCGAGGTTCAGCTAGTATATTAATATATTTGTCAGTAATCTAATCTGGACTATGGAACACATGTTAATTTAAGACCAGACGTCGTGTATTACACGTGTAGTGTCTAGTTAATACTTTTATTTCATCTTTCTTACGTCCAACTTTCAAGAAGAGTTTTCCATACATATAATTTTAATCAGAGAAACCTATCCTGAGCCATTGGATGTAGCAATTGGTGTAATTAAGCCTGAAGATAATTTTGAAAAATTGTTCTATGATGTTCAGAAGTATCCTTTATTGTCAAAAACAATCATATTTCTACAAAAAATAGAGATATTTGGTGTAAATTATGCAAATAAGCACTTAAAAACAGTAAAGTGATTATATCCAAACAAAATGACGTTTACAGAAACTTGACGTAACTAGCTCTGATTGGTGTTCAACTTAACATGGCTGATTGCTATATTTTGTAGGTTTGTTTTTGTTAAATAACTATTAATCTCGCTCTAAATATGAAAATAAATACGATTTTTATACTCAATGAACCCCATTTCATCAGATAAATACATTATTTTATTGATTCTTGGTTACTGTCACCATGCCTATTGTAGGTACGAGTATATACATATACTCGTATATTGAGCAACTTTCTTTCCTTAGTTATTATTATTTGACAATCAAAATCCACTAAACCATTGACCGATTGCTGCGGTGTCAAACCGTTTACCCTTATCGCTCAGTCCCAACACCATGTACACCATAACCGCCATAGAACCCATCTGTCGCGATGCATCGGTGCATTCCAAACAATGCCTTCATTCATAGCGAGAATTTTTATCGAAAAAAGTAGATTTTTGACACAAAAAAGTACGATGCAGGGGATTTTTAGTTGGTTTAAGTAGGGTACTGGCGAGGAGAATTATTTTTTGCCCAAAAAAATAATACATATTAAACTAGCTTTCGCCTGCGGCTCTGCTTGCGTGTATGTATGTCGGATATCGCTTTTTTTATTTTGGTACATAGCCTATTACACTCACAATTAATGAGGCTTTCTATTAGTAAAATAATTTCAAAATCGGTTCATTTAATCCAGAGATTGCCTCCTATAACTTCTCTTACTTTACCTTTTTATAATCCCAGTATAGAGTACTTGTCTGATTGAATGACTGATTTAACTAAAAGTCTAAGCCGCAAGGGCAACAAACTTGAATTTAGGTAACTGAAACGTTTATCATATTTTGAAAGGATATGTAAAAATTTCACCGCTAAGGAGATAAAAAAAGTATTATTATTATCCGACTGTTTAAAAATAATTACCCACTACCCCCTTTTGTTACATTTGTGGGCGCCATTATGAAAATTTATAGCCTCTATGTCACTACCTCGATCCTGATGAATTCAACGACGCTTTGGGCTGTAGGGCGTGACAAAGAAATCGACATATTTACAAACACTCGAAAAACATTAAACTCCTTCTGCCGCAGTCGGGTAAAAATTGACGTTTGTATAATACTTAATCATTTTTAAACTTTCAATGGAAAGTCGAGGGTTCTAAAAAAATTAAGGGCCCTAAATTGTATTCGATTATCATTTATATTTTTTACCCGTGCAAAGTTTTGAAGTTTACTAGTTACGAGTAGCATATCAAGTCGCACAGTCAAAAACAAAGTCTTCCGTCTAAAACTAACATATATTATTATAAAGTATAGTTTTCACCGTACGGCTACTAACACTAACACGAGCAAACAAAGCAAGCAAACATCACAATAAATACGAATGAAAATCATTAAATCACAAATAAAATAAAGTCAACGAAACGCTTTTGTGTTCGCCAGTACGGCACCTGGCCCCAAGCCATTGTGCGCGACCCTACACCCCATGAACCGAACTTAAGATTTAATTACCGACTTTATGGTCACCGCTCTTACTACTGTTCTATTTTATTACCCGGATTCTGGGTGAAGGAGGCACTGCAAATCTGCTTCTATGCCATTCTCAGTCCTTCATTCCCATGCCTATGTAACTTTTTTATCCTACTACGAGTAATATTATAAACGCGAAAGTTTGTGAGTATGTCAGTGAGTGCGTTTGTTGCTCTTTCAAGCAAAAACTACTGATTGGATTTTGATGAAACTTTACAATAATATAGCTTATACATAAGAATTGATATTAGGTAACCAGGAGAGTTAAAATTAAATAAAAAGAGAAACACATGGGAGGTGGGGTAACCTCAATTCTATAATGTTCTAATTACAATCAAAAACTTAACAGTTAAGAACAAACGGTTTTATATTCGAAAGAAGAATACAGACAATTCACAAATACACAACATATGCTACCGCGGTAGCACCGCGGGGTTCAGCTAGTCTTTTATGAAAAGATTCCGATAAGTCTTTTAGTGTTTGAAACTGTTGATGTACCTTTACAAAAACAACCATAGATAACATCGCTTGGCTATTCTAAAATAAAACCAGTCTAAGTTACTCCCAGTATCATCAGTTATCTGCCAGTGAAAGTACCTTCAAAATTTGGCCATCTGTTCCAGAGATCAGCGGAAACAAACAGACAGTCAAAATAAAAAGTTGTTAGTACCGTATAAAATTTTATATGCATTTAGAGCAAAGGTGTTAATTTGAAATTGCAAAGAGACCTTTTATTTTATTTAGTTGTATATATTTCTAATAGTGTACCTTATATATAGCTGTAGTTCAACATGATGTGTGTGTGATGATCCATGGAATGTGTATTTGTCTAAGCACTATTTTAATCTCACAGGATTTTTTCTAATACAATTTATAATGTCTAAAATGAAATCAAATTCTGATAATTTTCCAATATTGGGATGATCTTTTTACACATTTATGAATCAAACTAACATCATACACACAGTGATAGTATCCTTAATGGAATGTTGGAACCCATAATCTAATTAACCATGAGATTGTTTACAAATACTCTATTTATTCTTAACTAACCCGTGACAAGCGTGGCATTGGCGTGTTATTGGTAAATTCGACATGCGTGGGAGTCGCACCGCTTGTGACGTTTATTATATTTTGTGTGCATTGATTTAATCCTACTTAACATAGGTGTTTAGTATAAATATATATTATAAGGAAACTAGATGACCCCGTCAACTTCGTTTCGCCATAATTTTTTTTTTTTTTACAACGCCATCTTGTCCCAAGCTAAGCAGAGCTTGTGTTATGGGTACTAGACAACTGATTTAAATACTTAGATACTTTTTTTTGTAAATACATACATATTATACATAGAAAACTCCCAAACTCCGAAACAAATATTTGTAGATTACACAAACATATGGTCCGACCCAGGATTTGAACCCGAGACCTCATACAAAGCAGTCGCATTCACTACCACTGCGCCACCGAGGCAGTCAAAATTAGTGGTGGTTAATGTTGGCCGAGATCCTCAGACCCGGATAAATATGAGGATCTCGGCCAACATTTATTTGAGTTTGGTAAGAATTGAGATATAAGAGAAAATGAGAATTTCTTTTTTATAGACTATTATTAGAGAAATTATTATGTAAGATTATTATTGACTGAAATTATAATTATAAGATAGTAGAGCCACGCTGATTTCAGCACGAACAGGCCGACTCGACCAGGGCGGTACTGACACAGAAGATCAACCTAAAATGACAGCATTCGTGCTGTCGTGTTTCGTTGGTGAATGTAAGACTCGAGGCCCATTGATGCAGAAGCATCTCAATAGGCTGCACAGTGTGAGTCATCATGCTCCATTGCTGTATCTACATTCGCAATGTGTAACCACTACTCTTAGATTCAGCTCATGCTTTCCATCAGGCAAAGTAGAATCATTGGCAGGCTCATCTAAATACCTAATGAAAAAAACCGACACCGTTTAGTTCAGTATTTTTTTTTAAATTTTGTTTTTTAGAAAAAGCTGGAACGATGATGATGACGGCTGAAAGTAAATAAACAATAGGTTGTCGAATTATACGTATTAGTTATACAGTAGTAATGCTTTAGATTAATGTTTATCTATTCTAATATTATAAAGAGGTAAAGTTTCTAACTTTGTTTGTATGTTAGTTTGTTGAAGGGGAAGTACTAATCCGATCCCGTAAATTCTTTCAATAACAGAAAACGACACTATTCAGGAGTGACATATGCCATGTTTTATGAAATGTATGTAGGATAAAAGGCCATAGTAACTCAATAGGTAACGACGCTGCAGATGAACTGGCTAAAAGGGGATCGGAAACGATAGTGTAACGACCGGAACCACTACTGCCCCTGCCCCAAAGCCAAACAAAAACATGGCTACGCGTCTATACCGAAAGAAAACACAAAACACTATGGAAAACCACTGAAGGATGCAGGCAAACAAAAAGTGCAGTTCCGGTAGCACCTAAAAGACTTGCCCGCAATCTGATCAGACTAAAAAGGGACGATCTCAGGAAGGTCACGGGTGTCCTGACAGGGCATTGTCCCCTGAACAAGCACCTATTCACTATAGGTGTAACAGACAGCCCTCTGTGCAGGGGATGCATGGAGGCAGAAGAAACGCCGCAGCATGTTCTCACAGAATGTAGAAGTGTGGCAGACCAACGGGCGGACATCCTCCAATCGACATCACTCCAGGAAGCATGCAGTAACCTGAAAAGGCTGCTCAGCTTCTGGGACGAACTGGGTTGGCTGGAGTAGGGAGATGACAAACTCACGTACAACGGCCCAATCAGGAGGCTAAGTGCGGAAATGGCCCAGTAAAACAAACAAACAAACAAACAAATGCCATGTTTTATTATGATTAAACGAAATAAAATGTTTAAAATAATAGTATGTGTAAATCAAGTCGAAGAAAAGCAGGCGGTTAACGCCCAATGAACTGAATACGGGTAGGCTAGTAGTAGATATTTTTAAGATATTTTACCAAGTATTTTTACAGAGTATAAAATTAAAAGAAGTCACTCCCACTGTCTGTTCTTTCAGATCTTGGACCTACTCACTCACTTTATAGTGTGTGTGTGTGTGTGTGTGTGTGTGTGTGTGTGTGTGTGTGTGTGTAGTGTTATGTCACTAGTGCTCTTTTTAATATTGGTTATTTATATACATATATTTAAACTGCTTTATTTGCCTTTCCCAAACTACTCTCTATTACACCAGACCATGGTTACCTGGAAGCGAATGCACTTTGAGCGGTAAGGCCGCCAATTGTTCTGACCTAGCATTAAGTCATATACACAGTAATCTGGTGCACAATAAAGAGATTTGTTAATATTACAGTTAAGCAAATCTGAGAATTCCAAAGACTTTCGTGCGAATCCGAGCCGGGTTACCTGTATATCATAATATTCGTTATGCATTTATACTGCGTGATATAGGGTCCTAATGCTGATGTTTTATAACTTTTCCATACTTAAATTGATACTTTGCCAACCAGTTGTGTCTAATTGCTAAAGGATATACGATTATCAGCAATCTGCTGTAAAAAAACAGTTTATGGTAGTAAGCACGCGTCATGGGTGTGCGGCGCGTGGCGGACACGCTTTAACACTTTGTGGCGCATGGCGCGGGCGTGGTATCAAATGGTACAAGTGTTTGTATTGATATAACAATTAGTGATGATCAACCAGAAGTTGTGATTCAATTAAAGCTATATCGAAGTGAGGGTGTGCGGAGAAGTGGCACTAAAAATATAGGTATTCTTATATAAAATGGACTCAGATTGAGTGACAGACTTATGTGTCAAAATATATGTTTTGTAATCTGACCTTACTGAATGGTTTTGTATGAAATTGGACAAGTTCTTATAGCCGATTAAAGATCATAGTGAAAGTCCATTAGGTAACTTTCATCTTAAATCTATCATCAAATAAAACTATTTTTCCTTGGGACGGTTGGAAAAAAAGCATTTTTCAAATGACTAAAGAATAAACCTAGAAACATGGAGAGGTGACAGGCTGGGATTTCGGTAACTCACTGACTGGCTAAAAAGAAAAGATAGAACTACAGTTATGTGTTAACATGTTTTATATGAAACTGGTATAACTTCGATCGAGCCTGGTCCACATTTGTCTAAGTATCGGTAAATGTAATTTTTAATCATACTAGAATCACACCAGCTCAAGAGATATGTGTTGAGGAGATACTGTTACCACTTGCCATCGAGTTGATCTAATTTCATCCACCCATCTGTCATTTTTTATTAATTGAGTAATCATGTGAATGGCAAGGCAAGCAATCTGGCTATCAGTATTCCTGACGCGTGTTAGCCACGTGTCCGATATCACGTCACACTTGATGAAACGGGCAACACCAGTAGACACGTGTCCGTCATTACACGGTGTTTAAAGTTACCCTTTCAGTGTTGTTGTGTACAATTAAATGTAAAGATTCTTAATTTGAAAATAATATTGATAAAACAAGAAAACCACCGTACTTTTTCTTGAGCTGAACAGAAATGATCGACTATTAAGAGTGTGCCATATTAGCTTTTGAAACGTCAGTAAAGGGAAATATTATTTATTTATCCTATCTTCTCACAGCTCTTAATGCAGCATTAGCATCACTTGAAAGTATTATAAAAACATTCACACGTTAACAATATATAAATTAACCCTATCAAGTACCAACGACTTTTTAAACATAATGTAATTGTAATATTTATCCCACTTGAGTTTGTGCGTGTCACTTTTAGTGGCAAAAAGTGTCGATTAAATGACTTCGAGTGTCTGTTTAGGATCATAGATGACAATTCATACTTTTTTGTATTTAAAAAGGTTCACATGAACTTTTAGCGGTCGATGTTTTAGGATTACATTCATGGGATGGGGAATGGTATGTTAAATATAATGTTAATGAATCGTGGGAAATTAAATCATTTACAGGTTTTATCATCAACAACCCATAATGTCCCACTAGCAAGCTCGGGTCTCCTCTCAAGACAGGGTTAATATATACGTCCCTACGCTGGCCAAGAGCGGGTGGGGGACTGGCAAGACAACGTTCTGGCTACGTAATCTTGCCGTTGGATGTTCTCAAGTCGTCCGAAGGCCTCCAACTAAGTTCCACGACTGTTATCCTATGATAACAATAGCAACTGATTACTTAACGTGATCTCCGTATCACTTAGACGCTCATGGTATCATGCCCTTGCGGTCACCTATCCAGATACTGACCGCGATGTCGTTGCTTATCCTCGGTGATTGTTTCTAATCAATGAGTGCAACTGGGCTATGAGCACCTCTTAACTTCAACGAGCTATAAATCTTAGGAAAGTTATTCTAACTATAATTAGAATTTCCAAACATCATTGAATATGTAACTTATGATTGACGTGTGCAAAAAAATAATAGAATAAATACCCGGTTATGTGAAAAAATATGGTAAAGCTAAATCTATACAATCAACACCTTCCATCTGAAGTCTGAAAAATGCATGACGCCTGAACATAACATTAAGAATGAAGCAGTGGAAAGAAAGATAGAAAATGAAGTGTACAGACTAAAATAAAATAATATTTATCGGGCAATAATAAAACGATTATTAACGACATAGGCTGAGGCAAAGAGGTTTTGTCCTATTTAATCATGCTGGCCAGACGGATTGGTATATGGTTTATATGAAGTTTTCTTTCTCTTTGCGTTCATGTTGCCCTTTCCCACGACACCCATGAGATGAACAGGGGTGGTAAAACTGTATATTCTTAATCCGCCACCACAAGGAAAGAAACGATTATTAAGTTTAATATAAGATCATGAGGCACGTAAAGTCAAAAGAATTGCTTGAGGTCCCGGGTTAGATTCCCAGGGTCGAACCGAATGTTTGTATGATCTGCAAGTATTTGTTTCGGAGTTTGGGTGTTTTCTATGTATAACATGTGTGTATTTACCAAAAAGAAGTATATATGTATTTATATCAGTCTAGTTTGGGACTAGATGGCGTTGTGTGTTAGATGGCCGAAATATTTATTTATTTATTTTATTTTATTTATATTATAATTTGATTTTGAAACTTATTTGTACTCTTTATCTATAAGCTTACTTTTACTTCCTCCAATAGAAAAGTAGTTGAAATCCAACACTAACTTCTTTCAAATAAAACAAGTGGGTTATTATAATTCTGTTAAAACTGTTCAAATAATCCCTGAACTAGTTAAGTAAATCAGCTACAGATGCACACTCGACTTTGATAGCGTAACTCCTATTATTACTACAAACAAATACACAAAGATACAGTTGGTTTTCAATCAAATTGAAGTACCGACTATTATAACGATGGAACAAATGCTGAACATTGGGACAATCCTAGCTAAAACATAAAAAATATCAGTTCTATCGTAGTAAATATACGGTTTAATTTCGACTGTATGCCATTTTATGAGGTCCGAAATGTGATGTATTTGATAATGAACTTTATGCTGTAAATCAAAAGGTTTCAGTCGGATATTACATTATATTGATACTGAATAGAAGGTTGTTAAGTGTTTACGGTTAGTGTAGAATAAAGAGTTCAAGTATATTGAATGCAATAGTTTTGTTGATACAAAGTTAGGCGCTAGCAGTTGCATCTATCGTATGGATGGAAATTAAATACCTTTGGGGCAAATATGTTGTTAATTTAGTAGCCCTTAGATTTTAGGTAAGACTAAAAGATTAATATCATTATTGAAAGTCAACACCTACACCTGTCGCCATTTCAGGTTACAGAAAATATTTGATTTGCAATAATTCAAGGAAAAATTAAGATAGGGAAAAGCTAATGGTTTACAATTTTCGCCGCGATGGTAAATTAATTTCGTGGACTATTTTTTCTGGCTTTGTTTCTTAATAATTTCTAAATATTTTTAATTCGAAAGTAGCTCTGTCTGTTTGTTACGCTTCCACGACTAAACCGCTGCACCAATTTCAATGAAATTTGACATAGTTGTAGTTTGATCCTTGAGAAAGGACGAAGGCTACTTTTTACTGCAATTACAGACATAGACGCGGGCAAAACTGCGTGCAAGAGCTAGCGGTTATATACATTTTAAATGTGCCGAGCTTTTGAAGCCTGATTTCTTTTGTGTCCTATCCAAGGACTAGGAGGGTTGTATAATAATTGTTCAGTAGCAGAGATCTATTCATTGATTGAACATACCAACTAATATTTATAAATAATTTATAATATTTGCTTTACGTCAAATCACTAAGCTTTTCTCCCTAACTCAACTTAAACTAATGTGACAAGAACTCTACACAACTGTTGCTTATACTACGTCTATTGGTGTTCAAAACTGCAAGGGAGGTCTTGTATAACTGGTGGACAAATGCCATTGGAAATTGAATCGTAAAGTGATTGATATAGGTGTACATTGCATTATATAGTTTCAGCAAATTTTGGTGTCAGCTGTATACCTAATTTGCGGTGATGCCAATTCATCTTGTGGTATTAAACGAACAGAATGACAGAATTGATTCTTCTGCATATTAGTATAATGTTTGGGATTAGGTATATTGGGTGGTATGAATATTTTACATTTGAACATTACAAAATAATTTTATTAGGATTGGATAGAATTATCTGCCCAATAAATTATATTTAATTACAATATTAAATATTATATTAAAAAAAATATTTAAATATTGATATTCGTGTTTGAGATTTTATTCAATAACTAGCTGAATCCCGCAGTGTTAACAGCGGTTAATGACGTACCGCGGGTAACGACGCGGGGCGTAGCTAGTCTGAAAAAGCTTAAAGCCTAAGTAACTTCTTATATCATCAGCTTCCTATCAGTGAAAATTCCATCAAAATCGGTCCAGCCGTGGCAGAGATTAGCCGGAACAAACAGACAGACAAAAATTGAAAAAAAAAATATTTTGATAAATGTACCGTGTATACATACATACGCATTTAGTAAAAGCGGTTATTTAAATATTACATACAGACAGTCCAACACTCCAATTTTATTTATTTGTATATATGTATAGATTATAGATAAACCCAAATACACCCAAATACTGAAAATTATCGTACTCATCAAATAACATTGCTTTGGATATCCAACCAACGACTTCGGCTTAAGAATTAGGTTCACTAACCACTGAACCAAAGGACCAGTATCTATAATGTCAGACCAATGTAACATATTGTTCTAAAATTTGACAAACATATTAATCTTGTGTTTAGATACTTTGGAGATGATCAGTATTTATACTATTCATCCCATATTAGCCGATCAGGAAAAGTTTGAATTCCAAATTTAAATTACTTACCGCCGTATTAAATTAACCAACCCCAACAACTTAACTCAATTCAAATAAAACTCAACCACTATATAAAAATCAAATAAAACACCCTTACGCACTAAAAAGTTTAAACAAATTCTGTTTTATTAGCTTAGTTGGACTGTGCAAACATTGGCCTGAGGCGCGGATGAATTTCAAATAGAATGGTATACACACAAACAAGCTAGCAATTAGCCCACGGCCAGGCTTTGGACATATGATCTTGAACATGTGTGTTTGAAGAAGGTTTAAAAAAAAACATGTTAATTTAAATATGGAAGGGCGAAATTTGACCTGTCAAAAACTGAGAAGGACAAAAAGACGTATGTGACAGTCTTTTGTTTGATTGCTAAAATTTTAATTATGACAAATGAACGCTTGTTTGCTTTTGTTATGGTACGGCAGAAGAGTAGATGGGTCACCTGTCAAATGACCACAGCCGATCATAATTAACTTTGGATTCTGCTGATACTTTCCATCAGGCTGTCGCCGCCGCTGTAAAAGTCTTTGTACTCACACAAGCTAGTTCAGTACACTCTAGCTGATTTGACCTTCTGATTCTGATTGAATACTAACACATGTATGGAAAAGACATCATCTCAATGCTGAGTCTCGTGGTCAAAGTAAAATTTTAGCCAAAATAATAGAGGCGTAAGCGGTTTTAGAAACAGATTTTATGTAAAACACATATTGGCTAAGGGGGCTGATGTCATCATTAGCTCAGTAAAGCAAAACGAAAAAATCCTAAACAAGATTTTTTCAAGTAAAACTTTCAAGCTTCTTATCCCATTTCTTATGGTTCCGGATTCATTAATATTTAGTATCCCAAACTTTAACACTCTAAATAGGATTATAAAATCTCAAAGCGGTACGTATTCTACGAAAATGTTGAGAAAAGATTTTTGTTTGTTGTAGACAATGGTTCAGCTACCTCTTTTAAACGTAGTACCTGAATTACCGGTATTTTATAAAAATGAATCCTAGCTAGATCAATTTATGGCCCCTGAAATCCCCAGTGTACAAAATTTCATGGAAATCGTTGGAGCCATTACCGTGAATCAGATAAATACATTTAAACAATAATTGCCCGTTTAAAGGTATTAGATAGATTTGAAATAAGTGCCTACTGTATATAATAACAGGCAAATGTTCTATTTGTCATTCAAACACATTGCGGTATAAATGTAAGGCAAAGTTGCTTAATGTTAGTGGACCTACAAGCAAATACTGTACAAAATTATCTTCCAGTATTGTACCAAAACTTGATTGGTTTTATTCTAGCAGAGGACCATCGCATTGGCTTAACGACCGCTGGCATTACGAAAGATTCGTGGGGAG